>JACSVZ010000020.1:10137042-11337042 GCA_014706295.1 Lycocorax pyrrhopterus obiensis | reverse complement strand
GTCCTCTAACCAGGCACTCAAGATAGACAGATGCAGGGGGAAGAGTTTATTGTTTGTCAGACTATTCTATCTGTTGGATGAGGAATTTATCCTAGAGCACCCTCTAAAAGCAGGGAGCTGAAGCACTGCAACGCAAATAGCCAGAGGAACATTCCAGAGAGACTTTGGGTTGTGGGATCCAGGAAAAACAGAGCACCAGCTAGTACACAGCACTGGTCAGCAAAACAACAAGTGCAGTGGGCCACGGGAATAAAAGGGACAGGGAAAAAAATCAAGGAGGATTAGCAAAACCTGAGTCAGGAAACCCTGGGCCATGTTCATGTGTTCAGTCCAAGAAGGTCATGGAGGGGCTGGAGTGCGTCCAGGGAAGGGAATGGAGCTGGGGAAGAGTCTGGAGCCCCAGGAGCGGCTGAGGGAACTGGGGGGGCTCAGCCTGGAGAAAAGGAGGCTCAGAGGAGACCTTCTCATTCCTTGACAGAAGAGTGGAGCCAGCTGGGGGTCAGGCTCTGCTCCCAAGGAACAAGGGACAGGACAGAGGGAAACAGCCTCAAGTTGCGTCAAGGGAGGGTCACGTTGGATATTGGGGAAAAATTCTTCATGGAAAGGGCTGTCAAACATCGGAATAGGCTGCCCAGGGCAGGGGTGGAGTTCTCACCCCTGCAGGCATTTGACATTTAAGCGCCATGTGGATGTGGCACTTGGGGACATGGGTCAGTGGTGGCCTTGGCAGTGCTGGGGGAACAACTGGACTCAATCTCTGAGGGCTTTTCCAACCCAAACGATTCTGTGATTCTGTGATTCCACTTCAGCCTTTTGCCCTCACCCAAGTCCCACCACTCTTGTCTCAAAACACGTCCCATTCCTGCCGGGGAGCAAGACCAGGGGCTGATGTATTTTCTCCACTCAACAATCAACTACAGCAGCCAACCATATCCACATTCCTCGAGCCTTTGCAGCCCCTAAGGAGCCACCATCCCCCTCCCACCACACGGGACCTCTCGCACGGTCGAGGAGCTCAGACATTGCAGGTGAGACTCAACCTGCAGCAATGGGACCCAACTCACAGTTCCAAAGCCCTGGAACACACCTATGGTGCAGAGAGAGCTAAACCCAATTCTCATTTCTGTTCCAGAGACCTGCCCCGATTACCTGGGAAGCCAATTTCAGCAACAAAGACCTAATAACTCATTTTACGAAGTGATGTGACAAATATAATTATGAGAGAGAAAGGGGCTGAAGGCTACAGCCATGATGTGGCAGTTACCCAAGCTGTCAGCGTGCACCACCTGATTCCCAGAGAGCCTCCTGCCAGAGCCAAACGCTGCTGCTGGAGCTGGCTCTCCATCACCCCTGCGCTAACGCACGCTGTCACTAATAACAGCTCCCACAGTCCCAGCATTCCTGCACGCCGGCTTGGGACCACCATTTACAGACAATGAGTATCATCATAATGTATGAGCATCCATGTAATGGGAATTACATGCCCCTTTTCCTCCCCAGGGGTTAGCGTTTCTCTGTTTCTCCACTATTCCCCACAGGCACTGACCTTCTGGGTTCCTCTTCTTCCCAGCAAGGTGAAACAGCTCCTGGCAGCATCAGCTGCTAAGACAGACAGCTTCAAACAAATAATCCGCCAATAAAAGTTCAAAGCTATACTGAAATGCCTAAAAATTTAGTGCGGTGGCTGTACAGAGTGAGGTAATACTGAGCATCTGGAACCCAAATCCATTGTTCTCATAAAAAAAGTGTCCTTGACAAAATACATATATTATAGACTGTGAAACGTGCTGACTTCAGTGACATGAAAGACATGCAAAGGAAACCAGATTGGTAATTTAGGATTAAAAAAAGGATGCCGGAATGTCTCTGCTCACTGTGCAGAGCAGGGCTGGAAGGACATTCGCAGGACAGCACCAGCTTCCCATGGAGCGTGGCCACACAGAGCCAGCCACAGACAGGGAAACGCTGCCGTCGCACCAGCTCCTCACTCTGACCAGCATAGATGAGCAACCAGGTTAAGAATTGTGTTAAATCCACCCTTTGGCTGAAAACATTTGGAACTTGAAGTTCCTGTGCCTCAGAGAACCCGAACAGAATCGATTTCCACTGACCACGGTGACTAGGGAACAAGTTGTTGGATAGCCTGGATTTAGAAAGCCTAGCCAGAATTTCTAAAACTAAATGTCAAAACATCCTCATGTGGAAGCATTTCTATACATCTGCAAACACGTGGGAAACAAATCTAACAATTCCTCCTATTTGTTGGGGAAACCTGGGAAAAACTACTCAGGCTGCTACAGTACAAAGTACACGGATGTCAACATGGACTTTCCAAGAGCTTGTTCCACAGGCTTTCCATTGATCTGTTTGCTTTCAAAACATAAATTTCCCCACGTTGAACTGCACTAAATGCTATTTAGTAGCTAATTAACTTTCTGTGCTGAAAACCTCCTGTAATTGCACTTCTTTCACCTTTTTGAGCCCGTGTCCCCCGGGGAACTCAGGCTGTCCTACGGCATTTGTTCTGCTCATTTCTATCTCACAGGCACAAGTTCCTTCCTGACACCGGGCTGCCAATCACGGCTGCAGAGGTCACTGGAGACCAAATTAGGAGCACTCTGCCTCTGACAAACTTGCTTCGCTTAGCTTGTTGTAAAGGGAAAATAAACAGTTACGAAAAATAATTGTATCCTTTCAAGCAGGGCACCGGGAAGCAGATCCAAGCGCTTGTCCTAGTCAGCGCATTGTTGTTAGTCACTCCTCGCATTCCTGTTATTAACAACATCCAAAGAACAGGCTGTTTACATCTGGAAAGTGCTGGAGTCCCTCCCTCACCTCGGACAGGCTGGAGCACAGGGTCCGTGGCCACGAGCCGTGTTCAGGCGCTGCGGGGAGTGCAGGGACTCCACAGGCACCCTCTGACCTTGGGCTGAAACACCAAGTTCACCGTCAGGGACGGGGCTGGGAATTAACATCAGCTCTGCCAACACCAGCCTGACAAATAAACCACTGTAACACGGCGAGGGACTCGCAGAAACCCGATTATGCGGCTTTGCCTTCTGACGGGAGTAATTGGTTTGTCCTTGAGAAATAAAGATCAAACCGATTTGTTCTGCTTTACGGGGCTATGGCAATCCGTGTTCCCAGCGCCCTGCCCGCCTTCCCGGAGCTTCCCAGCTACCTGGCAGAGGCAGAACGCGGATCTCCATCCCAGACGTTGGTGACAGCAGCGGTCGGGGGGAACCCACCCCGCGGTGGTGCTGGTGGTGCTGCCGTCCTGCCCCGCGCCCGAGAAAGGTGAAAGCCTCACCACACTGGGGGCTTTGTTGCTCCTAATTCATCCCTCCAAGCCCTCGAGGCCTGAGGGGAAGCTGAGCGATTCCAGCCAGCAAGGGGGCACTAGAAAAACAGCCCTGCCACCTCCAGAGGGTCCCCCCAGTGCTGTGAGTTAAAGCACAAGGAAAACAAAATAAACCCAGAGTTCTTGAGTTAATTATTTGGAATGTAAATGGAAAAGGCAAAAAAATAATCAGAAGTTTGTAGTGAACTAATGGGTGTTCTAATCTCTTTTCCCCAAAGTCTGGAATGTGATACACATCTACCTCCAGCTAGGAGACAAACAATCTGCTTTCATAGCTGACACTTCCACACAGGTGTAGCTGCTCAGGTAAACCCAAGCAAGGTTTTTATGTTTTTCTCTGAGACTTCTTGTTGCAGGGAGAGAGAGGAGGCAGAACGAGCAGTTTGATGCTTAGGAGTAAAATACACACAGCTCCCAGCGGCCAAACACAACAAATCACTTAGAGCCGAGCGGACACTGCTCAAGGATGCAAATGTTACCTTCAGTTTAAGGGAGGAAAACGTTCCAGAAGCTCAATGGAGGATTTTTACAATCCATACGGAGAAGGGGCACCTCATGCCTGGGCTTACGTTCATTAATAAATCAATCGAAATGCAACACTTTAAAAAAAAATTCCTTAGATGGAAAAAGTGATTTCTCAGCAAAGCCCAAAAAAGAATGTTTGCTTTTCAGCCCATTCCAGCCTGGAGAAGGGGACCTTTCTTTCCCGTGTTTATTTTATTTTTAAAATCAATGGATTATTTTGCTTTTTTTCCTTTCAGTTCAATCCATGCAAAAATAAAATTCTCCCCTAATTATGCTAATTATAATCAAGCCTTCAAACCGCTGCTCCCTTGAAAGACTTGCCGATTACCTTTGTTCTTATATTCCTGGCTCTAAGCAGTGAACTGGGAATTTCAGGGGGACATTTTAGTGGCGAAGTTAACCAACTCCCCGGACTCTGCTGCTGCCCCAGCGTGAGCTGAGCCAGCACCACCCAGGGAGGATTTCACTGTTTCCACAAGACAATGAGGATTTCCCAAGGGAAGAGCTTGCTTCAACTAGCAGAAAAGGGAGAGGAAAGAGGAGCGCTGCCTAAAAGCATGTTCCAGAGTTATTGTAAATGCCTAATGCTGGGATAATTGCGAGGCCTGAGCCAAGGAGACAGAGGCCGTGCAGATTTATTTGCATATACTGTGGTGCTTTGGAGGGGACATGCTCTTTATTTTGATTCACTTAACGCAATTCTTCCCTCACAAAGCTGTGGATACCTGCCAGTGCCATTTATCTCTGCTCTCCATTCAGATTTCTGGGCGTTGCGATTGTATAAATAAATAACAGAAGAAATGCAAGAATATCCAGGGAAAAGGTGAAAGCAGCCCTGGGGAGAAGGACTTGGGGGTGCTGGTGGGCGAGCACTGGCCATGCCCCAGCTGTGTGTGCTGGAACCAGAACACCCTGAGCTGGGCTGAGCCCCAGCGTGGGCAGCAGGGGAGGGGGGTTGTGCCCTTCTGCCCCTGTGCTCAGGTGAGACCCCACCTGCAGAGCTGCCCCAGCCCTGTCCCCGCACAGGGAGGATCTGGAGCTGCTGGAGAGAGTCCAGAGGAGGCACCAGGATGAGCAGAGGGATGGAGCAGCTCTGCTGGGAGGAAAGGCTGGGAGAGCTGGGATTGTTCAGCCTGGAGAGGAGAAGCTTTGGGGTGACCTCATTGTGGCCTTCCAGTGCCTGAAGGAGCTGACAAGAAACATGGAGAGAGACTTTTTACAAGGGATGGAGTGCCAGGACAAAGGGGATTGGTTTCAAACTGAGAGTAGATTTAGATTAGATATTAGGAAAGAATCCTTCCCTGTGAGGGTGGGCAGGCCCTGGCACAGGGTGCCCAGAGAAGCTGTGGCTGCCCCTGGATCCCTGGCAGCGTCTAAGGCCAAGCTGGACGGGGCTTGGAGCCACCTGGGACAGTGGGAGGTGTCCCTGCCCATGGCAGGGGGTGGCACTGGACGCAGTTTAAAGTCCCTTTGCACCCAAACTACTCCATGGCTCCGGGATCTCCCGCCTTGGCCGCTGTGAGGGGAGGGGGGGGCAGCACCGGGGGTCCCGGGGGGCACCGCTGGGCACAGCGCGCCCCCTGGCGGCCCCGCCGTGCCACCGACCGGCCCCGGCCCCGGGCACAGCCACGGTCACGGTCACAGGCACCGGTCACGGTCACGGTCACAGGCACCGGTCACGGTCATGGTCACGGGCACCGGCCAAGGGCACGGTCACGGGCCACGAGCACCGGCCACGGTCACGGTCACGGGCCATGGTAGCGACCCGCGGTCACAGGCCACGAAAAAGCCACGGCAGCCACGAGCCACGGCTCCCCAGAAAGCCACATCGGCCCTGCCCATGGAGCTGCGTCCGAAGCAGAGCTCAGGCCTTCCCCGCTCTCCTGAGCACACCCGAACAACGCCCGGCGCCCCAGAAGCCTGGGGGCAGAGGGGATCCTCCCCATCCCCTCCTCGCTCCCGCTGCGTGGCCGTGGGATCTCTCCCTTGGGGATCACCCGCTCTCGGTCCCTCCCCGACATCCCAAATAAAGAGCTTCACGGACCCCCTTAGCCGCAATACCCGATCCCAAGTTAGCTGTCACTATTTTCTTCCAACGAAATCTGGCAGCAGCCCAACAGAGGGAAGAAACAAACCTGCTATAATTAATGTTCTTGCTGTTCAAATATTTATATAAAGCAAGATAGAGCCGTATGCCTCTGCAATCTCTTGGATCTGTCCAACCTTCTCAGCTTTGCAACAACTTTAATTGATTACACAGTGCTGCTGACGGCTCAGGCCAGCTCCGCTTGCCAGTGCCCGCTCCACACAGACCGCCCCTGCCTTAGGGAAGCTTACACTGACCCCACAACGCAAACAGAAGGGATAAAGGACTATCCTTCTGATGGAAAAAGGATTTGCAGATGTTTTTTTCCCCAGCATGGGTTTGGGTACAAATGGAATTAGGAGCTTCGTTGTCTTACATCATAAGTGGCACCACTTCAGGCAAGTCCTGAGGAATTGAAGCCTGGACCAGGCACCCCCCACGCTCCTCCCAAAGGCCGAAATCATTCAAAGCTGAGATGCTGCAAGAAGTTACAGGAGATTTTAAAGTCTGTGACCAATTCCCCTGGCTCCAATATAATCACTTCTGTTACAACAGTGATGAATTCCCAATCTCTTGACGACTCCAGAGCTCCTGCCAGTTCACACTAATTTCAGCTCATTTCCCTTATAATTTTGTCTCCTGTTTTTGCTGCAGAGGTCGGAATGGCTCTCAGCCCTTCAGGTGAGCTGCCAAAACAAGATGATGCAATGCCCGCGCTGCTCCCACCCGCTCCCGGAGCAGCTCATTTACTGATGAGCTCCTGGGAAGCGGCTTAACAACAGGATGTGCAACACATCCGTAAAAATTGCATCAACTACGACGCCAAAGGAGTTTCTCCCCATGCTGTGAGCTTTGCCTGGGCTGTCTGTGATCGATCTGCCGTATGAATTCATGTCTGCTGAAGAACATGAGAACTCACCATCATCCAGCTCCATTATGACAGTGTTTCGTTATTTTTATTACTGGCTGCTAAAACGATCGATGTCTCATGAAAGATGTTTCCTTCCTGCATTGATTCCACCTTGATCACGTTGCTTCTGCTCGTCCTTTCCAGCAAGAGCTGTGGGAGCACTGCTGGCCTCTGTCCCAGCACCTGTGGGGCTGCTCGTGGAGCTCCAGCCTCTGGCCAGATGTTGCCCCAAGCTCCACTAGTACAATTCCAACACTGAGGCTCCTCAGTCCAAATTTTGACTGTATTGACCAACATCGCAAGGTGAAGTGAGCGAAGGAACGAACGCCAGCGTTTATATCTCCTGTTCAGCATTGTTGTGGTGCTTGTCAGGTATCAGCAATCGCAGCTGATGAGTGAGAAGCCTCCAGCAGCCTGAGCACCCATGAAAGCTCCTGTTATCCAGAGATCACTCTGGAACAGCACAACCCCCCACCCCAAACCAAACCCCACTCGCAGAGCACTAAGTGCTTCCACAACCGATTGTATAGATCTGATGTCACGGCCAGTTCAATAACTCCAGCAGCATCAGTGGATGGACATTACAGAGGTGTCAGATGCTGTTTGGTTGCCTGGATGTGACAAAAGCCTTTTAGTTTCACTTTACTGATGGGGAAAATGGAAACAGAGGAATTTCCCAGGGTGGCAGTGAGCCAGAGCTGGGCACAGAGAGCAGCTGCCCTGAACTCGTGTCCTTCAGGCCACAAGGCAAATGTTTCCTGACAGCCAACAAACAACGGGGACTGGGGAGGGAAGGGACAGAATGGAATTATTTTAATTGCAGAATCCCTCCTTTTCCACAGAAACACAGACCCTGACAAAGCTGCCATCAATGCAGGCATTCCCCACATCAGCTGCCTCCTGCAGGAACCACATGTTGGCAGCACTAAGGGGTCCCCAAAGTTAAGAAGGACACAAACCGCAGGACAGTAAGGCCACCTTCCCTTGAGGGATGAGGGCACTCTGCAGCAGTGTGCCAGGCTGGTCTAAAGAGAGAAGCCAGAGTGTGCAGACTGGTGCTGGGACACTCCCATTGCTCCCAGCCCAAGGAATTGTGTAAACGGGAGGAGGATGCATCCATCACTGCATGGGACCCCTGGCAGCCTGTCAAACTGAGAAGCAAAGAGGAAAAAAACAATGGATAAGTTTTTATTTCCTTATGTTCTACCAGGCGAGTTGGTGACTTACAATTGACTTACTCATTGTGCAACTCCAGGGCTCTCCAGCCCACCTCCCTCCCTCCTCCCTGTTCCCGTCCTGCACACACTGCAGTGTTTGTGGCTCCCTCATGCCCAGGTGGCCGGGCCACCTCCTCAACGGACGCTCCAAGAGACAGATGGGACTCGTGACTCCTGGTCACACAGGGATTCTGTCAAGCAGCTCGCCAAGCCACTGATCTCATCTGATCCAAGTGTACCTGTACATCCCAATTCTTCCACAGTGACCCATTTCTCCATTTCTGAGCATATCTAATCACACAGGAAGCTGGCTGGACTGAAATGCAACATATTCCTTCAGCAACCACAGGGAAGAGCAGAGCTGTCTTTGCTGCAACTCCCCAGTGCAAAGGGAAACAACCAGAAACAGTCGTTCCTCCTGGCAGAGAGGAGGTGGTGACTGGGAGGTGGGGAGGAAAGAGAGCTCAAACAATCTGCCAGCAGCACAAACTTTGTTCCTACTCCAATTCTGGCTCAGAGGGGAAGCAGCCAGCAGAAAAACCCAAACCAAAACAAACCCTTAAGAAACAAGGAAGCTGTTCCTATGTTTACAGTGACTTCTGAAACAGCATCTCCCGTCCCCCAGAATGCTGGGATGAACACAGGAAATATGAGATGCTTTTTGACTAGACTTTTGCAAAGGATTCTATGCAAAATCTCCCACTCAACAGCTTGTAAGATCCTGCAGATTCCATGGAAGGCTGCTCAATGGGGAAGAACAAATTGGCACAAAAAATGCACACACTGGACAAAACCCTTTCAAGTCAGAAGTCCCAAACAACAAAAGCTCTGTTTTATTAATCTGCTGCCAATTATGAGTGTCACGTGCACTGTGTGAGGCTTCAGACTGGCACCACAGGAGTTAAAAAAGAAGAAAAAAAGCAAAGCCAAGCAGGCCCCTGAGCTGTGTGTGCAGAGCCGGCTGTGCCTGGCTGGAGCTGTCTGGGCTCCAGCAGCAGTGAGGAAAAGCCGGCAGAGGGCAGGGAAATGCCGCAGGAATTCACAGACAAGGCAGAGAAGATGCAATAAACCGTATTTCCTTCCTTTCCTGACACTATTTGCAGCTCAGAGCATAAGTGTTGCAGCACAGTTAAACCACAACACTCCTGACTCACTGGACGCTGCCTGGGACCCTCCTGCACCAGCTCCTTGCGGGAGCAATCCAAGCCCACAGCATTCCTGGCACAGCACGTGGGCTGTGGCCCATGCCAGGACTGGGGTTTCCCCAGGATGAGCTCAGCCTCCTGGTTTTCAGCAGCCAGGATGTTATTCCGAACGTGTCCCTCGCTCTTCCCACTTCCAACCACTGCTGTGGGGTAATAACACATTCTTGAGCCCTAAGCTTCACAATCCCTCTATGAGGACAGAAGATGCCAGGCTATGCACATTTCACTCACGGTCACTGGCGTTTCTCTCACCCACTGATCTGACAAAGGCTGGACTTTATTACTTGGGATGGGATGGGATGGGACGGGACGGGACGGGACGGGATGGGATGGGATGGGACAGCCACCACTCAACCCACGGCACAGGTGCTGCAGAGCTCAAGCCCAGCAAACCCTGTGGGTCACAGTTAACCAGCAGCATCCTGCTGAGGCACATCTTGAATGCAAAGCTGATACAAAGTCTGACATCACCTCACTGAAGGGTTTTAAAATATCCAGAGAGAATTGAATCCATTAGAATACTTCCTCACAAACCTCATTCTTACTGGCATTCTCTGGGCTTGAGATTAGCCTGTAAAATAGAGGCAGAATCTCTTCAATTGTCAGTGCAGTCTGTGCATTGCTGACACGCACAAAGGAGAACTCATTTCTCCTCATTTCAGGTGTAGTTTCAAAGTTGAGTTGTAGCCTAAAAATCATCCCCAGGGTGCTTCAGGAATGCAGCACATCCATCCTCCCTGAGATGGAAACGAGTAACACACCAACAGGGCAGGGCCCAGAAAGTCAGAACCACTGGGTATGGAAACAGTGAGTTATACGGGTGTCCTCCTGCTCGTTATTCCCTTGCCAAGGTGCCCTCTTTCCCTCTGTAGCGGTTACTGCAGGCGACACTGAGAAGCATTGATTGAAATACCCAGATTAGACATGCAAGAATTAATATTTATCTGTCTGAAGTAGGACCACATTTTGAACAGCAGCAAAACAAGCTCCCACATGCAGGTTTCGTGTCAACACAGGGCCCAGAGGGGTGCCCATGGCTCAGGAAGTCAGCCGGGCCCTTTGATGTGGCTCTGTGCGAGAAGCAATAAGCTCAGGTCCTCAGCAGAGCAAATTAGGGCAACAAAGGACCCGTTTAATTTAGCAATGCTGCTTCCAGGGCTCAAGACAGCTCACCTGAAAGAACATACACAGCCCTGGATGTTTGGGGCCAGGGTACACTGAGCAGAAGCAGAACTGGCTGACAGTTTCCTGTAAATTCCACAGGAGTCTGAAGCCAGACAGGACATTGAGCTCAATGCCACTGTGAAGTTTCTCAGCTTCCTTCAGCATCTCCAAGCTCAGCACCCAGAAACCAGAGAAAGGATGCACTCACCTGCTTTCACTGTCCAGGAACACGGAGCTGCTGCTTTTCCCCAGGGCTTCACTGATGGGAGAGAGGCAGAACGGGGAAGAGAAGGCATCAGAATCAGAGTCAAAAGTGCTGTCCCTGCTCACATCATCAGCAGACAGCTCCAAGGAGCCCTCGTCCTCCCTGCAGTCCAGGCCCTCCTCTGTGCCCTCCGACCTGTTCTGCTCCTCCTGGGAGCTGACTGTGGAGAGGGTCCCTGAGTCGCTGCGGGGGGGCTGCGGGGACCGGCGAGCGCCACTCTGTGACAGCTTCTCCCCTTCCAAGGAGGGGGCCCCATCCCTCACGAGCTGGGATACTGTGAGGATCTCGTCCCCCTTGAGGGTCACCACCCCCCTCTGCTCCGAGGGGGACGCGGGCCGGCCAATGCCAAAGCCCTGGGCGTGGCGGCCGCGCTTCCGGGGCGCTTTGCGCACGGGGGAGCTCTCGGGGGTGACGTAGCGCAGGGCTTCCTCATCCTGCCGCTGGATGCGGGAGTTGGGCACCCAGGCCAGGATCAGCGTGGTTCCCAGGAGCTCGTCCTTCTCCATGTACAAGCACAAATAGCCTGAGAGAGAGCATAGGAGCACCAGCTGTGACATGGAGTCGTTCTAAGGGAACTGCAGAACCCTGAAATTTCCCTTTCCCCCATCCCTCCATCCCTGGAAATGTTCAAGGCCAAGCTGGATGGGGCTCTGAGCAACCTGGTCTGGTGAAAGGTGCTCCTGCCCATGGCAGGGCGATGGAAGGAGATCATCTTTAAGGTTCCTCTCAGCCCAAACCATTCAGTGATTCCTGTCACTTCACTACCACTACACATGGGCAAGACAAACTCTTTTATTTACCAGGACAGAATTCTGTCAAAGGAACTGTGGAGTGCTCAACATTATTCAGTATCTGCAAATTATTTCAAATCTGTATGTGGCTTTTGAACAATCTCAATTCCCTCTCGCCTAACTGAACAGAGAAATGACATGCAAATACTTGGACTTCCTGGACATATTTACTAACCAAGAGTCAATGATAAAGTATGTTGCCACATGAAAAAGTTCTACTGTTTCTTAGTTAAACAATTTCAAGTGCCAGCTGAACATTGATTTCTCAAGAATATTTACCTTAGTGTAGCTAAAGGGCTACAGTTTTCATGGGAAGCCAATGGAAAAAGAAGTCACCCACACAAAAATGAAAGCAAGGGTTAGTGTTCAGAGAATAATTAGTTTTGTGAAGCTAAGCCAAGAGCCACAGGTCTTTGATGAGAACATGAAAGAGCACAGGAACAGATGAGAATAAAAGGACAGAGCAGGATTTATCCTCATTTACTCCAGTGCATGCAGCCACAATCAGCCTTTTTGGATTTTGCCTTTACCAGTGGTTGCCGAGGCCACTGCAGCAATGACAGTTACAAGAGGATACTTGGATTTCCTGAACAATTCATGGACATGAATGAGCAACAGAAGCTACCGTCCTCAAATGACAACTTCTGACTGTACAAAAGGACTTACTAAACCAGGTAAATCCACGCTGGACCAGAAGAGAAAGGAGCAATATCACTAATCTTCCTACTAAAAGAAGAGCTGATGGATCAGCTTGTGGATGGCTTTCCTTAGCCTTCCACAAAACTGCCTTGCCCTGTCCCACGCTGGCACCTCTTAATTTCTTAGAGCCCATGGTGTAGAACTTGATAGAAACAACACCCAGGAGAGAGAAAAAGAGAGAGTGGGCACTGTCTGTAACACCCCATCACCTGGATGGTGCTCCCCGATGCCCTGCAGCAGCTCAGGGGGGTGGACACAGACATTGTTCTTGGAGTAGATGATCTCCCCATCGAGTACGGAGGAGGAACCGCTGCCGCTGCCGGGAGCCAGGGTCAGGAGGTCGGACGCTTTCGAAGAGGCTCGACGGAGGAGTCGCCCCAGAGACATCGCCAGGGAAATGTTTCCATCATCTGTCAGCTCTAGTCAGGAGCCAAATTCAGAAGATCTGCCAAGAAGGGGGAAAAAATAGTGAGAACCAAAATAATGACAGCACAGCACGTGCCACCCACTGTCTGAGGACGAGTCTCCCATCAATCCACACCTCAAGCAAGAGCCCCCAAATGCTGTGGATCTGTAACATCACCTTCGTGCTTCAAAGGTGCTGAAGCACAGAATCCCAGGACACTTTTCTCTGCAATGAAGAAACATGAAGGCAGCAAAACCCCACATGTTAATAGTTACTGTGGGGAGGAGGCAGAACAGCAATGCTGGTCACTGAAATCCCCCGCTGAGGGAACAGCTCAGCGTGTGGAGCTGCCCGATGTGTCACTGACCCAGGGATGTCACAGAGCCAGAGCTGATCCCAGAGGTTCCTTCAGCACAGAAATGGCTGAGACCACGGCATTGAACATGGGGCTGCTGCTCCAGCCACAGCATCTCCAAAAACAACATCAATCAAACCCACTTCATCTCGTGCTTGCCATTTCTGTGTGTTTGAGGTTTTCGGGGTTGGGATTTTTTTTCTGTGAGGTTGTTTTTCGGTTTGGTTTGGGTTCTTCTGAGCAGTGATGGTTAAATAGAGCCTTGCCAGAGATAAGGCTCGAAAGCCCCGTGTTCACCAGGGCAGGCAGACCTTGGACACAGAGCGTGGCACACCAACTCAAGGCAAACATTTCACCCATCCAGAGTTTCACAGAACTGTGGAGCACGATTCCCAGCTCACCCCCAAATAAGCTCTGTGCTCAAATGAGATGTGCTGCTTGCTGGGGCTGATGACGAGGAGCTCTGCAGTGGACCCAGAGGGGTCACCCAACCTATAAAGCATTCAGCAGATGGACCAGGACGTGTTGGAAGAGTGGGAGGGTCTCACACAAAGCAGCCCCAGTGCAGAGCAGGCTCTCTGCAGCCATCCCCAGCTGGGAAGCACCAGAACCATGGCAGTTTCTGTTCTGCCAAAACCACAGGAGGAGAGGAAACTCCTACTTTTGTTCCTTCGTGTTTACACGGCCCAGCTTGCCGTGTACAGGCCATTGTGACCCAGCACGCCCCACACAGCCACGCTCCCAGGCCTGGGGCAGCATGGGGAGAGCTCAGCCTGGGCTGTTCCTGGGGACCAGTCCCACGCTGGGCTGCAGAGCACGGCCAGGAGAGCCAGAGAGGAAAATAAAGCAGACAGGCCCTGGCTCGGGGCTTCTTCTGAGGAAATACTGAAGGGCCTAAGCAAGCAGTGTCTGATGCTGAACAGCTCCAATTTCCTTAACCTGTTTTTGATGGCAAATCCAGGCAGCCCAGGAGGGCAGAAGGCAGAAATGGCAAAGGGGCATTTCCCAAAGGGCAGAGTGAGGGCTGCAGGGAAGGAAAATAGCTGTCCTGCCTCTGACAGATTGGTAAATGCAGAAGACTGCAAACGAGACTGCCAAGCTGTTGACAGAGCCTTCATTAAAGGACAAACTATTGGTTTAACTGGCAATCACCACATTTGTCAGCTCGAAGCACAGTGGAGGCGGTTTCTGCATTTCAGTCTTTGCTGGGACTTGATGGAGAAGCCTCAACCCTACTCTGTACCAGCAAGTGTTCAGGATAAGATAATTACTTTGTAAGTCCTGCACACTCCTGCCTCCTTCTAGCACCAGACACAACATGTATCCTCATGTCTCAGCCCCAAAAAACAAACACCAGTTGAGCACTACACTCATTCTTGTCCACATTGCCAAAATCCCTACTTTCAGGCTCTGGGTTACACCTGGCAGAAAGTCATTTGCCTCAACCACATTAAGGAGCAAATCACCTTTCCTCCCATTGCACCCTGCAAGAACTGACAGTAAATTCTGGTGCAACTTCTCCTTCCCCACACTGAGTTACCACATGCCGTTTCCAAACAGGGTCAGGGGAGTCAGGGGCAGTGATATGGAGTGACCTGGCCGGAGACCTGGACATCCAGCACACCTGGGCAGGGTCACCTGTCAGCACAACACTGGCTACAGCAGCACAGACCTTCATCCATGTCAGCGACTTCCTCAGAACCCCGAAACCTGCGGATGCACAGGAGGAAGGTGGCACCAGCTGGCTGCTGCTGCTGGCCAGGGAGTGCTTCCTCAGGAAGCACAGAGACGGAGGCTAGAGAGGAACATGTGAAACAAGAGGTTGTGCGATGTCCTGCTGCAGCTCTCTGGGCGCTCCCAGGAAGGCAGGGGAGGGTCAGGACGTCTCTGCCAGCAGAGGCACCACTTAATGAGCTTTCACCGGGCACAGAAAGAACAAAGCGACAGGTAGAGATCAAAAGCTGCTCCCTGGAAAGCCGGAGGAATTTAAAGGGAAATCTTGCTTTGATCCTGCAGAACACCTGTTGTTCAGCACTGCCTGCATGTGCAGGTGGACGGCGCTGCAGCTACACAGGGCTGGGAAGAGGAAACCAAAAAAAAGACAAAAGGTTTGGAATACGGTGTCCTGCCAGCTCGGAAATTCAGTCTATTGGACTTGTCCTGCAGAAGAGCTGCACATCAGAAATCAGAGACCACTGCAGTGCTGCAGACAGCAGCCAGACACACTGGGATATATAAATATCACCAGGAAACTCAATCCTTTCACTGTTCCCACAGGCCAGGGAATTCTTTGTAGCTTTGGTTGCAGGATTAAAGAAAAACAGATGCAAGTAACAGGACAGTTTCAGGGAGGGTGACAAGAGTTATCTGGGCCAGGGAAAGAGATTGCCAAGGGAAGATAAAAGTGAGGGAAATGTATTAAAAGTCTTCACACATGGGAACTGTCTCTGCCAAAGAAAGGAAGAGCTGTTGATGAAGGACGGGAGAAGTTGTAAGGCAGCTGAACTGTGGCAAGGAATACCTAGTTTTGTCATTCTAGTAGCTGGGACAATGGTGCACCAGAACAGGGAACCTCAAGGGGCCATTTCCATTGCTGGGGTTTCAAAGGCTGCAGAAAGAGATACACAGTCAGTCCCAGTGGGGACCAGATGGTGGACTGGACCTCTGAAGGTCATCTAGTCTACTGGTACAACCCCAAAAATCTCTGGAACTCAGCTTGGGAAAGTGCTTCTCCTTCCTAAAAGACAGGAGCTCATATAACACAAAGCAGCAAATAACAGAGACCAAATTTGCAGGGTTTGCTCTATTCTCAGCCCTTTTCCATATGGGACAACGTCTGCACATGCAATCCGTGGGGCCTGGGTCGTGGGGAGAGGCAGGAACTGCTGCTGCCTCTTTTGTGTGCTTGGGAAGGCAGTGGGAACCATCCCACAGCTCAGGCAGCAGTAAATCAGCACCATTCAAAAACCCCCATTTTTCATATGAATTTCGTATTTATCCACTGATCTGAAGGGATTCTTCTCAGTGTGGCAGAGCCAGCTCAGCTCTCCACAAGCTGGAGCACTGAGTTAGCTGATAAGCTCTTGCTGAGTGCCAATATTTATTAAGCACACACACATTTTCTTCTCCCACACATCAACTGTTGCCACTAAAAATCTTCGCTCCAGCTCCTATGTCTGTTCACACAGCCCTGGCTGCTCTCCCAGTCGGTGCCAGCACTTCTCAGCTTCATGAGTGAGAAAGTGCTGGGGAGCCAATTCCTGAAATCACTCCCGGAGCCTCTTCCCCAGAGCCTGTCCAGTTCCAGCCAGCAGCATCCAGACCGGCACCGGCTGCTCGCCGCCCGCAGCGATGCCCTTCCCCTCCTCAGGAACCCATCCACAGGATCCTGTTTGCCTTGGCAGCTCACGCCTCACTTGGCACCTGCTGCTGGACCAAACGCTGCCGCCTCCGGTTGCGCGACATTCCTGTATCCTGGCCCGGGAGGGCAGCGCCGGCTCCGGCACGGGCTGACACACCCAGCACATCTCCCGGTCCGAGCTGGCACTGGGAGCACCGGGGGCACCCCGGCTCCTCTCACTGAGGAGCCCAGCCCAGAGCGGGGCCGGCTGCAGCCCACAGCTCCCAGTGCTGAGGGCTCTGGCTCCCAGGGCACATTCGCTGAGCAAGACTCTCAGAGCTTTACAAGCAACATAAGCCGAGCTGCAGGGCTCTGGAAGTGAAATGTGAGACCTGCAGCGTGTCTGGGCACGGCAGAGAAACACGAGCTGTCAAACAGCAGCACCACATTTAAGCATGAAATGTCTTTGGTAAGAAAAACGCAACAGGCTCGTTTTCTTCCTTGCCCTTAATAACTTGAATTTAATTTTACATATTTAAGGAGTGCACAGTCGCTGTGGCGGTGGGGCTCAGACACCACACAAATTCCTGCCTCTTTCCCCTCTTGGGAACAGCAAATGCCGGGTTTGGAACCCTCAAGCACAGAGCGAGCAGAGTAGGGCAGCCTGGAGTCAGGACTCACAGCTTCCTCCCAGTCCTCCGAGTGGATTTGCTGTGCCACTCTCAGCTGGTCACTCACTTGATCTCTACTCGTCTACAGGCCCTTGTACGACCTTCCCTTTGTATCACAATGCCTCGACATTGGGAATAAAAAAGAGAAAAGCTTTCCAAACTCCTCGCTATGCTGGAGCCAGTTAAGAGGATCCAGCCAAATCAAGGAAGAACGTTTACCATAGGGAGCCACTCTGAAGTCATCCCATCTCATGGGAAGAATTATGTAGGTCACCAAGAAGTCTTTCATTGCTGCCCTGCTGGAGCAGCAGCGGCTCACGGAGCACAGAGCAAAGGGAAGGGAACAGCCAAAATCCCCACAACTCCAAATGCGGCCGCTTCAGCGGGACCAATTTCTCTCCGATGCATCTCAGCTGAGCAGGAAAAAAAAGCGGCAGCAGCCTGAATCTGCAAGGTTGTGACTCAAGAGACGAAAAGGGAAAGGGAATGCTATGTCAGGGCTGGCTGCTCCCAGCCACACCTTCAGGCATCAGAAAGCAAACAAAAAGCAAACAAAACACTCACCCATCCCCAGCACCAAACTCACCCACAGCACACGCTGTCACTGAGACACTCTGTGTGCCACATGTCCCTCTATCCCCAATTTACCAGCTTTGCATGTCACTTATCTGCACTGCTCAGGCCACAGGAAACGCTTTTACGACTTTTTATTTCCAACATCCTGTTGCTGTGTCCTGATAACATTCTCAGGACTCAACCCTCAGAAATCAGCAGCTCAAAGCCCCAGGAGCCTGGATCACAGCTCAGTGGATGAGCTGATTGCAAACGCTGTTCTCAGTATGACAGACATCAGACCACGCATCATCTCTGCCACTTGGACACTCTGGAACAGCCCCTCCCCTCCCTCATTCCCTGACGGACTGAGAGAGCCACGCTCTGCCCCGTCCCGGCTCTCCAGCCTCACACTCCCCACGCAGCCAGAACAAACCCAGATATTCTCCAAATCCAGTGCAGAAAAGCAGCTTTCAGAGATTGTCCAGTTACCACCAGGACACGAACGAGCTCCTACAAACTCTTAGGAGGCTTCTACAAAAGCACCAGCAAGTCCAAGATCTTTACCCTGAGCTGTCCCAGCCTTCACATGTCTACTGTTTTCTCTCAAAAGAACTTTCATTTTTCTTCCTATTCCGAGTAGCAATAACAAAACACCTCTGCAAGACAAGCTCCCAGCCTGAGATCCGAAAAGACAAATCTCCCAGAGGAAGCAGCCGAGTTTTTACGGAGTGTCAGCAGCACAGCGAGCAATACACCACCCCACAACCCCTGCCTGCAGCATCCCAAGGCCGCTCATCAAACCACTGCCAACGATCCCCATCCACCTTCTCCGCAGGCAACAGAGCTCAGATACATGTTTGGGTCACCTGGGAGAAGACCACCTCCCCAAAAGGAAGGAAAACATTGAAATACCCCCAAGCTGCACGGAGCCACACCGAAATAACAGAAGAGAAAGTTTAAGAACTATTTAGATTTCCACCAGCGCCCCCGGCGGCATCCCGACCCCCGGGCAGCATCCCGACCCCCGGGCAGCAACCCGACCCGCGGCAGCATCCCGACCCCAGGGCAGCATCCCGACCCGCGGGCAGCATCCCGACCCCCGGGCAGCATCCCGACCCCCGGGCAGCATGCCGTCCTCCCGGAGCTCCCGCCCGCTCCCGCCGCCCTCCGCGGGGCTCCAGCGTTGGAAGGGCGGACAAAGAGCGGGATCAAACACGGACCTGCCCAGGTGCCGGCAGGATCCCGGTGCCGGGCCCGGGGGTCCCGGGGCACCGCTGCAGGATCACCCGGTCCCCCATCCCCCGCCGCCCCCAGCCCGGCCCGGCCCCGCTTTACCGGCACAGACGAGCCCGGGGAAGCTCCCGGCGCTGCCCAGCCCGGGGCGGGCTCGGAGCCGCCGCCGCTCCCGGCCCTGCGCGGGGCCGCTGCCGCCGCCCGCCCGCTCCGCCCGGCCCGCGGGGCTGTGCCCGCCCGGCTGCCCCGCCCGTCCGCCCGGCCCGGGGCTGCCCGGCCTGGGGAGAGCACAGCGGGACCCGCCCGGTGCCGGTACCGGGACCCGCGGGCGGAACCGGGGCTGGCGGGGGACGGAGCGTGGCCCGAGCCCCCCCGCGCGCCGGGGATGGTGCGGCCCGAGCCCCCCCTCGTCCCCCGCGGACCGCGGTGGTGCGGCCCGGGCGGTCACGTGAGCGGGTGTTGACGCGTCGCCTGGTAACGGGAACATGGCGGAGCCGCCGCGGGTGAGTCGGGCCGGGCCGGGGTCGGTACCGGTACCGGTACTGGTACTGCCCGCCCGGGGCTCCTCCGCCGGTCCTGATCGCCTCTCCCCTCCCGTCCCGCCCCGGTACGACCCGTCTGCTCGACCGCTCCCGGGACCGCCCGTCTCTTTCCCTCCTCTCCCCTCCCGTCCCGTCCCGGTTCCGTCCCCTCCACCACGGCCCGGTACTGCCCGGTCCGGATTCCAGTGCAGCCCAGCACTGCTCGGCACTGCCCGTCCCCTCAACCGCCTGCCCGGTACCATCCGGCACGTCCCGGTACCTGCCGGCTCCCCCGGTGCGTGTCCCGTGCCCGGTGCCGCTGCTCACCCTCTCTCTGGTTGCAGGCCCAGCCCAGCCCCGGCGCTATGGAGGAGCCGCCCGGTGCCGCGGCAGAGGAGTCTGCGGGGGAATTGGGCTCCGCGGAGCGGGATGAAAGCAGTGCTCCGTCACATCTTCCTCTGGAGGTGATTCCCTTTGGAACATTCACAGGGCAGCCCGTTCCCACGCGTCCCTCACAGAGCGGCCTCTTCCTGGGAGCAGCTTCAGTAGCAAGAAGTAAAGACAGCCATCAGTCCAGCCTTGCCCTCATTTAAAGCAAAAAAGCCACTAAAAAGTAAATTCAGTTATGGACCCATGTCAGCAGTATTTGAACTGTGTGTGTTTCACTCAGTTCTTTGCACATTTCCAATGCAGACACCGAAAAAAGAGATTTATCCACATTTCATGGATGCACATACTTGGGCTCTTTTTGGAGGTTTCTTGGTGACAAGTTTTCTTCTTCCATTGGGACTGCCCAACACTTGAATTTGGTGAATGATGATGTGGGATAAAAGTGTCACTTTAAAAAGAGAGAAAGAAGAAGAAGAATAATTTGTCTGCATGTTGTGCTAGCTGGAAGAATTTCTTTAATAAATCTCTAAGGACATTTTTTTTAATAGATGTGAACTAGAAGCATATGAAACTGAGTGGTGTAGAGAAGTTTTGTCAGGGTCTTTACTATCTCAGTGCTTGCTGGGTGACTATTTTTGCAAATGAGATTAAACTTCTGAATTAAACTTCTGCGCCCTGTGGCAAAAAATACCACAGCATTAACATGAAATGCAAATGGCAGTCTGCTGCTCTGCTTTTCACCTGTGCTGTGTGCCAGGCCATGGAAGTGGAGAACGGGAATGGCAATGGAGAGTGCTCCTCTGGAGGAGCAAACAGAGTCATTGCCCCCTGCAGAAAGAGAGATCTTGCTGCAGAGCTGTTTGTGGGGTCTGCAGAAGTGGGACACTATAATTCTATTTTGGGAGCATCTCTGTGCTGGCTTTAGAGCCAGGCCCTCGTGTTGGTCCTTTGTTTGCATTGTTCATGCCTCATGGCAAAAGTGAGCAGATGTTTAGGGGTACTGAGATAGAAAAGGTGATGGATTTTATGTTTCAGGAAAAACCGCCTGAGACTTTCCCGGATAACGTAGAATGTGCCACTTGTCCTCCTGAACAGGGTGACATGGAGCAGGCAGTTCCAGGCGGAGGAGCCCCTCCCCTTCCCTCAGGAGCACCTGCAGCAGAACCAGGTATCCCCCAGTGCCTTTGCAGCAGAACTGCACTTGAGACCATCTCTCAAGCACAGCCTCTGGTTTTCTCCCTTTCTGGCCATTGTTAATCCATCTGGAGGTACAATACTATAAAATCTAATCCTATTCCTTTATCTTTTTCCTTTTTTGTGGTGGGGTGGAGTCCAGGGAGCAAAGGTCGAGCCAGTTCTTGCCATGCAAAGCCGACCTTTGAGCTCCCGAGTGATCATGGCAACCAAAGACAGGACAAGGGGTTGCAGCAGCATGGAGCTGAGGAACATGGGATAAGAAAAAGTAGGAGGAAAACAGCAGAAGAAACAGAACTGGTCGTCTTGGATCCAGAACATGTGAGAAGTCTTCAAATCTTGTTGTTCTTTACAGAGCTGATGTTTGTGTTTCTCTAAAACGTGTCAGGTGAGCTGTAAGCAGTGGCTTGGCTGTTCAGCTGCATGTGTGAAAATCAGTTTTGCCAAAGTATTAACTGCTGACTGAGTCACTCAACCCTAACCCCAGAGCTGCAGGTTCAGAAGTGAGCAATGCAGTGGGTGAATGTGATCCCTGCAGTGCCCCTGAAAGAGAAGTCCTTGCAGCAAGAGTGAGCGGGTGGGTTCTCAGATGCAGCTCTTCTGGCATGGTTCTGACTTTCAAATATTCTCACTTTTTGGCATCAGCAAATACCCACTATGTAACATCTCTCACTTGCTACAGTGAGTGTAGCTAAAATAAGAACATGAGCGTCTATGGCAGAAATAAGATGTTTTGTTGAGTGGGGGAAATAGCAGTGAGGCTTCTTCATCATCTATTTACACAAGTATGTTAAAGTTTATTAATGCTGTCCTTCTTTACAGCCTCTGATGACAAGATTCCAGGCTGCCCTGAAGAATTACCTCACTAAGCAGACAGAACAAGTGAACCTAGACGTCCATGAACTGGTACGGAGCCTCTCCTTTGCCTTCCCACAGCCCCTCCTGTCCGAGCTGCTGGCAGACAGCTCCTTTCCTCTTGTGTCCGCAGAGGGCAGCAATGAAGACCAGAAAAGAGCAGAGAGAAGAGCTCGGGGTGATCCTTTACGGAGCCCAGCAGCAGCTGGGGCAGCTGAGGGTGGAACTGGAGAAGAGCCACGAGCGCTATTCCCAGGCGGCCGCAGCGCGGCAGCAGCTGGAAGAGGAACTGGAGGGCCTCAGGGATGCTCACAAGAAAATATGTCACAACACAGATGATGAACGCAAGAAAGGTGACTGAGGCAGTCCTGGCAGTGTTTCCCAATTCTAGGGCTGTGTGGAGAAATTTATTTGAATTTAAGTGAAGCACTGGATTGAAAAATACAGCAAAATAATTAATCAGGAATAATGCGCTCATTGAAAAGTTTCACAGACACGCCTGGAATTCTGTGAGCTGGGAATCCAGGAATTGCTTGCCAGGATCTTTAGCTTTGCTTGTGGAGCCGTGCTCCAAAGCTGATGTAAATATTTCTGCTGGGGAGGGCTGGTTTAGCTGATGTGTGAGAGGTTTTGCTTTGGGAGCTTCAGTATTTCTTTCTCTTTTGTGTCTGTTTAGGTGTACCCTACAAACAAACTTCTCTGTAACTATTTTGCCTCCTGTCCCCCCAGTTTCTGCAATGCAGACCCAGATTGAAAACCTGGCCTTGCAGCTCTTCTACGTGCAGAACATGGACCAGGACATGCATCACAGGGTTTTACTGGTGAAACAGTCAGCAAAGAGGGCTGAGGCAGAGAGGATCCAGGCTGAGGTGGAAAAGAAAAAACAGGTACCAAGTAAAGCTGTCTTTGAAATAAATAAATGCAGGTGCCAGCAGTGAGTCTTGGAGGATATGCCACCTTGTCAGAAGGAAGGCTAGAGCGACTGAATCACGGAAGATGAGTGGGGATATTTTTTTCAAATAATTGAAAAAAAAAAAAAATCCAGAGGCTTTTCTAAAAAGGAGAAGCCCTGCCTGCCCCCAGACAGCAACACACTGCCCAGAGGGTTTGCAAGCCTTAGATCAGTAAATCACTCTTCACTCAAGGAAAGGGGGTGTGGGGGAAGGAAGATATTTAATGAAGAAATATCATGTGTACAGGTCTTGAGAATAATTCTGAATCACAGCGAATTTCACAATGGAAAGCGAACTTCGGGAATGAGCGGAGCCAGTCGGTGCTGGAGCTCCCTCTGCTGCCTTCCAGGACACAATCCACGGGGTATTGCTAATGCAGAATTCCATGCAAACTGTTGAAATACAGTTTGGGTTTAGGAGGGTTTTAACAAAGGATTTTCAACTATACATTATTAGGATTCCCAGTAGCTGGACAGGGGGCCCAGTGTAATCCATGCCGACAGGAGGGAATGTGGCTTCAGAGCTGAGCTATCAATTTACTGCTGCAACTGGAGTAATAAACAGCCAGCAAAGGTTTCATTCTCTTGCAAGTTGTGCCTGCTGCAGTCGTGAGCCATTTGTGTATGGATGGGAAAGTTTCAGTAGGACTCAAATCTAACCCAGTTGCCAGTTTTAATTCCTTTTTTAGCTGATATTATTCTTGTAGGATACAGTTGGTTTAGACTGAGATTCCATGACTCACCCTGGACTGTTTGGCTCTGGCTCTGTAGGACCTTCTCCTGGACCAGTTAACGAGGAGAGTCTACGAGCTTCAGGAACAAATTGCTCTGTTTGAAGCTCAGCTTGTGGCCCAGGCAGAGGACACAAAAGTGACCCGGCAGGCAGTCAGTGAGGTAGGAGGGGACTTTTCCCTTGTGGTTAATATTTCCCTCTAGCAGGGCTGACCCCTTTGGCCCATGCTCATGTGGTGTGCACAATGTGGGTCAGAGTTTCACAGTTTGTTCCTGTTTGGAAGAATGAAGACTTTTTTTTCTTTTCCTTTGTCCTTAAGAAGTGCCTGTAAATCACTTCCTCCTGCCCTTCTCAGCAGTTTTTTCTTGCAGACCTGTGCTCTGTGGGCTGCTGAGACAATGAACCAGCCACAGAGTTGAAGCTGATCCTGCTCAGCACATTATGAACAGAAAAAAAGCAAAAATAGTATTGTAACATGAATTTGTTTTTTCAACACAGTGTAGATTCATCCTGTCTGCCATCTCTGTGTTCCCCAGGCTGGTCTGGAGGTCCAGGCTATTAACATGGAGAAGAAGAGGCTGATGGACCATTGGAACAGCAGCTTGGCTGGAATGAAGCAGAGGGACGAGGCCTATGTTGTCAGTCAGGAGCTGCTGAGGTAAGGTCTGAAACCAAGCCCTGAGGACACCTCAGATTTGGGCAGGAGGGATTCTAGAAGGGGATTCCAGTGTGTCTGCTGTCGGGTTTAGCGCGGTGTGGGCAGGGGGTGTCAGGCAGAACAAGTTTCCTGCTCTAAAGTACATAATAAATGTAAAGGATAAGAAGCACGGTTCTTTTTTGCTGTTTTCTTTATCCTAACCACATCTCTTCCTCGGAATGTGGGGGGTTCTTGAAGCTGTTTACAGTTTTCTTGATCATATTTTATTCCTCTAAAAGAATTCCCTCACCTTTGCAACATCTCTTACTCCAAAGAGCTGGATGTCAGGAAGGGTTTCTCTCTCATTATCAGGGTTTTGTGAGGCCTTTGGAAATGTTCAGGAAAACCTCCCTGTTGTTGCCAGAGGAAGTGTTTATTTGCTCTGGAGCCTTAAAGCTTGACTGATTCTCTGAGAACAAACAATCTGCTTTTATATGGTGACATCCTGGTAGGAATGGGGGCTGGGACAACACTGAAAAGAGGAATCAATTTTCCTACACACATTTACTTTTAAATCTTAATGTCTGCATCCATCTCCTGCTGACTCTGCACTGTCACAGCAGCTGAGCCCTTACAAAGATCTTCCTTCTTGGGCAGTTGTTGCTGCAGTCACCTGTTTGAAAAGAGGAATTTGTGGGTGGCTGTTCAGCACCATTCCCCGTGATGATTTTCCATCCTCTTTGCCCTTCCAGCAACTACAGACGTGACCTCAAGTCCCTAGAAGGGGACATCCATGGCTGTGGGAAGTCCATCAGGAAAGAGGAGGAGAAGAATGAGAACCTTGTCACCCTCCTGAACCGGTCCCAGAATGATGCCAGTGTGACAAGGAAACTGATTGCCCAGTGCCTTCTGGAGCAGGAGGCCCTGCAGGTTCAAACTGGCACCTACACTCGTGTTCTTCAGGAGACAGAGCAGGCCCTCAGCAGGACCAAGATGGTGAGGAGAGTCCATGGAAGATGAATCCTTTTGAATACTTGAATTGAATACCCTTCCTCAAACAGTTGTAGTGATCCTCTCTCTGTCTTCCAACCTTTTAGGACCAAGCTGCTCACCTGAATGAGTTGCTGGCCATCAGGAAGGGTATAGAGAAGGGAACTTCTGTCAAAGAGCAGCTAGAGAGTGAAATCATGGCAAAGCTTCAGGACCAGATGATGTCCAACAAAGCTGCAAAGCACTTCTTCCAGCTGGCTGAAAAACTTCGGAACAGAAAAAGCAACCTGGTATGGCATCCCCCCTTGGGAGGGCAGGGCAGGAGCCACTGGAGCAGTGGGTCCCCAGCAGGGTTTGTCAGTGACTTTGTTCTGGTTTCAGGTCTGCATTGAAGCTCTGCTGAGTTTGCCTCTCCAATCTGGTTCTCCCTGTGATCTTATTGCAGGATTCTGGTGTATGTGAGAGAGCTTGGCCAAAAAGGCCTGACACAAAACACACTGTTCTTTACTTAATAAATGGGGCAAAATGATGAATCCTGGGAGTATTTACTATAAAGTATTAGCATTTCTTATGTACTGGAGAAGAACAATGGACATGTGGTACTTCTGTAGTCTGATTTTAACTAATTTGTATTTCTATAATTCATCATGGAGTGGGATGCAGGCAGCTCTCAGTTCTGAGGAACAGTCCAAGGAGCAGCCCAGCATGACCCACAGCTCTTTAATCCATGATAAGTTGCTCTCTCTGGGAGTATATGACTGGATCACTTAGAAAGATTAGAAAACTCAGCCCAGCATTTCTCACACGGAGTCCTGTGCTGGTTGTTAGGTGAGGGGTGTGTGTGCCAGGTGTGGTGGAGAAGGGACAATGCAGTGATGTCCTGGTACTGGTGGCAGGTAACTAGAGACTGGGCAGGTGATCATTACAGAAGGGATGAGTGAGATCTCTTAAAGGTTTCTGGAATGTTTAGGCTCCTTAATGCTTTTCTACAGCTGTATGGCAGAGGTAAATATTGTATTACCTATCAATTGATGGAGAAGCAAGGGTACAGAAATGGTAAGTAGCTCATGGCTTGTAGTACAGACCTGGGAGTAGAATCTCAATCCCCTGCCTCCTGTGCTGGGACAAGTGGCATTACAACTCAGCAAGGAGCTGTTGGGAACAGTGATGTGTTTTCTCTCTTGATATTCCCAGGAGCTGCATTTTTACAAGGTTGAGAACGATGTGGCCCAGATTATTCTGAATGCAACTAATACCAGCTGCAGGCTAGCAGTTCATGAAAAAACACTCTGTGAGGTGGACAAGGAAATAAAGAATATGAATGAACTGATCGCCTGCCAGGAAAGTGAGATTGCAAAGTCCAGGCTCCTGGCTGACAAGAAGGGAGGGGTCATCTGCCTGTACAACAAGAAGCTGGAGATGCTTCTTGCTCAGCAGGGGGTAGGTATTTTTTTATTTCAGTCCCAATTTTGACGTTATTCTTTGTGGTGACCACAGATGCCCCTGATCAATGTAACTGTGTTAAGTGTTGGGTAGTTCAAACTTACAGGCATCAGCACTGTGATTTAAAAGCTGCATTAGTTAATGCAGGTGTTTATGTTTATCAGACAGTTGATAATGCAGCAAAGGGAATTGTGAAATGAGGGTGTGCCTGGCACAGATCCCTGCAGGGACTTGTCTGCACCTGATGAAAATGTCAAATGGCATCAATGAGTAAATAGGATCTTGTTGGAAGACCGGCCAATACTGAGGAGGGGAGAGTGGGGCAGGCAGAGAGATTTCAGTTGTTTGATGGTTGGCCCTGTTTGGATGATTCCCAGATCTGTCCTTGGCAGTGTAAGACCTTATGGATACCCATGGGGAAATGAGTCCTATGGCACATCCTCTGCAAACTTTGGAATGTCCAGATGCTGTAAACAACTCCAGCAGCTTCTGCCTGATTTGTCCCAAACTTTGCCCTTGTACAGGGGCAAGAACTGGGACCACTGGAACTTGAGATCAGCCAGCTGAACAAGGAGATAGAAGAATGCAGTTCCGAGGTGATGACGTTGCAGAAGCACTGGCTCAATGAGCAGAAGGAGCTGGTCAAGCTGACACGGGAGCGGGATGAACAAATAACCTCCCTGGATACGTTACAGAAACAGATCATCATCATGCAGCAGAGGAAACTGCGCATGGAAAGTACGTCATTCCCTGACTCTTCCTTCAAATGCCCATCTGTGAAGGCAGGGAAAAGGGAGTGGGGGGTTACAGATGGGAAAAGCTGGACCTGCCCCAAAGAGTGCTCCTGGCTGTGTGTGAGCAGGAATACCAACAGCCCAGGCACTCCTGCTGATCGCATACATTATTCCCATAAGGATTGATCCTACCATCCTGACAGTCAGACCCTAAGTGACAATGTCACCTGTTACACTTGTTAAATAAAGTTTGCAGGCAGTGGGTAGGTAAATGTCCCCAGCCATGACAGCACTTTCCTTGGCCAAACCCAACTGTTTTCCACAGGAGTCTCCTTCAAAACCTTTTTTTGGTTTTTGAGCTTGTGGAAAAACATTTTGGCTGGACATGTGGGACACAGGTGGCTCTGCCTGAGGTGTTGCCAGCTCTGATAGCAGTTTGTCACACCTTGTGTTCAACCCAGTGCTCAGGGGAATTCTAAGACTTTTGTCTGTTCACCCATAGATGAAATTCAGCAGGAAATAAAAGAACAGAAGGACGTGGAACGGCACATGAAGAACATCTCAAATGACTTGATAAAGTTGAATGTGTTGATCAACAAGAACAACAGCAGCTTCGAGGAGCTGCAAAATGGCAAAATCGTCACAGAGAACGAGTTTGTGCACTCTCTCAAGGTACTGACCACCTGGCACCTCATTCCCAGGTCTCAGCCTCCCATGCAGATCAGAGGCAAACAGTGATCCTGGGAAACTTTCTCAGCCTGACAATGTTGCATTGTTTTGTTCTTCCCAAATCTAGGCAGCAGAAAAAGAATCCATGGAGATGCAGGAGAGGCACAGTCAACTGATTGAGGAGAAGGAAAGGCTCCTGAACAGCCTGGTAGAAGCAGAGTAGGTACCGGACTGCCACAGTCCCATGTGTCTGTGTCCATGTTCCTGTTCTCCTACAGTCACCAAACCTGGCACCAGCAAATGCACTTCTAACCTTCCTGGAGAAGGGGACAGGACCTTAATGAATGTCTGAAACACAGTCTCTGGAACAGCAAAAGCTGGGAGGATGTTGGCTTTAACAGTTCCAGCATGTGTGAGCTGGATGTTGCCAAGATCCATATGGGAAGACTCTGCTAGTGACTGTCAGTGAGTGTGCTGCACTGAGCAGGTTCTGGGGGTCTAGCTTTCTCTTTCCCTTCCCCTTTCTTCTCTGAAGGCATCAGATCCTGCTGTGGGAGAAAAAGATCCAGCTGGCAAAAGAGATGCGGGAAGCAACAGATTCTCTGTTCGAACAAGGCGAAATCCATGACATGAAAACAGAGATTCGTAGGATGCAAGTAAGGCACTGGGAAAGAGGGCTGAGGAGAGGAAGCCACCCAATATACTCAGGCTTGGAGTGGCTGAAACATGAGGCGGGAGATGAGAAACAGGCTGGAGAAGTGGCATCTTCAGGGCCCAGGGCAGGACTCTAAACCCCCCACAGCTCGACTGTACTGAGCACGTCCAGCGGCCCACACATCCTGCATTCCCTGTGCCAGGCTCAGCAGAATCTGGACACTCCCAAGAAATCTATTTAAATTGCAGTATGTCTGCCATGTGATTCTGTGACCCTGCTTTATAAGCAATGTTGATTACTAAATATTGCATCACTTTAATCACTGGTTTAGGAAAGCGTTCCCTCTCCTGGCAGAGCAGCTCTTTGCCTTCATTCTCAGGATGCTTCTGCTTTTCTGCTTCTGCTCTTGTTAATGAGGTCCAGACTAACATTTTGAATATTGGTGTAGACAAGTTGATAATCCAGGCCTCTGCCTTCCAGATCTGCACACAGCAAACCAGGTTTGGATTTGGACCAAATCTGGCTTGCAGGCACTCGTGTCACATGTATCTGGCTTATGCTGGTGGGATGTGCCACCCAGACAGCTTCCCTTGGTGCTCTTGGTAAGCATTTGGTATTGTGAGGCTGGTTTGTGTCTTGGCAAACGGCAGGTCCGCCATGGGCAGCTGCTGAAGCAGCAGGAGACGTTGATCCGGGCTATGGAGGCGTGTGTTTCTCACAGAGAGACGATAACGAATTGGGCAGAGGCTCAGAGCAAAGTAGATAAGAAACACATCACCAAGAACGACTTCCAAAGCAGGAAAGAGGAGCTGAAGAAGAAGATCGGGGAAACCCGGGAGGTGAGAGAGGAAAGTGGGGCTGCAGGAGCTCACACAGCTGGGGTTGGCCTTGTGCTGAGCAGCGGTGAGTGCAGGAATGTCCATGCACAGACCCTGCACTGGCACAAGGGCAGGCTTTGGGAAATCATTCATTGAAAATCCCCCAAAACTGAGTTCTGGGAGGATGGTCAGGAATGCAGCTGAACTAAGGAACTGAAATCTGCCACTTCCTTCTCTTCCATTTACTAGAACATTTATGAATGCAACCAAACCATCCAGGAGCTGGAGACCATCCAAGAGTCCCTCAGTGCCACCTTTTCAGAAAAGAAGCAGGAATTTTGCCAGCTCCAGGCTGAGATCGACAGCCTCATCTTGGACATGGAATGTCTTCAGAAGGAGAAACGATGGGTGAGCACATCCACTCCCTTACATCGTGTGAGCCAGACAGAGCCTGCTGCTTCCTCTGCTGCCAGCTCTGTCTCAGCACCGTGCTGAACTGGCTGTGCTCATTGTGGCATTTTAGCAGCACATTAACTGAGCACATTTTGGGGGCTCACCAAGAGCCAACTTGACGTATTGAAACCCTGTCCTGGCAAGGGATTTTCTCTGATTTATGGAATTCTGTGATGTTTGTATCCCTCCAACACCCGGGCTGGGGTTGCTGTTTGGCTGTTGTGATGGGGAATTCACAGCACTGTCCTTCCCTTGTCCAACGTGGTGGTCACAGCACCTGACACGAGTCCCACCCGTGTTTTTCCTGCTGTCACAGCCCCTTCCCTTTTTGCTTTTCTCAGAACCTGTTGGAGCTTGTGGCCCACCAGGCACACCAGAAGCAGCTGCAGGCACTGAGGGAAGGGAAGTACAGGGCCCTGTGCCACACTGAAGAGGCCTGCATGAACCAGCAGGAGAAACTGCAGGGTCGGCTGCAGACCATTAACACCATCGTGCACCAGATCCAGGAGGAACAGCCCCAGCACCAAAGGGCTCTGCAGTGGCTCAGTCACTGGTTGGGATGCAAGCTCGGGTTAGGAGAAAGCCTGACAGAAACATAGAAAATACATGTAATATCTTTTTTATTCTTCCACAGGTTGCAGACTTTGTAAATAAATAAATACAGAAAAATAACCAGGTGTAGTGTATAATATTTACTCTGTCGGGTATAACGTTTATTTAAGAGGTACCATTGTAATCCTTTCGGTATGTTTCTGTTTACGTTTCACTTTCGCTGCCCCAAGCAGCTCCTGGGCGCCGCCTCCCTGCCCCGCCCCGCGGGCCGGTGTAGCCCCGATTTCCCGGGCGCGGGGGCGGCCCGGCTTTGCTCTCGCCCCGGCTCTTGGCCAAGCCCCGGGCAGGAGCGGGGTTGGCGGGGCCGGGCGGCTCCGGGGCGGCGAGGCGGCCGCGCGGTGCCGGTGCGTCCCCGCTGCCGAGCGCCGGGCCGGCCGGGAGCCGCAGGCCGGGCCATGGGGCCGGGCCCGGGGGTCGCGGCCGCGCTGCTGGCGCTGCTGGTCCCGGCCGCGGCGCGGGGCCCCGGCACTGCCGCCTGCGAGGTGGCCCTGGGCGCCCGCTTCGACTGCGGCCCCGAGCGGCTCCTGTCGCGGGCGGGCTGCGAGGCGCGGGGCTGCTGCTACAGCCCCGGCCCCGGCCCTGCCCTCGGCCCCGGCCCGCCCTGGTGCTTCTTCCCCCGCGGCTACCGCAGCTACCGGGCCGAGAACCTGACGGCCACCGAGAGCGGCTTCTCCGCCCGGCTGCGCCGCGTGGCCGCCGCCTTCCTGCCGGGCGCGGTGGACATCGTGCGGCTGGACCTGGCGCTGGAGACCCCGACCCGCCTGCGCTTCACGGTGCGCCCCGGGACCCCCGGAGCCCCCCGGGTCCCCCGTTCCCCCGCTGACCCCTCTCCGCCCGCAGCTCCGGGACGCGGCCCGGCAGCGCTATGAGGTGCCGCTGGCCACGCCGCGGGTGCGCGGCCGAGCCGCCGCCGCGCTCTACGGGCTGCAGGTCAGCCAGGACCCCTTCGGCCTCGTCGTGTGCCGGCAGCGCGGCGGGAGAGTCCTGTGAGTGCCCTCCTGATCCCTCGCTTCCCAAGGGATTCGGTCTGCGAGCGGGACCCCTCACAGCCCCACAGGGCGCGGGGTGGGCGCGGGGACACCGGTGTTCACCTGGGACACCGGTGACGGCAGTGGGGTGGCTGTCGGGGCTTTACTTTGACTCCCTCTGCAGTTCAGTGGCTGGGAAGGGAACCAGGAATCCCAGAGCTCAGCCGAAACTTTTTATTTCACGTGGTGATGAGCCTCCGTGTCCCTCCCCAGCACTGGTGCCCCAGCTCCGTGCCTCCCTCCCGGCTGTTTGCTGGAGTCTCCCTTTCTCTCTGCAGGCTGAACACCACGGTCGCACCCCTCTTCTTCACAGACCAGTTCCTGCAGATTTCCACCTCCCTGCCCTCCCATTTCATTTCGGGGCTGGGGGAGCACCTGACACCGCTGGTCCTTGACACAGCGTGGACCAGGGTCACCCTCTGGAATCGGGACATGGCACCCACGGTACAGAGTGGGGCTGAGGGAAAGGGAGACAGATTCATCTGTGCTCTTGGTGGTGGCCCTGCAGCCTCTCACGTCTTGTCCGGGGCTGGGGAGATGTGTCTGTGCTGGTTCGGCTCTGGGCCTTGGCCATACCACTGGGCAAGCCCATGGCACCCTTGTCCCCAGGGCAAGGTTTGTCCCCCCGGAGCTCTGCGCTGTTTCCAGGGCTCTGGCTCAGGGCAGAGCTCTGCTGACTTGACAGTGTTTGGGACCACGAGCCCTGGGTTTGCACCTGAAGCCAGCACTCCTGACCAGAGGCAAGGGGCAGGCGGGTGGGCGTGGGGTTCTCCAGCAGAGCCTCACCGGCACCACACCGTGCTCTGCTCCAGCCCCACGTCAACCTCTACGGCTCCCACCCTTTCTACCTGGTGATGGAGGACGATGGCTCAGCCCACGGTGTCTTTCTACTGAACAGCAACGCGATGGGTGAGTCCCTTGGAGGCGCTGGGCACGGGCTTGGCCCTGTCCCCGTCCTCAGCTTCTTCCCCTGGCACTCGTGCTTCCTCAGACGTGCTCCTGCAGCCCAGCCCGGCCCTGACCTGGCGCACGACTGGGGGCATCCTGGACTTCTACATCTTCCTGGGCCCCGACCCCAAGAGTGTGGTGCGGCAGTACCTGGATGTCGTTGGTATGGCTGAGCCACGGGTGCTGCCGGGGTGGCTTTGCCGGGGTGGCTTTGCCGGGGTGGCTTTGCCGGGATGCTGTGAGCGGGGTGGCACAAGGCTGGGCCATCCCTGCCAGCACCCACCCTCCGGCTTCCAGGGTTCCCCTTCATGCCCCCGTACTGGGGCCTGGGCTTCCACCTCTGCCGCTGGGGCTACTCCTCCACCGACATCACCCGGCAGGTCGTGGCCAACATGACAGCAGCCTGCTTCCCCCTGGTAGGTCTGGGCTGCTCCGGGGGCCTCTGCCCGCAGCGGCCATGGGGGGCTGATGGAAGCCCCGTGGGGTGGGGGTCCCACAGCAGCACGTGGGGTCCCTGCTCCTCCCCAAGCACCTGTGCCTCCATCCACAGGACGTGCAGTGGAACGACCTGGATTACACCGATGCCAAGAGGGATTTCACCTTCAACAAGAAAACCTTTAAGGACTACCCGGAGATGGTGCGGGACTTCCACAGCCGCGGGCTGAGGTACATCATGATTGTGGTGAGTTACATGGGCGGGCTGGCAATGGGGCTTCAGCTGCCTGAGGGTGGTGATGAAGGCAGGGCTGGCCGTTCCCTGCTGTTGCTGGTAAAGCCCTGGCTTTGTGCCCTTCCAGGATGCTGGGATCAGCAGCTCGGGGCCCCCCGGCACCTACAAGCCCTACGATGAGGGCCTGAAGCGAGGGGTGTTCATCCGAAATGCCACGGGGCAGCCCCTGATCGGGAAGGTGCGTGTGGGGAGCAGCCCCAGGGCCCACAGGACAGGGCTCGAGTGGGGCCGTGGGAGCAGGACCCCGAGAGTGGGAGAGAAACACTTGGGGGGCTGTGGTGGAAGATGGGGTGGCGTGTGGGGCTGGGGGCTCTGCTCATTGCTGCCTCCCTTCCGCAGGTCTGGCCAGGCCCCACAGCCTTCCCAGACTTCACCAACCCAGAGACTCACGAGTGGTGGCACGACATGGTGAAGGACTTCCACGAACAAGTGCCCTTCGATGGCATGTGGCTTGTGAGTGGCGCTGTCGTAGCTGCTGGCTGTGGCTCCCCGGCTCCTGCCCTGCGCCTCTGCTGGGCCCCGGTGCAGCAGCGAGGTCATCCCGTCCTTTCCTTCCCCTTCCCTCCCCAGGACATGAATGAGCCGTCAAACTTCGTGGAGGGCTCCCAGGACGGCTGCCCCAACAACAACCTGGAGCATCCCCCCTATGTGCCAGGTACAGGAGCGGGTTCCAGCCCTGCCCAGGGCTCTGGGGAAGCCGGGGGGAGCCCGCGGGATGCTCTGAGCTCCACCTCTCCCGTGCAGGAGTGTTTGGGGGACGCCTGCAAGCCGGGACCATCTGTGCCTCCAGCCAGCAGTACCTGTCCTCCCACTACAACCTGCACAGCCTGTACGGGCTGACCGAGGCCATCGCCTCCCACAAGTAAGCCCGGGGCTCCTGCCGCAGCTCCTGCACATCCTGGGGGATGCGGAGCCAGGAGAGAAACCCAGTGTGGGCAGGGGGCAGGCACTGGGTGGTGGGCAAGGGTTTGTTGTGTAACACAGGGCACTGGGGGAGCCCTGAGCCCCTTCCCTGGCCGGGGGGTGCTGAGCAGACCCATCCCACCCCCAGTGCTCTGCTGAGGGTCCGGGGCAAGCGTCCCTTCATCATCTCACGCTCCACCTTCGCTGGGCATGGGCGCTATGCCGGGCACTGGACAGGGGATGTCGGCAGCGACTGGGAGCAGCTCTACTACTCCATACCAGGTAGGCTGTGGGGCACTGGGGCTGCATCCACCCCTGCTTCCCCCTTGCCCCCGCAGCCGGGGCTTCTCCATAGGCTCCATCCCCTGGTGCTGCAGAGCCCCGGTGCCCTCTGTGCCCTCTGTGCCCTCTGCAGAGGTGCTGCTTTTCAACCTCTTTGGGGTGCCACTGGTGGGTGCTGACATCTGCGGCTTCGTGGGCGACACGAACGAGGAGCTGTGCGTGCGCTGGACCCAGCTGGGCGCCTTCTACCCCTTCATGCGGAACCACAACGACCACGGCACCCGGGTGAGCCCCGGGAGCCCACACCCCGCCAGGCAGGGGGCTGGGCCGAGCCAGGGGCTGCCCTGCCGGTGTGGGGAGGTGGCTGGTGCAGCTGCGCGGCCGTGTGCCCCCAGTGCTGGGATGGTCCATCCTGCATCCCTGAAATGCACCCTCCGTTCCTCCCCACGCGGTCTGAGCATCCCCTTGGGCCTCTCCCCTCCCTGCAGCCGCAGGAGCCCTATGCCTTCAGCCCGCCTGCCCAGGCTGCCATGAGGAACGCCCTGCGCCTCCGCTACTCCCTGCTGCCCTTCCTCTACACCCTGTTCCACCGGGCTCACAGCGCCGGCGAGACGGTGGCACGGCCCCTGTTCCTCGAGTGAGTGCCAGCCCCGCCAGGGCTGATGGCCCCGTCCTGCCGGCTCAGTGGCAGGCAGCTGCAGGGTCTCCTGGCGCTGCCCTCCCCTCCTTCCCCAGGTTCCCCACAGACCCCAACACCTGGGCCGTGGACCGCCAGCTCCTGTGGGGCGGGGGGCTGCTCGTCACCCCCGTGCTGGAGGCAGGACAGACCAAAGTCAGCGGCTACTTCCCAGCAGGGACGTGGTACAGCCTCGCAGGGGTGGGTGCTCCTGCCGTGTTGCACGGGGGCTTTGCTGTGGGACCTCGTGCACATTCCTGCATCCCACCAGCCCCCCGGGGCTGTGTGTGGGTCTTGTGCCTCACCTGCCTCTGCTGGTGGCCATTTGAAGGCTCCGGTGTTGGGCTGGGCCCCCGCTGGCACGTGGCACCCTGTGCCTGCTCTTCCCTCTCTTTGTCCCCGTGTAGGACTCCACCATCCACAGCAAAGGGCAGTGGATCCTCCTGCCAGCGCCCCTGGACACCATCAACGTCCACGTCCGTGCAGGGTACATCCTGCCCCTGCAGGTGAGTCCCCTCTGCTCCGTGGTGACACCAGGGTGACCTGCCCGGCCAGCCCGGGAGGGCGGCTGTGCCCACCCCACTGACAGGAGCTGCCAGAGGAGCTGTGGCTGCAGTGCCTGGCAGGGCTGAGGACACGGCTGTGGCAGTGCCCCGAGCTGTGCCTGCCCCGTGCCCCAGGAGCCCGCGTTCAGCACTGCCCAGTCCCGCAGCAAGGGCATGGCCTTGGTCGTGGCGCTGACCCTGGATGGCTTCGCCAGGGGAGACCTGTTCTGGGACGATGGGGAGAGCTGGGAGACCTTTGAGAGGGGCGACTACACCGAGATCCTCTTCCTGGCCTCGAACGTGAGCACGGGGAGCTGCTGGAGGGGGGATCTGGGCAGGGGGTCCTGGTGGCCCTGGGGCACCTGTGTCTGCTCAGTGCCCGGCAGAGGGGCAGCACGTGGGGCAGGGCACCTGGAGAAGCCCTGGGTGCACGTGGGTGGCTGAGACCCGGGAGCACACGGTGACATCCCTGCTGTCCCCAGGACGCCGTGCTCAGCCAGCTGCTGCGGGCGAGCGCCCACCTCGACGGGGTCCTGCTGGAGGCCGTGACCGTGCTGGGCGTCACCAGCCCTCCCCGGCGAGTCCTGGCCAACGGCGCTGTCGTGAGTGACTTCTCCTACCGCAGTGACACCCAGGTGAGTGCTTGTCCCCACCCTGGGGAGGGGTGGTGGCCAGGAAGGGACTCAGAGTGCAGCAGAGGGGCTGGTGGGGTGTGGCCCCAGTGATGGCACAGCACGGGCCATGGGTGCCCTTCCAGGGGATCTGTGGGACCAGGACTGTGCCGGGCTGTGGCTGTGCAAGGGGCAGGACCCCTCTTGGCTCTGATGCTCCCGGGCTCCATCCTGGCTGGTTCTCACCTTCCTTCTCCCCTCAGGTGCTGAGAGTCCCCGTGTCGCTGCCCATGTGGGAGCAGTTTGTGATCTCTTGGTCCTGAGCCAGCATCGGTCACAGGGGGAGGCCACGCTGCTCCCCTGGGATCTGAGGCCAAATCTGTCCCATCCCTTGTACCCGGAGCTGCCACTGCTCTTCCCACACTCCTGGGCCTTGTTTCCCCTCTGGCTGCTGGGCATCGATGGAGGGGTGTGCACTGGACTGGCATGGAGAGGGGGGCCTTGCACAGCCCCCAGGGACAGGGAAAACCTCATCATCATCAAATCAGGGGAGAAAAGACCCAAGTACCTTGTGAGACAGCAAACCTGTTACTGTGGGGTTCAGAGATTGCAGGGAGTCTCCTGGCTGTGGTTTTGGGGAGGGGGCTGTGCAGGGGGTGAGGGGGCAGTACTGTGAATAAAGCTGCTGCTTGCTGGGAGCAGCCCCAGGCCGTGTCCTTGTCCCCTCCCTCTCCTGGTCCTGAATGTGCTCAGCCCCCTGCCCCGGCTGGGACACTCCAGCTCCGTCCCTGCCTGGGGATCTCCAGTGGGACCCCCTGTGCCCCTTGAGGGCTTCACCCCATTTCCCAGAGCATTGGGGGTCCCCAGCTGTTCCTGCAGCCCTGGCTGTGCCACAGAGGCCCTTGGCCTGTCCTGCTGGCCCCAGGCTGGAGGCTGCTGTAGGGATGTGCTCAGCTCCAGCTGAAAATGGAGCCTTATCCTCCAGAGGCTTTATTGAGGGGCAGCTTGGCCCTTGGCTCCTCTGGCTGAGAGTCAAGGCACCAGGAATCCCTCAGTGCCCTGGGGGCAGAGCCTCGTGGTGTCACCTGGGATTTGGGACCAGCCCATCCGTGATCCCGCTCCGACCCCTCATGCCCCACGGGAGCACACGGCTGTCCCCGGGCAGAGGTGGCACTCACAGCTCGTTGTGCAGCGGCCGGCACTGGGGGCTCAGTTTCTCCTCCAGGACAGCGTCGGGGGCGCACACCCAGGGGTCCCCCGTGTCCCACTGCCACTTCAGGAGCTGCGCACGGAGCAGCTGGAGGACGTCGGCGTAGCGGGGGTCGGGGGCCAGGTTCTGGCTCTCGGCGGGGTCACGGCTGCAGTCGAAGAGCTCCCAGCGGTCCCGGTAGTAGTACTGGTGCAGGGTCTTGTTCCAGTGGGTCGGCTGCCCCGCCCTGGTGCGGTTGAGCAGGTCTTGGAAGGTGGGTGAGACGTAGAAGTCCTGGTCGATGGGGAAGGGCATCTTGTAGTTGAGGTTGTGGATGAGGTGGAACTGCTGGTGCTGGATGGCTCGCATGGGGTAGTACATGGTCACCTCGTGGTGGCTCTGGCTGCTGAAGGCGGTGGCCCAGGGCTGCTCTGAGTCCAGGGCTGGCAGGAGAGACTTTCCAGTGAGCTGCACCCGCCTCGTGCCAAAGATGCTGTAAGCAGGGTAGGGGATGGAGAACCAGTCCAGAATGGTCGGCGTCAGGTCTGGAGGGGAGGAAAAGGGTGAGAGGAGGGACAGGCACTGTGGGAGGAAACTCAGCCCCAGAGAGGTGCAGAAAGGTCCCCGGGGATGGAGTCCCTGCAGGGGACCCTGTTCTGTCCTCCCTCCTCTCCCTTCCCTGCACTGGCCCTGCCAATGCTGAGGGCTCAGGACCCTGAGTTTTGGTGTAGGGAGGGTGGGGAGCAGCCCACACCCCCCAGGCACAGCTGTGCTCCCTCCCTCCCTCAGCTCTTACCCAGGAGGGTGGCGAAGGCCTGGCTGACCTGCCCCCAGCGCTGGGGGTGCTCGGGGGAGGACAGGAGCAGCGGCTCGGCGGTGCCCGAGCGGTACAGGTTGGTCCTGCCGCCGGGGAAGGGGATGCCGTTGTCGGAGGTGTAGATCACCAGGGTGCTGTTGAGGAGGCCGGCGTGGCGCAGCTCCTCCAGGACCAGCCCGATCCCTGCGGACGGAGGGGCAGAGCTGAGGGGGGACGGAGGGGCTGCAGTGCTCATCAGCCCCAGCCTGGCCCGCGGCTCCCACCTTGGTCCATGCGCCCGATGGTTGTGTACTGGGCAGCCAGGTCCGCCCGGGCAGCCGGCGTGTCGGGGACAAAGGCGGGCACCTAAACGGAGACAAGGAAAGGGGCACGTGACTGGCACAGGCCACTGTGCCTTCACCAGCCGCTGCTGTGACACTGGTGGCAGTGACAAGGTGGGGGCCAGCCCTGGCCCCATCAGAGGCTGTCACATGCAGCCCCCAGGCAGCCCCATAGAGCCCCACACAGACCCACAGGTTCTCACCTGCACTTGCTCCGGGCCGTAAATCTGTGGCTTCCAGTCAGGGATCCAGCCCATCCTGCTCTCTCCATTGCCAAATTTCTCACAAAAGGCCCCATATTGGGGCTGGGAGTGCCCACAGCGGTGGGGGTCATGGAAGGCGACATAGAGGAAGAAAGGCCTAGGGACGGAAAGGGGGGATGTGGAGGTGGTGGAGCAAAGGACTGCCCGGAGACCTTCCTGGGCTGTGCTGGGGCGAGCTGGGCTCAGCAGGAGGACTCTCACCTAATCTGGGCTTCTGGATATGGGGTGACCCAGGGACAAGGGGCCCCTTCCTGTTTGTGACCAGCTGGGCCATGGGGACACAGCCTCACTGAAGCCAGTTTCCCTCCTCTCCTGCGAGAGCCATTCCTGGGATGAGGGGGCTGTCTCACCTCTCATCCTGGCTCTGCAGGAACCGCCGGACAAGCACCTTGATCCGAGTGATGTTTCTCCCAACCTGCAGGACCGAACTGTTCTCCTCTGTGTAGGCAAAGTCGAAGGGGTACACAGCCTCCGGCCCCACATGCTTCTTCCCAATTATCCCTGTGAGAACGCAGACAGGTACTGTGCCAGGAGCAGGGGGAGGAGGGGGAATGTGGCTGCTGCTGTCTCCTGTCTGCGGGGACAGCCACGGGTCCAGGCAGTGCTCCCCAGCCCACGGGCCGTTTAGCCACCACGCTCTCTGTGGGGTTTGGTGCTCCCTCCCTGTCCCGGCTCCCTACCTGTCCGGACGCCGGCCTGGCTGAGCAGCAGGGGCAGGCTCCGCACGCCGTCGAAGGAGTTGAAGTGATGCACGTCCTGGTGCAGCCCGTACATCCCGTTCTGGTGCTGCAGGTGAGGGGACACAGCACAGTCGAGCCAGGGCTGCCAGCCAGCCCCGAAACACGTCCAGCCGTGCCCGTGACACCTGCCGTGGGCTGGCAACCCCAGCCCGGGGTAAGCAGGAGCCTACCTGAGGTAAGCCAGTCAGGATGCTGGCCCGGCTCGGGGAGCAGCTGCTCACGGAGGTGAAGGCGTTCTGGAAGACCAAACCGCGCCGGGCCAGCGCGTCCAGGTTCGGCGTCCGGATGGCCGAGTTGTTGTAGGCGCCGCTCTCAAAGCCGCCGTCATCGGCTGCGAGACGGGAGCGGGGTCAGCCCGGGCCGCGTCCCTGACCGGGCAGGGGGAAGGCCCGGGGGACACCGATGACACCGGGAGCATCCCTGGGCTGCGGGTGACCCGGCCGGGGCCGGTGCTGCGGAGAGGATGCAGCGGAGCCCGGGACCGTCCCTCCGTCCCTCCCTCCCAGCCGCGGGATGCCCCAGGGCAGGGACCGGCTCCGGGGCTCGGCCGGGCCGCACTCACCCAGGAGCAGCAGCACATTGCGGGCCGGGGCCGGGGCTCCGCCGCTCCGGAGCGCGCCCAGCAGCAGCACCAGCGCCCAGGGCCGCATGGCCGCGGCAGCGGCACCGGCAGCGGGGCTCGGCGGCTCCCCCGGCCGCCCCGGCTCCTCCTCACCCCGGTCACATGAGGCTCCCCGGCCGCTCAGATCCGGCGCGGGCGGAGCCGCGGTCGCCGTGGCTGTACCGGGCTGGCACCGGCGGCTCCGCTCCGCCCCGGCCCCGCGGGGGTCCCGCTCAGCCCCGCTTCTCCCCCGGTACCGGAGCCGCGGCCCCGTGGGGTGTCCCGGCCATGCCGGGGTCCCGCTGCCCGCGCCCGGCGCTGCCGATCCTGCGCTGGCTCCCGCGCTATTCCCGGGCGTGGCTGCCGCTGGACCTGCTGGCGGGGCTGGCCGTGGGACTGACCACCGTGCCCCAGGCGCTGGCCTACGCCGAGCTGGCCGGGCTGCCGCTGCAGGTGGGTGCCAGGGCCCGGGGCTGGGACCCGGGGACCTCCCGCTCCCCGGACTGCCTGTGACCGGGTTGACCCGGGACCCCCGCTCCCCGAGCCCCTGCAGCCCGGCAACGTGGCGGGCAGGGCTGAGCTGAGCTGAGCTGGGTGACCAGGGGCTGACCCTGTGCAGTCGCCCATTTCCCCGGCAGGATGCCATGCGTGTGCCAAGGGCCCTGGAGTGACCCGAGATCAGCCCAGCCCTCCCAGTCCGGGAGGTGTCTGGCCTCTCCCAGCTCCCAGGGCTGTGCCAGTGTCCCTTCTGTCCCCTGCAGTACGGCCTCTATTCCTCCTTCATGGGCTGCTTCGTCTACTGCTTCCTGGGCACGGCCAAGGACGTGACGCTGGGTCCCACGGCCATCATGTCCCTGCTCGTCTCCTCATACGCTTTCCACAAGCCCGTCTACGCTGTTCTCCTCACCTTCCTCTCTGGCTGCATTCAGCTGGCCATGGGGCTCCTGCACCTCGGTGAGATGCTCTTGCCATACACAGATATTTTTAGGATATTGATGTACAACCTGAAATTGTTCCCTCCTCCTCTCTGCTCTCCGGGACACTGGGATTGTCCTGCTAACACTTGTGGCAGCTCTGTGTGCACACACACGAGGCCCCACTGGGGCCAGAGCGTGCTCACGGCCTCCCATCCCATGCAGGATTCCTTCTGGATTTCATTTCCTGCCCCGTCATTAAAGGGTTTACATCAGCTGCTTCCATCACCATTAGCTTCAACCAGATCAAGGTAGGATCTGCCCTGTCCTGGACGCCTCGCCAGCTCTCTCCTAGTGCTGTGGAACTGGGATATTTAGCACCGGGCTGGGCGATGTGCTTGGTGCCGGAGGAAGGAGCCCCAAAGGGGTCACGGGACCCCTGCTGGGTTGCTGAGCACTCTGCTCCGAGCAGACCAAGCTGAACACACCCTCTGCTGGTGACCGGCTGGTGGCATCCAGGACACCAGTAAAACCAGGACATTGGGTTTGGTCACTTGCAGGAGGCACTGGGTGATTCTCTGGCACGGTGGGTTCGCAGCTTTGGGAGCTGAGGGTGGGGGTTGCAGCCCCACCAGCCCCTCGCTGGCCTCTCAGGGACCTGAGGCTCTGCTGGGCTGCCACACTTCCTTTGTGGTTAACCCAAATCAGAGCCTCTGCCAGCAGCTGGCAGCCGGTGTTGGCCAATGGCTGTGGTCACAGGGGACGGCCGGGCTGTGCCGGGCTGTCACCACGCTTTGTCTTCCTGCACAGAACATCCTGGGGCTGCAGGGGATCCCGAGGCAGTTTTTCCTGCAGGTCTATGAGACTCTGCGGAGGATCGGGGAGACCAGGTCGGCACCATCCCATCCCTGCCCTGCTCCCTCCCCTGCAGCTGCGGCGTCTTGGGCTCTGCTGCTTCGCTCCCCATCTCTTTGGTCACACCTTGGACTGGTTTCTCAGTCTCTGCCCAGCACTGTGACACAAGCCCCTCTCCCCTGGGGCTTTGTGGGAGCTCTCCCGATGCCCGCAGCGTGTTTGGGGTGGCACCGATGTGCCTCTTGCAGGGCTGGGGACGCTGTGCTGGGGCTGACCTGCCTGGCTGCGCTGACAGGGCTCCGGGCCATGAAGAGCCACCTGCCCCAAGCTGCCCCTGCAGAACCACTGGCTGTCAGGATCAGCTACCTGATTGTCTGGATCTCTGCCACAGGTGTGTCAGCTGTCCCCTGCCCCGTCCCTTCCCCGGGGCTCATCTCTTTGGGTCAGGGAAGACAGAGCCCAAAACTGGTAAAGCCCAGGTTGGCAAGAGCCCAGACCTAGAGGTGGGGCAGGGAGGACAAAGTCCCAAGTGTCCTGCCACTGTGCCCCTTCCTAAGGCTCAGAAGTCCTCAGCAGCTCGGATCCCCATCTCCTGCCCTCCATCCTGCTGGCCTGGGCTCCGGGCAGGTTTCACGGTTGCTCTCTCCCCTTTTGCAGCACGCAATGCTCTCGTCGTTCTGTTTGCTGGCCTGGTTGCTTACTCCTTCCAGGTGATGGGCTCCCAGCCCTTCAGGCTCACCGGCAGCATCCCCCAAGGCCTCCCAGCGTTCCGGCCGCCGCGCTTCTCCCTGGCAATGCCCAACGGCACCGTCCCCTTCCAGAGCATGGTGGAGGTGGGTGCTGGCAGCTCCCCAGGGGCTGCTCTGCTCCCTCCTGCGTGTGCTGGGTCCCGGCCCTCCCTGACTGGATCCTTCCCTCCCAGGACATGGGGGTCGGGCTGGCCGTGGTGCCGCTCATGGGCCTGCTGGAGACCATCGCCATCGCCAAGGCTTTTGGTAGGGCTGCGCCAGGGTCCTGCCTTGTGCTCACAGGGGGGTCTTTGCAGGGACTCAGGGTGCTGGGGAGGGGTCTCTGCAAGGGCTCAGGGTGCTGAGAAAGGTGCTGGTCCCATTGGGGCACTGGGAGGGACCGGGCTCCAGTTCATAGCAGGAGGGGTCCTGGGGGGGCACAGCTGAAGTTTGCCCAGGAGGTGAGTGTTGTCTCGAGGTTCTCCTGTGCCCGAGGGGTGCCAGGACAGGGCCCACACTGTCCCGGTCAGTGCTGGTTCTGCTCCGCGTGCGCGGCAGGTTGTGGGAACCTCAGGCCAGCGCCACCATCTCCTTTCAGCCTCGCAGAGTGGTTACAGGATTGACCCCAACCAGGAGCTGCTGGCTCTGGGTAAGACGCTGCTTGGTCAGGACGGCAGGGGTGGGGCTCCAGCCCCAGCACTGCCGGGTGTCCCACAGCCCCTGAGCTGCCTGAAACCCCCATCTCGACAGTCCTGCCTCTGCCTGAAGTTTTCCCTTCCTTACCTTGCATGCTACTCCCGCCCCAGATTCACAGCTCAGGAATTTCCAGAGCAGGCTGAGTCCCTCTTAACACGGCTGGATGGGCACTGTCTGGCCCCGGGGACCGGGAAGGGAGAAGGTCGTGATGGGGACACAGACCCAGCAGTGCCTCCCCAGCCCCTCTCCTTCGTCTCCTCAGGCGTCGCCAATGTCCTGGGCTCCTTCGTCTCCTCGTATCCCATCACGGGCAGCTTTGGCCGGTGGGTAGCAGGAGGGGGAGCAGGGCACTCGCTGGGGCTGCGTGGTGAGAGGGCTCTGCAAGATCTTGGGTGGAAGACCGTGCTGACCCCAGTGGGTCCCCTGAGCTCGTGTCCTGGTCCCCAGCAGCCCACCTTGGCGGCCGGGCTGTGCATGGGTCCCGTGGCCACTTTCCCTCCTGCTGAGGGCCACCTCTCTTCCTGCTGTGCGGTCCCGCTGCGGGCTGGGAGCCAGGGGCTTGCTCGTGCTCCTCCCGGATAGGGCGGGTGGTTCTCCCGGGTGGGGTCTGTGGGCAGGGGCAGCCCCCCGGCCCCTGCACAGCCTGGGAAGTGCGGCTTTGCGTTTCAGGACGGCGGTGAATGCTCAGTCAGGGGTCTGCACCCCCGCGGGAGGGCTCGTCACAGGTACAGCCCTGCCCCTGCCCTGCTGCCCCTGCCCTGCTGCCCCTGCCCTGCTGCCCCTGCCCTGCCCCCGGGCTGCTCTGCAGGCCGGGAACCCCCGCGTGTCGGGGACCCCCGCGTGTCGGGGTGCCCGTGGCTCAGGGGTCCCCCTCCCGCAGGTGCCCTGGTCCTGCTGTCCCTGGCGTACCTCACCTCGCTCTTCTACTACATCCCCAAAGCGGCGCTGGCCGCCGTCATCATCTCGGCCGTGGTGCCCATGTTCGACGCTGGCATCTTCCGGACGCTCTGGCGGGTTAAGAGTGAGGGCACCGCTCGGGAACGGGCAACCCCCCTGTCAAGGAAACTTCCCAGTCCAGCCATCCAGGAGCCACTCCGGCAGTCACAGTCGCACCCCCCGAGCTGGGACAGAGGCCCCTGCGCGGCTCCCCCCGCCCCACTCACACAGACCAGGTTTCCTCACCGGCTCTACCCCAGGTTTCCCATAGCACAGTCTCAGACGTCCAGACCCTTAAAAGAATTTAATCATGGTGCCGTAACTAAATAACAAAATAACAGCTCGAGTTGGGTGTTTCTGAGGAGGGACCCAGAACAAAGGAGTCTGTGAGCTTTTATCCTTTTATCCCCTCACAGCCGTGCGAAAGTCTGGGGGTGGTTGGCTCCCGCCGCCTTCTCTGAGTGTCCCATCACGGTCTCTGAGTGTCCCATCATGTGGCTGCGCCACCGGTGCCTGAGTCCTTTGTCATGCAAAGGGAGCAGTTCACGGCCCCTTTCCAAGAGCTCCCACCCTGAGCTCAACCCGCAGCTCCACTGAAGCCGCCTGCACGGAATGGATTCCTCACGACCCGGGTGCAGCCTGGCTCTGCCCGCAGAGCTGGCGCTGTCACTGAGGGCCCTGTGGCCACAGCTGAGCCTGGCTTCTCTCTCTTGCAGGGCTGGACCTTGTGCCCCTCTGTGTGACATTCCTGCTCTGCTTCTGGGAGGTTCAGTATGGAATCGTGGCCGGGGTGCTCGTTTCTGGGATTCTCCTGCTCTACTCCATTGCCAGGCCCCCAATAAAGGTGGGCTTCACCCCTCTCCTTGGATGTGGCAGGGCCAGCCAGGCTCACCAGGGAGCTAGGAGGGGGCTCCTGAGGGCAGTGAGGTGTTGGGCTGCAGGATCCTTCTGAGCTGTTCTTGCTGTCCCCAGTCTGCCACGGGCACAGCACAGGGACCCCTTTCGAAAAGCAGGAGGAGATAGGAATATCCTAGGACTGGAGAGCAGGAGAGGGAGGCATCACTGCCTCTGTCCTGCTGACACTGGGGTGTGTGCAGGAGGGCTTTCCCTGAGGGATGGCTGCTCCTGCTTCTCCCACTCTATCCAGGAGGACAGTGAGTGACACGGGCAGTTGTCCCTGCCTGGGGAAGGTCACAGCCCTGAGCTTCCTGTGACTCGTCTCCCTCCACAGGTGTCAGAGGGGGCCGTGCTGCTGGTGCAGCTGGGGAGCAGCCTGCACTTCCCAGCCATGGAGCACCTGCGGGACTCTGTGTGCAGCCGAGCTCTGGCAGGTACAGTGCTCCCAGCCTGTCCTGGGGACCCGGCTGTCACCGCCTGGATCACTTCTGGTGTGGGGGGCAAGTGCTGCCCAGACCCAAGGACTGCGAGTGCAAGCGGTGACAGCGTAGCTGTCCCACCCCTGCCAGCCCCTGCCCTGGCTCTGAGGGCTTTGACCCCTAGGCTGGTCATTTCTGGACTCGTCAGGGACATGACCTTGTGCTCTTCCAGCAGCATCTCCACCACGCTCTGTCATCCTGGACTGTTGCCACGTCAGCAGCATTGATTACACGGTGGTGGTGGGGCTGGCAGAGCTGCTGCAGGAGCTGCGCAGGCACGGCCTCTCGCTGGCCTTCTGTGGCCTGAAGGTGTGTGGGACCTCGGCCACCCCACCCCAGGCCCAGGGAGGGTGTGTGCTGATGGGCTCAGCCCAGCTGCCTTCCCCCTTGGTCTGTTCTGGCCCCTCCTCTGGTGGCACCGTCATCATCTCAAGCACCTTCATCTCACAGAGCTGGAGGCTGCGGATGTGGGGCGCTGGGAAGGGCTGGGTGCTCCGTGCTGGGATGGCTGGGGGCTCTGCCCCGGAGGGATGGGAAGTGGCCAGCATTCCCCCAGCCCAGGTTTCTCTGCCCTCAGGAGCCTGTTCTCCAAGTCCTCCTGTCCGCAGACTTAGACGGATTCCGGCATTTCCCCAGCTGGGAGGAGGCAGGTGAGGCTCTGGGCTGCTCTCCCAGGACGTGATGAGTGTGGGTCTGGAGGACAGCTATGGGGATCTGACCTGTCCAGCCGCAGAGCAGCAGTCTGGGGGCTGCAGGGCCTCCTGGGAGGGTGAGCTGGAGCCTCTCCAAAGAGTTGGGTCTCCCCAGCCTTGGGGATTCATGGCGAGCTCTGGTGGTTTAACCCAGCAGCAGCTCAGCACCACAGAGCCCTGCACGCCCCCTGCAGAGGGATGGGACAGAATCAGAGAAAAGGTAAAACTCTTGGGCTGAGATAAAGGCAGTTTAATAGGACAGAAAAGGAAAGGAAAATTCCAATAATGATGAAGGAATTTCCAAAGCAAATGATGCACTGGCCAGTTGCTCACCACCCACTGACCAATGCCCAGCCAGCCCCTGAGCAGTGGCCGTCACCCCCCGGCCAAATCCCCCCAGTGTTTCATTCAGCACAATGCCCTGTGCTCTGGAACATCCCTCTGGGCACTGGGGCAGCTGTCCCGCCTCTGCCCCCTCCCAGCTCCTCCTGGCAGCCTGGGAGGCTGAGAAGTCCTTGGCTTAGTGTAAGCACTGCTCAGCAGCAGCCGAGCCATCAGGGTGTTATCAACGGGAGTCTCCTCCTGAATCCAAACACAGCTCGGAACCAGCTCCTGGGAACAACAAACTGACCCAGCCAAAGTCAGGACATGAACCTTGGCTTGACTCTGCTTCCCCCCCTTCCTGTCCCAGAGCGCTGTGGGGGAGCGGAGCTGGGGGGCAGCGGGGCAGAGCCCTACACCAGCACCGCTGAGAGCACAGGGCTCATCCAGTGAGACGAGTTTGGGCTGAACGTCCTGTGACACCCCAGCGACATCAACACACTCCGTGGGAGCTGCCTGCCCCAGCCAGGCCTCCTGGGCAGGGGGGGATGGACTGTCCCACACCGAGATGGACAGAGCAGCACCAGCCCAACCCCACACAGGCTGTGGGACAAAACTGTTCCCTGTCCCAGTGATCAGTGCAAAGCCATCCTTCCTTTAGGGAGCTGCTGTCATTTTTTAAACATTTTAATTCTGGACCTTTTTCATGTTCTGGGCCACCCCAATGGTGATGCAGGGTGTGCTCTCCTCAAAGCTGTTTCAGGGCTGCTGCTGCTGCCCTCCAAGCGGACATGGGGGCTCAGCCTCCAGCTGCTGGGAGAGGGAAAATGTCTGGCATTGTGCTCCTTACTGGTTTTTATCCTTACTTACCCTTTTAATCCCTATCTTGTGTGTGGGGTGTTGTGCTAAACGCTGCCCTGGGTCAGGGCTGTGCTGTCACTCTGGGGTGCAGCCCCTGGCCTGGGCCCTGCCGAGGGGACGGGCACGGTGACACCAGGCTGTGCCCGGCTGTGCAACAGGGACAGCACCTGGTGGGGCTGGGCAGGGTCGGGAATTCAGTTTCCCTGAACAGCCCTTGGCCGACAGCCGGCACTGAGGGTGTAATAAATCAGAAATTGCTAATGAGTCGGTGTGGTATCAGCCTTCCTGAGGGAAAGCTTTTTCCTTTTGTGTGGGAAGGGGAAATTATCTTTTGGGTGCTGCTGGGCATGCCAGGGAAACGAAACTGAGAGCAGGGTGGAGCTATGCGGGTGATGCGAGCCCGAGGGCACGTTCCGGCACAGTTCCTGCTGCCGCCGGGGGTGCCCGGGAGCCACACACCTGCCACGGCCGCCGGGTCCTGCCCTGGGGTGTTCGTTCCCGTCCGGAGCAGCACTGAGCAGTGAGTTCCTTGCTGCACCATGGGGATACCGGGAGGGGGAAAACAGGGGCGTGGGGGTAAAAAGGGCTGCTTGTTTAGGAATATGTGTGTGCTCAAACCTGTGTCAGCACTAGTGGAGGTCAGGGCTGCTGAGAGCCCGTCTCCGGCTTGGTCCTGGTTGGGTCCGGGGTCAGCCGCGTCCCTACTTTTGACTGTGGAATCCGCTTTTGATTGTCGGGTCCAGCACAATGTGCTTTCCTCCAGCACACTTGCCCTCCCCACTGCTGCTGCCAGGTCCCGTCATGCGCCCCTGCACCGGCCGGGGGACACCTGCACTTGAGCTGATGGGTGGGGGGATGCTCGGGGGGCACCGGGGGGGAAGCCCGAGGGATGCGCGGCGGCATCGGAGGGCCGGACGGGCCGGGAGCCGTCGAGAGCCGCCCGGGGGCGGGATTGGCCGGGGCGGGCCGGGGCTGGGCGGGGACCGTGACTGCAGAATCGAAAGTTGGCGGCTCGGCACAGAAACGAAACTTCGCCGAGCGGGACGCAGCGGAGCCGAAGGGCGAGCGGGCGCTGCAGGTGCCGGTGCCCGGTCCCTCGGTGAGTCGCGCTGCCGGGGCCGGCGAGTGGTGGGACGGGGCACCGGGCCTGGGCTTGCGGGGGCTCCGGTGCGGGCGGCGCGGGGCGGGGGCAGCCGCGGGTCCGGGGCAGGCGGTGCTACGGGCTCCGGCCCCCGCTGCACCCTCCCGGTGCCCCCGGAGCGCCTCGGTGCGCCCCGATTTCCCGGTGCACCCTGATCCCCGATCCGCCCGGAGCCCGCCGGTGCGCCCCAGTGCCCCCGTGCGTCCCCGCACACTCACGTCCTCCCATCTCCTCCCCGTTCACTCGGGACGCTCCTACCCCGCGGTGCCCCCGTGTCCCCCCCGTGTCCCCCCCGTGTCCCCCCGGGCCCTCCCGGCGCCACCCGGGACCCGCGCTAGCCCCGCCCCCTGACCGTCACATAACAGATTTCATTTGCATACCGCCGCCGCCTCGCCACGCCATTGGTCCATCCCCGCTGCTCTTTTGCATATCTCCCGGAGGGGGCGGAGAGCCGCCAGTCGGCGGGGAGCGCGAGCGGTGTCGTTTGCATGCAGGCCCCGCCCACCGGTCAGCGCCGCCCTGGGAAGGGCCGGGCAGCGACCCCCGGGCCAGCTCCGGCCACGCCACGGCCCCGGCCCCGGCCCCGGCCCCGGCCCAGGCCCAGCTCCTGGCCCCACTCCCGGCCCAGCCCCAGCCATGGCTCAGCCTCGGTCCCGCTCCCGGCCGAGCCCCGGCCATGGCCCAGCTCCGGGCCCGCTCCCGGCCCCGCCGGGGGAACAAGGCTCCCGGCCCCGCCGGGGGAACAAGGCTCCCGGCCCCGGCCCAGCCCGGCGGAGCAGCCCCAGGCGGGGTTCGGGGCAGGGGCGCCGGGCCCTCCATGGGAGCACGGGGCCTCAGCGCGGGGGGAGCGGCTGTTTGTGTTTATTTGTCTGTAAAGCGCTGTGGTTCCCCCACGCTCGCAGCCCGGCTCCCGAGTGTCGCAGGTCGTTTCCTGACAGTAAAACGCAGCCGGGCAGAGGAGGGCGTGACACGGCTCCATTTCCTCACGCGAATGTCGGTGTTTGTGTGTCCGCGCCGGCCCTGCGTGTCCCCCGTGGGTGCCCAGGCTCCCGCGGGGCCGTGACCCGCACCCTGCGGTGCCGCGGGTGTCACTTGGCTGCCCGGGACGGCCCGCCCGGCTCCTGCAGCAGGTGTGGGGCCACCGCGCTGGCTCCCGGCACCGGCCCTGGGCGCCAGCACTCGGGTGGGAGGGCTGGGCTGGGCTGGGGCCGGGGCTGGGCTGTCCTGGGGCTGCACAGTGACCAGAGTCTGCCTGTGTCACCTCTGGTGACTATGTGGCTCTGGGCTCTGCTCTGCCCGGGTCATTCCACACTGTTCTCATCCCAAACTCCCCTCCCAATCTCTCATCTCAACCTCCCCTGGCATTCCTGACCAGTTTTCTTCACTTTGCAGTGACTGTCAGGGGACAGAGAAATGAGTCAGTTGGTGACATATCCTACACACAGTCTCCACGCTCAGGTCTACAGTGTTAACTAGTTCCTGTTTTGCCAATGAAGTAGTGGTGTTTTTTATGTTGAAAAACTGGTTGAGTCCTTCGTGACACAGGATTTCTGATTTGCAGCTTGTTGTTAGATTTATGAATTGTGTTTGACAACACGCTAATTCTGCCTCTCTGAACAGAGACGGAATCAAGTACACAACACTATTATGCTGGGGGAAATATTTCCTAATCCTTTAGTTTAAGACCGAATGACCTGGGCCACCAGAATGGCTTTTGGTTTGTTGACAGGGAGAAGTGAGATCCTAGAAGAACACACTAAATCCGAATCAAGCTGCTGCGGTCCTGACAGGGTCAGTTCTTAGCAAATCCCTCTGCACTCCAGCGTGGCAGGATAACAAACCTGGGGTCTCCGGCTCTGAAATGCTGTAGGAAGAACATCCAAAGTAGCTGAGGTTCAAAGCTTTTGCTCTCAGAACTGGGGTAGAGGCTGTGTGGAGGAGCCTGTGAAACCCCTGCAGAAGGCAGAGATCTGCTCTGCTGCCTGACTGGGCCTGGAGCTGCCCTTCTGCATGTTCTTTAAGGATAAAACTGAAGATAAAAAGGGAGTTTCCTCTGCCTTCCTGGAAAGAACTCAGCTGAGTGGGAGCGGTCACACTGCCAGCCCAGAAGGCTGTGCCGGCTGAGACGTGCCACTGTCCTGTCACCGCTCATCCTGGGCTCCAGGCACTGGCACAGGCAGCTGGTTGCCAGCACTGCTGCTGCGTTCCTGAATGCAGGAGGGACAGGGATGGAGCTGTACCTCGGTGCTGTGGTTCCTTAATTATTCTGCAGCTGGCAGGGCCTTGGAGCGGGCAGGAGGCTGTACAGGGAGATTCGTGGCATTGCTGGTGGGAGCTGAACAGGGAACAACAAAACAGCTCCTGTGTGTTCATGTCCTGACTTTGGCTGGGTCAGTTTGTTGTTCCCAGGAGCTGGTTCCGAGCTGTGTTTGGATTCAGGAGGAGACTCCCGTTGATAACACCCTGATGGCTCGGCTGCTGCTGAGCAGTGCTTACACGAAGCCAAGGACTTCTCAGCCTCCCAGGCTGCCAGGAGGAGCTGGGAGGGGGCAGAGGCGGGACAGCTGCCCCAGTGCCCAGAGGGATGTTCCAGAGCACAGGGCATTGTGCTGAATGAAACACTGGGGGGATTTGGCCGGGGGGTGACGGCCACTGCTCAGGGGCTGGCTGGGCATTGGTCAGTGGGTGGTGAGCAACTGCCCTTCACTTGTTTTGGATATTCTCTCGTTTTCCTTTCCTTTCCATTCTGTTCCTTTCCTTCTGTGTTTATCTCAACCCACAAGTTTTGTCTTTTTTTCTCTCCCCCATCCAGGGGCTTGGAGCGATCTGGTCTAGTGTAAAGTGCCCCTGCCTGTGGCAGGGGTGGAAGGAGATGAACTGTAATGTCCCTTCCAACCCAAACCATCCTGAGACCCCAGTGGGGGATGAGTTTCCAGTTTAGCAATTAATTTCCCTCTGTTGCAGAAAGAAAAGAGAGGTGCGGGTCCCTCCAGTCCCTGATGCAGGAGTGGAGGTGAAGGGAGAAGGTGCTGCTGGGCCTTCTTTCACCACTGAAACAAAGGAGACAGAGGGTGAGTTGCTGATGGACAGAGCAACAGCTCTGACCAGCACCTCAGACACCCCTGACACTGCGGGTGGATCTCCCTCCTCTGCTGAGATATGGGAGGAGGAAGAGGGATCCTCGCTGCTGGAGGATGTCACAGCTCCAGGGGACAGCGCAGAGCCCTCGGCTCAGCGCGGGGCCGGCGACTCCGCTGAGGTGGCTTCTCCGCTGAAGAAGGTGAGGATCCTACTGGGTGCTGGGGAGCAGCTGTGACTTGTTGCTCTCTTCTGTGAAGTGAGGAAACTGGGCTGCATCCCCCACATCCCTTTGGCCACGATGGGGAGCTGCTGCCTGGCTTCCTTCAGGAGCAGCTCGCTGTGTTTGCTGACGCTGTGTTGTGTGCGCAGAGCTGCGTGCCGGGGGGGAAACCGCACAATTACACAAGTCAGCTTAGACACTGCAGCGCTGCTCTGTGCTCCTGCTGAGCAAGTCTTGTCCCTCCTCTTCCTGATCGTTCTCTGTTAGCCCCATGCAGCAGGAAGATGTTGGTACTTGCTGCAGTGGAGGAGGTGACAAAGAGTTTCTCTTTGACAATGAATAAACAGACATTGTGCTCTTTGTTTTGAATTTTTTAATAGAAAAGGAAGAAGAATAAAGCAAAGAAACACACGTCCATCTCCGGGGAACAGGACTCTCTCCCTCCTCAAAGCACAACACCATCTCAAACCACAGAGTTGCCTGACACATGTGCTGTTCCTCAAGAAATCCAACCCCCTGGCAGTGAGGGAGCAAACCCAGGTGCTGATGGACTTGCTGATGCCAGTGGAGACACACCTGAAGGCAACAGGCATTTGGCCCACCTGGGGAAGGAAGCTGGTAGCCTGGAAGCAGAGGGGCTGAGCCCTGCAGAGCAGAGCAGCACAGCCAGTGGGGCTGCCCTGGCTCCCAGTGCTGCAGCCCCAGGGGACAAGGTTGCGGATGGAACAACCACGGAGCACAGAGGAACAGCCAGGGATAATGTGGAACGGGGTAGTGGTGCCCCTGGCCAGCTGGCAGAAGCCACAGAAGATTCCCAGGCCTGGGGCAGCAGCAAGGAACTGCTGCCAGCAGGGCAGGGAGCGAGTCCCTCTGGGCTACCTCCTGCCAAGGGAGCCCCCCAGAGCAAACCTGAGACCAAGACCTCCCCTGGAGCCCAGAGCCTGCAGGCTGGGAAGGAGCCCAGGCAGAAAGGGAACAGTTCCACTGTCAAGGTGAGTGTGAGTGAACTCTGGTGAGTGTTCCAGGGGGCCTGACTTCCCTTTGCCACTGGGACTTGTTCTTGCTGTCCATGAGTGAGGCTGAGGAGCACGAGCCCAGGGATACAGGGTGGGATTGGGGAGCACTATGGGGAGATTCTTATTTAAGTTCTGCTCTCCTGGGTGTCAGTTCTAGCCCAGCTCTCACTAAGGGGTTGCTCAGTTACCCCCAGGACTGGGAGGTGTCTCCAGCCAGCTGTGCTCTCTGGAGAGCTCTGGGATCCCCTTGGACAAGAGGATTTTGTGCTTTGCAGGTGCCTGTGCTCTGCTCATACACAGACCTGGTGAGCTGGAAGTTGCTAGGGGTTCTCTTTCCCTTTTTTTATACTCCATCATCTGTGACCTGGGGCTTACTGACCTGACTGCTTGGCAGCATGTTTGGGTTGGGTTCCTCTTCCGTCATGTGCTGTTTTCCTTAACCAGCAGCTTCCCTCAGTGAGGGATCAGTATTTCCAGGAGGATGAAGCTGATGGCATACCAGGAGGAGATGTTGTACATCCGGGGTCTCCTGTTTCATTGGGCATTGTTTGTCTCCCTGTTGCAGAATGCAAACACAAAAGAGAAAAATCAGGCCCCAACTGAGAAAATGCCTAACAGGAGTGAGAAGACAAGTCTGAGCAAAGGAGCTCAGGCTGCGAAAAAGGAGGGTGCTGTGGCTGCAGCAAACAGTCCCAAGAACAAAAAAGAACAAAAGAACCAGAAACCTGTGGAAAAGCTTAAAGAAAGGTGAGAACAGCCCTGCTGCTCCCCAGCATTCTTCAGTAACAGGAGTTGCTGTGAGGAGGACTCAGACTCCAGACTGAGGTGGGGGATTGAGGTGCTGGGATTGGGTTAGTATGTACCTTGGACATGTGGGAATGGAATTGTCTTGAAACTGAGGTGAAGTGGTTGTGCACAAGAGAACCAGTGTTAAATGGGAGCTGCAGCACAGGTGATGTCCTGGGTGATGCAGTACACATGGTACTTGAACCTGCTTGAGCATCTGATGAATGAAGAAGATATTATTCTCTTACTTCTTGCTCTTATGGGCAACATGTGCTTCACACACGTAATGCTTTAGGTGAATAGTGTGAAGAGCTGTTTTGATGTTTTGCTTAATGTGTATGAGCTGGAAGGGGTTGGAAGTGTAGCCATTCCAGGTGACTGCTGGGCCAGAGCATCTCCTGCTGCCCATTGTTCCTTTTTGCACTGGGCTTTGCACTAGGCCTGCTCAAACATCAGTCTGAGTGAACTGCTGCCAGAGTTTATGGGTCTTGCAGACAGTCAGCTGGTGGCTCAAATCCGATTTGAGGTCTACAGTGATTTGTGCAATTAAAAAACCCCAACAGAATCCTTTCTATTTCCCTTCTAATTCTTCCCTGCAGTTCTGTGAGCCGCGATGAGGGTGTTACAGTGTATTTCCATGCAATATTATCCAAAGACTTCAAACTCAACCCCAATATCCATAAAGTGTTCATCAGAGCTCAGGACATTCCTCCCTACGCCAACTGGAAGGACAACATCTGTGAGCTGAACTGCACCCGGTGAGTGTTCCCTGCTCTGAGAGCCGGGGCCCTGTGGGGCCTCAGTTGCTGTCAAGGTGTGGCTCTGTGCCCACAAGTTGCAGCAGAGGGTTTCACAGTGGAGGAAACTGTTCTAAAATGTTCTTGTGAAAGAATAGTCACCATTCCCGTTAAAAATGGAGCAATGCATGGAAAAGGAAGTCTGTAGGTCAGCTAACATGTCCTTTGCCTGCCTTTGCTGTGTTTCTGTTTCCTAGGCATCTGGGAGAACATGGATACCTCATCGAAGGTGCTGTAACTCTTACCAAAGAAATCCTGGATAAACACATTCCTTACAAGTACTGCGTGATCTCTGGGAAGGAGGACTATGAGTTCATTTACAAGAACCCAGAATCCAGTGATCCTGTGAATCGCTGCTTGATGATAAAAAAGCCCTTGCTCAACAATGGAGGTGAGCTCTGCTGACTGGACCTGCCCCTTGGGGTGATCCCTGCTGTCGCATGGCCCAGCATTCCTGTCAGACAGCGCTGTCTGAACCTGGGAGTTCAAGGGGCTGGTGGGGGTATTGCTGTGGCAGCTGGAAGAGTGAAGGCACCTGATTCCTATGGTTGTTTTCCTGTGTTCTCCCTGTGTTGCTGTTCCAGAGTGGCACCAGTACGATGACATTGTGTGTGTGAAGCCTTCCTGGATAAAAACCCAGACAGCAAAAGTTTGGGAGAGATTTACTGGTGATAAAAACAAGGAAGTGGTGGAAGGGAAGAAAATAGCTGCCGGTGTTATGTTAGAAAGTATCTTCAGCATTCTTGGAACCTGGAGTCCTGACAACCTGAGGAACTTCTTCTGCCAGCTGAGACAGTTCCATTACGTTGCAGTAGCCCAGCTGGTGTTTGATGGCAAGGCAAAGCCGTGGGTAGAGTTAAACTTCAGCACAGAGCAGGTAATCCCTTCTCTTTCACAGACACAGAAAACATCCCATTACTGAACCCAAACTTTAATTTTGCTGTTGACCTTGCTGGGTTAATTTTGCTTTTCCAGTCAAAGCTGAGGTACAGAACCAGTGGGGATCCTTCTGGGGTGACAGCCACCGACTGCCTTGAGGGCTTCAGTCAACCTGTGCACCTCGGTGTGGTTCTGAGACCCCGTGTGGGTCAGCAGCAGAGCTGTGATGGGGTGACTTCATACTTGAGTGGGTTTTGTGTTTGGATATTGATTTCCTAAGCCTGGCCCTTAAGTTTTGCTGCCAGTTGTTCTGTCACCAACTTCTCTGCACTCATCTCTTGCTCCAAACCTGCCTGCTTTTTGGGAGAAGCTCCTGATCCTGTTCTAAGCAGTGATGCCAGCAGGGCTTCTGGAATCCAAAATTTCTTGCTTGACATAATTAGGAAATGTGGCAGAAATGCCACATTATGTTTTTTGGTTGTCAGGGCTGCTCCCTCCTGTCCCGTGGCCTCGCTGGAACTGGCAGAAGAAAACAGTTTCAAGAGAGAAAGACTAATGCTGTGGTTGGTTTGTTTCTTCCCTTCTTTATCCCAGGTGAATGATTTGCTGATAAAATATATGAAGAAAATATCTCTTCCTTTCCTTGCGCCAGAAGCACCTCCGGAGGACAGAGTCATCAAAAGCAAACTGGCTCTGGGGCTCACTGTTCTCCTGGTAGTTGAGGAGCTTTCACTTCCAGCACCTAAAGGTGACCTGGCTGACCTGTGTAGCCTCTTGTGCTTGGATCAGGTGTCACAACAAGATGTACAGAATGAGATTCATCACATCAAACAGGCTTTTGCAGGAATTGCCAAGTAAGTGCTCCATGTACCTTCTAACTGACCGGGCTGCTGTTGCTCAAGTGTAGCACCTTTTGATGAAACAACAGGAATCCAGCTCTCTACTGCCAAAGAACCAGAGAAAAAGTTACATTTGGAGGCATCTTTGGAGGTCTCAGCTCCAGCCTCCTGCTTGAAGCAGGGTTGACATCCAGGCAAGGTTGCAGTGCAGTTCTGAAAAACTCCAGGGAGTTTTGCCCAACCTCGCTGGGGCCCTCTCACAGTCACACAACTTTCTTGTTATTTTTTCTTTTGTGCAAACAAATTTCCCTTATTGCAGCTTGTCATGCTTGCCAGAGCCATAGATTGAGTTAAAATTGTTGGTTTTTCTTTATGTATAATCTAATTTGTTATCCTTTTCTGTCAGGCAGTTTCTGGCTTCTTGCCTGTTTGCTGTCGATTACTCACAAACTCCAGGGATCAGGATCATTGTGTATTTACTCCTTTGGCTTTAAATGCCACATTTGGATTCTTTTGTCTCCTCTGGCGTGCATCATTCCACACTTTTGTTTGGTTTCCCCTGGAGTGCCTGCTTACTAGACTGTAACCTGACTGCTTACCTGGCAGTGGGTTTGGAGTTCTTCACTTGCACAGCTGCAGCCATTACTTTTCCTTTTGGAGTCCTTTGCGGTATTTCGGCCCAACCAAGGAGGCCCAGAATTGTCCCCGGAATGCCTGGCTCTGTGTGGGTGTCACAGGGCTGGGGGGCTTGTGGGGAGACTGTAGATAAAGGTTTGGGTCTTCCCAGTGCTCCAGCAACAGGGTCTGTTCAGAGCGATTCAGGAACATTGCAGCTCTGGGCCTTAAACCTGGACAGGGACGCTCTGCAGTGAAGAGTAGATGGAGCTAAAATAATGACCCGAGATTCATTGAAGGTACATAGGGAGATTAAGATGTAGCCTTCCCCACCCCTAGGGCATTCTCAAGGCCTGGATAAAACTGTTCTTACACTCAGTGTGTTTGTTTTGTTTTGTTTTTTATTTAGCTTGAAGGTCGAGCTGACAGGCTTGTGCCAGAGGTGCATTGAAGTTGACGTACACCAGTGGGTGTGGATCCTTCCCCTTCTGCATTCCTTTGCTTCTCCCCTGCAGCAGGAGCATGAGCTGGTGGAGGAAGATGTCTGGGCAGGGCTGGAAGGGCTTCCATTTGCTGAAACCAGGTGGAAGCGAGATGCGTGAGTTTTCCAGAACTCCAGTTACACCCAGTGCCTTGCTGCTGTAGCTGGGGGTGATCACCTTACTTCATCTCTTTTTTTGGTTTTTTCCTCCCTCATTTTTAAAGAGCATGAAATGTAGCACGTTGAGGGAGGATGTTTGGGGTATTTGGGCAGAGCCACACTGGTGGCTCAGAGGCCACTGGGTGTAGCCCAGCTGGACACTGTGTGACCCCTCAAACACAACCCTCCGGTTCTGATAGCCAGGGAGCAGGCGGGAGTTAAAGCTGCTCGTGTTGTGTAGAGTCTGAGCGAGATCTGGAGTTTATTTTCCTTGAGTGCTTGTGCTCAGTGGTTTGGCTCTGCTCTGCCATCCCTGGGCCTTGGGGACAAAAGCACAGGAGTGAGGAGGAGACTCCTCTGTGGGCTGCACAAGCTCACAGCCTTTTGTTCCTTGGAATCCTGAATATTTTGTTTTGTCTCCCCTCCAGAGCGACCCTGCTGGAACGAATGAGAGAAAAGAAATACTTGATGGAACTTGATGTGACTCTGGTCAAGTCCTGGCTCTGTGTGCTGCCCCTGCGGAGCCTGGCTGAGTTCATAAAAGACTTCTCCAGTGACTTGTTAGTTACTCTTCAAGGTGTTTCGTACAGATTAGAGAACATTGACATCTCGAGGAGTAGCCATGAGGTTTGTCTTCTGGCAGCTTTACCTAGCTCTGGGATAAAGGCTTAAACTGGGCTCCTGGGTGTCTTTTGGCATCACTGAGGGGATCGGGGCTGCCAGCAGGTCACAGCACAAAGAGCTTCACACTTAGCTAAAAGCAAAAATAACTGCTGATCAGAAACCAGTCTGTAAAATTTCTTCCACAGTTTCATATTTTTGTCTTTCCACTCTCAGGTGGTAGAGGAGCTTCTAAACACAGTGCTGTGTGCCTTGGATGAGCCCCCAGCCAGGTAAGTGCAGTGCACCTTTGTGAGAGCATTGTCTGCATCTGCACCAGGCCTGGGGTTGTGCTTGTGTGCCTTGAAATCTCTGCGAAGAAAAGAATCCTGGATTTCTATCCCATTTTTTAAATCCATCTGAGGGGGGGAGCTGCTGCACTGTGTTGAATTTGATGGGGTTTTTACTTTGGTTTTAGTTTTTTATTTTTCCTTGGAGCAGAAAATTAATTCTCCCTCTGTGTTGCTGCCCTGCAGAGCTCTGGGAGCCCGTTCTTGGCAGTGCTGCTTGTCCTGCTGCCTCAGCCTGCATGAGAGGCTCTGCAAGGCCACCAGGAACGTGGTCTTTTTCCCGATCCCTGCCACTGCTGCCACCCTGATTGCCAAGGTTGCCCAACTTCGGCCCCCAGCAGTGAGTACCAAGGAACTCTTGGCTTGATATGAGCAAGATACCCAGAAATATCAAAAGTGGGGTACAACAGACTGGGTTTAGATCAGATCCAGTCTCAACTTGAAGAACTTCACACTCTAAGCAAGATTGTGGTACTTTCAGAGAGTTGTGGAATCACCTAATGAGTTTAGTTCTTATTGAAAATAAGGTCAGATGCCCAGGTTTGCTGTGATAAGCCTTGTTTTATGTCTGGTTTTGTTTCCCCTTAAACATTTGTTGTCTTTACTTCCTGAACAAGCTTAAGCACAAATTGCCCATAAGCACTGCACCCTCCCAGCCTCTCTCTGCTTATTCAAGCAGTGCTGGGTCTATTGCTGGGTATTTGTGTGTTCTTTTTAGAAATACTGATTTAAATCAGTTGTCTGTTGCTCTCCTGCTTGAACTATGTTTATGTTTTTTGTCTTCTCCTCTGTGTGGGGCAGGTTCCAGGGGATGCTGTGCAGGATGTTCCAGTGGCAAAATTGCTCAGTGGAGCTCTGAGGGATGCTCGAACCTGGTTCAGAAATGCTTTAAAACAGAAGTTACTGAATGAGCACCTGGAGCACGTGACCTTCTCTTCCCATTTTGAACTTAGGGTTTGTCATCTTCTAATAATGAGAATAAAAAGGGGTTTTACTGTCGCATAACCAGGGTCTTGGGTCTACTGACTCTTTGCTGGGCTCTGTAGCTGTGGCTGAGTAAGGAGTGGGATGGGGATGGGCAGTGTTTGAAACACTCCAGGGCTGAGAAGCAAAGGGCTGGAATTGGTGCTGCTCAGCTCACCTCAGTCCTGCTTTTCCTTGGCTGTTCCTAAAGGCATTTCTGGGATGAGGAGCTGCCCCTCGTTGGTGTTGTCTTGCTCCCAGTATGTCCCACTGGTTGTCATCAGGACTTCCAGCACGCAAAGCTCAGACCAGCCCCTGCCAGTCTGAGCTGCTGCTCCCAGCCCTCCCTGAGACAGTTCCCAGCAGCAGGGTGGAAGTGCCTCATCCAAACATCTCCTTCAGCAGCTGAGGCATTTACACACTGCTTGGGCTTAAAAGCTGCTTTTTTCAGCTCTGGGAGTGTTCCTTTTCCTTGGGATGGAAACATCTGGAAGGACTGCAGACTGTCTGAGGTGTTGGGACATCTCTTCTACACCGTTCTTTTCATTTCCTTCTCTACTAAATCTCAGCACTCATTGGTTTGGGTGTGTTTGCTTCTCCCCTGCAGGCCTGGAATAAGTTTGTGACTATCAGCTTTCCAGACAAGCAGTTCACCCAGATGTGGAGGAGCACTTTACTTGCAGATCTGAAGAGAAGAATCCAGCAGGTAGAGGAGACCTCAGGCAGTCCTGGCTGGTGGTTCAGAGCAGATGGAGTGGCTTGTGCTGTGCTTGGAGAAGGAGCACATGGAAACACGGTGGCTTTGGTCCTAACAATTGCCATTGCTGTTATAAACCAGGTTTTGGAGGCTCAAAAATTGGCCATGACAATGTCCCACACCCTAATTGTGTCAGTGGCCTGGCTGCAGGTCCTGGTGCTTCAGAGGAAATGGCACGTTCTGAGCAATTGTCACCTCTGTAGTTTTAAGAACCAGCGAGTGCAAAGTAAGCACCCAAGGGCTCAGAGAAGCCAAGGTGGTGCTTCTCTCTTCATTCGTTGTGCAGAAATGGTGCTGTTCAGGCTCCCAAATGCACACCCACATGTGTAAGTCCCTTCCAAACTGACCCTGTGTATCTCCTCATCTCCTTTCTACAGCAGTTACAAATTTAATTAAGCCATTGATTTTCATGGTGAAATCAGGAAACAAATATTTTCTGCTGTAAGCTTGGCTTGGAGAGGTGGATATTAAGTAATCACACACTTTAGATGGAAATCATTAAAATATTTTCCAAGCATTTATTTGTTTCATCTCCCAGACCCTCAGAAATGGACTGATGCTCAGGTTCCTTTTATTGTCTTGATAGCAGCACTCCTTCATGCTGTCAGGAGAAAGACTTTGGAAACCGAGTTGATAAGAAATCTCCATTTTGCCCTTTAGGAGCCTCCAGTGAACCAAATCTTGGTGTACTGTTGTCAGCACTCCCAAATCGCACAGATGGACTCTTCCATCGACTGGTGCTTCCAGAACTGTGCCACAGAGGCTGTAACTGCAGCTTGCCAGGTATTGTATTTGCCCTGGTAGGGAAGGGAGGAGAAGGAAAAGTGGAATTTCCCAGCAATTCTGTTGCATAGCATAGGGATGTGCCTTGTGGTGGAAGGGGCGTTGGATGTTGCTTGAGTTGCTGTGGATTGTTCTTTATACCAACAACAAAAAATATCAACAAGAAATCAGAAAATGAGGTCCTTGAGGAATATTTGTGTTTCCACCATGACCTCAGTTGTGTCATAAGGCTTTTTTGGAACATGCCTCAGCACCGGAGGTGACTCCTTGATGTCAGTGCCAGTTTTGAGACAGACACAGTGGGATCCCAAAGTCTGACACGTCCCTGCCCTCTCTGTGTGCCCTGGCAGATGCAGTGCAATCTCCTGGAGAAGATTTCTGCCTACAACATGGGCCAGTTCAGCCAGCTCGTGTCCGCCGTCATCGTGAAGTCGTGGCCCATCAGGGGTGGGCAGTCTGAGGGGGATTTTGATGAGATTCTGCACCACCTGCTCACGTGGCCTGACATCAAACATATCTTCAGCTTTAATGGTAGGTCTGTAGTTAGGTTTTAGGAGGCCCTGAGAAGCTTTTCTCTGCCTTACTGCTGCCACTGTGCAGAGCAGTAAACAGTCCTGCTCTTGTTTCAGTCCTCATCTCAAAGCTTGAAGTATTCAGCTTGGGTTTGGAGAGGGAAGGCCAAGGAAGAGGGAGCCACTATTTCCCCTTGTGCTAATCAGCTGCAGCTTCCTCAGGATCTGTAGACCATAACTTCTTTCTCTGAGAAGTTCTCACAAGTCATTGCCACACAAAAATGCCAAAGAGTTGGTCATGTGAATGGATCCAAATGGCTTTTGTTTGCTCCACAGGGTTTGGGTCTGGGCTCTCCATGGAAAGTTTCCAAATTGCTGTCCTGAGATCCTGGTTTTGTTCAGAAAGACGTGAGGGGTTGGAGGGTGGTGTGGTGAGTCCACAGGCTCTTGGATAGGAATTCAATAGGAAATGGAAGGACTCTGTGCCATGACATGGAAAAGTTCCTGATTCTGCCTGTTTTTTGGGAAACAGGGCTGATCTAGGTTTGACATGCTTTGTTTCTGGAACAGGAACAAACAGAAACCTTCTAGACAAACTGACAGATGAAGCAAAGGATGTCATGGCCACAGCAGACTCTGTGCTTATGAGTGTCACCGATGACATCCACAAAGGCTGCATCCTTGTGAAACATCTGGAAGAGGTTTTCCAGCATAAGGAACAGTTCATCTGCATTTGGGACACAAGTAAGAGACGAGTTCAAAAGGGGCATGGTTGGCTTAGAGCATCATTGTAGTGATGCTGGCCTGCTCTGATGGTGCTGCAGGGATTAGGAATGCTCAGGAGGTGCTCCAGAAGTTTGCAGTGCTGCCCCTTGGCCTGGGCAGGGAGCTCCCAGCTCCACTTTGTGTTGTCACTGCGGGGTTTGTGACTCTGCAATTCCCAACCTGAATCGGGGTGCAGGGGGTGGGAAGCGTCTGCTCTGTGCCCACAGGTGAATTTTCTTTCAGAGCACCAGCAACGGCCCAGTGATGAAAAGGAACTGCTCCAGAGAAGCCTGAAAGAACTGCTGGAGTTGAGGCACCATGAAGTCACACTGCTCAGAAGAGAGAAAAAAGCAATAGGAACCTTCTTGAGCATGTGCAGGAAGGTGCAGAAGTCTGTGAAAGGTAGAGTTCTGGGGGAGCAGTCTGAAAGTGGCAACTCGAGAAAACAGCATTTTCCTTGAAAATCTCTTGGCTTTGGGAACAGGTTTGATTCTAAACCCCACAGTGAGGGCGAGGAGGGGTGGGGGAAGTAAACCCAGAGCACTGGGGGGGATCAAGTGAGTGCTTGTTCATCAAATGACACTCACGGGGGTCCACCTGCCTGATAGCATTTTGTGGCTTGGGAATGGGATGAAGTGATCTGGAGCCAGGCTGCACCACCTGATCGCCCTCTGACCTGTCTCTGTTTTACAGTGGATGTAGTTGAAGTGGAATTTCAACACTCGCAAGATCTTGGCTCAAAAAGACTGAATCGAGTTGTGAGTGTGGGAGAGAGACCCCTGCAGACCTTCTACAGCCTGAGCCCAGAGCTGAAAGAATTCGTCCACAAAATGCACTCTTTTAAGGACAGCCTGATCTTCCAGCAGTTCTGGGAGGAAGCAGCACGGAAGGCAGGAGAGGAGTATGTGTGTGACAGTCCGGAGGAGGAGGAGGAAGAGGATGTTCCTGAGTTGGACCTTGATGATGTTTTGAGCAGCATGATCCGCCCTTGCTTTGACAACTATGAAATGCTGTATGATGATCTCAGATCAGGAAGTCTCACACTTTCTGCAGTTGATAGGATTTTCCATGAATTCACAAATCATCCTGAAAACCTCAGAGCAGAGCTGAACACCGTCTGTGGACTCTGGCCTGCAGAAGACAGAGACTGGGTTGACCAGCGAGTCCAGCAGATCCAACAGTACCATGAAATGCATTTAACTTTTGATGCTGCCAAGATCATTGCCCACGTCAAAGAGAGTTTAGGCCTCTCCGGTGACTTCAGTATCCTGGAAAACTTGTTGCATATAGTAAGTATCTCTGACTTTTGCTCTGTACTGTCAGGGTGGTGGCTAAACTTGAACCTTCCCACAAGTCTATCTCAGTCTGTCAAGAGCCATTCCTTGTCCCAAAATGCTTACTTGAGGTAAAAATCAGGTGTTCAAAGTGTTTTTGTGTCGTCATTCCTTAAAGAGAGATGATGATACTGCTCTGTGGGGGTGTGGCTTTGCAGAGGGCTTTCCTTTCCCTGCTGCAGAACCAGTGGCATTTCCCAGTTCCAGACTCAGTGTGTGTTTGCACCACTTGCTTTCCAGACAGAGAAGCTTGAATCCTACAAGACCCAGAAGCTGGATTCCATCAGCCCTGAGCTCGTGCAAGCCAAGAAGCTGCTGCAGGGGATCACTGTGCCCCGCCGTGGCTGTCTGAGGGAGCTGGCCCAGCAGAAGGAGTTTGTCTGCTGGGTCAGAGAAGCACTGAAAGGTGTGTGCTGCTCATCCAGGAGTTAGACAGAGAGTACTAGAAGGGATGGCAGCTTGTGTGGGGGCAGGAGGAACACTGAATCCCTGACCCATCTGCTTTGTGCCTTCGCAGCTTCTGGTGCTGATAGTTATACCTCTGATGGGTTTTGGTGTGGAACGTGCTGTGAAGACCCTTTAAATGTGCCCATGCACTGTAGGCTGCTGCAGCACACAGTGACCACCCTGCTGGGAGCTGGGCTGGGCCTGGAGGGCTTTAGTAGCTGCTGCTACTCAGTTCAGACCAGCTGTTTCAGAGGATGGAATTGTGTGCCTGCCAGCTGAGTGTGTGACCTACACAGACACCCCCAGGCACTGCTGCCATCCTGGCTAGGGATCTGGGGGCCTGTGGGGGACACCAGAGCCCGAGGAGTCCATGGGTGGATGGATGACCTGGGAAGGCAGTTGCACAGGAGCTGCTGTTCAAAGCATTCTTCCTGCATTTCCTGTAGAAGGTGGTGATGAGAGGTGGTGTCCAAGCTGCCTCATTTGTTGTTCACTGCTGCATTTGCCTCATTTCAGATATAAATGAGCTGAAGGTGTTCGTTGACCTGGCGTCCATCTCCGCGGGGGAGAACGACATGGACGTGGACCGTGTGGCCTGTTTCCACGGCACTGTGCACGGCTACTCCTCCCTGCTCTATGAGCTCCGCCAGGACTCGGGCTTCGAGGACTTCATGCGCTGCTTGCAGAAGCTGTGGCGAGCCCTGGACAGCGATGAGACCCTCCCCAAGAAACTGGTGAGTTCTGCTGCAGGAGGGCCTCTGCATCCTCCTGCATTTCTGCCTTCCAGGAGTGGCTGGAAGTTGGACTGCACTGGGCAAATGGCACCTGTGTGGGGATGTCACTGCAGCTCTTGTTATTGGAGGAAAAATATCTGATGTTTCTGTGGCACAATAATTCACTGCAGCAGCTGTAACTGGTGTAGCACAGGTTTCTCCAGAGCACTGCTGAAACTTTCCAGCCTGATGTAGTGTAGTTTTTCTCATGTGAGTTTGATGGTGTGAAAGAGGGGAGGCAGATGGTGGGAACTCTTATCCTTTTGCAGCAGGGCCTGTTGCTGTAGCACTGTGGACTCTGTTCAGTGGGGTCCATGGAGTGGGTAAGGAAGAGCTGTGCAGAAAGAGCAGGCTGAAGCCAGTACTCATTCCTTTCTTCCTTCCTCATCACGAAACTGTTGTGCCAGCCCAAGCTGTTTGTCCTGATTAGGTGTAAGCCCGGAGATCTTGGATTTCAGAGCAGTCAGGGCAGTGCTGTGTCTCCTCTCCCCACAGCGTGCCTCGGCTCAGCACCTGGAGTGGCTGAAGACAGTGAAGGAGAGCCATGGCTCAGTGGAGCTGTCCTCGCTGTCCCTGGCAGCTGCCATCAACAGCAGAGGGGTCTATGTGCTGAGAGCACCAGCTGATGGCCAGAAGGTGAGGTCACTCAGCTCCGGGAGCCAGCCAGGGAGGCTCCCGCTGCCCCTCCTCCCTGGGGGCTGCTGCCTCAGTGCTCCCCTGGCCTCGGGCAGAGCCTCAGCCCCAGCCATGCTGACAACTTCTGCTCTGGCAGGTCTCCTTGGACAGTGTCCTGCGCTTCACCCTCCCGGGGAGCTCGGGGGACGCCGAGGCCTCCTGGAAGTACTCGCTGGCGGAGCTCCGCGAGCTGCAGAACAAACTGATGCTCATGTCGGCCAAGGGAGAGCAAGGCCTGGAGGTGGAGAGGTTCTCTGAGGTCAGATTCCAAACCCAGTGGGTTACTGGTGTTTGGGCTAGGGCTGGATTTTCCCTTGAGTATCAGCTGTTGAGGCTGTGGTTGACAGTGGAGTTGCTGGGGGTGGTGGTCACAGGCACATGGGTGTTCCTGCCTTTGGTTCCTTGTTAAGGTGGAACTAAGCTGGAGGCAGAACAGTGGACTGGTGGCCTGATCCTCTGGCTGCACTGGGGATTGTCCTGGCTGGCAGCGTTACTCTACTTTTGTAGCAAGCTGGGAGTTCCTTACTGGTTTCCTGGGGATGCTGCTGTTAGAAAGTCACAGAGTCTGTGGTTGCTGTACAAGGCCTGACACACCTTGGGACCAAAGACTTTCTCTTCAGTGAATGGCTTTCCAGTGGTTTCATGGCTGAAACTTGTAAATCAACTTTGTTTCTCTCTCCTCTTCCCTCACACAGGTCTTTTCTAATGTCCAGAGGCTTGCCCAGGCCTTTATAGACCTTTACTCAGCTGGGAACATGCTTTTCCGCTCCTGGCTTGCCCAGGTGTATTGTTCACCCAAAAGAGAATCCTGTGTTCTTATAGACTTCTCCCTGGGCCCCATCCCAGTGCTGGAAGGGCAAGGGGATATGGCAGCTGTGCTCCCAGCCCTCTGCAAGACCATGGAGAGTTTCCTGGAGAGCTGGAAAAGCTTCATGTACACAAAGCGATCCGAGCATTTCTACCTGAACTACTACAGCGCGGAGCAGCTGGTGTACCTGTGCTCGGAGCTGGGGCGGGGCAGGCCCAGCCAGGCTGCCCTCATGATGCTCTCCTTCCTGAACCGCGACTGCACCGAGCAGGACGTCCTCGGAGCCCTCGGGAGCCAGCGGCCTCCCAGCTCGGGGAAGGCTGTTTCTGACTTCCAAGTGCTGCTGGATGGGGAGAAGGACCTGAGTGCCCGGCTGAAGTGCATCTGGGAGTGCTACATGAGCAACATGGGCTCCTTCCTCCCCAACTGCCTGGACATTGACACGCTGGGCATGTGGCTGAAGAACCTGGCCAGCAGGGGCAGGGAATGTGTCACCAGAGACTTCCCTCAGGACCTGCTCAGTGTGGGCCAGCCCAACCTCATCACCTGCCCTCGCTCCGAGGTGCTCAGCTCTGCCCTGGCCATTTACATGAACAGCCCCAAGCAGCCCCTTCCCACCTTTGACGAGGTTTTGCTGTGCACACCCCAGACCAGTGCTGAGCAGGTGGGGCTGTTCCTGAGGAGATGCCTCATTCCCTGCCGCGGGGGGAAGAAGATTTACACCATGCTCTACGCAGATGAGCTGAGCTACGACGTCAGCTGCAGGGCAGAGGAGCTGTTCCAGCACCTGCAGCACTACAACAGCTCCTACCGCCTCATCATCCTGTGCAACTGTGAGCGGGACAACAGCTACCTCCCCTCTGCCTTCAGCCACTACAAAGTGCACATGATTCCCCAGAGGTCACGAGCAGAGATCCAGCAGTACCTGCAGCACCACTTCCGAGTCGCTCAGCCCACAAACTCGGCTGCGTCCGTGTTCAAGGAGCACATGTGTGTTGGGATTGTGTCCTCCAAAAGAGCCGGCATGGGTAAGGTGGCACATGCAGAGTGGGCTCTGCTGAGTTCAAAACCAGAGTGGGGTTCACCTTGCCAGGTTTTGTGTCCAAACTTTAAGTATCTTGGTCAAAAAGAGCGATTCAGACTGGTCAGTGCAGTGAGGTGAAAGCTGGAAGTCACCTTGTCCCCTGGTTTGACTTCAGAAAGCAGCACAAAATAGAACAGATTCAAGTCCTAATAAAGAGTAAAGCTTCTCTTAGGCAGTGGAAGGAAAACAAACCATATGGATAACAAGAGCAGTGTCTTGGATTCCAGACTCCAACTACTCAAACCAGATTTAGACTTCCTTCTGGAATGCCTTTTAGGAGGCTTCAGAGATTTCAGGGCATGGGGTACTTAAACATTTTATTTCCTTCTGTCTATTATGGTCTTAATATGATGTATTTGATATTGATGGCTTTAATTCTTGTGGTGTTTTTTATAACAGGGAAATCTCTGTATGTGAAGAGGCTGCATGAGAGACTGCAAGAAGAGCAGCCTGACTGTACAGAACTTCTGAAAACCATCAGACTAATTGAACCACACGTGGATGAAGATAAAGTGCTAAAATCTCTCCTGCCTTTTCTGAAAAGAGAACACCAGACAAAGCCCATGATATTCCATTTTGATATCACCTCCTCAGTAAGTACATCCCTTCCACAGCTGCCTTGTCCTACAAGTCCTGTGTGGATCCTTGCAGGAGCTTTCTTTAAAGCTCTTGTTTCTCGATCAGCCATTTCCCTAGCATGTGTTTTCTAACTATTGTGTGAGTGACACAAATACCATCAAGGTGATTGAACTCTGGAACAGTTGCCCAGAGAAGCTGTAGAGTCTCCAACCTCGGAGACATTAAAAAACCTGACTGAATGTGGCCCTGGGCAGCCTGTTCTACATGGGCCTGCTTTGAGTAGAGAGCCTTCCCACCCTCAACTGTTCTGTGATTCTGTGAAGTTGTGATGGGTAAATAAAGAGGAAATGCCTCTGTGTCCCTTCTTGTGATAGGTGCAGCGTGGAATTCCAGAGTTTCTCTTCAAGCTGTTGGTTTTGCAGTACCTGACAGATAATAATGGCAATATGTGGCTACGGCAGAAGTGCCATCTGTACATCATTGAAATCCTGGAGGAGTCCCCAGTGCCAAAGAAAGCAGCCAGACCTGTATGTACCAGCAATGCTCCTTTTCTGGGAATTTCTCAGTCACTTTGCACGTGTTTGTACATAGCTGTGGTGAGTTGTAGGGACTGTGACTGTACACACGGCACAGGAGTTCCCCGTTTCATTCGGGGTGTGCTATATTCCAGAACAAGCTGGTGTCCCTGCTGTTGTACAGAGTGACATTAACACCAGACAGCAAATCAGGCCTGTCCGGTTTCCTTGGTTGGTGATTTCTGAAGGCCTGTTAGTCCAAGCCTCACTGCCCCCACTGTAACATTTATAGGAAACATAAAAATGCAAAATCTAATCTCCCTCATGCTAATTTGCTTGTTTTAAAGTAGGGGAATGTTTGTATGCGGCTGTAAGAACAGAAGTGACTGGAATAAATAACAGTTTATTGGGTTTCGTTTTCTTTGAAGTAGCCCTGAGAAGGGGTTGGAGGTGACGCCAGACTCGTGTTCCAGGAAGGAAAATGTAGGAGGGAATAGGATTCACTGGTGCACTTTAAGTGGAAGAAGGGATGCACAGGGGAAAAGGCTGGTTCCTGTTCCTCAGGCCTGTGGTTTTAGGCAAGGAGACTGTTAAGAACAGATTAACTAAACTACTGAAGATCAAGGCTACAGCTCTGTGATGACCTTTTCTTTTCTTTTCTCTTCTGTTCTCCAGACGTCAGCGAGCCAGAAGTATCACTTCTTGGATGTGTTCCCTAAAATAACATGCAGGTCTCCCAAAGAAGTGCTAGAAATGGAGACACTTGGGAACCGTTCTGGGGATGTTTCAGGCCCAGGAATGGACAAAGAGGAATTTTGCAGCGAGGCTTTCCAGAGACCCTTCCAGTACCTGAAGAGGTTTGACCAGGGGTGTGATCTGGACATGTTCTGGTACGAGGCGCTCTCGGTGGAAGGCAGCCCTGCGGAATGTCTGCAGCTCTTCCTCCTGCACTGTGGGATTGTGGATCCCTCCTGGGCAGAGCTCCGCAACTTCACCTGGTTTCTCAACATTCAGTTGAGAGACTGTGAAGCTTCTGTCTTTTGCAACCCTGACTTTGTCCAGGACACTTTGAAAGGTTTCAAGAACTTTGTGGTTAGCTTCATGATTTTAATGGCACGGGATTTTGCGACGCCCTCCCTGAACATTTCTGACCAGAGTTCAGGAAGACAATCCTCCCACCTGGAGAATGTTGCGGAGGAAGATCTGCTTCCTTTCCGCATCCGGAAGAAGTGGGAGTCGGAGCCTCATCCCTATTTGTTTTTCAATGAGGATCGTGTGTCCATGACATTCATTGGTTTCCATTTCCAGCAGAACAGGAATCGCATTGATGCCATCAATCCTCTGAACGGCAATGTCATCAAGCGGGACATCATGACTCCCCAGCTGTACCACGGCTTGGTACTGCAGAGGGTTCCCTTCAACGTGCCCTTCAATCAGCTGCCCCGCGAGGAGAAGCTCGAGAGGCTCTGCATGGTGCTGGGGATCCCCTGGGTGTTTGACCCTGACGAGACGTACGAGCTCACCACAGACAACGTGCTGAAAATCTTGGCTATCGAGATGCGATTCCGGTGCAACATCCCCGTCGTCATCATGGGAGAAACAGGCTGTGGGAAAACCAGGCTGGTGAAGTTCCTGTGCCAGTTACGCAGAAGCTTTGTAGAGGTGGAGAACATGAAGCTTGTCAAGGTCCATGGAGGTACCACTGCAGAGATGATCTATGCCAGGATCAGAGAAGCAGAAGCCCTGGCTAAATCCAACAAGGAGCAGCACGGGTTGGACACCGTCCTCTTTTTCGATGAAGCCAACACGACAGAGGCCGTGAGCAGCATCAAGGAGGTTCTGTGTGACCGCACGGTGCAGGGGAAGCCTTTGGCCTCTGGCTCTGGCCTGCGGATCATCGCAGCCTGCAACCCCTACCGCAAGCACACGGACAAGATGATCCAGCGCCTGGAGCTGGCTGGGCTGGGCTACCGGGTCAAAGCCGATGACACCAGGGAGAAGCTGGGATCTATCCCGCTGAGACAGCTCGTGTACCGGGTGCACGCGCTCCCGCCCAGCATGATCCCGCTGGTGTGGGACTTCGGGCAGCTCAACAACCACACGGAGAAGATGTACATCCAGCAGATCGTGCAGCGCGTGGCGGAGCAGCTGCCCATGGCCAGGGACGAGGTGGGGACGGTCACAGAGGTGCTCTTTGCCTCCCAGCAGTACATGAGGCAGAGGGACGACGAGTGCAGCTTCGTCAGCCTGCGGGACGTGGAGCGCTGCATGGAGGTGTTCAAGTGGTTTTACAGGCACAGCCAGCTGCTGCTGAGGGAGCTGGAGAAGTACCTGGCTGAGAGGAAAGCTCCCAAGGGCAGTGGCGACAGAAACGACGTTATCTGGTCCTTGGTGCTGGCGGTCGGGGTCTGCTACCACGCGTCCCTGGAAAGGAAGGAGCCGTACAGGAATGCCATCAGCCAGGTCCTCCCAAAGCCTTACGATACCCAGAAAAAGATTTTGGAAGAAATCTCCCTGATGCAGGACTTATTCCTGAGTGGGGTGCCGCTCCGGGATACCATAGCAAGGAACTTGGCCTTGAAGGAAAATGTCTTCATGATGGTCATCTGTATTGAGCTGAAAATCCCTCTTTTTCTTGTCGGGAAGCCTGGGAGCTCCAAATCCCTGGCGAAGACCATCGTGGCCGATGCTATGCAGGGCCAAGCGGCTCATTCTGATCTGTTCAAGGACCTGAAGCAGATCCATCTCGTGTCTTTTCAGTGCAGCCCCCTCTCCACTCCAGAGGGAATCATAGGCACTTTCAAGCACTGTGCTCGGTTCCAGGAAGGGAAGAACTTGGAGGAGTATGTATCAGTGGTGGTTTTGGATGAGATTGGGCTGGCAGAGGACTCTCCCAAAATGCCCTTGAAGACTTTGCATCCACTTTTGGAGGATGGCTGCATAGATGATGTCCCTCTTCCTCACAAAAAGGTCGGCTTCATCGGGATTTCCAACTGGGCTTTGGACCCTGCTAAGATGAATCGAGGCATCTTTGTGTCTCGTGGGGACCCCAGCAGAGAGGAGCTCATCGAGAGTGCAAAGGGCATTTGCTGCTCAGCACGAGGGGCTTTGCAGAAGGTCGAGCAGTATTTCCATCACTTTGCAGATGCATATGAAAATATTTGCAAGGCCCAAGACAGGGAGTTCTTTGGCCTGCGTGACTACTACAGCCTCATAAAGATGTTTTTTGCCTTAGCTAAGAGCTCCAAAAGTGAGCCCACACCTCAGGACATCGCCGCAGTGGTTCTCCGTAACTTCGGCGGCAAAGATGATGTCAATGCCTTGGAAATATTCACCTCCAAGTTGCTAGAGAAAGGAGAGATACATGCTCACGATATCAGTAGGATAGAGCTGATCCGACAGAACATTTACAGCAGTGCTGAGGACGGGGACTGCAGGTACCTGCTTGTGCTGACTGAGAACTACGCGGCGCTGCAGATCCTCCAGCAGGCTTTCTTCACTGCCCGACAGCAGCCAGAAATTATCTTTGGCTCCAGTTTTCCTAAGGACCAAGAATATACCCAGATATGCAGGAACATCAACCGAGTGAAGGTCTGCATGGAAACCGGCCAGATGGTTGTGCTCCTCAACCTGCAGAACCTCTATGAGAGCCTCTACGATGCCCTCAACCAGTACTACGTGTACCTGGCTGGGCAGAAGTACGTGGATTTGGGGCTGGGCACCCACCGGGTGAAGTGCCGGGTGCACCCCAAGTTCCGCCTGATCGTCATCGAGGAGAAGGAGGTGGTGTACAAGCACTTCCCCATCCCGCTGATCAACCGGCTGGAGAAGCACTACCTGGACATCAGCACCATGCTGGACAAGGGGCAGAGGGAAGCCGTGCAGGAGCTGCAGCGGTGGGTGCAGGAGTTCACGGCGGTCAATACGGAGGAGCACTTCATCAGCCAGCAGCAGTACAGGCCTGCGGACGTGTTCGTGGGCTACCACGCCAACACCTGCGCCTCGCTGGTGCTGCAGGGCACGCAGCGCCTGCGCCCGGCCTGCGCCCCCGCCGAGCTCCTGCCCCGCGTCAAGGAGGAGGCGCGGCTGGCCCTGCTCAACTGTGCCACCCCCGACGCCGTCATCCGCCTCTGCAACTCCGTGGGGGTGTTCACGGCCGACTCCCTGGCGCACACCTACTTCAGGCAGCAGCAGCACACGTCCTTCGCAGACTTTCTCCGCGCCCACGTGTGCGCGGGGGCCGGGCCCCAGACGGCCTTCACCGAGGTGAGCCTGGCGTCCTCCAAACCCCTCCTGGCCTGCGCTCAGCTCCGTGTTCTGCTGCCAGGGCTGCAGGACGGCAACGCCTGGGTGCACCGCGGTGCCCGGGTGTGCAGGGCTGGGGGCAAATAAACATTGATTTCGGGGTGCGGTCCAGCTCTGCAGCAGGCTGGCAGCCCCTGGGAGCACGGGTGGGTCTGTGCTGCATTCCTGCCCCTTTTTCCCCAGGTCACCACCTTCTCACGGCTGCTCACCAGTGCCGACGCTGCCTGCCTGGAGAGGGAGGTGCAGGGCAGGGCCCAAAGGCCGCAGATCCTGTTCCTGCAGCAGTTTGACACGGAGTACTCCTTCCTGAAGGGCATCCGGTGAGTCTGGGCCTGTGTTTTCCTGCTCGGAATAGGCTGTCAGCTGCGTGGAAGGTGCGTGGGCAGAGCATTTGGAGTAGCACATATGGAAAAGGGAGGCTGTGCTGGCAGTGGGCTGGCTCGGGAAAAACTTTATCAGCTCCATCACATGAGATGGGGTTTGGTGTTTTCATCTTTCCTCCTGCAACAGCCAAAGCTAATGTGGAGTGACTGGTTCTGTGGTCTTCAATGTTTGGTCTTAGTGACTTCTGTTAAATTCCTTTTCACTCTTCAGAGATTTCCTGGATACCACTTCAGGAAATAAAGTCCTCATTATTCAGACAGACTTTGACGATGGCTCTCAGGATGCCCAGCTCATCGCCTCAGCCAAGTGAGTTGGGTGTGGAGTGGTTCAGTTCTGCCTGGCCACTCCTCACTGTGTTTGGTTATTGGTGCTGTTTGGGGATCTCACACTCAGTGAATGTGTGAAGAATGTGCAATCCTTTATTCTCTAGCAGAATGAATCTAAATGCACTAATTGTGTTTCAAATAATCCATAACCCAAGTCAAAATAAGCTAAGCTGGGTCAAATGAGCAGATAATCCCCTTAGAAGTGCGAATTCTGGCCCCTGGCTGCAGAAGTCCTGAAGAGCTGAGGCTCACGGGATAATTCAGGGCACAGCTGGAGGTGGCAGCTCAGCACCACAACTGGGAGGAAGGAGTGGGAGTCCCCTGTGTGTGTTCTGGGAGAGGAATGTGTCCTCTCTGAGGAAAGACCTGTGGCCGTGAACCTCTGTCTGCCTTTGCTCTGCCAGCAGCATTTTCTCTTTGTTGCAGGTACACCGTTGTTAATGAGATCAACAAGGTGGACCTGGGAGAAGTCTCTGTCTTTGTTTACTTCATCATGAAGCTTTCCCGGCTGGAAGGAGGAACATCCTACGTGGGATTCCATGGAGGTGGGTGTGCCCATCTGTCCCTCCTCACTCTTCAGCTGCCCTCAGGCAATCATTTCTCTTGTTCACTTTCCTTTAAATGCTGAAAATCTGGACTCAATGTGTCCTGTGGGTTGTCAGAGCTGCTTCTCTGTCCCACAGGACTGCCCAGGGGATCAGTACCTGGCAGTCCTGGGTGAGAGCACCTTGCCTTGCCTGCCGACAGACAGGTCCTCTCTCCAGTCAGCTGGAGAGCAGCACACAGCCACGAGGGTAACTCCATGGGTGTGTTGTCCCCCAGCGCCTCTGGAGCAGGTGCTGATATGTTCTGCTCCCAGCAGCAAGGTTCCTCTGAGCCTGGGGGCTTCTGAGAGCCTCAGAACCTTGGAACTGTCAGGCCAGGCCATGTGCAGCAGGGAGTTCTGAGGGCATTGTGCTTTCCCCTCCTACAGCAAGAGGTGGGAGTTAGTGAACTCTGCACGTAACCCCGCAGGTGCTGGCAGGTAATTCTGGGGAAGCTCTTCTGGAAGAACGAGCTGCAGGCTGGGAATGATTCCTTGTTGTTCTCTGCCTGCAGGGCTGTGGCAGTCGGTGCACATAGACGACCTCCGCAGATCCAAGGACATGATCTCTGACTTGACAGCCCTGCAGAACCTCACTATCAGCCAGGTGTTCTCTGAGGATCCAGGTGGAACCAAAGGTTAGCTTCGTGCTGGGGAAAAGGGGAGCTGTGGTCCCAGACTTGGTACTACAGGAACTGGCACAATGTCTCTGATGACTTTCCCTGCTCAGCACCTGGTTTTGGGGGGGTCACCACATGGCTCCCAACTTGTGTTTGTATTTAATTTGTTATGACAACTTTAGGTCATCAAGCAAGTTGATTTGGTATTTTCCCCTTTATCTTTTTACAAAAATGTGGCATTTGCACTGCTCAGCAGCCTGAGTGCTGTGTCCCAGCACAGGAGGCAGCAGATGCTGCATGGCAGAGAGCACTGACACGGGTCTTTCTTTCCCCTCAGCTTTTCCTTGCTCCTTTTCCTTTTACCACACTGCCTGACAGGAGTCAGGGAGAGCTTAAGGCATTAGCTCAGTGTCACATTTCTTCCAGTTCTTGCTGCATGAAGCTTGACAGCCCGAGCAGCTGTGGCTGTGCTTGAGAGGTGAATCTCAGCTACTCATGCAGGTGCTAATGACATCAGTCATCTCTGACAGATGTTCTGATGCTCTGGGATGCAGTTGCTAAAATAAACTCTCATCTGACTGAAGCAGGAGTACACTGCTGCTTTCTAATAAAAATTCTACACCTTAGCTGCAGCTCTGCCTGCGGATGGAGAAGAACAGCAGGAAGAGGTGGAGGTTGGAACACCAGTGCCAGGAGCAGAGCACCATGAGGTCAGTTCAGAATACATTTGTTTGCCTCTCAGCTGTCACTGTGGCTCTCTGCTCTGTCATCCCTAGGTGCAACACACCTTTTGTGTCCCCCTTCACTTGAAACCTATCAGCAATATTTGCATCACAAATGTCACTGATCAGACACAAATTCCTCCTCCCCACTGCCCAGTCAAAATTAGCATCACTAAAGAAATAAACCATTCTAAGCACCCTATAGATCCTTAGTCATTTCATTCTTCTGATTTTTAAAAATCAGCCTTAAGAGTTTCTGTTGCCTTTCTTCCCCTGGAGGTGGGAGCTGTGGTCCTGAGCCTCACTCCAGCTGTGTGTGCTCTGAGGCGTGTGCTGGAGCTGGCTGAGGGCTTCGCTGTGCTGCAGCCACATTTACCCTGCCTCATGTGCCCCTGACAGCCTCAGCTGGACATGCCCAGGACCAGGGACATGTAGCATTTCCCAGGAAGGGCAGATTTTCCCTGGTCACAGTGATTATTTCCACTTCTTTCCTCAAAGTGCTGAATCTTTCCCCTGCAGGAATCTTATCTCAGCACAAATGCTGTGTCTGAAAGGGCCATGGAAGCTGCATCTCGTTCTTGACAGCAAAAGCACTGAGAATTGCAGCCTGAGATGAGGGAAGCAGGGATGCCAGGCAACAGGCCCCTTTGAGGGAGCACTGTGAACCTTACCAGAGGGGTGTGCTGGGGACAGGAGGGGCACTCTGAAGGGGAATGACCTCGTTTTCCTGGGCAGGGTGAGATCCTGGACACCACTGTGCTGCTGAGGACCTGTGTGCAGAGTGCTGTGGGGATGCTGCGGGACCAGAACGAAGACCTGAGTCGGAGCAGGAAGAGAATTGAGATTCTTCTTGGCTTTTTCTCCAAAGAGGATGAGCTGAAAGGTGTGTGCTGGCTGCAGGGACTGTCCCTGGGCATCTGGGGACCACCAGAACACATCAGTCAGGTCACTGGGGACCGAAGGGTCCTGGCTATGGTGCAGACAAGGGGGATCTCCCAGGAGTGTGTGTCCATGCTCCAGTCTGTTGATGGATGTAGGGCTTTTCCTGCTGTTCAAGTGGTGGCTTTTTCTCTGGCTGTGCTGGCTGTTTTTTTCCCCAGCTGACCAATTATTGAAACAACTGTCAAATGCTGTGCTTGGTGGGATATTTGGGTCCAAGCTAATAGAAGAGAAAATACAAGTTCCCTGTTGTTTTGTAGCCTCTTTCCTGAAGATAACCAAGGCTCGTCTCTCCAGCCTGTTGAAGAAGCAAGAAGAAAATTCCCTTCACCCAAAAAACTGGGTGCTTCGGGAGGCTTCCAACCTCAGTGCTCTGCAGGAGGCAGGTACCTTCAGGTGAGGACAGAGCACTGCATTGTCACCTGCAGCCTTCCAGGAGGAGTCTGCACGTAGCACCTGTGCAGCAGAGACAGCAGCTTTGTGTAAGCTGAATATTTGCAGTGTCAGTCTCCAGTCTGTGCTGGAAACTCTCTAAAGGCAGTTTTAGCCTCTCCTGGGGGAGGGTGACTTAGAGCTGAAAGGGCTGTACTGGGACAGGAATGCAAAAGTGCTTGAGTGGAATAGTGGGAGTACAGGTGAGCCAGGAGTGAGAGAAGTGCAGGGTTTTTTTGTTGGTGGTACTTTTTTCCCCGTAAAGGCAGGATTCTATCACATGCAAATGTCAGCAGTTATTCAGGACAGTCACCTCCTGCTTTGCTGATGTCATTGCTCACAGGTTTCTCCGTGTCTTTCTCCCCAAAGGAACACCCTGTGGACGCGAATCCAGAAGGTGATCACTCCCTTCCTGGCTCTCCTGGTTGCTGTCATAGACAGGAATGGCAACCTGGAGCTGCTGGCCAGGCCGGCAGCAAAGTGTGTGACAGACCTGTGGATGTTCATCTTCAGTGACACCAAACTCCTGAGTGTCCCTGCGGGTGTGGGGAAGAACAGGTGAGCCCAGGGGGAGCAGCAGGAGGGCTGGGCTGGGCTGGCAGCCCTGGGAGTAGCCCAGCACTGGCTCTAGCCCCCCGTGGCAGCGGGATTCTGTTTGTTGGCTGCTCCACGAGGGCAGCAGGGCACTGCTCCCTGAGTTCAGTCTGTTCTTCCTGCCCGGCCCCGGGTGCTCCTGGGCTTTGCTCCCTGGCCCTTGGCACGTTCCCCCTCCTTACCCAGCCCCTGCAGCCGTGTCCTGCCAGCACAGCCTGCCCAGGGAGTGCTGGCTGGGGAAGGGCTAATGCTCCACAGCTGGCAGGGTGAGCTGTATCAGAGTCCTGCAGTTCCCTCCCCTTCTAGGGCTCATTTGCTTTCTGCAGCCTCTTGCCTCTGTTGTCTGAACTGTGCTTCCCAGACAAAAGCCCAGTGCATTAATGACCTTTTAACCCCCCAGCCCTCAGCCAGAGGTAATCGTGGTGCAGAACAGCATGATGGTATCTGCTGATGCTGGGAATGAGATGCCCTTCAGCTGGAGGATAAAGGAGTACCTGGAAGAGATGTGGTTGGAGGCTCAGTACATCCAAAACACTGAAGGTGAGAGCCTGGCTTGAGCATCTCCATCCATTGCCCTTTGAGCTCTAGTTTGTCACTGCTGTGCCTCTCCTGTCACTGGAGTCACCTTCAGTCCCTCTGTGCTCCTGTGAGCCAGCAGAGCTCTGTGCAGGCAGCTTTTCTTTGTGTTTCTCACCATTCATCTTTCTCACCTATTCTGTGCCCTTGCATTCAAAATGCTGTGGAGATGCCAAGAGTTAATGACAAGGTGAGATTCCAGAAATACGACACTGGTGCTGGGCTGACAAGGCCTGGCCTGAGTCCCTCCTTACTGCCCTCGATGTGGGGAGTGCTGGATGCTTCAGTGATTAATTAGGTGTCAGTGTCTCTAGGATAGATGCTGTGTCAAAGCCAGCTTCCTCCCAATATCCAGCTTCTCTCTGCGTTCTCATTTTCCAGGCCACGCTGAGAAGTTTGTGGATTACTTCCAGAAAACTGCCCTGGGAAAATTCATCTCTGCTCTGACTGAAGAAGAAAGGCAGATGCTCTTCCAGTGCTACATCACAGACTTTATTGGCTTGACCATCGGTGTGTCCTCCCAGAAGGAGCTGCAGGTTAGTGTCCGGAACAGGAGCTGGAAACCCTTTGGATGGGGAGAAGAATACAATGCCTGTGAAGGCCAGAGCAGATCACTGGACACTGAGTGGCTGCTGGGCTTACTCAGACCTTCCTCAGAAAAGCAGCACCTTAAATTGACACATTTAAGGCTGTCTTTGTAGGGAAGTGATTCTCATCTTTGAGAGAATTTTGCCAGGATTTCCAGTATAAAATGAATTATGTGAGTCCTTTCTTACCTTTGGTTTTCACCATTTCCCACCCCTGCAGTGTCTACGCATGGCCTTCGTGTCCTGCATTGAGGAGTGGGTGGCAGAGTTCCCCTGGAGAGAGGAGCTGGTGCCCTCCCTGCCCTGGGCCCACCTGGCATACAACCAGTTCAAGAGCCGCCTGCAGAACTTCTCCAGGATCCTGGCTGTGCACCCCCGTGTGATTGGCTACCTCCTGAAGCAGGAAGGATGTAGAATTCCACGCTCAGAGATGGTAGAGACACTCCCAGGCATTTTAGGTCCATAAATAATTCCGAAATGCAACCGTTGTGTTACCCTTGGCCCTGTGTGTGTGCAGGTTCTGGACGTGCTGGCTGCAGTGGTGTGTGCTGAGGAGCTGGAGAGCCAAGTGCAGACAGCCCCCCCTGAGCTCTGGCTGCAGAGAGTGAAGAACCTTCACATGCCCATTGAATTCCTTTGCAAAGAGGAGGGTGCCCAGCGCAGGGGGAGTCGGTGCCATCAGCTGCTGAGGGAACTCAAGTAGGTCCCAAGCTCTGCTCACAGCACTGCTGCTCTGCCTGGCGGTTCACTGGGGCATTGGAGCAGCCTGAAGCTGTTCTGGTGCTGCTTTTTTCAGGCTTTGCAAACCTTTCCAGGTTCCTGCTGAGCTCAATTACATACCAAGCAGCAAGAACCGCATTTTTCTCCCTCATCTCCTGTAGGTTCTCTCTCTAAATCTGGCAGTATCATCTGGTGCATTCCATCTGGGTTCAGGGGTTATTTAAAACTCTCCTCAGGTTCCTGTTAACCAGCAGCATCTCCCCAGTTCATCCTCTGTGCATAAAGACTCAGGAGATGGGGAATTTCACTGCATCTTGTGTTTTGGAAGAAAGCCCAGAGTGCTACCCCAGTTTCTCACAGACCTTGTTTAGTTTATTTGAAGAAAGTGTAGCTAATTGTGATTGGTATTTTTTAAATTACTTTTTTGACATAGAGGTGTGAGAAGGTGTGTGCAGTGGTGCTGGTCCTGCTGCAGTGCTGCCTCCAGGCCAGGCCCCTGTGCCCCCTGGGTTAAGTGCTGGAATGCATTCTGTCCTTGACAAAAATCCCTTTGGAAAACCAAAGGGCAAAGCAAGGGAGAAGTGCAGGAATGCTGTGGAGGGTGAGGAGCAGTGAGGTCAGTGACTGCCCTGGCTGCAGTGCCATTCCTGCTCCCAGCTCCCCCCGTGGTGGTGCAATCCCGCTTTCCTCCCGCAGAGCCTGCTGGAGCCGGGTGTTTGCCATGGCGCTCTTCGTGGAACACGTCTTGTTGGGCATCCACGCTGTGATGCCAGAATTCGAGGACTTAGTGAGAAAATACACTCTGCTTCTTGCCAAGGTGAGCAAAGCTGTGATTTCACCTCTTCCCTCTTTGCTTCTGCTATCATGGGAGTTTTGGTCTCAGGTGTTAGAGCTGATCGCTGGGCTTTGTCCTTTCCCTCTGCAGTGTTTCCAGCACGATTCAGACATGAAGTCTCATCCGACCTTTGTTGCAGTGATGACAGTGCTGTGCCGGTGCAAGGAGGAGGTCAGCAGCAGGCTCTACAGGTACTGACACTGGGACAGGCTGCAGGGGCCAGCAGGGACATTGCCTGTGTTGCCAGCACGCTTCTGGCAGTGCTGCATGGGCTAGAGTGAAAGCCAAAGGAAGAGCAGTAACCCCCTTTGACTCTGCACCCTGAGATGAGCAGTGAGCCAGCCTGTCTTGCATTGTCTGCTCTCGGTCTGGCTGCAGCTGAACATCTTGTTCAAGGCTTTTGGGGAGGCAGCATGGAAGCAGCTGTGCTCACTACTGTTTCTGGATTACAGCCATGGTCTGGAGCCGTGTCCCATCTGCCTGGGAGAGCCAAAGGACCCTGTCTGCCTGCCCTGCAACCATGTGTTCTGCCACAAGTGCATCAGCCTGTGGCTGGTGCCAGCACAGATGCTCTGTCCCTACTGCAGGGTTGCCATGGACGATGTGGAGTTAACTGTCTCTGAGGAGCTCAGGTACTCCAGCCACCCTCTGCAAGGTGGGAGCGTTTGCTGGGGAGGGTTTGTGAGGAAATTCTCAATTCTGAGGTTGTCAACACGAGCAGAGTGGCAAAGAACTGCTTCACTCCCTCTGGAACTGAACAGGTCCTGTTTGTTCTGTTGTTTCTAAAGAAGGGGAGAGCTGCCTTGGCCTCTGTAAAAACCTGCAAATCACAGAATCATAGAGTGGTTTGGGTTGGAAGGGACCCTAAGGATCATCTCATTGGGAAGGTGGAAAAGTATCTCCTTTTGGTTACTTTTGCCTGTATGTTCTCGATTCCTCCATGGCTGAAGTGGTTCTGTGTTTGCTTTTGCCCCTCCCAGAGCTGCCATAGCAAAGAACGCTCTGTTCCGGCAGAGGTGCAATAACTTCTTCATAGACATGGTCACCACCATGTGCTTCAAGGACAACGAGCCCCCTGACCCCGAGGTGATCCAGAGGCTCCTGAATCTGCTGTTTGTTCACAGAAGCCTTGTGAAAGATTCAGGTGAGCTGCCTTCACCCTGACAGTCTTATGGAGCTGAATCCATCACCACCTTCTCTCACCTGCCAAACCTGTCCTTCCCTTATCTCCACAGATCACCATGCTGTCTACACAAAATTCCTGTCCCCATTTAATGATGAGGTGGATGAAACTCCCATCATCCGCTCTGTGATGCTGAAGCTGCTCCTGAAGTACAGGTGAGCACAGACAGCTGAGGGGGGGTTAGGCCAGGGCCTGGTTCTGCTCTGTTCCTCATCAAACTGATCTGCTTGTTCTCCTCACCTCCATGAGCTTCACTGAATTTGAATCCTTACAGGTGGATTTCATCCCTTTGCATTAGTCATGGAACTTGGCTGGCTTGCATGGAGCTTGTGGTGCAGTGTGAGCAGCCTGTGCAAGGTTTACCTGGCTGTCCCTCACTAACCCTGTGCTGAGGGTGGATGCCTGGGTGCTGGAAGGTGGCTGAGTGGTTGCTCTGATCTAGGTCAGCAAAGCAAAACTCATTCGTGGAGATCCAGTCAGGACTGATCTTGTGTCTGCTCCACAGACCTCCCCATTTCCACAGCTCTCCCGGCTCCCTTTGCAGGCAGGGCACAAAAGCCCCTTCTCAGGCGTGACCAGCTCCTAAATCAGTTGTTTAAACACATCAGATGCCTTTTGCCCTGGAAATGCTCACTGAGCCTGGCTCAGGCTGTGAAGCCAAATGTCACCTGCAAAAAATGGCACAACAGCTCTTCCATCTTGCAGCTGGATCCAGAGTGACCCCACCTGTCACATGGCCATCTCTGGTAGCTCTGCTGTGATTTAGAGCAGGAGCAGTCCTGTCAGCATGGCAGCTGTGTAAGGGGGTGTCTCTCTCTCCTGTAGCTTCAATGAAGTGAAAGATGATGTGCAGCATTACCTGTCCCAGGTGGAGCACAACGAGCTCCTGGAGAAAAATGACAAAAAAGAGCTCTACTTGCTTTTTGTCAACTGCTTGGAGGTAAGAGCTGGGCCATGAAACTGTTGCAGGAGCAAAAAAAGTGAAGAATAGAAATTCTTCTGCCTAAAATGAGGCATGTTTCTTGTGTACATAACTAGTTGTTAAACTAGAAAGCCCAAAAGGAGTTGATATCAAATCACCTGGTCAGAACCTGCTCTCGGGAACGAGCCTTGCTTTTCAAGGAAAGGTTTGTGTGTCTTTGCAGCGTTACATAAATTCTTTCCCTTGGACAGCTGTCTGAGTGTTAAGACTCAAACTCCAGCACAGGAGTGCAGCAGGCAGGGCCTTTCTCATCGCAGTAGCCCACTGCTGAACTGCCTTCTTGTCTCCACAGACGCTTAAATTACTGTGCAGAACTTAAATTATTATGCCTTTTGGATTGTTACCTTCCCTCCCCCTGCATAACTTTCAGGGCTTTGGACAACCTGAAACAAATGTGACAGCAGGGGAGAGGTTTCATTACTTACAGTTTTTTTAAAGTGACTTTGTAGTTAAAATCACGATTTGTGTTCTTGCTAAGGGAGAGACAGATAGAGCTTGGCATCTTGGAACATGGAACGTGTGTCATTCACAGCCTGCTCATGGCTCCTGCTCAACTCCAGGCTTGGGGAATGTGGGACAGCTGGGGCACATCCTAAAAATGGTGTTTGGTGACATGGCAGAGGTTTAGGATGAGGAGGAGCAGTGGGCTGGAGGGTGCAGGGATGGTTCGCTGTGCTCGGGGCAGGGTGGGTGCCCTGGGGACGCAGGGCTGGCTCAGTGAGGTGGCTCTGCCACTCACCGGTGCTCCGGCCTCTCTCTAGGATTCCATGTGTGAGAAGTCCGAGGACAGCCTGGGATATGAGCACGGAAACAGTCTGCCTGAGGACAGATTTCCAGAGAACTATCTCCCAGCGAGCAGCAGAGAGGCTCCTCAGGAGTCCTCCGTGGAATACCTGCAGGCCGTGGCCACGGTGCGCCTGTACCTGAGCAGGGCTGCAGAGCTGATCTTCGACTTTCAGCAGCACAAGAGTAAGTGTGATAGTTCTGCTGTCAGGTGGAAATGCTGGATGCAGGGCAGGTGGGCTGGACACAGTCAGTGCCCTGTGCTCTGCTAGGACCTGTTTTGGTGCGTGGCCAAGAATGAGAGCAGCAAGTCTCTTTTTCCTTGGGGGTGTCAGTCAGTGTCTGTCCCCTGTACCAGGTGTTAGAAGGGCTCTGTAACTGCTAGCAAGGCTGTGCTGGTGACCCCAGTGTAGTTGCATGGCAGTTACACCTGTGGAAGGAGATTTATTTTATCCTCCTGATGCTAAAAATGAGATTTATTTAGAGCCCACTAAATTGAACTTTAAAGCATAAATGCTGCTTCAGACTCAGGACTGCTGTAAGGCCTATTGTTTTATATGAATGAGAGCTCTGCACAGCTAGAAGGGATTAAGAGTTTATATCAAAGAGTTTATATCTTCCCTGTCGAAGAAATGAATCATTGTCTGAAATCTGGCTGAGGAAATGCTCCAGTCAACACTTGAGGAAGGGAGGGCTCTGAAGTTCTCCTGTGTAATTACACAGCACTAATAAAGGGACTTGGTGCTACAGCTGGTGCAGGCAGTGAAGTTTTACAAAGTGGGATGTGCTTTTGCCTATTTTTTTTTAACCTCTTTTTTCCCCTCCAGAGCCAGAGCAGATGAAGGAGAAGCAGTGTTACCTGAAGAATGTGGAGAAGTTCTGCAGCCTTGCCAGGAACGACTGGCACCGTGTGTACCTGGTCAGGAGGATTGCCAGCCAGCACGGGATGGAATTTGCTCAGAAGTTGGTCACAGAGCCGCGATTCAGATGGGTGTTCCCAGCAGAAATTTTGCAACAGGTAGAGAAGAGGCACCTCCTGGGGATGGTTTTGGTCTCCTCTTTGTCTTCACTTTGTGCTTCTTTGGGGTGTTCCTACTGTTGTGTGGCTCTTGGGCCACAGTGGCAGTGGTTGGGAAGGTGACTTGTCCTGGCTTTCTGGTGAACGGAGTCTCTCCTGGCAGCACCTTTGGGTGGCCTTGTCTGCTGCTGGTGCTCTGGGGAGGCTGAAATGCCCCAGTGCTTGGGAGGAAGAGGAGATTCTTCCTCCTCCAGCTGGGTTATTGTCCCCAGTGCTCTGCATGGCTGTTCCCTTGGCAGGTGCAGCACAGCCAGTCCAACCACATCGATCGGTACCTGGTGTGTGGGGAGCGGTACCGGGCCCTGCGCGACGCCGTGGGACGAGCCATGATGGAGGGCACGGCCCAGGGGCTGCTCGAGGCTGAGAAGGTACAGCCCAGTGCTCCCTCCAGACCCCTGCTGGGGTTTGGATGGCTCCAGCTCGGTGTCCCTGTGGGCAGTGTCTGTTCCCATGGAGGCACCTGGGGGCCTTTGCTGGGAGGTCACTGTGACTTGTGCTCAAGCACACGTTTTCTTTACTTTCCCACCTGCCTACCCCATCACTGTAGCTGGGACAGCTCTGGCCTGTTCCCTGCCACATCCTTGGTTCTTCTCCAGGCCTCCAGTGGCTCCCCAGCTCTGGAATCTGCCCACCTGCTCCTGGCCATCTTCCGGGAGGTCACTGCCCTGTACGGTGCCGGGGATCCAAGCCTTCATCCCAAGCAGCAGGTAGGACGCTCCCCTTTGGAAGCTTGTGACAAACGTGCTTCATGGATGAGGATGAAGGGGATCTGAATCAGTGGTGTAGGAGCTTTTGTTCCTGTGCCCCAGCCAGGGTGATGGCCTGAGCTGAGCAGTCTGGGGAGGTTTTCAAAGCGGGGTAACCCAGTGTGGGAAGCAGCTGCCGCTGCTCTTCGCTTGGGTGGGCAGTATCCTGCTGGCTTCAGCTCTTTCAAATGTGTGCTTTCAGCAAACAGAGGCGATGACTCAGTTCATCCAGAGCTCCCAAGTGCTGAATTCCCCCGAGCTGCAGCTCTTTGCAGTTGCCCTGGTGAGGAACGGCCTGCCCGCCCTGGCCGTGGAGCCGCGGGGCTGCAGCCAGCGTGGAGCACTGGTGGAGATGGCTGTGCACGTGGCTGCTGTGCTGCTCTGCGGGCACAGCCGTGTCCTGCAGCCCCTCAGGAACCTGGCCTTCCAGCCACACACCATGCAGGTAAGGGCACGGAGCTCACGTGCAGCTCAGCACATCCCTGGTTCTTGCCTGTGTCTGCTGGATCCTCTGCTGGACCTTTCTCAACAGCAATGCTCCAGCTCACTGTTTGAGCTGTGAAATACTGGGGGATGATTATTTCAGTGCTGTTGGGGTTAATTAGCACAACAATAAGCTCTGGCCTGGTATCTTTCCAAGGTACCTCTGCATCCTGAGCAGTATGAAGCAAATACCTTTGCTGATATTTGGGTGAGCAAGGCTGAAAGCTGCTGGCAGGTCTCACTGTGCTGACCTGCCTGCTCAGAGAGCACTGGCTCCTGAGTCACGGGGGAGGGAGCTGCTGCTCCGCTGCTCCTGGCTACCCAAGGTGTAAGGAGACCTGCTGGTACGCACCGGGGTGCATCAGGAATGCCGTGCAGCATGTCTGGAGAGCGCACATGCAAGTCTTAACAATATTGACAGTTGTAAGAGTGGATTTTCAAAGGTAGAATTTGAAAATCTGCATCTGTGTCACCCGCCTGACCTCTGCTCTCAGATGTCTCTGTTCCCCAGTGTGAACAGAGAACCAGTGAGTGACTGCTACAGGAAAGAGCTGATTTACAGATCCGTTTGTGACTGTTTTCCCCTTTCCCCGCTCAGCACTCTTTTCTGCCCACAATGCCAGAGGACATCATGGCTCAGGCGAGGGCCTGGCAGGGACTGACCACTCTGCACTGGTATGGTGAGTGCTGCTGGCTGGCTGGGGAACCGATTCCTTGGGTTTGGAGAATGAAACTGTTCCAAATGTGAGGACAAACACACTCCCCAGCACAAGTTATCCTTGGTAAATCCAGATTTGTGGTGACAGTTTGTGTGGGTGATGCACCAAAGGACATCCAGCGCTCTTTAGTCTGTAGCTGTTCACAGAGCTTGAGGGGGCACAAGGGCAACACGAACAGGGTGTGAGAGGAGAACTCTGCCACCTTCCTGGCCAGCTTTGTCTCTGCTTCCCACAGCTGGACCTTGCTGCAGCTGGGCATGGGAGCTGGGAGCGTTCCTGCACTCAGCAGCAGAATCTGTCAGGCTTTGATTCAGCAGCTTCAGGAGAAGCAGCACTGAAAAATTTCTTGGCTTCCTGTGTGGGCCTGTCAGTCCTTTGGGCTTTGGGCTGGTCAGGGCTTTTGATTAGATCTTGAAGCATATTTATTGCTCCAGGATGATGGTCCCAATGAAAGGGAGTAACAGGGGCTGTATAAATCTGTCTTAAAATACTGTCCTGTTTGTTTCTCTTCCGACAGAATGTCCCAATGGCCACCCCTGCACTGTGGGAGAGGTAAGAATTTGGGACTGGTGGGTATTTAAGCAGGCAAAGTTTTCAACAATAAACTGTTTTATTTTGTTTACTGGTTTTAAGGTTCTGAGGCACAGAGTTCCACTTCTAAACTCGATATTATTGATCATTTTATCATTGTAATGTAAAATTCAGAGTACCCCGAAGATTTATACCATAAATTAGGAAACATCAGGCAGAGGCCCAGTTTGTAGCAGGGTTTGAATTAACCACTTACAGCTTGGATTTTTGTTTCATTCCTTCTCTGCTGGAGAAGCTGTTGCTCTGCAGTTCAGTGTTCTCCTTTTGCTTTTCCCAGTGTGGCCTCCCCATGGAAAGGAGCTGCTGTCCTGACTGCCGGGCGCCCATTGGAGGCATCGAGCACAAACCCGTGCAGGGCTTCCAGCGAGCCGGGTATGCTTTGCTTCAGTGCCTCTGCGGTGCTAAATGATGTAGGACTTGCCTGCAGTGCCTTCAAAGGCCAGAGGAACCAACCACTTCGTGCTGCTCTCTGGAAGGTGTTAGGAAGGGATGTCCAAGCAAGAGTAATCAGGCAGCAAAACCACAGAAATTTGCTTTTCTGTGTACAAAACTGACTGGAAGCCATCACTGCCCTGTAGCACTTTGAATTGGCAGCTTTTACAGCATTCAAAGACATTATGGGTCAAAAAGACATTGCTGGGTATCAGAGGTGTCTTGTGTGGTTTTTGCCAAGGCAAAAAAATCCCATCTATGCACTTTCCTACAGGCATCGTGAAGACAGAACTCAAACTGGCCACATTCTCAGAGATGTTCAGCACAGAAGAACCCTGGGACTGTCTGACCGGGGCGTGTCCCCCGTGGTCTTTGTGCTGCTCCGTTTGCTCACGCACCTGTCAATGCTGCTGGGAGCCTCCAGAGCCCCTCAGGTACCTCCCAAAAATGCTTCCAAGTGGTCACACAAAATGTAGGGAAACGTTTGTATGCTGCTGGTCCTTTTCATCATATTGCCAAGTGACCGGGGCAGTCTGTCAAGAGGCAAGACCCAAATTCCCTCCCACCTTGCACAGGAGGGATTTTGGTTAATTCCTGCATTTCCATGCAGGCACATCCACCCACCCCTGCCCTGATGGGCCCAGGTGGCAGGAATCCCACAGGTGGGGGTGCCTGGCAGGACTGAGCTCTGTGTGCCTTGTGCTTCCCTGGATGTTTTTGGCTGTGCTCAACTCTTGCCTTTGTTGTCTTTAGTTCCTGGGAAGGATCATCAAGCCACCAGTGGATGATGTGGTGAGCTTCCTGCAGCAGCACGTCCAGGAGGACTTGGCACAGCTGACAAGGATTTTGGGGAAGAGTGTGGATGACACTATCAACATCCTCCACCTCGTGCTCAGCAGCCTCCTGCAGGCCCCCCAGCAGGAGCCAGGCCAGTGTAAGAAAAGCCACCTTCCCTGTCACGCCTGGGGCTGTGTTTGAAGGGCTGTGGCCGTGCAGGCACTTTGCTGAGAAACCACTTCCAACAGCAGTAGCTGAGCTGAAGAGGAAAATAGAGAGTTTGAAGCTTGTTTCTTACTGTAGGGAGGGAAGAATTTTTGGCTGTTTGCTTCTTTCAGTCGAGTACGTGGGGTTTGCAAGGTTTGGTGCAGTCAATAACTCTGAAAATGAATTATTGACAAAATAACGTTGTGACAGATGGGCAGAGCTTCCAGCTCCTGAGCAGGGCTGCTGCTCCCTGCACTGCAGCTCGTGCTGTGTGCAGTCTGTGTTCTGTGCTGCCTCTCAGTGACTCCCAGAAGTTCTTTGGGAGAAGAGGGATGGCAGAGTGGGGTTCATGGCGGGGTCTGGAGTCACTGTGGCACAGAGGGATTTATGTGTAAATACCCCGTATTTTGAGTGTAGGACAGCACCAGTCAGTATGCCAAGCTTCAGTCTGTCATAGTCTGACCTTGGACAATCTGTTCAGTCTTTCTGGGATTATGAAGGAGTTGTATAAGTGTCCCCATCATTCACATGAATGACTGGCTGAAGCTCCTGGAAGCCTGGATCAGTGTGTGATGTTTGGGTGTCACTCTCCAGCTGGACCAAGATACTCAGTTAACTTCTAGGACCTGTGAATCTGTGCTTTCTTTTCACTGAAATATTGCAGATGTAAGAGGTGAAATATTCCTGTTGCAGGGCTGGTGCAGTTTGATGATGTTCTCTCCACCAAAGAGAAGAGAAACAAATGGGAAGAAATTGTTGCAAACACAATTATTGTTCCGGAACTGAAGGTGAGAAATCTGCTGTACAGAGTCAGGAGCTGAGCAGTTCAAAATCCACTGGAAATCTGACATGCTGTAATGTCTGTGCTACACTTTTCACCTTGCTATTCCTAAAGCCAACCCATCCTTGGCACAGCTGCAGGTTAAGGATCAGCTGCCTTTATTCTACCTGGGGAAATGGGAGTCTGAGACTGGAATTGTTCTGGGATGATTTTGTACAGCTGGAAAAGCAGAAATGGCTTTGCTCAGTTGAAGGTATTTCAAAATATCCAATATTTTTTTTTTTTTTTTAATGCAGGATTTGGATAAAAAGCTTCTGAAGTTAAACCGACAGATACAAGAGGATGAGAGAGTCTCTTCCAACCCCATAGTGAAAATAGTGTATGGGGACCCGGCTGCATTCCTGTCCCAGCTGCCAGGGGACAGCCACATCCACCACTCCAAGATGTGGAGCTGCCGCAAGCGGGTTTCAGTGGAGAACCTGGGCCAGGTTGTGCAGCAGAAGAATGCCAAGGACACCGTCCCTCTCCTCTGGAAGTTCCTGCAGAAGGTGGGGGTGGCACAGGGGTGAGAGCCTGGGATGCTCAAAGATCAGAGCGCAGAACCACGGACTGGTTGGGGTGGCAAGGGACCTCCAGCCCCGGCTCGGGGGCGATTGCCCAGGGCTAAACCACATTTGGATTATCCAGTTCCTTCATTCTCAGTACTTCCTACGACCTTGACAGTGAAGATGGAAAATGTTGTTGTCTTTCAAGCATTTAAGAAGTAATTCTATAAAAGTGTTCCCAACAGCCTTACCCACAGGTTCCCTTTCCTCTTCCAGGAAACTGAGCTGAGGCTGGTGAAATTCCTACCGGAGATTCTGGCTCTGCAGAGAGACTTGGTGAGGCAATTCCAGAACACAGCGGAGATCAAACACTCCTCCATCAGGGAATTCCTCAGGGAACCCCACTCAGGTGAGGAGACTCTGCCAAAACCGTAATTAATGAAACAGAAAATGCTGGATTGTGTAGTTGAAAGTGAAGGGGAAAACTCATGTTTTCCTTTTAACTCTCATCCAAATGAACTGGAGACCTGGATATGGTTGGAAAAGTTACCAGATGACTTTAAAGGGAATTAAGTACAGGAGATTTTTTATGAGGGGTGGGAGCTCTGTGCAGTGCAGCAGTGGTTATGTTGGCATTTTAAGCTCAGCCCTAGAGAAGGGCATGCCTAAAGAGTGGAATAAATGTCCTCCGCTTCCTTTCATGGAGTTTGTGCCAACTCCTTCTATTGTATTTAAGTACAATTACTGATGTTTTTAAGTGCTTACGGAAAAGTACATAAAGGCCATGCAGAATCAGACCAAGGACCAATCCATCCTTGTGGCCTGGGCCAGGAGCAGACAATAATGGAAAAATATTAACAAACCGAGCAAATTATTCCATTTGATACCATCAGAAAGGTGTTTGGTGTCTGTTTAGTCTCTTGAGCAGTTGGAGCAGTTGCCTGGAGTTCAGCGGTGTGCTCTGAAGATCCCTGTATTGCAGAGTTTCACCAGGAGAAGGTGTTTCATCGATTTATCTTTCTGTTGTTTCTCAGGTGTGATGAGGGACCTGTTAGAGAGGAGAGTGAACGTGTTTCTGTCTGTCTGGAACAAGCTGAGAAGCTCCCTGGACACCAATGGTGAGCAGCTTCTTTCCTGGCCCTGCTCCTCCACTGCTCCTCGTTCTCAGTTCAGGTTCCTCCCATCAGTGATGCTGAGGCATATCCTCAAAACTGAGCTTGGCCTTTGAATTTTAAGAATCTAGGTACAAGAGGAAGAATTTGTTTCCCTCTTGTAGTATTCTCACCTGAACTTGTTCGTTCGTGCTTGTCCCTAAGACCGAGAGCGCGGCTTTTCTCAGGCTCCGTACCTTCTCCTGCCCTGGCTCAGCCTGGGCTGGCTCTGGGCCTCCTCAAACACTCCTTGTCTGTATTTCAGGGGAAATTAAGCTGCCCAAAGGCTACTGTGATGCTGAGCTGAGCCTGGACAGCAGGCTGGAGGTGCTGCTGCCGCGGCGGCAGGGGCTGGGCCTGTGCTCCACGGCCCTGGCCAGTTACCTCATCGGGCTGCACAACGACTTCGTGCACTCGGTCAACAGGCACATCAAAGAGGATGACAGGTGTGCTGCTCTTCCAGTCTTTGGGCTCTGCTGCATTTCCTGCTCCCACACCATCGGCTTTCCCCGCTCCACAGAGGCTCTCCCTCTGAACAGAGGCCCTTTGCTCCCTGCAGGTACTTGATCAGCCCCTCGGAAGTGGCCGACCTGCACCTGATCAGTTACGAGGTTGAGAGAGACCTGATCCCTCTGATCCTGTCCAACTGCCAGTACAGCATGGAGAAGGGAGGGGAGACGTTGCAGGACTTCGATCTGGAGAGGATCCAGCAGCAAGTGATCAGCAAGTTCCTGCAGGGGAAGCCACTCATCACACTGACGGTAGGACAGGCAGGGGCTGGGCAGCCCGGAGGGCACTGGGAGCAGTTTTCCAGAGCTTCACATCCGTGGGTTTCTCTCCTGGCAGGGAATCCCCACCCTGGTGTACAGACATGACCGGAACTATGAGCAGCTGTTCAATGATGTCAGGAATAAGCTGGAGCAGGTGGGTTTCTGCACTGCAGGAAGCAGGGCAAGCATGAAATCCCTGATTTTCCAAGGGTTTTCTGTCCCTTGCCTTGTCCATCCAAAGGCTTGCCTGCTGATTCCTCAGCACGCCTTGGGTATGTGCAATCTGGCCTTGTGTTGTCAGTCAGGATTTACAAAGAGAGGGGAGATAGTTCAGCACTTCAGTTTCCTAAATCTGGGGCTCTGTTGTCTTCCATGACTTGAGCAATTTGAACAGAAAAAGGAATGGCTCTGCAGTAATACTAACTGCAACTTCATGGTTTTCAGAGTGCTCTGCCCAGTTCTGTGATGAACATGATCAGTGGGGAGCTGCAGTCCTACAGTGATGTGTGTGATGCTCTGTCCCTCACTGAGATCACCCTGGGCTTCCTGGCCATGGCTGGTGAGAACGCTGAGATGCTGCTGACTGACTACGTTGAACAGGTCCTGCAGATGGGGGATCAGACGAACCCTCACGTGCTGCAGGTGAGTCCTGAGGGCAAAGCTCAGATTCTTACAGGATAAAATCTGCCCTGGTTTATGCTAAATCCAGCCAGTGTGACCTTCAAGCCCTTCAGTATGTGTGACAGAGCCCTCTCACTTCCCCACTCCCTGTCGTGATATCAAAAAATGGATTATTGAAGGCAAATGGGGAAGGGCGAGAGGGCAGATGGGCTACACCCAGGCTGAGGGGCTGGAGGAGCTCTGTGCTGAGCCCTCTCTGGGCAGGGCAGGCTGGGGATGGGCTCCAAGGACATCCCTCACAGCCACAGATGTGCTTCTCTTCCAGGCCCTCCGGCGGTGCCAGCTCAGACACAGCATGGCCCTGTGGCAGCTCCTGTGTGCCCACAAATCTGAGCAGCTGCTGCGCCTCGGCAGGGTACGGAACCCCAGCCCCCCTGTGTGACCTGCTCTGCTCTGCTCTGCCTGCACCTGCTCAAATGTGTGTTTGGGTTTTTTCTCCCCTCGCTGCATTTTTAGGATCCTTTTGCAGACGTCAGTCCAGACTACAAAAAAGAGCTCACCCCAGAGCTTGCCAAGCTCCTGCACACCTTCCTGGTCCACTCAAGGCTGGAAACCTTCCTGCAGGAGCTCCATGAAATGATCATCCTGAAGCTGAGACGTGTCCAAGCTGTGGAGGAGTTGAGACCCAAGTGGAGGTAGGAGTTACACACCCAAACCCACCACAGTTATTGTTAACTGAAGCTTCTGTGCCCCTGAGCGTGCACACGACGGGAGCAGCTCCCTTGGCACGTGCCTGTGCTGGGGCTCACGGCCCAACCAGCAGCACTGGGAATATCCACACCCGTTTCTGGCAGGTGTCACTTCCATCTCACACAGGCTGCTGGAACACACCAGGAGCTGCTGTCCATGGGCACAAACACAAACACTTCTGCAGGCACTTGGATAAAATAATGATAGAAGCACAAACTCATTAAGGTTGGAAAAAGCCTCCATGATCATCAAGCCCAGCCTTCAGGGATAGGCACATTTAGCTCTGCACAGGCACAGCTCAGCCCCAGAGCTCAGCTCTGCCCTGCAGCCTCCCCTTGCTGGGCTCTGTGCATCCAACTGGCTGTGTAACCTTTCTCACTACACACACACCTGTTAAATGGTGTATATTGAGTATTTTGGGTGGTGCAATGCACTGATACTGTGGCACTTGTGGTTTGCTGTACCCCAGCTATTAATGCTATTCTGCTCTGTCTTCCAGCCTGAAGGAATCACTCTCGCCTTACCTTTGTGCCAAGGAGTCTGAATTAGCTATGGAGCTGGAAGACACATTCCCAGATGAGATTCTTCTCTCTCATGCCGCTGCTACCTGGAAAGCAGCTGCTCTCTTCAAGCGGGAGCACAGGGAAAGCTAGGACAGGACACTGCCAGGGAATGTCGGTGCCACAATGCCCACATCGGGGCTTCTGGAACTTTGGGCATTTGTTTGGGGTTTGTTGGTTGTTCTTTGGGTTTGGGGTTGTTGTTTACATGATGTGGAGAGGAGAGGTGGCCGTGGAGGAGGAGGGTGAAAGAGACCCAGCAGCTCCGTGTGAATCCTGGATCATCACAGCCCCAGAGCCACTGGAGGAATATGAAGGACTTTTTTTACAAATCATGGTGCCCTCGTGCTGGGACAGGGGTTTATCTTTCTCAGTCTGCCTTTCTCCTGGCACTGGGATGCAGAACCGGCCCCTGCCCAGCACCTCCCCACTCCCACCACGCTGCGGCGGGACCACGAAGGAAAAAGGGGAGCCCTGACGGACGGGGCTCCTTCCCTGCCTTAAGCCCGGCCCCCCGCCTTGTCCCGGGCCGGGCGCTGCTCTCCCCGTTCCCAATAAACTCGTTCAGTTCAGCTCCGCCGCCGCTCCCGCCTCCTTGCCCCGCCCGGCCCGGAACGGCCTCGCCGGGCCGCGCGTTCCGGGGGACGGCGGCGCTGCGGGACGGGCGGGCCCCGCGCCGCCATGGCCGCGTCCCCCCGCCGGCGCCGCCGCTGGGAACGGTAACGGGGGGTTCGGCGGGGACGGGCCCTGGGGACCGGACCGGAGCTCGGGGCTCCACGGGCACCCTCGGGAAGAGCCCCCTGGTTGGGGTCCGGGGGCTCCCCGGCAGCGGACGGGGCGCGGTCCGTGCCCGGCGGGACGGGGGCGCGGGGCAGCGGCTCCCGGGGAGGGGTCCCCGCTCTCACCGCGGCGCCGGGGGTCTCGCAGGGAGCAGGCCCGGCTGAAGGCCAGCGTGGTGGAGGAGGACACCGAGGAGTGGCAGAAAGATGCCCATTTTACCGGGCTGGAGAGAGTGGGAGGTGTGGATTTATCCTACATCAAGGGCGACGACAGCCGTGCCTGCGCCTCCCTGGTCGTGCTCAGCTTCCCGGCTCTCGAGGTACCGCGGGGAGCGCCCCAGGCCGGGGCTGTGTCCGGCCGTGCCGTGACCACGGGGCTCTAAGGCAGCGCTAGATGGGATATTGGGAAGGAATTGTTCCCTGTGAGGGTGGGCAGGCCCTGGCACAGGGTGCCCAGAGCAGCTGTGGCTGCCCCTGGATCCCTGGCAGTGTCCAAGGCCAGGCTGGACACTGGGGCTTGGAGCAGCCTGGGACAGTGGAAGGTGTCCCTGCCCATGGCAGGGGGTGGAATGGGATGGGTTTCAAGGTCACTCCCGACCAAACCATTCCGTGATTCTGTGTGTGTTCAGCAACCTTCCAATTGTGTGTTCCCAAGAAAGATAAACAGAAAAAAAATCTGCGTAAGGATTTAGGCAGAAGTTTAGGAAGGTGTGATACAAACAGCTCCCAGTTGCAGGGGTTTTGTAGGATGGCTGCGAACTCACCCAGGGCTCAGAGGCAGCTGCAGTGTCTGTGCAGGGGAGCTGGTGCCCGTGGGCAGAGGGAGGTGTTTGTAGTGCTCCAGTGCAGAGTCTCGTGTGTGAGTTCTTGCTGGGAAACAGCTGATAACATGCGATGTGACATAGGAGAGCTTTTCCAAACCCGCCATGGATCTCACAGTCATTTTACTTGAACTAATAAAGATTTTTGGTTTCTTTCCCAGCTTTCAAAATGATATAAAAATTATCTTTAACTGTAAAAGCTCTGACAAGCAGAGAAATAAAGTTTGATGCTGTATGCTGGGATTTTAATGAACTGAATCTCAAGTCCTGCTGTGATCTGCAGGGCAAGGCAGGAGTCATTTTTTTGCGCTGCCTTACAGGGTTTCCTTTGACCCGTCCCTGGGTTTAAAAGGGGTGAGCAGAGGACACGTGAACCAGAGGAGGAGCCTCTGGAACACCCAGGGATCTCTGGCAGCGTCCTGAGGTCCTCCTGTCTGTGCCTGCTCCAGGTGCTGTACCAGGATTGCCGCATGGTGGCCGTCAGTGCCCCGTACGTGGCCGGGTTCCTGGCCTTCCGAGAGGTCCCTTTCCTGGTGGAAGCTGTCCAGAGACTGCAGCAGGAGGAGCCCCAGCTCCAGCCTCAGGTGTGGTGTCTTTTCCTTGTCCCGAGTTGGGGTGTCCTGGGTGCAGAATCCTGGGAAAGGTGTTCTCCCTCCGGAGCCTGAGCTGGTGGGGCAGGAGGGGCAGGAGCAGAGCTGTGTTGGAGCATCCATTCCCTCTCCTTACGGAGCAGGGATGGGGAGCTGAGAGCAGCCAGGCCTCCCACGGCAGTGAGAGCCCCGTGGTGTGTGCAGGGCACTGCCAGCCCCATGCTGCTGCTGCTTTAGGGTAAGCACAGGCAGGAAGAGCCTTACAAGGGAGAGGTGAAGAACCAAGAGAGATTTCTCCTTCCCCCCAGAGCCAGCATCCCTGGTTGCTCCTTGGAGTGCTCTCAGTGCCCAGGAAGTAACATTTCCGCTTTGGCTTTTTCAGGTGCTTCTGGTAGATGGGAATGGCCTGCTCCATCCCAGAGGTAGGCTGTTCCTGGAGAGCCCTGCTCTCCTGGTCCCCTGTGCTGTTCCTTGGGATTCCTGTTCCTGGTGGCCTGCAGTTACAGTGGCTGGTTGTCGGCAGGGTTTGGCACAGCCTGTCACCTCGGAGTCCTGACGGACCTGCCGTGCATTGGAGTGGCCAAGAACCTCCTGCAGGTGGATGGCTTGGTCAAGGATGAGCTGCACAGGGAGCAGGTTAGGCCAGGCTGGGATTTAGTTCTGGTTTTTAATATCCCAAGGGAATTTGGACACCACGTGCAATTATGTGCTAACGACCTGACCTCGTGTGTGTTCGTCCCTAGGTCCGTTCTCTGCAGAGGTCAGGAGAGACATTCCCACTGACAGGCACTTCGGGGAAAGTCCTGGGCATGGTAAGCTGTCACTTGGCCACTGGTCACTCTCCACAGCGGGGCTGTCTCAGTGCTCCCGTCCGGGAGGGCGGGTGTGAACAGGTGACCAGTGACACTGCTGGCCCCTTCCTGACAGCTCAGGTGGTTGTAGGGAGTTGGCAGCTCAGGTGTTGGGAACATTCACGTCCATGGCTGTGGCATCTGAGGTGCTCCAGCACCCTGGATTGTGAGCCACAGTCTGGGAGAGGTGCCAGTTCCTGGCAGCTTCCCAGGATCAGTCTGGGAGCGTCTGATTCAGAGCAGAGCAGGAACAGGCAGCTGTAAGACACTTCCTGTGTGTGCTGTCAGCCTGTACTGGCACATCTCCCTGCATCCCAGAGCAGCCCGAGGCGTTTGGGGAAGAGCCACAAGGGACAAACAGTCCCTGGAGGAGACACTGGGATGGAGAAGATGTTCAGGAAGGCTGGGAGCTGCAAACACAGAGCCACCACCCCACCCGAGGGGTCTGGCTGGCTCCTAATTCCCCTGCCCCTCTGGGCGTGTTCAAGTGAGCCTCTTCAGTGCCTGATCCCTCCTTTCTGACTGCCCAGGTGCTGCGGAGCTACAACAACAGCTCCAAGCCCCTCTACGTCTCCGTGGGCCACCGGGTGAGCCTGGACACGGCCGTGCGCCTCGTCAGGGCCTGCTGCCGCTTCCGCATCCCGGAGCCCATCCGGCAGGTACGGCCCTGCAGCTGGGGGAGGGCAGGCGGGAGCAGGGGCAGGCAGCAGTGTTTGCCGAGCCCCTGGGGTGTTCCAGAGCCTCAGTTTGCCCCTCCTCTGCTGCCGACAGCCTCCTGCTGGGCTGTTCCCCCAGCCCACGGCGGTGTTCACTGGTCCTTCCAGGCCCGTTCTCCTGACGCAGTGCCCGGCAGCATTCCCAGCCCTGCCTGCAGACCCAGCCTGACTGATTTCCTGCTTCCTCTCTGCAGGCAGCTCCTGTGATGCTCGTGTTAATCCCCAGGAGCTGGGAATGCAGTTTTCCCGGGCACTTGGAGGCCAGCACAGCCCGCAGTGCTGCTCCTCTGGGCCTTTCGCGCTGCCGCACGGAGCCGCCCGCCAGCAGGTGACAGCACTGCATCACTGTCACCGGGCTGCAGCTGCGTCCGAGGCTCAGCCTTGGCTGGTTGTAAATCGCAGCAGAACTTGGGAAAGGCTCTGCAGAAGCTCAAAGCTTTTGGGACTTCTGGCCTGGCAAGTGCTTCCCTTCTCCCCGAGGTCACTCTACTGTTGGTGGCTCCACAGCCCAGAGCCAGGAGTGACCCCAGGGCCTGCCCAGGTCCCTAACAGTGCCCTGGGAGAGCCCGTTGGCATTGCTGCTGTGGCGGGGTCAGGGGTGTGCCCACCTGAGCAGTGCCCGGGGCAGCGCTGGGTGACCCTGCTGGGTGACCCTTGCTGGGTGCTGCTCCGGAGCTGCAGTGTTCCCTGAACTCTGCTTAAAAACCACCCCAAAATCTTACTCCTTGGAGCAAAACGAGCCTTGTGTCCATAGCAGAGCTGGAGTTTCCAGTCTCAGCCCCAGCACCTGCCAGACCGGAGGAGGCTGGTGGAGCTCCTTATGTAACCTGCTCCAGCCAGGGACAGATGCCTCTGCAGAGCTCCGAGCCAGCTCTGCAGCTCGGTGTGTTCAAAGGGAAGGGAAAAGCATTCCCTTTGGAAACGAAAAGGTGTCTCGGAGCTTTTCGTCACCCTCATTTCACTTCCAGACATCTCCAGGATTTGCTCGTGTTCGGAGACTCTTCCAGTTCTCTGTGACCTTTTCCTTAGAGTGATGGAATGAATTATTATCACTTTGCTTACAGAGAGATCAAAAATCCAACAGGGGAGTGTGTTTACTCTAGAGGGATGGCAGGAGATGAGGACACTCAAACCTTTCCACGGGACTTGTCCCTGCCGCGCTTCCTCTGTGTGGTGACTGCCACAGCTCTTGGCACAGGCAGAGCTGAAAGCCTCAGCTCCTGAGCACCTGGAGCTGCAGTCAGGAAGCAGGAGGCTGTGGGGAATCCTACCATGGGTGGCTGACTTGGCCTTTTTGCCGTGGTATGCCTCCAGAAATTGCAGACCTGACAGGTGAAGTGCTTATGGATTTCCCAGTGTCAGGAAAGACCTGTGGATCATCAGGTCCTGGTCTGGAAGTTCTGGCAGCCCTGGAAATAAAATGGTCTGTGAGAGCTCAGCTGCCCACAGCTCCTGAGGCTGTGGCTGAGGTTGGTGTGAGGGCAGCACGTGCAGTGCAGCTGCTGTGGGACCTCAGACCTCCTGCTTTAGGGGATGTGGTGCCTCCCGGAATGCAGCACTATCCAGGCAGGGATCAGGAGGGATCCATGTGCATTCAGCCCAGAGTGTGGTTCTGCTGCCAAGGAACTGGCTGAGGTGCAGCCGAGAGAAGTGATCTCTCGGAGGAAGCAGAGGGATGAACTTCCCTTGTCACCTGCAGTCAGTATTTACATCCCACTCAGTCCTCGTTCCATGTGCCCAGCCCAGCCAGGAGAGCTGTGCTCCCTTGTGAGGTCCTGCACAAGGCTGTTCCTTCGGAGTTCCCAGGCAGGAATTGAGGTGGGCCGGAGCTGCCATCCCGGAATAATCAGCACAGCACTCACCCTGAGTGGCCCTGGAGCAATCCCAAGGCCTGCTGAGAGCACTGCCCTTGCCTCCTCCTGGCAGAGGTCAGACCCCTCCGTGGTGCTTTCCCAGCTCCAGGCCTGCTCATTCCCAGTTTCCCGGTGCACAGCAGGGAAGCAGGAGCTGGTGCCGCTCTGCAGCCGGCAGGGATTGCACCGGGAGCCTGCTCTGCTCTCGCTGGCCCGGGTTCCTGGTGGCTGCTCACCAACCTCCTGCTCGCTTGGTGCTTCCTTCAGCTGCCCCCGGCCCCGTGCCCAGCGGGTTTGGGCTGGCTCAGGGAGGGGCTGCTGGGACAGCCTGAGGTTGCTCCAGCCCACCAGGAGGGACAGGCCTGCAGCTCCCTTTCTGTGAAACACTGAACACTTGCCCTCAGGAGAACGAGACAAGGCATCAGCCTCTCCTCTGGGACTGGACATCAGTCACGGGTGTCCTGAGACTCCAGCTCCCTCTGGATGCACCCCCTCCATGCTTGATGTGCACAGGGACCACCACGGGCCCTTAGATAACTGGCAAAGCAACAGTTCCACAGCCAGCGCTCATCCCCTCTGAAAATAGCCCAAATCTGTGAGGATTATTGCAGGACAGTGATTATTTTATTGATTAGCCCGTGGTTAATCACCACCTTAAGCTGACTCCAGTGCTGTGTTAGGAGTGAGCCCTGCCTGGGAACTGCCACCTCATCGAGCATTAGCTGATGTTCTCAGCAGAACGTGGTTGGGCTTTTTCTTCCCTAGAAAAATAGTTGGTAGCTGTGCCTCCTGCTCCTTGGTCTCCCCGTGGGGACTATTGAGCAGCCTCCTTCCCTGGTTATAAAATCCATCACGTAATCGCTTATCCTGAAGAGTGATCAAAGTTATTTGTCAGTTCGGTTATGAAACTGTCCAATTATAGAGAGAGGGGAAAAAAATCTCCCAAACAAACCACCCCTTATGTAACTCTCTCCTTCTCAGCTGGCAGGAGGCTCTGCAGTTGTGGAGCAGGTTCCAGCAGCAGGCACAGCCTCTGCTGGGGGCTCGGGCTGAGGGGCCTGAGGGCTGCCGGGGCTGCAGGAGAGGCTCCTCGGGAGCAGCACGGGGGGAGAGCAGCAAATGCTTCAAGGACAGTCCCCGGGGATGTGTTAACCCAATTTCTGAGCGTCGTCACCAGACACTGTGAAGCTTTTCCAGCTGGGAAGGTCACATCCTGCTTTGTGAGTGGGGAGAGACACTCTGCCTTTGAGGTGGGCACAGCAGCTGCTCGGAAATGTCACAGCAGTGTCTTTGGGAAAGAAGTTTCTAAAAGAAAAAACTTTGAAGGACTGTAAAAATCAACTGCCAGTCCTCAAAGTTGTCCAAGAGCCCAGGCTGTGCTTGTGGTGGCATCAAGGGTCTGCTGCTGAGTCGTGCAGCACTGGAGGGCTGAGCAAACACCTCAGGGTGGGGGTGGGAACACCCAGTGAATGCCCAGCAGCGCTGTCTAACAGTTCCTGGGATGTGGTTGGTGCTCTCCTTGCCCCAGGCTGTCCTGCCTTGCTGTAGCCCTGGGCCATGCAGCGTTCCTGGTGGGGTGTGCTGACAGCAGGGTGGATGGGGCACACTGGGATAGCAGAGCAGGCACCAGCCAGGCTGCTCAGCCCGTTCTCACTCATTTTCCTCCTCGGTTCCAGGCTGACATTAGGTCCAGGGAGTACCTTCGGAAGCAGCCCTGTGCTCCGCTGGAGGAGGCTCTCCCTGCTGGCCCAGAGAGGTGGGTGTGTGGGCAAAAGGGGCTCTGCTCATGGAATGAGCTGCAGTAATGGCATTAAAGGTACAGGCAGGGTAACAAGGTGAGCTCGGTGAGGAGATCAGGACATGTGCTGCCTCCAGAAGGTGATTTCTGCTCCGTGTGGCCACGCTGCCTCACATGTTGCTTCCGACAGCGCCGTGTCCTGAGCTGGGGAAGGGCAGAGAGGATTTGGTCTTTTTTCAGCACTGGTCATAAGCAAAGCCCTAATGCCCACAGGTGTGACCTGAGGGTGAACAGAAATACCTGCAGGGAGCTGGTTTTGGCCCCCAGGTCTTGGGGAGGGTCAGAATCCCCCACTCTTACATAAGGTGGGCCAGGGGGTGTCAGGTCAGGGGTAAATCCATGGCAGGTCCCCTGAAGTGCAGGAGCTCCTCGTGCTGTGGCTGTGCTGCCTCTCCAGTGGAGCTCACAGCAGTGTTGGGCTCCGTCAGCCCCAGGACCAGGCTGGACAGACAGCAGGGAGCCCTGCCCCAAGAGCTGCTCGGGGTGAGCCAGGTGTGTCGGGGCTCTGAGGGACCAGAGCTGGGGATAGTGGCAGTGGTGGAGTGGGGGATTATTAGTGCTGGCTGAGGCAGCTCCTGTGGGTGGATTCCTTAGGACACGTGGATGGTGCTGGATCCTGCTCAGCTCCTCTGTTCTTTGAGTTGTGCACCCAGGGGCAGGACAAGGGGCTCTCTCAGCTGCTGTGGTGGCACTTCTCAGCATGGCCAGGCCCTGGGGCAGCTCTGTGAGTGCCAGGCCGGGTGTCCCCAGTGTGTGCTGGAGTTCATCTCCTGCCAGGGCAGTGCTGGAGCTCACCCTGGCTGGTTTGGAGGGGAGTGCACCAGAACCCCACACTCACTCCAGTCGTGACCTTGTCTCTCACACCCTCGCTACCTGAGCTCCTCTGTCACCAAGTGCCAGTTGTTTGTGCCTGTTGGTTTCTACTTTTTTTTAAAAAAACTTTCTCTTTTTTTGTTCCCAGCAGCAAAAAGGAGGCTGAATTGGAGGATTAGTCTGGTGCCAGAAGAAACTGCAGAGCTCCTCTTCGCCGGGTCCTCTCCTGCACCAAGGCTGAGTCCTGCTGGTTGCAGGAGCCCAGTGCCACCCTGAGGGACAGCTGTGCCAGGCTGTGTCCCTCAGGACAGCACCAGCCACTGCTCAGGGAGAATCCTTGCAGTGAATTTCTCAGGGTTTGTTTTCAAGTATTGTTAAAATCTTTGTGTAAGCAAAGGCTCACGTGTGAGTTTGCAACACCTCCCTGGAGCCCTTGGGCAGCTGCAGGGGGCGATTCACAAAGAGATGTTGAGGCATTTCCACCCCAGAGCCAGCCTGTGTCTCCGACTGCACCTCCGTGGCACAGACACCTCCCTTCCCGCTGTTTCTGGAACAGCTTCCCCCTGTCCCTGCAGCCTGGGCTCTCCCATTCCCTCCCACGTCTCTGGGGAGCAGCAGCCCCGTTCCAGCTCCGGGTGGAGCAGCCCTGCTGCCCCGCTCTTCCTGAGGGAAGGATCATCTCAGGGGAAAGGACAGGCTGTTTTAACCTCAATTTTGCATAAATGTGTTGTACAACTTTTGTTCTTTTCTCTGTCTTGGAGCTGCTCTGGGTGGGGGGACAAAACCCAGCCTGTTCTGCCTCTGCTGTGTTGGGGTCTGGGCTGTCCCTCCTGACACCCGGGTGGGAAAAGGGAGGAAGCCACAACCCAGATCCCCTGGGGCCCGTCTGGGCAGCTCTGGGGCTGGTCCTGGCAGTGTCCTGTCCTGAGGGAGCAGGGTGGGGACAGCCACAGCACCGCTGCCAGCAGGGATCAGTTCATTCCAACCCCACACAAACCAGCGACTTCCCTGAGCATGGGGACAGTCTCCTAAAGCCTGTCACAAATTCAGGCACAAGTGACAGAGTAAGCAGGGGACAGCTCCTTCCTAGACCTCATGGGCAGAACACCAGGGAAATCCATCTGGGTTTTCTGATGGCTTTGGCCTGTGCTGGGAGGCCACAGAGTCATCCCTGGCTAGTCCCAAATTCTGGGTGACACCACTCCCACTGCAGAGTCACCCCAGCTGTGCTGAGTGAAGCCCCTTATTTGACTCAGCTGTGCTGGAGGAGGCTCTGTGGGGAGCAGCTCCTCCAGGATGGCCCTGGCAGAACAGGGAACCCTCAGCACGTGGGACTGTGGCTTTTCCTGCCCTGGGTGAGTGTCTGGGTTTAGCCTCATGTTTAATCTAATGTCTGTGCTTTGAATCCCTGATCTACTGGTGATTTTTTTTGTGCTTCTAGGAGGTATTTGACAATGAGAGATTTGGGGTGGGCAGGTCAGGGGAGGCTCTGCAGCCAAAGCTGTGATTTGGGTGGAAGCTCAAGGAACTGAGCCCAGCTCCTCGACAGGAGTGTGAGGCTGTGGCTGTTCAGGGTGTGGCGCTGCGTGTTCCCTCTTCCCACTGGGATCAGGGTGTTTTGATCCGTGTAGGGTCGGTGTGCTCAGCCTATGAGGGACCCAGGGCTGGGGACACTGCTGTCCTCGACTGCCCTGAGCCCCCCCCCAGCTGCCTCTGCACGGGGGGGTGAGGAAAAATCAGGTAAAAAAAAAAAAACCCAACATAAAAAAGTCCAAGCACGTGGCTCTGCATCACTGCCCCGGCTTCCCTCTGCGTGAGGCTCTGAACTCCTCTCATTCCAGGTACAGGTAAACTCAGATGACTCTGGATTGAGTCACCTGGGGAGGCTTTGGGAGGAGGATGGTGCTGCAGTGTCCTGGCAGCCCCCTGTGCAGCCCTGCTGGAGCCAGGGGCTCTGTGCTCCTGGGTTTGGGGTTTGTGGGGGCTGTGGGATGCTCTCCCAGCTGCCCAAATGCGGGGTGCTTAAAGGACAGACTAATCTCTGTGTTTGGTGTCTGCTTGTGGCTCTTTGGACACAATAAGGGATTAACTTGGTCTTTATCTAATTGGTTTATAACCCTGGGAAGGGACAATCTCTTTGTAATGCTTGAAACCTCTTAACAGAAACTCAGGGACTGGAGCTTGAGTGTCCTTCGAAATAAACACATACATGGCTTGTCTTTTTAAACTCTGTTTGCTGGAAATTGGCTTTCCTGGGTGTTAAATTGTTGGGAATCAGAGGAAAATACTTATTGCTGACTGGTTGTACATCCTCCTGTTATCACTAGCGGGGTTTTCTCTTCACCATTTCCATCTGTGACTGGTTGGGAGTCTCTGGAGGTGTCTCAGGGCTTGGTCACCCCCCAGTGCTGCTGGGGAATGAGCTGTGGGGCTGGAGCAGGGGTGTGGCTGCCCAGCGATGGCTCCTGGGTGACAAACGGGCAGAATTGGTTTGGGGTTGGGTTTCCTGACTCCCAGGTGCTGAATGATTCTGCTGCACATTCTCTGGATCTACTCCCTCTGTTTTGTTTGGACACCTGGAGATCAGGGAGGAGGATCCCTGCACCTGCCTTGTTCATCTGGGGTTCCAGGAGAAAGGAGAGGAGATGCTTTAGGATGCAAGTCTGTTTGTTCTGCGGGTTTTGAGGAAGTCTGGATGAGCAGCTCCCTCACAGGTGTCTGAAGCTGGGTGGGATGAGTTCCCACCTCCGTGTCTGGAGCTTGTGGCAGTGTAGGTGCTGCCTGTGCAGTCTGAGCTCCAGTGACTCAGGGTTTGTATTTTGGGACACTCCTGCTGAGGACGGGGGAAGTGTTTTATTGGGATTTCCCCCCTCCCTGCTCCCAACTCTCATTCCTCTTCCCTTTGGCTCGGTTGGGTGGGTTTAGGAGGGGCTGTTTCCCTCCTGATTCCCCAAACCAGGTCCAGCTGCAGGTCTGAGCCGTGGTCTGGGCCCAGGCAGCTGAGCTCCGCTCCCTTCCCACATTCCCGGAGCAGTTGGTGTTTGTGGGGCTGGCTGGGGCAGCTGTGTCCCTTGGCTCTCGAGCATTCCCCAGCTCTGGCTCTAAGTGGACATTTTTAGTGTTGGTCCCCCCTGTGGCAGCTGAGGCCTCTTGGCTGCAGTGGCTCCCGGGCAGCGCCCGGGTGTGCAGAGGGAGCTGGGGAACGTCACGGCTCCATTGCAGGGTTTCTTTGTTCTTTTTTTTGTCCTTTTGTCCTATAAATAGTTCTCCACCCCAACTGCTCCTCCTGTTGTTGGTGTTGGTTGATCCTCCCTGATCCTCTTGCTAGAGCCCTGCCAGCCCCCCGGCTTTATTTTAAGGCCCCATTAATTAAAAGCAAATGAGTGGAATTTCTCTTGACAAGCAAATTAATAGCAAATGAGATGATTATGAGCTGTGTCATGAGGGTGATGGAGCAGCTTGTGCAGGGCTCAGCCCAAAGCAAGGCAGTAGATCTGTGGGGCAAGAGATGTCTCCTGTTGGGGGCTGGGGCTGTGTCCCCCCGAGGGGAAGGTGGGGGGGCAGAGGGTGCAGGAGCTCTTGGGCAGGTCAGGAAAGACCCACATTTTATGGCACCTTCTCCTCTGTACCCAGGGCCAGAGGGGACCGGGCTGGGGGGAGCGGGGCAGAGGGACACAAGGAGCTGTTCTGGAGCTCTGTGGGGTCCCACATGAGCTGGTTCCTTCCATGGGGACACGCTGGGAGTGCCTTGTCCCCATCCTGGCAGCCCGATCAGCTTTAAAAACACAAGTCGAGGCTATGAAACCAGCCCGTGATGAATTCCTGGGTTAGTTCCCACCTCGGGGGCTCGATGCAGGATGTTTCCTTAGGAACACGCTTTTTCCTGCTTTTCTTGGACTGGCTGCCTGGCACGTTGTGCCTCTGCCTGCAAAGCCCAGCTGGTCGCTCCCCGCCGCTGCTGCCCGGGAGCTCCAGCGTGGATCCGGGGGCTGGTTTGTGGTGGTGCGTTCGCGGAGCGCTCGGGAGAGCCCCGAGCCGGGGCGGCCTCGGTGAGCGCCGCGCTCCCGGCGTGGGAGGCTCTGCCGGCAGCTCCCGGCCCTGCTCCGGCTGGAGCCGCTCGTCTGGTGAGGGAGCAGCTCCTGGCTGCGCCGGGGAGGAGGGGGAGGAGATGAGCCAGGCCGGGCATGGAGGGAGAGGGAAGCGAGGAGAGGTGGTGCCAGGAGCCGGCTGTGCCCCTGAGCCGTCACCTGAGGGAGAAATGTCCCGTGTTTTCCCGAGGAGAAGCATTGCCTGCTGATAAAATACCCAGCGGTTCTTGGGAGAGTGTTTAGGGTCTGTGATAAATCTGGTGGCTTTGTAACTTGCTGGAGGGATGGTGGGCAGCACCGTGATTAAAGTGCTCTGATTAACACACAAACCTTGTTTGTAATGAGTGGGATTGGGAGGGTGTGGAAATCCAGTTGGCATGTAATGAGGTTACTCCAACAAATTACTCGGATATCAATTACTCTGCTACGTAAATGTCACCTGCCTCCTCTTTGTTTGCAGTAAACTGGGATCCAATTAATTTGATGTGGTTCTTGCTCATGCCTGAACTGCTGCGGCCCCGAGGCAGGGCAGGGCAGCGGCCGGGCTCTGCCCCGCCCGTGGGGCACCATCGGGGCCCAGGACATCCCAGTCCCTTGGGGACAACATCCCAGCGTCTCCTGGCACTCCCTCTGAGCCTCAGGACGAAGCCCCCCGGTCAGGCAGCTCTGTGTAGTCCCTGCGGCCGCCCGGAGCCTCCTCACGCCTCCGGCTGCAGGTGGATAAATTCCATTTTGCTGGGAATAGGCTCCTTTTCCCCGCCGCTGTTCCCCATCCTCCTGCCCGGGATCTGCCGGCCCGCGCGGCTGCAGCGGGAGCGAGGGAAGGGAGCAGTCGCTGCTCCCGAAATTGCAGACGGAAGGGGGAGCAGAGCTGCAGCAGGAGCGTGTCTGGGACGGTGCCGCTGTTCCAGCCTTTGGGAAGGGCCCTGGGTGTCGGGAGTGCGAGGCGGACGGGGCTGGGAAAGGGTCGAGCTGCGGCATCGGGGCTGGGGGCTGTGGGGTCCCGGCCATGCCGGGGGATCGGGCAGCCCGGGAGCACCGGGATCCACCGGGCTGGGCCGGGGCTCCTCTCCCAGCCCTGGATGCTTCCACAGAGCTCATGAATATTCATGACACCAACATATGGGGGCCTGGGGAGGGAGCAGAAGGGAGCCGACAGCGCTGCCAATTGTGGAGCACAACCCATCCCAAATCCAACGCCGGTGCACGAAACCTCCCAGGCCCTGGGCGTGGGGCGGCTTTGGGGGGCCGGAGAGGAAAGGCTGGTGTGAGCTGGGGGTGGGCACCCCCACTGTGGGCACCTGGGGTCCTGCTCCGCTTTCCGCAAGGACTAAATCAGCACCGCTGTGTCCCTGAGGGGTTTTCCTGCCCCATCAGGTGTTGGGGGGAGACTCCAGGTGTGTGGGGGGGTGTTTGGGGGGTGCTGTCATTCCCCAGCTTCCGTGAGCACTGACTCAGCAGCACGAGGGAGCCCTGCCTCCCTGCTCACCCCTCCCTGGCAGGAGGGGATTTAGAGGCTGATCCAGACCTTTCCATCCCTCCTTCCCTCGCTGCCAGCCGGGCCGGGGGTGGCCGCTGGTGTGGGGCTGCCCTGTGGCATCTCCCGCTTGCACCAGAGCCTCGGCAGGATGAGCAATGCTCAAATCTGCTGCAGGCTATCGCTGACCTAATTTCCAGCAGCGCTGTGGAGTTTGGCATCTGTTGCTGAAAGGGAGGGAAGTGGGGGCGTGGGGACCCCCCAAATGTGCTGCCCCGGTACCCCCAGTCCTGGGCAGCGCAGGGGACCCGGGGGGGACTGGGAGTGCTGGGGCAGCACAGGGTGGGCTCTGACCCCGCTGCAGCACCCACTCCTCCCCGTGTGCCCCCTCCTGTGCCCACTCTGCTCCACAAATGCTAATTAATCAGCATAATTAGCTTGATGTTGCATCTATTTTTAATCAGCTTTGGAAGACAGAGTCTTCCTCTGCTCCGTGCTCACCCACAGGCTCCCCCAGGGCGGAGCAGGGCTTACTCGGGGACCCTCCGGTGGGAGAGGAGTTGTTATTCCCCTCTGTGCCCCCGGGATGTGGTTAGGATCCCTCATGGGATCCCCAGCCAGAGGAGGATCTGCCCAGAACTCCTTGGTGGAGTCTGCCATCCCAGCCCCTCCATAATCCATCGGGATGAAAAGGGAGGATGGAGGAAGCAGCTGTCAAGGTGACGTTTGACAGCAGCTGGGAAAATCGCAGGAGGAGGAGCCCGGGGAAAGGCTGTGAAAAGATTCTGAGAAGGCAAAAGGGGGGGGCACCCCCGTGTTCCCAGCAGCTCCCAGCCCCCTATGGGGGAGGGACGGGGGTCTCCCTGCTGCTGGGAGCTGCCTGGAGTCAGCCCCGGCTGGGGGAGCAGCACCTTGGAGAGGCTGCGGGGTGTGAAAAGCAACGTTTGCTCTGGAATTGCTGGTTCCGTGTGGCCCTGGCCAGGTCTGGTTGGGTTCCCCGGGGGTAGGAAGGGCTCGAGGAAGCCCCTTCCCGGCTGTGCTGGCCGGGATGCCCGGGCAGTGCCTCGGGGTGGAGGAACCGATGCTCTGCCAGCAAAGGCTCTCGAGTGGCATTTGAGGGACACTGTCACAGCCAGTGACTCACGCCTGTGACCGGAACGGTCTGTCGGCCTTGACTCCATGCCCGGGGTGGTGTCCAGCTGCCCGCAGTGCCCCGGCCGGTCCCTGTGCTCCGGCCCTGGCAGCTCCGGGGCCCTGCTCCCCCCTGCCCTCTCACAGGGATCCATCTGATCCTTCCCCTCTCCGCCGGGACGTTCCCCCAGCCCTGCCCGGCTGCAGTGTTTGGCCGCCCATCTCTCTGCTCTCCTCCTCCTCCCGTGCTAGCCTCAGGGTGAGTTCTTGGAGCCACTTGATGTCTCTGGGGAGCCTCGGGTGGTCTTTGGCAGCCGGGACCCTCCCCGTGGTGCCCAGCGCCGGCTGAGCCCCTCGGCCCCTGCTCGGGGAGTTCACGCTGGAGGTGCTGCCTGAGCCCCTAGAAGCATCATCCTTCAGGACGCTGCTGCCCCCGCCCTGTCTGGGGTCCGTGCTGGGGAGGGGGGGATGCACAACCCCCCCCATCAGCTCCGCTCTGGAGTGAACACCGAGGGATTTCTGCAGCCACGTGCCCGACGTTGCTGCGGTTTCCCTGGCACAGTCCTGCCCAGGCGGGGAGCTGAGCTCCCCTCTCTGCTCAGGGGGCTCTTCCCACCGCTCCTCGTCTCATGCATATTTAATCCGGGTCTCCTGGAACCATGTGCTCGCTGCCGCCGGCGCGGGCCGGGCGCACGGCACGACACATTCACTGCTAATTAATCCAACAACGGCATTTATTAAGTGCCTCGCACGCCTCGGGCGCTGCGTGGTGATGATGCTCTGGGACGGTGCTGGTCCCAGTGCCGCAGGCAGCTCCGCTCGCAGGCGGCCCCAGGCGCTCCCGTGCAGGCAGGGATGTGGGAAAGGCCATTTCAGGACACGCTGTCTCCGTTTATCAGGGGTGTTTCGCTGTAAAACACAGCAGATTTAATTTTTCATTTCCCCATCACCTCCTCTCACCCCTCGGAGCTCTCGGAGGAGCTGTCCCGAGCGGGGGGCGCAGAGGAGGCACCAGGATGCAAAGTGCCCGGCGCGGCGTTTCCCCCCCATGTGAGTCTCCGGAGGAGCCGGATCAGAGCTGTAAATCCCAGCTGTGTCCTGCCCTTAAGGACTCTCCCTCGCCCCCGTCGGTATTTCTGAGCCATCTCCCGAGTCCTGGGGCCTGTCCTCACGCAGCCCAAGATCTCCATCTGCTCTGCTGCTCTAAAAGCTCCTGGATTTAGTGCGCCGGGGCAGGAACGCGCTCCCTGATCCCAGCGCTCGCAGGGCTGGCTGTCACCGCAGGGACTGGTGCCACCAAACAGCTCCCGGCCCCGAGCAGCAGCTCCTGGTGCAGCGTGAGGTGTCAGGACGGTGTGTGATTGATGGGCCGGGCTGCTCCTCACCTCTCCCAGGATCCTCCCTCCTTCCCGCAGGAGCTGGCACTGCTGCAGCGGCCGCGGTGCTGGGACACGCGGGTCGTGCCTGGAGCTGCTGCAGTGCCCAGCTGGGATGGGGACATGGACAGGGAGGGACAGGGATGGCCCTGGCTGGGGCTGCTCTGCCTGTTCTCGCTGCCTGAGCTGACTGCACCCATGAGGGTTCAATGCCCACGGGCTTTTGGGGGGTCTGAGAGTAGTTTGAGGGTCCCTTGTAGCCCCAGGGAACCCAGGAGGTGATGAGCCGGGAGGTTTGTTACCCGCTGGAGTCTTGGTTCCTGCAGCTCCCTCAGCCATCACCCATGTCCCACAGCCTTGGCGTGGGGGACAGCCCCACTTGCACCACAGCAGCGTTTGCCAGATACCCCGGAAAAAACCAAACCCGCCTGTTAGTGTCGTTTTGTTATTGCAGTTCAGGTTGTAGCTCCGGCTCCTCTCATTCCTCTCATTCCCTCTCCTGCAGCAGCGAGTGGGCACTGGGGTCTCACCTTGGCATGGGGAGGGCCGAGGGTGTTGTGGCAGCACCCCAGGGCCAGGGCCCTGCTCAGGGCTGGGGGCTGAGAACGAGGCAGGAGCTGCCACCCGTTCCCTGGGTATAAATAGCATCCCCTCACAAGGATGTAGGCTGTTCCCAGTGACACGAAACCCAACAGCCTGTCCTTGGAGCAGCTGCTTTTTGGGGGCGGGAGGGGACGGCGTCTGCGTCGCCAGCGAGGGCTGAGCTGCTCCGAGGGCTGGGGAGCAGCGGTGCCCGGGGAGGGGCGGGCAGAGGGGCTATGCAGCGCTGCTGCCTTTGTGAGCCTGGAGAGACGCTGCTCTGAGTCTCTTCTGCACTTGGGGGGGTCTGGGGAACCGGGAGGGGGCAACTTGTGGTTGCACCACTCTCTTCAACACCCCTTCCGTGCCTGCTGTGCCCGTGTCACTGCCCACCCTGTCTTGCCCCCTCAGCCATGGCAGCCCCCTGCCTCCTCTCTAACTATGGGTGATGGATGGGTGGCACATCACACTCAGCTGTCCCCGTGGGGCTCAGTGAACTGCCCTGAGACAGTTCTGATGTCTCACCTTTCCTCTTGCCCCCAGAAGATTCCTGATGCCCACTGCCCCCTCCCCAGGGTGCCCAGCACTTGTCGATCTGCTCCTGTCCGTGGCTTTTGGTATGGAAAACACGCTGGGCTCCCAGCCCTGCAGTTTGGCTCGAAGCATCTCCCTTCCCTTGCCCTGTTCCCTGCATTCCAATGGTTATGGCTTGAGGCATCCTGAAGAAGATGTGGAGCAGCCGCGGGAGCAAACGCTCCCCTCTGGAGAAGAAGAGGCTTTAAGGGGGTGGCAGGGGCTGGGTGAAGGACGGGGACCCCGGGGTGCTGTTGGCAGCTGGAGGTGTGGGAGGTGGCAGGTGGCCAGTCAGGGACACCTTTACCAGAAGCTGCAGTGCCTGGAGATGTTCTTGGGAAGATGCAGCACAAGTGGCCGCAGGACCCTCACTGACCCTCACTGTGGCCATCGCCAGCCCCCGGGAGCTGAGACTCGCTGACCACAAGAGGTGGCAGCAGCGACGGCTGTGCTGAGTTCCACCAGCCGCGTCCCTCGGGGCTGTGACCGTGTCCTTGCTCTGCTGGAGGAAGGAAGGGGGTGCTGCTGTCGCCGTGTCCTGCCCGAGGCAGCAGCGCTGGGCTGGATCCACGCGAGTCCCGCTCCCAGCTGCAGCGGGATGGGGGCGTTACGGGGGGGTTGTGTGAGGTTGGTTTGGGCTGGTCACAAGGAGTAAATGTTGATTTTCCTCCTTGTATCTTTGATGCAATTCATGTGGCACGGCTGCTCTGTGGCCAGTGTGGGACAGGGGGAAGGAAGCTGCAGCACTCGGGGACAGCGTTGGGGGCCCTGCGCTGGCCTGTCCCGTGTCTGCGGCACACGGGTGGCCTCCAGGCACATCACCCTCTGAGCCACACGCTCAGATTCCCCCTGGGAGCGCTGCCTTCCAGGAACCTCGTCTGGAGCCCAGCCCGGCTCCCGAGGGACGAGCGGGGCCGCGGGGAGGGAGCCGAGGCCGCCGGTCCCGGGGGTTTGTCGCGGTGCCCACACCGGGAGCATTTCCTGCAGAGCCCCGGGGGTGCCACTGTCCCCTGCACCAGCCTGGCAGGGCCCCGAGGGAACTTCCAGCCAGTGGCTTGAGGAAAAAATACATCAGTTCGTGTGATGTGTTACGTAAACCAGGGAAAGACGTGGTTTGAGGGTACAGGAGAAGGAGACAGCCTGGCAGAGAGCCTCAGGGAGTGCCTGAGCCAGCTCCAAGGGGAACTGGGCAGAAATTCCTGCTTCATGCAGGCATAAAACCTTCCTGTGGAAAAAGACAAGCTGCTGAGCACTGGCTGCTCAGGGAACAGACACATGTGAGAGAAGCGGGTGTCTTTCTTCACGCTTTATTGTGTAAAAATAAAGTCAACAATTCATGTAATCCCAGCAATAAAATGGAAAAAGCATGAGAATCCGTAGAAACAGTGCATTGTCAGAACTGCCGATGCGGGCCGGATGCGCGGGGTGTCGGAACCCCTTCAAATCCCAAAGGAGACAGAGCCAGGAGTAGGAAAAATGTACAGCTTTGGTTAGCAAAATAATGACAAATTAAGATACATTAATTCTCTCCCCTACTGTACACTATGTACACTGTGTTGACATCACACCCTTTCGTGGTTTTTTGGCAAATCCAACGCACCTGGGGCTGGAGGTTAAACCTGTACCGTGGTCTCGCTGTTCTCAGCAGGTTCTGCCTGTGCTCGCCGATGTGAACGGGGGCTTGGGAGGAACTGAAATTAACTCTCGATGGTTTGGGGATTTTTCTTGCACCAAGAGCACGGCTGAGGATCCGCTGCCCTGAGCCGTGCGCGGGGTCTCGCTCTGGGGGTGCTGCTGCCTGTGCCGGGTCCGCGGAGCAGCCGAGGCGGGGCCGGCTCTGTGCCCCGGCCGGGAGGGAGCTCCCGGCTCCGCACGGACCCCTCCGCTCCGCCCGTCTCTTTGCCGCATCTTTGGAGTCGGTCGTGAGGCTCTGGAGCCCCGGGTGAATTCTCTGCCTCATCCTCCACTGCCGCCCAGGGCTGCCCTGGGGGGGCAGGAGGGGGGCTGGGGAGTGATTTCTGCAATCTGTAGTACAAACCAGGAGTTTAGAAAAGGAAACCATACAAAATGCATCTGTTATCTCAAAATACGCTTCTTTATCTCTTTTTATCCCGCAGAATCTCAAAGCACGTTTTTTTCTCAGGGAGCGCTAATAATTCTATTTTTTTTTATCTTCATAAAAATACCCTTTTTTTTTTATTGGTAATAAACTTCCCTTTACAGTAAGAGAAACAAGAGAGTGTATTATCAAAAGCAGAAAGGCTTCAGACCTGTCAGTGGGAGCCGGACTGGAGGGGACGGTAAAGGCTATTTGTCACCAGCTACGGCGCGTAGGAGGCCTCGGGGGGCTGCAGGCGGCGGGGCCGGGGGTACCTGAGTGCGGCAGGTCGGGGAGCGGGGCCGGGGGCGGTCCCGCCGCGGGTCCCGCCCGGTGCCCGCCGCAGCCCGGGGCTATGGCTGTGGTGCTCGGGAGCAGCGCCGGCCGGGGAGGGGGCGCGGGGCTCACCTGGGAGGGGGGGCGGCTCCTGCCCGGGGCTGGGAACGGAGGGGTCGGGCCCTCCTCGGGGTCCCGGCTGCTGTCGCAAGCCCGGGCTGGAGCACAGCTTGGGGGGAGGTTGCAACCTTCCTGCAACCTTCTCCCGGCTCCGGGGGCACCACCCTCCCGGGTGGGGGGGGTCAGGCTGGACAAAGAGGAGCCCGAGGGGGCTCTGGGCCGGGCCCCGCAGCCTTTTCAGGCGCCGGTGCCCAGGGAAAGCGGCGGCGAAGCGGGGGCCGGGCCGGGGGGCGGCGGGGGGGCGCAGCCGCGCCAGGCCAAGGCACGCAGGCGTTGAAGGACGTTGGCAAGACAGAAACCGGAGGGTCGTGGGGCTCCGGGGGCGGGCGCCCCGCTGCCGGGGCATCCCTGCTCCCGGGACAAGTCGGGTGGCTTCGTTCTCGGTTGTTTTTGCGCAAAAAAAGGAGGAAAAAAAATAAATAAAAGAACCCGCTGAGGAGGTTTCTCTCGCTTGTCCGTGGCCCTAGTTGAGCTGGCGACAGGCCTCGAAAGTCCACTTGGTGGCCCCGCCGTAGATGTCGATGTTGGCCTCGGCCCAGGCGATGACGTTGCCCGCGAGTGCCTTGGAGCTGCAGGTGGCCAGGCCGTACACCTCCCCCGGGCTCAGCTTGCGGTCCCACACGTTGAAGTGGGCCAGCTCCCCCACGAAGGCCTGCGTGGCGTCGAACCCTCCGCCCAGCGTGTCCTGCGGAGGAGCCGCCGTCACCGGGGGCACGCGGCCGGGTGGCCCCATCCATCCCCTCGGGCGCACCGACCCAGCAGGGACCCCCGCATCCGTCCCCAGCCCTTACCTGCTCCTGGCCCAGGACCAGGACGCCCTGGGGCTTGATGGGGTGGTAGGGGGCCAGGTTCTCGCCGTTGCCCGTCTGTGTGCCGTCCTGGTAGGCTTCCCACACGCCGTCCCGCGTGGTCCAGGTGACACAGATGTGGTGCCACTTGCCGTCGTTGATGGCAAAGGGCAGCTTGGCCACCTGCAGGCAGCGGGTCAGGGTGGTGCACACGGGGGTCCCCCACGCTGCCCCAGCCCGTCCCCCCTGCCCAGCACCCTCCCCACGGCCCAGGGCTGTACCTTGTCATTGATGAGGATCTCCATGGGGTTGTTGCCCCACTCGATGAGCACCAGCTCGTTCGCCTGCCCGGGCACAGCGTAGGAGAAGGGGGTGCCCATGCCGGGGGAGGCGCTGGATTTGATCCACATGCAGATGCTGAAGGCGTACATCTCGGGCAGGCTCTTCTTCACCTTGGCGTACATGTAGTTGGTGCGCAGGGGGAAGGTGAGCTGGAACCTGTCCGGGGGCCGGTTGTCCTTCTGGCCTGTGGGAGCGCAGGGGCGGTGGGCTTCTGCCGGGCCCCCTTTCTGCCCCTTTGGGGGACCCCCCCTCCCCACCCCGTTATGTAACGGGCCTTGAGATGGCAGCGAGGAGCAAATCCCTCCGGCGCTGCGCGGCTCCCTAATCCCCGGGGCGGGCAGTGCCCGGAGCATCCCCGGCTGCGGAGCCCGCGGGCACCGGCTGCCTCAGGAGTCACCGAGTAAGGGTCTGGGTTGGGAGGGACCTTAACGATCAGCCGGCTCCAACCCCTGCCACGGGGAAAGCCAAGCTGGGGGAGAGGGACCGCTCCTCGGGGCGGGCACCGGGACGGGCTCGGCAGATCCGCCCGCGGGAGCGGCTCCGCATCGTCCGGCAGCGCCTGGTCCCCAGCGGCGGGGGGGCTCCGGGAGCCGGCCCGGGGGTCCTGCGGGCGGGCGGGGGTGGGCAGCGCCCGGTACCTTTCTCCAGGTCGCTGATGCGCTGGTGCAGCGAGGTGAGGGTGCTCTCGATCTTGCCGCGCTCCTCGGACTCGTTGCGGGGGCTGAGCTTGCCCTCCTCCAGGCTGTTCACCCGCGACAGCACCTGCTTCTCCAGGTCATCGATCTTGTTCTGCAGGATGTCCTTCAGGTTGTTGGTCTGGCTGGAGGAGTTCATCCTGCTGAACTGCTGCAAGGGGCGAGCAGAGGAGCGGGCTGTTACCACCGGGCAGCGGCTCCCGGTGCCCGGCTCCGCGGGCTCCCCGGTGCCCGGTGCCCTGCCCCGCGGCTGCCCGCGCCCGGCTCCGCGGGTCTCCCGGTGTCCGATGTCCGGCTGCCCGGCTCCCCTGATGCCCAGCTCCCGGTGCCCGGCTCCGCGCTCCCCGTGCCGGGACGCGCGGGTGCCCCGGCTCCCCGTGTCTGCCGGTGCCCGGCTGTGCGGCTCCCCGGCTCTCCTCGCGTACCTCCAGGTTCTCCAGCCGGGTTTTCAGGGACTGCAGCGTCTGCCCCAGCTGGCTGAGGGTCTCGGCGGCGGCCGGCCGCGACAGGTCGCCCATGGTGTTCTTGGAGAAGCCCTTCCTGCCCTTTCCCTCGCCGGGCAGCTCCAGCACGCTCTGGCTCTCGCAGCGGCCCAGCTTGGCCGTGAGCTCGCGGATCGTCTCCTTCTGGTTCATGATGGTCTCCTTCTGCTGCAGCACCGTCTCCCGCAGCTGCAGCACGGTGCCCTTCAGCTCCTCGGCCGAGCCGGTGCCCAGCGCCGAGGCCGCGCACACGTCCCCGTCCAGCGGCACCGAGGTGCAGATGAAGCGCGTCTGCCCCAGGCCCTGGCCGAGCGCCGGCCCCAGCGCCGGCCCCAGCAGCAGCAGCAGCAGCGGCAGGAGGCGGCGGCTGCCGGGCGGCCCCGCGGCCATGGCTCCGCTCGGCTCCGCTCGCTCCGGGCCGGCTCCGGCTCCGCTGCGGCGCCGCCGCTTTTATCGCGCCCGGGCGGGGCCGCGCGGGGCGTCACGGAGCGTGGAATCCCGGCCCGCGGCGGGGGGGCCCCGCGTGGGAGCGGGGCGTGAGTGCGTGTGAGAGTGTGCGATGGTGGTTCTGTCAGCCTGAGAGGGTGTCCGCGTGTCTGTGTGTCCGTCTGTCCGTGTGTCCGTCTGTCCGTCTGTCCGTGTGTGCGGGGGTCGCGTGTGTCCGTGGGCGGGAGCGCGCGTGGGCGGCGCGCGTGGGCAGAGGAGCCTGTGCAGGGAGGGGCTGCGGGGGGCGGGCGCGGGGATGTGCGGGGTGCGGGGTGCGTGTGCGGGGGATGAGTGTGCGGGGTGTCTGCGGGGGTGTGCGTGTGCACGTGTGTGTGTGCAGGCTGTGCTTGTACACGTGTGTGCGGGGGGTTGCCGGTGAGGGTCGCGGGTGGAAGGGGCCGCCCCGCGCTCCCCGCGTGTCCGCGGGTGTCCGTGCCGGGGTCCCGGGGGTGTGGGCGCGAGTGCCCGGGTGCAGCAGCCGGGGCAGCCCCGTGGGTCGGTGCCGCGTGGAGCAGGGGAACCCGCGGGCGCCCCGGGGCTCCGTGAGGAGGACACGGGTGAGCTGTGGGGCTGCCGGCCCCGGGGGGAGCCGCTGGAGCACGGACGGGCCCCAGGCACCGCGTGTCCCCGGGGAGCAGCTGCTCCCGCTGGTGCCGGTGCCCAGCTCCACTGTGGGTGCAGGGGAGCAGTTGCAGCTTTGCTTCTTTATTAATAAGGGAAAGAACCTTGCAGGTAATATCTGGATCTGTCCTTGGTGGGAATAGCTTGTGACTGTTGGAACTGTCACTTTTCTCATCTTCAGCACTTCGGCCAAGGCCGATTCTCCTTCAGCCCCGGAGCAGCAAGTGAGCAGTGTCCCCTGCCCTTGTTCCCCACGCCCTGCCCTTGGCCAGGGCACCCGAGCACAAGTGGAACTGTCCCAGCTCCCTGAGCCTCTCCTGTCTGTTGACCTTATCCTTGTCTTCTCCCTGGGGTATTGTACTGTGGTAGGAAATTCCGGATCTGGAATCAGCCTGCTGGGGTAAATGGGGGAGTGTGGCCCCCTCAGCTCAGCGCTGCAGCAGCACATATGGCTGGAGTATTTGCATAATGCCAAGTTATCCTGTGAAATATGAAGCAATTAATTTTGATTAGTGAAGTGGGTCAGTAAAATACAAAGGCTTTCAGTCCATGGACCTGCAAAAGATAAAACACAACCACTCCATGGTCCTTTCCCCTTTGATCTGCCTGGAGCAGGCCTGAGGAGCCCTCGCTGGGGCTGGAGCTCCCTGAGCTGCTCTCAGTGATAACTATGACTGGTTTGATGCCTTCCCTGTAGCAGGTCTTTATCCAGCCCCGGGAGGTTTGTGACACACTGACGTGGCATGGAGTGTTTCCTCCTCAAAGGCAGCTCAGCTGCCCTTGGGAGCCTCTTTCCCCATCCAGCTCTGCTCTGGTACAGTTAAAGCAGCGTTTCATGGCCAAACCCAGGGGCTTGGGGCTGTCAGCAGAAGGAGGATGGCAGGCTGGCAAACCCTCTGATGTTCTGCTGGCCCTTTATGCCAGCCCAGGGAACCCAGGGCAGTGCTGGGACAGAAGTGGCTGAGAGGGCAGGAGCTGTGCCAGGGTGCTCAGCACCTCTGGGCACCTTCATGGGCATCCTGCAGTGCCTTCACCACCATCTCCATCCAACCTGTCCCAGTGCTCGTGGGGACTGAAGAGACCTGGGTGTCACTTGGAGCCTTCCTGAGGCTCCTGGGTCTCACTGCTGATCCTGCCTGTGCAGTTCAGAGCCACCTGTGAGGCTGCCCACACCTCTGGCACTGCTCCCCTCTGGGGTGTCTGCTTTGCTGCAGGAAATTTTGGGGGAAAATCTGCATTTCTCATAGGCTCTTCCTTCTGGCTTTATCGCCCTGGTTACTGTCCCTGCTGTTGGCTCTCTGTGCTGGGCAGTATTTCAGTGCACCAGGAACAGGGCAGGAGGGGGATAAGGAGGGGACAGACCCCGCGGGGTTTACTGGGCAGAGCAGTCTCCCTTCTGTGCTGGTTTGGTTCGGGGGTTTTTGGCAAAAGGAAAAGCTGAAAAGCCCGCAGGTCTAATCCTTCTGCCACAGGCGGGAGCACAACCCAAAAATAATGTTACTGCAGGCGATAGAATTACACCAGTGCAAACCAGTGTGAGAGGCAGCGGAGTCGGTCCCACTCCTGCTCACATCTGCACGGTATTGACAGAGCTGAACGTGTCACTGAACCAATTTCCCTCGCAAGCTTTTGTCATCCATAGCACATTATGCGGAGATGAGACCAAGGTGACAAATGCAATAAAATAAACACTCGGATACTATGGTGATGGAGACCAGGAAATGCCTGGATAGGAAAAAACAACAAAGCTGCACTACAAGAGATAAGCAAAATAACCCCCGTGGCTCCTAATGCAAAGAAAGAACCAGAAAATATGATCAAGATTCCAGCCCAGAATCACTGAATCATGCAGTAGGATCTGTTATTGCTTCTGTAGATTTAGGAGCTGTGTGGCTGTAATGGAGTAATGGAGCCCCCATTATTTTTAACTCTTCTCTTGCCTCTTCCCAGCGCTCGGTAGCAGCTGATTTATGGCTCTGTAGCTGAAAAGAGCTGAGCACAGCTCTCAAGGACCCTCGTAGATGATTTAGCTCTGAACAGGAGCCAGCAGGCACATTTGTATTTGTGATGGACGAGGATGGTTTTGGACAGCCCAGGGTGCTCCTGGCAGCCCTGGCCGCCCGTGGCCTCTGCCCGTGCAGAGGTGAGGGGTGTGACTCTCCCGTCTGCTCCACACCAACCTTTGTGTGCGAGCAGCAGAATCACGAATGCAGAAAGGACAGTTTTTTAAAGTGGACAAATCTCTCTAATCCCAGGAGCTGGAGCCCCAGGGAGCAGGCAGTGGAAGCTTTCCCTCCTGCTTGTGCAGTCTGCTGTACATAAACCATCTCCTGTGGGGTGATGCTGATTCCGCATTTAAGTCTCCTCTGCGGAGTGGGAACAATGCGATCCATTATGGGATGAAGGCAGCTTTAAATGGGTAGCATCGATGGCTACACTTCAGGAAGCTCAGCTCCCTTTGTCTGTGCATGGAGCTGCTGGTTGTGCCCGTGTTGTCACTGAGGTTCCTGAGGGATTGTCCCCTCCAGCCCCATCCCCAGCCGCACATCCCCATCCCCAGCGGGCTCAGAGCAGGACAGGGCAGAGACTGCCAGGTTGTTTTGTCTCATTTTTTAATACAAGGAATTGTTCTTAGGGAAACTGCAGCAAGGACAGGGTCTCTGGTCACAGCACCACTGGCTGTGCTGAGCCCAGATGGGGGGGAGGGGGGGGCAACATCATCTCCAAAGCCTTTTCTTTCTGCAGCCAGAGCAGGCACAGGGAAGCAGCCCCCAGCCCCCAGCTGCTCCACGGTTCTGTTTGAGAATACTGTAAATGCAAAATGTATTTTTTTGGTGCCTTCTAAAGGGTACAGCTGTCGCTAGAGCAGCTCAGGCACAGGGTGCAGCCAGTGCAGATACCGTGTGTGAGATGGAGTATTCCCTTCTGTGACAGACACACTTTGGACAGGAGTTGGGAATTTTGCTGCATTTTGCTGCAGTCTTTCTTTGCAGATCTCTCCCTCTCTGTTTCTCTCCCTCTCTCTCTCTCCCTCTCTTGCACATTCACTCTCTTCCCTTTTTCCCTTCCCTTGCTTTCATTGTTCCCATCTCACAAGCCAGTTTCTGCCTAAATTGCCTGACATTTACACTCAGTGAGACTGGGGAGCGTGGTCTCTGTACCAGTAGGTCTCTGTGATGCTATAGGGACACAGATCCTTTCATTACAAATAATTAATTTAGGTCTATATTGCATAACATCCTAAAAAGCTTTCTAGGGCAGTCTCATGCTAGCTGGATGCACAGTTCCTATCAATATTACATTACATTTGGGTACAACAGTTATGAAGTTTCATTAAAAATTTAATTTGTGGTTTAAAACTGCAGCATCCCCTTAAAAGTGTAGCAGAGAAACCATTCTGGCTGCTGGAGGACTGAGCTGGCATTAGCCAAAATTGCAGGGAGAGCTGCAGAAGGGGCCTGGGATGGTGCTGAAATTCCCTGCACAGGAACCCAGGGTTGGACTGGAGCAGGAGGGAGCTCGGCCTTGGCGCTGGGCTGTGCCGGGTCCCGCTGGGCTCCTGCCACCTGAGGTGCCTTTTTGAGTAGGGAGTGAGGCTTTAACCTGTGCCCGAGTCTGCACAGGAGAGGCCTCAGCCCGTCCTCGCTGTGCCCCACGTGTGCCCGTCTGGGGGCGGCTTTTGGGTGAGGACGGCGATGCCTGAGGAGCAGGGAACGAGCGGGATGTGTGCCGGGGGCTGCGGGGTGGGAGCTGAGAGCCCCGGGGCGGAGGGCGCTGCCTCTGTCCATCGCAGCCATCCCTCTCCGGTGAGGATGGAGCGTCTCCTTCCCGGCAGCGGCGCGGGAGCAGGGCCCGTGTCATGTTTAGTTAATGAGGGTTCGCTGTGACGCCTCGGCAGCGGAGCTGAATGGAGGCAGCTTCCCACATCCCACATCCGCCTCGCCGGCTCAGAATTGATTTGTGCAGGAATTCCCCCCTGTCTGCACACACACACGTCAGAGAAGCCAGCAGCTTTTCCTCCCAGACCATCCCTCAAGCCGTTTTTCAGCTCTGTCTGGATTTTCCTGCAGTAGGAGAAAGCGAGATGCCGGCTGTGGGATGGATCCCGGGTGTGGGATGGACTCCGGGGGTGGGATGGATCCCGGGTGTGGGATGGACTCCGGCTGTGGGATGGATCCCGGGTGTGGAATGGATCCCGGGTGTGGGGTGGATCCCAGCGCCCCGGCAGGACACAGCCCTCCCAGTCCTGCCCAGGTGCTGGGACTGGCCCTGCTGCTCCTGGCCCTGGCACAGGGATGCTCTGGCCGGGAGTGTTGCCCGTGGGGTCTCACAGAGCTCAGGCTCTCTGCAGCACCCACAAGTGACAAATGGGGACTCCATGTGTTACAAACCCCACATTTGTCATTTTTCCCCCTGTCCAGCAAACGAGGGGGAATTTGCAGCCAGGGTGGGGAGTTTCAGAAGTCAGCACCGTGCTGGTGTTTGCTGTTGGTCTGCAGAGATCACTTCCCCTCCCCCAGTGAGGATAATAATGGGGAGTGGGTTCCTAAATCCCTTAAGCTTCTTTGATAGCTTCAATATTTATCTGTAATCCTGCTGGTGCTTCTGAACAGACACAGCTCTGTGTTCCTGTTGCTCTGGAGCTTCTTCCCACCTTGCAGTGTTCCCTTTTCGTGGCAGAAGAGGCAGGGCAGGATGAGAAGGAAACATCAAAAGCCGGTGACACTGCTGTGCCCTAGTTTTTCCCATGATTATTTATTATTTTGCAGTCTCTTGCTCCTTTTCTCCCACGCCCTCTGTTGTCTTCTGTTAATGTGCTGTGGTGGGGTGACCCAGGCTGGACACTGGGTGCTCCCAAAGCTGCTCTATCACTCCCTCCTCAGCCGAGGGGGAGAGAAAATAGAGCAAAAGGCTCGTGGGGCAAGATGAGGGCTGGGAGAAATCCCTCAGCAATCACCACCACGGGCAAACAGACTGGACTTGGGGAAATTAGTTTGTTACCAATCAAATCAGAGTAGGATAATGAGAAATAAAAACTAAATTTAAAACAGCTTCCCCTCACCCCTCCCTTCTTCCCGGGCTCATCTTCACTCCTGAATCCTCTCCCTCCTCCCCCGCAGCGACACAGAGGGGTGAGGAGCAGGGGCTCTGGGCAGTTCACACCGGGATGTCTCTGCTGCTCCTTCCTCCTCTCACTCTGCCCCTGCTCCAGCCTGGGCTCCTCCAGGATCACATAAGTCACCCCTGTAGCCCCCTCCTACCAAAACTTTGTCACACAAACCCCAAATACATCTGTGGAGACTGGGAATGCTTCGATGCCCAGCTTTGGGGTGGAGGGGATGGGTGTGTGGCAGGACAAGCCCGGAAGGAGCTCCAAGCGCACGTGGGGTGCACGGATGCCCAGCCTGGGTCAGACAGGTGGGTGTGCAGGCACAGGGACAGGGATCAGGGATCAGGGATCGGGGAGCTGAGCTGATCTCTGCTCCCAAACGGGGGGAAGCTGGAGCAGGGACAGTGAGATTTGGAGAGGCAGCGCTGCCCAGAGCTCTGGTCCTGCGTGCTGGGTGGGGGACCTGATTGTGCCAGGGTCAATTCGTGTTTGTGCCCGTGAGGGTTCAGAGTTAAAGCACAGAAGGTTTTAAAGCCAGGATGGACAAAACCACTCCAAGGCAACAGGGATTCCCTGTGTTTGCTGCTGTGAGGGCTGACCCCGAGCTCGCGTGCAGCTTTTAGTGGGGAAAGGGCTCTCAGGACACGGAGATGCTCTGCAGTGAGGCTGCATTAGGGCTGGGGGGGCATCGATTCCTGTACAAGGTCAGAGGCTCCAGAAGCTGCAGAGAGACTGAGTGTGACTGGAAAGGCCCAGGAGCTGCTTCCAGGCACTGAGTGAAGCTGGAGATGCTTTGGCTGCTGCGTGCACCTGGCACTTCCTGAGCTGGAGATGCAGGGGATGGCAGGGGTCCAGCCAGCTCTGACCCCCCGGGATGGCAGTGGGAGCCTCAACACGGCTCTTGTTCGGGTGAGAGATGGGCTGGCAGAACTCTGGGCTCCTGCACACCTGGCAGGCGCACATTTGGTTCATGGTTTTTCGCGCTGGAATTGCAATTCCGTCCCCCCTCCTGAGGGCTGGCACTGCCCGGCTGTGCAGTGGTGACATTGTCAGGGGTGCTCTGCGGGGGAATTGCCTCGTGCTGTGCCTTCTTAGGGCTCTTCTGCTTGGGAAATGCAAAATAAATTAGTCGTGAATCCAGAACCTGCTGGTCCTGCTGCAGTGTTTCCAGGGACAGGAACTCTTGGGGAAGTGGAGTGAGCCTGTTGTCCGTGCCACAACCTGACTGTTCCATCAGCAGGGGAATGGGAGTCCTCAGTCTGCTATAAACTCAGATTTAGATTTATACAGTGTGTTTGGCCATGTAGAGCCTTTACCTCCCTGCTGGGCAGATACTCCCCAGTGAAAGTGACAGAAGTTTGTGTGGGTGTTCATCCCTCTGCCATTAATTGTAATCAGACTGGTCACACTGTGCCTCATCAACCGCTGGATCTCAGCAGCAAGCACACGAGCCATGAAACCCACCAAGACTTAGGAAATAGACGTTGATCGGGGTGTCACTCCATCAGGAATCCGGGTTTGAGACATCCCAGGCATGAGGAAAAGGTTTCAACTGATGGATTTCATGGGAATGGTCTGTTCATGCTGATTCCACAGGTAATTGCATTTCCCAAATGTGGGAAGAGATTTTTGGGTTCCTCTATCAAAAACAACGTTACTGGTTAATGCTCCATAAGTGACCCAGGCTGGATCTCTCCATTCTGGGATCCTTTTGGTGGGACCCCAATCTCATAGTGGTTGCCTCTCTTATCACAGATCATCAAACCAAACCCGTTCTGATTCTGGTTCTGATTCCAAAGCAATCTCTGCATCATTGGGCTGGCATTTCCAAAGGCAGCTCCATGAAACAGCTTCCAGATTCCCAAGCCCCAAGTGAAGACAGTACGAGAAATCCCTGTAAAATGCTGAATTATTTCTTATCAGCCCGTTCCACCCAGCCTAAAGGAAATGTCAAGTCCTGCCTGGCCCGTGGGAAGGTGGGCTTGGCAAGGGGCAGCAAAAAGAACCCAGGACTTTTGGGCTGAATGCTTTTGCCAGGCCCGGGAGGAGCCGGCAGAATTCCCTGGCTCCCATTCCCGGAGTTTTGGGGTGGTTTTGTGGCTGAGTCAGAGCCGATACCGATCTACGACAGCGACGTGGTGTTTAAGGAAACATTTCTGCACTTAATAATGAGAAAAGCAGAGAATATCTGCCGAGGTGACATCGATCACGTGTTGTTAAACACACATAGCCCGATCACCTCGCAAATTACCCGGCCTGCGAGGAGACAAAGGGAGATAATGATAACGGATGAGCTGCGGGGCTGCAGCGTTCCGGAGATGGATGAGCTGAGCGCGTTGAGAACTCTATTAACAGCTCCTCCAAACTCTCCAATCCATCGCATCCCCAACGTATTGAGCGCGGCTTCGCTCAGGCTTTATGAGAAAAACAGCTCCATTAAGCAGCCAATTTTTGTCAGTCTGCGGAGGGGTCATTTAAGTCTCCCCCGTGCCGGCGGGAACACAGAAATCTTTACATTTGTTGTGAACTGAAGTCGCCTTTGGGGTCAAACGCGGCGGCTGCTTCACGGTCTAAATGACTTCTAACTTGTGTACTACCTGGAATCCAAGGGTGTCAAATACACTCATTAACTAAACTCTACAGCTTCTGAGTCATCCGGAAACTTGCCCTTTTATAGTTCAGTGGAGGCAAAGCGAACAGATAAAACTCCCAATTTTTCTGCTTCCAAAAGCTGCATCACCTTTCCTTTCTCCCTCTCTTTTTGTCCTTGGTGAAAAATTTCCCCTGATGCCAAAGTGCTTCTTCCATTAAAAGAGCAAGGAGAGATTTTTGACCTAGTATTTATTCTGGCCTTTTCAACATGAGAAGAGAACATGAATCCCCATCATATTCCCAGTGGATGGTGCTGACTAAGATGCCACTTTACACCCATTTTATGTCTCCCATATTTTTAAGGCAGTTTGACTGTGCTCAAAAGAGCACATCTCATCATATCGGGGGCTGGAGCACTGCAGAGCAACTGGCGTGGGAAGAGGAGGCTCAGGAGGGGCCTTCTCACTCCCCAAAACTCTCTGACAGGAGGGGGCAGCCAGGGTGGGTCGGGCTCTGCTCCCAGGGAACAACAGGACAAGGGGAAATGGCCTCAAGTTGTGCCAGAGGAGCTTTAGGTTGGATATTGGGGAAAATTTCTTACACCAAAAGGATTGTCCAGCCCTGGCACCAGGGCAGTGGTGGAGTCCCCATCCCTGGAGGGATTTAAAGGCCTTGTGGCACCTGGGGACATGGTCAGTGCTGGGGAATGGTTGGACTTGATGGTCTCTGAGGGCTTCTCCAACCCAAAAGATTCTGTGGTTCTCAACCTGGTTCTTGTCTGGGCAGGGACAGCCTCACTTTTCTGCTCCCCCCAGCCACTGCTGCCCTGCTCTGGGAGCACCCGTGGCAGGCGGGGACCAGGCGCTGCAGCAAACCCCACCTGACAGGTTCAGTGCCCCGACTGCTGCTGCTCCCGGCTCGGGGAAGCGCCGGTGCCTGTGTGAGGACACGATTCCTCCCCTGCAGTGAGCAGGCAGCGCGTTGCGAGAGCCAGGAATAGTCCCGTCTGTTCCGTCTCGCAGAGGAGGTCACTGGGAGGCTTTCACGAGACGGGGAGTCAATTTTATGAATCATGTTTTGATGTGTATTGGATTTGGCACATAACAGCACCCGCCCCCTTCTCACCTGCCTCCCGATCCCGTCCTCCCCAGGCTCCCATTCCCGCTCCCAGCCCCGAGTCTCCGACTCACATTTGCTGTGAAGGAAGGAAGGAAGTCTGTGTGCTGCACATGCATAAATAATACAGCTGAAATCAGACTTAGTTAAAAATAGATATTCTTCCTAATAAATATTTTACCTACTGTCTTTAGGCTGTAAAGCTCCCCCGACTGAAGTGTTAAAACAAACCTTGTTGTTGGCCCGTAAATGCCTAAAACACCCCCGGCCGTGGCTGTGCAAACAGTGCTGGGCTGAGTGAGGGGCTGCTGTGGGGAAGGAGCGCGATCACCTGCACTCAAGGACACAAACACCTGCCCTCAGAGCCTCAGGAAAGGTGGCCTGGTGGCCTTTTGGCTCCAAGAACAGACCTTTGCATCCAACTGACTCATTTGGTGACCTGTGAGTTTGACTAATGAAAGCGAAAGATAAGATCTCTCATGATATTTATGAGTAACATTCTTCTTTCCGTATCTTTATTTCTTCCTGCCCAAAAGTGGAATTAGAATTAGGTGGCTGAATGAGGCAAAACAAAGGACATTGACGGAGCCTGAGATAGGAGGATTTTTCATTAAAAAGAGTGACAGGTGGGAGAATGTGTCCAAGTGTGTTTCTGGAAGATAATCCTGCATTTTGGGTTTAGGGCATCACTCACTGTGCCTTACCCGATGTGCTGTTTCCAGTCCTCTGATTCCCTGGGAACAAGGGGGCAATTTAATCTGTTATTCTGCCTGGAACCTGGGGCTGCAGCGTTGACTTTGCATGGAAAGGGGGCTCCTGAAGGCAGCACTGGCACCACATCTGCCCTGGCACAGAGCCCCGGCAGCAGGGAATCCTGGCCAGCAGTGCCGGGAAAGTGAGCAATAAACAGGAGAGGGTGGATCCCGCGGGAACAGTGGAGTGGAGAGGCCAGGCTGAGATCCTGTGGGAAGAGCTGTCTGTGCCCACGGGAGCAGCGCAGGGCTGATGGTTCCCATCCCACAGCCAAGGCATCCCTGCTCAGCTGAGCCCTCCCTGTCCCCTGGAGCCCGGGCAGGCGAGCCCAGCAGCGGTGCTGGACGGGGTGGAGGCACCTCAGAGAAGCCCCTGAAGTGACGGGCAGGACATGGTGAGGGGTTGAGGGAGCACAGGGCTCTCCCAGGCCTGGCTGGCTGGGAACAGGCTCCTGCCCCGCCCTGCCCGGGCAGGGACTGAGGCAGACGCGCGGTGCCCGCTGCCAGCTGTGCCCTTCACGGGGATTTCTGGCGGCAGCTCCGCAGCACGTTCGGGCAGGGCTGGCGCCGGGCCTGGCACACGCTGCCCAAAGCTGCGGGAGCTGGGATTAGTGTCCATCTGTGCAGCCCCGGGCGCTGGATTTGCCGCCCTGGGCGCTCCAGGGACTGGGATTTTTTCAGGTGGAGTGTTGGGATTGGTACTTCTGACCCTGCCACGGCGGGAGGTTGGAAAAAGAAGATCTTTAAGGTCCCTTCCAACCCAAAGCATTCCAGAATGCTGCAATTCTCTGATTTTGTGCGCCTGCTGTTGAGGAATTCATTAAAGGCTAGCAGAAACACGGCCATAAGCGTTTTCTGCAGCCTGGCAGTTCACTCTGATAACAATCATGCAGTTATGATCAGCCATCAGCACAAAGCACCGCGAGGCAATGAGTCGGCTCCTCAGGAAACGGAAGGAGCAAAAGCAAATGTTGGCCACCCCAAGAAACATTGCTTGCCAATCTTCCAATCTACTGTAAATAAAGGTCTTTGCATTTAAAATATTCCAGGCGTGTAAACACACGGAAAGTATTTATGAAAATTAATGGATCTGTAAATCAAATTACACGTGTATTCTTTCATTTCTACTTTGAAATCATTTTTATACCTTCAAGTATTACAAATATGAATGTGGTGGGGCTCGATTACTGCCAGGAGCAAACACTGAGGAACTTCATTAGCAGCAATATTTGATATTCATTAACCTTCAGTTTAACAGCAAGGAGGCTCTATGCCTGAAATACTTCACCTGCCTTTCCTCATGTGTGGAGTGAACATGAATTAGATACAGCTTCTGGGGGCTCTGCCCAATTTCACCACTCTCCTGCTTTTTTGCCCCGGAATAAATGACCACACAATACAAATCGAAGTGAGGATGAAGAACGGGCATGGCCGGACTGGTACCTGTGCCTGGGTGCGTTTGGAGCACCAGGACACACCAGTCCCACTGCTCCGAGCCAGCGGCTCGGCATCAGGGGCTGATTTTCAGCTTTACCGAAGGTGGATCCCACCTGGCCTGCAGGCGCAGCCGGCCGGGGCGGCCCGTGGGGCTGCTCCCTGCAGGTGTCCACGGAAGGCCCGGACGTGGCACTCGGTGCTCTGGGCTGGTGGCAAGGTGGGGATCGGGCACAGCCTGGACTCGATGGTCGGGGAGGTCTTTTCCAACCTCAGTGATCCTGGGATTCTGGGATTCCCGCGCTGTCCCCATCGCAACGCGCTGTCACCATGGCAACGCGCTGTCACCACGGCAACGCGGCGGAGCGCGCGGCGCGGCGTGTCCCGCGCGGCGGCCCTTACCGCGGGGCATTGTGGGCCGGGCAAGATGGCCGCCCCCGTGCCGCGGTGCTGAGCCGAGCCGCGCTCGCCGACGCCCCGGGACGCGCGTCCCGTCCGCCGCCGCCCGCCCCCGGAGCGCAGCTCGCCGAGCCGCCCTCGGCCCGCCGGTGTGCGAGGGAGCCGCGATGGGCCGGGCGCGGTGCCCGCCGCAAGGAGCGCGGGGTCCGCGGGGGTAGAGGTGCGAGGGAGGCCCCGGGCCCGGTCCCCGCCGGCCCTCGGTCCTCCCCGGGCCGCGCCACCGAGCCCGGCCGGGGCCGCTGCCTGCGCCAGGTGAAGGCGCTGCGTGCCCCGGGTCCGTCCTTACCCGCGTACCGGGGAGCGCCGCCCCCAGCTGCCCTTGCCCCGTCCTCCCCCCCTCCGGCCGGAGGGACCCCCGGCCCCGCTGGGTGCCGGGCTGGACATCGCTGCTCACGTGTTGCCCGGCGCTTCCCCGCCCATGGAGTCTGAGATGCTGCAGTCCCCTCTCCTGGGGCTCGGGGAGGAGGATGAGTCCGACCTGACGGACTGGAACTTGCCCCTGGCCTTCATGAAGAAAAGGCACTGCGAGAAGATCGAAGGCTCCAAGTCTTTGGCTCAGAGCTGGAGGATGAAGGACCGGGTAATGCTCCAGGGCAGGATGGGGTTTGGAGGAGGAGCAGTCGGGGGACAGGCGAAAAGGGAGTCAGAGCTCAGAGGGTGCTGAGCTGCTGTCAGATGAAACACTGGGTGAGGATCCGATAGTTTGTGTCCCAGTCGTGTAGAGTTAGGGAAGCAAACCTGCAGCTGGGTCAGAAGTACTGATTCGATGCTCACGACACTGGGCTCTTTGAGCAGCTCCATCATTTAAGCTCTTTAAATGAAACCTGGGCACTTGGTGTGTTTTAGGCAAGACAATAAAATGAACGAGGTCAGGGAGGAGCCTGGAGCCTAGCAGGTGCATGGGGCAGGCACCGGGTCAATAGGTGCAGGAATTGCAGCTGTCTGGAGCTGTCTACATGTAGAATTTAGAATGAAGGTGTCTTTGCATGTGGAGAAACTGAGACTCTGGGATTTGGGAGGCAGGAAATAGTTTTCAGAGGAAACTCTTGTTGTGTTACTGCAGGAGCTTCTCCTGTGTTTGGGGACGTGTTGTGTGTTAAACTGGCAATGCTGAGAGTGACAGAGGAACGTCCCAGCTGGGAGTCTGGGATCCTCTGTTGCATCTGTGTGCCAACTGAAATGTTTCAGTAAAGAGCAAACAAAGCACCTAAGAAATGTCCTGGACAATCATTTCCACTCCTTCTGTTCTTGGAGCCTGCTTTGGGTTCCAGCCTTCCCTGGGTCTCACAGTTCTTGTACCCATAACTCTGTGTTTATAAGATATTTATGAATTTTTCTGGTGACCAGATTTCCGTTATGTGTGTGATCCCCTTGCGATAGGATGGAATAACTTTTCGAAACTCCAAGCTGTAATTTCTTTGCAGAGGCAATATGACCAGGCTGTCCCTAAGTCTCAGTGTTCCCAGAGCAGGGATTGTATTTCTCAGAAGTTCTGAACCATGAGGAGAATCGTGCGCTGAAAATGGGACTTGTCAGATCGTTGCTGGGTTGAACTGAGCGTTCTGGGTGTGATTTAAAGGCAGCACAGACACCACGTTGGGTGCTCTGCTCCAAAGGGTTCTGGCAAGGAGGAGACTGTCTCCAGTAGACTGTGGAGGTGTGATGAGCTTGCTTGTCTATTTTAGTTGCCTCTGCCTCTCTGGGATGCTTCCTGATCCCTTATTTCCTGATCTGCAGAGTTGCCTGTTTCTAATTTGGGAGTGACTTTGCCTTGGGTGGGCTGGTCAATAGCCTGTGCAGCAGCAGCACAAGTTCAGGGGGGTGATCAAGGGTTCTCCGTGGTTGGTGTTAAATGTTTCACGTGCTTGTTACGATTACTGAACATCACAGCCCAGCTCCCGCTTCCTGACCCCCGTGGAGCCACAGTTTCCTCCTCTGGGACTTTCCTGTGCCACGAACGTTGTGCTTGGTGCTGCTGCTCTCTGGGAGCGAGCTCAGTGGGGTTGGGCCCTGGGTCGCTCTCCAAGTTACTGAGTCTGACTCTTGTAAGAGGAGAAAATAGAAGCAAATCTAGAATTTTTGGTTTAGTCCTTCTGCTTTCACTGTCATCTTGAGCCAAATAACTTCACACCAGGGCCAGTGGGGCAGCTCAGGTGTCGTTTGTATCTGGGCAGCTGGAGCAGGGATCGTTGGGACAAACTTGCTGTTGTGTATAATTACTTTTTGTTTAAGAACAGCTGCATAGGAAGATACCAAAAGCACGTAAAGACACCTGAGAGAGGAAGAGCAGCTGATTCGAGCTCATTACTTTTAGATCTCAGCAGTGTTTTTCATGTTTTGTATTTTATTCCCCTTTCGAGCTGTCATTGGCTGTCTCCTGAGTGCTTAATGTGAGATAACAAATGCAGAACCTCAGCTGGGGAGGGAAGGGGGTGAGGATGGGGTTTGGAATGCTCCATGGGTGATGTCTGTTAAATATTTCCACCCAGTGAGCTTGAGTTCAGCTAATCCTGCAAAATAGTTCATAAACTCTAATCTGGTTTGACCTGGTGTCCGTGAGCAGAAGGCGGAGGGCAGCTCACTCATGCTGCTGTTTTCCCATGGCCTGGCTGGAAGCGGCAGCTGGGGTGTGACAGGTTTGTCCAGTGAATCGAGCACCTGGAGAAAAACCCAGGAACTCGGGGTTTGTGGGGTTTTCTTATGGAGCAGTGTGGAGTGGTGGTGTGAGGGCAGTGACCTGGCAGCCTGTGCCATCAGGGTGGAACCTGATGGGCTGTTGATTTTTCCCCTTTTTGTTCCTGAACTACTTTGTTTTGCTCTCTGGCATCATAAATTAGTTACTTCTTGTTTTAGCTGTCTTCAGGAAGTTTCCTGTCTTCCTCTTTCCTTGCCTTCCAGCGCTGTCCCCCAGTGCTGCGGCCCTGTCAGTGCCCACAGCCCCTGGTGTCCATCTGCTCCTCCAGCCCAGCCCCCGGCCCAGCCGCTTCCTTCCCTGCAGTCCCACTGTGTGAGGCTCTGTCCCCTTCCCCAATTCTCTGCAGCTTCCTTTGTCTCTTGCCTCCCTTTTCCACAAGCCAGGGCTGATGGACTTCAGGTCTTACCTGTGGGATGCTGCTGCAGGAGTTTCCTGAGGGCTGGAGGGGAAGTGCCTCTGGCTGTGAGCTGAGTGTGGAAAACATCCCATTACCTTGAGTTTGATAAATGAGTTTGTCACAGCCTAGGCTGGGGACCATTACCTGTCGTTAGACACCCCAGCCTGTCTCTAAATGAAGAAGTTCTCCAAGGTCGACCCAAGCAAGGCTCTGTCAGTCCCAGTGCAGGTAAATCTGTGGCATTTTCCCCTGTGAATCATGAAAGCCCCAGGCAGTGGAGGATTTTGCCTTATTCATCGAGGAGTCATGGGGAGTGATCTGAGCTCTACTGCAGTTAGGGGAAGTGATTCACGTATTTGGGAGTGGAATGACTCTTCTTTTCATCTTGCTTTGTTGCTCCAAAAACCCCAGAGTTTATATGAAGTTGAAGGTTCTTTAGAAGGCAGAGCTCTGATAAGGGAAGAATCAAATCAGCAGAGTAATGAGTGGTAAATCTAGAGAAAATAAGTGAGAATTCACTGGTGTCCCCCGCCCCTTCCTCCAGGAGGGCTGCTCTGAAAACATTTAATCCTTCCTCTCCCCCTTCCATGGACTGCATATGCCATCAAAGTGACACTGCTTTGATCTATTATTTATTTAAAGAATATTTTTAACACAAGAGGGTTGGAATTATGCTTTGTGTATTGAATTAAATCTCCCAGCCTCGGTAGCAACCAAAGCATATAACTTGATTTAAAGAAAAAGACTCCAAGTACACCAGGTTTTACTGACAAGTTGCTATTAAATTCAGAATATTTAAATTAAGATTTGCTGTATTTATATTGATTTCTAAGATAAGCAGAGAGCAACAAAGCTGATTGTAATAGTTTTACCTCAACATTTTTTTTTCCTGCTGCCTCATAACTTGCTGAGTGAGAATTAAATCCTGTTTTTATGAGAAGAGGAATCCACAATTAGGTTTCTCTGGAAATGCAGATTAAAGCAGGACTGCATACAAATGTGCTTAATTCAGACAAGCAGAGTTTACCTGCCTGCACAGGAAATCCATGGAAGTGTCCAGGGCCTGTGGGCTGGGTGGGTTTTCTGGGGAGTTTGGCTGTGGTTTTCTCTCAGACCTGGTGCTCACCAGCTCGGTGCTGTGCTGCCCTTCTCCCCCTGGTCTGTCCTGAGGTGACTGTTGGCAGAGCGTGGCCTGGGTGACTGAGGGGTTATTGATCCTTCTGGGACTCAGAGCTTTACCTGGCACTGCCAGATTTGATAAACTAGTGCATTTGCTGTTTGTCTTGTCCCTCTGTTCTCTCTAGAGAACGCTCTGTAGGTGCCTTTTTCAATCAATTATCTAATTAAATACTTAAGGCCAGGTTTGTGTTAATGACATCCTTCAGTGCAAGGCCGTGGTGTGGGGTGTGATGGGTGACAGGCTCGGGGGCTGAAGGGTTCCTTTTCATCTCCTTGTCCCAGAGGCTCTGCCAGCGACACCCTCACGAGTATTGTTATTTCTGTATTTGTATTTATTAATTGATCCTTGCTGAACTGGGACAGGGTGACCTCCAGCTCTTGTTGGGTAGGGATGGAGCGGAGGCGTAATTAGTGTAATTAGTGCTGTGCAGAGTGGAGAGCAGGAGCAGTGCCCAGAGGAGGAGGCTGTGGGAACAGCCAGGTCTGGATGGAGCCCTGTGTTCGTGGCTGTCCCTCTGCCTGGTTTCGTGTAGCCTGGCAGAGGCTGCAGCAGGAGCAGAGGCTGCAGCGAGGTTTGTGCCCTCTCCTCTCCGTGGCACAGGCACAGGAAGGAACTGAAAGCCCTCGGAGGGATGGAGTGGGTGAGCCCTGTGAGGCAGGGCCAGCGTTCTGTTCCAGCTGCCTTCAAACGCAGCCTGACACTTCACTTGAATTTATGGGCTTGGGATTGTCCTGATCGTTTCCTCCTGCTCTCTCCTGTAAGCCAGGGAAAGTTCCTGTTCTAGGAAGTCATTTGCATGTGGAGCAGTTGGCTGTGGCTCAGGGATTCCTCAAACGAGACGGCGGCTCCTGATCAAACGCTCCGTGTGCATCCCGAGTTATTGACTCCCGGAAGATCTGAGGGGGCTGTCTAGGAATGGTTTGAAGGAACAGTTTGTAAGGAAGATCTGAAGCTGCATCAGTCAGTGCCTGGGAAGATGGACACCTTTTAAAGCCAGTGCTAGACAGGAGTGGGAATGCCGTGGAGCGATGAGGAGAAGCCTGCAGGAATGCAAAGCAGAGGCGAGGAGGAAACCCCTTGTCACAGATAAATGGGAACGACATCCGGAAGACGCCTCTTGTCGGTTCTTTTGCAGGTTGCATAAAGAAAGCAAAGATCATAGGAGTAAAATGTTTGCTTTCTGTTATTTTCATTATTTTTGAGAAGTGATTGACGGGGAAGGAAACACCATTTTGGTTCTAAGCATCCCAGAGTGGTTAGGAAGCAATGTTTGGCTACTGTGCTGTGGCAGAGAGGATCAGCCTGCTCCAGTCTGGAGTTTTTAACCTTGAGCACAGTGGGCCACACACGGTCACCTTGGATCTCTGAGGGCTCCAGGCCACAGCGTGTCTGTGGATGTCACTGCTGTCACACAGAGGAGCTGCTCACTGTTCCCCGAGCAGGTGAATAGGAAGTGGCTGTGGATACCTGGGACAGTGACTGACAGCAGTAACTCAGCCACGAGCTTGGGAAGTGCTTCTGCAGTGAACACCGAGGGCAGCAGTTCAGAGCGTGCTTTGTGAGGAGCTGGAACTGGGTGTAGGAGCTGCCTTCGCTGGGCACAATAAACCTCTGAAGAAAATTCAGAGTATTAGTGCTGAATTCAGAGGTTAGAGAAGAAAAACAAGCCCTCAGGAGGAGGTGATCGAGGAATCTAGAGCAGGCTGGCACACCAGGAACCCACTCTGGGCTACAGATGGCTGGAGACAACCTGCAGAGCTGTTGAATTATTAATGTTAACTTGAAGGAGTTCTTTGCATTCTGCTGCTTTTATTGCTGTGGTGAAGCACATGAAGATTTTTTTTTTACATAACAGTTTATTTATCTTGAACTTTACATTAAAAAAATTCCTTGAAACTGAAAGCTCTTCTTTTTAGATGCTTTACCTTGCAAGTGGTACAGGAGCTGAAGAGGCAGCAGGGCCCTCTATTCCCCTGGGTGGGGGAAGGTTGTGTCCATGTGGGATATGCTGGGAATCATTCCCTCGGGAGCCTTGCACTGGTTTTGGGTGCAGTTGTGTGATTGAGTGGAAGGTCAAGGTTTGTTTGCCTGTTCAATACCTTCAGCCTTTTCTCTGGCTGATTTCAGACCTGCATTCCTCAGCGGAATGTGGTGCCACAGCCCCGGGGGTGATGCCTGGACAGATGTCACCACTTGTCACCTCTCAGCTGGGAGCCCAAAGCGGGAAGGTTGGCAAAGAGCAAACGGGAACCTCTGGTGTTGCAGAGTGAACTGAGCTCAAGGGAGAACAATGTTTCCTTTTGTTAAGTGTTGCTGCTCCTGCTCTCTTTGGAGATGTCCTCGTTGGAACATTTCGTGGCACATCTCCAAAGGAGCCAGCAGTCAGGAGTTACCTGAGGAACACCTCGCTGGGTTTGCCCGGTGGTGAAGACATTTGTACTAAATCTGTAAATGTCCCAAAAAAGGCTTCAAGAAGGGAACGAATTTCCTGCACAAGCAGGAGGTTGGGCCTCCTGGCCAGTGAGGGTTTTCAAATGAGACTTATATGAGGATTTGGAATTTGGAAGTTTGTCCCAGTGTCTGTATTTAATGTTGATAACTTCATCCTCATCTCTGTAAAATAATGTAGCCACATATATTTCATGTTTAATGCTGACTTAATCTTGTGTTTGTATTAACTCCCAGAAGCAATTTGAACTCACTGGCATAAACCCAGGCAGGTTTCTAACACTTGAGTGTTCATCTGGGTGATGTTTAAGCAGAAAGTTTTCAGCTTGCAAATTGCAGTGTAAAAATCAAATATTAATGGGGTCTAAAACATCCAGTCTGAAATGTACCACAAAATGCAGAATTTCTCATAAATGCACTGACTTGTTCTTGGTATTACTTGCACTAGAATATAAAGCAGTTTTATGACTGAGTTACAAACCTCTTCTCACTCAGGCTGAAATGGGTGTCTCTGTCTCAGCCTGGCCTGGAATCACTTTCAGGGACGCTCCAGTGGGATCAGGTGGGCTCCCTGGGGTGATAAAGCTTCACGTTTTGCATCAAACCCAGAACATAATGGTTTCTTCCTAGTAGAAAATACCTGCAGGTACTGCACTGTACTCACTTGCAGATCTGTTTGGCCTCTAAATGAAATCAGAGGTGAATTAGGAATATTTTAAAAGATCTGTAGCATAAGATGTAAATTTTAGTGTCAAATGCTTTAATAAGCACCTTCTCTTCCGAGCAGACACAGAACTCCCTCTGCTCCCTGAGTCCCATTTCCGATGGTTTTGGGATGAATTCAGTGCCATCACTTCTCAGGAAGAGCATTTTGACTGAGTGGATTTTGCCGTTTAAGTATTGCAGGTTCTGACCCAGAGTTATTAAATCACTTTAAATCGGATGCAGTACAAGCTTGGGAGTTGTATCCCATTTTTTAACATACAAATGACACTCCAAAGTGCAGAGCCCACAGTAGGAGCTGCTGTGGCTTGATCTTGAGCCTTTGCTGACAGAGCATTTTGGATATTGGTTTTCTTACAAACTTGCCAAATGTTCTTCTGCTTCATCTTTTAATTCTAACAAAAATCCATGGAAATGTATACTGATGGATATACTCCTGAAATGGGGAAAAGAAAATTTCCACTGTCTTAATGACAGATGAGAATGTCCTCATACTGCTTGTATTAAGAAGCTTTAAATATGCTGTGAAGTTTCTGCTGGTGTGTTCCAAAAGAGTTTAGAAATGGCATTATTGGGTTTTTTGGGCTTGGGGTTGTTTTTTTTTTGATCAGTCACATGCACTGGCCCCCAGAGCCCCCCTGAGCTGGGCTAAGCCCCAGCGTGGGCAGCAGGGGAGGGGGGTTGTGCCCCTCTGCCCCTGTGCTCAGGTGAGACCCCACCTGCAGAGCTGCCCCAGCCCTGTCCCAGCACAGGGAGGATCTGGAGCTGCTGGAGAGAGTCCAGAGGAGGCACCAGGATGGTCAGAGGGATGGAGCAGCTCTGCTGGGAGGAAAGGCTGGGAGAGCTGGGATTGTTCAGCCTGGAGAGGAGAAGCTTTGGGTTGACCTCATTGTGGCCTTCCAGTGCCTGAAGGAGCTGACAAGAAACATGGAGAGACATTTTTTACAAGGGATGGAGTGCCAGGACAAGAGGGATTGGTTTCAGACTGCCAGAGGGCAGAGTTAGATGGGATATTGGAGAAAAAATCCTCCCTGTGAGGGCAGTGAGGCCCTGGCACAGGTGCCCAGAGCAGCTGTGGCTGCCCCATCCCTGGAGTTCCAGGCTGGGCTGGACGAGGCTTGGAGCCACCTGGGATGGAGGAAGGTGTCCCTGCCCATGGCAGGGTGTGGAAGAGGGTGGGCTTTAAGGTCCCTGCCCACCCAGGCCATTCTCTGATTCACCCTCAGGATGGATGTGGATGTGGAGGAGCAGTCAGAGGGGAGAGGAATGAGCTGTAGTTCTCAGGATGTGCTCCCTGTTAGCAGAACAAATGGTGTGGAGTGTGATGCTCTACATTCTTTGGGGGAGGTGGCAGAGGGGAAATCACCCCATTTGTCTCTGGGATCAGTTCCTGTGCCTCTCACGGGTTTGCTGTCAGTTTTCCAGGAGAAACACTTATTTAAAACCCCGAACCTGGGAATGGAAAATAAATATCAGCCTGTTCAGCGTAAGCCACCAATCAGATGTTACCAGTAAAATACTGAAAAATAAGTCAGTATTAGACTGCAAATGGGAAACAATAAATAAATGAGATGGAGAAGATTGCTTGGCAGGATACTTTCTCTTGGAAGAATGATTTATGTGTTTCCATGTCTAATAAGTCATTTTGTGTGTAGTTTTCTGCGTTTCCCTGGGGGCATTCAGTGCGTGTGTGGCAGCGTGTGATGGTTCTGGCAGCGTCCGTGCCCTCCCACACCCTGCAGCTCCCTGGCTTTCCTGAGCCCCTGGGAGCTGGCAGTGCATGGGGTGGCTGGGAAGGTGTCCCCGTGGGCAGGGCAGTGCCAGGGGTGGTGCAGTGCTCAGGTGGTTTTGGGTGGTGTTTTTGGGTGCTCCATTACACTCTGAGCTGCTCGGGGTGGTGAAGGGTCTGCAGGACTGAGCCGCACCTTGCAGCTGCCCCTGGTTCTGCTGGTGGCTCTGCTTCTACTGTGGACTGTCCTTAAGGTTGATGAAGTCCTCTAGAGCACGTGTCCCTCGTGCTGAACTGCAGCTGTGGGCATCTCCACCCCATCCCAGGCACTCCCTGGGAGCCCCTGTGAAATCCTGATCAGGGAATTCCTGGTCAGGCTCCTGTTCTCATCTCTTTGCTAGGGAGTGCTGCTTAGTCCGTGGTAATTCCTGGTGTGAGGAACTCCTACAGGATTGCAGGGTTTGTTAGCAGCAACATGGTTTGGGATGAAGCCATAAACCACAGTTCTTGGTGATTTTTTATTCCACGTTCCCCGTCGTGGCCATGGGAGTGAGGAAACGCTGCAGGATTTCTGTCCTGGTGTAGAGCCTGTCACCCCTCTGTGGTGTGAGTGGTGGCTGGCTGCTCCAGTTTCTGTATAAATTACACATTTATGTGGCTCTAGGGTTTTCTGTAGGTGTGAAATTTGGGATTTTTTTTCCCTGCTGTTGGGGATTGCACGGAGCACCCTGGGGAAGTGGGGATGTGGGTGGCCTTGCTGCAGGCAAGCCCTGAACGCCTGGAATCACTGAGAGCCTCGTCACTGCTTTTGTTTTCCTCCTCTGGTTTAGGTGCTGGCATGAGGGAGTCTAGAAAAAAACCATAAAGATGCGATGTAATAATTTTCAGGCAGTGTTTGTAGCTGGCCAAGGTGGTTTGCCATTGGTTTAATGTGGGTTTTGGGTCCCAGGTGAGGCTGGGTGGGTTTGGGTTTGGTACTTTTGTGGTGCCCCGGTGGGAGAACCCCAAGTGCTGCCTGGGCAGTGCCAGGGGGATGTGGAGCAGCAGCTGGAGCCACTCCAGGATTTCTCCTCACACGGCTCTCCAGGAAAACTAACACGTGAAGAAAACAAAATAAAAAATGCACTAAATGTCTTTGTTTTGGTGTGTGTTCATTTGTTTATTTTTTATGGTTTTGTTTGTCACTTGGGGATTTTTCCATTGTAATTCTTTTAGTTTCAATATTAGAGATCACACACTGCATTATAATATTGGTCAGGGCCCCTGAATAGCATTGCCTCATGTTTTAATAATGTGTTTCAGATGGACAATGGCTAATTTGAGTAGCAGAAGTTCACTGGTGTCTATTTCCATGCTCAGAAAGAGAAGAATGGGCTCTGGAAATAATAACAGAAATAGTAACATAGAGTCTAAGTACTGTTCTAATAAAAAATATGAAAAATTTCATCAGTCAGGCCTCGCTTAAAATAGTCCACATGGAAGAGCAGGTGAGGGAGGTTGGTTAAAACCCTGCAGAAGTTCAGGGAGTGGTGAAGTTTGAGGCCAGTGGAAGTTGCTGCTGTTCCTGCCCTCAGGAGCTGTGTTGTTGCCTGTCTTTGCAGATGAAGACTGTAAGCGTTGCCTTAGTTTTGTGCCTCAATGTCGGCGTGGACCCCCCGGACGTGGTGAAAACGACCCCCTGTGCCCGCCTGGAATGCTGGATTGGTGAGTGCCCAGAGCCTCCAGGCTCCCCCAAGTCTCACAAGCACCGAGTCACAGCACAGAATTCATCCTGAAGTTGTGCATTCCCCGGGCTTGAAACTGGGCTGAGCAGGAGGAAATCTGGGATCTGATTTTTCTCTGGGTTAGTGAAGAGTCCAGCTCCGACTGCTGCCATGGGTCATCTCTCCTGCTGTGTTCTGAAATGAGATACCATGGAGAAAAGCAGCTGTTAATGAGCTGCTTTGCTTTCTTGTAATTATTTTAGATTTATAAATATCTAAGGAAATCTCTGAGCAGAGGCACCTTCGGAGTGCTGGGCTCTGCAAAGCTTTCAATCCCCCTTCTCTGCCTCACGCAGCAGAGCAGTGAGGTTTGTGAAACACCTTGCTGTGTTTTGAGGTGGCTGCTCCAGGGCTGTTTTAACTGGAATCATTCAGAAGACCTGGAATTATTCCCAGGGATGTCTTGCCAGCAGTTCCAACACCTGGGTTTGCTACTTTCATGCAGCATTGCACTAAATTCCTAGGGGTTTTTTGTGAAGAAATTAAAAGTTCGCTTCGTTTTGGAGAAAGAAGTCTTAATTATCAAGATGAGACAAATCTGAAGTAATATTAGAAGGAACTATCTTGTGCACAAAAGCTTTCTCAGAGAGATTTGTTTTTTATCTAGGAGTTGGGAATGTTCAGCCTGCAGCACGTCCCACGCCGGGCACTGTGATCCTCAGCTCGGGGCTTAGACAGGCCCCAGGAGCAAATTAATCACTGCACAAACAGCATTTCTTAAAAAACTTTCAGAAGATTTTCTAACCTTGCCTTACCTGCTTTGTGAATCAGAGCATCTCAGGTTTTTAACCCAGAAACGCTGGTGACTTTAAAGCAGCTGAAAGCCCTGAGCAGGCACAAACAGGTACCTGAGAGCAGTGCAGAGAGCAGCCCTGGTGTCTCATTGGTACACGAGCAGAGCAGCGTTGCAGAGTCATTTAAATAAAGTCATTAGTGCCTGTCATTAGCAAAGAGAATTTTGAATGCAGTTTTATAATTAAATTTTCAGTGTGTTTGTGTACACAAGTGCTCCTTCCACTTCCAGCCAAGTTGAAATTTCTGAAAAAGATAATTGGGGAAATATCTGATGTTTTTCCTCCCATCAGTCTCAGGAGCAGCGAGTAGGGGGTGCAGTAATGTCTGTGCCACATGTGCAGGGTCTGGGGAACTCTCTGGGCTGCAGTTACTGCTGTTCACACCTGAGCTGGGGTCACAGCTGGTCACCCCTGGTCACAAATGGCCACTGAGCAGAGCCATGTGCAGGTCCTGCTGCACCTTCCACGTGCTCTTATTCCTTAAAGAAGAATAACTCTCAAAATCCTGCTTTCATCCTACTTTATTACATTTTGTTTCTAATGAAAGTATATTTGCAAAAATTGCAAAAAAACCCTTCATTGATCTGGTTTAGTGCTTTTAAAATAATTGATATTAAATAGCAAAATATTAGCTTGTAGGGTTTTTTAAAAAAAAACCTCGTTAATTGTTTAATTATATGTCCATGGTGTTGGAATAAAGCACGTGGGCTGGAATTGCATTGCTATGTATGGATTGTGGTAATTATCTAGCAATGAAATTAACTTCTTAAATATTACAAATGGCACACAATCTCTGAAGCAAGGGAAGCAAATGGAGCAGGATTTTGCATTCATCAACAGAAAATGTTTGTCATCAAATATTTAACCAATTTGAGTTCTTGTCATTATTTACAATAGAAACCTTATTTCATTATTAAAAGAAACAAATGTAATGCCTCTCCTGTCTTTCAAAGCAAATTGTGTTTAGCACCTCAGTGAGAGAAGTCTTCCACATTTGACAGTCTGTAATGGAACTGGCTTTTTGTTGGACTGAAGAATTTGGGGATAATTTTTGGGTGTTGCCCCCAGGTAAATTCCATGAGGAACAAGGTGTTTATGGGTTTGAAGCTGATAATGAAAGGAACCTGTATGAAAATATCCCTCAGTGACCTGAGTGATGCAGCTGGCTGAGAAATGCTCCTGTGTGTTCTGTTCCCAGATCCTCTGTCCATGGGGCCTCAGAAAGCTCTGGAGACCATCGGGGCCAACCTGCAGAAGCAGTACGAGAACTGGCAGCCCAGGGTGAGTGTTTGGCTGTTCCTGGGGCTTCCCTGCTCTGGAGCCTGGGCAGTCACTGCTCCAGTGCTGGAGCCTTTACTCCCCTGAGCCTGGGGCTCCTGGATGGCTTTTTTCTGAACTGTTTCTAAGTGTATTTATGTCTTGGAGCATTTATGGCAGATACTAGTGCACAGCTAAGGCAAGAGAATTTCCTTTTGCGTTTTTCCTCATGGCACATTGACAACTTTTAAATCTCAACAGCCCAGGAATTTAGCAGAAAATTCAGAAAGTGCCTGAAATCAAACAGGAGAGTAAAGCATCCTGGAGCAAAGGTGAAAGCAACCCCTTTCCTGTGCTCTGTGTCAGAGTCCCTGGTACTGGGGGAGGAGGGACAGGTCAGGAGCAGCAGGTTCCCTGCATGGGCCTGGCGGAGGCAATCCCAGAGCTGGGATGATTCCCTGGTTCCTGCAGGAAATCACAGCCCCTGACACATTGCAAAGCCAAACACGTCCTGGTTTATTGCACTCCACAGGGCTCTGGAGCTTTCTGCAGTAATAAAGAGAAGTTGGTGTGCCATCTGCAATAAAACAATAGGAACATTATTGAATTTCCTAGAGCTTTCATATAAATACTAATACATCCAGTTTTGTCTGTTTCTTGGGGGCTTGGAATGGTCGAGGAGTGGATGGAAGGAAGACAATTTGGGGAAAACCAGGCAGTCTGAAAAAAGAGCAAATCATGAAAATCTTCTGAAATAGCCGATATTCCCTGGCTGTCAGTTCCTTCCACCAGGAGCTGCCCCTCATCAGTACCTCCTTGGGAATGCACAAGTGGTGCTAATTGCTGGCAGTGGGTGGTGGCAGTGATGACCCCGGTGTGACCAGTCCTGAGCATCGCTGCCAGCCAGTCCTTGGCTGCTTCTGATCAAACATCCCCCTTTTTGCTCAATACAAACAGCTTAGCTGAAAGAATACTGTGAAAGGGGTAAAGCATGAAAATTCCTTGTTTCTGGAAGCTCCCAGGCTGCACAGCTGATGGATATTTCCTTCCAGGTCTTATTGAGCCCCTTTCTAAATAATTTATCAGCTTGCCGCTGCTTGAAGTATTTGTTCTGATTAAATTTAAGACTTTGCTTTATTGTTGTGTAGCTACATAAATTTGTGTGCTGCGGGAGTAAAAACCACTTCAGCTGTTGTTTCCTCTGCAAAATCCTGCAGTTAAGCAATATTCAGTCATTTCATGTAGTTCTCAAATGAAGATCGTACTGGGGGAGAGGATAGGAGATGACAGAGCTGTGGGCTCGATCTGTCTTGATAAAGAGTTCTCTGAACAAGTAAAGAGTTCTTGCAATTCGCTGCGGAGATAATTGAGATGCTGGTGAAAAAGTGGAAGGAAAACCAAGACAGCTCTACACTAACACTCCCTTGGGTTTGGGGCTTGAGTTTCACTGGGCAGGGAAGGGGTTAAACCTGAGGGTAATCAGGAAAAAGAGTCAATTACAGGGATCGGAGGGGCTGCTTAAGCAGCTGAGAACAGAAGAAGAAAAGGGAGTGAAAGTGAAAAGCACAGGACCGGTAATGCCTTACTGGAGGGGAAAACCTTCCCTGGGACTGTTCCTCTGGTCTGGGAATCTGTGGGTGGGCAGTGGGCTGGGAATGGCTGGAGGAGCTGAGTGGAACTGGGGCTGGCTGGTGGCAGGGCCTGGATCACCGGGGAACCCCGGGAAAGGGGAGCCTTTGGCTGAGACGGAATTGCCCAGAATAAAATACTCGGAGTTTCTGTTGGAGGCTCCTCGCATGCTCTGTGTTTAAAATATTTAGATAAGGAATTGATCATATTGAAATGGGATTTCTCTGCTGCTGACCCCCTGCAGAACCCTGCCAGTGTGAGGTGCAGCCCTGTAGCAGGTGCCCAGCCAGAGCACGGCTTTGCTGTGCTGGCAGGGAGCAGCAAATATTTCCCTGTTGTTGGGGTGTAAATTCCGTTTTCTTGGCAGCGCTGCATGTTGTGCCATTGCAAAGGCAGGGACTTGCCTTAGTTTAAGAGTCAAGAGCCTTTGAGAACAGGGCTAATGGACTGCGAACTCCGAGTGCTGCTGCAGTGGGATGGTTTATGGAGATGCAGGAGCTCGTGGGGATTTTTATGAGCAGGAGTTACTGCTCTGCAAGTCCCAGTTTATCAGTGGAGCTGGGCCCCAGGCCCTGTGCTGCAGCCCTGCAGAGCTGGGTGGGGAGGATGAAGGTGTTCTGCTGCTCAGGGACTGCTTGGAGGGAGTGAGTTCTCTGCACCCTCCGGGCTGGAATTGTCAGAGCTGAGCCCCAGCACTGTGTGTGGAAGCACCCCGTGTGCTGACCCCTGTACAGAACCTGTGGGATGAGCTCGGAATGGAATTGCTGCCTGCCTTCTTAGAAGGGTGCCAGGCTTTGTTCGCCCTGGTTCTCCTGATGGGCATCTCCTCCCCTGGCTCCCAGCCCTCCCTGGACCGTCCAGTGCCCTGTGCCTCCATCCCTGTGGATGTGCCGTGGAGAAGGGGCAGTGGAGCCACAGGCTTGGGTTGGGTGAGGCAGAGTTTATGTAATTCAGGACCTGGTATGAAGCAGTCTGGAGCATATGCTTGTTAAATATACATGAAATTATAGATTTTTTTTTTTCCTCTTTGTTAGCTCTGGCTTTTGACCAGGTTCTCCCTTTAACTCTAAACTGACCAGAACACTCACAGCAGTTTTTCCTCCTTCGCTTCCCATTTTGATGCTTCTGTTGGGATTTTACTGGTGCACAGATCCCAGTGGCACTCCTGCACCAGGTGCTCTTTGCAATCCTGTCCTTTATTCGCTGATGAACTTTCCCAGTCCTGCCAGGAAGGCCAAAATCCAGAGTTCATAACCATTCCTAGGAGAGGTGGGAGGGATGCAGGCACACAACTCCTCCATGGCTCCGAGCTGTTCTGAGGTCCTGCTGAACTGTTTCACTGGGATCTTTTGTACAGGGACCTTCCTTCTTCTGTGGAATTTGGGGTTTTTTACGTCCTCTGAGAAGCAGCATAATGGAGTTAGAGAGGTTTGTGCCTCTGTGGGATTGACCCCCCCCAAGGCAATGATTTGCCATCACCACTCCCCTCCTGCCCTTCCAGACCAGGAGCTCCAGGGCTCCTGCACCCTCTGTGCAACAACCAACGCCAGCGAGGCCAAGGGCTTGGGACATCACATCCCAAAGAATCTTCCCCCTTACACCCACTTGCCTGAATAAAACAAAGTCAATTACAGTATTGATTTTTTAATTCAAGTGCTACAATTTTGCTTCCCTTTTTCTTCTCTCAATTTCCTACTTTTTCTCTAAGAGAGTCATTTGGGCTGCTTTAATTCTCTCCTGGAATGAGTTGATTTCATTATAGCTGAATGGATTATACCTGAACAGGCATCCCTGGGGTGAAGGAGAACTGTGAGCCATGAATGGGGATGAAAATCCTGGATGGGGAAAGGACTGGGGAAATCTAAAAGACAAGATTAAATAAACTTTTAGAAAGCCTTTGGGAAGGGTGGCTTGAAAGCAAGTCCTGGTGTTTGGGAATGCCTGCAGCTGGAGCATCCCTGCTGAGGGTGGCATGGGCACTGTAACACAGCAGTTCTGCTTCTGTTCCTTGTGCAGGTTTTGAAAAGGGTTTCCCATTTCTCTCTGATTCAGTCTCACCTGTTGTGTGATGCCTCTTGCACCAGTGAGTGATGGTCTCTGAGGACACATCTCCTACAATATGGATAGATTATCTCTTTTGTGGCAGGCCTTCAAGGAAATAGTGATTTTTGATCAAACAGGCTGCTTCTCCCTCTCTTCTAGTCTGCTTCCCAACAGTTTTCTCCTAATTTCAAAGGAAGTACAGCCAAGATACTTGAAATGGATCACTGAAAGCCTCTACCTTTTAGTGCATGTTGTCTGTTGTTGATGCTGTTGTTCCCCTCATTAGAGATCTCTGGGCTTTGATTCGGTGTCTGAGGTTTCATTCCTTCATTGCTTTTTTCTGCCTAATTAATTGGGAAGTTGCTGCTGCACATCAAAGGGGGAGCATTTCCTAAAGAGTAACTACTTAAGCATGAAAACTAATTGAACACATGACCTAATTATTGGTCTCTCGGTGAGTCATACTTTTCCTTTATTTCTGTAGGGTTTTTCTTTTAAGACACCAGCAAATACTAATTGCTCCTGCAGCAGAAATACTGTAGAATTCCAAAGGGGAACATGGAAAAACTGGTGCGTGGTCTCCAGTAGGAGATACCTGCAGATGTGAGAACATGTAAGAAAAAATGAGTAAGAAGGAAAAAAAAACAACAAAAAGACAGTGTGACCTTGTTTAACAAAACCAGGTTTTCCTTAGAGGACTATGTTTGTTGGTTTTCATTTCCCAACAGCCTCTTGAATTTGGCAGCTATTTCAGGCTCTGCAAAATTCTGCTGTATCAATCCTTTGCTGTCTTGTTAAAGATCAACTGTCTTCAGCATAAACCAGCAGGGTTTTTTTCAGAAAAAAAAAAGTGGAGTCAACAAGTCTAATTGTGAAACCCAGTTATTCCTGTTCTCCTTCTGTCTGAAAACCTGTCGTGGTCAGAGTGTCACTGTCAGCCAGGGGCTGCTTCACTAAATACCCCTCTGGGAGCACCGGTCATTTGGCCAGAAAAGCACAGATTTCAACTGTGGTGAAGGATGAAACCCACTTTTTGATGCCTTGGGAATATGGAGAAAATGAGGTCAGTGGTTGTAGTTTTCCCTTTGATGGCTCTCTGGGTGATCTGCATCCCAGCCCTCCCTCACCCATGGCCCAGGGCTGGGTTCAGAGCAGCCCCGAGGACTCTTTGCAGTGCAGCTGCTCTTTAGTGCTGAAACCCCTGAGCTGGGGCTCCCCTTCGGTGCTGCTGCTGCCGGGAGCGAGCGCGGGGAGCGGCCGGTCCTGAGCTCCTGCACTGCAGCCGGGGTCCCTGGAGCTCTGCAGCCAGAGCTGGAGCAGCACCCCTGTAGGCACTGCTGCTGTGCCTGCCTGCACTGGGAGCAGCTGGGCATGGAAGGGCTCCTGGAGCAGGGATAACTGAGGATTTGGGAATCGGCTGTGTACCCTGCTGCAGCTCTGCGTACAACTCATGTTTTAATGCTTTTGATAGTGAGAAAAAAACCCTGAGGAATCTTTAACACACCACTGAAAGTGGAAACTGTGAAATTGCAGCAGTAGTGTACTTAATACTGATTTCTCAGAGATTCTCCTGGAAAAATGAGTCACAAAAAGGAAAAAAATAGTTGCAGGCGTGAACTGCTGTGTGGAAGCGTGTTCAGAAGCTGCAGAGACCAGGAAGTGGCATTAAGCTGTTCTGTGAACTGAGCTGTTCATGCACTGCAGATAGCAGGGTCTGGCATTCTGGAACTAAGTCAGCAAACTTGCAAAGTCAGTTTAGTGGGAAAATCCTGTGGGTCTTGGCATCCTGCTGCAAGCCAGGAGCTCTGTGGGCAGGACGTGCTCAAACGAAGGAGATCACCCAGCATCTGAACTCCTGTGTTCAGAGCCTTGCCTTCCACACTTCCTTTCCACACTACTGACAATAACATCATTTCACATGTTTTATACTCCATGTCTGTTTTGGTTTGTGCTTTGTCATCAAAATGGGGCCAGAATTGGCAGGGAGCAAGATTTGTGTTTTCGACGGTATTTTCCTGTGACCGTACATGCCGGCTTGTCTGAGATGGGAAGAAAGAGCTAATATGAAAAGGCTCTTGAAGAGAAAAGCAGCTCTGCCTGGCAAAGCTGATTAACGTGTTCCTGTAATTACCACCCAGCTCTGGGTGACCTATTTAAAAACACCTTGTCTTTGTGTTGGGTGGGGAGTGGTGAATCCCTGGCGTGGGGGACCGGGAGGAGCCTCCTGCAGATCCATTGCCAGCATCCTGCTCTGTATCCAGTAAATAGCACCTGGATCCACCGGAGGGGATTCAGTGGTTGGAGACTGGGACATGCAAAGGAGGCTGCATTGGGAGCTCCTTACTAAGAGACAGCGGCAGTTTTGTGCTAAACTTGGAGATTAACAGAGGAAACTATTGACATTTTTATTTATGTTCCTGCTCCCCTCTAAGGCAGAGTGAGAAAAGCCCGAGATGCTTTGGTTTCAACTCCTTTCCTGTGGAGATTAGCAAAGCATAAACCTTGGAATGATTGGTTTTCCTTCTCCTGACTCGTTAAGGTGTTTTTAATCAGAAAATTGCTTCATTAAGCAATTACTTTGCAATCAGAGGAGAACTGAAATTACTAAGCAATTATTTAGTATTGGGAAGATTAAGTTCTTGCCCTGCAGGGCCCCAGCCTTGCAGCTCCTCCCTGGAGCACGATGCACTCGGGCCAGGGTATAAAGACTCCCAGTCTGAGAATTCACCAGTTTGTGGTCCTGCAGCCTCAACTGGGCTCCCAGGAATATCCAAGTTTATATTTAAGAAACAAAAAGATGCAGAGCCTGAAACTTCAAAGCGCTCTTAAAACGGAGGTTCTAGAGAAGGAATGGAACTAAACTGGCACTGATGCTTAGGAGTTACCTTGTTTGGCTAAGCAGGTTTGAAAGATGTGACCTGGGGTGTACTTAAAATCCTGTCAGGGCACCTTGTGATGTGACCCATGGAGCTGTCACCAGGCTGAGGGTGCAAATCTGGCATATGAGAAGCAGATTTGAGTTATTTTACAATTCTCTTTGTTTAAAAGTAAGCAATTATTTACACAGCCCTCTCAGAATGGTTATTTGAGCAGAGAGGGAAGGATTTGTACCAAACAGGGGAGGTTGGTGGGTGGAATTTCTGTGAACTTAGGCACAAACCTGCAGTGTGAAGCAGCTTGTAACTGCTGAGGAACACACCTGTCTCGTGGATGTATTGTAGCAGCAACTCAAGGTTGGTTGTCCTGATTTTTGTCTTCCCTGTCAACATCAGTTCTCATGAACAAACTGCTCAAAGGCGTTTTTTTGGAAGTGTTATTGGATCCCGAGTCTGCACAGTGAGGATTAGGTACTTTGGAATTCATTTCACATTGGACTTGAAAGCAAGGTCAGAGACTCTGCAGAGGGAAGGTAAAGTCCCCACTCTGCTGGCTCCAGGCAGGGGAGGGGACGTGCCACGCTCAGAGCTGGCTCCAGCCACCATCCTGTCCTGGCATCAGCAGGCCCAGGAGCCTCGGGCTGCTCCAGAGGGAATTAGCACAGGGGAGATGGAGAGGGGTTTGAAATGCACCCAGATAATCTGCACAGGACTTGCCTCAGACTGGCAAGAGTCTCCCTTTGGCTTAGTTTAGTATTTAAATTAAAGCATCTCTAAGTTATAGTTTGTCTTCACTGTAATTAATATTTTTCAAGTTAGCAATGACTAATAATTTTATCAGTACTGTTTTCTCCTGGCCTGTGTTAACCAGGTTAAGCTGCTGCCTCAACGTCAATTTGGGATTTCCAGCACACTCCCTTGTACTTAAATATGCAGTTTTTATTATCTTGGCCTAATCCTCATGAATTTGCATCAGGGTAATTTCATGTGCCCGCAGCCTGAAATTAAAACACCTAAAAGGAGGTGGTGGAGTTTTTTTCAATATGAAATTAAGAAGCTTGGAGTCTGTGGATATGGTTCAGAATAATTTGTATTTGAATGATGTGTCCAACCCAAGAGTTATTGTGGCCATATCAGCGTGGGCTCCAGGTGATTGGGTTTGTGACTGATGGACACTGGGGATGAACTCAGTCACTTCTTACAGTGCTCAGTTATCTCTGGGCTTATCACACAGCAGGCTCGAGCTGCTCCATGTGTCTCTGCTCCCTGTGCTCTGCAGCTGACCTGGGGGGGACAGCCCTGTCCTGGCACTGCTGTGTCCTGGGGGGGAACCAGCCCTGTCCTGGCACTGCTGTGTCCTGGGATGGGATCCTGTCCTGGCACTGCTGTGTCCTGGGGGGGAACCAGCCCTGTCCTGGCACTGCTGTGTCCTGGGGGGGGATGTTTGTTGTGGAATTGTGCAAACCCAAAAGTGTTCGTGTGCAGTTCTAAATCTGTCTGTCCTTTGATGTGTCTCCAAAGCCAGTGTAAATGCAGGATCCTAAATCTTCCTTTGATGCAAGAAAAGAGCTGTGGTTTAGTCGGTATTAAAATGAAATCACGGTGAATTGCAGGGTTGGGTTATTAATCACCGTTTTGGATGAACCAAAGAACAAAGTATTTTTGTTTGTGAGTGAAGTCTGTAGTTTTTCACTAGAACAGCTTCCCCCTCAGCAGGCCTGGAAACAGGCCAGCCTGGCATCACATGGAGACAGAACGCTGGGAGAAGTCTGTAGTAGTGGAGCTATGGAAAAGAAATCAGTGAGTATAAAACAACTGGTGGTGAAAATCCTCTTCCAGAGCTCTGCTGAGCCCTGCCCGTGGCAGGGTCTGCCTGCAGTGCCTCTGGATCGCCTCTGCCAGCAGCAGGCAGAGTGTTCCTGCCCCCTTCCTGTCAGGAGTGTTTGTTAATGTGTTGGATGAGCCAGGCTGCAAAACGGATCCCCTTGGAGCTTCCCAGAGACTTCTCTCCATGGACAAAATTAGGGATTCTCCCCCACCTGCCTGTTTTATCAGCAAGTCTTTATATATGGACTTTCCTCCAAATCTGTGTTGAGATCTTGCTGAATTTCCTCTGGGAATCCAAATGGGCTTATATCAAAAAGATACTTCCTCTCATCTCTGTGCTCTTTGATTCCTTTAGAAAACTCTACAAGATAAGAGTTTGATTTGAGAAGTCTGGCTTCTCATTAGAGGTGCTGAATGGGCTCTTCCCCAAAGTGTAAGTTCATGGTTCTGTTTGTTTATTATTATTCCACCAACGTGCCCAGCACAGAGCTCAGCCTGGATTTCCTCTGGATTCCTTTAAAAACTGATGTCATTCTTCCTGCTTTCCCCTTTCTTGGTACCCAGGTGGTTGCAAAGGGATTTTACCATCTACAGCATCTACAGGTGATGCTCGATGATTCAATACTTGAGTTAATTTAGTTTACCCTTTTTGGTCCCTGGAGGTGGGATGGGGCTGTGGGAACTGGGGGGGTCTCGCTCTGTGTCACCCACAGTGGTTGGCGATGGCTGCACCAGCTCTGGGCTTCTCAGCTTGATGAAATTTTCTGATCCTATTCTGGATTTTCCTTTTTTTTTTTTGGCCGTGTTCATGTTTGTTGTTTAGATGCTCCAGTGTGTTCAGGAGATTTAAAAAGTAAAATATAATGGTGTTGCTTTGCTGTGTGGCACCACATGTTCATCCTGGCTGTGAATTTTTGACATATATGTGCCTGTTTTATGTGTCTGAGCCCCCGTTTGTTCCAGACACTCTCAGGAACACGTTGCATCAATCTGGCAGCTGCCTCCGGAAAAGTGGAATATGAATTAATTCAATTTTATGCTCTTCTCTTAAAGGAAAACTTAATCCAGGATTTTTAGTGTTCCAAGCATCTGAGAAGCATCTCTGTCTGGGGTGGTTTTATCCGTGGCCTCAGTGTGGCACGTGGAGCACCAGGGATGGTGAGCAGCGAGCTGCAGCCCTGAGCAGCAGGGATGGGTTTGTGTGCTGGGCTCCAGACACACAGCCAGGAGAGGTGGTGTGGAGCCTGCCCACCCTTGGCCCTGGAAGCTGCTGGTGTCATTCCTCTTGGGTTTTAGTCACTTCTTTGTAAGGCTTCTTATATTTCAGTTTTTCCAATTTGGGCATTGTTCCAAAAACCCCTCTCTTGGAATAATTAGCTTGCTTTGATTCCTTTTAATTAAATCATGTGAAGTAGGCTGGCTGTGTGCATGGCAGAGTCACAGGTTTAGTGTCTTCTCTGCATTTGGAAACTGGGATTCAAATCTGCTCCAAGTGGCAGCTGCACCCTGGGATGGTCCCTGGAATTCGGCTGCGTGAGGAAAAAGTGTTGCTGAGGATGAGGGCAAAGCAGCACTCGCTGCCTCTCAGCGTTTGGGATCCAATGTGGGGAGGCCTTGCCGCGGGCTGGACGGCCCAGGATGTGGAGGTGATGGATTCTGCATTGGGATAACTGGGGTGGGACTGGGTTCCTCCAGGAAATCCTGCCCAGCCGTGCTTTCCGAGGCTCTGCAGGACAGGAAACCTTCCAGCCCAGTGGATTGTCCGTGCCCTGCAGGTAGGGAATCATGGAATGGTTTGGGTTGGAGGGGACCTTACAAACCATCCAGTCCCAGCCCCTTCCACTGAACCAGGGTGCTCCAACCTGGCCTTGGACACTTCCAGGAATGGGGCAGCCCCAGCTGCTCTGGGCACTAATGGGCAGGTCAAGAGGGAACATTAAAGCCTCAAGCACTGCAGCTGTAGTGACTCTATTTTATTTATTGTACCCACCACAGAAACTCACCGCACGCAGTGCCTTGTGTGTGCCATTTGCATTTGGGATTCTTTGTCACCCAGAAGCTGCTTAAAAAAACCCAATCTTCAGCCAAATAAAGCTTTTATATCTCATTATAGATTCTGGGTAGGAGCATCCTTCTTCTGCAAGGAGGTGTAAAAGGCAGTTTCAGTATAAAATACTGAATGTTGGAGTAGTTTCTTCTGTGGATAAATTTGGAACACATTCAGTAAGGTATCTTAGGGATAAAAGGGGAGTAACTTCAGGATTTGTTCTGCTGAATGAGAAGAGGATGATGCTATACCTTGTGAAGAGCACAGGCTCTGGATGCCAGCAGAGACATTTGTCATACATTTTTCATACACTTTGTATCTGCTGCGCCGGGGGTTGGGGTTTTGGCGTGGAATCACACACACGCTGTGGTCTGAGTCTTGTGGAGTCTTTCTGGAACAAAGACTGAGGTCTTGGGCTGCAGGAAAATGAAAGAGGAAGACTTGAGTTTTATAGCTTTGATGAGAAAATAGGTTTATCCTCATATTTTCTTAAGGGGAAAAAATCCATCTCTCTGATGAAAGAGCCGTGGTGCTTCAGCAGTACCATGCCAGTGGTGATGGGAACCTGGCCTGGCTTCCAGAACTTTCCATTGCCACTGAGAGTTGAGCAACATCAGCAACTTCAATCCCCTGTTCTCACACTGTCACCTCTGGCACCCTGCATTCCTTCCTTTTCACGGGACCTGATCCTGAGCTGATTTCCTGGACTCAGCAGCTGGCAGGGTGAGCAGAGCCGAGTTTGGGAGGTGATGATGAGCCAGTTCTGGTGTCTCAGGTGACAGCAAAGCCCTTTGGCACAGCCACGGAGCTGCTGCAGCCCTGGCTCCTCAGGAAAGGGGCCTCTGCCTGGGGCTCCTCCTCAGTGTCGGACGTTTGTCTTGGCCCCATTAAAAATTAAGGGAAAACCTGTAATTAGGTGAAGTTTCCAAAGCAGAGCCGTTAATTTAAGCTCAGAATCCGAGGACTGTGGGAATTTCTGCAGCCAGTGCATCCTGATGTTCCGGTGGGTAGGAGTTGATGAATCCACTGAAGAGGCTTTTCCCCTCTGGACGGACTCGTGTTGGAGAGGTCACTGCTGTGCCCTGCTAAGCAGGGAGCACCCAGGTGGTTCATTTTTCCTTTGAAAGAAGTAAATCCCTTGTGAAACAAATGGACAATAATTTGGGAGATCATTTGGGAGGTGTGAGGGTGTCAGGGGATGATCAGCACCACGGCTTCGGAGTGGCACCATCTCACGTCCCATTTCAGCATTGAACAGGGGTAATGTCCACATAAAACCACTTGGTGCCACCCCCAAACTGGTTTATTTTCCTGATTTGAGTGTCAGAACTCCTTTCTATTGAAACTCCCCCAAATTTGTCAATATAGTGTTTTATGAGTCCTGAGGTTTCAACACTGAACGGTGAAATGTCTTAAAAATTGACATCCTAACTGTCACAAGTGAGCAGGGACAAGCTTGGATAAACCAGTGAGTGTTCCACAGAAGTGTGGCAATAAACAAGCAGGACTTTTAACTTTGCCTGTGTGAGCAGAATAATGAGAATCTCCTGGATCAGGCCACCACGTTACTGCGTTTGACAGGAGCTGTTCAGTGAGACAGGAGGTGATCAGGAAATCACATTCCCACGGAAGGGCAGCTGCCATCCCCGTCAGCACTTCCATCAGGGCGCTCCGGCCGGGCTGTGACAGCTCTGCTGCTCCAGGTGCACCACCCAGGGGAAGGCTGGAGTGTCCTGTCTGTAATTGCATCAGGAAGCACAGGCTCCTTGCCAAAGGGCAGGAAATACCTGTCACCAGCACCTGATGGAAGGCAGGGAGGGCAGCGTGGTGTTCAGGGCCGGCAGCGCTCGGGAACTGGGCAATGGCTCATAAAAACAGGGGAAAACAACCTAAAGTCTGGGGTGTGTCTGTGATACAACAGGAGCTGCTGAGGTTAAGCCCCACAGAGCTGTCGGGTTTTGGTTGGGCTCTGTTACCTTCTGCACTCATTAGTGCTGGAAAGCTGCTGCTGGGAACTGGAGGGGAAGGAATCAGCACCTTGACAGGGAAGGTAAAGGAGCAACAATGGGAGGAAAGAAAAAGACAAAAAAGGCACCACCTGGACTGGGGTGTTACGTACCTGGTTCTTGTCATACCTAAAACTCCCACCTGAGTCCTGAGCTGGCAGGAGGACTCAGACTGTGCTTATTCACAGGCTCCCTCCCCTCCTTTCCATGCTCCTCATCCTCGTGTTTCTCCAGGCCCAAATGATCTGTTTGCAGTTTGGAAATTGAGATCTACAGACTTTAGTTTTAGAGTCTGAATCCGCCTCCATTAACTGCGAGCTGTGTTTAATACTGATGCTCCAGGGACGTGAGGAGGGATGGAATGAGCCTGTTCTCCTGTGGAAAAAGAGCTGAAATTCCCCAGCACTCTGGGTGGCTGGTGAAGCTGCCAGCAGCCAGGCTGGGATTTAAGGGGCACATTTTTGCAAATCAGTGTCTTCATCACTACTCTGAGTGGAGAGAGGAGGAGGTGGGGGATCCGTGGGAAGATTAATGCAGCCTCTTGGCTTTCCTGAGTGCTGAGGTTCCCAGAAAGGATGAGGGTGTCACATCACTGCTTCTTGCTTCATATTTTTCCTCCTTTTGCTTGCTTTTCTTGGGTGTTGCCATCACTAAATGCTGCCATTCATTGTTCCCTCTCCTGCTGGCTGGAGACTCTGAGTGTTAATTGAGCAGCACTGTATCTGCTCTTCAGGCTTCTCAGATAAACAATTTAAGTCCTTCATCCTCTTTTACTGTGACATTTTAAGACTTTTTTATCTTTGGCCATCATAGAGAAAAACCTAAGAAGCCCAAACTTTGGCCTTGGTTTGGTTTATAAACAGGCTCCCAATGGCAGGTTTTGTAGAGGTGTGTTTGTCCTGCTCTTAAACTTGGGTCTTCATTTCAGTACATCACATTGAAGGTTTTTATTGTGATTCTGGGGTTTCAGTCTCTGCAGCTCTGGAGAAGAGAGAAAGAACGAGGCTTTTGTCTTTCAAAGGACGGTTGAAAGACTTTCTGTTATTATTTGGCCTTACTTCAAAAAAATGCACTTTTGAGCGTGACAAACCAGCTCCTACCTGGGTGTCTTGAACTCAGCCAAGTTAAAACGGGTTTGAAGCATTGGGGTTTTTGCCAGTTTGATTTTTCCTCCAATGTGCTCTGAGTTTGGTGCTTGTGGGAAGGGTAACGGGGTGTCCACAGCCACAGCTGGGGGAATGCATCAGTTTTTCCCAAGGCAAAGGGCAGTTTCCAAGGGCTCTCCATCCGTGTCCCCCCTTTGTACTCAACTGTGTGAATGTCAAATTCCTGGGCCTTTTGTGTCATTTTGTCTCGAGAATGGTGTCGACCTATACAATTTTCTCTTTGAAAGAGGGAATTTGTTCAGTTGGAGGTGCAGAGGGTCTGAATTGGAGGATTAAATGAGGGGTTACTTTTGAGGCTGCCTAATGTTGAAACGGATTTCACCTTCCTAAAGCTTTTTGAATATTAATAATTTAAAAGTGAGTGAGCTGGGTGGGAGCTGGGAGCTGTGCTGAACTCCCTCCAACCTGTGCTGTTGGTGTGTGTGTGTGACAGTCCCACACAGCACCACAGACACGCTTTGTTTATTCAGCCCCACTGCCAATGTTTTGTGTTTCCTTTTCCCGAAGCAGCCAGCTTCCGTCCGCACCGGTGTCACCAGCAGGTGCTGCCCGTGGGACAGGCTGTGTGCAATGACTCTGTCCCGTGCTGTGTCCCAGGCCAGGTACAAGCAGAGCCTGGACCCCACGGTGGATGAGGTGAAGAAGCTGTGCACGTCCCTGCGCCGCAACGCCAAGGAGGAGCGCGTGCTGTTCCACTACAACGGGCACGGCGTGCCCCGGCCCACCGTCAACGGCGAGATCTGGGTCTTCAACAAGGTGGGTCTGGGGCTCAGCACAGCCCTGCCAGGCACTGAAGCCTTCTGGCAGAGCACAGCTGGGTTTGAGAGTCGTGGAGTCATAGACTGCTTTGGGTTGGAGGGACCATAAACCCCATCCCATTTCACCCCTGCCATGGGCAGGGACACCTCCCACTGTCCCAGGCTGCTCCAAGCCCCAATGTCCAGCCTGGCCTTGGACACTGCCAGGGATCCAGGGGCAGCCACAGCTGCTCTGGGCACCCTGTGTCAGGGCCTCCCCACCCTCCCAGGGAACAATTCCTTCCCGATGCGTACCTCTCAGTTTGAACCCATTGTCCCACCACTTTTCCAGGTTTAGGATATGTTCACAGGTGTTTGGTTCCCTGTTTGCTTTCTTTGTATTCTTGAGGCTGTGTGGCCACACAGGCTGTGCCTGCCCTGTGGGGCACCAGGGGCTTCTCCCCAGTGCACTGAAGCAATAAATTATTGGCACAGAGATGGAAGGGGAACATTGAAACTCGGAATTGTGCCTGATTTACTGTAGGTTCCTGCCCTGACTCACTGTCCAGTGTGGCCACACCAAGAGAGCATCAAGACAGTCTCTGGGAACTGGTTCATTTGGCATTTTCTGGCCTTTTGCTACATGTCGAGGCTGCAATAACATTTTTCATGTATTTATTGTGAGTGCTGCTGTATTAGTAAGGAGCAATGTTCTAGTTTAGTTACTGTTTCTGGAGAAAATCTCAATGTGGTTTCAAAAAGATAAAAATCAACATCCCCCAACTTCAGACATGTTTATTCTGGCATTTTGAGGAGCTTCTCTGCAAATTCTGAAGGCCTGTTGTTTTTTTTTAAATATCTCTGAGTTGTTCACTAAACAACTGGGGATGAAATCTGTTCACAAGCAGTCTCCAGTTGAGCTGTCTTTGTGTCATTTCCGTGAGGAGGCACAGAGGGGTGGTGGGAGCAGTGCTGGGGCAGGGACTTCTCCTCCAAGCCCAAGCCAGAGAACAAACCGTGCGTCCAGCCCAGCATGGCAGCAGCATCAAAGCATCACCCTGAGCTGCAGAACTCTGCTTTAACACCCCTTCTTGCTTCAGACTGCCTCATTTACGTATCATTAGCAAATGGGATGTTTTATGTGACCCCCACAGCAGAGTCGGAACATAAAATTCTTCTGGTTGCAAATACCACAATCTTAATCAGAGCTATAATCCAATCGTAGCTGGAGCAAGATGCAGTAGAAATATAAAGGTAAAACAATGCCTGCCCATAAAATGTCGGTGATGAGATGTGTCAGAGCAGGTTTTTTATGTGGAACTTCCTGGGGTCGGAATGTGCTTCACGTGAGTGGTGACCTTAAGAAAGGGCTGTGCTGAGGATGAGCTGTTCGTGCCTCATTCCACCCTGCAGTGACTTGCAGAGCTCCCAGCTCCCTAAAACTTTTGCTTTTATCAACAATTTTTCCTATTAATTTTAATGAAACAACCCAAACTGTTATATATGGGCAAAGCTGGGTTTGGAAATGCCTTACCCCTCCCTGCCTTATGTAACACATGGTTTATGATCCCTCCTGTCTTTATCGACGCTGATACGTGTCCTTGAAAATTTGATTTTTGTAAAAAGTTTACTGGTTTTATTACAGCTATTTTAAGTCTCTTGAATTTAAATGAGAGTTATGATCCCATCCATCATCCTGCTGATGTTAATAGGAACATCACAGCTTTTCCTGAGGATTTTGGGCCGAGCTCAGGGCTGCAGGAACACCAGGTTGCCCTCTGCCTGCAGCTGAGAAGGATCTTGCTGGCAGCCACTGGGTATTTGGTGGTGACTCTTTGCAGGCAGAGATCTGTGGTTTATATTTTCAGCTCACTTAGTTCAGGATTGGCTCCTCATAGCTGGTTTTAAATGGCTGATTTTTATCCTCTTGCCTCCAGTTATTTGGGGGCGTTAAGATGGAAGACAAGGAACAAGATCCTTCCTATTTACAGAAAAGGAACTGTGGGTACTTCACTCTGTTGAAGGCAGCTTTGTTGGTTTTAATTTTAATGGATAATTTGGAAAGTTGCACAGAAGCTAAAGCTGTAATAAAATTATGAAGCATCTCGTTAGGCTCAGGCGGGGTAGTGCTGATGGGCTGCAGGGGCTTAATTATCCATCCTGATTTATTGATGGGGTTTTCAGTTTAAGATGTTTGATGTTAAATTAAAGACAGCTGGTTTGCATCCTTTATCAGTGTTGCAGAAATTTGGGATAAAATTGGACTATTAAATGCTGCTTGGAGTTGTTAGCACATATCAAAACTCTAAATATCTGATACTGAAAACTCTTGGCGGAGTTTTGGGCTTTTTTTTTTTTTAGAGTTGGGTGTTTCAAATAATGCCACAGTAAAATCTGCTTGTCATTTGTGTCGACTTGGGTTCATGCCCTCATTATTGGTAGACACTGGCTGATATTTGTACTCATTAATATATTCAACTAGGTTTTATTTTGGGGTTTCATTTTGTGGGTGTATTTTATTACCTCACCCAGTTCGGGTGCTGTTGCTCCCGTGCCCTGCAGTAACAGGAGTGGTTCTTTTCTCCTGGCAGAACTACACCCAGTACATCCCCCTGTCCATCTACGACCTGCAGACCTGGATGGGGAGTCCCTCCATCTTCGTCTACGACTGCTCCAACGCCGGCCTCATTGTCAAGTCCTTCAAGCAATTTGCACTACAGCGAGAGCAGGAGCTGGAGGTGAGAGCTCAGGCTGCACAGCTCTGCTGGGCCTCACTGAACACAAATGAGGTTTAAGCTTGCTTTGCTGAATACACTGAAAAATGTGTTTAAAACCATGTTGGAAGGCAAATTAATTTGCAAATAACTTTGCCACTCCGATCTTTCTGGTTCAGTTTGCTATCCCATTAAACTTGGAATGATTTTTAATACAAGCACTAATTAAATGTTAATGTTAATAGAATCAATTTGGGCCCTTATGGTCTTTTCTGCTGAGATGAATGCTGAGGTGAACAAGACATCATTTTTTTGGTTGCAAAACTCTGGTATTTGGGGCTGTTTTGTGCTGTTGAAGTGTGTGAGAAAATGTGAGACAACAAAAACCTGATCGACAGAGGGATTGTCCTGGTGGTCCTGGTTCTGCAGAGTGCGGAATGTGTTCCCAAAGAAAAGCTGTCTTTGGTTGCAAATGGAATTAGTAATAAATTTATTGAAGCAAATCTGAAATGCAGAGTGGAAGGGAAGAAGTTGGAAGGTTCTGTGCAGCCTCTCCCCACTGGCTGCAGCTCACAGGGAAGGGACATTTGTAAAGGTTCACTTCTCACACTTCTAAGACACTGGATTAGAAACCCCAAAACTTCAAGGAAGGAGTATTAATTAATCAGGCAAGTGACTGTCACAAATACAACCTCCAAACAGATGTTAAGTGTCCCTGCCTGCCACTCCTTTCTTTCTGAATTCTGGTTTCTGGAGATGCTTTAGTGGGGAGTCTTTGGCAGGTGGAAATTCCATTGTACTGAAGAAGACAGTTTGGTAGCCTGGGATATGCAGATCATTTCATTATTCCTTCTTTTCCATAAAATAATTCCACGTTTTGTAACAATAAGAAACTTCCCAAGTCTGTGGCTTGGGCAGAACATCAAACTGCCAGACAGGGATCAATAGAATTGGTAATAGATGCCTTTTGAAGTCAAAGAAAGGTGGTCTGAATATCCTTTCCCAAGTTTCCCTATCAGCCTGTGACTTCCATTGGGATATTTTTGGGGCCTTTCTCCTTTGTTTATACGATGCTCTCTTCAGCATTTTGGTTTTGGTTTCTCGTTCTGTTCCCAAGCAGGTTGAACAGGTCTGACTTCACCTTTCCTTTCCCTGCTTTCTTCACCAATTTCCTTTTCCCCTTGGCTCGTGCTGAGCTGCAGAAGGCCTTGGAGGCTGGTTTGGGAGGGAGCAGCCCCAGGGGGCTCTGCCATGAGGCAGATCCACTGCTCAGTTGGAGCTTGTGCAGGAAAACCTCTGCAAGTCTGGCCAAGTGAGAGGGATGAGCACAAGTGATGATGTCAGTCTTTATTTCAACAAACATTAAATTCCATCTTCTCTGGGATTTTTCATCTTGTGGAATACGTGAGGTTGCATGGGACAGCTGCTTTGGTACTGCTGCTCTTGCAGCACAGGTTAACACTACCAGTTAATTTGGTTATGAAAATACTTTCGGGGTTATGTGTCAGCTTTTCATTCTGTCCTTAGATTTCATTAACTCCTGGTGCCTGACGGAGGTTCCTGCTCGTGGGGAATAGAAAGCAAAGCCTCGGTAACAGAGAGCGCAGAGTGCTCACGGCATCACGAGAGCGTGGAGGGGAATTCATTTGGAAAATTATAAATTATCCAATTGTTCAAATTCATGAAAAGTGAAGCAAAGCTGGAACTGGTGCTCCAGAGGGGCTGCCAGAGTGATCAGGATAATTGTTCCCCATCTCCCTGCAAGCAGATCAGAGGAGTTTGCTGTTCCCTTAATCTGCCAGAGGGATTCTGATCTTCTGATTCCATATCTTGCCCTAATGAAAAAAATGCAAAATGTTGGAAAAAAATTTTGGTGGCTGAAGTTTACTTTGTTTACCTGGTTCAGAAAGGTGCTGGAAAGATTATTTACGTTTTCATTCCCTGAATTATTAGTCTCAAAGATCATATTCTTAGTCAAAATCTTAAATAGGAGAATCCCTGTGCTTTTGGAAAACGGGAATGTTGGTCTATAGGGTATTTTTACTTTATAGACTGAGGTTTGGTCTACAGGGTATTTCTAGAGTGACTTTGGACTTAGCAGTTGAGTCCTGTTAATTAGATATGAGTTAAAGCTGTGGCTGGTGCTTCCACAGTCACAAAGAGCTCCAAACCCAGAGCTCCAGGGAACACTGGCAGCTGCTCCTGGGTTATTTCCTGACCTTCCCTGACTCCCCCCTGAGGAACTCCCTTGTTCTCCGCAGGTGGCTGCCATTAACCCCAACCACCCCCTTGCCCAGATGCCTCTGCCCCCCTCCATGAAGAACTGCATCCAGCTGGCAGCCTGTGAGGCCAACGAGCTGCTGCCCATGATCCCGGACCTGCCTGCCGATCTCTTCACCTCCTGCCTCACCACCCCCATCAAGATCGCGCTGCGCTGGTGAGTGCCAGTCCCTCCCTGCCCGCCCTGGGGCCTGCCTGGGCCAGAGGAGGGCTTTGGAAATCCAACAGCTTCACCTGACCCGGAGCTCCCCTGCAGGGTGGAACAGCAGGGTTTGAACTGTGCGCTGGGGACAGCGGCTTATTAATGAGAACTAGAAAGGTGAAAATATTGTTATCTTCTACTTAGTGCATTTCACTTTCCAGCTCGGTATCTAGGTTTGCTCAGATTAAGGGATTTACTGTTCTGGGAATTAAATATCTGCTTCCCCAGAGAGCAGGAATGGTACACAGTGCAACACAACTTTCTGCAAACTGTCCTTTGCACAAATCACATTCCAAATATTGCGGTTGCTGTAAATAATGCAGGAGCTTTAAACAGTGCTGGAGTGAGAGGAAGGGAGTGATAAACCAGGGGAAGATGTTCTGGAATGACAGACCGAGTTAATTAGGCAGAAAGTTAGAGAAGGCTGCTCCAGAGAGCAAGAGCTTTCCAAGAGCAGTGTTCTACCCAACACCAGGGACCTGTGCCTGGGGAGGAGTCTGGAGCCCCCAGAGCTCGGAGGGTCCATTCCCAGGGGCTCTTCCAGCTGCTCCTCTCAAGTTTGTGCCTGGTCCAGAATGGAAAAATTTTGGGGCATTTGCTGGATGGGGTTTGAACAGGCAGAAGCCCATGGACACTGCAGGTGGTGGTGAGAAATTGTCACCACAGCTCCAAGAGTTACTCACTGCCCTTTGGAGATATTTGTAATAAATTACAATTCTTCAAACTCTTTCTGTTTCACATTAGCAGCAAACTGAGCAAGTTCCTTTGGCCACGCTCTGGTTTGGATATGTGAAGTTGTGTAAGAGAGGTTTTTTGGTGGGTTTTGTTTGTTAGATATGCTAAGAAAGGGTTTTTTTTGGATACTGTGTTCTGTTCAGGAATTTTCTGTTCCTCATCTCCATGGGAACGTGGCTGAGGGGGTGAGCAGGGCAGGTTCTCCACAGGCTACACCTGCATGAGAGATTCTCTGAGTTGTGTCTCGGGCTGTTTGACAGGAAAGGTGTTTGTAAAACTGCTCAGGGGAAGGGTTTAAACACCTCAACCTCAGCTGGCTGATGCTGGAAGGTGCTGTGGGAACTCCTGGATAGTGAAGAATTCCCTCCCACCTCCAGTCCAATGATTGTGTGGTGTTCACTGCACTGTCAGAAATTTTATTCTCTGATGAAGGTTCTGCTCCTCTTGTGTTCCCAGTTGATTGGCAGTATTGCAGGTGTGGGTTTATCCATGCAATCCTGTAAATAGTAAGTGCTGCTGTGGATCATTGGTTTTCACTGATGTTAAACTCAACAAATGCAAAACCAGACCCTCTGCTGCATTCTAAGAGTTTGAGCCAAGCTGTGTGTTGATGTCCTAAAGCTGTGAACCAAAAGTAAACACGGATACCTTTGCCATTAAAATCTCCCTTTTGCTTCATCTCAGCCCTTTTCCTAGAGCTGACCCAGAACCCTGTGGAACTGCTTTTGAAATACGACATTTGTGCAGTTCCAGACTGGCACTCTAATGAGGTTTCATATATGGAATTTATGGGCAAATGAAGGTTTGAATAAACATTTATCCATCCCATTTTGTTCTCTGTGGCGAAGTCACTGGAGGACAAAATCCCTCATCAATTGGGGCTGCAGCTGCAGCCACTTCTGTCTAATTTCAGGGGAAGTAAAATTGATGCTGGGAAGAGAAGCACAGGTCAGCCAAGCCTTTGGGATGTGGGGCATGGAACTCCTGATGCCAGCCTGCAATTCCAGGAGCCTGGAGTGTGACTTGGCTGTGTGGACGCTGATTGTCCTTGTGTGTAGCGACTGCTGTGAGCTGACGTGTTCCAAATAGATCCTGTAACTATATAAAGCTCCGCGTGAGGCAAATTGGGAGCTAAGCTGCACGGACTGTTAATCCTGACGGATCGCGCTGTCGGGAGGCAGACGCGATGTTGAGGAAACGGGCAGCGCTCGGTGTGTTTGGGGCCCTGTTTTACGCAGATCCCGGCGGCTCACGGTGTCCGAGGCGCCGGCGGCTCCCTGGAAGCGGTGCTCAGGGTGACTCACGTGCCTGCCTCTCCATCGCTCCTGGAAGGCGCAAACTGGCTGCGGTCACACGTCCCGAGTTCCGCGGGTCCAGCGAAGGCTGCGCCGGCCTGAGCTGACTTCAGGGCCTTGTGGCTTGGAGCTGTGAAATCCCATCCACAAAGAGGGGTAGGGATCCTGAAAAGTGCTGGAAAACCCCCAAACAGCAAGGAACAAAACGCTGGGGAGCTGCTCAGACTCGAGATGTGCAGTTTGATCTCCAGAAGGCCCAGCCAGCACTGGGAGGGCACAGGAAAGGACTGGAGCTGTGGCTGCTGATGTTCTGTTTAAAGTGTTTTGTGGGCTTTTTCCCTAATGTATTTATTTTGCATTTCTGCTTGAGATTTTGAGGTTAACTCAAATCCAGTCCTCTGTCCCACATTGATTTAAACAAACTTCACTGAGTTTCAAAATATTCCAGTGATACTGAGCACTATTTCCTGTATTTCTGGGTTTGGGTTGGAAGGACCTTAAAGCCCATCCAGTGCCACCCCCTGCCATGAGCAGGGACACCTTCCACTGGCCCAGGGTGCTCCAAGCCCCGTCCAGCCTGGCCTGGGACACTCCCAGGGACACCCTTCCTTAGAGGCACAGATGTCACCGTGCAGAGCTGTGCTGCTCTCGTCAGAAGGGTTAAACTCTCCAGCCTCATCCCAGGCACCCGGCTCTGCCAGGCTGAGTCTGCCTGTGGCTGTTTAGGAGGGAATTTCCCTGCGTGGTTCCGTAATGCGCTGTCGTAAGAATTTTATATTCCAGCAGATTGCACAGGGATCCCACTGCAGGTTCCTGGGTTCTTTATGGCTGCTTTTTACGCTGGATGACGCACGCGTCAGGAAAGCAGCCTGGGGACCGTGAGCTTTCCAGAGCCTGTCCCACTCCTGGGCTCCAATGGATGCCCTTCAGGCAGGGGATGCCACAGGAAAACTGGAGCGGTCCTCAAGATTTCAGAAATGAGCTCTTGTCTTGTCTTTAATAAGTAATTGTTCTCCCCTTTGTCTGGGGAAAAACCTTTTGGACATGGATAATGTGGCTCTGGTGAGGAGAGATGTGGGACATGGGATTGTTGGGCAGCTGAGCCCTTCTGGTCCCACAGAACTGGGCAGTGTTGGGGCAAATGTCAGCTGAGATTACACTGAAGGGTAAATTCCTCCTTAAACAAGAGAGCGGATTCCTGAGGGACTGGGGCAAGGGCTGGGAATGCGGCGCTGTCAGGGGAAGTCATTTCAAGTTGGATTTGCTGGGTTTCCACCCTGGAGCTGTGTTCCCACTGCTGCCCTGTGTTCCCAGGAGGGTTGGAGGAGGGAGGCAGCGCTCGGAATCCGGCCGGCAGCGTCCCCCCTTCCCACACACTCCCGAGTTTAGCAGCTTTGGGGATTTTCCAGGCGCTGCTGACAGGGCTCGGCGTTTTCCAGGGCTGCTGTTCCTCGAGTAGTGGGATTTGTAAGGCTGAGGAAATGGAGTCAGCAGTTTTTTTAATTAAATAACGGAGGTGTCTGAACCTGACGCATTCCTCCCGTTCGCTGCCTTCTCCCTTCCCTGCCTGCAGTGCCAGATCTCTCAGGGAAGCCCGGCCAACGCTGATCATTATTCCAGCAGCATAATCCTCCCCAGCTCCCGGGAGGCTGTGCTGGATGCCTGGGAGCCCTTTTCCCCCGCTGTGTGTTGGAACACTTGTCACCCTGACAGTTACAATGGCCCAGTTTTGACACCTGACGATGGAAATCGCCACCGAATCACGAGGGTGACAAATGCTGAGGGCCTCGTTTGGCTCTGATCATGCCATGCCCAGGTTTCCTACCCAAACACCATTTTAAAGGAGAAACAGTGCAATAAAGAGCCCTCCTTCTGCATCCTCTCCACAGAGCCTTGTCATTAAACACTCAATTAGTGTGTTCTATTTTACTGTCTCTCCCCAGGTTCTGCATGCAGAAGAGCGTCAGGCTGGTGCCAGGAGTCACATTGGATTTAATAGAGAAGTAAGTCAAATTTTATATGTATTGGGGTGTCCTGAAAGGGGTTAGGAGAACAGAAGTCTGGATAAGAAGTGTAAATTCTTAATAGGAAAGTGTTCCCAGACTTCCCTGGTATTTGGTGAGGCGCTGCATGGTGTGGGGAACTGGAGCTGCTGATGGCACCTTACCAGTAATGGGGTGAGATCACATCAGCTCCAATTTCCTGTGCAATTTGTGCATGTTTTCAATCAGCTGAGGTTCAAAAAGCCCCTCAGTGCTGCCAGCCCTTCCACACAGGTGTATTCGGCCAGCCAGGTTCATTAGCAGTGTCAAGGTTTTTAATTATGCTAATTTTACATGGGAAAAATTTATCTCCTCTCAGCTGGGGAGGGTAAGAGATAATTTGTATAAAGCTGTGTTTCAGAGATACTCATTGGGCCAAAATAAAAAAAATTACAGCTTACAGCTGACAGAGCAGAGGCAGACCCTGTCTCTCTGAGGTGTCAGAGTGGTTTTCAGGGAAAGGATTCACCACTGGGTGTTGCTTTCTCTGAAAGCTCTGGGGAAATGTGCTGGGGTTTGGGTTTCTTGTGGCCTCGAGGAGATGGGAAGCAGGAAGGAAACCTTTCTGGGGCTGACCTCGCTGTGCCAGAGGTGTGCACAGGTTTGGGGATGAGGAGGAGACTGAGGCCATCTCAGGCCACTGCAGAAACAGTGGCTGTGGTATGTTAATTAATTAACGATTGCTACAAGAGTGTCTCTAATCAAAGAGTGGTGAGGTCGCTGAAGGTCTGAGCCAGGCAGCTCAGCCTCAGCCTCACAGAGCACTTGGATGTGCTGCTGAGTGTTAAATCCTCCTTGAATAAAGGTTTCCTGGCAGAAATAGGTTTTTGTTCTGTGCTCTTGGTCTGTGCTGTGCCACAGCACACGTGTGTGTGTTACAGGCTTCTTCAGGGGAAGGGTGCCAGCAGCAGCTTCCTGTGGATATCAAATATTTAAACCTCATCATCTTAAGCTGCTCCTTATATCAATTATAGAAAACACAGCTTCTTATTACAGTCTCGAGACAGACCTGGAATAATTCCTGGATTGCCTATGTGTATATTGTAATTTCTAATTCAGTTGTCTTTAAAATTGGGGAAGGAGTTTCTATTGCAATTAAGCTGCAGACTTTGAGGCTAAATGAAGCTGCACCTTCTCTGGAGGGCTCCGATTTCCAATTATCCGGGCTCAGCCCACGTCCTGATGAGGGAACGTGTGGTGGATCCTGATGTGCATTTACATCACAGATCTTCTGAGATAAAGCCAAAACAATCCCTTAGCTTAGAAATAATGATCTTTGCTGGAGCCAGACAGCAAAATACAAAGGAATTTTGGTGGAGTATTGGGAATTTGGGAACTTCTGGCCGCCACCTCGTGAGACCTTTTGTTGGCAGCATCTCTGGCCATGTTCCTCCTGCCTTGGGGGGACTTTTCTGTTTGATCCCAAGACTTCAAATCATCTGTGCTGGAGGTGTGGCTGCTGAGTGATGTGAGGTGGGCTTTGTTCTGCTTTTTGAAAAGTTTGGGAAAAACCCTAAGGAATGGTTTATGGGAATAAACCTGTGGTAGTGGGAATACAAAACTGGGTGCCAAGAATCGGGGAGGTACAAGGATGCTTTAACCTCTGTTACTGCATTGGGCTCCCTCTCCCAAAATCCCACTCTCAGGGGACCCAGGAATGGTGTATGGCATTCCTGGGATCTTTAACCTGGGTCCATTGTGCAGAAGGAGGGAATTCTAAACAAAAATCCCACGAGAAGGGGAAAACAAAAAAAGCCTTGAGAGCTGTTCCTGCTTCTGGCGGGGCTGCTCGGAAGAGATCCTGTGACAGTCTGAGGAAGTGGCTGTGTGTCCGGGCCCCCAGCTCAGTGTCACTGTCCCTGGGGAGGAGCCTGGTCCCTCTGGCCCCTCGCTGGTGACAAAGGACCCCTCTGAATGTCACGGCGTGGGGAAGGTCCTGGTGCGGCTGGTCCGGAGCAGAGCCCGCTCCAGGCTGTCGTGCACCAGCACCACATCCATAAAAGTCACCAGAAATAACAAATGTGAGGCTAAAATTAATGTTTGTTTCCACTTGAAGCATTATCAAATGTCAGGAGTTGGAAATTGCTAATGTTTTAATGTCTGTTGGGTATTGATGGGTGATGGTTCAGTAGGAGCCAGTTTAAAGATGGAGGAGGAAAAAGAAAATCCCAAGAGATCAGACAGCAAAAGTGATGGAATTGGAGAAAATGTAGGAATTAATCTGTAATGTAACAAATCCTTTGTGGCCAAGGGGCTCAGGGGACATCACTGGCGCTGGCCTGGGGGGACCAGGAGCTGCAGGTTGGGGTGAGTGGGGCTGAAGAAGTGTCCCTTTGGCACTTCCACCTCAAAATTTAACACAAACAGCAGCTCTTGGCTGAATTTTTGAAGTCAAGCACGTGGGCTCAGAGAAGTTTGTTTTGTCAAAGTCACTGGAAATGATGATTGGTTTGCAAGAGTCAGGAGGACAAAAGGTGTCCCCACGTGGTGATGATCTGACTGGGTTTGGGGTTAAATAAAGTTATTGTTGCTCTGCAAGCAGACAAGGCCAAATGCTTGTTAAGCTTCCATTTGCAACAAGGTGCAACACTGCTGCTGAAGTACCCAACCTGCCTGGTGCTGCCAGAGCTGCTGCAATTCCAGCTTGGCAGAGCCCACCGAGGTTCCTCGCTGATGGAGAAAGGCATTGGGTTCCAGGAACAGAGCTGGTGCTGGCAGCAGGATCAGGCAGGGCCCGTCCTGGTGCCTCTTGGACGAGGGACTGATGGTGGTGGGAGGCAGAGTGACACTTGTGCTGTGCAGGACCTCCCTGCAGCAGGGCTGGGGCCACATCCTGGAGGTGTCTTTGCAGATACTTAATCAACCATGTGCTAGTCCAAACTCTGAAATACTGCAGCCTTTCTTTTTTTTTTTAATATTTATTATTTATAGTGGAAGATGATAATTCATGGTTTGCCTTTGCACCTGGGTTAGGCAGCTTTCAGCCCCTTGATTTTCTTCTAGAAAACTCAGCAGAAGACGTCAGAGGTGATTTCTGTGTGTCAGTGGGTGCTCCTGGCCCCGGTGTCACGGGGCTGCTGTGCCTCAGAGCCCTGGAACCTCCTGCAGCCCTGCTGGAGCTGAGGCAGCGCCGGGCCCTGCAGGGTGGGATCGTCAGGAGCTCCCCTTGTGCACCCACTCAGGTTTGCTGCGCTGGAGCGGCTCCTTTGTCACCGCTGTCACGGGGTCTCAGGCAGTGCAGGCACAGCCTGTTGTGAATGCAGAGTGAGGATCCTGCTCCCAGGGATGGTTTTCATGGCAACGCTGCGCTCACATCCTCGTTCCGGAGCTGCCGTTGGCGCTCGAGGCTCTGCAGCTCCTCCAGCCCTTTGTCTTCCTCAGACCTTGCCAAGGTTTCACAGCCTGGGCACGGCACACCTGGATCAGCCCTGGCTTTGGTGGTGGGCACACGTCCCTGAGCACGGGAGCTGTGTGGGTCCTGTCTGCGCCGCTCTTGCCAGGTCAGGAGGTTTCACACAGAACCATTCCGGTTGGAAGAGACCTCCAAGATCACCGAGTCCGAGCTGTGCCCGGTCCCCACCTTGTCCCCAGCCCAGAGCACTGAGTGCCACGTCCAGGCCTTCCTTGGACACCTCCAGGGATGGGCACTCCGCCACCTCCCCGGGCAGCCCCTTCCAGTCCCTGACCACCCTTTCCATGGAGAAACTCCTGCTGCTGACTAAAAACTGCTGTGAAAGTTGCCACCACGTGGTGTGAGCCGAGTGTCTGGCTTGCTGGGGAAGCTCAGCAAGGATCCCTTTGGTTCCCAAGTAAGCCTCCTCTGGCTTGGGGAGCTGTGCTCTGCTGCAGAGGGTGTTCTGCAATGCAAATATTGACGGGGAATCCTCACCAGAGCCTCCGTGGCCTCGTGTTCCCTGCGCGTGCTCCGGGGGATCCATTAGCAAACACTGCTTCAGAGATGTGTATTTTTCCTCTGATACCAAGACAGACAGGAATTTTTTATAAGATGTTAATTTCTAGCTGGTTTAGAACTGTATTTATACAGGGGAACATGCTACCTCAGAGCCTGCACGGGAATGGTGCTGCTGCATGTGTCACAGGAGTGAGTGGCCAGAGAAAGGCTTCCTGTGTTGGTCCTGATACTTCTAATATTTAAAAACTTGTCACAGAAAGGAAATTGGTTTAAATTAGGATTAAATCCCTAGGATGTCTTAGGTTGGTGCATGTTTCTGAAACTTCCTCATCCTATTGCTGATCCTTTCTCGTGTGGAGAAGAGCTGTGCTCAGGAGTGCCAGGCTGTGTATTTTACATTGTACATCTGATCGTTAACAAGGCAGCCCAGGCCTTGGTTTGTTAGGTAGGTTTTTTCCTTCTTTTTTCCTTGTCTTTGTTTTTATGAGGAACAAATAAACATTCAAAAGCATGTTCAGAGAAGCTGATCAGGATGGAGGCAGGAGCTGAGGAGAGTGAAGAGCAGCTCACAGCCCTTGTCTTCCCTGAGGGATGGGGTGTGTTGATCCTGGGTCTCAGGGCTGTCACCTGGGCTCTTCTATCACTGGAATCAGGTTGCCTCATGGTCCTCTGGTTTGTTCTCGTATGAGAAGTTTGTTCAGCTTGGGGATGAAAACAATTCGAAGGACTTTTTTCAGAGTACAAAAACAAGACGCTGGGCTCTGGAGAGCCTGGTGGAACGATGCTGTTCCTCCTTCACTGAATGTGCTTTGGCCTGGCTGTTGGCTCAGGGGTGTTGGTACTGAGAGTAATAAATGTGGAGCCCAGAGGGGACCATTGGTTTGTCCCCTCTGACCTTGTGCGTGTCTCAGACTGCAGAATGTCCTCAGGCTGCTCCTCAGAGGAGTCATGCAGCTCCTGCTCCTCTGAGCTGGCTGTGCCTCGACCCTCGGAGAGATGAGGGTTGAATCACTTCTCTTTCTTTTAGTGGTAAAGTGCTCTTCTTTCTTTCTTCCTCCATTTGTGAGAAGTATTTGTTGGCACCAAGATTTCTCTGTTCTAGGTGTTTATCCCAACGTTAACGTTGTTTTTTGGTAGGGTGAATAGAATGACCTTAAATCTCTTGTTCTGTTGCACTGATTCAGTTTTCAAAGCTTTTTCTGCATCCTTTGTGTTCTGTATCTCCTGGTTTTACACTGTTTAAATGAATGCCAAAGTGGGAATACTTGGCAAAACATTCTAGTTCCAGTCTCATCATATGAGGCCAAATCCCCTCTGCCCACTGCTCCTTGTGATGTGGATCCATGCCCAGCTCCCTGTCCATAACCATCCCTGAACGCCCAGGGCTCTCCCAGCTAAACTGGTGTTTCTTTGGAGTGTGTTGGCTGTTGTTCCTGTCTTTACCCCTTGATGAGTCTCCACGTGACAAGGAAACGTTACAGCAGAGTCCCTTTCTCTCCAGATCTCGCTCCAAAGCCTCAGAGCTGTGCATGTGTGTATCCCAGAACAACAGGGGGTTTATTAAGGGTTTTATTTCCCCCACTTGTAGGATTCCTGGGAGGCTGAATGACAGGAGAACTCCCCTGGGAGAGCTGAACTGGATCTTCACAGCCATCACAGACACCATCGCCTGGAACGTCCTGCCCAGAGGTGAGGCCGGGGCAGGGGAGGGGCATGAGGAGTCAGATCAATGAGACACCGAAATGGGGAGAAAATTAAACCCTGCATCTGGAAGAACAGATCAGGATGGATCTGAAAGCTAGTTTGTTTTTTATTTGTTCTTTTTACTAGAGCATTGCAGAGACCTGATCATTAGAACCCAGAAAGAGTTCTTCTGTGCTAACACAATTGTCGTAGCTTGAATAACTCTCTTTCTTACTGTATTTGTACAGAGCAATCTGTTTTCTTCCAGCCTTGGTTAGTAGCATGAATAAAGGCTTTTTCTCTCCTCTTTGCTGGTAAGGCAGTTTTGTTTCCCATGGGTAACTTCATCCCTCATTTCTCTACCCCTGTTCTGCTCTGAATTGGTACTTCTGGAGCACAAGCAGCCAAATTTGTAAACAGTTCTCCAACCCTGCTCTTCCTAATGCTCACACAGCATCAATTCTTCTCTGCCCTGTGGAAGAGAGCACATTTGCTATCTTTTAGGATTCATTTTGGCTTCTCATAAGCACATCAAACTGCCAGTTAACAGATGGATAGTTCTTGATTAAACAGTACACAGAGGTCCTGTTCTCCCTCAGTAATTTTCCAAAAACTTAGGCTGAGCTGAAATGAAACACCAAAGGGGGGATTTGATCCAGAAAAGGCAAAAAAGAACCCAAGGTAGAATGGAGTAGCTTTGGTGCTTGGAGGGAGCTCTGAAGGCAGAATTTCCCTTTCGTGGTTGTCGTCATGTCCCTGCAGAACCGCTGGAGATTCCTTGGTACTGGAACAAAGTGTTAACATGGTTTTACGTCTTAAACCCTTTTTGCATATTACCTGAGGTGCTGAAATGTGCATGTAGTGACTCCTGTAATCTCTTGGCAGATCTTTTCCAGAAGCTCTTCCGGCAGGACCTGCTCGTGGCCAGTTTGTTCCGTAACTTCCTCCTGGCAGAGAGGATCATGAGGTCCTACAACTGCACCCCCGTGAGCAGCCCCCGGCTGCCCCCCACGTACATGCACGCCATGTGGTGAGTGCTGGGCACTGGGAGCCTCCAGGGCTGGCGCTGCTCGGGGTTACTTGGGATGTTGGGAAGGAATTCCTGCTGGGAGGGTGGGGCAGCCCTGGCACAGGGTGCCCAGAGCAGCTGTGGCTGCCCCTGGATCCCTGGCAGTGTCCAAGGCCAGGTTGGACATTGGGGCTTGGAGCAGCCTGGGACAGTGGGAGGTGTCCCTGCCATGGCAGGGGGTGGCACTTCAGGGTGCCTTCCAACCCAAACCATTCCATGATTCCACTTGAATCTCTGCAGTGCTTCCCTGGTTCAGTCAGTGCATCAGGAGTGGAACCGCTTGTGGCAGCCTAATACCCATCTCCAAAGCTGCTTCTGCTCTGGGCATTCATAATTATCCTGTAATTCTGTGGTGCAGAAGCTTCAGTCCAGCCCTGTCACCTTTCACCCCAAATACCAAAGAAATGGGTCATCTGCTGCTGTTATTTTCCCAAAGTGAAGCTGGTCCCCTGGGATTGTGCAGGGTGGGAAGAGCCGAGGCCTGAGGGAAAGGTCCTTGACTTGTGTTGCTGAAGTGGAAGGAATTCCTGCTGTAGAGTTCCTCTACTTTTACTGTTGCTTTTAAGATGATTAATGGAAATGGAGGTGGCACAGTTATCAAAAAGCTCTTAAATGTAGTTCTGCTTATCAAACCAATGTCCCATGAACAATTATAGTAAAAATAATAATAATAATAACAACAGTAATAACAAAAATGCTGGCTTTTATTTTCTTACTCATTGTGATCAATAGAGCAGCACCAAACTGGGCCAAGTGCTGAGTGGTGCAGTGGCACTGAGGGGGCTCCTGGGGGACAGAACTGAGCCTTGCTGAAGGCTGAGGGAGTGACAGGTAAAGGCAGCTGAGGGGGCTCAACCTGCCTGCATTTCCAGAAGCCTTTTAATAGGTTTCCTCCATAAAAGTGTGGAGGAAGGTGAATGTAGAGGGTGATGATGAATGAGTGTGGCACTGACAGCAGCACTGAGGAACTCAGATTCTCAGAGCAGCATGGGACAGTGGGAGGTGTCCCTGCCCGTGGCAGGGGGTGGGATGAGATGAGCTTTAAGGTGCCTTCCAACCCAAGCATTCCATGACTCCATGGCGTGGTTTCTGTAGGGGATGGAGCCAGGCTGGCAGCAGGGAGCCCCAGGAGCCTTTGCAGGTGCAGGCAGGCACGGAGGAGGCATTTGCTGGTACCACAAAGGTGCTTTAATTATTGAAAATCCTGGAGGAAGCTGGGGAGCCTTTGGCTGGAGTTGTCAGCAGTTGGGCAGCTGAACAATCTGAATGCTGGGACGTGGCAAACAATGTCCCTGAGTGCTTTGGGTCAGCAGCTTCTGAGGAAAACTGCTTCAGTCATTTGTGAATGGGATGAGCTGTTCTGTCAGTGTCACCCGGGGGCTGGGACACTTGTAAGGGCAGAGCAGGAAATGCCACCCGAGCGCCCGTGGTGATTCTGGGCTGCTGCTGGATGTGGCAGAGCTCCAGCCATCAGCTGCAGTTTGCAAGTGCAGGAGGGTAGGACACGGTGCTGCAGGAGTTTCAAAATTAAACCAGTAAATTTCTGGAGTTATTTATAGCTTGCTTTTTGTCAGCATATTAAAAATCTATATTTTCTGTTCCTTATAGGGATGTAATTCATTCTTATTGCCAGCCTATTAAAAGCCTGTGTTTCTGATTTCCTATGGGAATATGACTTGACTTGGAGCTGGTGTTGCCATCCACGGGTTGAACCACAGGAATGAAACTGGGAATTCCTGGATCCCATTTTTTGTCTCTCTCAGACTTGCATGGCAGCACAGTGGGGTCTAGAAACACATTTTCTTTGCTCATATTGTGGTTCTGGAGCAGAATGGTGCTGGAAATTCCTTTGGGAAGCTGCAGGATGGTGCTGGAGACACCTTTGTGACGCCCCTCAGAGCAGAGCACGTTGGTGCTGCTTTTTAGGATTTACCAGAAGAAATTCCTTAAGAACAGTCACACAAAGGGCTCTTTTCCTTGTGAATCCCAAACACTGGTGAAGTAGAGAGCAAGGGAGCAGGGAATTGGCACACTTTATTCAGTGCCCTCCAAAAAACGTGCAGTTTGCAGCAAATCCAGCAAAGGGGAAAATTCCACTTTTGTCCGAGGTGGCTCAGTGCGTTATTACGAACTTTTAGTAAGGACGGATTTAGAAACTAATTTAGGGCTCGTTTAAATATTTTCTAAAAATAATCACTTGCCTATCACCTTTCACTCAGGAATTTTTTAATGGATCCCTGATCTGAAACCTGCAGACCCATTTTACAGTTTGGATGAGCTCAGTGTTGATATGAGGGCAGGGGAGTTGGCCACAGGGTGCTGGAAAGGATGAAACTCCAGCCAGGGCTTGTGGGGGTCCCATGGAACCAAGGCCTGTGGCTCTGGGTGGGGGCTGATCCCGCAGAGTTTTCTGATGGGTGTTTTATCCAGAGTTTTCCCAGATTTCTGATCCCCAGGCAGTGTTTTGGGGAGCAAGTCTGGCTGCCATCACAAGGGGTGAACGTGATGGGAGCGACACTGCAAACAGTCCCTTACATTTGAGCATTGATAGCTGGGGATCTGGCACAGGTGTGACAGGTGCTGAGGCTGCTCTGCCTTTGGCTTTAGCCCTCTTGAAAACAGCTTTTTAAAATGTTATCCTTTCAAGTTGGTGTTCTGGCCAATTCATTTGGGAGATCACACTATCCTTTCTAGCCGGAACTTGAGGAAAAGTGAGAATTCCCATTTTTTGAGGGAATATTTGACCCATGAGCTGTCAGTCCCTTCCCTTCACCAAGAAGGGCAGTGTGCTTTGGAGTCAGGAGAGGTGATCTCTGTGGCTGTGACCTCTTGGACAGAATCTGACATGTTATTTCTGTTTTTCCTACTTTTATTGGCTTTCTGAGTTTTCCCTGCTCAGCCCCTTCCCCTGGGGCACGGGCTGCCTGTGTTTGTGTGGTGCCTCTCCCTGCAGGGTCTTGGCTGCTGCAGGCAGTGCCCTAATACAGGATTAATATTAACATTAATATTAATATGCATTGATTGGCTGGCTGTGCTGCTCAGCTCGGGTCGCTCTGTCTATTGTGCATGAGAACAGAGCTCTGTCAGCACCTTGATCTCTGCCGTGATGGATTAGGGTTTATGCATTCCTGCTGTTGCCAGCTGCTTTTATTCATGGCCTTTGAAAAGACCTAATAATGTGTTTGGAAATATTTCCTAACACAGGTCATATATTAAACCCCAAGTACCTTAATTATGCTTTGGAAGAGCTACAGCCCATCCCTAATAGAAACACCGTGGTGTGTTTGCAGGCCATGAAATTCGGGTTGAAAGGAGTCATAATGTACTGCAAATACAGCGAGCTGGAGGTTCTGGCTGAAAACAAAACCATAATGCAGCAACCCAATTACAGGTGGAGCAGCACGGGAGGGTGCAGGATGGATCGGGGCTGCTCAGCCATCCCTCAGGGAAACGAGGCTCGTGGAGCTGCGCCGAAACACTCGGTGGCTCTGCAAGAAGAAAGTGATTGTTTGAAGAGGTATTTGGGTTTGACGTTTGAAGGATTAGATTAGTTCAGATTACACTGTAACCAGATATTTTTTGTGTCTATGTGTTAGTCTTAACATCTCCAAGTCCCATTATCGGACTACGGAGACTTTGATGCAGGACGGAAATAGCAAAGCCTGTGCTCTAAGTTGTGGCCGGAGCAGGGGGATGTGCTGGGAGAAGAAAAGGATTTCAGACTTGTTCCAAATATTCATAGCAATAACTGTTTTTTAAAAATAGCTGTGTCTGAGCAGCTTCCCAGCTGTGCCCAAAGCAGCTTAGGGAGGTGACGGGGTCACTGCGACACAGGTGAACCAGGGCTGGGATCTGGGATTCAGTCACACAGGGCATGGCTGGCCCTGGACTGGCAGAACAAATGTGGGGTGTCTTGTCCAACAGACGTGATGGGCTCAGAAATATTTAATGGCTCCAGAAATAGGGTTCAGAAGGAGGAGCTGCCCCGAGCCCCAGGACTGCACGTGGCCTCAGCCTCCCTTCAGCTGCCCCTCCAGGCAGGAGCACTCCTGTTCCCTGGTACCTGTGTGGTGCCAGGTAATGCACACCATTCCAAGGGAAAAAGAGAACGTTGAAAGACGTCAAGAATACATTATTAACAAAGGGACGTGAGAGTTAAAAGCATCAGACATTGAGTCAGCCCCGAAAATTTGAGCGTAAGAAAATCAGCCTCCACGAGCTGCCAGCTAATGGGTACCCGTGGGTGCAGACAGACACAGGCTCTAACTGCGCTCAGTTTCTGCTCTCTGAGTGTTTCTGGGGGTTTCCATTGCCTGGCAGTTCGTGGGTTTGGGCAACAAACCAGTCCCTGAGCAGGGCTGGGACTCTGCCTTCTGTTCTTTGCTTGAAGTCCAAACTTTGCAGCACTTCTGGGAAACAAAGAGGCAGCTGATGAGTTCATGTTAAATTATTAAACATTTAAACAGTCCTAGTGTAGGGAAAGGGGATTGGACTGAGCTGGGGTTCCCTCCACACACCATTCCTGCTGTGGTGCTGCCTTGGCTTTGGGATAAGCAAAATCACTTTTTTTAACTGAGCCAATCTTCCTGCTAAGGAGACATTTTAACTACAGAACAATTAGTTCAAGGTAGTATTAAAAAACCCCTCTTTAACACCTTCTTTCACAGCATAACTCAGTTGAAGCACTGGGGTGTTTCACAGGGTTGTCACCCCGTGGATACATTACTGTGTCACCCTGTCAGGGTGGAGGGCCTGGAGTCACTGGGAGAGAGCAGTGAGGAGGGAGGAAAGAATGATGCTGAGCCCTTTTTGTCCCAAATGCAGTGGAAACAAATCTTGCAGAGCACTTTGCAGACAGCAATCTCTGCCGAGGGAGTGCACTGACCTCTGGCTTGGCTTTCACAAATCACTTGTGGGATGCAGCACCTCCCATCCTGGTTCCCTGCTGCTCCCAAATTTATCTCTTGTTTGTGTGACAGGAGTTCAGGCAGCACATCCACCGTGTGCCCACCTTTCCCATTCCCTCTGGGATATTAAAGCTGTCAGTCACTGCTGCTCCTCCCCCCAGCCATCCCTGTCACCGGCACTGTGGCAGTGTTTTCCCTTCTCTTCCTCTCCCCACCCTCCGGGGTTTTGTCCTTCCCCATTCATTTGTGGCTTGGTTTGAATCTTGTAATTACTGTAACACATGTTTAATGCCACTGTCTGTTCAGCCAGCACAGTGAGTTACCTGTGTGCAACCTGTGTGTAACCCTGAGGCTCTGAGGAGGCAGCAGCTGTTCCAGTGGCTGGAAATAGAGAAGTTTTACTTTGGGCAAACCTGTTAGTTGGTGTCCCATTGGCTGGGAGGATTTGTGTTTTCCACAGACAGAGCAGAAGCAGCATGCTGGGTGGTTTGGAAGGGCTGGAGAATCGTCTCAGGGCTGGTTTGGAATGGTTGGAGAAGCATTTGAAGTGTTTGACTTGAGCAGAGTCTCTTCCACAGTTGACATTAATCAACAGCCCTTGGAAGGGTGAGTAGGTTTGAGTTGAGAAGGCTGGCAGAGGTTTGAATGGATCGAGTAACGTTGGCAGAGGTTTGAATGGTTTGAGTAACGTTGGCTGTGTGGCTCCATTGGTTTCCAACAGCCTGTTTTTAGAAGCGTAAAAAAGAGATTTTATTTTAATCTACTCAAATCTCTTTTTAAATTTTTTGTTTGTTCTTTCTGATAACACTTAAACCCTTTGAGATCTGACCTCGCAGGGCTGCTTTGGGCATTTTTGTAGCAGTATTAGTGCTGCTTACCTAAAATTACGGTGAAGAGCTCAGCATCTCTGTGTGCTGCTGCAGTGAGTGACCCTCAGAATCCTTTTGTGGGCAGCCAAAATCAGAGCAGTTGTCTCTGATCTCTAAACCATTTTCCTTCCATGTAGTAAAACTTACCTCAAAGGCCCTGTGGGTTGACATTCTCCAGTGCTGCAGAAAATTTCTTCCGGTGTTGTTCCCATTCCTCCCTGAAAACAGGGAATATCAAGCACTTCCAAGCCAGTCAGACAACACTGTCCACGTTCTTGTGTGGTCAGAATTTCAATTTCCCTTGCTTTTCCTTATGGCTAACTTGTAATGCCTTCTCTCCCCTCTGTCCCCTCCCTGCAGGCAAGCCTGGGACCTTGCTGTTGACATTTGCCTTTCCCAGTTACCCACAATTATCGAGGAAGGAACTGCCTTCAGGGTAAGTCGGGGAGCGTCCTCAAACGTGGGCCCGGTTTCCTCCGTTCTCTGACACCTCAGTTCAGCTCATCACTTCTGCTGGTGCAGTTTAAGGGTTTATGTTTTTGAAGAATTGTAAATGTCTGGCATAGGCTGCCTGGAGAAGCTGTGGCTGCCCCATCCCTGGAAGTTGGACAAGGCTTGGAACAGCCTGGGATAGTGGGAGGTGTCCCTGCCCATGGCAGGGGTGGCACTGGATGAGCTTTAAGGTCGATTCCAACCCAAACCATTGTGGAATTCTGTGATTCTCCCTTAGAGGAACAGACAGAAATCAAGTTCAAACTCTTCCCTGCTGCATGATCCAGCCCACACGTGGGGGTGAGCAGCAAACTGCTGCCAGTAAAAGCAGTGCCCGAGACCTGACTCGGAACATTCCACAGCGCTCAAACTTGACCAGGTGTTGTTACCCAAAAGGTCCCAACGTGCAGCACGATTTTTGAAATTAAAGGCCTAAACGTGAAAATTATCTCTTTATTGGAGTTGTTTTCAAATATGAAATAGAGTTTGAGGGTATGTCCAGAGAGTTCTCGTAAGCTCAGTGTCGTTAACAGGAGTCGCTGGGGGTTTTTCTGCTTTATTTAATCTCAGAGAGCAGAAAAGTAAAATTTTTAATATATTTAGCTTAAATTCCTTTATTCAGAGTAGTTTTTTCTTGATACTCCTTTGATATTTCATGAAGTGAAACCTTTAAATAATAATTACTGTACAAGCTCAGGTCCCTGTTCCACCCCGATGTCTCTCTAATTTTCAGTAACATTTTTGCAGTTTATTTATATTACCAAACTTCCAAAGGTTTTTGGCTGTAATTGCCGGTTGTCTCCAAAGCCTTGAGTGCAGGAGGAGAACTGTGGGCTCCTGCCAGGCTGGGGGTTGATCAGGATGCCCTGAGGCCTTTATCCTCCCACCCCTTGCCTTCCTCACTCCGTGCTCTGGTTCAGAATGTAAAAAATATGGTTTTTCTTCTCCTGGCTTACATTCATTTTTACTTTCAGTCTCTAACAATATCACTGGAGGCTTTTTTATTAGTGTTAACCCTCAGCTGGGCATTCTCTGTCAAGTGAGCTGAAATTCAGGAGATTTCTGAGTGTTTTGGGGTGGGAAGAGGCACAGACCTGCTGGGGATCAGACAGGAGGTCAGCAAAGACGACTGGTCATTCTCAACTGGAGATCGATTCAGGGTAGGCTGGGAACAATTTACAAGCTGGTTTTCAAGCCTGACAAATGTGGTTTATTGTGTGTTTTGGCTGGAATGGAGGCAGGTTGAGCCATCAGTGTGCAGCTGGGGCCGGGAGCCGGAGTGCGGCGAGATTCCAGCCTGGTTGGAGGTTGGCTGGTGCCGGCCAGGGAGCAGGGAAGGGGAGGAGGGAAGGGGACAGTCCCTGTGGCCACTGCCAGCCTGTTCCTCCCTGCCTGGCAGGGCTGGGCTGGCTGTCAGGGCTGGGAACAGCCGGGGGAGGCACAGGGACCTGCTGGGGGCTGGCAGAGCAGCCTGCCCTGGGTGCAGCCCTGGACAGCCCCCTCAGGGCTGGTGTGTGTCAGCAGCACATCACAAACCACTCCTGGGTATTCCCGGGGTGTTCTTGCCTGCTCAGACCTGGAAAATACAATAACCTGGTGGAGAAGGGCCTGGAGGCTCCCAGTGCTCATACAGGGATGGGTTTGGGCTGGTTTCCTCTCCCTCCTCCATCTCTTCCCTCCCTCCTTCTCCATTGATTTCTGTTTGTCTGTGGATTCCTACCTGGAAGCTGCTGTGTGCTTTGGTCAGTGCATTCTCACCCCCAGCTTGTACCACATCCTCAGAGTGATGGATGCCATGGGGAATTTATTTTCGTTGCTCTTGGATTGTGTCTCTGGACTGGGCAGAGGCAGCTCCGAGTGCTGCTGCGGGAGTGGAATGGCCTCTGCAGAGCAGATAAATCCACTGCTGCTCCATCTGCTGCTCCTGGGGACAGAGCAGCCACACTTCCCTAAGACCTTTCGTGGTCACTTTTCCTGTTTCTCTACTCTTTCTTTCTCCTTTTTTTTCCAAACACATTTAAAGGGACATGTGTCTGCTCAGTCTTTGCCAAGTTTTTATGCATTTAGAAAACCCCAAGCAAACATGCATCAGTTACAGATTACATCTTTAGGAGACAATGAAGTCCACAGGTGTCAGAACTCTTGGCTTCACTCCTTGTTGTTTAACCCATGCCTGCATTCCCACTTTGCTCCCCCAGCACAGCCCCTTCTTTGCCGAGCAGCTCACGGCCTTCCAGGTGTGGCTGACCATGGGCGTGGAGAACCGCAACCCCCCGGAGCAGCTGCCCATCGTCCTGCAGGTGAGTCCTGGGGCTGGGGGTCCCTGCCCATGCCAGGGGTGCCCCTGCCCATGCCAGGGCTGTCTGTGTATCTCCCTGCCCATGCCAGCGGTGTCCCTGCCCATGCCAGGGGTGTCCCTGTCTCTCCCTGCCTGTGCCACGTGTCTGTGTCTCCCCTGCCCGCTCAGCCTCGAGCTGCCAACCCAATGGCCTTCGGGAACATAAATTCCATGGGCTTCTCCAGGTGAACAAGAGCTGGTTGTGTGTTCACCAGACCCATGTGGATGAAGCCAGAGTGCTTTTCCTGCCCTGTCCCGTGCCTCTGGTTGAGCCAAGCCCCTGCTCTGGTCCACATCCGGCTCTGCTGCCTCAGGAGTTGCTGCCTCTCTCAGAGCAGCACATCTCCATTGTCTCTCTGGCATCTCCTCTGTATCCCAGCTCTATCAGGCAGAGACTTTTATCTTCCCTGTTTTCAGAAGGTGGAAGTTACTGCAGCATAAATCGTTTGGAAATGGCTCTTTCATCCGCCTGGTACAGCCTGGGAAGTGTTCCCTTTAATGTGGGGCTGAAGCCTTGCTGCAGGAGCACAGAAACAGCTCTGCAGAGCGTGCCTGGGGAATGTGGGGTTCTCTGGGTGCTGCTCAGACGAGACAGAGGTCACGTGTGGAAAGGAGAGGTAAATCCAGGAAAGGCAGGACGCGGCGTTTCAGCCGACGTGTGATGGCAGGGCCAGGACTGCAGTTGTCATCTGTCAACCTGCTCTGGCCTCCCCTCCCCTGGAGCTTGTGCTGACAGAAATACAAACCCTGGCCCAGGTACCTGTGGGCTCTGCTCTACCAGCAGCACAGCTTAAAGCCTTTCTTTTAAAGGAATGTGGTCCCAGTCCCTTGTACAGGGATCTGTGAGGAGACTCCCCTTCCCTGTCAGCTGGGTCTGTGACTGACAGCACCATCCATCTCTGCAAGACCAAATTTTAATTTCCTGAGTCTCCCAAGCCTTGAGAGATGAGGTGGATAAGCAGATGTGTGGTTTGTCTCTGTCACTGCAATGGAAGCGGGCAGGATTTTGCTCCAGCTCCAACTTTGCTGCTTTCCAATGGATTGTTTGGCACCAGCAGGCTCTGCAGGAGCGTGACTGCAGTGGAACTGAGAGGTCACCTGGCAGAGGAAGCCATGTTCCTGCCTGGAGCAAAACGGAGCTGGGACAGTGTAATTGTTGTTATAATTATAGCATATTAATTGTACAGTGGAATAGGATTGGTTGGTAACAGGTCTGAGGATACTTAGAATCCAAGCTCAGCTGATCCAGGCCAGGAAGGGAGGGAGTTTCAGACCCGTTTTGGGTGTCTTTTGCTTTGGCCCCATGGGAGTGCTCAGACCCCAGGGAGAGAAGCTGTCAGAGAGCAGGCAGCACACACAGCCTGGCCAGGCCTCGATCCCCGGGGAGGTTCCCTCTCTGTGGGATCTCCTGTGCGCAGAGGGCTTGTGGAGATCGCTGCAGTCCCTGAACTCATCCTGCCTTTGTGCGGAGCTGCCTGCTGAAATACAGACTGTTACATGTAAATGATCCCCCTGTGTCCTGCTTCATCCCTAATTTGCGTGTGTGGATGTAATTAACTCCCCGTTTTCTGTCTGGGAATCGCGACGGACGAGTGCCGGTGGCGCAGGGCTGCGTGTGTGGGGCGGCACACGAGCACTTCCATTATCCCACCAGAAGGCTGTGAACTGTGCACTGACCCCCCCATCCCCATCCAGGGCTCTGGAATGTGTGTCAGCTTGGGCTCAGGTTACTGTGCAGAGCCGCTGGGGAGGTGGGAAAGGGAGATCTGTGGGGCCGAGGGCATTGTTTGGGCTGGACAATGGCAAAAGGCAGCTTTTCAAGTCAGACACAGATTGCTCTGGGGGAATGTGCTGCGGGACGGCAGCAGTGTGGAGCTGGGGTTTGTATCTTCACCCAGACAGCCTTTTCAGTTAGTTCCATTTCTTGACAGAGTTTGGAGTTCCTTGGTTTCTCTGCAGGTCGGAGGGTCCCAGCTGTGCCACATCTGTGCCTCCTGCCCCTGCCAGGTCCTGCTGCTGTCCCAGCCCTGCCCCAGCCTCACCTGCCCTGCTCTCTGCTCCTGCTTTAATCCCAAACAGCTGCCCCTGTTATTCCTGGGCTGGTTTATGGAATAGGCTGGTGCCAACTGGGGCAAGATGACCAAAATCCTTTCTCGTATGACCTGTCCTGAGATCTGAGCTCTGCTGTGCAGAGTGAAACCACAGGAGTAGTTATCACATCCCTCTGCTTTCTTCTGGACTTTCCTGCACCACCTCAGTATCCAGTACCAGTCATCCAGAGTGTGAGACATGAGCCAAGTAATTTAGTTATTCTTCAATATTAAACATGAAAAATAATCTAATTTCAATATGCAGCATGCAAAAGCACTGAGAAGGGGATGGAGTTGGGGAGGTAAATCAAGGAGTCTCTTTCCCTGAGATCCATGCTGAAGGATGTTCCTCAATTTAAACTGAGGATTAAACGTTGCATTCCAATATCTTACATCTGTTAAAGAGATTAAGAACTGCAAGTCTATCTGTTAATATTTCACACCAGGGTAGGTATAAGCCAGTAAAGCACCACCTCATTAGCGTTGTCAGACTCCATTTTAATGAGATTTTTATTAACGACCAACATGACCTTTTGCTCCCTCTTAAGTCTCTGGTATTGATTTGCCAAGGAAAGCAAAGCCTCTTCTTGTGCTCCTGAGCTGTTGGGAGCAGTGGGAGGCTGGGCTCTTGCTGCCCTTTGGGTCCTGCTGCAGGGACTGTCACGAGCTTGGCTGGGAGAGGCAGCTGGAATCCTTAGGGATTGCTTCCCTGGTGTCTGGAAAGGCAGTTGGAATCCTTAGGGATTGCTTCCCTGGTGTTGGGAGCAGCTCCGCAAAGGCGCGTTCCCGGGGTGTGACCCCTCGATGGCAGAGCCCTACAGTCAGGGTTTGTCAGTGTCCCTTCCCTGTGCTCTGCAGGCCTGGGGATGTGTTTTCCCTGCACAATAACCCCATCCCTCTGCCCCGCAGGTGCTGCTGAGCCAGGTGCACCGGCTGCGAGCTCTGGATCTGCTGGGGAGGTTCCTGGACCTGGGGCCCTGGGCTGTCAGCTTGGTGCGTGGGAGCTGCACGTGGGCTCAGACACTCCCGTGTGCCTCAGCAGGGGTGGTGAATACAGCTGGTGAGCTAGGGAAGGGAGGTGGGGAGGGTAATCCACAGAGCTCACAGATGACCAGGTTTGTGTGGGAAATGGAGCCAGTGTCCCTACAAGAACAGAGGTTTGTGTTAATCAGATTCGTTCCCGTGTTCGTTTCCAGTACAGCAAAGAGGAGTTCCTTGGGAACAGTTTAGTGTAAAATAATGGAAGGGACAAAGCAGGAGGAAATATCTGGGGCAAGCAAGAAGGTTTGTCATATAAAATAAATAGCCAAAAAAGCATACACATTTATTATGTGTTCTTTCAGCTTACTGGCTGCATCATTTTCTTCTCCTTTATCTGTTTGGTGTTTGGATTTTACAAGCTCTTCTGAGCAGGCAGCAGCTGCATTCTGCAGTTTGGAAAGTGGCAGCACAGTGTGGAGCATAAATAAGAATTAAACAGAGGAGCAGTTTAAAGCACTCCCGTAAATGGAGCTGTTTGTTGATAAAAGGGATGAAGATGAAGCATCAGCTGGTTGTGGAGCAGCTCAGTGATGGGGCTTTTTAGTGGTTTGCTTTACCCCCCTCCTGGAGTTAATTTCCAGTGGGAAGGCTGGAATTCCTGAACTTTGTGATGTGTTTAGCTGGGAGAGCCAATGGCCCCAGCTGAGGGAAGTGAGGATGTGGAGCATAAAACAGCCCAGGCTGTGAGGAGAGAAAGCTGGTGCTGGATTAACTCAGAGTCTCCATGGACCAAATGAGTCTGAAAATACCTGGTGACACTCGAGACCAAAATGAGCAAGAGACAAACACACAGGGATCCCCTCTTTGCTGGAAACGTGTGAAATTATTTTCTACCAGATTTCTTAGCTGTGTCTGTAAAGATGCTGCATCCTGGGCCCTGCTGGGGGGGAGGCTGAGCTGCCCATGGGGGGTTTTGCTCACAGGGTTTTACTGACAGGGTTTTACTGACAGGGTTTTGCTCTCTGCCTCCCAGGCCCTCTCTGTTGGCATTTTCCCGTATGTGCTGAAGCTCCTCCAGAGCTCAGCCCGTGAGCTGAGACCTCTCCTTGTCTTCATCTGGGCCAAGATCCTGGCAGTGGACAGTGTGAGTATTCCTGCCCCTGCCCGGCTTGTGGGCCCCAGCATTGCACTGCCTCAGCCAGGGCTCTGCCTGCTGGGGTTTCAAATAAATAATTAAGCTGGTAAGTAATTGCAGATAAATTTGTAGAGTTGTATCTCTGACTCAATGGTTTGTGGGTGCAATTAGTTGAGCACTATAAAATTATTAGGAGAGGTGCACACATTAATCCAGGCACAATTGCAAGTCCGTGTAGGATGTCTGAACTGCTGTGGATGTTGGATCTTTCCTCTTTGGGGGTTATTTTTGTACCTCTCCTCCATTTCAGTATGGAGAATAGCACTGAATTTGTGAAGTTTTTCCTGCTGTTGATCCAGCATTGTCAGGTTTAGTTTTATAACAATATTTTCATTAACATCCTAAGAGGATTTGGGAAAGCAAAGGAAATGAAAACTATTCATCTTGGGGCTCTCCTGGAACAGCTCATCTGTGGTGCAGCCGAGGCTGGTGCCTCAGCCCCAGGTGTGTGTCGGGGCTCAGGTGTGATTCCCATTCGTGCCCCCCTCCACTCCAAGAGCGCTCTCACCCCCCTGCCCCTCACACATTCCCTCCCATGCTCTGGCATTGCCTCACTTGTTTGCAGGCTCTGCTTTACAGAAAAACACAAAAAAACCCCTCTTAAATGGTGAGTTTGGGTTTCTTTGTGCTGTTTCACTCACTCCTGGGAAGGGAGGAGGGGGCAGCTCCCACAGGGAGGTGCCGTGGACGCTGCTGAGGGAGGGGACAGGGCAGCAGCTCCTTGCAAACGGAGTATTTTCTGTAAGTTCTGAACTTGCACACCAAGCCTGCCACCTGCTTTGGTCGTGTTGTGTTATTATTCACAGTGGAGCTGCTTGTTCCGTGAGGAGGAGGAGGAGGCGTCAGCGGTGCTGGATTCCCACGTTGTTCCCGGGATCTCAGCAGGGAGGGGTTCGGCTCTGGCTTTGTGGCCATCGCCTCCCTCTCTGGGCCCCGGGGACAGGGCAGCCTCCCCGCTGCGGGTGTCCCTGTGCCTGCAGTGAAGCCGAGGCGTGGTTCTGTGTGAGGAACAGAAAGCGCTGACGCCGGGAAGGCAGAGGGGGAGAGGGAGCCTGGAGCGTGCAGTGGCACCGGAGTCGGGGAAGCCTCTCGTAGCTGCGGCCTGGCAGCAATCCAGGCCCTCTGCTCCTGGGTCTGCCAAAACCAGCAGCTTCACTCTCTATAGCACTAAAATATTCTCTTGCATCTCTGCCTTGCCATCCCCTCCCCTTTCGGCAATTAGTTCCCTCCTTCACCTTCTCCTCCTGATGAAAAATGCATGATCCTGATCCTGTCACAGGGAGCTGGTGCCAAGTCAGGGTTTCCTCCCTTCCATTTTCACTTTCTCCGTGTGTATCCTCTCGGCGTGACCCCAAAACGTCAGCCTGCAGCCTGAGCTGGTGTCAGCAAAGCCCTGTGCTCTCCTCTGAGCCCAGCCCAGGAACCCGCCTTGTGCTCCCCGGGGGCTGGGCAAGGCCCGGAGCTGCTCTGCAGTCTGGGCTGGGTGTAGTGGGAGGTACGGATGTACTGGGGAGGTTTAACGTGGCACAGAGGTGCCTCCTTTGCCTCTTCCCCACAGCAGGCGCTCCCATTCCCAGCTGCTGTTTGTGGCACTGTGGGGCTGGCAGGGGCTTCCCTGCTCCGTCCCTGTGGGGCTGTTTGGTGGCAGCCCCCAGGAAGGGCTTGAGCTTTATTTGGCTTCTCAAATGAAAACAAGATTGGAGAAAAATGCTTAAGAAATGAAATGTTTATACATCATTGGAGGAACAAATGTGTGTGTTGTGGTTCTCATTGTGGTTTTCTTGGTCTCTTTTTCAGTCGTGCCAGGCTGACCTGGTGAAGGACAATGGACACAAATATTTCCTCTCGGTCCTGGCAGATCCTTACATGCCAGTAAGGACAAGTCACAATTATTCAACTCTTTAGCATTTGCTTCCCTTGTTGTAGCTGATGTGCTGCTGTTCTGGTGCCACATGGGGCTGCCTCCCCCTCCAGTGGCACCCAGTGCTGTACTGGGAGAGTCACTGCTGGGCTGAGTGACAGAGGCAGCCAAGCATCCGAGGCTTTACAAACTCACCTGGAGTTCTGCAAGCAGAGTCCCTGTGAGGGTGGGAGCTGGGGCTCCAGGATGGCTGCAGGAGCAGGGAATTGCCCCCCAGCTTTGGCAATTCCCTCTGCAGCAGCTGGGTTCCCGTAAGGGGTGCTGGGGAGTCTCCCCAGAGCAGGGCCAGGCTGGTTGGGAGGATCCCGTGGGCAGCTGGGGAAGGGTAACAGGGCTGATGCCAAGAAAGGGAAAAGAAAGCTGGAGTTTTCTTGTTTTTTTAACATGGCACAAACTGCACTTAGGCCAATGCCATGTTTCAGAGTGGGCTGTAGCTGTTCCTTGCCCTGTTCTCCAGGGAACCCTCAGTCTGTGTTGTTTTCAGGCTGAGCACAGGACGATGACAGCGTTCATCCTGGCTGTGATTGTCAACAACTACAACACTGGGCAGGTGAGTCCCAGCAGCCTCTTCCCTTCATCCTCTCCCACCTCTCTCTGGCTCATGCCTTTGCTTTGATAAAGTGTCCACGCTTGCATTAAAGCCCAAACCTGAACTTGGAAACAGAACTGGGATGTTGGTTTTTGTTATTTCTGTGTGGATTAACAGAACAATTGGCCTGGAGATGTGACAAAGACATTCTGTACCCAGCACCTGGCAGCGGGGGACATGGACAAGAGTCCCTCCCCAGCCACTGGCACGTTGGGAAGGAAAGAGTTCCTGGTCCCAGCCTGATGGCTGGGAATGGTCTGTGGAATGAGCCATAAACCTTGGGGCTCTGACAGGTGCAAGGAGTGTCTCCAAAGAGGAAAAACCAAGCTTTATGCATTACAAAAAGCATTTTAATGCTCGACTACTTAATCAACTGTAGCTGCCTTTCCCTTCATGCTGCTGGTATTCTGTAACAAAATCAGTCTGGAACCACTGAATGATTATTTTCTCTTGGCTTCCTGACTCCTTCAGAAATAGTCTCCTTCTGTGGGGATGAGGTGGGAAGCTGTCATCCCAAACAAAAGCTTGGTTTGTGTTGCAGGAAGCCTGCCTGCAAGGGAACCTGATAGCGATCTGCCTGGAGCAGCTGAACGATCCCCACCCGCTCCTGAGGCAGTGGGTGGCCATTTGTCTGGGGAGGATCTGGCAGAACTTCGACTCAGCCAGGTGGTGTGGAGTGAGAGACAGTGCCCATGAGAAGCTCTACAGCCTCCTCTCAGATCCAATCCCAGAGGTAAAAACCCAGCTCTTTTGGTAAATGCCCCTTGAATTGGCAGAAGGACAGAAGTTCCTACAAAGCAGGGCCTTCCAGAGCTGTGTGTTTGTGTCTGGTTCAGAGAAGGATCTTGCTGCTTTTTCTTCAAGGTGATGCAAATCAAACAAGCCCTACAAGAGGAGCTTCCAAAGAAATGTAGAGGGAGTTCACAGAGCCCCAAACCCCTGGGATCTGGGCACCGCAGTTAGGAAATGCCACTGTTTTTGCTTCCTTGCATATCAGAAATTGTTAAAAATGTGGTCCCAAAACTCACTGTGTGTTGCAAAAAACCCTCTAGTCTTTTTGTCCAAGTATGAAAACTCTTCTCCCCCTGCTCATTGTGAAAATGCATCTTTAATTGGCTGTGTGTTACCTTTGTGACACTCCCAGGAGAGGAGGGATTGTGCTGGGCCTGGCAGTGACTGACAGAGCCCATCAGACCCAGCACACACACCTGGGAGAAGGGAGCTGAGATAAACAGCTCTGATAACGTGCAAAGATTAGAGATGAGATTCCCCTCCCCATCCAGTCTCTGTCCTGCATCCTCCTCCTCTCATCCCTGGCCCCGTTCTCCCCACTTTCTGAGCAGTGTTTCTGCAGAGGTGGGGTGGCTTTGCAAAGTTTTCCCTGATTTTTCTCCTTTTTTCCATCATCTACCTTCCTATAAGCCCATACCTGAAGACTGTGGTCAACACTCCTGTAAGGGATCACATCCCAACAGGAGCTGTGTGTACCTTATTCCTGTTAATTAATATTCAAGGCAACACCACCTGGAAGAGTCACCCATGGGAAGGTCACTGAGTATTCTGGGAAATTAAACATATCCTGCATCTGTGAATTCTTAAAACTCGGTTTGCTGAGGCTGCTGGGGTTGTTGCTCCCCAAGGGTTCCCTGCTCACCTGACACAGGAGTTCAGGTTTCCAGAGCTCCCATTTGTGGGGATAAATGAAATCCCCTGGCAGCAGAGGGGAGCACCCAGGGCTGCTTGTGTCCCCAGGTTCGCTGTGCCGCAGTCTTTGCTCTGGGAACCTTTGTGGGCAACTCAGCGGAGCGGACGGACCACTCGACCACCATCGACCACAACGTGGCCATGATGCTGGCCCAGCTCATCAACGACGGCAGCCCCATGGTCCGCAAGGTACGGGCAGGGTGAGGGGCTGCGTGTGCTCAGGCTCTGCTCTGTGCCTCCCACTGCTGGCCCGAGCCAGCAGAATTCCAGGGAGTTTGGCTGTGGAGAGAATGTGAGAGCTCTGCTCAGTGAAGAGCTTTGGGAGAGTTACAGTTTCTGATGCACCATTGTACATCAATAGTACATTAAATGGTTTTTGACATTCTGGATTGTTTTTGAGGGCTGTTCTGAAGTGTCCTCATGCTTGTGTTTACTTTACTGGAACATCAACACCCTGGCAGTTGTCACCAGCATTGCAAAGATTCATTTCTGTTGTCTCGTTCCAGCATTTAATCAGTTTAATTCAAGGGAGAGCTGTGTGTCACACTGAATGCTCAGTGAGATTCATAAATCTCTCCTTGGGAGATCATCCCTGAGCAGAGACAGCAGCCAAAGCCAGCTCTGTCTCCTGTCTGCTGTTCCCAGGGGCCGGGCAGGAGATGCCTCCTGGAGGGGCTGAGCTCCGTGCGGGGCTGGGCAGTGCTGGGAGGACCCGGCTGTGCCACAGCGGGCTGAGAACCCCCAGCCCTGGCACAGCCCCTGCTCTGAGGGAGCCACCCATGTCCTGGGGGCTGGGGCCAGGTCAGGGCTGTCTGTGACACTGCATCAGCCTGACAGCATTGGGCAGAATCAGCCATGGGACCCCAGGATGGTTTGGGTTGGAAGGGACCTTAAAGCTCATCTCGTTCCAACCCCTGCTGTCCGTGGGCAGGAACACCTCCCACTGCAGCAGGCTGCTCAAAAGTGGGGGGAAGCCTGTCCGTGTAGAAAAGGCTTGTGGAGAATTAAGTGTGAGACAAGAGTCCTCTGGCTTTCTGCAGTTCACCCCTGTGAGTTAAGGGAGAATTATCACCCTGGGTGGCCCCCCAGTAATACCAACGGTACTGGTCTGTGTTTGCCTTCAGTCCTTTGCTTCTCACCTGTGTAACCTGAGATGTTTCCTGTGCTCTTTCCCCAGGAGCTGGTGGTGGCCCTGAGTCACCTGGTGGTTCAGTACGAGAGCAATTTCTGCACCGTGGCCTTGCAGTTCATAGAAGAGGAGAAGAATTACCCTCTCCCTTCCCCAGCTGCTCCAGGTGGGGGCTTGGCTTTGGGTGGGCAGGAGATGTAGGGCCTGAAAGTACTTGGGAATTATTTAAGGAGTTTTCCCAGCACAGTGAGCTTCTTGCTGGTGGGGATTTATCAAAGAGCCCTGTTGTGACATCGTGAGTGACAAGGTGGGGAGATCTGGTGTCTGTTCAGCCCTGTGAGGTGTTGCACTGGAAGAAATCCATCCTCCACCGAGTCTCCACGTAAGCCATGGCTGTAGCTCACCAGGAACCTCCTGCCCCATTCAATGAGGTTCCCTTCAGCTCCAGACTGAAGGATATTGGTCAAGGCAGCACACAGGCTTATTTTCTTTTTCCCCTCTCAAATCACACCTGAACGTTCAGTTGGGTCACGTTGACCTGGTGAGAGCTCCGGCACACCACGGACCAGTCCTGCTGCTGTGAGAGCCGGACAAGGAAGGGAAGAACTCTGTGCTCTGAGCCTGTGGCCCCATCCCTTTTGTTGTGTCTGTGGCTTTATGTGAGGAATGAAATGTCCGGGTGAAGTTGTCACTAGCCTCACGTTTTCTTCAGATTTAAACTGCAGTGGAAATCCTGAAGGATAGCAGGACTGTTGCAGAATCTTGGAGATGAGACCATGTGCTGTCTCTGCACAGAGTGGTTTAGTCTCCCTGTTCTCTGAATAACTGAATCATATTGAAAAATGAGCTCCTCCCCGTTTGCTGCAGGAAATAAACACTGTGTGCAGTTTGTACAGTGCTTTTCCTTATCCAAAAGAATCCTGAAGCAGGACGCTCTGGAAGCATTGGCCCCCCACCACAGTGCAGCCACTCTGCAGGGGAACAGAGCAGCTCTTCTGAGGCTGTGGGACTGTGTGTGCTCAGGCTGAAATATGACTTGAAGTCAAGCCTGAAATTTGTTCAGGAAACCAGAATTTTCATAGCTCCTGGTGATGAGGAAATCCAGAGGGAGTCTAATGAGCAGCAGCAGAGAGGAGCCAGCCAACGCTGCCTCAGACTGTCCTGGCACAGGGGCTGGGCAGTGGCCCGGCACCACCTGCAGAGAAGAGTCACCAGAGCCCCTGGGAGGCACTGGCAAGGCTGAGCTCACCTGGCCTTGTTGGATGTCCCAAACTCCCAGCCTGGACAGCAGAGACACAGGGTCCGTGCTGGATCCGCTGCTGTACCTTGTTCCCTTTTAGCCTGACAGAGAATTACAAATTCTGTTCATGTTGGTGGTGTTTTAGTTACTTATTTGCTGGGAAATAACCACGGTGCTGTGGCTGGGTTTGCTTACAGCCATAATTGCTCATTTTGCCTCACAGAGGGCGGGAGCCTGACCCCGGTGCGGGACGGGCCCTGCACGCCGCGGCTGCGCTCCGTCAGCTCCTACGGGAACATCCGCGCCGTCACCACGGCCAGGAACCTCAACAAGTCCCTGCAGAACCTCAGCCTCAACGAGGAGTGTAAGAGACACTTCAGAATTCTTCCATTTTTCATGCCCCTTGTGCTAGCCAGGAAACACCACGTGCAGGACAGCACAGGCTGGAACTGGCACTTCAGCCCAAATTATCCAGCTCCAAGGGCTTGGATGAGGAGCCCCCTCATAATTAGTTGCAATTTTCTGGTCATTAGTATTGATTTTTCTGAGTGTTTGGGGACCAAAAAATGTGCCTTCCAGCTTTCAAGCATAAGTGGATTTTTAACTCAATCTTTTGCCTATTCTGTGTTTAATCATTCAGTATTAAAAAGGGGAATTGTGGCTTTGCCCCCTGGGTAAAGGGTTTCCTTCCCTGAGTGTGGCAGGATTTAGAAGAGGGCTGTTATGTCTGGGTGAAAATTGTTGTCTGGCCAGTCCTCGTTCCAGCATCTGCTGTTTTGTCCTGGCAGCTGGAAGCTCCGTTGCTTTTTCCCCTGGGAACCTGAGCACGAGCAGCAGTGCCAGCAGCACGCTGGGCAGCCCCGAGAACGAGGAGTACATCCTGTCCTTTGAGACCATCGACAAGATGAGACGAGTCAGCTCCTACTCCTCGCTCAACTCCCTCATAGGTGAGCTCAGCCCCTCCTGCCCTCCCCTGGGGCCCCCTCTGGCCTGTGAGGAAGGTTGGGATCCTGGCTCCTGCCTGATCTTACCCCAACAACATTTCTCTCGCTGTTGTGTGTGGCTGGGTCACTCCAGCGGAGGGATGGGGGTGGGAGCTGTTGGCTCCGGTTCTGAGCCTCGCTACAATCCTGTTAGGAATTCAGGCACAGAAATGTGGGGTGCCGCAACAGCTTTGCTTTAAACTACCTGTAGCTTTTCGAACAGTCTGAGCCATTTTGGCACGACATCACAGGCACCATGCAGAAGGACCTGGCTTTTGGAATGGCCTCCTTCCAGGGAAAGCAGCATGCACAGGGAAGTGCTGGGGGAAGTCTCTATATTTCCTCTGTAATCAGTAAATGGGCCATATTTTCACAAATCAGTGCAAAGAGAGTAACTCAGGGAGGAATCACCTGGGTGATAGAACTGCCTTGACCAAAGAAGCATTTTCTCTGCTCTGTTTTCTAGGAGAATTAATGGTGATTTGGCTCTCCCAAGTTGAAAGATTCAGGGATTGTAATTACAGAGCCCCTGTGGCAGTTTAAAATCATGAGTTCATTAGGAACTTGATCAGTTAATTTGCTTTTGATTATCAGTAATGACATTGGATCTTCTGAAGCATGGCAGGAATGTTAGGAAATGTCTCTCCATCTTGAGGTAGGACTTGAGTTTTCCCATTCCCACTGGTGGCTGCTTGATGGCTGGTGTGTGTCTCACAAGGGCTGTGGAGCACAGCTGGAAAAAGCTCTGGAGAGGAGCTGGAGATGGTGAGGGGAACCTTGGAAAGAGAGAGCAGCTCTCCAAGGCCTCTCTCATTCCTGTTCCATCAAAGAGCTCAGACCCAGCTGGAAACGCAGAGCTTAGAGAAGTGTTTAAAATTCATGACTCGCACAGAATCCCATTACCTTCCCATTTGCCTGCTGCAAGCCAGGCTTTTCTCATTCCTTCTGAAGCATCACCATCCTCCAGCCCTGTCTCCTGCTCCCCAAGGAGAGATGCCACCAGCCCCAGCCACCCCCACAGCTCTGCAGCCCGGGTTAACCCCGTTCCTTCATGTCAAGCTGCTGCTGCACAGCCAGCGAGGGGAGCTGGGGGAGCCCACCTGGGGCAGAGACTTGTGACTGAAGGAGTGTTGTGCTCTACTCTGTGTCTTCTGAAAGATGAAATGGGGCTTCGGCTCTGCGGTAACGCCTCTGCCGCGTGTCTGAGACAGCCAGAGCAGTGAAAAGGATGTTTGGGGCACGTGAGGAGACTCCAAGTGAAGCAGAAATCTGGTCTGTGAGAGTGAAGGAGAAATTTTCAGCCACGGTTTGTTCTGTACTCTGCGTTCCCTAAGCTGATTCACTGATCACAGAATTCCAGAATGGTTTGGATTGGGAGGGACCCTAAAGCCCATCCAGTGCCACCCCCTGACATGGGCAGGGACACCTTCCACTGTCCCAGAGTGCTCCAAGCTCTGTCCAGGCTGGCCTTGGACACTTCCAGGGATCCAGGGGCAGCCACAACCTGCTGATGCTCAGGTCTTTGTTCCTCTTGGCAGTTTTAGGAACTTGGCATGTGAGGGATTGTTCTGGATCACTCTCTGCTGGCACTGAGGCATCATACAACGTACTTCTTCCCAAAAACTTGAGGAAAACCTCTCCATTCCTCCTTGTCCCATTTTGCAAACAGTTCCTTGGCTAACTGTGGGCCAAATGTCCCCATTATTGCTCCCCAAATGCAACAACACGCTCTCAGCCGAGCTCTGTGTTCTCTGGCAGCTGCTCCTTGGCCAGACAGGCCAGTACCAGGAGAGACATTTATTTCTGGCCCAGTTTTCCAGCTGGCAAGAGGCAGTTTGTGGTTAGTCAACAAAGACATCATTTTGGAAGGGAAGCTGAGCCTTGCTGCTTTTCCATACAGCCACTCATTAATCTTGGTGTCCTGGAAATGTTCAGTTTTAAGATAGGAAAAGGGATGGGGTTTTGTGTACCTCGAGGCTGATTATTCATATCCAAACTGCACGATGAAAGCCTTTGTCCTACAGAGAGCTGCGCTGGAAAGATTATCTTAAGGAGTGATCAAAGAAGCAGGAAAATAAATCTTGGAGCGATGAAATGCTGGGGAATAGTTGTCTTTTCCAGCAGGAGAGGCTGGGGGCGGAGAACTGTTTGCCATTTCCCAGGATCTGCCTCAAAACACCAGTGAGGGCGGAGGTTGCTGCAGTGAGGATGAGGAGAGCAGAGGTGGAGGTGGACAGTGAGGTGCAGGAAACAGTGTTGGGACAGGGGAGTCTCCTGCTCTCTCTGTGTTTAAATGCACAGAGATAACGAGGAGCTGCTCAGCCAGCAGTGTTTGTGACTGGTAACAGGCGCAGCAGCAAAGGACAGGGATTTGGGTGGGGTTTGGAAATGGAAACTTGCTGCACAGGCTGCTCGGAGGGGCTGTGTCCCTGCTGGTGCCGCCAGCTCTGGCCCAGGGGTACCTGCTCTGAGGAGCTTCCTTCTAATGAGCTGCTCCTGGCTCGCGTGGAAGCACGGAAAGCTCCGGCTCTGCCGCTGGAATTGCCGAGGGGGTGGAGTGAGCCCCTGCAGGGACCGGGAGGGATCAGGTGTGTGGGGACCGAGCTGTGCCTGCCGGGACCGGGCTGTGCACCCAGCAGAGCTCAGGGAGCTGTGGGCATTTCGGGTGTCCCCTTCACCCGGGGTCCCTCCTGGGAAGAGGGGGGATTTGTGGGATGCGCATTTATGGAGCAGGTGTGGTTGGCATTGATGGGAGGCAGCTCCCCGAGTCCTCGGCGCTGTTCAGCCTGAAATATTTCGGCTGCATTTGCCTGCAGCCGAAGGCTCCGTTCCCTGTCCCTGTGTGCCTGTCTGAGGGTTTCAGTGCCTGTCCCTCCGTGCCCATCCCGGGCTGCGGGCCCTCCCCAGGAGCTGACTCGGGGCCAGGTGAGCAGCAGCCCCGGAGCAGCCTTTGGTCTGTTCTGGCTGCGGTGCCCGTGGGAAGTGGAACTGCCCCCTCTGCGGAGGTCGGGCCTTGAAATCACTGCAGTGATTTTTACAGGGGATTGGAAAGAAACCCTGTCCCAGCCTGGCAAATCGAAGTGAATAAATAAAGCCATCAGCAGTCGGGTTTGCATCCACTGAGGCTCTCCCTGGAGCTGCTGGAGCCCGGCCCGTCCTCGGGGCTTGCAGGTGAACTGAACCCCACGTGTGCAGGGAAAATCAAACTCGGGGGAAAGGCAGGCAATTTATTTTTGACGTTCTTAGCAGAGAGGGATCATTTTGTAAACATGAGTCCACACTGCAAGGGGCACTGAACTGGCTGGGAGTCGGCGTGACTAATTACAGAGCTGTCTGCTTCGATTAACGCCCGGCCCCTGCTCGTCTCCTGGTTTGCATCTCGGGGACAGTTTGGGCACTGGAGTCCTAAATGTGAAACTGAGCTGCTGCTCCTCCTGCCACCTCTGCTGCCCCCCTTATCCCAGGGACTGGAGCTCAGGATCTGACAGGGAGCGGTGTCAGACGTGTCACTGCTGCGTGACCAGCACTGGCAGTGACCAGCACTGGCAGCAGGAAGGAGCAGCCTTGGGAGCACCAGCCCTGAGCCCCAGGTGCCTTTGTAGAAATTCCCTGTGTTCTCCTCAAAGGCTGCCAGGTGAAGGGGGAATTGCACTGGCACAGTTCTGCTTAAAATTTGGTTTTTCCCTGACGCTTAGATGTATAAAAAATGTCGCTGGGTTTCTTTCTCCGTGAACGAGGTGGTTTTCAGAGCCGCTGGGAAATCTGCTGGGTGCCCCCCTCACTCTTCCTCCTCTCCCTTTCCTTTTACTCTCTTTCAACAGCTTTAAAGAATTGAAGGCATCCAGATTTCCCTCCGGTCCTTATGTAACAGGCTGGAGTGTGGGAGGCAGAGCTCTGGCCACGGCTCTGGGCACACCTCAGACATTACCTGGCTGCTGCTTCACGAGCTGAGCCTTTTTTCCTCCCACACCTTGTAGCACTTTGCCTCTCTCCCTTCTTGTTCTTTATCCCTCCCCCCTCCAGTTTTTCTTTCCTTGGTAATAGAAGCTTCCAGGATTTAACATTGTTATATATTTACAGCCTTTGCAATTTTACAGTATTATATAAATATTATACAATATTACATAAATATATGTTTACAGCCTTTACAATTTACAGCATTATAACCATTTACATTGTTAGAGGTTTTACAGCCTTGCCAGTGCCTAAAGGGGCTCCAAGAGAACTGGAGAGGGGATTTGCACAAGGGCCTGGAGTGCCAGGACAGGGAGAAATGGCTTCCCAGTGCCAGAGGGCAGGGTTACATGGGATACTGGGGAAGAAATTCTCCCCTGTGAGGGTGGGGAGGCCCTGGCACAGGATGCCCAGAGCAGCTGTGGCTGCCCCTGGATCCCTGGCAGTGTCCAAGGCCAGGCTGGAATAACCTGGGATAGGGGAAGGTGTCCCTGCCCATGGCAGGGGGTGGAACTGGATGGGCTTTAAAGTCCCCCCCGACCCCAACCATTGTGGGATTCTCTGATTTGTCAGGCCCTGGCTCTGGCCTGCCTTGGGAAGGTTGGGATCAGCCACAGGAGTCCCTGTGGGTCACCCCCGGCACACGAGCAGCACGGTCCAGGTGGTCCCTTCATAAACACTTGTGAGATTTCCAGGTGCGAATTTAAGCAGATGTCACTTGGAACATCCTTTGGATGCCAGGTGAGAGAGGGAGAGAGACCCTTTGTGGTGGGGTGAGAGGGAGCAGCTGGGTTATGGGTGTTGCCTTGGCCCTTTGCAGAGTGATTTGTCACAGTCTGGGCACTTGGGGCAGAGGAAGGTTCCCCTTTCAGACAAGCATCCCAAGGGCTGCCTGTGGGCTCCTGCCACCTGTTGCTGCCCTCAGCCAGTGCTCAGAACTGCTCTGTCCCAGTCTGCTCTGGTTTAGGGATCAAGTTTGGCTCTGCCAGGTGAGGAGCTGCTTGGTGACCAAGGAGCCCTTTCCTCCCAACTTTATATTTAGATGCCTCCAGAAACACGAGAGGAGAAGCAGCAACAGCTTGATCTGTCATTTACCACTGATTGTGACTCATCTGAAATCTCTATTTTAGCTCGTTTTTTTTTGTTAGTGCAACCACTTTAACATTGTCCAAATGGCTCCACTCCCAGCCGGGGCGTTGCACGATCAGACACCGGCAGGGTTCGGAGGCAGAATAACAAATTCTCGCCCAAAAGCAGCAAAATAAAATGTTCACAGAATTTTGTCAGTTGTTGCAAATGCTTATTAATTTGATTTGTACTTCGAATCTGTCAGTCCCTTCTGCTGAAGTACCGAACAGCTGATATGCTCATTAAATAACAAATTGGAGGAATTGATACAAATGTCAATAGGAAAGACTGAGCTGGACTCGCTGCATCCCAAAGGCTCAACTCCTAAAGCTTTGCTTGAAACATTCAGTAAACTTGTAGAGTGTACAAACCCCTGAACAATTCAATAAAAATAACCACAACAATGTGAGGCAGTAACTGTGGGTTTATACCATTAAGTATTTCAGCTCAGGAAACCCAGCCATTATCCACTTGGCCTTTCCAGGTGATTTGCTTCAGGAGCCTGGAAAAGCAGGAGCTTGGCTGGAGATGATTTAGGGAGTCTTTAATTTATTTTGCTTCCTCCCACTTCGATTTCACAAGCCCTTGCAGAGTTCACAGACAGGCAAAAGGGAGACAAAATGCCCATGTGGGGTGTTTTTGAGCTCCTCTCTTGATGTTCCCTGAGATGTCATCGGGTTGTTTGGAGTTCTAATGAATTTTCTCACATCAGATCAAAGAATTGGAGTTGATGGATTGTCATGTGCTGCAGGGCTTTGGGGTTTGTTGTGTTTTTTATTATTTTAGGTGTGAGCTTCAACAGTGTTTATACCCAAATTTGGAGAGTGCTCCTTCACCTGGCTGCCGACCCCTATCCCGACGTGTCTGACCTCGCTATGAAGGTTCTGAACAGCATTGCCTACAAGGTATGTGCCTGTCCCTGCTCACCTGTGCCTGCCAGGTGTTTGGATGTGGATTTTTTCATGCTTAGGCAAGGCTTAGGCAGACTGACCTGGATGGGTCCATTGGAGGGCTCTGCCTTTTGCAGAAGGAGCTTTTAATGCTTCACGATGAATAAACTCTGCTCTGAACTCTTGATCAGGTAAAATGAATAAATGGGGGAGGGCCTGGGGTTGTTTTAGAGTGTAAATTAGGTGCAGACCTCAGGCAGTAGGTCTGGTTTAGAAGTCTACTTGTCTAGATCAGTCCCTGGGATAAACCTTAAGTATCCTTCATTAAATTATCCGTTTGCAAACTGATTTAGATAATGCAAGTGGGACTGGCCTGCAGACTGAAGCCACAACGGCTCTCCAACCCAGGTGAACTAGTACATGTGAGTCAGCATGCAGACCCCTGCCACTCCTCACCCCAGCCCAGGCTGGGTGCCTAAACCTCCATCCTCATCCCATCTCATCCTGGGAGTGACAAGATGTCCCTGGAGGTGCCGCCCCTGGGGCAGCACCTTCCCCCTGCCTGGGCCAGGCCACGCCAGGACATCTTCTCACCCCGTGCGTCCCCTGGCTGGGCACAGAAAGCTCTGTGTGAACCTTTCTGGCCACTCAAGCATCCAGACCATGAGCCATTGCAGTGGGAACTCTCTTACTGGGCCTTTCCAGGGAATAATCCCAGATCCTCAGCCTGGGGCTGCGGAGCTGAGGCTGCAGTAAGAGATGCCAGCATTGTGCACTGCCGTCTTAATGCCTTAGAGATCTCTGCTTCGAAATCACATCTTCTCGTGAGACAATAGTTACTGACTTGAACCCTGATTTGTTTGAAGTGCACGTGCCAGTGAGTGGTAAGGGCTGGGTTTGGGACAGAGAATTCTCCTGGCAGTGGGGGCAGCAAGCTCAGCCCTTCCCTGGTAAGACAGGGGTACAGCAAATGACAGGCTGGAGATGCCAAATGAGGGGAAGAAGGAAAGGAAAAGGTGGAAGATTTCCCTCTCTCTGCTCTAGATGCATGAAACTGTTTCAGTTCTGTGTTCACAAGGCTCTTTGCAAAATGGAATGTTGCTCCTGCTGTTAAAAGGGATATAAAGAGGAACCAGATCTGCTTTTCCTGACCTAAATGTGTTTTCAGGAGTTGCTCCCTGGCCAGTGGAGAGGTGGATCGGTATCGATACTGATATCGATGCTGCTGTGCCAGCAGGAACTGTGATCATTCCGTTGTCATATCCCTAGGGAATGTTGTGACTGGTGGGAGGAATTCTGTGTTGACTCTGACAAACTGGGGCCTGGCTGTGCTGGTGCTGACCCGAGTCCCAAAGCTCACGTGATGGGTCTCATGCATCTCACGCTGCATGGCCGGGGCAGCTGCTCTGCCCCTGCTTCCCAAGGCAACGGCTCTTCCAGCGGGCTTGGAAAACAGGAAGCATTCCCATTTTCAAGGATTTTTATCTGGGGATGCTTCAGCGAACAAAACTGATTTGTTCTTCTTTGCCTTAGCCTTGAGATCCATGAGGAAAGCGTTCGGTCCCGGACTCGTGCCGCGGCTTGGGCGCTGCTGCGCACATCGGGGGCTTTGCTTTGGCCAGGACCACCTGCCTCGGGTGGCTTCTAACAAGGCTTTCTAACGAAAAGAAAAACCCCCAAAACACAAACCAGCCCAGCTGTTAACTGCCCACCACAGTGGGCTTTAAGGCTCAGATCCTGGCCTGGCCTTTACTGGGCCCATTGTGGCTGTGCCGTGAGCGGTGCTGCAGCACCACGGCCAAGCTCGAGGCTCTGCTGGGAGCTCAGGCAGGAGCTGGCCGGTGTCTAATGCAAATCAGTGACAATTAAGTCTTTGCTACCTGTGTCCTGAGACCTTTCCTTGGTGCTGATGCAGCTTTGTTGGATGGAGGAGGGAGCGCTGGACGCTGCCATGGGCGCTGCTCCTTCCCAGTGTGTGCAAGCACTGCCCACTCTGGGGGCTGAGTTTTATCAGTGAATGCAAACAAAAATTGTTTTTCTTGCTTAAACAAAAATACTGCTTCAGGTGATGTAAAACACTTGGATGTTCCAGGGGTTTAATATTTTGGTTTAATTACTGTAAAATTCAGGGAAGGAGAGGCTTCATTTTGGAGCTGGGCCAGCTGAGGTTTTCTTCCATTGGCACAGCTGAGCAGAAGGCTGCGGTCTGGGGGACCTGGCTGGGACTGGGGGCTTCAGTGGGAACAGCTGGGCACACTGTCCATGGGCTTCCACCTCTGGAGAGCAGTGGGGGACTAAATATTGCAGAACCATGGAATGGTTTGTGATACTAAACCCTGTCTAGTGCCACCCCTGCCATGGGCAGGGACACCTTCCACTGTCCCAGGCTGTTCCAAGCCCTGTCCAGCCTGGCCTTGGACACTGCCAGGGATCCAGGGGCAGCCACAGCTGCTCTGGGCACCCTGTGCCAGGGCCTCACCACCCTCACAGGGAAGAATTTCTTCTCGATATCCCATCCAACCCTGCCCTCTGGAGCCGTTCCAAACCCCCCTGGACACGTTCCTGTGTCACTTGCTCCAGGTGGCCCTGCCTTGCCAGGGGGGTTGACCTGGATGATCTCCAGAGGTCCCTTCCACCCCCACTATTCTGTGACTCTGTGATTGTTGTTCTCAAACGAGACCAGACCGTCCTGCTCAGGTTTTTCACCGGAGCCAGGGCTATGGATCCGTTTCTCCAGAAGGGCTCCTGGCTCCGGGGCTGTGCTGGGTGTGAGCAGCCGGTGTGTGGGCTGCCCAGGCGTGCAGCCTTCCTGCAGGGAATCTGCTGCTGCTTCATTCCCCGGGCTCATTAGGCACTGCTGGGCCTCACCCAGGCTGCGGCTGGCTTGGGATTTATGTTTATGATGCAGATGAGGATGGTGCAATTCTCCTTCCCGGCCTGAGCCTTGGAAAATGCCCAAACCTGCTTTTTGTGAGCATCAAAACAAACAGCAAGGACCCAGTGTTGGCCTCTAGAGACTTCCTGAAATCAAAAAAGTCTTAAAAAGAAAGTTTGCTTCAGCCCAGGTTGCTTTGTCCAGGTGTTTTTAATGGAAGGATGGAGGCTGAATCACAGAATCATAGAATCCTTTAGGCTGGAAAAGCCCTCTGAGCCCATCCAGTCCAACCATTCCCAGCAGTGCCAAGGCCACCACTGACCATGTCCCCAGGTGCCACATCCACAGGGCGTTGAAGTCCCTCCAGGGATGGGGACTCCACCCCTGCCCTGGGCAGCTGTGCCAGGCCTGGACAGCCCTTTCAGGGAAGGCATTTTCCCCAATATCCAACCTAACCTCCCCTGGCACATCTTGAGGCCATTTCCTCTTGTCCTGTTGTTCCCTGGGAGCAGAGCCCGACCCCCCCCAGCTGCCCCCTCCTGTCAGGGAGTTGTGCAGAGCCACAAGGTCCCCCCTGAGCCTCCTTTTCTCCAAGCTCAGAATGTGTGTGAGGGAAAGGCTGGTGGCTGTGGGGAGCCCTGGACAGCTGAGGGGACCCCAGCCTGTCCCCCTGCCCTGTGTTTGGGGTGCTGGGGCAGGTCCTGGCTGCAGCTGGCTCAGGGAAGGGCTGGCTGTTGCTCAGAGCCGTTTCCCTGCGGGCAGCAAAGGCACTCCCGGGTAAGTGTTCCTGCCTGACCGAGCAGTGAGACCACCTCGCGTGTTGGGAGCAGCACAGGGGCTTTGTTTGACCCCTCACCCCATAGAGAGCTCCCTCCCTGCCCCGGGCTGGCCGTGCCGGGGCCGTGTCCGGCTGCTCAGGCTCCGTGTGTTCTCCCCAGGCCACGGTCAACGCCCGCCCCCAGCGCATCCTGGACACCTCCTCGCTGACCCAGTCGGCCCCCGCCAGCCCCACCAACAAGGGGATGCACATCCACCAAGTGGGGTAAGTCCAGCCCTGCCTTCCAGCACCTTCTGTGGGCGGGGTGGGTGCTCCCTGCCTGGCCCCATCCCCGGGAACTGCCCCAGGGACAGGGAACGTGGCTCCTGGTGTCAGCAGGGCTGAGGAGTCCAGGAAGGAAAGCTCTGGGAGAAGGTGGGGAGTTTCTTCCTGTTTTCCTTTAGGGCAGAGAGTAACAAGCCCCACTGGGTATGTAAAGGTGAGCTGAAAGGGAGGGCTGGCTTTGGCTGCTTTTACCTTCCCTGAGCACTGGTGCCCAAATTCCCATTGACGTCTGAGCTGGATCTGCTGCACTTGGAGCTGATAAAAGCCAGGGTTAACTGATGGCCAACACACCCTGCCTAAACTGCAGGGAAACTGAGAGTGGCATGGGCAAAGCTGGGGCCTGAAAATGGGATTATTTCCCAAAGCTCCTCTCCAAGAGAAAACACCACACGTTAGATCTGCTGGTCCCATAACCATTGTGCACCAGTAAAATTCCAAGTTGGAGCAGAGGGCCCAATTTAAATTCAAATGGTTTGAAGCTTCAGTCCCCCCGTGGAAATGCAGTGCCTGGTCAGGGTGACTTAGGTCAGGCATCACAGATTCCCAGAACGTTAAGGTTCATCCCCTCAGTCTGGAGTTGGCACAGTCAGGGTTCACTCTTGGTTTGGGGTTGGTTTGGCCTTTGGAGGGGATGTGGGAATTGTGATGTTTCTCTAGAGGAGGCACCACAGTGAAACACAAATCTTGTGAGAAAGAAACAAAGTAAAAATAACATAATTCACATGCAAAGGTCTCGTGTCCAGCAATACCCGAATCCTGTCCCTCTGTTTTGTCCCTCAGAGGGTCCCCTCCAACCACGAGCACGAGCAGCTCCAGCCTGACCAACGAGGTGCCCAAGCAGCCGGTGAGCCGGGACCTGGCGTCCGTGCGCCCCAACGTCACCAACGTGGGCGTCCAGTACACCCCCCACTCCCACCAGTTCCCCAGGACAAGGAAGATGTTTGACAAAGGCCCAGAACAGGTAAGGAGACTTCCCTGTCAGCTCCGACAGCTTCTCCCCACTGGGGTTTGTCCCACATTCTGGTGGTTGTGGTTTGTTTCTGTGCATCCCTCGTTCGCTTCCAGCTGCTGCTAATCCAGATTGGCTTCCTCTAACCAGCCAAATAAAAATTGATTAATTTATTTTCTTCAGGATAAATCGTGTTTTATAGCTTTTGATAGGGCATTATTCACTGCTGCCACTAAGCAATGTGTCTAATCAGAGTCCATGGCTTACTCTTCTGTAAACATTTGTCTGCCTGAGTGATAACCCAGAGCCAGTCCCTGACCCTCGGGGGCCGCTCTCCAGCCTCAGCAGAGCAGGGACGAGGGACAGCTGTGACCACAAGGAGAAAGAAAGTGCTGCAGCCGCAGCAGCAACGCCTTCCCTCCTCAGGGCTTTGGCAGCACCAGCCTGGATCGTATTTCTGAAAGCCTGGCTGAAACCTGAGAGAATGGAGCAGCTTTTCCCTTTTCCCGTGGGGTGTCCCGTGCTGTGGGACAGACACTCAGCCACGTGCACCTTGGCACGAGCTGTGTCTGCATCCTGAGTCATCCTCGCTGCTCCCCACGCCACATCCTTGGGAGACTGTGACAAAACTCCTCCTGGGACCTCCCTGGGGTGCCTTGGGGCTGCTCCAGCCCCGATCCCTGCGGCCGAGGGAATGTGCACCTTTCCAAGAGTGACTGTAACACCCGATCCCAAAGCCGGGTGCACGGAGTTTCCTGTCCTGGGCAGTGTGTTTGAGGTTTTTCCTGCCTGGCTGGGGCAGTGTGGGTGTCCCTGGGGGTGTCCCTGGGGGTGCCCTGCAGGTTGGTAAGCCCTGTCCCCCCCCACAGACAGCCGATGACGCTGACGATGCCGTGGGACACAAGAGCTTCATCTCGGCCGCGGTGCAGACGGGGTTCTGCGACTGGAGCGCCAAGTACTTCGCCCAGCCCGTCATGAAGGTAACTCTGGGGGCCTGTGCTGGCCCCTGGGCTTGGCCCTGCCTGCCCTACCCTTTCTCCCTTCCCTTTCCTGCAGTCTGGGGAGGCAAAGGGATGGGTTTCCTTGCATCGTGCTGCTCTGGGGAGCTGTGGGATGGCCTGTCAGTGAGAGGGAAGAAGTGACCAGAGGGAGCAGAAGGGTCAGTGAGGGTGGGACAGTGGGGTATGGCCAGGGACAGAGCCCAGAGGAGAAGCTCTGCTCCCCATGGAGCACAGTCCACAAAGAATGTAGGTGTGAGGAGAGGTTCTGTATCCAGATCCCCCAGTTTTGCCTGGCTGCACTGCAGAGTTGTTCCATCTGAAATGCTGTGCTTCTCTGCCTATGGAAAATTTCATTATAGCTAAAATTAATTGGTTTTTAAAATAAATAAATGGAGTAAGGAAGGCCCTTTTTTCCATAAAGGGCAGTGAGAGGCTGGAGAAAGAGATGCTGTTTTCATTCTGGCATTTCAGCTGAATCTCCTGGCTGTGGTAAAAGAGGCAGAGAAATGATGGAGAGAGGCTGCCCTGGGGGAGGCCACGGTGTCCCAGAGGCAGCAGGACAGACCCTCTGCCTCACTGTCCTCAGGTGGGATTTGGGAGCTGTGCTCTGCTCCCAGTGCAGACACCTTTGACTTACAGAGGACAAAGTGAGAGTGGCTGGATGCCCACGAGTGCCTGGGGGAAGCTTGGGGAGCATCATTGTTGGGTTGTAAAGTTTTTAAAAAATTTAAGAAGTTGTGCTATAGCAAAGAGTAAGTGTGCTAATGACAAATCTACATCCAGGTCTCTTCAGAAGTGACTTGTTTGGGTAACTAAATTATCTCCTGAAATGAGAGAGAAACTGAAGCCTTGTTCCAGGAAAAACCCAAACCAGAGCTCTTAAGAGACAGGCAAAGATCATCAGTGACTGGAAAGAGAAGCTGCTAAATTCCCAGAATGTTTTAGCTATTAGATTCCCAGAATGTTTTAGCCAAAGCTCAGGTTTCACGTTCAAGTATGAAACAGGACAAGCAGTAAATCTCCCTCATTAAAGGAAACCCTCAGGTGCTCTGGGAGCCCAGACGGTGTCAGGACTTGGAGCTCCATCTCTTGGAGGGATTGCCGTGCCCGGCAGGGACAATGCCCAGGCTCCATTAATGCCTCTCCACAGCGGATGTTTGTGTCCAAGCACCGCTGTTGAGATCGTGAGAATGAGGAAATTGTGTGGTTTTAGTGCTGCCTCATCCGGGAGCTGGGGCCGAGCCATCATCACCACTCTCCTGGAATGTGCAAGTGTTAGGGTGAGGTAATTGCCCAAGTTTAAGGATATCAGAACAGGGCAGGCTCTTGATTTCCAGAGGGAATCAGCAGTGAAGTGATTGCCTGGCACTTCCTCAGCTGCTGTGAAATTCCCTTTCTGCTGAAAGCACCGAGTAATTCCTTAGGACACATCTGGGATGTGGGGCTGGGCTGCCTGGCCAGGCTTCAACCAGGGCTTTTTCTCCTCAAGATGAGTCTCAGTGTCTTGATTCCAGACCAGAGCACAAGAAGAGGAAGATGATGTTTGAGCTCTTAGTTCTTATTAAAAACATTTGTCTGCTCCTTAAGGAAAGCTCTTCCCAGGGAAGGGGGGTGTCTTTATTAATAAAATAAATCAGAGTAGGCAGCCAGGCATGGGCAGGGACAGTGGGGACATGGGGAGCTCTGGGGGGGGTGGCTTTACTAGTGTTTCCTGCACGTAAAATAGACTAAATTGCTTTAGGGGAGGCAATAAAAAACGTGGAGCATTCCTGTACTAATTCACAGGGAGGGGAGGCATGGAAATGGGGGTTTCCTGGAGCCCCAGAGTGCTCCGTGTGTCCCAGGGAGCAGGAGCAGGGCACAGCCCTGGCTCGGGCAGGAGCTCCCTGAGTGTCTTGGGCTGGGAATTGCCCCTGCCTGGGGCTGAGCTTCTGACCATGAACTGTCCTCACCAGCCATGGGAGAAGCTTGAGCAGAACCAAATCTGCGTTTTCTGATCAAACAAGGGAGAGAATTGATGTCCCTGTTACTTCTGCAGAGCAGCTTTGAAAGGCCAAGGAGAGGGAGTTTTCTGCAGGGGTTATCCTGTCCTAACAGGGAATTACAGGCAACTCTTGAATTAGACTGGCTGGTGTGTGTGCAAGGCCCAGGGAGAAATCCCTCTGTGAGAACTTTCTCTGAGGTTTCTTGGCTGGAAATCAGGGCTGACAGCTCGGGTGCTGCCTGAGTTTCCATGGAGTCTCTGTTCCTGCAGTCCCTGTTCCTGCAGCGACAGGAACAGTCCTGGCTGGTGGCTGCTGCCTTTTGGGAGCTTCAGCCTCATGAAAAAGGCAAAGAGTAAAGTGTACCAAGTACTGATGGAAAAAGATGACATTGATGCTTAATTCCAGCCGTTCTTTCGGAGCTGCTGCCTGCCTTCATAAACAGGGAAAGACAAGACAACTGTTCCTGTAATGAATAAACATAAAATGACTGTGAGTGCATCTTAGTCATATTTAATTTATGAATTTAGTTTTGCTTCATGGACCTTGCCCTGAGAATGCTTTCACTGGAAAGACTGAGGGATTAATTTCCAGTGTAAATCAGAGGCTCCGTTTCAAGCTATCATTCCAGGTTTGATTTATTGATTATCTAATCAAATAAACGGAGAAAGAAAACGCTGCATTGTAAATTCTCCATGTGCCAGGAAAAGCAGGTCCCTACCCCAGCTCTGATCTCTGCAAAAGCTTTTCCTCTTCCTGCAGTCCCTCGTGGCACGAGGCTGTTCTGGGAGCCACAGGGTGCAGGAAAGCCTTGGTGCCAGCTGTCAGGAAGTCCTGAGTCAAGGAGAGCGGGAGCCAGCATCTGTTACTGCCAGGGCTGGCAGAACATGCAGGCAGGAGCTGGGAAGGATCCTGGAAGGTGAGAATTACATAAGGAGCCCTTCCTGATGAATCTCTGCCGGAGCTGCTGCGCTGTGCCTTGGCCCTTGGTCGAAGTCCTGGGAGAGGAGTGAGATCCTGCAACTGCTGCAGGAGTGGTAACCAGGGAAAACTGGATTTACCTCTGGAGCCAAGTGCCAAGTGCCCCCTGCTCCCCTCCTGGCACCCACTGCCACGGGGAGAGGGAGAAACACAGAGCAGAGAAGGAAAGCTTTGCTGGGAGGGCTCGGGTGCTCACTGGTTCCTGTCTGGTGGGAGCTGGAGCCCTGGGAAGTGCTGGCATGTCACGGTCCCCATCCTGCAGCTGGAGCGTGTCCAGGGCAGGGAGCAGAGCTGGGCTTCAGTTTTCATTGACCCTCCTGGCAGGATGATCCCCAGAGCCCCACAGGGGTGGGTCTGGGGGCCAGGACAGCCTTTACCTGTGTGTTCTGGCTCTGCACTGGTGCTCCAAGGGCTCTTCCCTGGGCTTGCTTTAATTTATTCCCAGGGAAGCTGGATTTTCATTAAGGTGTAGGTGTCATCTCTCCCCTCTCAAACTCCTTTGATGTATTTTAGCTCAGGTTTGTTTATTGCTTTTCATTAGGGGTCGTTTGTCATTGCCTTTCTAATAGGTGTTGTGCTGAAATAAAGTGCTTTTTTCTTTTGCCAGGAGGAGAGGTGGAGGGTGGGCTTCTTATTTTTTATTTATTTTAAAGAAGCAGAAGTCCAACTCAGTAACAGCTGTTTTCCAAAGGATAGCATGGTTTGAAGGCAGTGTTTGTAATAGTGACAGATGATTTAAGGACTTTCTTATTCAGGGAAAATAGGGTTTGTTTGTGGGGCATTTGTCTTCCTTCTCCAAGAGTTTCTCCTTTGGAACACCCGACATCAAAGGGAGCTGGATCAGAATCCTGTAGCTCAGCTCCTTAACTGATCCAAGGATGGTTCTGGAGCAGGGAAGTCTTGGATAATTTTTTGAGTGTTAAAAACACCTCATATGTAGCTCCTGCCATGGTTTGGGGTGAGATCTTAGGAGTTTATTCCTTTTGATCCTGTGCTGTGACCAAGGGTGGGAATACCCATGGTGGGAGCAGCACTGGGGCTGCTCCATCCCAGGCTGGAGCTGCCGAGTCCTGACCTGGCCTTGTGCCTGGAGCACAGGTTTTGTAGGGAAACCATGGAGTGCTGAAACCTGGAGCTGTAGGGTGTGAATAAATATCATCAAATGGCTCAGAGTGGCTGTGACTGCAGGGCCACGCTCCAGTTTCGGGGGGATTTTGTGTATAATTAAAGCCAGGCAACATGGGGGCATCGTTTTCCAGAACAGGGAACCAAAACAGGGGCTGTTCCTGGTAAATGATGGTGGGAACCTGAGCATCCGAGGGATTTGGGAATGTAGCTGTGCCCTGCTCGGCCAGCAGCCCTTGATTAGCAGGGAAAGAAAGATTTCTGTGTGTTCTGAGCTGGCTGTACCAGGGCCGTGCTCCCTCTTTGATCTCGGGGTTGCTACGTGATGCTTCTCTGCTGAGGAGAGTTAGGAGAGAAATGTGTGTTGTACCGAGATCAGACCTGCAGCGTTCAGAGGGGACAGGAGCCACGGACACTGTGGCATCTCCCAGCTAATTCCTGGAGTTCTGGTGGTCACTGGTTCTGTTTGTGTGGGTTCCTGTCCTGGCAGATCCCTGAGGAGCACGACCTGGAGAGCCAGATCCGCAAGGAGCGGGAGTGGCGCTTCCTGCGCAACGCCCGCGTCAGGAAACAGGCCCAGAAGATCATCCAGAAGGGTGAGTGGTTCCCTTTTCAGGACACTGAACTGTAAAACCCCAATTAGTGATGATCCCAATTAGTGATGACCCCGTGCAGCCGCTCCCACTGGTGCCTGTTCCCTCCTGGTGCGGGGCAGGTGGTGCTGCTGCTGCAGGTGTGTCCCTGGTGCTCCCCCACCTTTCTGTTCTCAGCTGGTGGACCTGTCCCCCCAGCTCAGGAGACACCTCAGGGATGTCTCTCACGTTCCCTGCTCTGCTGAGCTCTGTGAATGATTGTTCAGTCCTTATATCCCATTTATTTGGAATATTTGTGTGTGTGGTGTGTGTGCTGCTCCCAGCGTGCCTCAGGTCTGTGCTGCGTCAGTGGGAGCTCCCCAGGAACCTGGGATTGCATCTTTGTAGGGCTCTCTGAGGCAGCTTTGGGCTGGAATTCTCTCAGCACAGGAAGTTATTCGAATAAAGTGGAACCTAATGAAGCTTCCTGAGGAATTTGCATTCCTCAGTTATCCCTGCCCGTGTGCCCTGAGCAGCAGAGGCTGGGGAGCCACAATTCCAGGAGCTCCTGGTGTCCTCCCGGTGGCATTCCCAGGAGCAGGTCTCGGGGTGGGGGCTGCTCCTCCCCAGGGATGCTTTTCGAGGCACACAGAGCTGGAAATCCCAGAGTGCTGAAGGAGAAGTGCCCAGGGCTCAGCCCTGCCGTCGGGAGGCTGCTCCTGTGAGTGCAGTGTGGAGCTTCATGCCGGGAAACTGCGGAATATCATCAGCCAGAAACAGAGAACTGATCCTGGAGCCCAGGAGATGGCCTGGGAGATCTGTTGGAATACAAAGAAGGGGATTTTTCATGCTTGCCTGGAGAAGTTAAATCTCTTTCTAGACAGTGTTCATATTTGGTTGCTTGACCTAAGTGACTAAAATGCCACTATTCATTAAAAAAATAATGAAAATGTGAAATATTAAAAAGAATTAAAATAGACTTACAAGCTTTTAATGAAAATTAGATTCAATGGATGCATTCTAAAACAAACTCAAGCTGAATAGATGTCTCCTGGGTTTAGGGGTTTGTGTGATGAATTCAGAGAGTGCCAAAACCCAGCAGTGTCAGGGGTCCCAACACTGTTTGTGAATAGCAAACTGCTCTGAAGACAAGATGGGAAAAGTATTTACCCATTGTTTTAAGGTCTCTGTGGAAAATACATTTTTCATTTGCAAATTAACCTAAAATTTAAGGGAACTGAAATGGAAGGTTAAATAAATAATCCACAAGCTACAGTGAAATGCTGGATTTTAAATTGAAAAAAAAAAAAAGGCATTTTCGTATTTTATGTTTTGAAGAAGTAGTGTTGGTTTTTCCCTCAACACAAACTGGCGTTTCCCTGGGTTTGGCTGTGCTTGTTGTCTGTGGTTGCCAGTGTGAAGGGTGGAGGATTTGTCACCACAGTTCTTGGTTTGTGCCTCAGGACCTGAGACAGTCGGGGGGGTTGAGAAGCTCCTGGAAGGAGAGAAGTGCTGGGGGTGTCCTGGTGAGAACTGGGGCAGGATGAGCAGGAGGCGACTCGTTGTGGACACTGAAAAGCTTTAGCAGAGAGATTTTCTGGCTTTCTGCAGCATTTTGTGAGAGTTCTGTCTTTCCCATGCAAGTAAGACAAAACAATGTTACCGTTTTGTAAACTTCTTGCAGCTGCGGATTGTTTTGGTAGAATTGTTATGGTTCTAACTAGAAAAACATTCAGAGATGGGTGTCTTAGAACTTAACCAATCCCCTTAGGGGGTGGATGGCAAAAACCAATTACCTTATGCCACTTAATACACTTTGCAAACTAACATATAAAAGTCTTCTGAGAATTCATTAAATCATCATCCATTTATCCCTGAGCCTGGACTTTGTGTCGTTCCTCTACTCATCCGTGGGGAAAACAGCTTCAACTCGTGGCACTGGGAAGCTGGGGCTGTCCAAGCCCCGTCCCTGGGGGACATCCCAGCTGTGAGCTGAGCTCCCTCCTGTCCTGCAGGCATCTCCCGGCTGGACGATCAGATCTTCCTCAACAGGAACCCGGGCGTCCCCTCCGTGGTGAAGTTCCACCCCTTCACCCCCTGCATCGCTGTGGCCGACAAGGACAGCATCTGGTGAGGGCTGGGGACCCGGGGGTCTCAGCAGGGACAGCTGGGCCTTTGTCCTGGTTCTCTCTCAGAAGGTGGAGGTGTTGAAATCCTTCCCTGGCACAGGGTGCCCAGAGCAGCTGTGGCTGCCCCTGGATCCCTGGCAGTGCCCAAGGCCAGGCTGGACAGGGCTTGGAGCAGCCTGGGACAGTGGAAGGTGTCCCTGCCCATGGCAGGGGGTGGCACTGGGTGGGCTTTAAGGTCCTTCCAATCCAAACCATTCCATGATTCGCTGACGTGTCATTAATCAAACGGTGTCAAACTCCAAAGGAGAAATCCAGGCTGAGCTGATATCCATGAGATACAATGGGGTAACGAGTGCCTCTCTTTACAGCTTGCACAGAGAACTGAAAACTCACTTGCTATTTCTTCCTCCCACAGTTTTTGGGACTGGGAGAAAGGAGAAAAGCTGGACTATTTCCACAACGGGAACCCTCGGTACACCCGGATCACAGCCATGGAGTACCTGAATGGCCAGGACTGCTCCCTGCTGCTCACTGCCACAGGTAAAGGACACGTTGTCCCACCAGTGGGGCCAGGACAGGGGGGCCTTGGCAGAATTCCAGTGCAGGTGAGCGTTCTGGACCTCGTTCTCTCCCCTCCATGGATTGGTCCCAGCCTGACTCTTCCCTTCCTGCCTGGTCTCAGCTCAGGAGGCCATTTCCAAGATTAGACTTGCAAGTTCTTCCTGGCAGTACTGAAATCTCTCAAGTAGGTGCTGCAAAGACTTTCTGAGGACTGACCAGTCCAACTCTTGCTGAAGCCATTCCCAGCTGAGTCTTTGCTTGTCGTTGCAAGGTCCTGGTCACCTCCTCCTGTGGCACACCTGAGGAAAGGTGATTTTAGTTGGTTCAAGCTGCCAGCCAGAGCTGAAATCACGCAGCAACCGAAGTACAACTCCAGTTCTGTTCCTTGTGCTGTGTCCACATAGAGCAGGCAGGGCTCTGCTTCAGCACCAAAATTCTCAGGTGGTTCTGAGTTTCTCTCTAGCCCATGTCTCACCTGAGCAGCTCTCCAGTTGCATCAAGGGGGTTGCATGAGGAGATCTTGCCCAGTCTTTGGTCTGTAAAGCTGTGAGTCAGATCTGCTGCTCTCCCAAGGAACCATTCCAAACCTGGCACTCAGAGTGTTTTCAACAGCTTCTCCAACTTCCTGCTCAACTGTGCAGGTTGGGTGTAATTAAGGGAGGGGGAAGGGGAGCTGAGAGGGCCTTCAGGACATATTTCTTTCAATTTATTGATTCTTAGCACTGAAGTTTCACAGATGGGGAGCAAATTGAAAAAAATACACAATGTTCTTGAAAGATTTGCTGCTGATGGGCTGGGCTTTGCTGCTGCTGCTTCTGTGGGGCTGCTTCGTGTTGAGAGGGTACTTGTGTGGCTCTCGGCACCAATCGTGAGGAGGACAGAGATGAATCCTGGAGAAAATGAATGTCAGGGAAATGGAGAGACATCGAATGTCAGGTGTTATTCAAGGGAGGAGAAAAGTTCTTCCAGAACAGCTCCAGTAGAACAAAGCTTTAGGTTTCTTGGATGTAAATTAGACAGGAAAAACAGCTCCCAACAAAAAGTGTTCAAAGTGATACCCTGAGTTTTGGGGTCTGTGTGACTGCAGTTCTGCTTCTCCTGTTGCTCCTCGTGCACAAGGAACTGTGGGAGCTGCACCAGCAGTGACTTTGCTTTGTGTTCTTTCTCTCTGCTCCCCAAGACGATGGTGCCATCAGAGTGTGGAAGAACTTTGCAGACCTGGAGAAGAACCCAGAGATGGTGACAGCCTGGCAGGGGCTGTCAGACATGCTGCCAACCACACGAGGTGGGTCCCACTGAGGTTTCTGGGGAGGGGAAGGTGAAAATCAGCCTTTGTGCAGCTTTGCATGTGGCACCCGTGACCTCCTTTAGCCCCAGCTCCAGTTTTGGCACTTTTTTTCCCTGTTTGTTGTGGGTCAGGAGGTGGCAAAGGAACGTGTGGTCTAAATCTGGCACGTGCAGAAGGACAGCACAGTGAGACATTGGCCTGCTTGGAGTGGTAGGAAAGCTGGGCAGAAAAGGGTGTAAAAAGGAGCCTTGGCATCCAGCCACACATGGGATGAAGCCAGAAAACCAGTTTGTGTAACCCTGAAATCTGTTTTAGGACATTACGGGAGGTTTTAGGATATTAGAGGAGGTTTTACAACATTCCAGGAGGTGGATGTTCCGTCCTTCCCAGACCCATGAGGCACTAATGCTCTAATGGCAATTCTCTGTCCCTTGAATACTCTTAATCAAGGCTCCAGGTTTTTCTCTGTGTGCTGTGGTTCAATCAGCACTTTGTGGGATTGATGGAGGAAGTGCTGGATGAGGCTGCCTGGCCCATGCTGTGCAGGAGGTCAGATGAGATGACCATCATCATTCATCCTGACCTTAAAAGCTGACAGTTCTCATTTCTGAGCTGATGTGGTTTGTCCCAGGAGCCTGACACAGCTCTTTCAGCTATTCATTGGATTTTCCTGGGGCTGCCTTGCGTGCGTTGTTTTTCCCTTAACACCTCCCCGTTTCTCTCGGGGAAGAGGAGCCGTGTTTGAGGCACTCGAGGCTCTGCCTCGCTGAGGGCAGTGCCCAGAACTGATGAGGCGCTGCTGCAAGTTCAGAGCCTGCTGTGCCAATGGCAGAACCTGCCCTTTCCACAGTGGCAGCAGGAGCAGGAGGGGCTGCTGTGAGCAGGCAGGGCCTGGCTCTGCTCGGGCACAACGTGCCCAGGAGTCGTGACAAGTTGCCCTTTGTGGTGTCATTCTGTAGTTCTGTGCCGACAAACACCAGCTTTCCTGGCTGCTGGCTGATGTTTCCCATCCCTGGATTCAGGATCTTGTTTTCTGGTGCTGGGAATGCCCCCGGGCTGCCCTGGCCGTGCCTCTGGTCCTGGGCAGGGAGGATGCTGACCCCGGAACTCCCTCAGTCCAATCCCATTGTCCTGCTTTCCCTTCCACGTGCACTGTGCCAGGGCAGAGCCTGTGCTGGTTGTGCCTCACTCTGGACAGGATTTAACACCCAGAAAGGATTGTCAGTGTCTGACACTGCAGAACAGGCTCAGCTGAGAGAGCTCTGAGACCTGGGTGGTGGCACCTGCCAAAACAGGACTGGAGAAGCTTTTAAATCTGTTCTCTTTAGAATTGAGTTTTTTTCCTTGGCTTTTTCTTTCCCTTATGGACTGAAGCAGTCTGGGGCCCGTTTTCTTTGCCGTCCACCTTCCCAGCAGATTGGGCAGAAGAGAAGGACAGATCTGTTTGTGGAGAGAGAAATCAATGTAGCCACTTCAAAAGAGCTAAGTGGAGCAAGTCCCCATGGAGATGAGAGTCTTCAGAGTCATCTGCTGCCAAGACCACAGCTGTGGTCCAGCACTGGCTCAGGAAACTGAGGATGCATCTTTGAAGCTGCAGAGCTCAGGAGTTTTACTGGAGTTTGTTTGCTCCCACTGTTGATTTCCTTCCCTTCTCTCCCAGCTTTTCCCCTGTGTCACAATGTCACACTCACCTCTGAACTGCTCTTGGGAGCAGCCAGAACATGACCAGAACGTGACTTTCCTGGGCCATTTTCCCACTTGGAAAAGGAGAGGGGAATATGTGATACCTAAATACATCCTTTGGAAGCTTGAAAAGCACCCCTGGGTTGTCTGAGCGATGGGAGATGGACAGTGGCACACCCAGGGGCTGCCTGAGAGGGGGAGCAGCCCAGGGCAGGCACAGAACTTTTACATTTTTCCACTGGGAGGTCAGAGCTGGGCTGGCACAGCTGGGTTGGGGTTAAACTTGGCCCCAGCTCGTTGCTCTGAGGAGCTGACTCGGGGTAGGTGGGTCTGGGTTTCAGCACTGGGCCCCCTCTTTGTTCTGTGTGAGGTGTTTTGCTTCTGATCTTGTTTAGAACTGATGCACCAAGAAGAAATTCCCTTGCAATGAAAATCAGTGTGTTGAAAGCAGGATTGGTCCCTGTGTGAGGCAGGGGCTGGGAACCTCCAGCGTGAGAGGTGGAGGGAGCTGAGGGAAAGGCACAACTCCCGAGCCTCCTGGGGTTTCCAGGAGGGGGAAAAGCAGCATTTTCTCTTGAGCAGCGTAGGAAGAACATTGTTCTGACGTGCTCTGGAGCTGTGCTTTCGCAGCAGGAGACTTTGGGAATTCAGGCAATTTCCATGGAAAAGGGTGTTTGCAGGCTGTGGAGCAGCACAGGACCGTGGCCTGGTGCGAGCTCTCGCACAGCAGCACGAGCAGATGTGCCACAGTGGTGTGGTGTGCCTGGGACAAGGGAACAGCCACAGCTCCACGGGCAGAGCGGCTTTGTCCTTGAAAGCAGCATGGTTCTGGAATTTGGGAAAATGCCCAAGTGTGCCCAGCTGGCTCAGGATGACCAACTGCCAGCTGTTCCCCCCCAGCTCCTGGAGTGCTCCCAGCGGATTCCTGCGGGGTTTTCCCTCTCCAGCCCAGTGAAGGGACCCAGGAGGTAATTTCTGAAGGGCTTGGCTGGGTCCCTTCTTGAGCACCTGGACCTCCCTGTGCAGGAGAGGGAGGTGAGGCCCTGGCACAGGGTGCCCAGAGCAGCTGTGGCTGCCCCTGGATCCCTGGCAGTGTCCCAGGCCAGGCTGGACAGGGCTTGGAGCAGCCTGGGACAGTGGAAGGTGTCCCTGCCCATGGCAGGGGTGGCACTGGATGAGGTTTAAGGTCCCTTCCAACCCAAACCTCTCTGGGATTCCATTTCATGGTTGTGTGATTCTCCAGGGTGACCTGTGGTGCCTCTCACCCCTTTGCTGCTCTGCTCCCGTTGTCTGGGGGTTTCATGGCAAAGCCAGTCCGTGTCTGAGGGGAACTCCCCGTTCAGGAGCTCTGCAAAGGGAGCCCCCGTGAGCTGTCCGCACTCTGGGGGTGCTGGTTCCCTGTCTGCCCTCCCTGAAACCCTGGCCTCCCATGGCAGGAGCCCCATGCTCCCACGGGTTTGTGCAGATCCCAGCAGCTACTCGGATTTCCGTCTGTCTCTCCTCGATGTGCTGGAGAGCAGGACCCAGCTGAGGCAGAGGATGGCTCCGTGTTCCTGCCCAGCTGTCAGCTCCGTGCTGCTGTCAGCCAGCCAGAGCCTGGCTCCACGCAGGCTGCTGGCTTCCCGGGAATGCTGTGCTGGAGTGGGCGAGGGAGGCCTGTGCTGCTCTGGGTGCTGCTGCTTCTCTTTCGTGTTCTTCAATCTGAGTTGCTGTTTCTAGTCCTTGCTTTAAGCTGGTTTTTGCTCTGACCACTCACCCTGAGCACCAACCCCTGCTCCCTGTCTCCTCACAGGTCTGGCCCGGAGGGTGTCCATCTATCTGGACAGAAGCAAGCAGGGAGGTGAGTGCTGTTCCTGTTCTCTGCTCGGGGGGTGGGCAGGAGCTCCTCGGGGGGTTGGTTGGGGTTTTGGCGTGGCTGGATGAGTGCTGGGTGCCTGTGGTTCCCGGGAAGCTTCGCTTCCTGCTCTGCCATGCCCTGCCTTGTGTCTGTGTCCGGGACAGCCCTCAGGGAGGCAGGGAGGGAGGGATCTGTGCTCCCTGGGCAGGCACAGGCCCTGCTGGGATAAGGGAGTCTTCATGTGAGCCTCTCTGAGCTCCCTCAGCCGGAGGAAGTGTGGGGGGATTTGGGAATCTCTCTGTTCCATGGAGATTTCAAAGCATCCCTGGACAGGAGTGTTTGAGTTGCAGGTTCCAGATGGGAGCCACCATAGAGCTGCTGTGGGTTTGGCTGGGGTTTATTTGGAGCACACCTGGGCAGTAAAGATCCTGTGGAAAGGAGATGCTGGGGAGTCTTTCCCAGGAGCCTCAGAACTGTGGACCCTTGGCAGAGATCAGCCAAAAGGAAAGAGGGGAAATTTAGGTTGGATCTATGGAAGAAATCCTTCCCTGTGAGGGTGGGGAGGCCCTGGCACAGGGTGCCCAGAGGAGCTGTGGCTGCCCCTGGATCCCTGGCAGTGTCCAAGGCCAGGCTGGACAGGGCTTGGAGCAGCCTGGGACAGTGGAAGGTGTCCCTGCCCATGGCAGGGGGTGGAATGGGATGAGCTGTGCCCAACCCAAACCCCTCTGGGATTCTGGGACTCTAACAAATGTCACAAATTCCACTGTGTCACGTGGAGGGAAGGTGAAGGAAGTCCCCAGCCTTCAGCCACAGAGGCTGTGCAGGGTCTGCGTGGCTCTGGATCCTGACCCCCTTTCCCACAAGGGAGCAGGTGGTTGATGTGTCAGGGCATCCCAGGGCTGCTCGTGGTGACACCATCACCTCAGGATGTTCATCAATTATTGATATTTGCTGACTGATCGGAGCTGGCTGTGTCTGTATTGATTAATCACCCCGGCTCTTGGTGGGGGCTGATTCAGAGCTCGTTAGTGGAGTTCAGCAAATCTCTGCAGCTGTGGGAGCTGGGGCAGGACTGAGCAGAACTGATGTGTGGCTGGCTCCGAAATCCCCCAGCAAAGGCTAAAATTAGCAGGACTTGGCTGCAAGGAATCCCTCGCTCAGTGAGCCGGGCACGGAGCACTTTGAGGGAATTCCGGAGCCGGATCGATGCCGCTGCTGCCAGGCCATGGTAGCCCCGGCTCACGGGCAGGGCAGGTCGATAACAGCCTTCTCCAGCTGCTCCTGGTGACACGGGCAGCACACGCATTCCCCCTTCCCTCTGAAATGTGAAAATATATGGAATTAGTGCTCTCCTGACCGCAAAGTACCTCAGCAATGTTTAGATATTGCCCCGCCCCTGGGAGTGTCCCAGACCAGGTTGGATGGGGCCTGGAGCAGGGGGGCAGCTCCAACCTGCACTGGGAGCTGGTCAAGGGATCAGACTCAGGCTCGTCCTGGGGACCAAGGGGCAGAGGGAATGGCAGGGAGGCTTCCCACATCTCCCTTTCAGGAGTCCACATCCTGCTTTTCAGGAGTGAGGACTTCGGGGGGAGCGACACAGTTCTGGTCAGATTATTTTATGGCAATAAAATCATTGGAGAAATCGCAGCTCCAGGGGTTTGTGCTCTTTTAATTTAATTCCCAGCATCCCAGCTCCTGCTGTCCCTCACTGTGGAGTCCTTGGCAGGAGGAGGGTGACACTTTTTGAGAGGATGTTGTAGAAATTAATGATGAGTGAGGTCATCCAACCCTCCCACTGCTTCCTGGAAATTAAAGCAGGGATGTGCTTCACTGCTCAACCAGGAGGGCCCCTGATTAAAAAATGATCAGTCAGAACCCAGGATGCTTTTATACTGTGTTCCATGCAGGTATTCCTGATTCCACTGAAATGCCAAGGACAGACTGGCCGCGTTCCCATGACGTTACAGGGGAGCGCAGTTGGGAATGCGGCTGCTTTCACCACATCAGTACTGGAATTTATCCATGGAACTGTCCCAGCCAGGCAAATATCTCTGGCTCAGGGGCAGTCCTGAGGGAACAGCCATGGGAAATTCCACCTTCAGGAACAGCTGTTGGTGTGTGCAAACTCAGCCATACACAACTGCCAGTGCTGGCTTTAAAAGACTCAAAAACAAACAAAAAACCCCAAACCAAGAAACAACAACACCTCCACCACAGACATTTAAAAATTCCTTTCCCTGAGCTGTGGAAGATTTGTTGCTCATTATCTAAGAGCATAATATTCCTGTGGGGAAAATTGTGCTCGTGGCTCCTGATGCATTGCAGCAGTGCAGGGCTGGTTTCTGCAGCTCGTGGGTTCTGGGAGCACCAGGATGCCACCAGTGGCCTGTGTCAGGGGCTGCAGCAGCACTGTGGCCCTGTCTGGTCCTGTAAGGAGGAGTGAGGGTGGCGGGTCAGAGCCAGCTCCGGGGCTGTGCAGGTGCTCAGAGCAGCACCTGTGGGCAGGAGGGGCTGAGGAGCAGCTCAGGTGCCAAGCCCAGGAGCCAAGGCCCGGTGGGTGGGCTGCAGGCTCAGTTGTAACATCCTGGAGTAGGACCTCCGTTAATTAAAAAGGAAATGATCATTAGTATTCAATCCCACGTTAGCTCCTCGTCCCAAAATACTATGGATTGAGCATGGAAACATGAGCCAATCCTGTATCATCTCTGCCATGCAAACCTTTGCTTGTACATAGAAATAGTTCAGCTATTTCTGTCTCGTTCCATACTGTGAGTGCCAGCTCTGGATGGAACATTTCGCAGTCGGAGGAAGCTTTCCTTCCCCTTACACACTTCCAAGTGACTGACATTTATGTACAAGGGCTTTTCTGCTCTTCAGACAGGTTGGAGATCTGGTTCAGCGTTCCCAGTTGTGTTCCCTTTTTGGTCAGGGCGTGGCTGGGGTGCAGCAGGAGCAGAGCCCCAGCCCAGGGCTCAGCACGGGCACCTCTGCAGCCAGGACCCACCACCTCCAGGCAGATCCTTGCTTTGGGGTGATCCTGCTCTTCCCTCTTCCAGGGAGCAGCAGTAATCACTGAGCTGGACTATTTAAGTTTCAATAAGAAAGGCAGGAACTGCAGGATCTCAAGCCACACCATACCCAGCAGCATCCCTGGAAGTGTCCAAGACCAGGTTGGGGTAGTGGAAGGTGGAATGAGATGAGCTTTAAGGTCCCTTCCAACCCAAACCATTCCAGGATTCCATGATCATCTCCCTCCTTTCTCTCCAGCCTGGTTGGAGGTGAACCCTTGTCCTTTCCATCTCCTTGTCCCTCATGGGAATCTCTGTGCAGTCCCTCTGGAGCCTCTCCCCTCAGTGAGACTTTCCCTGCCCTTCTAGATGGCATTGCTGAATATCCAAGTGACAGACTTGGCACACCAAGAGAGGCACCAAAAATGCCACCTCTGCCCCCAAACTCACCTTCCCCGTCCCCCTGCACAGAGCAGCCCCTGGAACCGCAGCTGGGCGGGCCTTGGTGCTGACCAGACAGAAACCTTGTCTTCAAAGTGGGGAATGTTCCTGGGAAATTGGGAGCTTTGGGTCTGCCTCGGAGCTCTTTGCCTGCTGAGCTCCATCGGGGATGGTAATGGCCAGATCCATCTCAGCTGCCAGGTTTGTCCTGTCACATGGGCCGTAAACAGATGACAAATGCAAACACTTGAGTGGTGTTTATCATCTCCATCACTGCCTGCTTGCTTGCCTCGGCTCTCCGGCCCTGCGAGCTGCCAGGCAATCTGAAGGAACAATCCATTTGACTAAAGACAAAGATCCAAGCTCCCAGATCAGCCCAGAGTCCCGAATTTCCCGCGGTGAGGTGAGGGACTGTCAATAAACGTCAGCGACCTCCTCCGTGGATGTGGCAAGATCAGGATTCGGCTCGGATGTGATGCTTAGGAAGGGGAGAGGGGCAGAATGTTTTCTCTGAAGCTGTGCAAAACAAGGTCATTCCATCATGCTGGAGGAGAACTCGGTGTTCATAGATGCGTCTGCTGCTTCCTTTGTGCTCTGTAGCCGTGGATGTTCTGGTACAAGGTACTTGTGGCCCTTTGGTGACAAAAGAGCACATTGGGGCAGGCTTAAATTTCCTGCTGGGGATAATTCCTGGCAGTAAATCCAGACAAATGCACGTTTTTACCTTGTGGACAAGCACGTTGTGGAGTGGAGACACAGGGATGGTGCTGAAGGCACTGAGTGCTCGGGGCAGGAGCTGCAGTCCTGATGCATTGCAGAGGGTTCTGACTCCAGTCGTGTGGTTATGAAACACTACTGAGCTCCAGAGACTTGCTTTAGCACGGAGGAGAGGGTGGACAACTGCTCTGGGAGGCAGGGATGCTGCTCTGAGAGGCAGGAACGCTGCAAGGAGAGGCAGGGATGCTGCTGCTGCCTCTGCCCTGCCCGAGGGGCTGGAAACAGACACCAAGCCTGGAGTTCTTCTCTGCTTCCCTCCTGTGGTGCTCCCGGGGTTTTTGTTTGTGTTTGTAATGCAGCGCGGATGGGACGCTGTCCTGGGCTTCCCCTGGAGATTGATCTGTGCCCTCAGGGATGAGGAGCAAAAGCTCTCTGTGAGGGTGTTTGAGCTGTTGTCACTGCAGGGTGTTCCCCTCCTTACCAGTCTGTGCAGCAAACTGGTTTGTGCTCCCACCAGCTGTTAAATTCACTCTGCTGCAGCCCCGACTTGGCTGTTCCTTGTTCAGCAACATCTCCCACATCTTTCTGACAGAACAAGGAGTCAGTCCAGGAGCTCTCGGGTCGTGCTGTGTGAGGTGGCACCAGCTGAGTCTCTGCGATCAGCATTTAATGTTCTCCTGAAGTGCTGGGCACTGCACTGACCCTGGCAGCCCCAGCAGTTCCTGGAAGTTGTGCTCCCCTCCCACAGGGACCGGCTGTGCTCGGCTTCTCTCAGTGCTCAGACCAGGGGGCAAAGGCAGCCTGGACTCCAGTCCAGGAGCAGCTGATTCAATCCCGTCTGGAGGATGTGTGGGGTGTCTCTGTGTGTAATTTGCATTTCCTCTGACGGCGAAGGTGTCTGGAACACGAGGTCAGGAGAGCTGATTGCCTTGTTGTGTCTCAGGAGCAGGGATGGTGGTGGACTGGGAACAAGAAACCGGGCTCCTGATGACCTCGGGAGACGTGAGGATAATCCGGATCTGGGACACGGATCGGGAAATGAAAGTACAGGTAACACCTGCCTGCTGGTCCCAGCACCTTCTCCCTCCCAGAGCACCTCCCATGGGCCCAGTGCCCCAAAGCGCCTGAGCCTGCTCTGTGAGGAGCTGCCAGGTCCTGGAGCTCCTGCTGCCCTGCCCGCCCTGCCCCCCTGCCCCAGGGTCACGTTCCAAGATCAGTAAAACCACGCAGATACTCGGGGAGCGTGTCAGGGCTCTCCTGGAAGCTGCTGTGCTGTTCTGGGTGCACAGCAATGCTTGGGGAAGGTGAGGCTGTGCAGTGCAGACAGGCACTGGGATGCAGAGGTGGGCACAGGGATGCAGAGGTGGGCACTGGGATGCAGAGGCGGGCACAGGGATGCAGAGGCGGGCACTGGGATGCAGAGGCTGGCACTGGGATGCAGAGGTGGGCACTGGGATGCAGAGACAGGCACTGGGATGCGGGTTGGATTTCACATTAACATGTGACTGAAATTGTGTAAAAGCCTGTGGAAGCACACACAGCTTTCTGTGCCGTGTAACGGGGAAAAGGCCCTGCCAGAGTTCACATCAGCCACAATCACAAGGAAGTTTCTCAGAAATTCCAAGGAGAAGCAGCTGGGCGGTGAGAATGGAGGCACCATGCTGGAATAAAAAGGAAGTGGAGTTTTCAAAGCTTCTCGAAATTAATTACCCTTGGATGAACATTAATTGTGACACTTTGACCCTGCGATGCAGGATAATTAAGCCTCTGTTCATCTTAATTACTTTCACGTATTATTTTTTCTATGCAAATTAGGGAGCAGCAAAATTCAGGAGGCGAAAATCTTTTAAATGATGATGATTAATGATTGCACCGAAAGTATCTAAAAACATGTTGTTTCTTTTTTTAATTGCAAAGATTGGGTGTTGAAATTCAAGTGATTGGAACTTCCTGACTCAGTAACTGGGAAAGTGAGAATCAGCACAAAGAGCAGGAATAATCGAGGCGGATAAAGGTGCTTCCCTCTTTGAACTACAAAATCCCACACCTCTGGAAGCACTCGGGCTGGAGCTGGAGGAACAAGTGCTTCATTTGCACTTCTGCTGAGTGTTGCTGCTTCAAAGGAGGAGCTGGGGGTGGGCAGAGGCTGGAGCAGCCCCGGGCCTGGTGCCTCTCCCCGCTCAGCCCAGGCTGGAGCAGCTCCAGAGGTGAATCTGCACGGAGGCACAACCAGCACTGAGGGGTGGAATGAGCTCCTGCAGCTCCGGCGGGGCTCCAGCACACGGGCCTGGGCTGTGGAAGGTGTTCCCGTGGCAGGGGGTGGAATGAGAGGAGCTCTAAGGTCCCTCCCAACCCAAACCACTTCCATGATTCCAGGGTTGTCATTCCTGCTTTTGCAGAGCTGCTCAGCTTTTTTCACTAGTTTTAATTGAAAGTGTTTTTCCTCCCCACAGGCACAGGGATTATTCTGAGCAATTCTTTTGCCTCCAGAAGCAAAAAGGGGGAAGTGGCAGCGTGGGTGCCCGGCGTGTTCCCAGCACAGCTGTCCCTGCAGCTCCAGCTGCCTTTTTCCATGTCACTTTCCCAACACACGCCGTGTCTGGCGTCTCTAATGAGAGACGCTGGATGTCCCTGTCACACGTGCCACAGCAGGGACGGGAGGGGCACGGCACTGCCTGGCTTCCCTGGGGCTGCACCGGGGCTCCGGAGCTGCCGGGGCCAGAGGGTCACTGCTGGGGCTCGGGGGCACCGGAGCTGCCTCACGCTGCTCGGTGTGAGGATGGGGATGAGGAGGAGGATGAGGACCTTGGTTTAGGGCCCTGAGCGAAGCCAGGCCGTGGTGTCTGTGTGCTCTCTCGCAGGACATTCCCACGGGAGCTGACAGCTGTGTCACCAGCCTGTCCTGTGACTCCCACCGCTCCCTGATCGTGGCGGGGCTGGGGGACGGCTCCATCCGCGTGTTCGACAGGAGGATGGCCCTCAGTGAATGGTAACTCCCGTCCTCCCCGGGCTCGGGGGGCCTCTCGTGTCCTCCTCACCTCACTCGTGTCCCTTCGTCCCCAGCCGAGTCATGACCTACCGGGAGCACACGGCCTGGGTGGTGAAGGCCTACCTGCAGAAGCACCCCGAGGGCAACATCATGAGTGTCAGGTACACGGGATTGCACTCCTGAGCTGTTTTCCTCTACAGTTTGGTTTTCCCTTTAAATTCTGTCCCTGGTATTCCAGCAGCTGAGAGGGCAAAGCTCTTGAGTTTGACATTTGCTTCAGTAATTAAGTCCTGCTCCAGACTCGGTGCAGAGGAGGCAAAAAGGGATGTGGAGCTTTCCTTGGAAGGCCGCTGGTGTGGTTTGGGAGTAAACAAGGTGCTGGAATCACAAGGTGTGTGAGGAGGAGGGGAGGGAAGCAGGAGCTGGGTATAGAATATCTTGTGGTGGGGGGCTTTACTGCCAGCGTCTCCATGGGGTCGTTTGGGAGAGAACCAGAAGAGGAAGGTGGATGGTGCATCTGTCGGGCACGTTCCTGGGCAGGATTCCTGTGCAATTCCCTAAACCCATTCCTGCTGCCTGGTAAATACTGTGGCCAGAGCAGCAGGTACTGATTTGGCCATTAAGGAACAGCAGAACAGAATTTATTGTCACAAAGCCACTGTTTGCACACAAAGAGCCTCTTTTTCTTGATTAGAAAATGGAAACAAAACATAATTTTCTGGGATTCAGAACATTCCTGAGGTGGGGGATGGGCCAGCAAAAATGTATTAAGATTTTCAGAAAGGGGATTTATGTGATGCAGCCGCCAGATTTGTCGAGCTCCCATATTGGAGTTTTTAATCTTCCTCTCCGTAAGCTCCTCCAGCAGCTCTGGGGTCAGGTCCCTGTGCCCACGGCGGAGGGCTGGTTGTCCCCTCTCCTCAGAGCCCTTCCAGCCTGGGAGCTGCTCCCGGAGCTGCAGAGCTGTGAGGGAATGTTGGGCTCCAAAAGGCAGGTCTGGGCTCTTCCCAGAGGAGCTCAGGTTGTGGAGCTGAGCCACCTCACTTCCAGTTCCTCCCAGTTCCCTCTGCCTTCCACTGACAGCAAAATCCAAGGAAAACAAATGTTGGGGCACAGTGAGATCCTGGTGTCCAGACACGTGGAGTAAAGGATGGCACCAGCACATCCCCTCTGCCTGGAGGTTTCTAAGGCAATTTCCTGCTGTGCAAAGCACAGGAATTCGGGGCTGGCATGGAGCTGGGTGTAACAGGCCAGGGAGGACACACCCAGCGATGGGCTGGGAGCGACAGAGGCAGTGAGGGATCAGCCATGTGGGATCCATCCTGAGCTGCTGTTTCAGCACAGAACGTGCTGTGGATGGGATCGGATCACGGCACCGGTGGGGACTCGGCCGTGTGCGTTCCCTGTCCCAATGCCCCGGGGAGGTGGCTGGCTCATGGACAGCCCTGTGGCTCCACTTCCTGGGTCTGGGATCGGGCTGGGCACAGCCTGACCTGTGGCACTGTGTTGGCAGCGTCAACGGCGACGTGCGGTTCTTCGACCCCCGCATGCCCGAGTCCATGAAGGTGCTGCAGATCGTCAAGGGGCTCACGGCCCTCGACATCCACCCCCAGGCCAACCTCTTTGCATGGTGAGTGCTGCTGCCATTCCTGCAGCCCCAGCACGGGGAGCTGCTGCAGTGAGTCCAGAGGAGGCACCAGGGCGATCAGAGGGATGGAGCAGGGCCTGGAGTGCCAGGACAAGGGGGAATGGCTTCCCACTGCCAGAGGGCAGGGATATTGGGGAGGAATTCTTCCCTGGGAGGGTGGGGAGGCCCTGGCACAGGGTGCCCAGAGAAGCCGTGGCTGCCCCTGGATCCCTGGCAGTGTCCAAGGCCAGGCTGGATAGTGGAAGGTGTCCCTGCCCATGGCAGGGAGTGGGACAAGGTGGGCTTTAAGGTCTCTCTCAACCCCAACCATTCCATGATTCCATGATCCCTGGAGAGGATGGTTTGTCTCCACAGGCATCATTCGTAGGGTGGTGTTGACTTCACTGTTTTTAACCTCACCACAACAGTGCAGCTTCTTTCCCTTGTTTGGCGTTCAGGAAGTTTATCCCTTTATCCATCAGTGAAACCCTGGGCACCCCTGTTCAGTGTCTGTATTTATGGGCTCTGAGTAGGGACCAGAAGCTGCTCCACAGCCCCGTGGCCTGGAGCCTGTTGGGGATGCCCTGGGTGTGTTTGGGCATCAGCTCTCCGTATGTTCCTGTCCCAGGTGACCACGGGTCACTGTGGTTCTGGCCGCCAGTCAATGGTCTCCCACTTAGGGAAGTGGCCGCGCTCTGGTCTGGCACACAGCTCAGCCAGGGGCTGCAGCAGCAGTGTTGTCCCCTCCCAGCATTGCCAGTGACTCCGTGTTCTGTCCCTTCCCTTCCAGTGGCTCCATGAACCAGTTCACTGCGATCTACAACGGGAACGGGGAGCTGATCAACAACATCAAGTACTACGATGGGTTCATGGGGCAAAGAGTGGGAGCCATCAGCTGCCTGGCCTTCCATCCTCACTGGGTCTGTACCCCTGCTGGCACTTGGGGTTGGCATGTCCCAGTGTCCCTGTGGGAGGAGGACATGGCACAGAGACCCCCCCAGTGGGAGGGGGAGCTGCCCCAGCCTGGTGCTCCGAGCTGACTCCAGACAAGCACACCGGTGGTGCCACTGGTGCTGCTGGTCTGTGGGGCACCTGCAGCTGCTCAGGGTTCCAACACCTGAGCCCTTCCAGCTGAGGTGCAGTTGCCATCCCAGCTCTGCAGCCTGCCTCAGCTCAGACTCCTTGGCCACAGGAATTGCCCGAGGTGACAGGGGAAATGCAGGATCATGCTCCCAAATTCCATGTGCTCGTTTACTCCCTGCCTGGGCTCTGCAGCCGTGTCTCACTGGGGCTGCTCTCACACCGCCTTACGTAAGGCTGGCGCTGCGCAGGGGAAAACTGCACATCAGGAAAACAGGAGAGCTGCAGAAATTAAAGGATTGAGCTGATAAAGGCTGGAATGAGGCAGAACAAAAGGAGATTTTGGAGTATTCACAGCTGAGGGGCTCTGCAGTAGTTATAGAGAGAATCTGGTTGCTGCTCAGGGAGGAGGGAGGTCCCATCTGCCTGGTGGACTTTGCTCACCCAGGGAGGAGAATAAATGGAGGAGCTGGAAAACCTGAGAAAACAATGAATGGACGGGGAAACAGGAGGGAGGTGCAAGAGTTATTTTAGAAACCTGCAGATCAGCTCACAAATATTTAATATGTAATAGGAAGAGCAGTTTGCTCTTTAAACACGCAAAGCAAAGCTGTGTCCGGCCGGGCCAGGTCCCCTCACTGCAGGAAATGCTCATTTTCAGCCCAGGCATCAGCTCCTAATGAGCAGATTCGCAGTCATTTAGAGAAATTATGTTGGCAGTTGGCAACTAATAGTGCCCATAATTTTTCCCTGTGGCTGAAATGGGCCCATAACTCCTGCAGAGCTGTGGAGCAGCTGGGTGTCCCTGCTGGAATGTCACTGTTACCTGTGCCTGTCACTGCTGCACACCTGGACCTGGAGTCGGTCACAGGAGCAGCGGCTCGGGGAGCCGGGAAGGGTCTGGAGCCCCAGGAGCGGCTGAGGGAGCTGGGAAAGGGGCTCAGCCTGGAGAAAAGGAGGCTCAGGGGGGACCTTGTGGCTCTGCACAACTCCCTGACAGGAGGGGGCAGCCGGGGGGGGTCGGGCTCTGCTCCCAGGGAACAGGGACAGGAGGAGAGGGAACGGCCTCAGGCTGGGCCAGGGGAGGCTCAGGGTGGACCTCAGCAGGAATTTCCCCATGGAAAAGGTGCTCAGGCCTTGGAACTGCCCAGGGAGGTTTGGAGTCCCCGTCCCTGGAGGTGTCCGAGGAACAACTGGACTGACAGGGTGGGGGTCGGTCCCAGGTTGGCCTCAGTGGTCTCAGAGGGCTCTCCCAGCCGGGGAGACGCTGCGACTGTGCCTGTTTGTCCCTGTGCTCTCCCGCAGCCCCACCTGGCCGTCGGCAGCAATGACTTCTACATCTCGGTGTACTCGGTGGAGAAGAGGATCAGATGACGGCGCCCGGCGCGGCCGGAGCGGCTCCAGGGCAGGGCCTCCCTGTACATAGAGAAATCATCGACTTGAATGTTTCGTGTTGGCTGCTGCTGCACCCCATAACTTGAACATTTGTTCTTCTGACTTAGCTACTGATGGGTTTGACAAGGGGAAGAGACAATCTCCTGGTTTTGTTTTGTTTTGTTTTCCGGCTATATCCTCTAAAAGCTACAGAAAAGGAACACTTATTTTTGTTTCCAGTGGTTGGCTTCTCTGTCAGAAACACGGCTCCTGAGCTTGGAAGGACTTGGATGAGGCAACGCCCTTGAGAAGGGTCTTGTTTTAGTCTTTGTTCCTTGTTTTGCTGGAGTGTGGGTTCTTCAAGGACTGTCAGGACTCACCTACAGCTCCACGGGACCCTCCAGCTGCTGCCAACCCTGTGCCAAACCCAATTCCTGGGACAGGGCAGCGTGACCCGAGCATGGGATGTACCTGCTCCTGCTCTGCTGAGCAGGGCCGGGGAGGCAGGGAAGCGTCTCCTCTGCATGAACCTCCTCCTCCTCCCTCCCTTCAGCGTCCTCTCCACTGGAATCAAGGACAGACGGGGACCTGGTGGCCTGGGCAGGCCGGGATCCTGCGGGAAGGGGCTCAGGGAGATGACAAGAGCAGGGCAGGATGTCCCACTCTGTAAAGCTGCATGTGAGGAAGACGAGGGAAGAAAGAGAACGAAGATCTCCAACGTCCCAGCGAGCCTGGAGCAAGTCACTGGTGTCACCACGTTCCAGCCAAGCCCACGGTGCTGGCGGGGAGCTGGGGGCACCTCAGGCACTGCCCCTCCTGCTGCCACCGTCCCTGTGCCACACGGAGCTCCACACCCACGTCTGGGCCCTGGGAGCTCTGCCCGGCGAGGGAGGCTCCAGGGCCCGCCCCGGGCTCTGTGTGCTCCCCGCGGCTGCCGTGCACCGAGGTGAGGGCCGGGATTTGGGCACTGGGAGCTGCAGACGCCGTGTGCCTCGGCTGTGGCTCATCTGCCCCTTTGGAACCAGGCACAGAACCGCCCGGACGCGGAGAATCACCGAGGAGGAGGAAGGCAGGAGGTCACTGCCCTGAGCAAAGCGCCCTCGTCCCAGCTGTCCCGGCAAAGCCTGCTCCGCCTTCCGCACCCTCCACTTGGAATAATGAATGTTTTGTCCCTTGGGCTCCGTGCTGTGTCTGGAGACAGGCGTGGGAAGGGAGAGCGCAGCCGAAGGACAGGTTCCCCCCCAGAGGTGCAGCCGGGGGCAGAACTCGCTCTGTGCAGAACTCACTGCGAGGGCCCGGAGTTCCCGGAGTTCTTCCCGCCGGTCCCACGGCACCTGCAGGCTCCCAGCAAACTGCCAGCCGTGCTGAAGGGAATGTGGCGAGGGAAGGGCTCAGAACCCTTCTGTCCCTGTGCTGACGGCGGCCGCACCTCTGCCCGCGGAGCGTCCGGCCCGTCGCTGCTGCTGCTGCCCCTCGTCACCGCGTCCGTGCGGGCTGAGGCACCCGGGCCACGCCGGGCAGGGGCCCCGTGGCCACCCCAAGGTACCACAGGCACGTCGGGACTCTGGCTTGGGAGAGGGTCCCCAAACCACGGTGGTGGAGCCGATGTCGGGTCCCCCCGAGCACCGTCCCCGTCAGGGAGGCCGAGGGCCACGTCACAGGATAATGAATCAAAGGCTTTAAACTTAAAAACTACCTAAAAACCCACTTCTAAGTTACCCAAAGTTAATTATGGTCTAACAGAGCTGTGCCTCTTCCCGACCCGCTCCCGGGCTGTCGGCGGGGGTGGAGGCAGCGTTTGGGATCTCACGTAACCCGTTAACATTCACAGCTTCAGAAACAGTAGATTTTTAACTCGTATCAGTGTATTTGTGAAAGGAACAGGACATACCTGGCGAGAGGGGAAGGGGCGTGGTGGGAGCCGCTGCTCCTGCCCGGCTGCTCCCGCCAGGCTCCGGTGCAGCCCCGCGTCCAGGACGTGGGATTTTAAGGAATTGGGGCTGTTGGGCTTTTACCTGAGCGTGTGTGGGCTGTGCTTCCACAGGTCTGATGCAGAGATTCAATCATGGAATCACAGAGTTTAACCAAGGATCTGGAGAGCGTCCTACCTTAAAAGTTCACTTATCTCTATTTATTTTACAAAAATAAAGTTTAAAAAATATATAAAACCCCCCACACGATTGTAATGTGAGAATAAAACGATTACAGACAAATAAATGGTTAATAAAAAATAAATGCAGAAACACTTCCTGGAGTGAGGATCGTTTTGTGGGGCCCAGGAAGGAGCCAGGTTGTATTTGGGGTGCCGGGCTCTGGGTGTGGGCAGTGCCCCAGGGAAGAGGCCGGTCCCAGGGGCGGGTGCTGGTGACGGATGCGTGTCCCGGCCGCGGTGGCTGCTCCGAGGAGCAGCAGGAACGCCGCGATCCCAGGGTGCAAATCCAGCTCGGGAGCGCTGGCTGCAGCTCGGCTCGCTCCGAGGAATGAGCTGGGCTGGATAAATGGATATCCTGGCAGTGCCGGGGGCATGGTTGGGCTCGGTTGGCTCAGAGGGCTTTTCCAACCTGAACAATTCCATGACTCTAGGAAAGAATCGGTGCCATTCCCGATATTCCCTATATCCCATTCCCTATCCCATTCCCGATTCCCTATATCCCATTCCCTATATCCCATTCCCAATCCCATTCCCTATATCCCATTCCCAATCCCGGTTCCCTATATCCCATTCCCTATATCCCATTCCCTATATCCCATTCCTGATATCCCATTCCCGATATTCCCTATATCCCATTCCCTATATCCCATTCCCTGTATCCCATTCCCTATATTCCCTATATCCCATTCCCTATATCCCATTCCCTATATCTCGATATTCCTGATATCCCATTCCCGATATTCCCGATATCCTGATATTCCCGATATCCCATTCCCGATATTCCCGATATCCCGATATTCCCTATATCCCATTCCCTATATCCCGATATTCCCGATATCCCGATATTCCCGATATCCCATTCCCGATATTCCCGATATCCCATTCCCGATATTCCCGGCCCCAGCGCGCCCCCACAGCGCCCCCCAGCGGCGCGCTCCGGCCGCTGCGGCGCGCTCCGGCCGCTGCGGCGCTGGCTGCGCGTTGTGCGGGGCCGGGCCCCTCGCGGCCGCCGTCGGGGGCGGGCCGGGCCGGGCCGGGCCGGGCAGGAGCGGCCATGGGGAACCTGTTCGGGCGGAAGCGGCGGAGCCGCGTCACGGAGCAGGACCGGGCCGTGCTGGTGAGCGGGGGGGCCCGGGCCGCACCGGGCCGTGCCGGTGAGCGGGAGGGATGGGCCGGGCCGGCCTGGCCGGGCGCCGGGCGCGCCCGTGCGGTTTGCCGGGTCTCCGCGGCGATGGAGGGGCCGGGCTGGGGCTGAGCGACCCCCGGTGCTGTCGGTGACGCGGCGGGGAGAGACCGGGCCGGGCAGCGGCGCTGCTTGAGGGGGCGCTGGAGCTGTCAGGGCCGGGTTGTGACCCTTGTCCATCCCTCTGTCCCTCCCTCCCTCTGTCCGTCCCTCCCGCGTTCCCTCCGTGTCCGTCTCTCCCGCAGCAACTGAAGCAGCAGCGGGACAAGCTCCGGCAGTACCAGAAGCGGCTGAGCCTGGGCCTGGAGCGGGAGCGGGCGCTGGCCCGGCAGCTGCTCCGGGACGGCAAGAAGGAGTGAGGGGAAAGGGGTCCCCGGGGGGCGAGGGCGGGGAGCGCCAGTGCCCCCCCAGGGCGTCCCTGGGAGGGAAACACCGCTGGGTCGGAGGAATCAGAGTCTCGGAATGTTTGAGAGGGACCTGAAAGTTCATCTCATCCCACCCCTGCCATGGCAGGGACACCTTCCACTGTCCCAGGTGGCTCCAAGCCCCGTCCAGCCTGGCCTCGGACACTGCCAGGGATCCAGGGGCAGCCACAGCTGCTCTGGGCACCCTGTGCCAGGGCCTCCCCACCCTCCCACGGAAAGATTTATTCCCAATATCCGTTTTGCTCATCCTTGCTGTTCCCAGGAGCAGCTCAGGGCTGCCAGTTCAGCTGCACACAAGTTGTCCCCTTTTAGCAGAAGCACAGAACAAGAGTGGCTTTGATGGGGTTCCTTTAGGCTTTATTTGCTTCATCCGAGCTGAGTTTCCCTCCCTGGGTGTCCCTCAGGAAAGCCATGCTCCTGCTGAAGAAGAAACGGTACCAGGAGCAGCTTCTGGATAAAACAGAGAACCAGATCAGCAACCTGGAGCGGATGGTGAGCGAGGGCCCTGGGGTGTTCCGGGGTGGGCCTCCCCTTGGATCCCATGGAATTCCATTCCAACTGGCATGTCCTGGCATGTGTTTAGCCCTCTGTCCAAGGGCAAATGCCTCCAAAATTGTACCTGTGCCACAACTTTTCCCTGGAGACACGGAGTGGTGTGTCTGGAATCTGCAGGCTCTGTGTTAAATGTGTGTTTTGGAAATTGCTGAAATGTTACTCACAGTGGGGATGGCTGCACTGGGGACTTCCTGGGCTTGTCTCAGCACTGTCATTGCAGAATTGGATGTGTTTGGGTTTGGGGAGGTCTCATCTGGGACTGACAGCTGGAAAATCCGGTGAAATCACTTCGAGGGCTGTTGGACCTGCTGGTGCAGCCGCCTGTGCCGAGCTTTTTGTGTGCATGTTTCCTGCAGCTGGTGCCATTGACAGGACAGAAGGGGCTCAACTGATTCTTCCCTGCAGCTTCTCTGGTGGTCCTGGCAGCCTGTGTCTGCCTAAGAATGGCAGTCATGGAGTTATTTAGGTGGGAAGAGCCCTCTGAGCCCATGGAGCCCGTGCTCCCCAGCGCTGCCAGGGCCACCACTGTCCCCAGCTGCCACATCCACACATCTGTTAAACCCCTTCAAGATTCCCTGGGCAGCCTGTGCCACTGCCTGACCAAAGTCTGACAGGCTCTTCCCTTTCTCCTTCCCGTTCCAGGTCCAGGACATTGAATTCACCCAGATTGAAATGAAGGTCATCGAGGGCCTGAAAATAGGCAACGAGTGTCTGAACAAAATGCACCAGGTGCGTGTGGCCGGGGCAGGTCAGAGGGGCCTGGCTGGAGCTGCCTCCCCGCAGGCCCCTCCCACACCTGGATTTTGGCTCTTCCCTTCAGGTTATGTCCATAGAAGAAGTGGAAAGGATAATAGGAGAAACCCAGGATGCTGTGGAGTACCAGAGGGTGCGTACAGGGGCAGCTGGGAGCAGCCTCTGCCTCTGCACAGAGCTGCTGGGGTGTGCAGTGTGCCAAAGGCTGGGAATGTAACGTCCTTCCCTCTCTCCCACAGCAAATAGACGAGCTCCTGGCTGGCAGCCTGACGGAGGAGGATGAAGATGCCATTCTAGAAGAATTAAATGCTATTACTCAGGTGGGGTTGATGTTCTTGTGATTGAAATCCACGTTTTTGGGAAGTTGTTTGTAACAGCAGATAAAGTGCCTTTTTCCACTCTCAGAGCTCAGTCTGGGCAGAAATCTGGGACGTTGCCACCCCCAGTCTTTGCCCACAGCCGTGGTCTGTGGCACTTGTGACACGTTGTCCTCAATGTCCTTGCAGGAACAGTTGGAGCTTCCAGAAGTTCCTTCGGAGCCGCTCCCGGAGAAGGTCCCAGGTATGTTCTCCTTGCACAGCTTTGGCTTCTTGTGCTCCTGTCCTGTGCAATGCTCTGAGACCCTCTCCCAGTGTAAGTGTTGTCCTGGAAAATGGGGAGGAATAGCAGCTCCTGGCGTGGGGACAGGCCCAGCTGAGCCCTCGTTCCAGAAGCACCCGAGGCTCCGCTCTCTGTTCTGCTGGCACCTGGTCATTCCCTTGGGGAGCTCCCTGTGTGATATCTGCTGTTCTTGTCACATCCTGTACCTGCCCTGAGACACCTCGTTCCATCAGGAGGCTCCATAAGGAATTCTTTCCTTGCTTGAGCCAGGCAAGGCTTCTTCCCACAGCCCTGGTCTGGTCCCGCCATCACAGCAGGGATTTTGTGGATGTTGGATTCACCCTGCACAGCACTGGATCTCCCTGAGGCTTGGGATGGCTTGGAGCTCTTCCCACCTCACTTCACAGCGACTTGAAACCAGCTGGATGAGGATCACTGGGGTCCCACAGCTCCAGGAATGTCAGAGCACGAGCTCCACACAGCTGATGGTCCCTGAGTGTTTCTGAGCAATCCAGAACCTCAGTGGATGGGTTTGTGTGGGAGTCCAGCTGGGAAGTGGGAGAGCTCACCAAGAAGGTGACCAAACAGGCCCTGGTGGTCCTGCCCAGCAGGGAAGGAGCTCACTGGGGTTTGTCAGGTGTCTGTGCTGAGGAGCTGAAAACTCAGACTGGTGAAGACTCTTCTGGGACAGCAGAGCCCTGAGCGGTCGCTCACAGGAGCTGGATCTCCCTGCTTGTGCGAAGAGGAGCTGGAAGAAGCCATTTCCCTGTGTGGAATCTGCCCAGGAGCAATCTGGGATGTGGGGAATGGGGCTGGTTTCCTTGGAGCTTGTTTACTCCTAAGCAGGGCTCATATGTCAGCACTGAGGCCAAACAAAACACGCCCAGGGGTGTCGGGTCACAGGGGCGAGGGCAGAGCCCTGCTTCTGTCCAGGATCTGTCCCTGGGCTGGTGGCTTTACTGGGCTGGGCACGTTCTGAAAGTCTGTAATTCTTCAGTGCTGTGCAAAAGGGGCATTTCCACGTGGGAATGTGGGACGATTTATAACCAACTTCTCTTAGTTCAGGTGCCGTGCAAGCGTTTGCTGCTCTGCAGAGTGGACTCTGAGCCCTGGATCCTCCTCAGGAGATGGCTGCAGGATATTTGCATTCCCTCATTCTGTAACAAGTTTCTTTTCCTTCCACAGAGGTGTCACCCATCAAGAACAGGCCAAAGCCAGAGCTGGTGGCAGCATCTTAACTCCCGGTGCTGGGGATTCCCCCACGAAACTTTCACCCTGGACAGTTTGCCCTCCCAGCGTGTGCTGGGAACAGGCAATGCCTTGGCAGCATCCCAGCTGTGCTGGGTGGATTGTGGAGCAGGATTCCCTGCGCAGGGTGGGGAACATCAGCTGATTATTGCTCTTGTATCAAGATTATTTTCTAGTGCTTTCTTTTTTTGTAACTTAAATTCCAAACTCACTCAGCTGCGCTGTCTCGGGATTAAACAGCAACTCTAAAACATCCAAAGCCAAATTTTTCTCTGTAGGTTTGATTCTGGTGAGGTCAGTCTGCCTTTGCTCTGGCCAAATCCCAGGAACCGCCACACTCGGAGCGACGGTGTTTGTGCTGGGCATGGGCTGGGCGAGCACGAGCCCTGTGGAGCACTGTGGTGTCTGTGTTCCTCTGTCCCTCTCTCCTGGCTCCGTCTGTGGAGGGGCTGCCGTGTCCCTGTGCTGCTGCACGTTGGGCAGCGCCGGAGCCGGGAGCGCGGAGCTCCCACACGAGCTCCGGGCCGGGCTCGGCTCTGGCTCGCACAGAACCAGCCCGAGGGGCTTTGATTTGGGCCGAGCTCAGCCTGGGTGCTCGGCTCTGCTCCTGCTGCAGCAGCTCTGGCGGGCAAAGCCTCATCTGCTGTGAGCTGAGGAGTTGGCCCCGGCCACGGTTCAGCTCCGGTTCTGGAACCCTGTGGGGCTGAGCAGCCCTGGGCCGGCAGAAGTCGCCTGCGATGCCAGCAAGGAGCTTCTGCCTGTGTCAGGAGCCAGGGTCCCTCCCTCGTTGGCTCTGCTCCAGCGTCAGAGTTCACCTTTGGCCAGGATGGACTGATGGATCACATGGACTCTGCTCCAGCTGCTCCTGCCAGACGTTTCCTTGGGGGCTCGGACACATTTCCTCGGGCTCGTGCTGCGCCAGACACGGGGCCCGAAGCTCCAGAAATCACCACTCCAAAGTGCTCCGGGAGCAGCTCGAGGGAGCCCCATCCCCTCTGAGGACAGTCGGAGCAGCGCCGGCTCCCTCGGATGCTGGAGGTCTGGAACGCTGCCTGGGCAGCCAGGTGGTGGCAGATTTGGCTGCTCTTGGAAGGAGCTCACCTGCCAGCTTGCAGATGCTCTTCAGGACACTGCAGATCTTTATTTATTACGTTCTTGAAGCCACAACCCTTAATCTGCATTTCTATGACAGCAGAAGGACCAGAGGGTCCTTGGAGACTTTGGGAGGCTGTCGTTGGGGTTGTGGGATCTGGTGCTAGACAAGAAGTGATCCCAGGGACTGGGATGCTCCCCCGTGCTGCTGGGCCAGTGGCAGCTCTGGGTAGAGTCATGTTCTCCGTGTCCTCTCCGTTGTGTTCCAAAGACTGGCCAGGGCGTCCTCGTCCTCCTCGTGTGTCCCCAAGGCAGTGAGTGCCCTGGAGCTGCCCCATTTGCAATCCCGCTGCTGCCTCCTGGCTGATGTTCCATAACAAACCCAGGTCCACAGCCCCCAGCCCTGTGGTTGCCACCAGCACAGTGCTGGCAAAGCAGCTGCTGCCTCTGGAGCTGGCCGGGGCAGTGCATGATGCCAAGGCCGTGTCTCTGGTCAGCCCAGCCGCTGTTGGGACAGCCAGCTCCTGCTCCCAGCCCTCCCAGGGACAGGATCGCGCTCTGCTCCCGGTGGTTTGTTCTCTCTGCTCGGTCCCGGCTGTGCTGCAACGCAGCCCATTCCCACCAGAGAGAGCCTTGGATTCACCAGTGCCGCGCTGGCAGGAGCGGTTCTGGGCAGCGTTTTACCTTCAAGGCTCCTCCAGCCCGTGGCCAGCGGATGCCGGGTTGTTTAACGTGCCCCTGACTAATCTGGATCCACGGGAAGGAGCGCTGGGCGCTCCAGGAAGGTCTTGAAGGGATCTGTCCTGGGAGTGCAGCTTCCGCTGCGGGTGCTTTGGGAAAACCCTGTTCCCTGGGATTGGCATCGCCGCGGGAGAGGGGCAGAGGGATGAGGAGGGTGTGCTGCGCTCCCTCTGCTCCGGTTTTCTTTCTGCTGAACGCCCTGGCAGCGGGAGAGACGAGCCAGCTCTCCCCAGAGACGCCGTGCCGAGGCCAGGCCGGGTCCCGGTGGCTGCGCTCCCGGTGGAAGTGGGCGTGGAGAGGGAGTGAGGCTGGTGCTGAAGGGGTTAATGCAGCCCCTTCCATTCGTGCCCACATGGAGAGGCCATTTACTGAGCCAGCAGGAAAGTTTGGAGCAGATTGGCCGCAGCTCCCTCTGCCAATCCCTGCCCCAGCAGCTTGGGCCGTGTCTCCTTGGGAGGAAGAGGCAGGAGTGGGCCATAACCTCTGTGCTGTGCTATGACAATAAACTGGTTCCAGTGGTTCCACCGACTCCTCTTCAGCCTCGTGTTTTCACAGGGAGTGTTTTGGATGAGCAGGAGTTGCCTTCCTCCTCCCTCCCCTGGGAGAGATGTGGGCAGGAAATTTGAGAGCAGGCTCGGTGTGTGACACAAACAATCCCGTTCGATCCTGTGTGCCTGGATGGCCCCGGGAGGCTCAGAGGCAGCCGACAGCGCCGGGACAGTCCTGGCACAACCCCGAACCAGCTATGGCTGAGATTTCTGAGAGCCTCTGCCTCTGCCCTCCCCTCCTTGGGTTTACAGTGAGGCCACATGAGGGATTTTTGTAAGAATTACTCTGGAATTGTCAAACTGATCCACAACCAGTCCGTGCCCAGACTCAGGGCTCACATGGACGTGTGGCTCCCTCCTAATGGACCACACTGGCCCGTCCTGTTTTGCCTCCCTCTGTAGGACTTGGTGCTTCCATCCCCGTGGAGTTGTCCAACCACCTGCCCCAGCCAACACCGAGCCCCGGTGTGTGACCGTCCCCATCAGAATGGGCCCCGGGACTGAGGGCACGGCTGGCAGGAGCAGGGCAGCACCACCCCCACGCTTGGCCCCGGTGCAGGATGAGGCCCCACCTGGGATGTTCCTGAGCCTCTGGCCGTGCTTGGACACCAGCTGCTCCCTTGTTACTCTGGATTTACATCTCTCCTGCTGCTGGGAGCAGCGGGATGCCCCAGGCTCCCCTCTGCCTGCGCCAGCCGGACCCTCAACAACAGCTCAGCCCCCCAGCCCGTCCTGCCGGGACCCTGGGAAAGCAGCTGTGCCGAGTTTGGAGTGTGTAATTAGCACTCCCCGTGCCCCTCAGCTGTGGCAGCGGGGTGGGAGCCAGCTCCTGCTGGGAGGGCTGTGCACGGAGCTCTTCCAGCTGTGTTTGAGTTGGCCAGATGTTGAGTTAGAGGAGTGTGGAGGCAGCGCTGCTCGTTGTTAATGAAGCCCTGGAGAGCAGGAACAAACCTCGTGCTCCTGCCTTGGCTGCCCCCGCAGCGCCCGGAGCCCTCCCTGGAGCCCTCCCCGGAGCCCCCAGCCCTGGCATGGCCCCAGCCTCTCTCCAGAGGCTCTGGAGAGGTTCTGGCCACCGGACAATGCCCAGGGCAAACCTGCCCATGCAGGCACAGCATGTGTGACAGTGACAGGGAATCTCAGCACTCCTGGAGCCCTCGCTCCTCCTGGATCTCTCTGCTATTCCCAACACACGGCTCAGTGCCGGATCCAGCTCCGTGGCCTTTAACATGGTTTGTGTGGCAATGTGGGATCCCGGCCCTGTGCAGGGGAAGGGGGAAACGAGGAGCTCTGCTGGGAGATGTTGCTGCCCATTCCCTATTCCTCCACAGGGACGGTCCCTGTTCCATGGGCACACTGCCCCATCCCATGGGATCTGCCCAGCCAGAACTGCTGCCCGCACAGAGCCTTCATCCAACATCCCGCACCCCTGGGAGCGAGGGATGAGACTGGGGGGGGGGAGCAGGAATTCCAGCCAGCCTTATGCAAGCAGTAGTGCCTTTAAATAGACTCTTACTCCCTGGTGTCCAGGGGGCAGCGGAGCCGCTGGGCACCAGCACCATTCCCTGGGGCTGTGCTGGACCCTCCCCGGCCCCCCACGCCCCCTCCGTGTGCCGGCAGCTGACACGAAGCTGGTTTGGGGCAAAGGCCGGGAGCTGCCTCCCCTCCTCAGCAACCTCTTCCCTGGGCTTGGAGGGAATTGTGTAACAGGAGGTGGTGGCAGAGCCCTGGCAGTTTCTATGCCAACACAGCTGGATGGCAGCACTGGGGGAGGGGGGGTTGCCAGCGCACCCCCAAACAGCTGCACAGCCCCAAAACAGCCGCACATTCTAACACAGCTGCACCCCCTGACACGTTGTCATGCTCCACTGCCTCCAATGTTTCCTGGAACACCCATGGAAAAGCAAAACAAGGCGCTGAGAACCCCGGAGGTGTCGGATCCGTGGGCCTTTCCTCTGGGCCCTGCTGCTTCTTGGCACAAGGGGCTCGGAGGCCCTGGGGGCTCTCCCTGTCCCCCCTCAGCTCCCACCCCTGGGGAATGAACTCACCGTGTCCCTTGTCCCCCACCCTCCCTGGCAAACTGTGGCTCAGGACCAGGCACAGTTTGGTGAGGATCTTTCACCTTCCTCCTTTTCCTCCTCTTCATCATCCACACCCTGAGCTTGCCCTGCCCCACATGGGGGTCCCAGGGGTCTGGGTGCTGCCCACACTTGGGGGCACCACTGGGGTGCTGCATTCTGCACCCAAACCTGGCTGTGCCAACCCCCCCCATCCCAGCTGCCCACTCGGACCCACTGGGAACCAACCACTGTCTCCTTCCCTTTCCCTCTTCCATATTTTCAGTGCCCTGCTGTCACGCTGAGTCACCAGCAGAGCAATAGGAGAGGCTTTGGCAGGGAACAAGCCCGAGTTTTGATAGTTCAACTGTGGGAAAAAAAAAAATCAGTGCAATTTCCTAATTAGAGCAGCGCTGGGAACAAAGCGGGTCTGTCCGAGCGCGGCGCGGCCGCGGCCGGGAATGTGACCTTTGCTGGCTCGTGGTGCCAGATGGGAGCTGCCGGTGAGCGGTGGTGCTTGGCAGGGGCTGGAATGCCTCAGCAGGGCCTGCTCTGATGTAGGAGCCAGAATTCCCCCTCCTGGGGGCCGCGGGACCCATGGCAGATGGGTGTAAGCAGCACTGGGAGATGGCAATTGTCCCTGTGTCACCACTTTTGCTGCCCCGTACGGCCCTGGCTGCCCTGCCCTGCACTGGAATGTGGCTCCTCAAGTCGTGGGTGAAGCCGTGGCCACGCCGGGTGTCCCCAAGGGCCAGCGCTGCCACGTGATGGGTGTCCCCAGCCTGTGTCCCCAGCCCGTGGCTGCCACTCAGCCAGCGCAGCAGAGCGATGCCAGGCTGCTCCAGGGCTGGGGGAGCCACAGCCCAGCGCTCCGTGATTAATTAGAGAGAGGAAACGAGTGGAGACCAGTCCCAGGGCTGTGCTGTGCTTGGAATCAGGAGGAGCCACGTCCCTGTGGAAAGGCTGGAGACGCCGTGCAGGGAGCTGGGCGGCCTTGGGGCTGGAACAGGAGCAGTGGGAATTTGGCATCGCATCCTTCAGGCCCCAGATCCAGCGTTTTGCTGCTTCCTGGGAGCTGGGCTGGGCAGCCACAGCCATCAGAGGTGGCCATGGGACAGGCAAACGTGCCCGAGGGGGCTGTGGGGCTGCGACCAGCCCAGGGTCAGCTCAAGGGACAGAAGGGGGACACGGGCTGGGGATGGCAGCGGGGCCTGATCCTGTCCCTTCTGCCACCCCTCTGTGACTGGCCAGTCCTTCCCAGGCAGGGCTGGGCAGGGGGAGGCAGCCCCACGAAGGGAAGGTGCCCACAGCCCCCCAAGGTGCCCAGAGCCCCCAGCAGCACCTCGGCTCTGCCCCGGACGCTTCCCCGAGCTCAGCAACGTGATGCAAAATCCCATCATGCCAATTATGCAAATCTCATAAACTATTCCTGTTATTCCGAAGGATCCCCAGAGAGCTCCTTAGCGCTGTAATTCAGCATTACTCACTCGTGGAACGGGCGCTGGGGCAAGTGAGGAGGGACAGGGACTCGGGCTGGCAGCGAGGGGGACCTGGAGCGTTTTTGGGGCTCCCCCAGAACACGCAGCTCTGCTCCCCCAGCCCTCAGCGGGGCATGGCAGAGGTTGGGTTTGCTGTGGAGCCCTCCCAAGCCTCCCCAGTCCCCAGGGATGGCAGCACGGATGTGTCCCACTGTCCCACGGCCGGTGCCAGCCCCGCTGCCCCTTCCCCTCGCCCAGCAGCCACAGCCTCCCTGCATCCCTCATTCCCACTCAGTGCCTCCATCTTCCCAGGCCCCACCACAGCTCGGCATCCGCAGCGCTTTGTTCTCCCACCCACTCCTTGTTTCCTCCGTCATTCCGGCTCCTCCCTGTGCCTGCGCTCCCCGGGAGCCTCCCGGGAGAGCCGCGGCTCCTCCGGCCGCTGCGGCCGTGCTGGGCAGGGCAGGGCACGGGGGACACGCAGGGGACACGCAGGGGACACGCAGGGGACACGTGGCAGGCCTGTCTCCCCAGCCAGAGGTTGCCAGGGCCGAGCTCCAGGAGCGCTGCTGGCAGCAGGAGTGTCCCGGACACCGAGCAGCACCCCGTCCCTGCCGCCTGCATCCCGCGGCCGCGGGGGATGCGGGAGTGGGGGCAGACGGGTCCTGGGGTCCCTCTAGGGACTGCCATCACTGCCCCAGCGATGAGACCCCGTCCCCAGGCTCTGTGGCCCTCGGCGTGGGCAGGGCCGGGTGCTCCGAGGCAGAGAGTGACACACGTGTCACAGCAGGGAGCAGAACTGCCCACAAATCCCTGGGAACAGCAGCTTGCACTGCTGGGAGTCTTGCTCAGGTGCTGCTTCCAACGGGATTGGGGAAACCCTGGGATGATGAGAGGCCAGGTACTTTGTCATGCCTCAGTTTCCCCCTCAGTGAAATCATCCCATCCCACTTTGTGAGTCCCACTCGCCCAGGCATGAGGTGGGAGCTGGGAATCACTGGATCCAGCACTGCAGCTTCCACCCTGCAGAATCAGGGCCTGGATTGTTCATCCTTGGCTAATCCCCAATAAATGGCTTTGCTCGGTTTGCCGGTGGCGCTCGGGGGGATTTAACTGCTGGGAGCTGCTGGCACACATGGGACGTCTCCAGCCCAGGGACAGCTTCTAAGTCCTGACCCTCTGAAGATTCAGAGACCAGCTCCCACCAGCACCAACAGAATCATGGAATGGGCTGTGTTGGAAGGGACCTTAAAGCTCATGGGACACATTCTGCTATCCCAGGTTGCTCCAAGCCCCATCCAACCTGGCCTGGAACACTTGCAGGGATGCGGCAGCCACAGCTTCTCTGGGAAACCTGTGCCAGAGCCTCACCACCCTCACAGGGAGGAATTTATTCCCAATATTTAACCTAAACCTACTCACTGTCAGTTTGAGGCACCTGCTGGAATCCTGGTGAGCAACGGCCGCGCTGCAAAGGGGAGGCTGAGTTTGGGAGGATGCTCCAGGACCCGGGTACTCGTGTGGGGTTTGCCGGCCCAGCTCCTTAATGAGGTGCTCAAAAGGAAGTGGGGGGACAGCCTGGGGTTGAGGGGGTCCCCCCCGAGGAGGGCAGGAGACAGAACTGAGTGAGGAGTTCAGGGAAAACACGTCCTGTGCTCACAGGGGGTTGGTTTGGCTCAAACCCACCTGGCTGATTCCCCAGTAACCCCCAGATGTTAGAAAAATCATGTTTAGATTATTTTAGAAATAAAAACTTCCTGACACGGCACAAGGAGTGCTCGCAGTGGTGTCAGGGCTCCGATGGAGAAGCCATCTGCCCGGGACCACAGGACAGGCAGTTCCTGGGAATCTCATTAACACGGTGACACTTGGGCACACACCTGCCCCTCTCGGGCTGTGCAGGGCACCGAGGGGTGGGTGAGCTCAGCCTTTCCCTTCAGCACATACCGAAAAGGAGGAACTTACAGCCAAGGGCTGCCAGAGAGCCAGTGGGACTGAGTGGACAAACAGTGGAGACGGAGATGGAGGCGGCTTCTTCAGCCTGGTCCTGTTCCCTGCCTGGTCTCTCCTGCTCTGGCAGTGCCAGGAGAACCCAGTGACCACCGGAGCAGCTGGGGCTGGATCTTCCTTAGGAAACTCCAAGCATGTTTTCAGGGACTGTGACAAAAACCAGCACCGGTACCATGACGGTCCCTCTGCTTCCTCCTCTCTGTGCTGGCCAGTGACACATCCCGCTCAAATGCACCGGGGGTTCTAGCCCACCTTTACTTCTCCTCTCTCCATGTCACCAGAGGCTTCCCCAGTCGCTGAGGATGTGGCAGCTCTCGGTGACCCTGCAGTGCCACGTTCCCCTCCCTGGGCAGTTATGCTGCCCTGCAGCACCTCCCTCCCGCGTCCCTCCCTGGCAGCCACCGCACCCACCTGGGCGGCATTTCGGGAGCAGGGAGAGTGTCCACAAGCTGGGAACACGGAGGGGCTGGTGGCTGGAATTGTCCTTCGGTGCAGCTGCTGTCACTGCCCTCGGACACCACTGCTCCAGCCACTGCTGCCCTGGCCATCACTGCCCTCAGTTGTCGCTGCCCTCGGTTGTCGCTGGCACGGCCGTCACTGTCCCGGCCATCGCTGCCCCGTGCCCACCCTTCGTCCCTGTGCCCGGGCGCGTGACCCGGCCGGGAGCGCTGGTGTGGTGCCACGCTGGTAATTAAGAAGGAACCTAATGAAACTTCGAAAATAGCACAATTTCCTCCCCACACCTGCAGCCGAGCGGGGTGGATTACATAAGTTATTGTTGCCACAGCAACTTCACTCCACCCGGGGCTGGAGGTGGCCGGTGCCGCGTGTGCCGCTGTGCCGTCACCCCGGGGAGGGATCGCTCCGGGCATGGGGCCGCTGCCAGCCCCGGGGCTGCTGCCTGCTCATCCCACCGCTGTTCCCAGTCCGGCGTGGTGGTTCCCCACACGGCACCCACGGGGTTTTGCCCCCGTGCTGGATGGTCCCGCCTTCAAAAGGGCACATGGAGAAGGCGCCGCGGGGATTCAGGTAACCCACGGGGACTCTGGCACCATGGTTACCCTGGGCACGCTCCAGCTGCCGCCGAGCCCCGGGGAGTGAATCACCCTGACAAAAAGGCAGCGAGCAGCAACCAGGAAAAAAAAAAATAAAAGGCAATCATAGCAAACGCTACGGCACGAGGCAGCGGCAGGTTTTTCCTGCTGAGAATTCCCAGGGTGCTGCGGGAGGCTGCGGGGCGGCTGCGCTGCCTGGGGCTCGGGCACAGCTCCGGGCCGTGGGCAGCACGGGCAGCCCCGGCGGCGCTGCCAGCCGAGGGGTGGTGACACGGCAAGAGCCAGGGACAAGGATAATTTGCTCCATGTGGCTCTGACTGTGGGGAAATGAACTCCCTGGCTGCTTCCAGGCATGGAGCCTCTCTGGCAGCAGGGAGGTATGAGGGAGAAAGGTTTTCGGCACTCAGATTCCAGGGGATAAGGGAGAAGCAAAGCATGGGAAGAAAGTGGAGCGGCTGTCTGCGAGCAGGCCTAGATGCAAGAGATTCTCTGAGGGTCGTCCCAGAAGGCCTCTTTTATTATCAGAAATTACAAATCCTTTTATCTTCCTCACCAGAGGAACAGCTTGTTTGAATTGCTGGGCTGTCACACTGGAATTAGATGCAAGAACCCCCCACATCCATGACGTAGCGAAGAACTTACATAACGTAACTAAAAATAAGGTGATGGAGATGCAGGGAGAGGCACTCTACTCCTGGATGCTTGATCCTGAATCCTTCACCGACACTGGAAAGCCAGCGAGGTGCTGGTGTCTGGCTGGGGGAGCGGCATCCCGACAGAGCCGGCCGCTGTCTGGCCACGTGGGATGGAGAGGGATGGAAAGTGGCACCGTGGTGTCCCAGCAGCGATGCAGGCAGCCAGGCATTCCCCTGGGAACCTCTCCCAGGCAGTCCTGTTCCCACAGCTGTTGGGACTTTCCTTAGTTCCCTTTCCTTAGCCCCAGTGGGAAAGGGTTAACTGGTCACTCCAGAAACACGAGAAAAATCCTTCTCAGGGGCTGTAAATTCTTTGCTGTGCTTTGGAGTGTGGAACCTCTGAGGGATAAGGGACTCAAATGCAGCCAGAGGGAGCAGCTGCTCTCGGTGCCCTCCTGGTCCTCACCAGGGCTGGGAGGAAGAGCGGGAAGGGGAACAGCAGCAGGAGGTTGGGACCAAGGTATCGACCTGGGCTCCTTGTTCTCGGAATTGATGGAGAGGATGGAAAATAACATGCTCAGCTGTTATTTAACTGTTTCACTGCTTCTCACAGCAGAGAGGAGGGAGAGGAAGGCTTGGCCCATGGGAACAGCCCAGCCATGAGGCTCCATTTTACCACGGATCACCCTGCGGAGAGCGGCCGTCCCGGCAGGGAGGACTGCGGGGCAGGAGACAGGGATGGCGGCACTGGCTCTAGGGCATGGTCCTGCTCCTCGTGTCCCTCAGGACCTGGGCAAAAGTCGCTGCCATTGGCCTGAGGGATATGAAGGACAGGGATCCATGGCTTTGCTGACAGCCGGGAGCTCTGGCAAGAGCCTCTCATGGGAATCCTGGTTCTCCTGGCTGACCAGGTGGTGGGACAGCCTGGGGACAGAGAGGTGGCAGGCAGGGGCTGCCTCTTCTCCTGCCTGGGCTGGTCTCCCTTGGGTCGAGCATCCCAAGCCGTACCTTGTGGTGACTGCTCATCCCACCCCTGCTCTCCCGGCCTCCCCGGACAATGTGCACCCTCTTTCCCAACACTCCATAAACTGCCGGCTGCTCTTCCCTTTCCGACTGCTCCTCGCCCATCCACTCCCCACTGCACAGCTGGGGATGGAGCACAGCAAGGGTGGGAGTACAGCGGGGGCTGGAGTGTGGGACAACTCAGGGATGTGGGGCACAGCGAGAGATACGGGGTGGGGTAAAGTAGGGGCATAGTGTGGGGCCGTGGGCTGTGGGGTGAGGCACGGCAGGAGTGTAGGGTAAGTTGTGGGGTATGGGATGGGGAATCGGGTGGAGGAGGGGCATGGGATGTGAATGGGCTGTGGAGCGGGGTTCGGCATGGGGAATACGGATGGGGCACGGGGTATGGGATGGGGCACGGGGGGCACAGTGCGGTGCATCCCCCCCTGCCCCCGCGGGGCTCGCAGCCCTCCCGTCACTGCCGGGCCGGGGCGCGGAGCGCGGCACAGCCCGGCCCGGGGCGGCTCCTCCCCGCGGGGCGGTGCGGGGCGGACCGGGGCGGTTCGGGGCGGGCACGGCCGCCGGGAGCTGATAAAAGGCACGGCGGCCGCCGCTCCGCGCTTTCCCCGCGCCCGCGCCCGGCTCCGCCCGCCCGCCCCGCTCGCCCCGCACCCCGCGCCGCCGCCCATGGTGCTGCCCGGCCCGCCCGGCATGGCCCGCTCCGAGGAGGTGCACCGCCTCACCGAGAATGTCTACAAGGTGGGTCCGCAACAGGTGCCCGGCGCCGCGTCTCGGCGTTTTTCCTGTTATTTGAGTTATTTTGATTACTGAATTTCCCCTTCCCTCGCTCCGCTCCCCGGGACGCGCGGGGGCAGAGCGGGCGCGGGCGGAGGCGCCGTCGGGGCCGCCCCTGGGGTGTGCCCGGAGCCGGCCGGGGCGGCAGCGGCCGCCGGGGCCCCGCCAGCCCGGGGCACGGGGCGGGGGGCACCCCCGAGCCTTCCCCGGGCACCCCCAGCCTTCCCGGGGGGACCCGTGGGCACCGGGGCCCGCGTGGGGATGTCCGATGGCGGGGTGGGCAGCGCTGTCCCCGCATCACCCCGGAGCGGGGCAGCCCCGCGCCGCCGTCACTCGCTGCTCTGCCACAAGCCAGAGCCGTCAGAGCTTTCCCCATCTCTCGGAGTTCGGGAATCTCTCCGTTTTTCCTTTCTGCTTTGCTCCCCGTGTCCTGAGAAAATACAGTAATTTATGTGGTTTAATTTGCCTCCGAAGGAAGCGGTTTCTGCTCTGCTGGGTCTTGAGACCAAGACTAATAAAACTGCTGTAGCCTAACGTGTAACGCAGGATGTCGTTTGTTAAACTGGGAAGCTTGCACGATTTCCTGTGATTTAACGGCTTGGATTGAGTTACCTGGGAGCACAGAGCAGGGAAAAAAAATGGAAGAATGTAGTACAAAAAGTACCGAGGCAGTGAAGTTCTGAAGTCTTGTTTTTGGAGATTCTGGGGTGTAACAGCTGTTCAGCGCTGTGGCACCCAAAATCTTGGCTACTCTGAATCTTGGTGACATTTGGCTGTGGTCTCTGGGCTCCCTCCCACCCTCCAGGCAGCTCATGTACCCGGACTTGCCACCGTGCAGGCTGTCCTTGATTTCGGGCAGGGCTGGCACCGAGGGTGTTCCCGGTGTTTGTGCACCGGCACCGCTGGGCCCGGAGCCGCCTGGGCAAACAGGGCGAGAGGGGCCGGGGCCAGGGGCTGGGAACAGCCTCAGCGGTGACTCAGTTGTTGTTTGAGGTGTGTTGTCCTCGAAGCACGGGGCTAATGACGGGTTTGGGGAGCAGGTCACCGTCTCCCCGGGCACGGCCCTTAAGGAGCGCGGGGCAGTTTGTGCCGTCCCAGCACCTGCTCTTGGGTGAAGCCCATCCCCCCAAGAAACGAGGGGTGAGGGGCGAGTGCTGGCTGGGCTCTTCCCTTGCCAGAGCTGGCGCGGAGCCCTCGGCCCGGAGTGAGCGGCAGCGCCGGCTCCATCAGCACCTGGCTGACCCAAGGGCGCAGGTGCATGGGGTGCCTTGGCCCCAACAGCCAGAGGTGGGCTTGGGAAGAGTCCACAGGTCTCCAGCAGTTAATGAACGCTTCAGTTTCTTGGGATGTCAGTGGGAGCAGCCAGATGCAGGGAACGAGAAGATGGAACTGGTGAAGATCTCATGGGTTCACCCAAAGTCAGTGTCTTGGTGCTGGGAGCTGGAGGAGGATGGTCCTGACTCTGTTTGTGTTCCTTTGTGAGAACAAGGTCTCCTCTGAAGCCAGCAATGCTTTTCTTGGCCTCTGGAGATGTGTGGCATGTGGTGCCTGCAAGAACCTGTGTGTGTCCCTGTTCCATTGAGGACTTCAGGCACCCCTGAGCCCAGTGTGATGGGGGCTCACGTAGTGGGGTCTTCTGGATCCCCTTAAGCTTTGGAGTCTCTGAATCCAAAACCAGTCCCAGTGCTTCAATCCCGGTTACCCAGGTATTTTTTTGCCCGGTGTTTTCCTGGCCTGTGCAGGAGCCTGAACACTGCCGTGGGCAGGAGGAGACAACCCCCAGGAGGGGCACGATGCCGCTGAGCCCCAGCCCGTGGGGACCCAGGATGGGTGACCGACCCTTGCTTTGCCTCCTCCCGCGGTCGCTGTCTCACCGGGGTTTGGCAGCAGCGGGACCGGGGCTGGAGCGGGAGCAGCAGCTCCCCATGCCGGGCACCCGCTCCCGCTCCGGCTTTCCCGAGGCGTTCTGCTCGGGAAGCCCATTGTCATCGTTTTCCAGAAGCAGCGCTCACCCTCGGAGTGACTGTGCTAATGAGCTGGTGGAGGAGCTGTCAGCCGCCCCCGAGCCGATGCTGCCACTACAGGCAGCTGCCTACACACGGGGAGTAATTACAGAGGGAGACGGAGGCTGCTGGCACCTTCCGCCAACGTAATCCCACCTTCCCTGGTGCTGATTCACTCCCAGGACCCCGGCGTAGCGGCACAGCTGCCGGGCTGGGCTCTGCTGCGAGCCCCGGGGCTGGGGGTGCCGGCTGGGGTGTGAGGACGGGCAGCTCCCTCTGCTCCCTCCCCGTTCCCCGCTCATCCCTTGCTCCGGATTGTCTTTTCGCAGAAAGCAGGGACTGGCAATTCTTCCTTCCCCCGAAGACAGATCTGTCTCCTCCTGCCAGATGAGATTATTGCCGTTTACAGCCCAACCTCCATTTCATTTTAAAGCCATTTTTTCATGCGGAAGATGGGTTTGCAGTGGTGTGCGAGTAGCTCCATGTTTGAAGAGGTGTTTGCTCAACAACACCCCGAACTCGAAGCTAAATTGTCGTGCAGAAACGTGGACAAAATTCCTGAGGGTCCTTTGCTTCCCATCAGCTGTAATTGATGTTACTGTGGTATCACAGCCTCCTTATCTCCAAGTCCAGAGGGATGGGAGCGATTCTTCCTCGAGTGGTTCAGGAGGGAAACTGTGGCTGGTTTGGTGTGTTGGCAGTGGAGGGATGATGTGTGCGGCAGAGGAGGCAGGAGCCAGCCTGTGCCGCCCCGAATTCCATGCCCTGTGTTCCCTGCTGTCTCTGCTCCCTGCCTTGAGGCTTCCTGCAGCCCAGACGTGGGAAATCTGTCGGCTGCACCCCGGGGGCTCTGAGCATCCCAGGGATCGGTGGCACCGCTCCCATCCCGGGTACCAGGGCTCTGTGGTGGGCTCGGCTCCAGCACTGCCAGGGGCTCTGAGGTGGGAATGCTGCTCCATCCCCTTTGCCTGCGGACTGGGAGAGCACTCCCGGCCTCCCTGGAGATGGGGCACCTGCAGACACGTGGATTACGAGGTGTTAGGAAGCAGTAGCTCCTGTCTTGCCGGAGGTGTCCCAAACCGCTCCCCGCACTGCCGCAGCTGGATGCTGCTCCCTGGGATGGGGCGGCCGCTGGCTTTGCCCTCAGTGCTTTGTTGTGCTGAGCCTGCTCGTGGTTAAGGTTTCAGTGCTGCTGCTCGTGTTGCAGGGCAGGGCACAGGGCAAACAGCTCCTGCTCCAGCTCCTCCAGCCGCAGCCTGGGGCCAAGCTGAGCCCCCCGGTGCCACATCTGTGGGGAGGGGACTGGGGGACCCTTCTGGCTCCTCCGTGGAGATCCCAACCCCGAGGACTTGAGGATGGCCCTGCCTTGCAGGGCTGACCACTGGTGGGTACTGACAGGTGTTCCCAGAGTGCTGGGGTGCTCTGTGCCCCGTGTGGATCCTCATCCCAGTTCTCTTCAAACCCAGACCCCAAAACAAAGATGTTCAGAGCTCTTGCCCTGAAACTTGGGTCCCCTCATCCTCTGGCATGACAGCCAGGAGAAACTAAATGCCTTTAGATGGGGACTGTTTCTTTCCCTGATTTTGCCTGTCCAGATGGGCTCCTTCTTGACAGAAACTTGGCTCTTGAAACCCCCAGGGCTGCTCCTGATGGCGCCGGGCAGGACAAGCTGTGATGGAGGAGGCAGCGCTGGGCTTTGCTGGGCATTAAATATTGATACCGAAATGATGAAGGTGCTCCTGGAGCAGGGCTGACCCATTTAGGCACAAAACTTCTTTAGAGCCGAGCTGCTTCTGCAGTGTGGCAGCGGTGAGTCCCCGGGTGCTGCCCCTCCGTCCTGCTCCTCAGGGTCACCCAGGGAAGCCGTGGGTGGGCCCAGGTCCCTGGGCAGTGTCAGTCCTGCAGGGAGCCATAAAATCCTTAAGAAGGTTGGAAAAGCCCTCTGAGACCATCAGATCCAACCATTCCCTCAGCACTGCCACGTCCCCAGGTGCCACATCCATGTGGTTTTTGAGCACTTCCAGGGATGCATTCGGAACGCCGCCCTTCAGCTGTTGTGCAGGACTTTCCTGTGCAGGAGAAGCCTGAACCACGTCCACTCCCAGCTTGAGTAGGACTTAAACTTGGGGTTTAGGAGCTGGACTTCCATGATCCTTGTGGGCTCCTTCCAGCTTGGGATATTTTACTCTTTTCCATGATTCTGAACTTTTCCTTATGGGCTAATGAATGGGACTGGAGCATCCTGGCTGCAGCTGGAGTGTGCTGAGAGGGGAGAAAAGGGACCTTGTTTCTGTTGCCTCTTCCCCCACCGAAGGGAGCAGGGCTGTGTCCTGGAGACCTTGTGCTTTGCATTAGTTTCATTTTTGGCAGCTGAATAAAGCCGTGCCAATCCCGGAGAGCTGAGTGGTATTACCCAGGGAATTCAGCGCAGTGGAACAAAGCAAAGCCCTTTCAACCCTTGGCTGCCAGGTTTTGTGTCTGTGTTTTTCTGAACTCTGCCCAGGCAGCCCGTGGAAGGCAAACAACTTGTGGGTGCTGCTGAGGGGGCAAAATCTGGGGAGAATGAGATTTGCTTTCATTGCCACAATGTTGCTGAATATTTGCTTTGCTGCTGGTGTCCTGCAAACCTGGATTCACCTCCCCTCTGCGGGACAACCCTGCCAGAGCCCCTCGTCCCCCCATGGAGGGAGATGAACCCCGTGTTGCCGGGGGAGCAGCTCCAGCACATCCCTGGGTGCGAGGGGTGATGCTGTGGAGCCATTCCGTGGCACAAATCTGTTCATTTCCCACTGTTCCTCCTGGGCAGGTCTCGGGCTCTCACCTGGAGGGGGGTGCGAAGGCTCTGGAGTCACCTTCCCTTCTCACCCTGGGAGTGAGAGGAAGGCTTGGAAAAGGCTATTTTTGTCTCTGGAGTGAGGAGCCCTTTTCACCGCTCTCATCCTGCCAGGCTGTTTTTGTTGGAAGCTCCAGACAATGTCTTAAAAACATTCACTTTCAGCAAACTTCCTCCTGGGGGCTGGTGAATTTTATTTGGCCAGCACAGAGTCACCTTTCTGCTCCTTCAGCCGGTCCATGAGACCCTTTGGGGGCTTTTATCTTATTTGTTGCTTTAAAATGTCTCTTGTGGATCTGTGGGGAGCAGGACCTGCCCTGAGCAGTGCCAGGGCTGGGTTGTGCTTTGATTCCCTCTGATTTGGGGAAGATGTGCTGAATTCTGGATGATGCTTTGTCTGGGGATCCTGTTCCATCATTAATTCCCTCGGTTTCATGCTCAGGACGATGTGTTTACACGGGCACTGCTGAGAAAATCACACTATTTACATATCCCTGCGCACATCCACGTACACAAACACTGCTCTGAACCTGCAAACCGCCAAAAAATCTCCTCCCTGCAGAAATCCTGCCAACATTTCTGCTGCTTAGATATTGTTCAGCCTCAGAGAGCTCAGGCTGAGCTGGAGTGTGGTCGAGGCTGCAGCTGGGGATCTGCCAGAAGGGGGGATGTGTCCGTGTCCCTGTCCCTGCCGTGGGCAGTGATCCCACACCTCCAGCCGCTCTGTGGGATAACCCAGGTGGATTTTTGACTGGAGTTAAACGTGGTGTGGGCAGGATGGAGCAATCCTCGCCAGTGGTAATTAACTCCTGTGCAATTGTCTCCACGCTGGAGAGCACCTGGCTTGTTGCTACAGATTCATTCTCTCCTTTCACGCTGAGCACATCCACCAAACTGCTCTGAGCTGCCCCAAAACGGCTTCCAAGGGCCCTGGGTTGTTGGCCTGCAGCCTTAATTAGCGGGGCAGCTCCTCATTAGCCTCGTCAATCATCTTCTGCCCTTTGCAGTTGTGGCTGGTGCTGTGAGGACCTGGGAGCTGCTGGGGACGGGCTCTGGGGACATTGCAGCCATCCTCAGCCTGCTGCTCCCACCAGCCTTGTGCTCCTGGCAGGATTAACAGGATTTCTCCTGAAATACCAGCACTGGGCTGATGCCACCCCTCTGATGGGTGCCCCAGGCAGGGTCCTGCCCAGAGGCCCAGGAAGGGCTGTTTGGAGCCAAGAAAGCTCTGGCTGAGCCCTGCACACGTGTGGAGAAAATTCAGCTGTCAGACTCAAGGGCCGGGCAGCAGGAACTGGGATAAAAATGCCTCAGGCAGAAAATGAGCTTTATAGCGTTCGGCCAGCCTGAGATGAGGTGACAGATGCTTAATCAGCTTATTCCCTGTAAGTGTCTGCCTGTCTTCCCTCCCCTCCCCGGAGTGGGACTCTGCCAGCAGCCTGGGGGTGCAGAGCCCCCATTCCCAGCACGAATGCCCGTGGTGCATCCCTCCTCAGGGGCATCCAGGCTCTGAACTCCATTTTCGGGTGGCACCTCGGTGGGAGGGTGTCCCCAGGGTGGGGCAGGGGATTGGGACCAGCTCTGAGGCTGGGACTGGGCTTGATCCGGAGGGTTCCCAGGAGAGAATGGAGGCTGTGCCTCTCCCAGGCTGGCTGGGATTGGTGTCGGGGTGTGGGCCCTGGCAGGGAGGGCTGTGGCTGCGGGGCCAAGCACACAAAGAGCCCTTCTTCTTCTCCTTGATCCGATTATTCCTTCCCCCATCTTAACTGAGGGCCTCGGAGCGAGGCAGGGAAGGCTCAGACAGCGCTGCCCGTGTGCACCCCACCCTCTGGGCAGGTGGGCAGTGCCCCCAGGGCTGAGGCACCCCGGTGTGACTCCTGGCGCTCAGGGGCCTCCGCGGGGCTGGCACGGCTCGGGGTGCTGGCAGCTTCCCTCTGGCTCACTCCTGGCTGCACATTTGGAATTCTGCTCTTCAGCCCTTCCTGCTTGTCCGTGATGGGCCGGGCTGGTGCTGCTCTCCGTGGCCATCCCGGGAGTGGGACATCACCTGCCACCACCCCCCACATCTTGGGTCACCTCCCTGGTTGGTCTGAGGGCTGGGGCTGCCCCAAACAGCCACTTACTGTTGATGTTATGGTTAGTTTTTGCCATATCTGATTATTTTCTGGTTGAGGCATTCACTTTCCTCTCCCGGGGAAGCATCTCATGCTGGGGCACTGCAGAGCCCCCTCATTCTTTTCCCTCGTGGTGCCTCAAACCCAGCTTGGTCGTCCTCAATGAAGCTGCAGGATGAGGGAGGGTCCTGGGGCATCTTCTGGGGAGCTGGGAGGATTTTTTTGCTCTCTCTTTGTGTTTATCAGCACAGAGCTGAGCATGGAGCTGTTCACTCCACTTCCCATCATCCCTGCTAATCCCAGCGGTGTTCTCTTCCCTTTAGACGATCATGGAGCAATTCAATCCCAGCCTCAGGAATTTCATTTCTATGGGGAAGACCTATGAAAAAGCCTTAGCAAGTAAGTGACACTGCACTGTTGGCATGGTTGGTGCTGGAATGCCGGGGGCTGCCAGGCTGGGGAGGGGGGAAAGCTGGAAGACCTTTGTTTTCTGTTGAAAAATCTTCGGGTTTTTGTTGAAAAGTTCTTTGTTCCCATGGGGAGGGAACGGGGAGGATGGTTCTTGGACCACGGTGGGATGTGCAAGGCCGTGGATATGGGAGGGATTCCGGGGAGAGAACGTTGGGAGGCAGCAGGGTAACGAAACACATCTCCAAACAGTTCATCTTTAAATGTTTGTTTAAAATACTGAGAATTGAGATTTTAAGCTCTGTTTAAAGAGGTGTTATTGAAATGTTTAAGTTGCCCAGAAGAATGAAGGAAAAAACCTAAAAGTCTTGATGGCAGCTCCTGATTGGGAATGCAGGATCCTATTGGGAGCCATTAGGGAGGTGTAGATTTAAGTGATCAAAAGGAAGCTAGGAATTGATTAAACCCCAAAATGGACTATTTTGACTTAAACTGGCTTTGTGCACTGCCTGGGCCCTCCTCAGCTGGGTTTTGAGGAGGTTTAAGCCTTGCTTGACCCAGAGCTGTGTTTTTCCAGGGAGGGCTCTGCCCCCTTCAGAGCTGCACGTGCAGCTCTTGGATTTTATTTTTTAATAATCCCAGTGACAATGCCCGTGGGGGAGAGTCTCTCATCATCTTCAGCCAGCGGGGGAAAAACACTTTGGTGCCTCATGCTCTTAAGAGCCGGGGTTTGGGATCCGACCTTTGGGAGGGATCGCTGCTCCTGCTCCCTGCCTGCAGCACATTTTCTTTGCCGCAAGTCAAGTGAGGGTTCTTTAAGCCCTCCCCCTGTTCCCAGGTGCCCCGGGCACCGCGTCCTGGCAGCGCTGGGCACTGGTTTGAACTGGGATTTAATGGATCACCCGGCCGTGACGGGGAAGTGCCCGTCCGCCCCGGCCCTCTGCACAGGGGCTGCGGACTCTGACCCCAGGGAAGGGGCACCGTGCACCCCCACAAGCAGCAGCCTTTCCCAGCAATTCCCAGGGATGCCAGCAGAGTGGGGTCCATGATTTGGGGGTGCTTTTCCCTGCTGGCTCCCTCCTGGCAGCAGGGAAGGGAGCAGAGGCAGGGTCTGACGGGGGAAGAGGTTACCCTTGGGACTGTGTTTTTTATTTATTCTTCTGAAATATTCCACTGATAACTCAGCTTTAATTACCTGGGAGGTGGATCTGTTTACCCCGTGCTGCCCCCTCCCACCAGCCACGGCATTTGGGATAGCCAGTGTGATCACTGGGTTTGTGTTTTTCCCACATCCCTGCTGTGAAAACGCTTTGGAGCCAAGGATCTTCCTGTAATTTTTAACTTGGCTTGGGTCATCCTTCCCCTCGGATCCCCGAGCTGGGGGGCAGCTGGAGGAAGTGCTGAACCCAGGAGCCAGAGCAGAGGCAGCACTGGAAGGCTGGAGCTGGGGCTGTACAGCGTGTTCTGTGATTAGAGGAAACCCCCTGCTTATCTGATTAGAGTCAAGTGTGTAGCTGGAATGTCAACAAACAAGGCTGAACTATAATGAAAGTCTGTGATATTCAATTATTCCGCGGTGATTTCTCTGAGCAGCAGTAGCAGCCTGATGCTTGCACTGCAGTGAAAACCACCACAGTCCTGCACGTACCTTTCTTAATCCTAAATTACCCTGTAATCTCCCTGCTCCAGCTTTCTTTGCTCACTTTTCCTGTTTGTTGTGTGGTCCCTCCCCACGGGGTTAAGGCCCTTGAGGTAATACCTTTTTCAGTGTCTAGCATCTCCTGAGTGCCCCAGAAGTTCTCACAGCCAGTAAGGAGAACGTAACCTCCGTTTTTTGGTGCTTTTTAGGCATGACATACGCAGCAAAAGGGTACTTTGATGCTCTGGTGAAGATGGGAGAGTTGGCCAGTGAAAGCCAAGGATCGAAAGAATTGGGTAAGTCCCCAGTTTGCTGCTAAATGGAGTTGCAGATTCCCAGCCCAGGAATGAAACAGACCTTTGGTGCTGCTGGGGAGAACAAGCTCAGTGTGGAGCTGCTCCTGCCTTGTCTCAGTGGTGGAAGTGTCTCTGTATTTACTGTTAGCGTACTTTGGAAAACCCCCTGGTACTCTCAGTGTCGGGGGTTTGGCTCGTGGTGGTTTTGGAGAGCAGCTCTGTGGTGGTTTTGTCTTCCTTTGCAAAGGAGAAGCAGCAGATTTCGACCTGGGAGCTGGGGCTGCGCTGCCCATCGGGGGCCTCTGGAGGGGAAGGGCAGAGGGAGGAACCTGGAGGGGGCGGGTTGGCTGCCCTGGGCAGGGGCTGTGCTGGTGGAGGTCACCCCGTGTGTGGTGGGGCTGTACCCTGAGGGCAGCTGGAGCCTCCCTGTGCCACTGCCAGGGACCTGTGTTTGCTCAATCGATGGCAAACGTCACGAGCTCTGACGCTCGGTGCCTCCCTCCCCTTTCTCGCACTTATTTCTCCATTAAATCCTTTGGGAGCTGCTTTCCCAGCCTCCCTGTCGCCCAGACGTGGCTCCTGTGTTCTCCCAGAGGGTTTGAGGTGACCCTCCCGGCTGCCCTTGGGATGCTGCACTTTGTTAAGGCTCTCATGGAGTGAGATGGGCTTTGCTCTCGTGTCTGTGCAGTCCCAGGTGAACCCTTCCTCCTCCTCCTCCTCCTCCTCCCCCCATCCCTCCCGCAGCTCTGGCTCAGCGGCGATGGCAAAGTGCTCATTAAAGTGTCTCTCCGGGGCAGGCAATTAGCAGGGAGGTTGAGCTGAAACGACTCTAAAGGCTGCAGGAGTCGGGGAGCAGCCCCTGGGCTCTGGATTTGGTGTCAGACCCCGCTCCCCCCAGCCCTGCTGCTGCCTCGGAGTTGTGCTGGGAAAGCAGTAAGTGTCTATGGAAACCGAGTCGTGGATTAAAGCTGCCTGGAGCAATCTGCTTCTGTTTAATAAATAAAACAAAGAGCCCTGTGTGCGCCGCCGGGGCCGTGCAGAGCCTGCGGGGAGCTGCCGCTGCCTCTCTGGGGCTGAGGGACACCCCAGCTCTGCCCTCCTGGAAGGGAGCTTTGGGGCAGCCTGATCAGAGGGCAGGAGCTTGGGAACCCCCCGCCCTGCTGGCTCTCCAGAGCAGCTCCAGGTTTGCTCGCGCTTCAAACCTGGATTTGGGGACTTCTGGCCCTGGTTCCTCACCAGAGGACAAGGGTTTGATGTCCTTAGTGCCGTCTCCCCATGTGTGGCTCGAGTATTTTGGGGTTTAAAATGTTTCCAGATCACTGCTCCTTCTGCTCTTGGTGTGGACACATCTCAGGCAGGCTCCTGGCGGCTCCTCAGCCCCGTGCTCTGTTGATCCTGCTGATATTTGCTGTGGCAGCTGCTCCGAGCAGGAGAAAGTTGAGATAAAATTTCTGGCTGCAGCTCAGTGGAGCTGATAACAGCTGGGACACAGCCCCCTCCCAGCAGATGTGTAAACAGGGGCTGAGAAATGTTCTGCATCGGGGCTGTGCTCGCCAGAGGTGCAGCTTTTCCTGGGAACACCTTTGCCTTATCGCTCCCTGGGCTGGGAATGCTGACAGTGCCGGAAAGGAGCTCTGGGTTATTTCATAGCATCCCAGAATGGTTTGGGCTGGAAGGGACCTTAAAGCCCATCCAGTGCCACCCTTGCCGTGGGCAGGGACACCTTCCACTGTCCCAGGGTGCTCCAGGCCCCGTCTAACCTGGCCTTGGACACTGCCAGGGATGGGGAATTCATTTTAGAACAGTAAACAGGAATTCTCTTAATTGCTGCTTCCATTAATGTTGTGGCCCCCAGCTCCCTCCCTGAGTGGGATTTCCTTCCATGAGTTTATAGGGAAAACTGCTTCAAGATGTCAGCCAGGACCATGGGATGCTGTGGTCAGGATTGCAGCTCATGTTTGCAGCCTCCATGGACAAAAACCTGAGATCCTTGTTTTTCCTGCAAAACCCTCTCTTTCCTAACCTGGGTGCTTTCCTGGTGCCTTTCTGGGACAGGAGGTGTCCCAGCCCTCTGATGGTGCTGCGGGTTTGTCCCATGGAACATGGAGCCCTCTGGAGCACTGCTCTGGGCTCAGCTTCTGGCTGCCCACGGGGCTGCTTAGCACGGTGCATTTTTCCTGAATTCCCCAGCAGATTTTAGGAACCGTGCGTAGACGGGATAATCCCGTGTGGGAATGGAAAAGCGGCGATAATAACGCGCTTGAGCTGTAATCGGCTCTGGGGGCTGAGTTTTTGGGTGCAAGTGTCTGGTGGGGCTGTCTGAACCCCACTGCCGAGGTTTGGGGTGTGCAGAGTCGGGGCTTTGGGGTGTTCTTAACCCCAGTGACGCTCTGAGCAGGTCCAGGTGGAGCTGTCGTTGTCTCGGAGCAGCAGAGGAGTCGCTTTGCTCCGTGCAGGTCCCTGCTGGCCAGTCCCTGGCGTTCCAAGAAGCTCCAGCCTCATGCACGAGTCCTCAGGTGACTTTGGCCCTTGTCCAGCTCCTGCTTAGGTCCCTTGGATGCTGCTCAAAATGTCGTTTCTTTTGTCCTTCTTGAAAACTAGGCCACGTCAAAGTCACGGAAAGGGGTTTTCTTCTCCTGGTGAGAGGAGCTGGAGACATTTCCCCCGGGATGCTGGGGCCGAGCAGCACCTGCAGGAAACACCTCCAGGGCTGGAGGTGGATTTTGCTCAGCAGTTGTTTCTGGAAGGCCCCTTGGATGAGTGGAGCTGCTCTGGGTGACACACAGGCTGTGAAAGGGCAGCACAGGCAGCAATTACTCAGCCATTGTTGAGCTGAAAGGAGCCCCTGGCACATAATGGCTTTTCATTTCCACAATAAAATCAGAGGTGGCACCTTCGTTGTTTGGATGGGAAGAGACTTTACAGCTCATCCGGTTCCACCCTTTGCCATGGGCAGGGACACCTTCCACTATCCCAGCTTGCTCCAAGCCCCATCCAGCCGGATCTTGGACACTTCTTCAGGGCATCCCTGAGCGTAGGCTCTGCCCTGCAGCTCCGGGGTCTGTCCCGGAGCTTTGTGCTGCACCGGATCCTCTGGGAACAGGGATTAATCTGTTAATTGGATTTGTGGTTGTTTTGGGTCGCTGCTTCCTGCAGCAGCGGAGGTGCAGATATAGATCCCACAGGTGCCAGAGGTCAGCGTGGAGCTCCGAGTGGGATCGGGGACTGCTGGAGCTGGTGGTGGCTGAGTGTGGTTTGGGACCAGTGGAGCCGCTGGTGTCCACTGGGAACCAGTCAGAGCAGTGCCCAGGATGACACAGAACTCCAGGAAATATTGTCCTGTGATTTGTGGTGGAGTGTCCCTGCAGTGGGGTTCCTCTGCTGTGCAGGTGAGCTCCTGGCTGGGAGCCGAGATCTTTTTGCTCGATCCTTTAAATTTGGGCTTAACAATGCACTTAACACCTTATGGGTGACAGCTTTGTGCCAGTGGAAGAAAGGAAGCTGCAGGAATGGGCTTGCTAAGGGTGCAGAAATACAAGACAGTCCTCTCACAGCCTTCTGCTGCCTCGGGATGGGGCTTTTCCGCTGCCTCCATCCCTCCCATGAGGAGCAGACGGCCAGGGCTTGTTCTCACCAACCTGTGTTTGGTACGTGGTGGTGGAGGGTTGTAAATGAGCATCTGTGAGGACCATGTGGCCTGGCTGGGGCTCCCAACGTGTGGCAGATGTGTGGAACGTCTGGGTTTCACCTTCCCTGGTGGTGGTGACAACTTCCAGGATTCCCACCTGCCGTGCGCCCCGGCGCTGTGCCTGGGAAGGATCCTGCAGGGATGCTCCCTCCTTCTGGGGGAATGGAGGGGTCCCCTGTGTGTCCGTGGGCTGGTTTCTGCCGTCCATCAGCATTGGGGGAGCTTGGCAGGTTTGAGGAGGGGTTTTGGCAGGGTGTGTGGCCAGCTCCAGGTCCTGGAGGTGTTTGCTTCCCCTCTGGAACCGCCGGAGGGATCAGATCATGTGGGGCCAGGTGGGCAGTGTGAGGGTGTGTTCTCCTCTGCTAATTAGCCCAGTGCCACCAGTATAGCTCCTGCCAGAGCAGCTGGGCACTGGGGACTCACTGGTCTGTGCATCCTGGTACAGATCCAGGACTGGCCCCCATCCAGGGGGAGTGTGGGGGGCACGGAACATCCCGGTCTCTGATGTACCCCTGGTGAAAGTGTCAGTGGCAACTGCCCAGCCTGAGGGAGCCGGTTACTGGGAACTGGGAACCCAAGCCTGGGTGCCTTGGGAAGCTTCTGCTTTTCCCTTCACCTGGTCTCTCAATAAACAGATGAAAAACGCCTTAAGCTGTGCCAGGCAGGGCTGGAGCGGCGCTGAGCTCGTAGCGCTGACGAGTCGCTGATGAATTATCAACACATCGCCCAGTCCTCTGGGGCTGGCAGGAGTGAAACCGTTGTGGAGAGGAAAGAGATGAGTCAGCGTGGTGGAGAAGCTGATTGTTTCCCCACACTCGTCTCCTTCCCCTGCGCACGGATCTTCCCAGCTGTCACACGGAACGTCGGCGCTCGCGGAGTCAGAGCCTCGGCCGGCTGAGGCGCGGGGCTGGAATTGCTTCTCCCTGGCACCTGGGAGCTGCTCTGTGCTGGGCCTGTGAGCCCGGGTCACGACGTGCTGGTGTGAGGGGAAGAGCAAAAAAGACTGCAGGAGCTTTCAGTGGAATTGTTCAGGTTGGAAAAGCCCTTGAGATCACTGAGCCCAGCCGCTGACCGAGTCCACCATTAACCGTGTCCCCCCGTGCCACCGCTGCCTACACTTGGCTTTGCCTTAAATCTGGCTGCATCAGATCTTCAGCACCGAGGTGTTGTGTGAGCAGGGTTATTGCTGGCTGGTTTTAGGGGATGTGCCCAAGCCCTGACCCCGGGAGCTGGGGTGGCCACGATGCTGCTGGTGGGTGATGGTGTGGCTGGTGGGAGATGGTCCTCTGGCCACTGGCCACCATCTCCTGCTGCCCTTGCAGGACAGCCTGGGCTGCTCCAGCCCTGCACCAGCATCAGCATGTTCTGTCTCTGAGCAATCTGGCTCCTTGATTAATGCATAGTTGGTATTTTTATTAAATATGGCCCATATCCTGTTCTAGAGGGGGGTCAAAAAATAGCCTTGAGTCTCTGGCAACTCCAAAGCAAACCCCTGCGAGCTGGGTTCCCACTGCTTCACCTTCTGGAGGGGCAGCTGGCTCCCGTGGTGCCAGCAGGGATGGGAGGGATGTGGAACAACCTGTTTGCCTGTTGTGGGCTGGGTGTGGAAGGGAAGGGCCCACAATAGCTCCTATAGTTCTGCTCCCAGAGCGATACTGTGAGTCAGCCGCAAACAGCAGCTCCTCCTCCCCGTGTGCTCGGCAGCCTGCGGGGAGGGGAGAAACCCCGGCTCTGCCTCCTGCCCTTCCCCGGCTCTGTTAGTACCTCTGGGTGTGGGTGAGATGCTTCACCCGGGGGTTCTTCACCTGCAGGATGTGTGTTTTGGCAGCTCGGTGCAGCTCACGGGGTGACCTGAGCTGCTGTCCCGCTGCGCAGGGCGAGTTGAGGTGTTTCACTCACAAATCCCTCTGGCAGCTGATGCAGAACGCCCTGGCGTGGGCGGCCGTGCTGCTGCCAGGGCGTGTGTGCCCCGTGCCGCCGTCCCAGCCCTGCCACTGAGCCCCGCCGGGTGTTTCCCCCAGCATTTCACGGTGGTACCCCTGGCACGGTGCCACGGATTCTTTTCCGAGCCAGGTTTTGGAATATTGAGCCTTTCCAGCTACCGTGGTATCCCTGAGTCACAGTTTGACTTCACCCCTGCAGCTCTGGGTTGGGTTTGGGGCGAGGTGTGTGTTAAAGTCTCACGTGGTCTGTAGGTTTTTGTGAAGCAGCTCACGGCGTGCGGGTGTCGGGGTGTCAGAGGTGCTCTGTGGGAATCCACACCGCGCTGCTGCTGGTTGTAGGGGATGTAGTTCAAATCCTGCCGCCCAGCTGGGCGTCCAGTGGTGGCAGAGGCCACGGGAAGCCTGGAGCTGGTTCCTTCAGCTGACGAGAGGCTCCGGAGGAAGCTCATGAGGCTCCGGGCGGGCGTCCAGCTGCCTTCCTGCTCCGGGGGCTCGCCTTGGGCTCGTGGTGCTGGGCTGAGCACGGGGGGGACAGCAGTGTCCCCTCACCAGGCTGGCACACAGCGAGGCTGTGCTGTGGGAAAGGCTCCGTGCGCTGCCGGCTTTGATGTGGGGCTGGAACGCCCCGACGGGAGCCGAGGGGGTGGTGGTGGGGGAGAAATCGAACCCAAAGATGGGTATCAGTGCTGAGAGACGCACCACGAGCCGCCCCGGCTGCTGGGAATGGGCCAGTTCCCTGGGAGAGGAATGTGGGGCGGCAGAGCCCTCTTGTCCCAGCGCAGGGGTACCCAGGGCTGGATTTGGGGATATGGATGCTATTTCTGGGTGCCCCAGTCGCCGCTCTCGGGTGGGTCAGGAGCTCAGTGACGGTGGCCAGAGCTCCCGGCCAGCCCCACGCCAGTGCTCCAGGGATTCCCACTCCAGCCAAACGGGAAGGGAGAGGGACAGGGGGTGGTGCAAGCCTTGGGAATAATGAGAGAGCCACCCTTGCATTGATAGCCCTGACAAAGCCACCTCGGTGTGACGTCAGGGCCTCCTTGCAGTGGGAATTCAGGCACTTCCCACCATTGAGCTGTCGCAGCCCAAGCCGGAGCGATTTCCTGGCACTCCTGTGGTGGTGACCCCTTGCCTGGACCTCCCTGCTCTCGTGTGACGCTGCAGACGTGTGTGGTGGCCGGGTGTGAGTGTTCCCCTTGGCTCGGCACCTGGAGAACCGGCTGGAAAAGTCACGGCCGGCTCGGTGGAAATCTCGGCACGCGGTTTCCTCGTGGGGAAGGAGCAGAGCTGCGGCTCTGCCATCTGGTCACCTCTCTCTCTGTGGGGGTGCTCTGGGCATCGCTGCTCTCTCAGGGGGCACAGAGGGACGGTGGCCCTGCCAGCAGCCGGTGCCACAGCCGGTTCTGTCGCTGCGGCAGAGGGGCCGGTGCCTGCCAAGTGGTCGGATTTTAATGTTTGCGGAAGGGTTTGAGACACGGTGTGTGGTGCAAAGTACGAATTGCTCCAGCCAGGAGAGCAAAGAAATGTTGAGGCAGGTTGTTCCTGGTCAGCTGGGGGTGTTGACCCTCGGCTGGCTCATGGCCCATGTCCCCAGGGACGTGGAGGGACATGGGGGACCAGGCTGGAGCTGGGGCTGGCACCAACTGTGCTGGGTGAGGGTCCCACTTGTTCCCTTGCCCCAGTGAGATGCCGGCTTTCATTTGCAAACAGCTCCACAGAGGTTGGGAGCCTCTCGGGAAGCTGCAGCCTGCCATGCTGGAAGGAAAAGCTTCCAAACTCAGCCCTGAAAAGAGCTGACACAGCTGGGCTGCCCCCAAGGCGCACTCTGATCCAGGACAGGGCTCTTAGTGCTGGCTCCGTTCCTAAAAGATGCTCCCGTGTGTGTGCCTGGCTCCAGCCACGCTGGGGCTTCTGCTGAGCCAGGACACAGCCCTTCCTCCGGAACAGCACTGGGTGTGGGGCTGGAGTCCTGCACTGGAAATGAAAAATTAAAGGAAGTGGCAGAACAGAGCTGGGATCCCTTGGCTGCAGTGGGGATCCCTTGGCCCACGGCGTTGGTGGCAGTGGCAGCCCTGGCTCAGCCCCTGTGGCCAAACAGGTCTGGTGGTTTTGAGGCAAGCAGCATCCCAGGGCTTAGCCCCGTGTCCTGTGACCAGCACTGAGTGCCAGGGCTGTGTCTGTCCCTGTGCTGGGCCTGGGGAACAAGGGCTGCCCCTCATGCTGGGTTCCTGCTGCTGCTCCTCCTTGCTCCCCTTTCTGCTGCATAGGGTTTCCCTGTTTGTCCAAGGGTCTCAGGAGAGCATTGTCTCACTGCAGCTCCCCAAAGGTGGGCACGGGGGGTACTCCAGGAGCCCCCTGGGTCTGGCTGGGGACCCCTCCTTGCCAGCAGGGTGCTGCCTGCCTCAGCCCTGGGATGTCCCCTGAGCTCGGTGCCTCAAACCCCTCCTGTGTCTTGTCTCTGCAGGGGACGTGCTCTTCCAGATGGCAGAGGTGCACAGGCAGATCCAGAACCAGCTGGAGGAGATGGTGAGTGCCCAGCCCCGTGTGCCGAGGTCTCTGTCGGTGCAAATGCTTTTCCCTCCCTTGTCCAGATGATACCAGCTCCTCTGACATGGATTTGCTGAGCTCCACAGGGTCTGCATTGCTTGGGCATCCTCTTCTGCCCTGCTGGGCCCTCTCTGAGTCTGTCCCTCGCCGCTCTCAGCCTGTGCAGCCCTGCTCTGGTGCCATCCCTGGTGCCATCTGCTGCTCCCCAGGCAGGCTCTGCCAGCCCTCCACAAGCACCGTGTGTTTTCTTTCTCCCTGCAGCTCAAGTCCTTCCACAACGAGCTCCTGACGCAGCTGGAGCAGAAGGTGGAGCTGGACTCCCGGTACCTGAGTGTGAGTTATGTGTGTGTGTGAGTCTGGCACGACCCTGGGCTCGGGCGTCCCTGGGTGTCCCCCATCACCTGCTCCCTGCTCGGGGACATTGTGTCCTGCCACAGCTCCTGCCCCTGGTTACAGATGGGTCCCCGCTGTCACACACGTCACCACGCACAGGACAGCGTTGTCCCCTGTTTGCTCTCTGGGCCTTGGGGATCCCACTTTTCCCGGGGCTCTGCTTGTTTCTGTCACCCCTTGGCGGCAGGAGCTGTGGCCAAGGCTCAGAACTTTCTCCTGTCGCATCCAGGCTGCGCTGAAGAAATACCAGACGGAGCAGAGGAGCAAGGGGGACTCTCTCGACAAGTGCCAGGCAGAGCTGAAGAAACTTCGCAAGAAGAGCCAGGGCAGCAAGAACCCGCAGAAGTACTCGGACAAGGAGCTGCAGGTAGGACCCCGGGCTGGGGACACGAGCAGCGGGTGGGGGGACACGGGTGGGTGTTCGGTGCTGCCCGTGGGGCTGTGGCAAACACCTGGGAAAGGATTTGCTGCTCTCTTCAGAGGAAGGGGCGCGGCAGCTTTAGGGGTGCCGCTGGGCTGGGGAGGTGTGGGTGGCAGGGGGTAGCAGCCAGCGGTGGGAACGGGCGTTCCCGTGGCCGTGCTGCAGAGCGGGGCTGGAGCTGCCCGCTCTGACCCTGCTCCATCCACTGCTCCCACTGCTTTTCCCTGTTGCCTTAATGAATGACCCCAGTGGATCATTAATTCCTGCCGTGCCTGATCCACCGTCCCCGGGAGGGGGTTTTCTTGTGTGTTCTCCGTGCGTGTGCCCCTTCCCCCGCCCGCGGGGGCGGCGCTGGGGGCGGCTGCGGTGAATCACCGCGGTGTGATGCGTGTGGGCACCGCGCTCGGGGGCCGGGGTCCCTCCGGGGGCTGCGCTGAGGGGTGGGCACGGCGGGGAGTCAGAGCTCCCCACAAAGGGGGAGGCGGGGTGGGGTCTCACTGAGGAGCGTCCAGGGCACGTCCTGGCAGTGCCGAGGGGCTGTGGCACTCGGGTCATCGGTGGATCCCACTCGGGTCCCCGATGGATCCACAGCAGGAGTTTGTGTCCTCTGCACTTTGCAGGCTTCACTTTGAGCTTTGCCCCGAGCATGGCTGATCCAGGCAGACTTTCAGGGGTAATTGATGCACCAACATGCCCTGGCTGACAATCCCATGCTGCCAGCCACGGAACAATGGAGGCACAAGTGGTGCTTGGAAAGGGGAAGATGAATTTGTGAAGCCAGGAATTAGTCTTGTCTCCAGGGCAGGGGGGTGTGTGTTGTTTCTTCACACGTCAGAGATCTGTGTCTGCTGAAGGAGATCTGGACACTGGTGGCATTTCGCTCGTGGGGGTGAATTTAATGGCGTTTAGTGGCATTTAGTCTCCAGCAGAGAGTTACAGTGAGGTCTGTGCTGGGGAAGCGACATCCTTAATTGCACTGAAATTTGGGAAATGGTGCTGTGGATCAGAACAAGCACTGAAGGAGAGGAATGCAGCCGCTGTCATCCGCCGTGGCTCAGCCTGTGGGTCCTGCGTGGAGCCAGAGCTCTGGGAGGTGCCGAGGTGGCACAGCCGGAGCGGGGCCAGGAGGTGCCGGAGCGGGGCTGGGAGGTGCCAGCACACACTCCTCAGTGTCCAGCCCGCTGTGGTGGGGGCTCTGCTGTGTTCTCCAGAGCTGAGCAGCTGAAACCACTTCTGAGCGTGGCGTCTCCACAAGTCTCGGCTTTGAAATTCCTGCTGAGCGAGAAAAGCCCCGTCGGGCCCCGAGCCCAGCGTGGGGGGACACGGGGATCAAACCTCTGTTCCCCCCCACCTGCGAGAGCTGCTGACGGGGGCAACAGAAGGGAATCGCTGCCAGAGCCAGCCCTGTCCTGCCAAACCCCGGGGCAGGGATCCCCATCCCACACCGAGCGGGAGGAGGAGGGAATCCATGGGGCAGCCCTGTTAGCACAGCTCTCCGGGCAGGGAAGCAGGATCAGACGCTCATTCCCTTTAATCTTTCAGCAGTAAGTATTTAGGAAGTGCTTATCTCCGAAAAAGCCTTATGATGGCTTTTGAGCTTACAGAGCTATGAGACCCTTCCAAGTCAGAATACGCCGTGATTCCGTGGCTGCTGTGCTGCACTCGGCGGGGGTTTGCTGTGCCTTAGATCTAAATACAAAGTTAAAATTGCTGAATGCAGCCGAGAGGGCAGTTCCCCTCTCTTCTCTGCTGACTGCAGAGCTGGTGTTTCCTCAGCAGAAAAAAGAGTGTTTGGGGCCACCCCCGACGCTGCTTTTACTTCTGCCTGGGCATTGGAGAGTGGGGGGATTGCAGCAAGTGGGGTCCAGCCTGGAAGTGTGTGGGTGTTGGTGCTGGCCTGAGGAGAGAGCCTTTTTTGGGGCTTTGAGGAGCTGGACCTGGGTTTTGGGGAACTGAAACTGGGTGTTGGGGAGCTGAAACTGGGCTTTGAGGAGCTGAAACCAGGTTTGAGTGGATCAGGAGCATCTACAGAGCTTTGTGAGGCTTTGCTTTTCTCAGCCTGGTTAAAGCAGAGCAGCCTGGTTTGCTGAGCTGGCCCAAAGCCACCCCTGTGGCCACTTGCCAAACCCCCGGTGGTCTCCTCAGAGGTGCTCAAGCACCTGGGGATGGTTGTGGGATGCTGACGGCTGCACCAGGCTGGTGCCTGGGGACCACAGACCCGTCAGCCTGGGCTGGCTGGAGTCTCCTAATGGGTTGTGGCTGGTTCCTTCTCTCCCCGTGGGAGAAGCTGCTGTTGGTGGAAGTGTCACCTCCTCCAAGGCAGCAATAACATCTTGCTCTTCTGAAGGCTCATCCCCGTGAAGCTGCTGGAGCAGCCGCCAGCCAGGAGTCTGATGCTCTGTCATCATCTTCCTTCATATTTAATGCTCCGGGAAGCAGAGCTGCTCCTTTCTGCCTCTTCACCACTTGTGGAGTGACCACATCTTGTCATCACCTGCCAGTGAGAGGGGTGGGTGAGACACGTGGTGGCAGCAGCAGGACTGTCCTGCAGGGACCTCCAGGTTTATGTAACATTTGTCAAAGTGAGAGCAGGTTTGGGGCCATCCAGGCTCTGGTTTTGGCAGAGGACAGCCCTTGTCTGGGCAAGGGCACCAGCGTGGCTGTGTCTCCACACTCTGCTAAATCAGAGAGCTCAGTGCAGCAGCCCAAACATCTCACCTGTTTAATTCAGATGTTCCCCCTTTATAGAGCAGAAATAAATACTGGAGTTCAGCAGGGACTGCACACAGCAGTGGCTGGGGAGCAGCAGCTTTGGAGTAGGGGGTTGAGGAGGTATGATGCTCGCAGACTCTTGCAAGAGGCTTCTCCTGAGCTGCATCAGCCCCTCGTTGCATGGAGAGAGCTGGTCCAGGCGTGTCTGCAAGTCCCCATCACCTGGCCACTGTCTCGTGCTGGTTTTATGGAGTTTCCCGGACGAGGACGAGTGTTGCAGCATTAAGTGGCTGAGGAGTTAAAACACCTCGTGATTTGCAGCCCAGACGACTCACGTTGCTCTAAACCGTCAGCTCCAAGTGCTGTCAGTGATTTCCCAGCGCCCAAGCCCTGTCTGTCCTGGTCAGGAGCGATGCTGTGGTTGGGGGTTGTTGCTGCTGAGTGTCACTTTAAGCCAGGCTTTTATTCCTTATGGATCAGTCCCGAGCTGCTGTTCCACACAAGGAGTGAGGGCTGAGAGCCGCCTGCCTCACATGGCTCATCTTCCTCGTGGAGTGACTGAGATGGGGCTTGACCTGTGTTGAAAACCAGGAGAACAAACCAATTCCATTCACTTCACATCTCTGATGAAGAAGAATGAAAACAATATTAAGATTAAACAATCACCAAGGAAGCTCAAGTGCTGTAATTTCATTAAAGGCTGGTTGTGAACAGGCCATGAAATCAAGGTCATGATGGGTTTGGGACCTGGATTGAATCAGCAGCTCAGCAATGAAGTTATGTTGGTTCAAAGTATTTATCAAATCATATTAGCACTGTGAGCAATTGGATTTCTGCATCGCGCTGAGACCAAAACTGGCTGTGATTCAGCTTAAATAGCAGTGCTGGGGCTGGGTGTTAGCCCTGAAAGGCTGTACCTGACCCAGGTGACAGTGGGTGACCCTGCGTGGGCAATGGGGGCTGAGCTCAGCTCTGCCCACACCTACCCCTGCTCCCATGGGAATGTTTTAAGCATTAGATACCACTGTGCCAAATAACCTGGGGGAGTTTATAAACTTTTGTCATTGAAACCTCATTTGGATATTCCCATCAGGAGAAATAATTTTAGGTGTAGGTCAGGAAGCTCCAAATGACACGGAGTTTGCACAAACCAGGTTACGAGGTTTATGTGAAAGTCAAACAGGGAAGGACTCGAAGCTCAGCAGCTCCAGGTGACTCTCTCCAGGTTTGGCTGAGATTTAGGCTGAGGGAAGACGTGTGCCCAAACCCAGCATGAGAAGAAAAGCCCCCTTCCAGTGTCTAAAGGGGCTCCAGGAGAGCTGGAGAGGGACTTTGGACAAGGCCTGGAGCGACAGGACAGGGTGGAATGGCTTCCTGCTGCCAGGGGGCAGGGTTAGATGGGATATTGGGGAGTTACTCCCTGTGAGGCGGGTGAGGCCCTGGCACAGGGTGCACAGAGATGCTGTGGCTGCCCCATCCCTGGAAGTGTTCCCTGGAAGTGCCTGTGCAGCTCAGGGCTGTGTCGTGAGCGTTTGGTACCGAACCTGTGCACTGAGCTGCTGATCCGGGGTGTTCCCGTATTGAGGGAACGTTTTAGGCAGGAGAAGGTGAAGCGCCTGCAGAGCCGGCTGGAGCCAGTGCTCCCCTGCTGCTTTGCTCTCTGAATTTTATGTAACATCACATGTGAGCATGGCTGGGGCCGGGCAGGAGCAGGGCAGGGCTGTGGCTGCTGCAGATGTGACCATAACGAGGGGAGACAGCCCTTCCTGGGGGAGGAAGGCAGCCCGGCGTCCCTGGAGCGCGCTGGCTCTTGGGGTTGGCTCCCCAGGATGCGCTCTGCGTTTGCCATCACCTTGGATAACCATCAGCGGCCGCGTCCCAGCATCCCCACGGAGCTTTGGCTGCAGCCAAGCGGGGGAGGCTGGTGGGCAGCACATCAGGGGCCAGGGCTGTCCCTTCTCCTGGCTGGGGATGCTGGTGCTGTGCAGGGCCAGGGGGGTTGTCTCCTCCCTGGGAAAGGTGCAGGGCTCTGCTGTGCCTGTGTGGTTCCAGGGGGCTCCTGTGGCTTTGCAGGGTCCATATCCCTGCAGAAGGCAGGGAAATGTGTTTGGGCTCCCGTGGTGACCAGCGGTGGCCATTCCTTGCTGTGGGGCTGGTGCTTTATTTGCTGTATTACAGCAGAGGTTGGGTCAGGGCTCATCCCGAGCTCTGCTCTCCTTCCTGGCTGTGGAAGAGCCTCTGATATCCCCAGGCTCAGATCCAGCATTGCTGTGCCTGGGTGGACACACCAACCAACTCCCTCCCTCTGTGACACACTTGGGTCGTGTGTGGGGGCTGCAGGAGCCAGGAGGGGACAGTGCCTCCCCCGAGGCTGCTCCAGGGCCTGCCAGCTGCCTCGCAAGGAGCAGTTTCTGGGAATGAGGAAAAGCTGTCAGGGCTGAGGATCCCTGGCTGCTTGTTCTGCTCATTTTGCCTCTGTGCTGTGGTGCGGTTTCAGCAGCTTTGCCTTGAGTCTGTTCCCCGGCTCAGACGCTCTTTCCCTGCTGATCAGCCTAACTTCTTTTTTATTTTATCCCATTACTTTCTAGCTTTTCTCCCTCGTGGTTCCCTAAACAAATCCTCCCTTCTCTCCGTGTTTACTCCTTCCAGGTATTTCAGCCTGCTGCATTGATCCAGCACAGTCCTCTCTCTTCCCTGACCTTTCCTTTGTCTTTTCCCACTGCTCTGTGCTGCTGGTCCTGGCCAATCTGTCCTTGGGATGAGAGCTGGAGCTGGCGTGGTGGCACAGCCCCTGCCTGCTCTGCATCCCTCCCGCTGCTGGGTAGAAGGTGCCTGCCACGTGCTCCCCTTGGCTTTCTGGTCCCAAAACGCACGGCTGTGATGTGCTGGTGACCCCAAGGCAGCTGTTCCTGTCTCTGGGGCTGGTCCTTTGCTCAGCCTGGTCAGTGCCAAACACACTAAGAAGGATCTGTAGTGATGATTTCTGTGGCGGAGCTCAGCGCTGCCCTTGGCTCGTGTTCCCTGTGTTTGCACGTTCCTGGCTGGGAGGGAAGGTCTGAACTGACTTCCCAGCGAGGCTGTGCTTATCAAAGGCTCGGCTGGAGCTCGGTGCTGCTCCACCTGCGCTGACAGCAGCGTGTGCTCCACACGACTCGGGGCTTGGCATTTCTCAGCTGCTCTTTGATCTCCACCCCCCCGAGCTGTGCGCCCTGGCTTTCCGTGCGGGGCGACAGCGGCCGCTCGAGCTGGGGCTTGGCAGCAGCCCCGTTCCCTTTTCATCTGCCCGTGTTCCTGACTCTGCGTCTGACCCACCCGCGGGGGTGACTCGGGTCGGCTTTGCAGTGGCTCCAGCACCGCTCGTGTGCCCGGCTGGGGGGTCCCTGGCCGAGCCCCCAGGGCCGGGGTGCCCCAGGAGCGGGCAGGAGCCGCGGTCCCTGTGCCAAAGGCGCCGCGTGCTGACACTGCTAATTAGGTCAGCGGCTCCCGGTGAATTGGAAGTGGCTGCGGGAGGCGGGGGGGGCGGCACGGGGGAGTTATTTGAGGCCTCTCCAACCTAGAAACCCAGAAAAGATTTTCTGGAGCTGTTGGGTGGCTCTGGTGTGTGCCCTGGCTCGGCACGACCACCACGCTGGCTGCCTCCCTGCCTGCTCGGGTCACAGATGGGTTGGTTTTTTTTTCCTCCTTCAAACTGAGGATTTTATTTAGACGGTTCTTAAAATGTGAATTTGAAGCTGACAACCTCAATCAAGGTCTCAATTTACAATGCCGTGCTTGAGTGGTTCGTGCTTGTCAGTGGGGTTTTGGGGAGGCTGCTGAGCCCGAGCACACGGAGCCTGGCAGGGAGGTACCTTCTCCCAGCCCTTACAGGGGATCAGGTCATGCCAAGCTGAGAAGGGTGTTTGGCTGTGCTTCAGAGTGTGGGGTGGCTGAGATTTCCCCCATTCCTGGGGAATGGGGACCTGAGCAGCAGCCCTGAGGTCCTGGTGGGCACCTGGCTGCAGGTGAAGCCTCACTCCTGGGTAAGACAGAGCTTCCTTCTCCATGGAGTGCAGTCCCGAGATCTTACACTGTGCTTTGTGTGTTACTTTTCCCCCATGCATCTGGCGTATTTAACAGGCTTTTTATTTAAATTTGCCTTTCTGGGCGTTATCTGAAAGCCCACTGTCATTCTGAGCAAACCCAAACTGAAAACCACCTCGTGAACAAGGAGTGTCGCTCGCCATTTTGTGATGGAACAACGTGTAAAATCAAGGCTCTGGGTAAATCAATGGCACACGGAGCATATTTACATAAAGTATATAAAGCTCTGAGTACTAAGTTTAGAGCGTGGGCTCTGCGCTCGCGGAGCGGCGTGTTCCGACTGGCTGAGACAAGCCTTTCCTGAGCACAGGAATTAGCAGGAGCCTTGCAAAACCAGCCCGAGAGCAGGGATGTAAATAAGGCTTGTACCTGCGTATTTAAATCCTGGTGAAAGCCGGAGCTCTCACGTTGCTAAGATCAGGGTTTCTCCCTGTGTTGTGGTGTGTCTGGGCTGGAGCCGTGCCCGCCCGCCGTGCCGGGGCACGGCACTGCCTGACCCAGGGATGCTGATCCTGCAGGGAGTCGCGGCGGGATGGGCCTCGTGCTACTGAACCAAATTAGCTGGAGCTGAGCTCTTTTCACTCCTCACCTTCTCGTTCTTGATGGCCCAGTTAGTAAATTAAGCAGGATGAGTTTTGGGGATCGGGGTCTGTGTGTGCTCCTGTGCTCCTGCTATTTCAGGTGCTGTCAGGGCTGCGCTTTCCTTCCAGAAATGGGGCTCTGCAGGAGGGGGAGCGTTGTCTGCCCCTTCCCCTGGGATGGGAACTTGTGGAGCTGTGTGGGCAGTGGGGCTCGGTCCATCCCGGGCGTAGCAGGGCTGTGCTGGAGGCTCTCCAGGCTGGCACTGGGGCATCCATCCCCTGCCTCCCATCACTGCTGCCAGGCTGGTGCCTCTGGGCTCTGTCCCTGTGCTGTTCCCAGGCTAATAATACCCGGGAGGAGGCGGCGTGCTGCCGTCCCAAGCCCACTGCGGGAGCGGTGCCTTCCCGAGCGCGTCCTCCTCCGGCCGCCTGCATCGCTCCTCCGGGGGCTTTGTGTGCCCGGGCTGCTGCCGCCTCTTCCTGTGCCGCGCTGGCCCCAGCCCGGCTGCTGCCCGGCTTTCCAAGTGCCGTGCCCTGTATCTTTGCTTCAGGGTGATGCCAAAACCTCCATCACTTCCACTTCTGTGCCCAGTGGCATCAGCTCAGTTCCCTTCGCTTATTTCTCTTCCTGACCACAGGCATTTGCACTGGATGTTCTCATTCTGGAGGGAAAAATTCTCCTTGAGGCAGGGTTGTTGGTTGCAAACTGGGTTTGTAATCCGTTTCTCACTGACCCGCTTTCCCTCACCCAGGATGGTGCGTGTGGGGAGACCCCAAACCTGCTGGCTCCGGCATGAGCCCTGCACAGGGTTTGCTCTCAGGGGGTGCTCAGAGCAGGGTGGGAGCCCCAAAATAATCCCCCTTTGAAGTCTGGGATGTCACTGAATCTTGCTGCTTTTGTTGGTTTGCTCCATTTTATGTGTCTGCTAATAAATATTGTAGCATGCTAAAAATAACTGATAACTGTGAAGAAGCAGCAAAGCTGCTTTGGGCCTTGAATTTCCAGTTTAATTCCCATCTCAGAGAAGCTTGAGCTGCCTGAAGCGGGTCCAGCCCTGCCTGGGCTGGGGGTGTTGTGGCTTTCCAGCATTGTGGTGCCACTGTCCTAGGGAAGAGATGGTGGCAAGGAGATGTCAGAGTGCAGGACAGCGATGGTGAGAGGTGCTGCTCTCAGAGCTGCTCTCCTGGTGCCACATCGCAGGTGGGAGCTGGGAGCGTCCAAAGGGATGAAGGGAGGAGGAAGTGGCTGGGTCAGGGAGCTGGGGGCACCTCGTGTGTTGTGTTCAGAGACGCTGGTGCTGCCCTGTGGTCCCTGGAGTCCCCTGTGCCACCTTTCCATCACACAGGGTGAAGCGGCTGCGTTCCCCCAGCCCAGCCCGGGTGCTGCTGCTGTGCCAGGTGTGGTGCTGGCAGAGCCCAGCATGGCACAGCCGTGCTGGCACCCATCACATCGGGAGAGCAGGAGCCAGCGGAGGAGCCTCCGGCTGCTGGCACTGGCAGGGCCACAGTGTCTGCCAGTCCAGGGTGTGGCACCAGGGAACAGCCAGGGGGTCCTGTGCCAGTGTGTGGCACTGCCCTGGCACCATCTCTGTGTCTCCCGTGGTAAATACGGACTGAAGGCACTGCCGGTAGTTTTGGAGGCGCTGGTGGCTGTGTTGGAGGGGTCCACGTGCCATCCCGCTGCAGCCCCCCCTTCCCGGCAGCGGGCAGGGATCGGCACGGCCCGGGCAGCAGGGGAGGTGCCGGGGGCGTTCAGCCTGGGCCGGGAGCCGCTGGCTTATGCGCTGGCAGGGACGAGCCGGGGGCTGCGGGGGCCGCTGCCAGTCCCAGGCCATCGGGGCAGCCCCCGGCCCCCGCCAGCGCCTCCGAGCCCGGGTGGTGAGCGGGCGGCCGCTGGGTACAGCTCGTCCCGTGCAGCCCACGGGCTGAGTCAGCGCCTCTGCGTGGGGGGCTCCGATGAGTAAGGGCGGGCTGGGGGGGCTGAGCAGGCACACGTGTGCGTCCCGTGCCGGGGTGCCCGCCTGCGCTCTGCCCCGCGCTCGGTGGGCAGCGGTGCCGGCAGCCCCCTCCCTGCTCCTCTCCCCGTTCCAGTACATCGAAGCCATCAGCAACAAGCAAGGGGAGCTGGAAAACTACGTCTCCGATGGCTACAAGACAGCTCTGACGGAAGAGAGGAGACGGTTCTGCTTCCTGGTGGAGAAACAGTGCGCGGTGGCCAAGAGCGCCATCACCTACCACGCCAAGGTGAGTCGGACCTGCCGGCGCCGGTCTGGCTGCCCCCATCACTGGGTGGATGCTCCCGGCTCAAGCTGCATCCCATAGAACAGACTGATATCCCAAAAGCCACGGCTGGTGCAGCCCCTGCAACCCGGGGGACCGAGGGGGTGATGGACCAGCAGGTGACCCCGGGGAAGATGCCCCAGCAGGAGCAGCTGCTCCAAATCCCTCCTGCCCGTGGCAGCTCCACATCCGTCCTGCCCATGGCTGCCCACATCTCCTGGACCAGGGCTGGAGCTGCCCCCTGCCCACCTGGGAAGCGGCAGCACCCGCATCGGTCTGGAGCAGAATCCATCCAGACGAGGGCTGGGAGCGCCGGTGCTGCTCCCGCAGCCTCGTGCTCCCGTTCTGGTTGTTCCCCACCACCGCCCTCCGTGGCTCACAGCAGCCATCTGTCACCGCCGCGCTTGGCACCGGAGCAGCAGGGGGAGTTGGGATTAGTCAGCTCTGTCCTGGCGCATCCACAGGCTGGATCCACGCTCGGCTTGGCGAGTGTAGTGCAGGAGGGGAAAATACCCCCCAGGGCTGGCGGTCAGCAGGAATGAACCAAAAACTTGCTGCAGCAGCACACGGAGGGGGATTTTGGAGGAGAGACTTTGCAGGTGGCTTGTCCAGAGCGTGGTGGGTGTCCTGCTAAAAACTCCAGCCTGCTGCTGCCCTTGGCTCCTGCAGGATGCTCCACGGGATCATGAGGCTGGACCCACTGGCTGATGTTGGGGAAATGTGCAGGGACTTTGAAATGGGATTTGGAGGGGTTTTTGTATGCAGGACCACATTTTGTCTCCAGATGAGGCAGAGCAGAGACATGGGGTCACCCTTTGCTGCATTGGGGAGTGACCTTGGGGGGGTTGGGGACATCTTCCCCCTCTGAGTCACACACCGGGATGCTTGTACACTCTGTGTGAACAAGCACAAGTTTGGCTCCATCTGTTTCCCCCTTGGAGCAAGGCAGCAGGTGGCTGCCAGTCCTGCAGGCAGGGAGCAGTGGGGCTGGGATGCAGCACAGGGGCCTGGAGGCTGTTGGGGCTGAGCACTCAAAAGAAGCAGCTGATCCCTCGGGATGTGGGGACAGCCTGGAGCACGGCTGTGTCCTGCCAAGCTTTCGGGCAGGTTTTATTTCCCTGCTCCACGTGGAGCCCGGCTCCCTGCCCAGCTCCCAGCAGCCTGGAGATGCTGCACACAGGAAATCTTGCAATAAGACGGGGAGATGGATTACCTTTTCCTTTCCTCCTTCCCATTTTTCATGACACCTTCCTGGCTCTGCTGCCATCAGATCCTGAAGCAGGATGTCCCTGTGTGTTATCTTGCCCATGCCATGCACAGAGCCATTGATCAATCCCAGATCAACTCAGCCCCGGATCCATGTGGTGCTGCCCAGGGAGGGGGGCAGAGCACCTGCCTCCCTGTGCCCTCACGCCTCATTTTCCTCTTGCAGGGGAAGGAGATGCTGACGCAGAAGCTGCCGCTGTGGCAGCAATCCTGCTCGGATCCCAACAAGATCCCGGACCGCGCCATACAGCTGATGCAGCAGATGGCTGCCAGCAGCAATGGCACCATTATGCCCAGCCCTCTGTCCACATCCAAGTCCAACCTCATCATCTCTGACCCCATCCCTGGTGCCAAACCTCTCCCTGTCCCCCCGGAGCTGGCACCTTTTGTAGGAGTAAGTATCTCTGTGGTGGAAGCTGTCCTGCCCTTCTGAGCAAAGCCGGAGGGACGAGCCCAGGCCGGTGTCACCGCTGTCCTCGGCAAGTTGCCCTTGGATGGACTGTCACTGATGGCAGGGATGGGCAGCTCCGTGCTGTGCCATCCTGGGATGTGGGAAGGAGCCTGACGTGGGGATGGACAGCCTGTCCCACCCCATCCCGCCGGAGTCGCTGAGCTCTGGCAGAGCAGGGGCTCCCAGGGGCTGTTTGGGGAGCCCACAAGCTGGACTTGCCTGTCCACTTGCCCCTGAACTGTGGGACTGAACCCAGGTACCCCAGTAACTGTGGGAGAAAGGCCTGGAGTGACCCATGGCATGAAGGACCCTTCAGAAGAGCGTGTCCCCCTGACGTGGGGGCACGAGCTGAGCAGCTCAGCAGGGGAGCTCAGAGCAGTAAAATGCCATAGAGGTGACCCCACTGCTCCCCCCAGGGCAGTTCGGTTTGGGTGGGAACTAAACCCAACAGGATGAAGCTCCGATCTGCCTCTCTCCCTGGAGCTGTGTCCCACTGGGGAGCTGCAGTGGGATGCCCCTGGAGCTGCAGTGGGATGCCCTAATGACGCCACTCCCATGTCCCCCTCCCCTCCTCTCTCCGTAGCGCATGTCGGCGCAGGAGGCCATGCCAGTGATGAACGGAGTCTCAGGCCCTGACAGCGATGGGTACAACCACTGGTCTGAGATGAAGCCAGCACAGCCCAAATCTTTATCTCCTCCCCAGCCTCAGAAGCAGCTGAGTGACTCTTACTCCAATACACTCCCAGTTCGCAAAAACGTGCCAGCGAAAAACAGCTACGCCTCAGGTGAGGCCCCGGCCTTGCTGCCGGGCGCCCTGGAGCCGGCTCTGCTCCAGGGGACCGGGTGGGGATGGTCACTGGGGGTGCTGGTGGGAAGGGGACAGTGACCAACAGCATCCCTTCAGTGTCAAGTGCTGCTCGTGCCTCTTGACCTGGGCATTGGGAAATGCTGGAGCTGGGCTCTGCCCTGGGGTTTCACAGGATTACCAGGAGGAAAATCTTGTGGAATCTGGCACAGGGAACCTGCTCCCTTTGCCGCGGCTGGTGGGTGATGCCAAGAGTCTGATCCTGCTTGTTCAGGGGGAAGGTGTGAGTCACACTGAAGGTTTTAGTGCGACCTGGGCTGAAATAAGGAGGGGTGGGGGCCTGTCCTGTGCCTGGGGATGGCCCTGGGGTCAAGGACTTGGGGCACCCACTGGTCTCTGTTCCCCCAGCTGAAAACAAGACACTGCCACGCTCCAGCTCCATGGCCGCCGGGCTCGAGAGGAACGGCCGGACGAGGGTGCAGGCGATTTTCTCGCACGCTGCCGGGGATAACAGCACCCTCCTGAGCTTCAAGGAGGGCGACCTCATCACGCTGCTGGTGCCCGAGGCCCGGGACGGCTGGCACTACGGAGAGAGCGAGAAAACCAAAATGTGAGTGTGCTGGGTGTCCTCGGGAGCAGCCTCGTCTGGATCCTCCGTGGACAAACCCGGGTTTGGCTTCATCGCCACCTTTGCCTTTCAGGAGGGGCTGGTTTCCTTTCTCCTACACACGGGTCCTTGACAACGACAGCAGCGATCGGGTCCACACCAGGTAGGAGCATCGTGCTGGGTGATGGGGAGTCTGTGTGCTTGGGATGGGAATTAGGAATTCTTGTTAGGAATAACAGCACAGTGGGGTGGTTGCTGATTCTGGGTGGCTTTTGCCGTGAGTGGATGGGTGGCCTGGGGGTCTCTGCATGGAGCTGATGCCTCTGCTCTGGGCTCCCCAGCCTGCAGCAAGGGAAGAGCAGCAGCACCGGCAACCTCCTGGACAAGGACGACATCTCCATCCCGCCGCCGGACTATGGCATGGCCTCCCAGGCCTTCCCGGCACAGGGCGGCAACACCTTCAAGCAGCGGCCATACAGCGTGGCCGTGCCCGCCTTCTCCCAGGTGAGCTTCTCCCGCCGGCTTCTCCCACTCCGGGGGGACGTTTCAGGAATGGGGGATGCCGGAGCAAATCCCCGGGCACAGTCCCTGCTGCGGTGGCTGGGATGGGACGAGCGGGAGCGCTCCCGTGCTGCGGATGCGTGGGGGTGCCGAGGGCGGCTCTCCAACCTCTGTTCGTTGTTTTAGGACTACCTAATGCCCTATGGGTGTGCAATTAAAGACTATTCCAGTGGCCTCTGCCAAGCACCCTCCGCTCACTACAAGCCTTACACTAGGTCGACAGCTGTAAGTCCGACGCTCGCAATGTTTCCCTTGGGATTTACGGAAATTTGGCTGTTTTGTGCCTGGTGACCACGTGCCTTGCCTGGGCCCTGCTCCTGCCGAGCACCTGTCCTGGGGTGAAGGGATGCAGGGAGCCGCTGGATGGGGAGGAACGGGCAAGGCGCGGGGGGCAGTGGCACAAAATGGCCCCGTAAACCCCCAAAGGACAACACTTGCCGACTCCATGGGAGTCTCCCACCAGAAACAGGCTGCTCACAGGCAGCTGGAAGTGTTTTCTCTGGCACGTGCCAATTCAAGCCGGTGACAGTCCCGTGGGGACACTGGGGCAGATCCTGGACAGCATTCCAGAGTGTCCAAAGCAAGCCCAGGGCTTCTTGGATAACAAGCCAGGGAGGATGCACGAGCAGATGGGATCAGCCTAACCCAGGAGCTGCTGGTGTAGTGGAGCTCTCGCCACCAGAATGAGCTCAGTGGGCTGAGCCACGTTGGCATCATGTGCTGGCAGATGGGGAGAGGATGAGGAGGGAGAGAGGCGGCCAGTCAGCACCGACCCTTTGACAGGGCTTGTCAGCTGGGATCTGTCCTCCATGCAGGGAGTGGGGTGGAAGCACAGCCCCACTTCTTGCTGTTTTGCTGGGGTTTTCCAGCAGGATTTGCTGCTGGGGTTGGTATTTTGTGACTGGGAGCATTCCTAGGAAGGTGGGATCTCTGATCCCTGGTGCATGGCCAGCTCCAAGGCCAGAGACTCCCCCTCTGTCCTGGAATGGTCCCATGTTTGTCATGGAGAGCAGAGCTGCTCCAGTCGTATCCCAGGGCAGGCCCTTGCTCAAGGAGGGATGTCCTTGAGGGATGTTCTCTGGGCCTGGTCCCCACCTGCCCCTCGGTCCCTCCCTGCAAAGCCTGCTCAGCACCGGCTGAAGGAGAAAATGGTCCAAAACCCTGTGGGTTTCTGGTGGGAGTGAATACAGACAACCCCTCTTTCCACGGAACATTTCACTGGTGTCTCAGTCGTGCAGTCCCTTTCCAACAGTCTCAGCATCCCAGCAGCAGCCAGAGCTCTGTTCCACGTAGGGGCTGGGCAGGGCAGAGCAGGGCTCTCCCAGCTGTCGCTTTTCTATGTCTGGCCAGATAAATTCTACAGAGAGTGCTGAACTTCACTCCCTGCTGTCTGAATCCCACTCCAATCATCTCCATATCTCCCTTTCCTCTCCAAATGCATCAGCTCTTGGCCCTGGGTCCTGATGCACTTTGGTTTGTTCATGTGACTCTCCGGTGGCACCTGAGCAGGCACAGCCCACACGTCCCTCACTGTGCTTCCTCCCCTCCTCTCCACAGGGTCTCGATGACTACGGGACGAGGTCTGTCAGCAGGTAAGATGTCACCTTCCTGTCACATTCCCTGCAAACTGTTGGTGTTGGCTGTGGGCGAAGCCGTGGGGCTGTGTCCCCACAGGGGTCCCTGCACGGGCTCCCCGGGGACTGGCAGTGACTGGGATGGGGCCAGGTCTCACCTGTGAGAGTGGGGGGACCCAGGGAGGGCAGGTCCCAGGGCCAGCCCTGGTGTCCCCAACCTCGTGCTCCTCCAGAAAGTCGCGTCTCCCGACCTCCTCCGGGCTCACGCCTGGATAGTGAAGCCACGGAGAGCCCCCGCTCCGGGGTCTGTCCCCAGCACCTTCTCCATCCCCTCTGCCTCGAAGCTGCCCCGTCTCGCTCTTGGGGCTAAGCTCAAGCCCGTGGCTGGGTGGAGCTCGCCGCCCGCCCGTGGTGGGTCCCGCGGTGCCGTGAGGGGAGCTGGGCTCCCGGCTCGGTGCTGCCCGCGGCCACTCTGGCATCTCTGTGCTTTGTTCCGCAGCGGCAGTGGCAGTTTGGTATCAACGGTGTGAGGACACCTGGGCTCGCGGCGGCCCCTTGCTGCTTGGAAGAGCTTTCTGCTTCTTTCCCCCCCTTTTTTTTCCTTCCCTTTCGTTTCTCTTTCTCTACTTCTTTTGGATTTGAAACTCTTGTGATCTTCAAGGAAACCATGGTGCTTCTCACCCCTCCCTGGTGTTCACAGTGCCCTTGTTTCTGAAGCCTTTTTGGAGCAGAAACTGCTGCCAGGTCTGTGCTCACAGCCCAGGTGCAGTTGTCACTTAGTGGGACCCGGTGTTTGTCCTCCCGTGTGATGTTAGCGATGCACTGTCCCCCCCGGGGCCGCGCCGGCCGCCCCGCACGAGCCTGGACCAAACTCCCAGACTGGATCACATATGCATGGCCTCTGGTGTCCGTACTGTTACTGAGCATCCGGGATGCCCGCGCCCGGGATGCCGTTCCCGGAGAGGGGGCAGCGTCCCCGCGCCTCCCCCTCGGCCCAATCCGCTTCCATCCCACCGCGGTGGCTTTGGGAGAAGCGGATGGCACAGAGCTCCCGCCCCGGGGAAAGGGCTGCTTCTGGGCTGGGGTCCCGCCGGCCGTGGGAACCCCCCCGGAAGGGTTACTCCTGGTTGTTTTATAAATATATATATATTTTTTGTAGCAAGGTATTGTTACCTCACGTTAGGGCTGGGGCTCCAAGGACGTGCTCGCATCCCCAAACCGGGCTTGAGCAAGTGCTGTGCCCCCGCGGGGGGCTCGGCAGTGCCCGGGGGGCTCCCACCCCGCAGTGGGGATCCCGCTCCCACACTAGCCCGGCCGTAGCCCTCCCAGTGCCCGTGGCCGTCTCCACTGCAAAGCTGTTCACGCTTTTTTCTGATGTGATTTTTAAGACCTCTGACATTGCCTGTTTACTGGGACATTGCTGGCAATAGACCCCCCCCGGACCAGTTTTTGGGTTATCTCCTCGCCTACGGGCACACTGTTCTGAGCCCCTCCTGCATCGATGTCCGAATTTTGCTAAGGATTTTTAACCCAGGATATTTCACGATGAATGACTGAATGTAGAGGGGGAAAAAAACCACAAACCCAGCCTAGCAAAGCCTGTGTGGAGATTGTAAAGTGCTGAAAAACCTTTTTTTAAAAGCCAGAGAGAATTGTGCCCTGTACTGAGTTATTGTTTGAATAAAAGTTTTATTTATTGCATTGAGCTGGGCCTCGGTGTCTTTTTCGGCTGCCGTGCCTGCGTGCTGCCCTCACCGCCTGCATCGCCCACCGCGCATTCCCAGGCCGTGTTTTTGCTCCCTGCTCCATCCCTGGGGACGCCGGGTGCTGCCTGTGCGCGCCCAGCCCCGCCGGCACTAAACAGCTTCGCTGAGCGGGAGCAGCGACAGCTGGTTTAGGGCCGGGTCCCCTGTCCCTGAGCATCTGAGGGGGTGATGCTGCCACTGCTCCCGCATGCCAAGGCTCCGGCTGCGCTTTCCCGGCGGTGGGAAAGCGGCGATGGCCGGCACGGGGGGAAGGAAGCCGCCCCCTCCCTTCCGTAGCCCCCGCCGTGCCCGGCCGCTGCACTCCCACAGCTCCCGGCTGGCCGTGCCCTTCCTTCCCCTCCTCACAGCATCAGCGACTCAATAAACACGACTTTTCCTCCTTTTTCTTCTTTTTCCTCCTGTTTCCTCTGCCCGCCGGCGCTGCGTGCGGGGTGGTCAGGGGGCTCTCGAGCCGGGTGGCCACCGGCTCGTGGCCTTAAGTCTCTCCTTAACCACGACCTTCTGTTCCCATCAAGCGTCCCGGTGTCCTCCAACCTGCCTTCTGTTTCCCTTGCAGCCCCGATGTTGAAGTGGCCAGGTTTTGAGGTGCCCCTGCCCGTAGTTAGTAAGTGTCGGTGTCGCGGGGCCGAGCCCTGGGTGCGCTGGGCAGCGGGTGCCGCCGCGGGGCTGCGCGGGGACGGTGCCACCGCTCTGCTTCCCGCTGCACCCGGCCGAGCGCGTCCCCTCCCTCAGTCACCGCTTGTCCCCGACCCGCTGGCGGGAGCTCCGGGGCTCCCCGGCTGCCTCTGCTGCTCGGCTGCTCGCCCTGCTGCCGCGGCTGCGCTCCCCGGGATGCTGAGCTGCTCCTGCGCTTCCCCCGCTCTCCGTAACCAGCTCTTTGGTTGTAGGTGTCCGGTGTCCGTCGCTGTCCCCAGCCCCCTCCAGCGGGGCGGGGCACGTCCGCACTAACCGCAAGTTTTTTGAGCAGCTTTTTTTGTTGTAGACTCGTCCCAGGAGCTTCCTCGTCCTTGCCCCAGGGACGGGATGCGGGAGCCTCCCCAGGAGTCGAGACCCTCCTCGCTGGCACTGCAGAGCCTGGAGAGCTCCTTCCCCATTTCTCTTTGATCCATGAGCTGGTTTCCCTGGAGCTGCAGGCTCCATCCCAGTGGCTCTTCTCTGCCAGTACAGAAATAGTTAAATGAGCCCCGGGTGACTCATCAAAGCAACTTTTCCTCTCCCTCCAGTCCTGAGAATCTATTTTGGCATCCTAGGAGGGAAAGTGATCTAAGCATCTGCATTAATTAGGTGTGAAATTAATTACCCTATTTTTAAGCAAAAGTCATTTATCTTTTAAGGAAAGAAAAAGTGAACGTGGAGAGGTGAGGGGTGGCAGAGAGAGGGCCTGGGGTTGACAGTGAGTGCCCGTCCCAGAGGGGTGGACATCCCAGCATCTTTCTTCTGCTCTGGGAGATGGCTGGGGACATTCCAAAGCTGCTGGGGACATCCCAAAGCTGCTCGGTCCAGGTGCACATGGTAACCATAGCACTTTACCTGAACCCACGTCACGGGGAGCAGGGCTGTGCCCCCACGGTGGGTCACCGGCCAGCAGCCCAGCTGTTGGACCTGGTGTGGGGGGCTGTGGCCATTGCTTCCACTGGGGACAGGAGAAGGATTCTATGGCTCCCTGGGGAGGGAGGGCTGGGGGGCAGACGAGACCGAGGGGCTGCAGGGAGGACAGGGGGCTGCTTGGTGCTTCCTTGCCTGGTGCATGTTCAGACCCGATGGCCCCAGGCAGCCAGAGGGACCCCCAGAACTGCCCACACCCCCCAGGAATTAACTCCTGCTGGGAGAGGACAGAGGGGACGACCTGGAGAGGGGTAAGGCTCCTTCTCCTGTGACCGCTCCCTGTGCCAAGGCAGTCCTTGTACCTCCTCCTGGCCAAGTGACGATGGCAGCGGGAGGGTGCTGGGGGCACCCCAGGTAGGTGAAACCCAAGGTCAGCCTGTCTGGGCTCTGGGCTCTGACGAGCTCATCCAGGTGTCCTTAGTCTCCCACTCTTCCTCTTGGATATTAACTTCTCCAGAGGCAGCACAGGGCTCTGCAGGGAGCTGCCAGCTCTGCCCGTGGCCAGGAGGTGAAGCCATAACCCCCTGCTCCCCAGAGCAGCACGGTGCAGAGCTGGGTGATCTCTCAGTGCTCCCACCTGTGGGAACTGTTTGAGTCCAGCCTTGGAGGAGGCTGGAGCAGCCTCACCAACCCTGGCTCCCAGTGGCATCCCCAGCTTTAGGCTGAAGGAGAGCGAGGTAGGAGAACATCCCACTGCAGCTGCGCTCGGCTCATCTCTGACCCACCACGGCCTAGCTGGGAGAGGAGCTGAGGAGTGGGGGCAGCTCGGCCAGGGGCTCCGCAAGGCAGAGCTTTTCCAGTTTAACCCCTTCCCAAACGCTGCTGGTCCCGGGGTCTCGCCAGTTGCCGCTCGCTGTGCCGGTGCCCTGTCCTCTCCAGGCCTCCAGCCCCCATTAACTCTGCCTTCCTCTTCCTCCACAGGAACCCCTTTGCCAACGTCCAGCTGAAGCCAACGGTGACGAACGACCGCTCGGCTCCGCTCATCAGCTGATCCGGGAGCGCTGGCGCCCGCGTGGCACTCGCCACCTCCTCATCCTCCTCATCCTCATCCTCGCCGCTGCATGTCCAGCTTCCCAGGACTCCATTTTTAGGCGGAATTTATTAATCCTGCTGCTTTGAAAGCCAAAGGCTCAAGCTAGTGCCCTAGTTCTCTCTTCTCTAGACTCCCTCGGTGGCAGAGGGTCACAGCGCTGCCATGTCACCTGTCCTTTGCCTGTGCTAAGGAGCTCGGTGGCAGCACTTCCCGGAGTCAGAGCAGCGTGTCCCAGAGCCGGGGCGGCTCCCAGGCTGAGCAGCAGCTTGCTGTGGGTGGAGAAACGGGCTCAGCTGGAGAACAACTCTCCATGGGCTCACAGCGCTCCAGTGGGGCAGCAACGGCAGAGGGGACACGGTCCCCCTGCTCTCCCTGCCCAGATGGGAGGGACCCCGAGGCCAGGCAGGACACCGGGATACCCCGTGCAAGCCAGGGGATGGCGGGAGCCGTAGGCAGCTCCCAGGCTCCCACCAGACCCTGGTTGCCCACCCTGTGCTCCGGGCTGGGACAGGGCAGTGGGTGCCAGCACTGCAGCCCCCGCTGGGACGGGTTCAGCTCCGGTCCCAGAGCTCCTGCTGCGCCAGGGCTCGGGATATGGTAGGGAATTACGGTACTGCTGTAAAATATAAGCTAGAAAAAAACCACTTGTGGAGGCGAGGGCAGTGTGTGAGTGAGCCTTGGGGTGCCTGGGGCTGGGGTGCCCCTGCTCCCTGCAGATGGGAGCTCCCATCCGGACCTCTTGCTTGGCTGTTTGCTCTTCCTCTATTCCTAGGGCTGCATGAGAGAGAGAAAGATAGATAGAGATAAATATATATAAATATATATATACACACTTGCTAAGCTTATTGCTGGGGGGTGCCCACGAGCGAGGTGGCTCCCACAGCCCTTCCCGCAGCTCCTGAGTGACCAGGGTCACATCCTGGGAGATGGGCTTCCAGGCAGGAACTGTGTCTCCCATCGGTGAGGGGTTGAACCCAAACAGAGTTTTTGCTTTTTCCATTGTATTTCTCATTTTGCACTTTCTGATCACTGGTGCAGCACGTCCTGGTCCCCACAGCCCGGGCAGGGGTGCTTGGCTGGGCACTTGGCCGGGCACGGAGTGTCCCCAGCCCAGGGGGCCTCGGTCCCTGTCGGATGTGGCGGCTCATCTCTCCTGTGTCCCCTCCGATGGGTTTTCCAGCTTCACTGCAGGAACAGTTTCTCCTGTGACCGCCCAGGCTCCAGCTCTGCACGAGGGTTCCCTGCTCCATGATGTGCTTCCTTTTCCTCTCCTGTGCCTCCTCTTCCTCTCCCAGGGCTGGAGCAGATGGGTGGGGGCCACATGGGGCAGGGACGAGGGAAAGGGCTCTGCTGGGGTGTGGGGCAGTGGGTGGGAGAGGGCTGGTGGTCACAGCCCGGGGTGGGGACGGCCTGGGGTCCCCTCAGCCACTGCGGTGTCCTCTTCCACCCCCGTGCCAGGGGCTGTCCCCCTGGACCCCCCAAGCTGCCACCCTGGCTCCAGCCAGCCCCCGGGGGCTTCGCTGCACCTCCTGGCTCGGTGGCACCTGCAAGACGTAACCTGAAATAATTTTTAATGAGAAAACGTAATTTATGAGCGATTCAACCTCCCCCAGCCCTCCCTCCTGCAGCGTTTTCCCTGGCCAGAGGCTCCCGCCTGGCCCCGGAGCGTGGCCGGGGCCCTCCCGAGCTGGCTCCATCCTGGGTGCTGGGCAATGATCGGGGCAGGAAACGGCTTAAGATATTTTAAAAACTTTATTATTGGCCCGATGAGATTTGACACACATGCTGGGAGCTGTATGGAAATCAGCACTGATAAAAAATACAGCAATTATGACCCGTATTGAGAAAATAGACCATGTAAGAAGAGCCTTTCTATTAAAAAAGTTACCCAAGCCACAGCTCTGTCCTCATCCGCCCTCCGGAGCCGGGACCTGCGGCGCCATAGACCAAACCTGGGGTGTGGGGTGGGGGCTGGGCCAGCACCCCTGGGTGCGAGGGGGAGTGGGGGGTGAGCAAACCCCCCCGTGGTGTTGGGGGGTGCAGGGAAGGGGGGATTGGGGTAGGAGGGTGGGTGCTGTGGGAAGGGAATCCCAGGAGCATCCCAGTCCTGCATGGGTAGCACCCCTAGGTGCTGCACCCTGGGTCAGTGCAGGGGTGGCCCCCCTGTTGTTAAGGATAAGGAAAAAGCTTGGGAGAATTGGGGTGGGGGGTTACAGGCCAGGTGGGGGCTTAAATAAAACACTTAAATAAAGCCCTAATTGCTTAGTAGGGGGGAGGAACCAGTAGTGGGGGTACGGGGTGGCATGGCCACCCTGGGGCTGGAGCCGGGGTCCCCCTGGGCCCTGGCTGTGCCCTGGATGGAAGAACAGCCCCTGGCCCCCCACAGCAGCCTCCTGAGCACCGAGGGCGCTCCAGCTGGGATACAGCTCCAGGCTGGGCTGGGCTGGCCGTGGGAGTGGGTGGGAGAAGGGTGGGCGAATGTGGGGACAGGTCGACCAGCACCGGGCTGGGACCCATCGCAGTGCCAGGCTGGGGTGGGGACAGGCTCATCCCGCGGGTCCTGGTGCCAGAGCTGTGTCCAGCCCAGGGTGGGATCATCCTGTGGCATGGAGCAGAACCCCTGGCACCAGCCCCATCCCACGTGGGCGCTGTCTGTGCACGTGTCCCTGCACAGGGACACCCGTGTGCCCTCATCCCCCTACACAGGAGCCAGGACAGGGGTGGGGGCTCAGGGGGGACATTTCTCACCTCAGGGTTTGGTCTATAGACCCCAAAAGGAATCAGCCCTGAATTCAAGGTTTCGCTCAGCTCCGCTTACTTCTATTTCCTTCCGGAAGCTGGAATTGCACAATTATCCTAAGCCTCGAATGAATTAAAAAAATAAAAAAACAAACAAACAAAAAAAAAAGGAACGAAGAACCACGAGCGCGCCCCCCTCCCCCCCCTCCTCGATACGTCTCTTTGGCAGCAATAACTTAAAATCGCATCAATGTAGGTTCAGTCAACAGCAAGTTTTGGTTTTGGGGTGGGGCTGGGGTTGGGGTTTTTTAATCATTTTGTTTAAATACAAAAATAGTCAGGATGGTGGGTCCTGGTGGGGGATACCCCACAACCAGCCCTCCACGTGTTGATCCCCGCTACAATGGACAAGGGTCCCACCAGTCCCCAGGGTCCCCTGCTGGGACTGATCCCTGCAAACCAAGGGAGGGGAGCTCCAAAGCCATGGGGACCACTCTGGGGAGCCAGTGGCACCCCTGGCATAGGGAATGACATCCAGAGTGGCAGCAGCCAGTGGCCCCTCGGTCAGGAATGTCGTGGAGTGCCTCTGGGGCAGCCATGGGGCAGCTGTGGGGCCGCTGTGGGACAGCTGTGGGTCAGCCAAGCCGCCACAAGGTGCAAGACTGAGCGCACGGCACAGGGAGGGGACAGCCCGGGGGAGAAGGGGTGTGGGGACAAACCGCCTCGGGGAGCACATGTGGGCAAGAAGCCAAGGGGGAACTTCACTGGGGAGGACACTCCGCAAATGTTAGCAAGGTCAGGGCAGTACCCTTGAAACGCTATAATTTATATATATATATGTATATATATATATATAAGTGTCTATTTTACACGCACGCTCACAGCCACCCGCACACGTGCACGGCCGTCACCGTCACCCACCGCCTGGCCCCGCGGGGGCCGTGCCGGCCCCGCTCCCACTCGAAGCAGCAAACGAGTTCCTTCCGATAAAATCTGCCTAAAATCTGCCGAGCGGGGTCTGGGAGCCCACGGGCGGCCCCCGCGCCGGCCCCGCCGTCCTGCGCCGCCCCGGAGCCGGGGCAATGCCGGCTGTGTCCCGGCGGGCTCACTCCCGGTCACCGTCTTCGCTGCTGCCTGCAACGAGCAGAGAGAGCCATGAGAGGGTCCCGGCTCCCCGCGGGACACCCGGCCCTTCGCAGGGGTGACTGTCCCCACAGGGGGCAAGGACGGGGTGTCCCGTGGCTCCGGGACATGGCAGCTCCCAGCAGGGACAGTCCTGGGCATCCACAGGGCAGCATCCCAAGGGGGACTCACCTCCTATGGAGTCCATGTCCGAGTCGGAGACGTGGGTGATGGAGAACCGGGACACTGGGGCGGGTGAGACCGTGAACCGGGAGAACTGGATGGGCAGCACCTGTTTCTGCGCCGGCACCAGGGCGGGCAGGGCGGGCACGGCCGCAGGGGGCTCCGCCGGCGTCCCTGGCAGCGAGGCCACCAGGGACGGCTTCACTGGCATCAGCGGGAAGTCGTCGTCCCACTCGAAGCCACCACCTGGGATGCAGAGTGAGGGGGCTGAGCCCACTGAGAGGGTTCCACCATAACCTCTGACCCCATCACCCCATAACTGGTCCCCCATCATCCCGTAACCACTGTCCCCATGACCCTATAACTGCCTCCCCATCATCTCATAACCGCGATTCTCCCACCACCCCACAATCACCAGCCCCATGAGCTCCTGCTCTCTTACTCTCTTCCGAGGCGTTGCCGTCTGAGGAGTCGTCAGAGGCTCCGAGCCTGTCTGTGGGGCTGGGGGAGCTGCCACTGGCAGGGGGCTGCCCCGAAGGCGAGGGGGGCTGCCCTGAAGGCAGGGTGGGCTCTGGGAAGCTCTGCTCAGCCAGCTCCCTCGTGGGGCTTTCCTGGGGATGGGGAAACAGCAGGAAGGAACCTCACTGGGGACACGGCTGGAGATAGCTCTCACCACCAAAATGCCGTGGGGCCGTGCCCAGCGCCCGGCTCTGTCCCCCCAGGGCACCCACCTGGTCGAAGAGGTAGATGGTCACGTCGTCGTAGAAGGAGACAGCCTTTTTCTTGCGCTCCAGGTCCTCGCAGAAGGACTCGGACAGCAGGCTGGGCATCTTGAGGAGGCTGCGCAGGTTCCGGCCACTCTGGCTCTCGGCCACCACGATGGGAACAGCTGCTGGCTCCTCCTCGCTCTCCTCACTCTGCTCCTGGATGTTGTAGCAGCGCAGCTCCTCGTCCGACTCGTCGCTGTCTTCCGTGTCCTCCTCCTCCTCCTCTGGCTCCTCGCGGCGCTCGGGGGCAGCCGGGGGCGGGGAGAGACCCGGGGGTGATTTGCCCCCAGGCAGCAGCGTGCTGGGACCCCCCGGCGCATCGCCTGCCCCAGTCCCCTCCAGGGGCAGGCCCAGGTCCCCAAGCCCCAGCGCGGGGGTCACAGTCTGTTTGTCCCCCACTGTGGCTCCCCCAAGTCCAGGGATGCCCTCGGGCACGCAGGTCCCTCCAACAGCCGATGGCTCCCCAGGGCTCATTGGCACCGGGGTCAAGAGGAAAGTCTTGGGGGTCACAGAGCCCGGGGGACAGGTGTCTGTGTCAGGGCGCGGGGGGCTGCCCGGCACCAGCCCCGTGCCAGCGGGGCTCTGCTCGGTGCCAGGTGCCTGCTCCGGTGGGCTCCCGGCCTCTGTCCCCACCCAGTCCCCCTCCAAAGCCACCGCCGCTGGCGAGGGCACTGCCACCGCGACGCCAGGCGCTGCCGGGGGGCTGCCGGGTGCGCCCGGCGGGTGCAGCGGGTCCTCTCCTCGCCCTATGTCCTGCGTAGGGGAGCGGGGACCCTCCTCTGCCTCCGGCGTGCGGGACCCATCGCTGTCCCCCTCGTCCTTGTGGCCGCGCTCGGCCTCGGCGTCGCAGTCGGAGAAATAGGCAGAGTCGCGGTAGGGGCTCTTCTCGGCCAGGCCGGGCAGCTCGGCCGCCGGGGCACTGGGCAGCCGCGTTTCAGGGGCCGGAGCCTCGCCCTCGCCCCCCGGCAGCCCCGGGGGCGGCTTCCCCATCTGGCTGAAGGCCTCGGGCTCTCGGGGCTCGTGGGGCTCCTTAAGGACGAACTCGGGGGACTCGTTGTTCTCGGTGTCGTAGCCGCTGTCGAGGGCGCGGGCTTGGCCGGCGGGCGCGAAGGCGCCGGGGCTGAGCACCTCGCAGGAGCTGGCCGTGGAGGGGATGTCCAGCGACTCCAGCGAGTCCGGCGTCCCCACCTGCTTCTGCAGGGACCTGAGCGCCGGGGCCGCCTCCGCCCGCTCCGTGTATTCCCCGGAGAAGTCGGTGAAGACGCCGGAGGTCAGCTCGGCCGTGTCCTCGTCGCTGCCCTCGTCCACGCTGGGGAAGCTGCTGCTGGAGAACGTCTTGTCCGGCGTCCGGTCGGCGTCGCTGGCGGCACAGGCGCCGCTCTCGGCCACGGCCTCCGCGGGCACGGGCGAGGGCGCCTCGGCGGGCTCCGGTGTGGGCTGGGCGCCGTCTGCGCCGGGCTCGCCGGGGGGGCCGGGGTTCGGGGCGGCGGTGCCGGCCATGGAGGGGGCGGCCTCCCCCGGCCCCGCCGCGGCGGGGGGCAGCGGGCTGCGGGCAGGGCTTGCCGCCGCCGAGCTCTCCTCAGGGTGGGCATCGCGCGGGGCCCCCGGCGCAGGTGTCGGGGCCGCGGCGGGGCCCCAGGGCGCGGCGGGGCTGCCCGCCAGCGTGCCGGGCTGCGCGGGGCCGCAGGGTGATGAGTCACGGCCGTGCCAGGCCTGCCGCCGCGGGGAGGGCGAGCGGCACGGGGAGGAGGAGCCGCCGGCCATGGCGGGGGGCTGATCCCGCCGCGGGCGGAGGAAGTCGTGTCCCGGCGGGGACCCCCCGAGCTGGGGCTGCCCGCGGGGCACCGTGCCCAGCGGTTTGGCCATGAGCCCGCGGAAGGTGATCATGCGGCGGTAGCACCAGCTGTCGCCGGCCGGGGGCTCGCGGGGGCTGCCGCTGCCGATGTTGTTGTTGGAGGAGCTGTTGGAGGCCCAGGGATGGCGCTGAGGCGGGGGGCTGGCACCGGGCGGGTGGGGGGCGCTGGGGGGGCTGTCCTCGCCCAGCTCCAGCGCCACGCAGTCCGGCGGGACCCCGCTCGGCCCCGGTGTCCCCCCGTACCCCGGGGGGCTGTAGGCGCAGTTCCCCGACGGCGAGACGCCCAGCGGGTCGGCAAAGACACCGGGCTGGAAGGCGGGGACGGGCCAGTCCTGGCTGCCCGGCTGGGGGGGCTCCTCCGCCAGCAGGTGCCCCTCGGCGCCGTGGCTGGGGGACGGCTCGTAGCCCCGCGGCTCCTGCCCGGGGCAGGGGTAGGGGTAGTACTCGGCGCACTCCCAGGAGCCCTCGCCCGCGGGTGCGTGGCCCAGCAGCGGCTCCATGCTCAGGGACACGGTGGGGCTGCCGTCGGAGTCGTAGGTGCCGCCGCTCCGGCCGCCCTGGGCTCTCCAGCAGGCCGGGGGGCGCAGGGCCCCGCGCTCGCCCGCCGGGCTGTAGGTGCACATGGCGTAGTCCAGCTCGGCACTGCCCTCGCCGGGGCCCTCGATGCGGATGTAGTACTCGCTGCCCAGCGAGGGGCTGTGGGCGCCCAGGATGGGCACCACGCCGGGCACCGGCACTCCGGGGCAGCCGGACGCCTTGCACTCGTAGCAGGACGGGGACACCCCCAGGCTGAGTCCCGCCGTCGTGGCCGGGTAATAGAGGTCGTGGTAGCGGGCGGCGCTGCTGGGGCTCAGGGACCCCAGGGGGGCCTGGAAGTGCTCGGTCTTGGTGTGCTCCCACTTGTACTCGAAGTTGAGGCCGTGGCTGGTCTCCATGACAGTGAGGATGTCGTCCCCATCTGAGGGGAACCCGTCGGCCGAGAACTGCTCCAGCAGCGGGAAGGACGAGAGCTCAGGGCCGTGGTGGCTGCCGCTGGCGCTGCCGTTGGGCTTCATGGAGTTCCAGCGCTTCTCGAAGTCCTCCTCCGCCTCCGTGGCCCCCTTGGCGCACAGGTAGGACAGCAGCAGGTGCACCTCCTCGGCTGTGGGGCGCTGCTCGGGCTGCAGCCAGCAGAACTGCATCACCTCGTACCTGCCGTGGGGAGCGGCCAGTGTCAGCCCGGCCCCCCGCCCGCGCCACAGGGCAGGGGAGGGGGTGGCTCGGGCTCCTCACCAGCGCTCCGACAGTGACAGCTTCAGCTGGGGCTTGGGCAGCTTCAGCTGCTGCTCCTTGATGGCGTAGGCCAGCACTTGGCGGTCGGAGTAGTGGTCGTAGGGCTGGCTGCCCAGCTCAAACAGCTCCCAGATGGTCACGCCCAGCGACCTGCAGGCACGGCGCCATGCTGGGGGTGCAGGGAGACCCCCACCCTGCCCCCGACCATCGGCCCCAAAACCACCCCGACGCATCCCGTGAGGCTGTAGCCCCCTGTGCCCCCCAGAGTTGCTCACCAGACGTTGCTGGCCTTGGTCTGGTCCACCACAAGCAGGTTGCCGTGCACCTCATCGATGAGCTCGGGCGCGATCCAGCGCAGCGGCACCCACAGCTGGTCGGCCGTCACGAAGTAGTCGTCCTGCCAAGTGTGCAGGGTCAGTACGAGAAGAGAACGTCAATCCATGGCGTCAGGGACCAGCCATGCCGCGGCACCACCACCCCCTGCCTCCCCACCCTCCATCACTGCCCCCATGCCCCTTATTCCCCCAGATCTGCCCCCAGCGTGTCCTGCTCTCCTCCTGGCACGCACTGTCCCTTGTTGCCTCCCCTCCTTCCCTCCCCTGCCCCTCTGCTCCCCCATCCGAGCCCCTCCAGACCTCCAGTCTGGCAATCCCAGCTCTGCCAGGAGCCGTGGGCAAACTGGAGCAGGGCAGAGAGACAAATGGACGGGTGGGCAACCCCAGGCTGTGCTGGCAGTTGCCTGCAGGGACCTGTCCCTGGCAGAGGGGCACGTCCGGACCAGCCCAGGCAGTGTCACCCCATTGGGCGGGGGCTGGGGTGCTCAAGGGGGAGAAAAACCTCTTTCGTGCTCGGGGGGCACATGGGGTGGCACCAAGGGTCCCTCACAGGGTGGTCTGAACCCCCCTGCACCCCAGCAAACACAGGGGTGCCCTAGCACCACTGGGGAGGAGGGATGTGTGCGTGGGGGTGGGGGGAAGGTTCAGTACGGTCTGTGCCAGGGTGGGTGTACGTGGGGGTACTGCGGGGTCCCGACGCGCAGCCCCCAGCCCCCTCCTCCCTCCAACCAGCCTTACTTTGTACTTGCAGTGCGAGAGCCCGTAGTCCCCGATCTTCACGGTGAGGTCGGCAGTCAGGAGGCAGTTCCGCAGGGCCAGGTCGCTGCCAAGCAAACCCGGAGCTGTCACGGGCACGGAGAGCTCGGGGGGCACCCGCCGGGGACCCGGCTGGGGCGGCCGTGCGGCGGCGGGGCCGTTCCCTTCCCGGCTTCGGGCGTGCCGATAACGCGGCTGCCAGTGCACAGCAGGAATGCCTGCGCGGCCCCAGCTGCGCCGCTGTCCGTCCGTCCATCCGTCACACGCCGAGCCAAGCAGAAGGCGGCTGTTCCCGGGCAACGCCAGCCCTGGCACGGGGCCGGGCTCCCGGGCGGCTGCTCTGGCACTGGGCGGGTCGTGCAGCCGGGGCACGGGCGAGACCCCCCGCTGCAGCAGGGACCACCGAGGCCGGGCTGCCCTAAGGGAGTCCCTCTCCAGCACAGCTGGGGGCCCCGAGTCCCCCTCCCACAACTCGGGCACCCTCGTGGGGACCCACCTGCAGAGCCAGGCTCGGGTGGGGACACTCCGGTAGCCCCCGACGGCAGCGCACCCCCTCCTCAACAAAATCACTGATGCTGGAGTCTCCGTCTGCAACTCACTCAGCACCAGGATATTGTTGGGCAGGAGGAGCAGTGGTGGGGCAGGAACACCGGCACCTTGGGAACCCCCCCATCCAGACCCCGCGTTCCTCCCCAGCTCCCCCCAGAGCGCCGGGCTAGCCTACCTGTGGATGTAGTTGTTCCTGTGCAGGTGCAGGACGCCGCAGGCCACCTCACACGCCATCCTCTGCAGGGTCAGCAGGTCCGGGGTCATGGCCTCGGCCCCCCGGCAGCTCCGCAGGTACCCCTTCAGGTCACCCTGTGGGCAGTGCCACTGTCACCCTCCACGGCACTGGGCTGCGGGGGCTCGGCCGTGCCCAGCACCCCCGGGGACACCAGGGGAATGGGGGCACAGGGACTCACCAGCGGGCAGAACTCCATCACCAGCAGGTACGGGGTGACCTCGGCGCACTGGGCCAGGCACTGCAGCAGGTTGGTGTGCTGGAGGGCTCTGTGTGGGGCACAGCAACGGGGGCGTGTGGGCACCATCGCCCTGCCTGTGCTGGGACTGGGGTGGGAGGGTTGGTGGCAGCACCCCGGGAACCATCGCCCTTCCTGTGCCGGGGGCATGGCACCAGTCCCCCAGGAACCATGGTTCTGCCTGCACCGGGGCTGACACAGGGGCTGCCGGGAGCGGGTACCAGCATGTCCCAGCGCCCGGGATGTGTCACAAAGGGACATTTGTTCAGCTGTGCTGGGGCAGGAGCAGCCCCGTGCCTCCCCCTTGGCCCAGCTCTGCCCATGACCTCACTGCTGCCCCATGCCATGGCCAGCGGCTCCACACAGCCCCGGTCCTGCCACGATGTAGGGACGGAGCTATGCTGCCCCAAAGCTCAGGTGGCACCTCCAAGGGGCAGCCACAGCTCTGCCCAGCAGCTGAAGGTGGCACGGAGTGGATGTGCCCCCATCCCACAGCATCCCCGCTCCCAGCACTGTGGAGTGACCCCAGAGGTACCTGTAGGGCTGCGCTTCCTCCAGGAACTGCATCTGGTCCTGCACGCTGGCACTCGCCTTCAGCTCCTTCACCACCACCTGGGTGCTGCTGATGCCCGAGTTCACCTCCCCCAGGAACACCTGGGGCGAGGGACAGGCTCGTCCCTCCATCCACACCCCGAACCCCCCTGGCACTGCCGGGGCCCCACGTCCCACTGGGGTGGGGTGTCCGGGGGTCCCTGGCCCTGGGCTCACCTTGCCGAACCAGCCATGCCCGATCTCCTTCAGGTAGAGCAGGCTCTGCCGCCCCAGGTCCGCCGACTTGAGGAGCTGCACTGTAACAGAGCCCATCCAGCTGCCCGCGTGTTCCCTGCCCACATGTCCTCCTGTCCCCCTGCCACACATCCCCCTGCCCACCTGCCTATGTTCCCCACCAGTCCCAGCCAAGCCCAGCTGTCCTCACCGTGCCACCTGGTGCCAGGCCGTCTGCCACCCCAGGATGCTCCAGAGCATCCATCCCCAGGAATCCTGCATCCCAGGCATCCTCTTCTCCATGCATCCTCCCACGATCAGGGAACGTGGGGTACCAGTGTGCCCAAATGGGATGGCAGCAGAGCTGGCTCCCTGCCCCTTCTCCTCCGCAGGGTGTGCAGAGCCGAGCCCGGCACAGCGCTGGCATTTAGCCCCTTCCCATCCCTCCCCCCGGCACAGTCCGGCCCCTCTGCAGCCCGTGCCAAGGGCAGGCAGCAATGGGGCCATTGTTGGTCCTCTCTGCCCCCCCCACTGTGGTCATTCTTTGGGCAGGGAGTGACACGGGGAGGGAGGGGGCACAACCAGGCGCCCCTCACATTCCTCTCCCACTCACGGGCTTGTTTACATGGGACCAGGACTTGTGGATGTCACCGTTCAGGGTGCCCGTGTCCTGTCCCACCCCGGCGCTGCTCCCCTGGGCGGGGACACACATGTGCCTGGGGACAGGGACAAGGGACCCTCGCACAGGGGGACCTTGCAGCGCTTCCCAGGGACCTCGGCTGCCTGTCCTTTGCCAGGGCTCTGCTGGAGCTGTCCCTCCGCAGCAGGGGAGAGCCAGGATCCCCACCTCACCCCGGGCCCCGTGATGAGAGACCCCCAATGGCGGCACACAGGGGTCCTGCCCCTGCCCTGGCTTACCTGAGCGCCCCGGCTGCTTAGCCATGGGCAGGGACACCTTGGTGAGGGGCAGGACATAGACCTCGGGGCCATGCTGGGGGGCCGGCGAGCCCTGGGCCGACAGCTCTGTCACGTAGTCGTCCCCCTCGGCGTTCTCAAACTCCTGGTTCAGGGGTGCAGGGGGTAACACACTGAGCAGAGACAACTGACCCCGTGGGTTCCCCGCTGCTGGCAGTGCCCCGCACACCCCTCTGCCCCGATGGGCTCATGGGGGCCCCGAAATCCCATCCACCCTACACAGCACCCTGCCCCCACAGGGGAAGGCACCCCCTCCCCACCACCCATCCCGTTACCTGTCTGTGCCACCCCAGCAGCCCCCGGCTCCCAAAAGCCGCCCGGGCGAGCAGGTAGGCGACGGTGAACATCTCGCCCTGCCAGGCTGTGCCTCATGGCGCTGCCGCCACCCGCAGCACCGCACCGTGTGCCATGTGCCACCGCGTGCCATGCGCCGCGTCCTGCCGGACACCGGCCGGGCCGCGCGCCCCTAAATACCCAGTGCGGGGGCACCGGGGGGTCACTGTCCCCCCCGGCACGGCGAGGTGCTCCAGCGGTGTGGGACGTTACACAACGCCCGGCGTGTCCCCCCCCAGCCTGACCCCCTCCCGCCGCGGGCGCCACAAGCCTCCACAAAAATCTCAGCAATTAGGGAAAAAGCGTTTTCTCGGCACATTCTGTGCCTGTGAGGTCAGGGTGCCTCCCACCCTCGGGGGCGTGCGGGTGGGACCGGGCCCTTAACCATGGCGTGGCCTGGCCCCGCACAGAGCTGGGAGCACGGATGGGTCAGGATACGGCCCCCAGTGATCCTGAACCCCACAGATCCCTGCTCTGCAGAGCTGGGATCCAGGATACAACCCCCAGTGTGCTGAGCCCCGCAGCCCCCGGCAGGCAGTGAGGGGCTGAACCCCTCCCTCCAAGCACTGCTGTCCTGAGCCGGGACACATCCAGCCCTGGCACTGGGGCAGGGAATTCTGCCCTGGGAACCTCCGGACACCTCCATCCCTCGATAGGTCCCTGGGAAGAACCCACCGCCCTGGCCTGGAGAACCCATCCCTGGCCCCTCAGCTCACCTTGAAGCCGATGTCCCCCTTCTTGCAGCACAGACAGGCCAACATGAGGAAGATGAAGGTGAAGAGCCCCGAGAAGGAAACGGCAACAACGGCCAGCGAGGAGGACCAGGAGAGCTCACTAAGGGGGGTGCCGTCTGTGGGGACACAAGGTGGTCAGGGCAGGGGTCCCAGTGTCTGTGTGCCCCCCTCGGTGGGGAGCCCAGGAGGGGACCCCCAGAGCCCAGGCAGGACCTGCGTGGGGGGTGCATGGTCCCCATGGATGCAGGGGGGCAATGACACCCCATGGAGAGGGGCTGTACCAGCTCAAGGGTCCCAGGCACCCCCACCCAGCTGAGCACCAGCCCTTGGGTTTGCCCCCCAGTGGGTTTGGCCACAGCGTGGTGGCATCCCAAGGCTGGGACACTGCACCTGTGGGAGCTGGAAGGACAGGAATTTGGTCCCATGAGCCCCACACTGGGCCACTGGGCATGGGGAAGGGACACAGCTGCTCTGGCTGGGCACCACATCCTCTGTCCTCTGGGCACCAGCACACCCCAAATCCCGGCGCCTGCCGCCCCACTCCAGCTGTGCGGTGTCCTGTGGGGTGGCAGGGCACACGGTGGCCGTGGTGGCAGTGGTGGTGGCCGTGTCGCAGCTGCCCATCCCCAGCAGGCCCCGCTGCCAGCTGCAGCTGCCACATTACTATTCCGCCCGGAGCCTGCCCAAACAACCGGCGCCGTTGTGGTGGGAGCAGCCGGAAGGTCGTGGCTCTGCCAGCGAAGCCGGTCACCGGAGACCCCCCAGAGCCCCGCGGTGCCCGGCTGGGACAGGTGCCCTGTGCTCAACCGTGACCCGGGCACAGACCCCCACAGGGGCTGTGGTCCCTCCCTGGGTCACCAAGCCGGTGCCGAGCCCTTCGGGGATGCTCGTGGCACACACGTGGCTCCAGCACGTGGACCACGGAGCGTCCCTGTCCCTGTGCCCTCGCCACGCTGCCCTGCTCCAGAGCTCCACCACGGGCTCCTGTGTGTCCTTGAGACCAGCACCTGAAGGGCACCGGGGGCTGGGGAAGGTTCTGCTGCCCTGGTGGGCTCCAGCAGCACCTGCTGCTCCCGGGCACTGCCCGGTACCACACGGAGTGGGCACAGGGCACCCTGGCTCCCGGCACGGTGGGTAGCGGCCCGCGGCCCCACGGGCCTTGGCACAGCCCAGCCGTGCCAGGGAGCAGGGAAGGAGCTCCACAGCCATCTTCTGAGGCTCAGGATGCAAAGCCGAACCTGGGAGGAGCGGGGGGCGACGTACCCCCCCTTCCAGCTGGTTTCCATGGTGAACACACTTTGTACCGCCAACGTCACCATTTTCCCTGGATAGTGGGACAGCAAAAGAGAAAATGACTCACTGAAAAGAGCCTTTGAACGGCAACGGGGAGCAGAGCACGGGGACAGGAGCCCGTCCGAGGGGACCGTCAGCTGAGCTGCCCCTCAGCTCGGGAACTGGAGGTTCCCAAAGAAGACAACGGGCCAGTGAGACCCAGCTGCTCCTGCCTCCGTTTCCCCACCTGCACAACCAGTGACCCGGGAGCCGTGACCAGCCCAGACTGGGCAGGGGCACAACCCATGACCCACTGGCACCTTCCCTCCCTGTACCCACAGCAACGGCGTTGGGTGAGGTGATGGGAAGTGTGGCATCATCTCAGATGCCAAATTATCCCAAAACCAGGTCAGATGCACCTGCAGCAGCGGCTGCTGGAGCACTGGAGTGCAGGGAGCACCCAGACACAAGGGACACCAGGACACAAGGGACACCGGGGCACAGGGCTGGCTGAGTGCAGCCTGAAGTACCCCAGCACTCTCAAGAGAAACCAGGGCCCCCAACACATCCTGCCCTCCATTCCCAGGCTCTGCCGCCCACTCTCCCAGCAGGAGCAAGGTCCCCTGGCACCGAAGCCGTTCCTTCCCCTGGCCTTCCTCACCATAGGGGTCAGGCTGAGAACGGCCAGCTCGGTGCATGCCCCAGCACTGCTTGCATCACTCGCAGCCCTCACCCCCCAGCGCCACCCAGCACCCAGCGACCCCGGCTGTGGCCGCCTGCTGAGTCAGGGATCACCCACCCTGCCCCAGCGGGAGGGGACTGCTGGGGGGTGGTGGCAATGGGGCTGGGGGCAGCAGACAGGCCACAGCTCCGGGGCACCCGCACCAGCCTCACACCCAGCCCTGGCAAACGGGAGCAGAAGGGCAGCGGAGGAAGAGGGGGGATGCCGGATGCAGCGGGATGCAGCGGGGTGTAATGGGATGCAGCGGGATGCAGTGGGATGCAGCGGGGTGCAGTGGGGTGCAGCGGGGTGCAATGGGGTGCAGCGGTCCCCCTCCCACCCCACGGCAGCCGCCGCGCACCCGCAGCCGGCGCAGCCCCGCCCGCGCTGCCCCCCCCGCCTGTTGCTCGCCCACCCAGCGCAGGTCGCGGCCCCACCGCCGGCTCCGAGCAGGGACGGGGAAAGGCCGGAGTGTCCCGGTGCGGTGCCGGTCCTGCTCCGCCCGGAGCGTGCCCGTCCCTCCCCGCCTGTGCTGACTCACGTCCCCGGGGCGGCCGCGGCCGCCGGGCCGGCCATGGCCCCGCTGCCTCCGGCCGCCGGCGGGGCGATGCTGCGGCCGCCCGGCGATCCCGGCGATCCCGGCGGAGCCCGCCCGGCCGGCGGCGGCTGACGTGTGCGGAAGGGCCGAGCCGGGGCTCCCGCAGAGCCGGCGGCAGCTCGGGGCTCCCGGCCCGGGCGAGGCCACGGGCACAGGCACTGCCCCGGCTGCGGGGCACAGGGCACGGCACACCCGGACCCCGCTCCCACCGCGCCCCTCGCTGCAGGACCTGCCGCAAGACAGCCCGTGCCTCAGTTTCCCCATAGGTGATTCCCAGCTGCCCTGGGAGGGCTCGCAGGGTCACCCAGGAGGGGATGGATGCTCTGGCGCCTTGGGAGCCATACATCCCCTCTGCCCTCTCGCCGCCCACCGCGGATTCCAGCCTGGAAACATGCCAGATCCTGCTGCGAGAGGTTGGATTTGGGCAGGGAGAAGGGCAGGATATGGGCAGGGAACAACGCAAGATTGGGGCAGGAAATGGGGCAGGATTCAGGCAGGATTGGGGCAGGAAATGGGGCAGGACTTGGACAGGGAGCAGGGCAAGATTGGGGCAGGATTGGGATGGGATTTGGGCAGGATCAGCCACTCACGTCCCTCGGCCCCTCTGGCCGCAGGCTGCTCACTCCCTGCCCCATCCGCTCTCCCGGTGCAGGCACAGCCCTGGCATCGTGTTAATCCCTGTGTCCATGGGCAGCTTCCAGGGAAGCAATTTCACAGCCCGCAGGACACGCGCTCTGCTCACCCACACGCGCCCAGGCGGCACAAAACCCCCCGCTGCCATTTGGGGTGTGAGCACAGGCTGGACCTGGGGACTCTGCAGCTCCGGGGGAAACTGAGGCACCAGCGAGAACCGGGATGGCCCCGCTGAGCTGCGCCCCTGAGCCCGGATCCCCCTGCCATGAAAGCAGCCACGGAGCAGGGTTGGGGCTGGCAGAACCCACTGGTGCCAGCCAGGAGCTGGCACAGACCCGGTACCCACAGCATCCTCCCCTGGGATGCGCCAGGATCCTGGCACCCCTCACAGTGGTACCTGGAGCCTCCTCCACCAGGCTGCAGTAGGATCCAGGCATCCCCTCACCAAAAGCAGAAGCAGGGAGCAGCACCCTTTATCCCCATCGCTGGAGACCTTTTCCCACCAGGAAGAGCCGGAGCTGCTCGGGCAGCCTCTCTGGTGATTAATAGATCAGTTAATTGTGAATGCCAGGCACGCCTGGCTAATCCCTTCTCCTTCTGTATCTTTTAACGTGGCGTATTTCACCAAAAGGATTGATTCTGGCCTTCAGTTCTGGTTTTACCATCTCGGGCTGAAACAGCAGCAAAAAATAAATAGGTGGAAAATAACAGAAAATCATCCATCATTTTCTAAAGCAACGAAATAAAAACAAGGATTGTGCTAGGGACAGGCCGGGCTCCGGCGTTGCTGTGCACACACCACGCGTGTCAGCCTGATTAGGGACAAAAAATCAAGTTCCTCCATCAAAGCCCGCCCTGATGCAGAGCCAAGAGCCAACAATTCCCTCTGTTTCCACGGAAAATAATACTAATATTATTATGGTAATATAATTATTATAATGTAATTCTAATAATACTCTATATTCTGATAATATATAGTAATAATATACTACTATTATATATAGCATATTAGAATTCTGTATGGAATGATATATAGAGTTATACATGGAATTACATATATTGTATTTTTACACGTAATTATGTAGTCTACCCAGATTATAGAATGATTAGAATTATAATAATATATTGCAATTAAAAAAAGAGAATAATATAAAAGACAAGCAAAGCAAGCTCAAATTGATTATTTAAACTGAATTCTCGTGCTTGGTGTTTTAAATGAGCGCTGAGCAGGGGCTGTGAGGCCCATCCCACACTGTCCAGGCAAACCCGCTGTCCTGAGGGACAGGGAGGGACCACGGTGTCCGGGGGGAGCATCCAGCCCTGCCCTGACAGGGATCCCTCCCTGGACCCGGGGAGCGCCATGCCAGGGGCAGTGCCGTGCCAGGGGCAGTGCCCGGCACATGGCACCGGCCACGCCGAGGCTCTCGCAGAGCCCAGCAGCGTTTACGTAACAGCGGGAGCGGCAGCGCGAGCAGGGCAGCCTATTTATATCCAAAATGCTCAGCGCCGTTATGAAACGAGGAGCTCCGGCTCGGGAGCGGGGCCGGGGAGGAGAAGGACCCGAGCAGGAGGTGGCCAAGAGGCGAACGGGAGGGGGGGTCCCATGGGACAGGCAGGAACCCGGGCTCAGGGTCTGGCTCTGGCCCCCAGCACAGCCCCGAAAAGCTGGCACAGCCCAGATCCCACTGCCCCAGCCCCCGGGGCCGCAGGGAGCGGGGCTCGGCATCAAGGATGCTCAGGGCACCGAGTTAGGGGGTGCCTGGCACCTCCCTGCCCCATGTCCACCCTCAAGTCAGTCCGTGGTGCCCAAATCACCTGTGACCCTCAGGCACGGAACACACAGACCAGGGCGACTGGAAAATCCCTCCTTTGCCATAGGGACGGCAGCAAGGATGGCTGAGGGTGGGCACAAGGCACGGGTGAGCAGCACACAACCACACGGGTGTTTTGGAAAGGTGAAGGGCCGTGGTGGCCCGGCAGCAGGACACCCTGGCACAGCTGGGATGGCAGCCTGGGAGCTCGTGGATCCCCTGCCCAGCCAGCCGGGCAGTGCTGTTCCACTTACTGCGTTTGCCCACACTGGAATTTTCCTTCGCTCCAGTAATTAAAACAAACGGCATTAACCCCGCTGCTGGCACCAGGCTGCAGGGAGGACGTGGACATTCCCGGCAGAGGGGAAGAGATGGGAATCGGGATCCCCCCAACAGTCTGGGCCGTGGGACAGTGGCTCTGCGGGAAATCCTGGACCTGTTCCCATTCCTCCAGTGCTCAGCCTTCCCAAACCCGCCATCCCCACATCCTCACTGTCCCTTGGCCGGTTCTGAGCTCCACCATGAGCCTGGCACCAGCTCTGGGGCATCCCAGGATGCTCCGTGTCCCCCCAGCACCCCTGGCCATCAGGGCCTGGAGCGGCTCTCAGAGCTTCGCTGAGGGCAATGATGGCAGTGGCCACCCTGAGACGGCTGCGCCACACTCTGATGGTGCTTCCTGGGCTGTCAGGGGGATTAATGCCCACAGGAGATTTATTTTCCTGCCAGTGGGCACACTGAGTCAGCACAGAGCAGCTCCTCTCCGGGCCAGCCCTGTCACCCTCCAGCCCCGCAACATGGCCCCGTGGGGTCCCTCTGGCTCAGCCCACCACCGGGAGCAAATTCCCACGGGGGATGTGAGGGGGCACTTGCTGGGGCAGGGGAGCATCTGGAGCCAAGCCCAGCCCTGGAGCGGCAGCAGCACATGGCCAGGACCACCATCCCTGCATCCCACCATCCCAGCATCCCAGCATCCCACCATCCCAGCATCCCACCATCCCGGCATCCCACCATCCCGGCATCCCACCATCCCTGCATCCCACCCTCCCACCATCCCAGGCAGTGGCCCCCAGCACCTCTTCACTTGCCAGATCGGTGCAGCACAGGGTGGGAACAGGCTCAGCCATGGCACCAGAGCAGCCCAACTGCCCCTTTGACCCAAATCCTGGGATTTTCCAGCCCAGCAGTGGGATGGAGGTGACGTCACACCAACAAGGCAAAACCTGGGATGCTGCCTGACTACAGACAGCAAGGACCAGGCAAGGGCCCACTAAACACAGACCCCTGCTGGATGTGGACCCCTTGGCTTAACCCCCACCTGGCACCACGCTGGCAGTGCCTTTCCTGCCCCGCATCCCCTCTGTCACCAGGGTGCCAAGGCCTGGCTGAAGGCGCACGGCAAGGGGGGCACCGGAGCCCTGCTCTGGCTGGGAGGATGCGGAGCCAGGGAGGGCAGAGCCACGGGCTGCCCCGGCACAGGGTGTCCCAGGCAGGGCCGGGAGTGCCGGGCAGGGAGCCCGTGAGTCATAGCCCCGCTCCCCCCGGCAGCGTGGGGCCCTTTCAACCCCGGCGTATTAATTTCTCCTAATTGGCTTTGACAGGGATCGGTGTCAACGTTCCGGAACACACCCGCCCGTGTGCGTGGGGCAGGAGGGAGGACGAGGAGAAGGGGGGAGCAAAGTGGCACCCTCAGGGAAGAGGATCCTGGCTCTGTCGCCTCATTGAGCAAGGTGGGGCCTGGCTGCCCTGTTCTGCTGGGCCAGTGTAATCTCCTGTGCCAGAACAGGGGGTTTGCCACATGCCACCCCACCGCTGCCTGATCCTGGCATCCCTGTGGGCATCGGGAGTGCCACACACCCCCTGCCTGTGTGCCCAGCTCCTGCTGCCCTCCAGCCTGGAGCACCATCCCCCAGTGGGAAACACATGGCAAGATGGGCACGGTGCTGTCACCACTGTCACCTCCCACCCGAGGAGCTTCCGCTGCCCACCCTGCCCCAAACCCCCTTTGTGTGTCCAGTCCTAACAGCACCTTTCCCCCTGTATGGCCTGGCCCCAATTTGGGTTGCCAGGGTCCTTCTGGCTGCTATGGCCCCTTTGCCACCACGGTCCCCCAAGTCCTTTCCCATCCATGTGCCAGGAGCAGTCGGTGGTGCTGGACACAGAGCACCAGCACTCGCCACGCTGCTGTCACTGAGTGGCCTGGGGCACCCAAAACCACAGGGCTGGGGGGACACCCTGCCCTCCCTTTTCCTCGACTCCCCAGGGTGGAGAGCGGGCACCCAATTCCCACAGGAAGCCCAGGAGATGTGGGATATGCGTTGGGGCAGGCAGCGTGGCCGTGCCTGTCGTTGGTCGTGCTCTGCTGGCAGCTCCAATGCTCCGTGTGGAACCAGCTCCAGGCCTGGCCCAGGGATGGGGGAAGCAAGATGGGAACCACGAGGCTGCAGGGCTGGGACCCTCCCCCAGAGCCCCCAGCACCCGGAAGGGAATGAATACCCGGCAGAGCCGGCACAGCCTGACACAGGTGTTGGGACAAGCCAAAAGCAGCAGGTGAGGCCGGAGCACGGGCAGCTGCCCTGGCACATCCCTGTGCCACCTCCACCCCAGGTGACACCGCTGTCACTGTTCCATGCCACCAGGCCACCTACGGCCCAGCTCCAACAGCAGTTGCTTCCAACCGTGCATTTCCAGGGAATGCGGGGCCAGGAGGAGATGCTCCCCTCAGCAGAACCAGAGCCCCTGGGCCTCTCCTGTCCTGTCCCAGCTGTGGTGCCACCGTGCCCTACAAACTGCTTCCCTCTCCTCCTCACTGGCACAAGCCAACCCCAGGGAGCCAGGCCGGCATAGGCAGCCACGATGCCACACAGGCAGGAGCTGCTGCCACATGGACTAAATCCACAAAGCCGTGAAATCCAGAATCTGGTTTGTTCCCCCCTTTATTTCCTCTCCCAGTGCTGGTGGGTGGCAGCTGCACGGCAGCGCCGAGCCCTGGGCCTGGCAGCACAGCGACAGGCAGGGATGGGAACAGGGCTGAAGGGTTTTTAAACCAAACCTGCCTTGAGAACCCCCAGGCTGGCAGGATTCGCGTGGAGCGGGAGCCACACCAAAAACCAAAGCAAAATCCCCTCAAGGGCTGAGCCGGGCAAACGGCTCCGTCCCGGCACTGCCGCATTTTGGATGCAAATAATGAGATTTTAGAAGCAAATAACGAGCGGTTGGGGACAAAGTCCCCGTTCGGTGAGTCCTGGTGCGGCTCATTTCCGAATCCCCCCACGGATTCCGACCGTGCGCAGCCGGGGGAGCGGGAGCAGCGGAGGAAGGAGGGACCGGGAAGGCAGCGGGGAGGGATGCGGGAGCCCGGCACCGACAGCCGGAGCCTCCGGCACCACCGCCCCCGGCACGGGCACCGTTTCGCCGCCTTCGCGGTGCCGGAGGAGGCGCCGGGAGCGGCGGGAGCCGCGGCACCGCCGCTCGGCTGCCGGACCCGACACGCGTTATCCCGGGCTGGTAAACAAAGGGCCGGAGCCGAGCGCCCGCCGGACGCTCCCACGAAGGGTCCCGGTGCCCGCGCGGTGCCAGCCCCGCACCGGGAGGGACCCGAGGAGGCTGCGAGGGGCGGCGGTGAGGGGCGGCTGCGGCGGCCGCAGCCCCAAACACGCACCGCAGTCGCCAGCCCCGCGCTGCTCCGCGGCTGCAGCATCTTCCTGCAGCTGCGCCGCGGCCGGAACACGGCGCTTACATAACGCCTGCGCCCCAAAACGCCGCTGCCGTGCCCCGGCACCCCACCGAGCCCCGCCGGCTCCCCCAGCCCGACCGGGACCCCTCAGCCCCCGGCTCCCCGGCCGGCGCGTGTCTCAGGCGGCGGGGGCTCAGCCCCGACTCCGTCTTCCTCCCTCTCACCATCACCATCCTCCCTGTTGTTATTATTCCGTTTCAATCCCGGAGATGCCTTCAGAGGCAGCGCAGCCCCGGGATTCCTCCGCGCTCCAGCCCGGGGAACAAAACGCCGCCCGGCTGCGGCAGCGATCCCACCGCACCGCCACACCGAGATGTCCCACTGCCACACCGGGATGTCCCACGGCCACACCGGGATGTCCCATGGCCACACCGGGATGTCCCACTGCCACACCGGGACGTGCCACCACCACACCGGGATGTGCCACCGCCACGCCGGGGTGTCCCAGCAGCACACAGGGGTGTCACACCGCCACACCGGGTCGGGTCCGGCTGTCAGAGCCCGTACCGTGACATTCCCGGTGATGAGGGCGAGGGGATGCTCTGTTCGCGCTGCAGCGCGATGCGGGGATGCTCGTTCCCGGTGCACCGGGAGGGCAGCGCGGGCAGCCGGCGCGGGGCTGAGCCGAGCCGAGCCGAGCCGGGCACACGGCGGAGCACCGGGGGAGGCTCGACGCGCGGGAGGGGGTGCGGGTCCATCACCGGGGCTGCGGCACTTACCGGGGTCGAAGTGGGAGCTGAAGGCGAGGCTGGGGCTGAGGAAGGCGGCCGCCATGGCAGCGGCGGCGGCGGGGAAGCGGCCCATGGCGCGGCGGCGGCGGGAGCCCCACGGCCGCCGGCTGCCGCTGGCCCCGCGCTGGGCACGGCGGCGGCGGCGGCGGCGGCTCCTCCTCCATGGCGGCCCCGCGGCCCCGCGCCCCGTGCCCCGGGGAGGGGCCGCGCCGCCGCCGAGCGGCGGGACCGGGCGGGAGGGGGCGGCAGGTGGCGGAGCCGCAGCCCCGGGACCGCACCGGGACCCACGTTTCCCCCCCCGGGATGCGCCGCCGCCGCCCCCGCGCGGTCCCGCCGGGATGGAGGGGGTCCGTGGGGACCCCCAGGACGGGGACGGGACCCCCGAGGGGCAGCCGCCACCCTGGAGCGGGGCCGGGACCCCCCGAGCAGGGCCGGGACCACTCAAGGGCAGCCACCCCCCAGAGTGGGGACGGGATCCGCCAGGAGCGGGGCTGGGACCCCCCAAGTCAGGAACTGCTCCGGTGCTGACCCATCCTGGGCACCGCCGGCTTCCCGGGACCAGGGATGGGGACAGGGAAGGGAAACAGGGGCAGCTCTGCCCCCAGCCAGCCCCTCAACCCCCCACCAGCCCCCCTCATACACACACCCTGCACCCCATCTCTGCCCCCGTGCCCCAGCACCCTGCAGCCCCCCACTCCCATCCCAAGGGGGAGCAGAACCCCCCAGCAGCCCCAGCCAGGCCCGTGGTGTGGGGGCCCCTTTGGGCTGGGGGGCTGCTCCATGTGGGGCCATGGCTCGGCCTCGTCTGCTCGACGCCACAGCCCCGGCATGTGGGAGTGTGCCCTTCAAACACAGGATGCTCCAAAACCTGGCAGTCCCAATTCCTTGGCAAGGAACATCCCACAGCTTCACCCACAACCCCCAGCAGCTCCCAACCAGACCCTGGCAAATCTGTGAACCGGTCACCCAGCCCACCTGGGACCCAGGCTGGACTTTCCTCCAGGGTCATGGCAGGACAGTCCTGTCCCATCCTGTCCTGTCCCATTCCTGGGAACCCCCATCCAGGCCCTTGTCCCACCCCTTGCTGGGCTCAGCTCTGAGCACGGGGCTCGCACATCCCCACTGCCAGTTTGAATATTTAAAGCCAAATTTTGCGTACACGATTAATTTTTTACAAGCCTTCAAGCCTGCACAGAACAGCACCACGCTGCACATGTCACGTCGCCACAAATAGATACAGGCCTGGAAAAATTACCGGCTGCTGGGAGAATAAACACGCTGGAGCCAGCTTCTCCCTTCTCCCTTGCCTCCGCATTTCTCTGCTCTGGAGCAGCTCTGTCCCACACGATCCCCCAGTCCCTCTGCCAGGGGTAGCAGGGGACTGCTGATGCCCCATCGCTCATTTTGGAGACCCCCGGCTGGGGTGCAGCTCATGGGCACCCCATTGCTCCCCTCCCCACTGGGTCCCTGGTCCCTTCTGGATGCGCAGAGGCCATGACCCCACACGTGGGACACCCTGAGCTCCTCCATGAGCCTTCCTGGGTGTCAGAGTAGCCGAGCAAAGGTGGCACTGACCTGGGACAGTGTCTGCCACAAGCATTTGGGGTCTCTCGGAGCTTTGGTGCCATTGTTGCCCTCTGGACTGGCCGTGGTCCCGTGGGAGTGGGTGGCCACGTGCCACCGGCGTGGTTTGCAGGGCCAGCCCTGCTCCCCGTGCGGCTGAGCTGGCACCGGCTGAGTCACGGCCAGGCGGGATGGGGGTGGGCAGCTGTGCCGAGCCCACACCGGGCACCCATCCACCTGCACCGGGCACCCACTGGGCCCAGCCACCCCCAGCATCCCAAGCACACTCAGCTGGTCCCAATGTGGGTGGGACGAGGATGAGCTGAGGCCTTCCTGGCACTGGGAAGGGGCAGGGGGCCTTCGGTGAGTGGGAGGGGATGAAATCACCCGGGTGTCGTGTTGGGGGTGGCAGCCCCAGTGCCCAGTGTTCCTTCCCTCCTGTGTCTGGGAGAGGGTGGGATAGGGAGGAAAATGAGGATGAGGATGGGATGAGGAGGAAAATGAGGATGGGACGAAATGGGAATGAGAATGAGGACTGAGGGGTATGGAAGTGAGGACGAGATGGGAAAGAAGGACCGAGATGGCCTGGGGATGGCACTGGGATAGGGATGGGACAGGGGGATGAGGATGGAGTGTGTGCCTGTCCAGCCCTGCTGTGCCACCCTGCCCTCCTTGGGAAGACCCGAAATCCCCAGCTCAGCTGGGACATCAAGCACTGCAGCCCCATGCCCCAGCACCCTCCTTGCCCAGGTGACACCCCCAGTAGCCCCACCTGACACATCCAGAGGAGGGTTGAGCTCTGCCATGGTCACCCAAACCCACCGCCCGCCCTGTGCCCCCTGCCGCTTGTCCTGCTTGTCCTGCACCAGATTTCCAATGTGGCTGTAAAAGAGAAAATCCCAAAGGAAAATCGAGGCCTAAAGCCCCAGGGAGCCCCTCAGGTCCAGCCCTGAGGTCGGGGCGGTGGCAGGGCTGGTCCAACCCCAGGCAGAGGCACAGGGTGGCACCGGTCCCCTGACATCCCCTCCCGGTCCGGGCAGTGCCGCTGCCGCCGCCCCAATTAGCACGGGAGATTACAGATCCTTCCCAAAGGGAGATTACCCCGCTCGGATCCTGCCACTTGCGCCGGCTTCCCGGCTGATTTGTCTGGGGCTGCAGCTAATCCCCTTCCGGGCAGACACCAGATTGAGCCGCGATTCCCGCGCGGCGGCTGCCAAAAGCCCCCTGTGCTCCTGACCTCCTTCCCGGCCCCGCGGCACGGGGCGGCCAGCGGGCCCCGCGCATCCCGCTAATCCCGGGGGAGCCGGGGGGAGAGGGGCTCCTTAATTGGGGATCTCTGGCAGAGCCTGCAGCGGCCGCACAGTCGCCGCCAGCCTGGCTGAGCGCCCGCCGTGCCGCGGCTCGGCAGGGACAGGGACGGGGACGGGGACACGGCTGGTGCCATGCGGGACCCCCGGGGTGCGGGCGGTGGGCGCAGCCATCCGGGGAAAATCCGCATCCCCGTTATGCAACGGCGCTGATTTATTCATGCCTGAACCGGGCACTGGCCTAGAAATTAGCCCGGGCGATGCCGGGGAGGGGCCGGGAAGGTGCCGGAGCACACGGAGCCCCAGGGAGCGGCGAGAGCAGGGCCGGGCACACCCCGGGCACCGGGGGTGGGTGTTCACCCCACGGCGGCGATGCCGGACGGGGCTCTGGGTCCTACACCGGATCCACAGGGCACAGGCACAACATCCCCTGGACGGGCAACGAGGGGGCTGAGCCCCCTTCTGCCACGCCGGAGTTCCCAGAGCCGGGGCCGGAGCCGCTGGCACAGGCTCGGGGCCGGAAGCGGCGCTCAGGACACCCCTTGGAAAAGCAACAGCAGCGGAACAAGCGCTGTGCCCGGCCTGTCCCGGCACACTGGGATGAGCGCTCCAGCCTGGGAACAGAGACCGCACGGCCACGGCTCCGCTGTGCAGGACCCAGCCACCCTCTGTGTCCCTGCCCCGGAGCTGGAGGAACTGCTCATGCCCCACAACACCCAAATCAAGTGCCAAAGCACGGGCAGGGATTTGGGCCATCCATGGGCTGCCTTGGGATCACACCGCCCCCGGGAGCTGCAGCCAGGAGGCCACGCTGGAACAAACGGCAGTGTCGGGCAGTGGCCGAGCCCCTGTGCAGCCTCCTGGGGTGACAAAGGGTCCCTCTGCGGCTCCATGTCACCGTGAGGGCCCTGGCAGTGCTGCCATGGGGCAGGGCGAGGCTCCAGCCGAGCGCAGGGACCAGCAGGACGGACGGGAAACACCCGGGACTCTGCTGAGAGAACATCTGCCGGCCCCCGCTCCGAGCCCGGGCCCGGGGGAGGGACCAGAGCGGCCGCACGCTCCCGGCCGAGAGGAAACAGATGCCACCGGCCCAGCCCAGGCATTTCCCGGCCCTGTCAGGGGGTGTTGAGGAATCTGCAGGTAGCAGAGGCTGTGGGATCACATCCTGCCCTGGCTCTGCCTCCCTGCATCCTACTGGATATTTCAGTTTAGAACGGGAAGCAAGGCCTAGATCGGGGTGCTGGGCACCCTTAGAGCAAGGGAGGGTCTTGGGATGCAGGAACGGGGTGGGGAAGGTGGGAGTGGGCACAGACCTCGAGCAAGAGCCACTCGTGCCCTGGCACTGACATGCACAGGTACAGAAACAGCTGTAGAAACCAGCAGAGATTTATTATCAGAACAAAACTCCTAAACATCTAAAGGCCACCGAGTGTCCCAGCACGGCCGCGGCACCGGGACCAGGCTGTGGAGAACGAGGGAAGAGGGAGGGGAGAGCCTGACCCCGACCCCAGCCCCGCTCCCTGCCCGGCAGGACGGTCACTCCGTGGCCAGCTGCCGCTGCTGCTCCAGCAGGGATTCCAGGAGGTTGGCTCTCTGCACGGCCGCCTGCAATGGAGCACAGGGGAGAGAGAGCTCGTGGTGCCCGGCAGAGCCGCAGCCGGGCAGGGCCGGGGAGCCCTCACTCACCTCGTACTGCTTCCGCAGGCTGCTCATGCTCTCCTCCTTCCTCAGCACCGCCGCCTTCACCCTGACGCAGACATGCGGGGCTGAGCACCCCAGGGCCAAACACCGGGCTGGGCCCTGCCCCGGACGGGGATTTCAGCCCCGGGAGCTCAGCCCCTCTCCCCCAGCCACAGCTGGGCTCCAAGTGCCATCACACACTGGCAGCACCTTTATTGCATCGCTGGGTGCTGGGTAGTGTGGACTGACTTGTCTACAGGAAGAAAGGCACATTAGCTTCCTAAGGCTTAATTATCATAGTGTTTTACGGATGTCCCAGCTGCCCTCAGCCTCTGTGGCTGTGCCCTGACCCTGGGCCCTGCCCCTCTGGAGAAGATCACGTGCCTGCCATCACAGGTATGGTGTGTGAGCCACGGAGAGCCCCCAGGAGGTGATACTGATCCTGGCCAGGGCTCCTGCCAGGGAGGAACGCAGACAGAGCTGTGCTCCACTGGCCTCTCCTGGCACTCATGTCCTGCAGGCAGGCACAGGAACAGCCCCGGGGACAGGATGGCACAGAGCAGGCCAGCAGTGACAAGGGACAGAGGATTCAGGGTGGCTGAGCAGCAGCCAGCTTGGGCAAGACTCCTCTGCCTGGTTTGCCTGGACGGGGCTGGAAGCCATTCCCGAGGATGCAGCACTGAGCTCCTGCACCACGCCCGGGCTCCCTCACCTCCTGTGAACCTCCTCCAGTTCCCGGTCCTTCTCCCGCACCAGCCTGTCCAGCTCCAGCTGCTGCCGGGCCCTCAGCTCCGCCATCTCCGCCTTCAGCCGCGAGTTCTCCTCCTCCGTCCCCACCAGCCTGTCCGCGAATTCCTGCCGGATCACCTCAGTCAGGCCTCTGTGCCCCTGGGACAGCTGGTCCCGCGCATCCACGCACGGGCCGGGCAGGGCCCTGGCTCTGCTCCTTGCTCACCTTCCGGATCTCCTCCACCTCCTGCTCCTTGTGCTTCAGCAGGCCCTGCAGCCGGACGCTCTCCCCTTCCAGCTCAGCCAGCCGCCCCTTGAGCTCATTGCAGCGCTCCTGCAGCTTCCGCTCCGACCGCTCCAGCTCCTGCAGCTCCACCTCGTACTTGTCTCGGATCCTCTTGATCCTATCGGCAGGAAGGACAGGCAGCCTGGCTCATCCCGCTGCTGCAGGGATCATCCCAGCCCCCTTCCTGCTGCAGGAGGGACCAGGGCACAGCAGCAAGGGCACAGCTGCCCCACAGGAGATCCAGGGCTGTTTCCTCAGGTGAGGGGTAAACTTTGTCCCTGTGAGCTGCTCCTTCCTGCACTAACACTGCTCCAGAGCTCACTGGAGAGATGCCCAGGGGACAGGGAAAAGGGACCAGCCCCTGGAGGACCTGGGACTTCCCTCCTCCCTTTCCCCCTCACCTGTTCTCCGCTGCCCTCTCGCACTCCTCCTTGGCCAAGGACGTGTCGGCCTCCAGGCGCTGGATCACCAGCTCGATCTCCTTGTCCCTCTCCTTCCTCATCTCCTCCCGCAGCTCCCGCTCCCGAGAGAGCAGCCAGGCTTCCTGGGAATGGAGACAGCAAACGTGGCCTCAAATGCCTCTCAGAGCCCGTGGGTGGCACCTCTGGAGGACAGCTCTTGCCATTACCTCCTTCTTCACGTAGTTGGCCTCCCAGGCCTGCTTCTCCAGCTCCAGCTGATCCTTCAGCACCTTCAGTTCTGCCTGTGAGGAGAAGGGAAAACAACAGCTCAGCCCTGGGAGCATCCCGTGCTGGCTGGGAGCAGCTGCTGATGCTGCTCTGGTGGGGTCCGAGGCTTGGTGGTGCCAGCACCCAAAGGGCTGGAGGTGAGGGGGAACCAGACCTGGTGCCGCCTCTCCTGCTCCTCCTTCTCCTTGGCGTACTCATCCCGCAGCGCCCGGGTGAGGGCCGAGCTGTTGGTCTCCAGCTGCCGCCGCAGCTCCTCCGCCTCCGCTCGCTGCCTGCACAGACACAGCTCCCAGCATCCACACCAGCACCTCCGCCCACAGGAGCCAGGCCCCAGGGCTCCAGGGCTGCCCTCAGCCCCAGGTCCCCAGCCTGCTCACCTGGCTGCTTGCTGGCTCAGCCGCTCCTTCTCCTCGGCCACCTCGGCATAGAGCCGGCGCCGCTGCAGCTCCAGTGCCTGCTCCTCCTGCTCCAGCTGCTGCTCACACCTGCGGGGCACAGACACTCCAGGGATGTGCCTTCGAGCACTTGGCCTCTTCTCCACCCTGCCCTTCATGATGCCAGAGGATGCTCCCGGCTCAGCAGCATCGCCCACCTGAGGCCGGTGGAGAGAAAGGGGCTGCTCCCCACGGAGCCCCAGATTTTGGGATCCCACCAGCAGATTGGTGCTGGACAGCACCCCAGAGCTGTGACCTCCCAAGGCAGCACTGAGCCCGGAGTGACGCACCTCTGCCGGGCCCGCTCCCGCTCCCGCTGGCTCTGCTCCTCCTTCTCCCGCTCCAGCAGCCCCCGCAGCTCCTGCGCCTGCCGCCCGTAGTGCTGGGCCGCCCGCTCGTCCGACTGCAGCAGCTCGGCCTCGTGCAGCAGCTTCAGCTGCCGGATGTCCTCGCGGTGCTTGGCCATGAGCTTCTGGATCTCCGGCTCCAGCCCTGGACAGCGGGAAGGACGGTCATGGCTCGGCCCGGATCCCACCCCGGTGCCCTTGGCCGGCTCAAAGGGGCTGGTAAGAAGGGGGGATAAGCACAGAGGAGTTTTCTTGCCCTCTGGCATCTGCTCCACCAAAACCAGGGAGCAGACACTGCCCACACCAAGGAGCCCTTCCCAATCTCTTCTGGACCACCCTGGCACTGTCCCGGCTCCAGCTGCTGCTGAGAGAACCTGCCCGTACCTTTCACAGTGATTTCTTTGATCTTTTTGGTTTTCTCCTCAATCCACTTCTCCCGTCGGACTTTCTCAGTTGCACTCATGAGTTCCTTCAGTTTCTTAATCTCCTGTTTGGAAGCAAATGGGAAAACCTCAGAGAAGCTGGGAGAGAAAAGCCCTGGGAGCCTGGGAGCCGGGCTGTTGGGAAGGAAGCTGTGGAGCTGCGCATGGATACAGGCACAGCCCTGGCCAGGTGTGTTCTTCCAGCCCAGAGAAGTGGCCACACACTCTCCCAGTGCCTTCTCCTCTATCCCCTTGGGAAAATGCTCACTGCCAAGACATGAGAGCACTGACGGAGAGGGAAGGGGAATTGGGGGCTGCCGAGGGTCCCTGCATGCAGGGCAGCCCATCTGTCCCTCTGTGATGGTGCTTTCCTCTCCAGCCTTCCCTCTCCCTGCCATGGAAAGCCCTCTGGCAGGGGCTGGAGCGGGGCCAGAGCAGGTCAGGGCATGAGAGCAGAGGGCAAGGCACAAAAGAGAGCAAAGACCACATTTACCTCACAAAAGGGGCCCAAAGTGCGCCAGACCTGGGGAGAAAGAAAGGAGGGGATGGAGAGAGAAGGGGAATGGTGGGGGAGAGGCAAATCCACACAGCCGTGTCTGTGGGAGCCACGGGCAGGGCGGAGCTGGGCAGGAGTCCATGGTGGTGAGGGGAGACACAGCTCGAGGGGCAGGGACGGGGACATGCCGAGGGACTGGCCGGGAGCGTGCCACGGGGTCGGAGCCTGCTCCGGAGACCAAGGGACCCCCATGGTCTGGCCAGGCATGAGCTCAGCTCCAAGGTCAAGGACAAGCAGGGACTGGGATGGCAGGGCTGTGATAAGCCCAGCTTATTAAGGTGCTGCCTTCCTGCCAGGCCTGGCATGGGGCGAGCTGAGCTGTCCCCATCCGCGGGAGAAGCAAAAGTCCTCCATGGCATTAGGTTTGTGCCAGCACCACACCCCGGTCACCCCCAGCCTGGGAGAGCTCTGCCTACAGTGGGATCATGGAATCACAGAATGGTTTGGGTTGGAAGGGACCTTAAAGCTTATCCAGTTCCACCCCCTGCCATGGGCAGGGACACCTTCCACTATCCCAGGGTGCTCCAAGTACTGTCCAACCTGGCCTTGGACACTGCCAGGGATGGGGCAGCCACAACTGCTCTGGGCAGCCTGTGCCAGATGTGTGGGAAGGGTCTCTCCGAGCAGAGCCTGGGAGCTTACACTGTCCCTTGGTCAGTGCCACGCTCCTGGCTCTGGGCAGCAGAGGACAGGAGCCTTTTGGGGAGCCAGGACAAAGCTCTGTGGTGACAGGGACCTTCTGTGCACAGGGAAGAGCTCCTTAGAGTGTCCAGGTCCCACCGAGGTGACAGAGACTATACTGCTCCGGGCAGAGGCCCCATTTGAGCAAAATCAGGACACACATGTCCCCCCACCCTCCCTGTCCCCTCACCAGCTCGTGCTGCTCCTGCATCTGGGTGATCTTCTGGCCGTACTTGTGGTCCACTTGTTTCAGCTCTGCCACCACAGCCTCACACTTCTCACTCAGCACCTTCTTGTCATCGAGGAGCTGGGCAGGGCAAGGGGCTGGCATCAGGCAGGTGCAGCCACCTCAGCCTCTGCCTTCAGGAGCTGGGATGAGGGATTACCTGGTCGATGAAGGCCAGGTGCCTCTGGATAGCTGCCTCATACTGCTCCCTCTGCAGCCTGAGCTGGTGGCCGAGCTCCTTCTCGGTCTGTTTGACGTGTCGGTCGGTCAGTTCCCGCTGCTGAGTCTGCGGGGAGCAGGGATCAAACAGCCACGACATGGAAATCACCACCAGGCCAGGAAAACAAGGGACAGAGCTAAAGCAAAGCCCTGGTGCCCACATTTCCCACCCCTGTCAGCAGGAACACCCAGCCCCCCTGGGACAGAGGAGAAGGGAGTTCAGCCCCAGGGGAAGGAGGTCCCGACTAGATGGTCTTTAAGGTCCCTTCCAACCCAAACAATTCCATGATTCTGTAAAATCAAGGGATAACCCTGATCACATGCTTTGTATCCCCAAGAACCACATGCGAGGCTGACACACCAGAGCAGTCTGCAGGAGGCTGATGGCTCTCTTCTTCTCCTCCACTTCCAGCTTCAGCCTCATCATGGAGCTCGTCACCTCCGTAGCAACAGCCGACACCTGCTCCACATGAGCCAGCTCCTCTTCCAAAAGGAAGCCCTGCCACAGCAGAAAAAACACGATGAAAAGGTGGTGGAACCACCTGGAGTGAGGACAGGGAGATGGGGGATGATTCCCACCAGGGTCCCACACCACAGATGGACTCACCTCCCGCTGTGTGGCCGAGGCGGCCGACCTGGGCCTCTCCTGCTCCGACTTCTCCATCTCATCCAGGAAACTGATGATGCTTTGGAGCTTGGCCTCCGAGAGCAGAGCTCCGTCCTCGGGGACCCCCGGCGAGTGGTTCAGTTTCCCAAACTTCTCCAAGTTATCAGCAGTCAGGGAATTGGAGCTGGGCTCCTGCTGGGAATTCACCGTGGTGAATGAGCACCCAGGGGAAGGCTCGGGAGAAGAGGTGCTGGCTTTTCTCCATCACTGGAGCCCAGTCCTCTCACTGCACCCCAGTAACCAGCCTCACCCTCTGGGCTAAACCCTGTCCCACCACCAGCCCTTGCATGGATTTTGCTGTTCCTTGCAGATGTCCAAGTCCTTGACGCACCAAACAATTCCTCTATCACCTCCAAACTCCTCCATCTCCACCTCCAAATTCCTCCATCACCCACTCCAAGCTCCTCCACCACCTTCCCTGGCGGGGCCCAGCTGTTTCTCACCAGGCAGCCGTCACTGCCCAAGGATGGACACAGCAGTCCCATCCCTCGGCTCACCCTGTCCATCCAGGCATATCTGTCCTTCTTGAGGAGCTTGGGAGGGGGCAGCAGCTCTGGCTCCTCCTCCAGCAGCCGGAGCGTGTCCAGCAGCTCATTGAGCGTGACCTTGGACGGAGCCCTGCTGCCAGCAGTCACTGCTGTCTCCAGGTCCTCGTTAGCCGTCTCCCTGGAGCTCACATCCTAAGGGAGAAGATGAGAGAGTGAGAGAGTTTTCTGGGTCTCCCCAGAACCCAGTGAAGGCTCTGATGGCCCGCTGGCAGAGCAGCTGCTGACAGGACGCCCAGGAGGCGCAGCCAGACCCACCTGCAGTTTGTCCTCTGCCCCGGGGTCCTGCGAGGGCACGGAGCCAAGAGCTGCCGGGCCGCTTCCTTCCGGCTCCGCGGCTGCTGAGGGGGAATTGGCCTCTGCAGGAACCAGACTGTTGTCAGGCACTCGCCCCAGCCAGCCCCTGGGAAGCAGCTCCTCAGAGCAAACGGCTCTTTGTCCCCTCCTTCCCCTCACTCCCAGAGCTTCGGGGCACGCCAGAGGGACTCACCGGCGTTGTTGGCTTTGGTGAGGCTGCCAGCCGGGCTGACATTCCTGGCTGAGGCAGGTTTGGCACCAGGCTTCTTCTTGGGCACCCTCCTGCTCTCCTTCACCAGCACCAGCTCTTCTGCCGAGTGCTTCATCTCCGAGGCCTTTTGGGCTCTTTTCTGGTGCAGCTCCTGCGGGGACAGAGGAGCCATCGATGTCCTGAAGTTTTGGGAAGGCACAAGCCTGTGTTTGCAAGGCTGTGGCAGCGTTTTTGCGTCCTCCAGCTGCTCACTGCTGTGTCTCCCCCAATCCCCCCCCCGATGGAACATGATTCCAATTAGGGCAAAGAAAATTTGGGGTTTAAAACATCTCCAGCTTTACTGCCAACTCCTGCAGCCTGTGCCAACCCCATCTGCACCACCAGCTGCAAGAGCAGGGTGACAATGACGTGTTGCTTCCTGCCAAGGGACATGGAGTGGTACTCGGCCCTCTCTGGAGGAATCCTGCTCCTGAGGAGGGTCCCATTCCCAGGGCACGCACATCCTCGGCCATGCCAAGGAGCCTGGAGTCTCCCTGTCTCAACGTCACCATTTTCCTGAGCACTACATGGAAACCAGCACTGTCTTCACGAGCTCAGAATGAGCTGCCAAGGCTTGGCAGGAGCGCAGCAGGAAACCGCTCTGTGGCACCTCCATCTCCAGAGGGAGCGCTCCATTTCCAAGGCTGGCTCTGATCCCACCCCATGCCAAGGCCTTGGAGACGCAGAGGGGCCTCTCGCTGCCTCACCAGATGATGCCAACAAATGGTGTCACACAGGCCACGACGGCCTGGCCCTGCCCCTACCTGGATGGCAGCGTGCCGGGCCAGGCGCGCCTTCTCCTCTCGGATCTTTCGGCGTTCCTCGTCCTTCCTCTCCTGCAAATCCAGGATATTCCCCCCCTCCATCCGCTGCTGCCTTTCCTTCCAGAAAGGAGAGCCACAAATGTTACTGAGAGTTCTCCAGCATCCACCACTGAGAAGTGTGAGGGGCACCCACACCTGGGTCACCCCATATCCAGGCTTTCCATCCTCCCCTCTGTGCAGGTGAGGAGCCCTTGGCACAGCTCCACTTTGGAGCAGCTCATTTTCTTTAGATCCTCAATGCAATTATTATTATTATTATTATTATTATTATTATATCATCATCTGGGTCTGCAACCACCAAGGAGACAAGGCTTAAAAATAGACTCACACGCAAGAGCAACGGAGCTTTTCATTACTGGGATAAATAATTGAACACAAAGAAACACAAATAGCTGCGAAACCTCGTCACTCTAACAAGCCACCTCATTAGGGATTCATTAGGACGAGCCGAGATGGGGCATCCCTTCTCCGGCCACCAGCGTGGCGCAGACAATGGCAATTACGGGAGGCTTGTGCTGCTACTGCCCGTGTCTGCCTGCTCCCACTCAGGGGGCTGGGGCAACTGGAGCCGTGTGGTGCTGAGCCCTTGGGCCTCGGCTCCTGCTGGAACCCAGCCCAGGCTAATCCCTGGACACAGCCAGCACAGCTCTGAGGGAACAGGACCCTCCCCAGCTCTCTGGACCATGGAGGGGCTGGTTGGATGCAAAGCCAGAGCCCCCTCGAGTCTCACAGCCCAGGTCTGGTGACTAAAGGGACCCGAATTGTGCCACCAGCGCGGCCAGCGGGACAAGGGTGTCAGAGGGTCTGGGCTACAGAGCAGGGGACAGGACCAACCTCCCTTTTGGCAGCCATCAGGCGCCCCAGAGCCGCAGCCGCCGTCCTGTGCCGCTGCGAGTGCCGCCGGTACCAGCGCTGGATGGTGACAGCAGCCAGGTTCACCTGCTGGATGAACCTGTGGGGACAGGGAGGGAGGGTCAGCACGGCCCCGGGTGCAGCAGAGCACAGGCGGCTTCCCCACAGCACCAGGACCTGCAGGTGCACTAAGAGTGGCCCTTCCCCAGTGTGAAATCCCACAGGACAAGAACAAGCTCCCCTGGAGCTCCTCACTCCTCCTGGCACCGTCCTCCTGCCCCTTCCCTCACCTCTCGGCCTCCTCCTCGGTCACCTCCCTCCTCCGGGGAACGCTGCTGCTGCTGCTGCTGTTGTTGTTACGGGTCATGATGTTGTTGCTGGAGAAATTCTTCTGAGACTTCACGAAGCTGCTGCTGCCTTCCCCGTCCTCATTTGAGGTCGCTTTGACAACATTGCTGGGACAGAAAGTGAAGCCACTCAGCCCTGTCCTGTGCCACACACGACCCCGCGGCCAGCCCAGCTGCAGAGCCCTCACACTCACTTGAGGGAACTGGGAGCCTGGTTGGAGCTCTTGGGAGCAGGGCCCTTCTCAGCAGTGGAGTAGTTGTTGTGCACCATGGTGGTGACGCAGTTGCCCATCGCGCCCTTGTTGCTCCTTGTGTGGAGAGAACAGGGGCGTCAGGAGCAGCACCTTCCCCTCTCTGGGTGTTTTCTCCACGCAGTTCCGCCCACTCCCCCCTCAGGACCCCCTCTCCTACCTGTTGTTGGCGGTGAAGTTGGCAGCCAGGAGCACGGTGGCTTCCTTCCTCCTCATGCCCGCGGGCGGCTCGAGGCCGTGGGAGCCGGAGGGGCCCGGGAACGCCCGGGGCTGGTCATCCTGCCATGGAGTCAGCAGGGATAAGGGCACCAAACCCACCTCCTCAAACACCACCAGGAGCACAGAGCCAGCCTGGCCCACCCACTCCCAGAGCCCGCTGTCCTCACCAGGATATTCCATGTGGTTTTCTTTTCTGGGGAAGTTTTGCTCAGAGTTGCCAGTTTCTTCCTTCCTCCTGGATCGCTCTCAAAGAAGGCCAGGAAGTCTCCTGTCTGCTCCGAGCTTTAGCCAGACCCGGGGAAGGCAGAGAGGAGAGAACAGGGGTTCTGGGATAACTCACAGCCACAAGACACGCTCTGGCCATGCAGGGCACTTGGATACTCCAGTGTGACACCGGAGAAAGGGGCTGGAGAAACGTTACACGGCCACAAAATCCACACATGACTCGTTTTCACACAGAGCTTTGGGTTCCAGGGTGGTGTGTGGTGACAGGGATGGGAACAGACCAACAGGAGAACGGAAAGTCCCAACTCAGAAGGCATTGGGAACAGAGAACTTTTGTCTCCTCACACAGCCCAGTTATGGCCTGGAGGGTCCATGAGGGCTGTTGGAATTAAATGGAATGTTTTTTGTGACAGCCACAGAAATACACTCCATTTCCCCAAATAGAAATTCTTCCCTGTGATGGCAGTGAGGCCCTGGCACAGGTTGCCCACAGAAGCTGGGCACTTCTCTGGCAGAGAAGTGTCCCAGGCCAGATTGGACAGGGCTTGGAGCAACGTGGTCTAGTGGAAGGTGTCCCTGCATGGGACTTTAAAGTCCCTTCCAACCCAGGCCATTCTGTGATCCTATGAAACCCTAAACAAGGGACCTCCTCTTCAAAAAAATAACCAAAGCCCCAGACCTTGGTTTTCCAGGGCTACGTTTTAACTCCTGATGTGCACAATAGAGCTCAGGGTACATTTTGGAAAGGCTCCTGTTCCCCCACAGGACCAGGGAGGTTGGACACATGGGTGGGGTGTCCCCCAGTGGCACCCACAGGACAGACAGACACACGTTTGTGGCTGGAGCTGTACCTGTGTGAGCTGTTCACCCGCTGGTTCACCTGCGTGGTGCTGTTGGACCTGCGCAGGTTGTTCATGGCCCGGGATCCCGCATCCTCCTGCGGAGAGCAGGGATAAATCCAGCAGCCACGCTCAGGAGGAGCGCAGGCAGGCTCCCCCACCCCCCTCACCCAGTGGGACACGGAGTTCCCGCTGCCCCAGGGCTGCCAAGCTCTCCTTGAGGCAGCGGGCAATGACACCTCGCTCGGGCGCTGCTGAGCCAGCAGGAACACGTTCCTTAGCACAGGCTCCCGGGAACAAGGGCACGGGAATGCTGCCAAGGGATTACTCAGCACGGAGCACAGACTGTCTGCTGCTGGATCCCAACGGAGCCCAGAAAGCACCTGGGGCTCATTCCCTCTGGGGAACCCCCACTCAGGAGCCCCCGGTGCGGCAGGAACAGGGGGTGCTTGATGAGGGGCAGGCTGGGCCTGACATCCCAGCAGGAGACACCAGGAAATCATCGGGAGTTTCCAGATGGAAACTGGCGCAGGGAGCTGAAGGGCAAGGAAGGGAAAAGAGGGAATCCTGACACTCCCTACTTGCTGTTCTGCATGGAGCAGAGAACCACGAGTAGCGACCACGGAGGGCGGTGCCAGAACAAAGCCGGGCTGCTGCTGGGGGAACCACGGCACGCACGGAGCCATCCCAAACCCCAGGCACGCACTCCCTGCCCCCGGCACAGGAGGGGGGAAGGACACGGGCTCACCGGGGCGTTCCTCTTGGCTTTGCTGTCGGCAGCCACGGACACGGAGCGCGCCATGAGCTTGGCGGGAGAGGCGCTGCCGGGGCGGCGCGACACCGGCGCCGGGAGCCCTGTCAGGATCAGGTCCGCGACGTCGGAGCTCTGGACGGAGCAGCAGCTCCGGGTGCTCTTCATGCTGGAGCAGAAGGAAGGAGCCCTGGAAGCACAGCACAGAGAGAGGGGAAGGCATGGAGCACCCAGCCTCGGAACCAGGCGCTCTGGCTTCCGCTAACACCGGCACACGGTGCTGGAACTGCTTCCCAACAGGACAAAACACCTTCCTCCAAATTGCCTCATGGCAAATAACCCCAAGCACAGCCCGGGAGAGGCTCCAGGTGAACTGCTCACTGCTTTCACCCAACACTCTGGCTGTCCATGAGCTGCTGTCCCATTCATGGGCCGGGATTCCAGCAGAGGACTAAAGGGAGGGAAGAGCCCTGCTCCCCATCCCGGGCTCCTTCACTCCACACAGCCCATGGCTGCCAGAGGATCACAAGGGCCCAGAACGGCCCTGTCTGTGCAGGCTGGAGGTTCGGCTCACCCCACATCCCACATCAGGCTGAGATGCTGAAGAACCACCTGGGCAGCTCCCAAGGGATCCTCTGCCCACCAGGCTTGGAAGTGTCCGTGCCCTCTCAGGGGGCACAGGGAGGGCTGGGCCCCCTCCCAGCTCGGGGCAGCACATTCCCACCTTTTCCCCCCTGCATTCCCCAAGCCCCAGTGCTGAGCCAGGAAAAGACCACATCACTTTTTTCTTTACATTTATTACCCACACTGCCCCTGAACCCGCTCCCCTGGCAGCCCTGGCTTCCCCTCTCAGGGCTCCACCAAAGCCCTTGGCAAAGCCTCCGGCTCCACAGCCTGGGGAAACAAACGGCTCTCATGGAAACTGCCGGGCTCACGGCAGGAAAGCAGGGCTCAGGAGCCCAGGCCCAACACAGCACCCTTAACCCCCAGCCCCTCAAACCCCTGAAGCTCAGACTCCCTAGCTCTGAAGCCCCAGGCCCCCATGGCCCCAAGCCCCCCAGCCCCCCTATGACCCAGAGGCAAGCCCTGGCCCCTAAGGACCACACCTATTCCTCTAAGCTCCCAAAACCCAGACCCCAAAAATTCCCCCACTCCCAAGGCCCAGGACCCCAGCCACAGGTCCAAGCCCAAGCTCCCAGTGCATAGATGCCCCCAGGACCTCCTAGGACATCCATCCCCAGGCCCCAAACCCCCCAAGTCCCAGACCTCCACCAAGAGCCACAGGGCACCCGACCCCAAGCCCCCCATAACCCCCAGGCCCCAGACCCCTCCTTAGGACCCCCAGAACATCCAGGCCCAAGCCCCTCACGACCCCAGCCCATATCCCCAGGCCCCAAGCCCCTCATGACCCAGATTCTTCCAGAACCCCCCAACTCCCCATCCCCGCAGACCCCCAGCCCAGACCCCAAACCCTCCAAGACCCCCCCAAGCCCCAAATCCCCAGACCCCAACCCCTCACGACCACGGTAATGGGCCCCACGCACCCACACGCGGGTGAGACCCCCTCGCTCCGGGGGCGATGCCGAGAGTGAGGCCCTGACCCTGTCCCAGCTCCCCCTGGAACTCCCTTTGCTGCCCTGGACCCCGCTCAGCCGCCATTAAACGCCCCCATCCCCTCACCTACGGCCGCGCTCCGGCCACAGCCATTGGGCGGGGCTGGCGGCGAGCGACCAATGGGAAGAGGGGAAAGGGCGGGGGAAGAGACGCGATTGGCTGAGGCGGAAAAAGGAGGCGGGAATAAGGAGGGGTGGAAGCAGGGGCGCGGTACGTAGTGGAGGGCGGAGCTTAGCGGGAGTGAGCCAATGGGGTGAGAGGCATGAGATGGGCGTGGCTTCGGAAGGCGGGGAATGGGCGGGGCTTGGCCCACGTGAGCGGGGGGCGTCAAGGGGTTTTTGGGGGAAAATGGGGAAAATGGGGATATTGGGGAGCTGAGAGGGGGGTTGGGGCTAGTGGGGAGCTGTGGGGGGAGGGAACAGTGAAGAAGATGGAGGAGTCATAGCGCTATTGGGGGAGGTGGGTTAGAGAGGGGAAACTATGGGGCAGGGGGGCCATGGGATTATTGGGGGGCCATGGGAAAAAGTGGAGCTGTTAGGGGGTTTTGGGGTAAGGGTTGAGCTGTGAGGAAGAGGGGGAACCATGGGGCTACTAGAGGGGCCATGGGGTGGGGGAGAACAGTGGGGCAGGGGGAAAGCTGGGGCTGTTGGGTGGCCATGGGGCTATAGGAAAATGTGGGGCTGTGGACCAGGAGGAGCCACGGGCCAGGCTCCATGAGCGGCGCAGGAAGAAGTCACACGTTCCCAGACCCGAGTGGGGGTTTATTGGTGGGTCCCGGCCCCATGGGGATGGTGCCTTCTCCCACTCCACCCCCACAGAGCCCAGGCTGGAGCTGGGGGCCACCCAAGAGCACTCATGTCCGTGCTGGGGTCCCCAAAGCACCCCCAGCTCAGTCCCAGCGGGTCCCGCACCCCTGTCCAGCTCAGAGGAGCAAGAGGTCGTACCCTGTGCCTGCCCTGGAACACCACAGACAGCAGGAGGGACATTGTCCCCTGATGGAAGCCCTGGCCCTTGCGGCCATTTCACAGCCCGTGTCCCCCCGAGGCACCAGGACAGCGCAGGCCCCGCGGGGAGGGGGAGCACAGCCCCCGCGGCCCCCGGGGCCCGACAGCAGCTACATGTTGAGGAAGGCGAAGGCCGATGGCTGCCGGGTGCCCTCTGTGTCCGTCCCCCCATCCTGGGGCTGGGACGGCGTCTGCGGCTCCACCGGCGGCGAGTGTGGCCGGAGCACCGCGCCGGGACGGGCCACCAGCTCCATGCCGGCGAACAGCGACAGGCTGGCGGCCGCCGGGTCCCCTGCCAGCCTGCTCCCCCCGTCCTGCTCGCAGGGACAGGCCGGCACCGCGGCCCCGGGCTGCCCGGGGGGCTCCGATCCCACCCCCGGCTCCTCAGCGGGGGCCGTGGGGGCTGCAGCGGTCGGGGCCGGGCTCAGGGGGGTCAGGAAGCTCTCGCTGGCCAGGGCCGGGATGTCCATGAGCAGGTCCTCGGCCGAGCCCACCGAGGGGGCCGAGGGCGGGCGTGGGGCCCTCGGGGAGGGCTGGGCCCGGCACAGGGCCTCGAACTGCCGCAGCATCTGGGACAGGGGACGGGCACAGTGAGGGCGGCATCGGGAAAGGGGCTGGGCCCTGGCACCTTCTCCCAGGCAGAGGGACTGTCCCCAGTGTCCCCTCCCAGGGCTCAGAGGGAGCATCACCCCGCCCAGGCTCCCCGCTCCAGGGAAAGGCAGCCGATCCCACCGCTCTGGGACATACACGGAGCCATTCCCAAGAGCTGTGTGTCCCCAAGGGCTGTCAAACCCGTCCCAGGAGCCCCCACCCTGGGGATTGGGCACAGGGCTGTCCCCAGAGTCACCTTTGTTGCCCGGTTGGCCACAGGCCCAGGGCTGCCTTGGCTGAGGTGCTGCAGGCGCTGCCGGGTCACGGCGAAAATCTGCTCCGGGGAGAGCAGGTCGGAGCAGCCGAGGGCAGAGATGGCACACATGGACCTCTGTGGGAACGGGGAGCGTGGCTGAGCCAAGCAAGACCCCAAACATCCCCCAGCCCTCCCAAGGGAGCCCCCTGTGCTCACCATGCGGACGCTGTCACTGGGATCCTCCAGCGCCCGGCCCAGCAGCTCCAGCACCACCTCACAGTTCAGGAGCCCACACCTGCACAGGGACGAGGGTCACCGCAGCCCCTTCCCATCCCGGGGCCCAGGCCCAGGCAGCCAGGGAAGGGCTCAGGTTGCCCCCAGAAGCCCCCACAGCCCCAGAGAGCACCTGCCTCCGTCACTTACTCCTTGAGGAAGTGCTGAGCTTCCTCCCTGGTGAGGAAGACCCTGGCCCCGCGCATCAGTCCCGACACCAGGCTCAGCTCCCGCCGGCAGTCACCTGGGCTGTCAGCATCCACCCTGCTGGGGACACACCTCGTGGGGACAGGGGCCACCTGCTTACTCCTCCTGGGGGCCCTGCACAGCCCCCGACAGACAGGGACCCCCACCCTGAGCAGCTCTGCCCACCCACGGCCGGCAGGATGAACATCCCAGGAGGCACACAGCCGGCGGTGCCGGGGGCACTCTGGGTTAACGGTGTGGAAATGAGGGCAGTGCTCCTGGGGACACACCTGGGACAGTCCCCAGTCTCACCTGTCAGCCCCGTGGCTCAGCTCCCGGCTGGCCCCAGAGCGGCTGTCGCTGCCGGATTTGCTGCCGGAGTCTGAGGTGCGGCTCCGCTCGTTGCCCTGCGAGGACTCCCGGGAGCTGTGCCCGCTGTCCGCCTCCTCCCAGCCACCCCCGGCCAGCCCTGGCTGGTGGCTCACTGCAGGGACAGTGGTGCTGAGCTGAAACCCCCCAGGATGGGTGGGGACCCCCCAGATTCCCCCGGCTGCTCCGGCAGGACCCACCTCGGGATCCGCGTGGCACGGGAGGAGCTGGGGGTGGCACGGCCGGGCTGCTGGCGGGGGATGGGGCTCGGACGGGCTCATAGGTGTCCTCGGGGAGCTCCCCACGGAGCCGCCGGGGCCCCCCGGCGCCGGGAGCACGGCCTGGGCCACGGCCTCGGCCGCTCGCTGGAGGCTGCTCAGCAGGGCCTCCCCTGTGGAAGCTGCGAGAGGCTGGGATGTTGGGAGAATCCCGGGAGCCCAGCCCCATGGGGATCACCCCAACACTGGGCTCCAGGCTGGGAAAGGGGGCTGAGGGAACTCTGGGAGCTCAGAGGACAAGGCACGAAGTGACCCTCATGGCCCTGCCCCAGCTCCCAGCAGGAAAGGACTCAGTGAGGGCCCGGCCAGGACTCACCGGAGCCGCTTTTGTCACTGCTGTAGCCGAATCCCTGCAGGGAACCACAGGGGCTGGGGCTGGAGCCCATCCCTGGGGAGAAACAGGGAACGTCAGAGGGAGCACAGGCACTCAGGGTTCCCCTTTCCTGCTGTTTCCCCCCTGACTGAGGGCCCGTCCCGGGGGGGCTGCGCTCACCGGCAGGGGCCGGGGGCCGGGCGGGCAGCGCCAGGGGCTGCGGCAGCGGCGCATCCGAGAACAGAATGCTGGCCAAATCCTGCGGGATTGAGACAGAGAGAGAGAGAGAGAGAGAGACAGGGCAGTGCTGGGAACCCCAGAGTCCCCAGAGGAGGGGGCTGGGGGCTGCCCTGTCCCTCCAGCACCGACCTGTGCGGCCGCCCGCACCTTCTGGTTCAAGCTGTTGCCGTGGAGGGGGTCTGGGGGCCCGGAGAACACTGCAGACACACAGAGGGGAGCGTGAGGGATGCCCCCAGGTGGGACAGGACCCTGCTCCTGGCACAGCCCCCGCAGCAGGAGCCCTTCTGAGGTGTCCAGCCCTCCATGGGGCTGTTCCTGCTCTCCCATGTCCCCCCAGCCCGGTACCCGCGGCCTCCCGGATGAAGTTGGCGTTCCTCTTCAGCTGTAGGACGAACTGGGGGGAGCCCTGGGAGCAGGTGTGCAGCAGGATCTTCAGCACCTGGCTCGGGGGACAAGGACAAGTCACAGCTGCCCTCCCTGGAGTCGGGGGTTCCATCCCATCACCCGCCCAGTGCTCCCAGCACGGACCCACCTTCAACTTGACGTGGCAGGAGCTGCTCTGCAGGCGTGTGAGGAGATGCTCCAGCAGGCACTGGCTGCTCCCGGGGGACTCGTGGGAGATCTCTAGGGACGGGTTAGGGACCCAGCCGGGATCGGAGGGCACCAGCAGCCCCCCGAGTGCCAGGAATTCAGCCCCTCCACAGGGTCCCAGCCAGGGCCCACAGTGCCACGGCTGCCCCCAGGCAGCCCCGCAGGCCTCCAACGCCCACCACAGCCTGGAGCAGCCCCGGAGAACTCCCCCTGTCCCGGGACCCCCTCCCTGCCCCGGGGAGACCCCTGCCCTGAGCCCCTCCCGGCTCCCCGAAGGATACTGGCGATCTCCTCGAACAGGTACCCGGGGCAGGGGGTGTCGTCGTCGGCTGTGCCCTTCAGCAACACCGGCAGCTGGAGGAGGAGGGGGCGGCGTGAGAGGGGGCGGACCCGACCCGGACCCCGGTGGCGGGGACTGGACCGAGGCCCAGGGGCAGGCCCGGCCCCGTCGGGGCTCTGTGAGGCCGCTGTAGGAGCGAGTGGGGGGTGCAGCGATGACGTCGTGGGTGGGCAGTGACGTCACGCCCCCTGCAGCCCCCCCCACGCCCCCCAAGACCCCCCGTCCGTACCCGGCTCAGGAAACTCAGCCGGTCCCGCAGCGGCGCCGCCATGACACTGCCGGCACCGGCCCTGCCCGGTCCCTCGGCGGCGTCAGGGAACGGCCCCCCGGAAGTTGCTGTACACCAATGAGAGGGCGAAGTTCTGCCGCTCAACCAATTATCGGAGAGAGGAGGCGGGGCTCCAGGCGGAAAGGCCTCACCGGGTTGACGCCTGAAGGAGGCGGGAAGTAAACTACCGGCATTTCCACCAATCAGAGCGGCCCGTGCCGAGCTACCAATCCGAAGGGGCTCGGTTGGCGGTGCTACCGCCCAATAGAAGAGCGCGGTGTGTGACGAGCGGGGCGGGCAGCCAATCGCGGCCGCCCGGGCATGGCGGCGCCCATGCGGTGAGGCGATGTCGGGGCGCGGTGTGTGGCTGCGGGCGCGGGCGCGGCTGCGGCGCTTCCCGGCGGCGCTGGCGGCCTGCGGGGACCAGGTGGGGCCGGGGGGCGCAGGGGGGCTGCAGGGGTCGGCTCCGGGGTCGGCGGGTCCCGGCGGCCCCCGCTCCCGTCCCGTGTGATTCCCGCAGGCCGCGGCCTACGGGCGGTGCGTGGCGGCGGCGGCGGCCGGACCGGCGGAGCTGCGGCGGGACACGTGCTTGGAGGAGTTCCAGGCGCTGCGGGAATGCTTCGCCCGGGCGGTACGTCTCGGTCCCAATCCCCGTCCCAGATCCGATCCCGGTGCCGGCGGAGGGGGGCGGCCTCGGCCCGTCCTGACCGCGGCTCTTTGCAGGCAAAGGCGACGCCGAAGTGACCCCGGAGCCGCCCCCGCCTGGAGACGCTCGGGGGGAATAAAACCCTCAAACCCACCGGTTTGTCCTCAAATGACGGAGCCCCCGGGGCCCGAGCTGCCACCCGCTCCCCGGCTCCAGCCCCGGGCTGGGTGAGGGTCACAGATCTATTTTTATTTATTAAAAAGCAGAGGAATTCAGATCAGAATGCTTCAGCTTATTTTATTGATGGGCTCAGCCCGCGCTCCGGGCTTTCCCTCCCAGCGTTCCACCCGCCGCGGGGGAGCCGTTCCCGGCGGGACAAGGCAGCTCCCGCCAGCTTCCAGCCCAGCTTGGGGTGCCCCTGCCATTCCCAGGAGCATCTTTGGTCCCTTATGTTCACACAGAGAACAACAAACAGGCGGGTCTCACCCCGCGGGGCAGGAGCCGGCAGCAAAGGGCAGGAAGGAGCCGATCCGGCTCTGGTTCCATCTCACTTCAGGAAGGCTGGCTGGTGCCACAGCCCGGATCCACCTCCCCAGGGCAGACCTGGAGCCGTGCTCCAGAGCCCATCCCTGCCTCTCGGAGCGGCTCCGGGGCTCTCGGCCGTGGTGCTTGTGCTTGACGACAGCGTTAATGGAGAAGCTCGTTGGGATGAGGGGGGTTCAGGGGGTTTAAGGCCACAGTGTTCCGGGGGGTCTTCCCAAAGGACTGCCGAGGCTGCTTCCCTGTGGCTCTGGGTTGTGACATCCTGGGAGCACCAGGCAGGGACAGTCCCACCCTGTCCCAGCTCTGCAGGGTCCCACTGGACACAGACTCGAGGTCATCAAAGACATTTGGAGGTCGGGATATAAAACCCACCACAGTGATGAGGTCTGAGGGCTCCAGGCTGGGAATTCTCAGCCGGTCTAGGGAGAGCTTTGGGATTGGATTCCGTACATTCGCAGGTCAGGATGTAAAAACACAAAACCCAAAAAAACCCCAAGGGGTGAATCCCTGGGAGCCTGAAACAACACAGAGCTCTTGGGGAAGCTCTTCCCTTCCTCACTCACCAAATTTCCAGAGGTGGAGCAGGGACCTGTCTGGATGCAGAGCAGGGTGGGGGGAGGCTGGGAAGAGCACACGGAACACAGGAAGAGGTAGGTGTGCATGAGCCGAGCCCCTGGATCCGCCTGGCTCTGCCACATTTGTTCCCAAATTACTCACCTCCAGCAGGAGAATCAAGCTGGTTTGGGAAGGGTCGGGGGGAGTTGAGCTTCTTAATGCACTTTGGAGAGGGGAAGCGGAGCTGGAGAGCACAGAGAGGAGCACCCAGGGAGGGCAGCGGGAGCAGAGCTCCGTGTGATTCCAGCGTGTGGCCAAGGAATCCCATCCCTGGGAAAGAGGCAGCACAACAGCAGGAGTTGTGCCCGGTTAAGGCAGCGTTTCTACTAAATGAGGTTCCCAAACCACCACTGTGTCCCAAACACGAGGCTCTGCTCCCAATGCAACACTGGAGCATTGGCTCCGCTGGTCCTCAGCTCACGGCTCTCTGCGGTAAAGCCCTTCCCGAGGTGTGGATCCCAGGTCCCCTCGGCACAGCCGGGGCAATGGAGCCCCTTCCCGGTTCTGAGAGGACTTGGGAGATGGTTGGAGAAGGCAATTTGATATGAATGTGATGCTGGGAAAGGTCCTTGGAGCAGCGGCCTGGCAGGGAGCCGAGGTGGATGGCAGCTCTGGAAGGCAGGAGACAGCAGGAATGTCGCTTCCAGTGTCGCCATCTCCTCGGCCGACCGCAGGCACGCGCTGGGGGCGCCGCTGTGGAAGCCCCCAGGATGGTGCTCAGGGATCCAAGGAGATCCGGTGGATCCGAGCGCTGCATCCAGCAAAGTGCTGCTGGCTTAGATCTCTCCATGCCTGAGCAATGGCCCAAAATCCACCGGTGAGGCTGAGCCTTCCCTGTGGAGCACAGCCACAGCCACGTCACGGGCTCCTGTCCTGTGTCACCTGCTGGATGTGGCGGCTGCGCACCAGGTGCTGCGCGCCCTCGGCCACCCCGCTCAGCCGCGTCTCCAGCGCGCTCCGCAGGTCGTTCACCTTCACATCGGGAAGGGGGTTCAGGCCGATCAGGACCCCCCCAGCTCCCGGTGCAGCTGCCTCCTCCTCATCCTCCTCCTCCTCCTTGGTCGGGAGGCAGCAGGTCCCGTCTCCTGCGGCGCAGGTCCAGGCCCCCCTGCAGCTTCAGGTCCCGGTTGGGTTTCATGTCGCGCTCCGGCTGCTGCGGATCCCCGGGGTCGGCCGCTCTGTTCTCGGACTTCGGCGCTGGAGCATCCTGAGGGCCGGGTTTCCTGTCGGCGCCGTTGGAGGGACCCCCATCCCCACGGCCCTGCCGGCCCCGCGGCTCCTCCCGGGGATCCTCCTCCTTCCTGTGCCCGTGGCCAGGCGGGTCGAGCTGCAGCCCGCCCGCTCCCTCGGCCTCCGCCCCTCTCCGCCGCTCCCACTCCCGGGGGTGCTGCTCCCTCACTGCCACATTCCTGTTACTGGAAGAGTCCGGCACCACTGCCAGGTCCTTGGGCTCCACCTGACTCAGAGCTTTGGCTTTAAGGTCTATTCCTGAGTCTCTTTCCAAACTCTTTCCTGCTACTCCCTGAACTTTGGCAGCCCCCGGCTGTTCTCTTTGGATGGGAGCTGTAGCTGCTTCCACGGCTTTCAGGAAATTCTTCTTCTCGTGGACATCTCTTCCAGCTTTGGCTTCACGTTCTCCTCCTAAATCCTCCGCCAAGGGCTTTTTCTCCAGGTGGTTTCTGGCTGCTGGAACACGCTGGGCATCCCCGTGGAGGGGATCCCGGTTCTCTGCAGGATTCTTAACAGCTTTCTCCTGCAGCGGCACCTTCCACTCCTTGGGAGGCGCCACAGGAATGTCACGCCTGTGCCCAGCCTCTTCCAGCCTCCCCGCGATGTCTCTGTGCTGCTTGGTGGAATCGGGGGGCTGCTGGCCCGGGCGCTGCTCCGGCTGCTCCTTGCTCAGCGGCTTCCCGGCCGTGTCTCCCTTGGCTCCGAGCCCCTCGTCCTCCCTGCTCCTGGACAGGGGCACGGCAGGCTCCGGCTGCGCTTCTGCTGCAGGACAAAACCAACATGGAAGAGGGTTTTCTCAGGACATTCCCTTCTCCTGCCACCACATTCTGTGCAACACGAGGTGAGGCCGCACGGGAGGACGAGCAGAGTTGTGGGGCGTTATCCCTATGCTCGGGGCTGCATCCCCACCTCCAAAGCCAGAAATGGCTGTGCAGTGGACTTTGCCGTGTGCCAAAGGAACTCAGATCTTTCCCAGCCCGATTTTAGAGCTGCTCTGAGCCCTGAGCACGCCACAGAGGGGTTCTTCTCCCTGGCCATGTCCTTACCTGGCTTTGGCTTCTCCTCTGCCCCCTCCTCCTGCCGCTGCTGGTGGATCTCCTTGTGCTGCTCCTCGATCACCGCCAGCAGCTTTGCCTGCTGGTCCAGGAGCTGCTTCTGCTGCACCTGCTGCTCCTTGATCACCTGCAGCAGCACGTTGTGGTCCAGCAGTTTTGCCGGCCCTGTTTCTGGAAAAGGGGAAAAAGAGAGAGGAAATAAAACCTCTGTGACCCAAAGCCCTCAGAAATCATGTCAGCTCTGGATGGGCTGCAGGGGCTCTCCTTGGCAGGAAGATCCGGCTCCACAAACCCTGCCAGGAGACAGAGAAGGAGGCTGGAAGAGGATGGCATGAGAGCAAGGGACTTGCACACAAGTCCAAGCTCAGGCTCCAACCCCCCCTTGCCAGGCAGAGGTTGGAGGGAGGAGCTCAACCTGAGGAAGGGCTTTGCAGCTCCAGCTCTGATGCCTCAGGGACAGAGCAGGCAAGGCCTTGAGGGGAAGGAGCAGACACGGCTTTTCCCTGTGATGTGCTCAGGCATCCTCAGGTGCCCCTGCCCACACCCCTCCCACCGAGCTGCCGGAGCAGTTTCACTCCCGTCTCGCTCTTCCCAGGGCTCCAACACCAGGGAGCAGCCGGGCCCAGGTGCCAGCACGATTCAGGTCCCCGAGTGGCCCTGCCAGGTGTGCCAGAGGTGGGACAGGCACCACCTGCTGCCATTGTAGGAGGGACTACGGCCTCAAGACACCGTTCTCCCACAGAGAGGGATCCAGGGGGATCTGGGTGCCCCCGTCCCCGCATGCCCCAGGACACACGCTCACCCCCCAGCTTGGTCTCCGCCTTCTCCTGTTTCTCCTCAGTGTTCTGGTTGTCCAGTGGTTCCGCTCTCTCCGGGAGGGGCAGCTCCTGCTTTTCACCTGCAAAGGACGACAGAGCTTTGCTGTCAGTGCAGATGTTCCCTAAAACGCCTCCGCGTCGTCCCGGCACCGTTTGTATCCAACCCGACGGCTGCGAGGGAAGTAATAAACCCAATATTTAACAATCCCATGCCTGGTGGCAGCGAGCCAGCACTAACTACCTCGGCCAATTAACATGCAAGAACAGCTCTAACTGGCTTTTAGACGGGCACTTGGCAATGTGTTCCCTGTCAAGATCTCCCGGCTCCGTGTCCCCGGTGATTTGGGAGCCGTGCAGGAACAGCACGGCACCTGACATTTTGGCGGGTAGCGAACAACTGTTTGACAGCTCTTGCAGTAGCTGTCAAAGCCACCAGATTCCTCCTTTCCCGCAGCAGCTGCCGGAGGGGCTGTGCACACTCACGTGCTCCACTCGTGGAGTTAAAAGGAAGCACGGGGATGGAGATGGGAATGACCAAATTGTCCTGTCTCCAGGGGGATTACAGGCCCAGAAGAGCTTGCTCAGATGAGCTGCCCTGGAAGGAGCTTACCAGGGTCTGCTTCCTTCTCCATGGACTTTCCAGCCTCCTCTGCTTTCCTGGGGAGCTGGAGCCGTGACTTGTCCCCGTCAGCAGCCTCGGCAGTGTCACCGTCCGGCATGGCCGCCTGTGCCTTGGCTTCCAGCTTGGCTTTCCCCGGCTCCAGCTCCTTGTAGGGCGGCCTTCCTCCCTGCTGCACCGCTGCCTCCGGGACCTTCTCCAGATTCGGGATGGGCCTGGCAGTCCCTCCCCGCTGCTGGTTCTCAGCAACCACTTCCTTCCCTTGATTTGGGCCCGGTGCCTCCTTCTGGGGCTTCAGCCTGGCTGGCTCCTCCAGCAGACGGTCCTTGGCTCCTCCAGGAGCCACCTTGTTCTCGTTGGATTCCTCCCGCTCCCGCCCCATGTCCACGACCACCTCATCATGTGGGACCGGGGGCTCGTGGCGATGAGCTTCCCCCACAGGCAGGGCAATCCCTGGGTGGACAGGCAGGGTCAGAAGCAGCAGGTTCCCAGTACACCCAGTACACACAGCTCCATGCTGCCCTTGTCCAGCCCTGCCTTCTCGCCCTCATCTGGAGGCCACATTCCCAACAAGCCTCCAAAGCATCAAGCACTAAATCACCTTCAATCCACCAACAGCACCAAGGAAGTGGACTGAGGCGAGGAGGGCAAGGAGCAGAGTTCAGGATCTGTATCTGAAACAGTCTCACAGCTCACAGCCCAGCTCCCAGCCCAGCTCCCTTTCCCGGGATCACCTTTACCTTGATCGGGACGGTCCAGCTGCACTTTCTCTTCCACCTTTCCTCTCTCCTCCTCCCTCTTGGGGACCTGCACGGGCACCTTGATCTGTGGCTGCTCCATCTCCTCCTTCTCCTCAGGCACTTTGGGTTTATCACGGTCATCCTCGGGCTCCTCCACCACCGGGTTCTGCTCTGCAAACACAGGATGGGGACAGGGATGAGGTCTGGGATCTGGGAATCGCTGTGTCTGTCCCAGCCCCCTTCACCCACCCAGCCCAGCTGCTGGTTTCCCTCCAGCCTTAGCACGGTGGGGCTGGGGGAGCTTTTGTTCCGGGGTCAGCTGGTGTTCCCTGTAATGGGTTTTTATGGAGCCGCCGGCAGGGAAGCGTGGCCGGGATGGAGACGGGATGGAGCCGGCTGCTGCTGCGAGCCAGTGCCACCAGATGGTAGCATCCCCCCGGCTCCCTGCCCCGGACCCCCGGCTCCGAGAGAGACCGAGCCGGAATCCAGACCCGGATCCCCCGGCACTGGAAGAGACGGAGCTGGGATCCAGCCCCGAACCCCTCAACACCAGAACCTGAGCTGGGGTCCGGCCCAGCCTCCGCTCCCCCGCTGCTGTTTGCTGTGAAACGTCTTAAAACCTTTCTTATTTTGATTTTTCCCCCCTTTTAGTGCCCGAGTGTTCCCACAGCCCTTCAGACGCCTCTCGGAGGAGGGGTGGGGAGGTTTCCTTTTCCCGCAGAACTTTGAAGAGAGGTATTAAACAGGCATTAATTAGGGGGAACTCCTGAGGGACATGGGGGAGTTTCCCCCCACCTTGCCCTCAAAGAGATGGAATGTTTCTGGGAGACACATCCCAGTCAAACCAGTCACTGTGTTCAGCACTGGTATGACCAGCGTATTCCACATGGAATCTTTTGTACATTCCATGGGATGGGAAGGGTCCCTTCCACCCCCAGCATGGCAGAAAACCCACACAGGGAGTGAACTCTTCCTTTGGAGAGCAGCAGAGAAGGAAATCGAATTGTTTCCCAGCAGTGAAGTCGTTCTGCAGATTTTTTTCCATCCAGCAAACTTTAAAAAAAAAAAAATTCTATCCTCTGTAACAAAAAAAAATTCCCAACTCTTCCCCCTTTGCCCTCCCCCGTGTGATTTCCTTTGGGGAATTAATTCTATAAACATCTTTCCATTTTCTCCTCCCCCTCCGCAGGGCTGGTGCGATTTATTACGAGATGAACTCATGGGAAAGAAGGGATTGCCACAACTTCAGCTGCGTGGGCCTTGCCCGAGCTGGGGTGGGGGGGGAGAACAACAAAAATTCACAAAAAATTAAGTACAAACTCCTGGCCCAGAGGGATCTGTGCCAGCAGGACCTCGAGCCTCTCCAGAAACCCGGACTCGAGCCCGGAGCTCCACACCCAGAGGAGGGACGTGTGTGGGGCTGGCCGGCTTTCCACGTTCCTTTGCTTCGGGAATGATGGTGGGAGGGGAAAAGCACTTGGATTTTCTGAGAAATTAAAGTCTAGTACCCAAGGGTCCCCCTCTCCATTGAGGGACTTCCCAGGGTTCAGCAAGTCAGGGCAGGACACTCCTCCTTTTCAGGAAAAACTGGGCTGCAGGAACCAGTGCCCAGCCCTGGCCGGGGGCCCTGGGAAGCGGGAGGCCGAGGCCGGGGAGGGGAACGCTCGGCACGGCTGCGGATGTTCCCAGCTCAGTCCTGGCCCCAATGCAAGAAATTATTTACTCTATTGGAGGAAAATTTGTCATTAATTGGTTCATGGAGGCGGGAGATGGCTCCGGTCGGAGAGGACCGGAGGATCCAGAGAACCCCAACCCAGGCAGGGCTGTTCCCACAGCGGATGGGAACGACAAGCCGAGGCAGCGAGATGATGTTCAAGGGGAAATAAAAAGGAAGAGGGGAGGAAATAAGAAGGAAGAAGGAGGGAAGCTTTCCATGCAAGCAGGAACTGGAGGAGTTAAACCCAGCAGTTCCCCTGCCCAGAGCAGCAGGTGAACCCCCCGCGGGCCCAGGGCAGCCCGAGGGGCCGGGGGAGGCCCCGCTCTGCTCCGGGAGTGTCCCTGGCAGCTTCCATCATAAATCAGGCAGAGGCACGTTCCCCACTCTGCAAACAATGCAAGAAAAGCCCAAAACACAAACAAAACACAAACCCAAAAGTCTCCACGCCGCAATAAGGCCAAGCTGCCTCTAAGCCGTCATTTGCTCAGCGGGAGACAAAATTAAGTTCATCACCAGGGCGTGAATTAACAACCACTTGGGCTGCCTGGAAATCCATCCGGGGCTCCGGGTGCTTTGCAGGGAACAGTTTTGCTCAGGCTCTGCCTGTCTTGTTGCCCTCCAGGTCCCTTCGGAGCATCTTCCAGCAACGCTGCACCTCGTCATGTTTTATGAGCGGCCTTGGACTTTACAGGCAAGGCCTGAGAGGCTGTAAAAGCTTTCTGGCTCCCAAGGAGAGGCCGGGGTGTGAGGCAGCACCGGGAGGGTTCGCTCTGACCCCCCGGCTCTCCGGCAGCTCCGCTCACATGAGGGGAAGCCGGGGCGTCCTGCAGCTGATTTGTGTGTGTGCGTGCCTGGGTGTGTTGTGGTTTGCCAACAGCCTCTCCAGGCTGCCATAAAATTTCATGATTAGCAACCTAAAAGCTTCCCTTCTCCCCCCGCTCCTGGTTCGGATCGCTGCAATGGTCCCAGGCAGGCACTAAATCCCTCCTCACACGCTCTTCCAGCCTCTCGGAGCCGAAATGTGCCTCCACAGCCCCTGCCCCAGGCAGAGGCAGCGGGATGGGCCCCACTGTGCTCGCCCCCAATCCAGGAGAGCCTTAGGGACAGCACAGGGAGCTCCGGGACACACCACCCACTCCAGAGCGTCACCCCAGGGCTGACCAGGGACACGGGGTTCAGGACCTCCTCGTGCCAGTGCAGCTCCAGATCTGCTTAAATTCCTTCATCGCATGATATGGAGCAAGATCCAGGAGCTCGTGCCAAGGAAAACGGAGCCGAACAAGCGGGGCAGAGGGCCGGGGGCAAACGCTGCCCTCGGACGTGCCGAGCAGCCCCGCACCCGGAGCAGGGCAGGGACAGGCCTTCCCCGGGGAGCCCCCGGCCCAGCTGCGCCTCCAGGAGCCCTCCCTCCCCCCGAAACGGGTCCAGATTTCACAAGGTTATGGAATGGCATCCCTGAAATTAGTTCACAGTTGTCTCCTGACGCACCAGCAGTAAAAACCAACCCAAATTACCAGAGGCTGCTGGTTCCTTTTCTGTGTCACAGGCACTATTAAAAGCTCGCTCGCACAAAGCACCAGGGAGAGCCGCCGCGGAGCCAAGCTGTTCCTGCAGCTAAGCAGGATGCAGGAGCCACGTTCCACACATCTCCGGGGCTGCTCCGGCCGGGAATGCCGGCAGGAACCCAGGCTGGGTCGGGCAGGTCGCTTTTGGGGGGCAAGCACACGGATGCAGGGATGGAGGATGCAGGGATGCCACGTGCCAAACGCAACCCCAAATTTTGCCCCAATCCACGTAACACAGCCCACCCCCTCCCACAGGACACCGGGATGGCCGGAGCGCGGTGCCTGGCACACCGGGAAAAGGGCTCTTGCACAAGGAGCCTGAACCAGGGCTTTGTTACCCAACATTGCACAATGCCAGGGAGAAGATGAAGCAGCAACGATCAAGTAAGGAGCTGAAAAATATTACAAAATCTTAATCCCCCCCGAGACCCTCGAGGGTGCTTTAAATACGGAGAGAAATTGCCTAATTAGCTTTTTTTTTTTTTTTTAAATGGATAATTGCCTTCCTGAGCTTTCAGAGGCAGCTTAGCAACCTTTTAACAGAGGCGCAGCCGCGGCGCGGAGCGGCAGGACGGGGCTGGAAGGGGTTTTATCCCTTTCCCGAAGAGCTGCTGACAGTAAAACCTCCAGCACCACAGGCTGGGGCTGTAATGGGCACTTGGGTGTCGTTAGGAAAAACACGATTCCGAGGCCGCTGGTCAATACGTGTTCACATAAAAGGCCAATGTTCTAATATTCATAATCCCCGGGCCCACGGGGCAGGGCTTTAATGAAAGTCTCTCCAGTTCTGGGCTCCACAACATCAAAGAGGCCAATAAAACTCCTCTCACACGCTGACAGGCAGGAGGCAGGCGGGGAAGGCAGCGCTGGGGAAAGGCCCTGCGGTTTGCCTTGGATGGGGCAGCCTGGGAAAGGGCACGGAGCAACCCTGTGCCCAGGAAAGGGGCTGTCCCAGAGGCACGGAGGCACCTTGTGCCTGGGAGAAGGGGTCTGGAAGAACCCTCCAGCCAGGAAAAGGGCTGGGAGCAGCACCCTCCAGCCAGGAAAGGAGCCTGCAGCACCACCCTGCAGCCAGGGAAGGCAGCCCGTGCCCTGGGGAAGGGACTGAGCAGCCACCAGCCCAGGGAGAAGCCGTGAGATGCTGCTGCAGCCCCGAGTGCGGAATACGGCCCATCCGGAGGGCACCCAGGTGCCGGGGGCGGCCCAGCCCGCATCCTGCGCCCCTGGAACGACAGGATGCAGCTGCTGCGGCGCGTTCCAGGCAGCAGCTCCTGCTCTGCAAAACAAGGCGGGTGAGGACGAGGGGGAGCCGCGGCGGGGGATGAAGGGCACCATTTAACGCCTCTCATTGCTAGTCAAGCCGACATCCTGCAGAGGCACAGGGAGGCACAGATCCAAGGAATCGCAGCGGCGGCTCTCCCGGGGCAGCCCCGCGTCCCCCCTGCAGGTCCCTGTCCCCCTTCTGTGCCCGGCTCCAACTCCCTCCTCTTCCTCCTCACCGGGGATGGAGCCCCCACTGCCAAAGGGACCTCGGGGGACAGCTGAGCTTTCCCTCGGAGCCGCACGGCTCCTCCCTGGGAAGTTTATGACCCGGGAGCACTAAACCCGCCTTCCTCCCGGGTGGGATTATTTAATCCAGCAGCACTCAGAGCTGCTGCCGGCGGGCTCCGGGATCGCTCGGATGATCAGAGCCCGGCATCCCGCTCCGCCGCCCCGGCTCACGCCGAGAAGGGGAGAAGATTCAGCAAACTCCAGCGGACACCGTGTTTTATGGGATTTTTTATTTTCCCAGTCAGAACACGTGTCATTAGCGATTCCTCCTGAAAGGAGCAGCTGTTCTTTGGCCATTACTGCTCCAAAATTAACCAAGACGGAAGAATTCAATCGCATCCCTCCTCCCGGCCCTGCTGAGGGCTCCATTAAGGGATTGGGAGCATCTTTTGCTCGGAGTTCACCGGCATCCGCATGCCCGGGAAGGCGCACACAGCCTTGAGTAAGCCACCAGTAAACCACAAGTAAACTCCACCACGGAGCAACCCCAGAGTGAATGTTATCAGCAGCAGCACCGGTGTGGGAGACGCTCCAAGCTGCCGGGCAGGAACCCGGCCAAGAACGAGGAGGGAGGATAATCTCCAGAAGAGCCAGCCCCTTTCTCCCTTCCGCTCTCAATCTCCGCGAGGATATTTCAAGGCCTCCAAAGAACAAAAAAAACCCCCGCAGGAGCAGAAGGAAACAAAACTGAACCGAAGGAACAGGACGCGGCAGGGCCGAGGGGCAGCGCGGGGTCAGGCGGCACCTGCGCGCCACGGCCTCGCTCCGGAGCAGCTGGGAAAGGGAGGGGCGGCCGTAATTCCATCAGCAGCCCCAGCAAACAAATAATAAATAACAGGAACCAGTAAACAAAGCTGAGGCATAATCACAGGCTTTGTCAGAGCGAAAGCCGAGTCCAAATTTATATCCTCAGCACCAAAAAAAGAGGCAGTTCCCATAAATTTCTGTACCTTTGAGGGTGATGGATGGCTGGTCCTTGGGGTGGCACAGGGGGAGAACAGTCCCGCTGGGCCAGGTGGGCACAGTGCTCATCCCAAATGGGGATCCCAGGCCTGCACCCCACCTTTCCCTTCCCAACAGAACGACTGTCACAAAGTACCATTGGAGGTCACAGCAGGCTTTTCCAGCAGACAAAAGTGCAGCTTTTCTTTGGAATAGGCCCCAGGAATCTGGGAAGATGCACAGAGCTGCCTGGAAATTACCTTGCTTCCGCCACACTTGAAAAAAAACAAAACTCTTCTTCTTTTTAAGAGGTGAAGCTGGGAACAGGGCTGGGAAACCCAACTCCAGCAAGCACATACCTGGAAGTTTGACCGAATCCTGGTCAATTCTGTTCTCCTCTCTGTCCAGGTGCTCCAAGCCCACTGCTTCCGTCCTCACAGGGGTGTCCTCAGTGGCAGACAGGGTGGTGTACGTGCTGATCACCAGCATTCCCAGCCCAATCCACAGGATAATCTGCACGGAGGGCCAGAGGGACAGTTAGCACAGGAAAACCAAGGGGACTGCTCCCCACGGCATTCCCACGGTGCCTCCACACAATTCCGACCTCAGCACAGTGACACGTGTCAGGGAGAGAAGAGAAATGTCAAACAGGAAAAGCAGTTGCTCCTGGCTGAGGTTCCTCTTTGGGTGCAGAGCCACGGGAATGGGAATTTCAGAGGCTGGAAGCTGTTGGAAAGGCGGCTCCTGCATTGGAAGGGCTCAAAAGTGAGTGGACAGGACACAGGGATGGAAAAATGCATGTGGCAGACACAGGTCCTGTTGCAAAGACTCATTCCCTGGTATTCCCAGCATGAGAACTCCATGAAACCGGGTCTGGCTGAGCACAGAGGAGCCTGGCCTGGTTACAGCACCCAAGGATTCCAGGGAGCTGCTCAAAAATCCTTGGTTTTAAAAGCAAGGGTAACATGTCCACACACAGGTCCTGGTCCCAGGGCTCAACAAGCTGCTGAGAAGTGACTCCCTGATTTCCAGAAAGCTAGGATCAAACAGGATAAAAATAGAAGGATGGAATGTGGATCCCATGGAGGGAAGGGCTCTTGGAATTTCTCTACCTCAAAAAGGAGAAAGTGATGAGCAGCAAAAGAATTTTTACAGCTTGTTATGTGATGACAAACTGATCTAAAAGGATAGAATTCCACATGAGTCATGGGAAGTGTTGGATGGCACTTGGACAACCTGGGCTAGTGGAAGGTGTCCCTGCCCATGGCAGGAGGTGGAACTGGATGAGCTTTAAGGTCCCTCCCAGCCCAAACCATTCCATGATTCTACGACTCATCCTCTTCCCCCCAATCCTCACTGTGCAGATTTACATCCCAACCCACAAAAAGCACAACAAAAAGATGCTTCTCAGTGTGGGGAAAACCAGGAACGGCCACAGGGAGCACTTCTACCACTGGAAGCTGCCAGAAAACTGCAAATCAAGGGGAGAGGTGAAATTGGAAGGAGGAATTAAAACATTGGCTCTTCCAGAGGGGGAGGAGGGGCTGATGCTTTCCTCACCCGCCTCGTGCTGAGGGAGGTCGCCCAGAAACATGGAGCAGCATGGTCAGAGCCGGGACCAGGAGACCCCGGAGGGCCCGTTCCCAGCACACCCCGCAGATGGCCCGACGCCTTCGGAAGGAAAAGGCTGGCGGGACACGGAGCAGCTCTGGATCAAGGGCAGCGTGGCCAGGGAGCAGAGGCCAGACCTTAGAGCTGCTGCAGAGGAAACAGGAGCAGAATGTGCTGCCTGCCTTGCCCGGGGTGCACAAAGAGCAGATATCCTGCCATCCACCCCCCCGGGCAAACGCCGAGTCAGCAGGCCCTGCACTGCTGCCCTGGGCTCGAGCTGCTCCACTTCCTCCCCTCCCACAATCCACGGCCCCGGCACAAATGCATTTTGTGCCTGGGAGGCTGTTCTGGCACCTTCCAGAAACAACAGCGGAGAGGAAGAGCGTTTCCACAAAGAGGATCTATTCTGGTGCCACAGGAACCAGGAGCAACGTGGGAGAGGAGGGAACTGTAGGAAACGGCTGAAAACATTAAATGCTTTAAAAGGATTTTTGTTGTTTCTTATCTTAGTGGGGAACCAGGGGCTCAAATGCCTCGGATTGAAACCCCTTTGATTGTTGCACATTTGGAGTTCAGCTGCGAGCTCCCGGAGCAGCGGGTACGGGCACACGTGGCAGTCGCACACAGGCTGGGCTGTCCCTGAGCCGCCCTCACCCAGCTCCCCCCAGCACCCCCCTCCTCAACTACCCCCTCCCCAGCTGAAGACCAGAATAAAGAGGTCCATGATTTGGCTTAATTCCATGGAGATGCTTATGACATGGAAAAGCAGGCGGTTTGTGCTCAGGGGACCACCAAGGCAATTGAAGGAATGGGAGTGAGGGCTGCAAGGACTTGGGGGCTCAAGGAACCCATCCAGGCAGAGGAGCCACCAATCCCCACAGCATCCAGAGATCCTGAAGCGAGGGGAGGCTCAGCTCTGCAGGGCACTTCTGAGCCAAGGTCTGGTCCCATGCGAATGATCTCCCCTAGACCCAGCGATCCCACCGAGAGCAGAGACCCTCCTGCTGAAGCCTCTCTCAGCACAGACATGGTGAGAGGCTGTGGAAAGCCCTGGGGCAGGTCAGCACGGCCAGGGCCTGTCTCCCGAGAACCACGCTCCGAGCACGGACGGGAATTCAGGAGAGGAAGTTTACGCGGCCGTTTCCTCGGCCAGCCGCGCTCCCTCGGCCCTCCTTCCTCCCAGAAGATGACTCCAACTCTGCACAGCAGAGCCATTAGCTCAGCCCTTCTCCTGCAGCCACGGGAAGCAAACACGCTGCATTTGTGTGGCGTGACGCCATCCCCGTCCTCCTGGACACGGAGCGTTCCGAGGGACGGAGTCATGGCGAAGGAATGCAGAGCCCCGGTCACTGCCGGGTCCCTCCTCGGAGATGCTGTGTTTGGGGGGCTGTACCCCTGGCCGTGCTGGTGGGGAAGGTGTGCTGGCCCCTGCGCTGCCAGGGAAGGGCACAGGGAATCTCTTTTCCACCCGCACAGGAGCGAGCCGAGGGGTCACTTCCTGACCTCCGGCAGCTCCTCTTCTCCAACTGGGACAACAGCAGCTCCGGCCTCCCTAGGAGGGGCCTCTCGGACAAGCTTGTGTCAACACTGGGAAGGCAACACCTTCCTGTTGGCAGTTACACACTCTGTTCACAGACCCCCACACGCCCTTCGGCAGCTCTGCCAAACCCGGGGCTGCCGGGGAGCAGCGGGACGCGGACCTTTACAGGAACAGATGCTTAACCACAAGAAAGGGAACACTCTCCCTGCTTCACTCACAGCACTGTGTGCCTGACTCCGGGCTTTTGAACTGCTCTGGGACCTGCCTTTCCAATCCAACCCTTCCACCCAGGGCACTCCCAGCCCAGCCCGGCCGAGCAGCAGCTCCAATCATTCCCAGTTCCCCAGCAGAAGCCCTTTGCTGGCCTATTTCCCTCCCCAGCCTGAAATCCTCTTCACTACTTCTAGTGCAAAATCCCTGTTTCGTAGCCTCTGTTTGCACCATCTCCTGTAGAAACCTGACCTTCCATGTCACCACCTGCCCGACACTGGACGCTGCTGGGTGCCAGAAGTGGCCCAATAAAAGCAGCCAGTTCTCAGCAGCACAAGAGCCAAGATAAGCCAGAGAAGTGTAAAAGCTGGCGCTGAGGTTCGCTGCTCTGAAGGAGGCTACAGCTGATGGAGGGGAGGAGGGAGAACGTCCATGTACGCTGTTTGGACAGGGACAGGAAGGGAAGGACAGCTGAGCCCAGGGCTGTCTCCTCTCCCCCTGCCTGCCACCTTCCTCAGGAGCTGACTTTGATGGAGTGGAGCACCTGATCAAAGGAGAGCAGGAATGAAGGAGGAGACCAAAGACAGAGCTCCAGGGAAAGAATAAATGAGCCTTTGCAAAGACCTGGAGGGAGGAGGAGAGGGTGGGCTCCAAGTTGGGCTGTGGAGGTGGGGAGGTGCTGAGCAGCCGGGCTCGGGCTCCAGCAGGCAGGTGTGTCCTCGCTCGGAGCAGGAATGCAAACCTGACAGGCAATGGATCACTCAGGGAAGGCTGGACAGCTTGCTGCCAGCCCCTCGAGGGGCTGATGCTTTAGATAAGCCCTTCCTCCTTTGTGGGGATTTCTGCAGGACAAACATCTCCCTCAGCCTCGTGACCGGGTTTGGGGTCAGGCATTGTGAGGGCCCCAGTGTCCCACCCCAAGCAGCCAGGCTGAGAGCTCAGCCTGTCCTGAGTGCAGCCTCGAGGCACTGCAGGGAAACACTCCGGCTCAGCCGGAATAGAAAGCAATTCTTGAAAGTGCTCTTTGTTTCCCTGAAAAACCCAGGCTGGCATTCAGACTCCTGCTCGGGGTTTCACTCAAAGAAGTTCAGAGTTAAGTGTCAGAATTCAGAGTGAAAGCTGGAAAGTTGGACTATTTCCTTGTGTCAGGGAAAGCACAGGGAAGAAAAAAAACACACCCTGCTTAAAAAATTCACGTAGGTTTGCAAAGCCACAAGTCATTAAGCACAGAACAAGCCACCAGTTCTGTGGGCCCCACAAAAACGTGCTGCTCTCCCCTGCTGACTCTGCACTGTGCCCAAAACCTTATTCCCAGCCCAGCACTGTCCTGACTGGGAACGTTGGGACAGGGGCCTGTGAAAAAGGCAGTGGATTAAATTATTGTTAGAAAAAAACCCCAAAACCTGTTAATTTCAGCCCACGGTATTTGCAGGAGCAGAGAGATCAAGCCCAGCAAAGAGCCACTTTGTTTCAGTCCCCGAGGAGGCCAATTCAAACTGGAGCAAAAGGAAAAGTTAAACTTCTAACAGCCTCCGAACGACCCCAATCCCTCAGAAAATCAATTCCTGAAGCAACACCTCTATGTGTGTGTTCCTTTTTACTATTATTTTGGTTGAAAGCAGAAAGCTGAGGGTCGGCAGCACAAACCACATCGTGGAGCCCTGTTTGTTTTACCCAGCCCGGGCAGGTCGGGATGTGAGGCTTTAAGGTTTTACAGGCTGCCTGGATTTCCTTTTCTGAGGATCCAAAACCTGAATCCCACCAGGAGGAGGACTGGAAGCAGCACTTTATGCACAAAATGACTGTTTCACTTGCTGCTGGAGGGACGAAAAGAGCTGGTGTTCCAGCTTGGGCCAGCACCACTGTCTGTGCATCCCTAAGATGGACACCCACCCAGAACAGCTCCCACCTGTACTGGGCAGACTGGAGGGGGAGGCTGGAGGAGGTGCTGAGCAGTTTCTCTGCTGCAGCCAAATGGAGCACGTTCCCAGGCTCTGCAGAGGGCTTAGGGGGATGTCAAGCAGCATCAGCACTGACCTGTGAACAAAGCGCATTCTTGTGGATCTTCTTGTAAATAAGAGCTGGGCAGATGAAACAAATGAGGCTTCCCATGGTCGCACCTGTCAGGCCCAGGACTGTTTCCACTGGGGAAGAAGAGGAAAAGTCAGCAAAGGTCTTTTCCAGGAGTGCCAGAGCAGCAGCACGGGACAGCTGCCAGAGCCCCCGGGCAGGATGGGGTGTGAGTCTGGTCACCCCAGCCAGGAAAACAAATAAGAGAGACCAGAGAAAGCAGCCAGCCCTTGTTCCCAGCTCCTCACTCACCATTCGGGATCATGATGCCTCCGACCATGGTTCCAAACACAACAGCCAACGTCAGGGCTTTGAACCGCAGCGGGGGCATGTAGCCCCCGGCAGCAAAGGTGCCGTCCTTCTGCTGGGAGGGGAAGGGTGGAGAAGGAGAGTTTAGCTCCTGTATCACAGTCCCCAGCCCCTCAGCAATTCCCTCAGCAATGCTCCCTGCAGCTCCAGCCCATTCCAAACGTGATCCCCTCAGCTGTGCCCCAGTCCCTGTGCAGGGACTCAGAGAGAAGCCCAAGGCCAAGGGCAGGAGGAAGGAGCACAGGGGTGCAGCAGGAGGGAGAAGTCACAGGGGAAGAGCTCTGGCTTTACTAGGGAGGTGTTCCCCAACAGCTCTGCCAGCAGGGCCACAGGAGCAGCTCCTCCGACTGGGAGGACACCCCAGGGAGATGGCAGGGGAGGCTGGGTGCTGCTGGGCAGCTGCTGGAGGAATTCCAGAGGCCCTCTGCTTCCCACCCCATCCCATCCCACCCCTCGAGTGGGAGGTGTGGAAGGCAGAGGCCCCAGTGTGCTCTGCAGACCCGGCGGGTCCCGGCTCTGCTGCTGCACAGATGGGAGAGGAAGGCAAAGCGACACCTTCAGAGCCCAGCCAGCCACGAGCCGAGCCCAGGCGAGATCCAAAGTGTTCCCAAGTGTTTCCAGCGCTTCCTCCTCTGCACCCGCTGGCTCTCACCGACTGTCTGCCCCCATCCTCAGGCCCTCCCAACGTGAGAAAAGAGCCGGGGGCTTCTCACAGGCAGAAGTGGCAGGATTTAGAGCTATAAATTGCTCGAGTTTTATTTCCTGCCTAGGAGGTTTCTATTTATGCGGATACACAAAGGCCTCAGAACATTCCCACAATCTCTTACTGTTATTTGCTGAATCCCATCGGCGCGCTCCGTGCGCACAATGCACAGAGGAGAACACGCCACTGCCACAAGGGACTCACAGTCTCCAGCAGACAGACCAGCTTCAGTCACAAAGGCTGGCTGAAGAGCTGGCCCTGGGAAAGGTGGAACGTGTGGGAGAGGGCTGTATCCCATATCCCACCGCCCGCCCCCGCACCGGGCCGGCACCGCAGCCCGGGAGGCGCTGGAGGAAGGGGACATCCGAACCCGGAGGGGAAAGGGCTGCTCCAGGGCTGCTGACAAAGGTGCTGGGTGAGAATAATGGAGCAGGAATGAGCAGGCACTCAAGGAAGCAAGAAGAAACGGGGCTGGGCTGGGCTCCGAGGCCGGGAACAGGAGCTTGAGCTCAATGAGTTGGCCAGCAAAAGGACGGCAGCTGGAGCAGCAGGAAATGAGGAGGCTCCGCTGCTTCCAAAAGCACATTTCTCCCTCTTTCTGAGGGGAAGAACCACCTCGGCTCTGAGCTGTGTAACGTGTCTGTGCCAGAGCTGGAATCCCCAGCGGAGCAGGGAGCAGCAGCCACGGGACATGGGCTTTACACTGGGAACTCCAGCCCTTCAGCCCATGGAATTCCTCTGCAGAGAGCACACGAACCTCCAAGTGCCAGGGATTAACCACTGTGCAGAGCAGGATTTAGAGATGGCCACAGGCCCCTGCTGCACTGTCACCACACCCTGGACACTGAGGATTTTATGGGAGTTGAGGCTTTGTCCCTCTGGATAGCGAGTACCTGCCACATGCCATTATCACCAGAGTCTCACGGAGCCAAGGCAGGTTTGGGGCCCAGCCAGAGACCAAAGAGTCACAAAAACCCTTCAAAAATCAAGTTTCACACCAAGGCAGCCATGGGATCTTACCTGCTGCTCAAAGAGCAAGGTGTTCAGTGCCTGTCTGCACGGCAGGATCATCATCGGGAACCCCACTGCCACCGACATCATGAACCCCACTCGGATCATCTCCGTCACCACGTTGGAAGGGAAGTTCATCAGGACGTTCCCAGCAATGGCTTCGGTGTAACTCACGTAGCCAAAGAAGCCCACCTGGGGAGGGGAGCGGGGTTGGACTCCAAAGCACTTCCCACCTGCTCCTCACAGAGGGGCAGCACGGTGACCTCCCGGTGGAGCAGCCAAGTGGGAGCGTGAGGTCACTTCCACTGCCAGCAGCCCCAGCACCCCAAAACCTGGGACAGGTCGTTAATCAAGAGTGGGAGCTGCCTAAAAGCAAGTTTCTCACCAAATCGAGGGGTTTTCCTGGAGGAAACACTTTGCTTGCTGCCAGGCCCATGGATCGTCCCTCTCCAATGGAGGAGCTGTCACAATTCCCTGCAGCAGCCTGGCTCACGGGCCACAGTTCTCCTCAGGAATTACTAACCCAGTTTTATTAACTGCTGCCTTATGAGGCATAACTTCCTTCACAACAGGCTGGAAAAAGCTCTCCCAAACTCTGGGCAGCAGCCCCAGCTCCAGGCTGGGCCCGGGAAGAGCTGGGCCTCCACTCTGCCTCCATCCAAGGAAACATGCTACTCTGAAAATCTGGACTCTACCAATGCCCCCTGTGCTCTTGGGTTCATCACCTCCCACCTAACTCTGCTTTCAGCACGACGGCTTATCTGTCAGAATAAATACAGATAAGCAGAAAGCAGCCCCAGCTGTAGATAAATCCTCATCCCTGTGGCCCCTCCAGATTTCTGGCAAGGGAAGAGAAGGGGAAGTTCCTACCATGATGTAAAAGGTGGTGACCACGTTTAGGGAAGAAGCAAATATGGAGCTCATGATTTTGACAGACGGTTCATCCAAGCTGTCGTAAGTAGGCAAGACCTGACTGTGAAAAAGGTAAAATATTTAAGGAAACCTGCAGAAAACGGGAGAAAACCCCCAATCCCAGCCCGTTCTCTGCCTCAGCCCAGCAGCAACGAATCCCTGACACCTTCCCCCTCTGGAGCATAAACACCCGCTGCTATTCCACAATTTATACTGCTAATGCCAAGAGATTTCAGAACACTCATAACTTTTAAGTGTTGCAAAAATATTCCTGCTCTCCCCACCCCACCACGTGGAGCGAAACGTGTGATGTAAACATTCGGGTTCAGAAAGGGTTGCAAAATGAATGACCGTTTGTTCCCGGGGCTGCGGGTGGCTCCGGGCCAGCCCCAGTGCCGGAGATTATTGTTCTTGGAGCTCTCCGTGCTGATAATTAAAGCAACACAGTGTTTACAGAGGAAAAGAGGGAAGAAGGTTGGAGCATCCCACTGTCTGAAGGAAAAGTTAAACAAACAAACCGGAGCGCAGCGCCTGTCCTACTTCAGCTTGCTTCACAGAATGCCGGGAGCGCCAACTCCCCGGGATTTGGGGTATTTACAGCCTTGGAAAGCATGGGGAATGTCCTTTTTGACATCAGGTGCATATTTTAGCAACTCATTAACCTCTTGTTACTTTAATTCGAGCGGCTACATCCTGGGATCGTGTTACGGGAGGAACTCTGGGGAGAAGGGGGAGAGCGTGCAGGGAGATGGGAAGGGGTATCCCCAGCTCCAGTGGGCACGAAGCCATTCCCAGGAAGTGTGTCAGGCTGAGGCCGAGCAGGAAGATCCTTAACCCTTAATCCCTGAAAGTCAAAGGAGGCCGAGCACGTCGGCTCCAGGACACGTGCCGGGGCTGGAGGTACCGGCGGGGAGCAAGGCTGGCTTCCTGGGAGTCTCTCCTTTGGGATTCCTCCCCGGGAGTGAGGAGACTGGCTTCCCAAAGTCTCTCCCTTTGAGATTCCTCCCTGGGAGTGAGGAGACTGGCTTCCCAAAGTCTCTCCATTTGGGATTCCTCCCTGGGAATGAGGAGACTGGCTTCCCTGGGAATCTCTTCATTTGGGATTCCTCCCTGTCCTCTCCACAGCCACCTCCATTAGATTAACCAGCTACATTCCAGCCTTCAGCCTCCAAGAGAAGGGTCCAGCCAAACATCCAGGCTCGGGAAGGAAAAAAAGAGGGAACTGGGGAGGCTCTGCAGTGTGGGGGATGGTTATAAAGGTGATTCAGAGGTTAGCAAAATTAAACCTACCCAGCTGAGACTATACAGACAAAAAACATATAAAGAGAGAAATAGAATATATAGAGAGGGGAAGAGAGAGAGAAAGAGAGAGAATACATAGATGGAAAGGAATAAAAAATGTATATAAATATTGCCTGGGCTGGGGACAGTGTATTTTCCTGATGTTTGGAAAAAACACACAGCTTTAGATTGGGTTTGCCACAGAAGTGCTACCATGGAGCCCATATTTAGGTCCACACACACAGGTCCAGACCAAACCATTTCCCTGCAATTCCAACTTCCAGGAAAATTGTGCTGGGTACTGTGTGGCTTCCATAAGGAAAAAAAAAATAAAAGGGATTTGTTAACAAGGTAAAGCTGCAAGAGAACACAATTCCCTTCGCCAGTTGTAATGGAGACATTAAACAGCAAGCCTGGAGCGTGCCGGGGTAGGATCTGAGCTGCCAAGAGAGCCAGTAAGTGGGAAATGATGATTTGGATCTTGGAGTGGGTGTAAACACAGCAGTCTGAGCAAATTTTATCTGTCACATTCATTTACTGTTGGCACGAGACCCGTTTGCTGGAACTACAGGGGGGAAGCCCGGCTCTGCCAGGCTTCCAGAGGAAGATGGTCCTTCCAGAGGAGCCCAGTCCTTCCCGTGTCCAGGGCTGGATTTACACTGGTTAGAGCTGTCACAGTTCTGGCCAGGCACGTAGCACTCACGTGCTGCTTTGGTGCAGCAGGGAATGCTGCTGGAAACCTGGAATAGCCTGGTCTGCCCTCACCTTCTTCCACTTGTCAGCAGAAACCCTCACAAAAACAGGGAACTGCAAACGTGGAAATAGCCTGGTCTGCTCTCACCTCCTTCCATGTGCCACTAAAAACAGGGAACTGGAAATGTGGAAATAGCCTGGTCTGCTCTCACCTCCTTCCACATGTCAGCGGAAACCCTCATTAAAAACAGGGAACGGGAAAGGTGGAAACAGCCTGGTGTGCTCTCACCTCTTTCCATGTGCCACTAAACCCAGGGAACTGGAAATGCAGGAACCCTCCAAAGCCAACAACTGTGTGATCTTTGGAGTGTTCTCCAGGAAATTTGGGGAAGCAGAGCAGCCCCCAGCATTCACTACTCAGGGGAGGCCCTGTGGGGGTCACACAGTGGGGTGACACAGCCCCGCTGCCTTTCCTAGTGCTGCTCCAGCATTCCCTTCAAGAACCAGGGGAATTTCATCCCTTGTGCAGCTGCAGCAGAAGCTCCCGAGGAGCTGTTTGGCTCCAATGGTCTCGTGTTGCTCCGTTACAAGAATTCCCAGGTGAAATGGAATAACAAAAGGGTCTGGGAAACAAAAGGGTCACGACTGAATGAGAGGCTGAACTTCATCGAGCTGTAAAATACTCTGATGAAAATAAACCACCAAAGCAGATGGTATCTATCCCTTGCAGAACCTCCTGACCCTCTGCCCTCACACAAACTCACTGTAGGAACAACTGCCAGGGCTGCGAATGGCAGGTACTTACGACTGACAGGCAAAAGACATTCCAAAGATGGGGATGCAGCGGAAAATGCCCTCCCAGCGCATGTAACTCACTCGCTGCAGCCACTGCCCGCTGAAGAGCCCGTGATTGAAGGAGGACACCACAACCTGCAGCCAGGACAGAGAGCAGGGGTGAGGATCCAGCCCCAAACAGCTCCACGGCAGCAGCAATGCCAGGCTGGGATAAGAGGCAGCGTGTGACAGCTCTGCCGGGAGCCCCGTCCCAATCCCCCAGCTCCCCATCCCACCCGCACAGCTCCCGGGGCCACCAAGGATCCCAGGGAATATTTTAAGGGATCTGTGACATTCCCCGCTTGTTTGATGCCATCAGACATCACAGCACACACCAGGGTGGGGCAATTTCCACTGACACATTAACTGTGAGAATTACTGCTCAAAGCAACCTCTTTTGCACATTTTTAAATGTGTTTTTTAAAACGTGGTTTTAAATCCAAACAGGAAGCACCGTTGGCCTTAGAGAATCCTGTTCAGCAGAGAGAGACAAAGGGTCCTAAAACAGGATCCCACCTGCTGCTCCAGGGCCATTTAACAACACCAGCTCACCAAAGAGAAGGAAAAACTTCATGGAAAGGGGGAGGAGCCGAGGCCAGGGAGCTCCCTTGCCATGGACACGGGAACTGGCAGGAGTTGGGTTGCACAGGAAGCAGAAGGTAAATATGTCTGAATCTCTGTTTATAATATCCTTAGATGGGTTTCTAATCCCCAGAGATGTTTCAGTGCAGCCAACTCTTATGAATGTTGTGGTTTCTTAAAGGCACAGCCCCAGGGAGGCTCCACACCTCCCTTAGGAGGCAGCTCTGAGGTGTGATCCTGTACAGCCTACTAGAAAAATTATATGGAAAGAATTCCCACACCTTCCTTTCCTTCCAGTCCTGAAATTTGGGGGAGACGGGGCTGGGGCTCCATGAGGGAACATCTGGGAGGTGAAACTGGTCATTAAAAAGCAACAGAAAGTAGGAAAACGGGATTCCCAGTGTCCGTACCCACCACGAACATGAACACGGTGTAGAAGATGAGAGCCATGGCACTGAAGGACTGGATGGAGGCCATCATGTTCCTCTGGAGGCTCAGGGGAAGGACAATGCACAGGGAGACAGCGAAGAGCAGGACAATCCGGAAACTGCCCGACACCTGGAAAAGGGACCTGCATGAGCACCTGGAGCAGGGAGGATACTCAACACACCCACCCAACGAGCAAACCCTGGCACGGTTCGTCTTTCCAGAGTGAAAAGCAACTTTAAACAGTGACATTCTGTGTCTGGGGGTGTCTGAAGATGCTGCAAGCTCGGCGCTCTGTGGGCTCTGTCTGTGCTGAGCTGAGACAGTCACTGGGTGCCACTGTTGCTCTGCAGCGTGTGACAGGTCCGAGCTGGAAGAATCTGGGGGGTGGCTGGGGGGGTTAAATGCTAATTCAGCACAAGCTATTTAGGTATTTTCATGCAATTAAATAAAACCTAAATTTACTTGGGGAGACGAGAGATTGAAAGTGTTGAAAACTCCGATCCAGAAAATTAATCAAAGCCTCACACTGGTATTTATTATGGCAGAACACTCTGGAATGCTTGGAAATATTTAATACCTAATTTGGCTGCAGCCTCAACGCATCTTTTTTAACTTCACAGTCCCTTAATCTGAGCTTAGAAGCATCAGGCAGCACAGATAACACTCTACCAAAAATCCTTTTGCTTCCCTGCACAGCCCTCGTGCCGGCTCCGAGGAGCACCTCTTGCCTCCGAGCACCCTGAGCCAGCAGCGGGCTCATCACACGGCTGAGGAGGCAGGAACACAGAGACTTTGGCCACAAAAACAGCCAGGGACAGGACAAAAATCCCTCCTGAACTACAGGGAGGAGAGCTCAGGCAGAGGAACTGCCTGCCACTACCCACTGGGGCAGGAATTAAGGCAGGAAGCATTATCTCCCCCAGGAATCTGCTCCAGAATTAATAAGGGACCAAGTTAAAAAGAATTCCTTTGATGGAAATGCCTTATTGGAGTTTTACACAGCTGATTGTTTGCCATATGTCTGAGCTCCCCAGACTTCCCAGAGTCGAAGGCTCCGTGCACGAGGATCTCTCCCTGAGGGGTCCCCACAAAGCTCCCCTGGGACCCCACGGGGTGCTGAGCACACTCCAAGGCAGGAGCTCTGCTGTATCCAGGGAACACAGGGCTCAGTGCAAGGTCTGGGAGCACCACAGGAGTGATTTATTCACCTGGAGTCCGAGCATCTGGGCAAAGAAGTTGGAGCCCAAGTCCCCGATGACGACGTAGAAAGCGATGCAAGTGCCCAGCATCAGCCCAATCATGCTGCAAACACAAACAGGGACGGGTTAGGAGGGCCACGCTTCCTTCCTCAGCCTTGGGAAGAGCAGGACACCCCTTCTGCACTCCATCCCAATAAAACAGCCACCAGAGAACCTCCATCCACACCAAACACTTGGAGACGCAGCTCTGCCCACAACCCGTGCACGGGTTAAAAACCAAGGAAAACTAATCTTGGAGATGACAAGAACTCCTTCAACTCCTGGAAAAATTCAAAAGAACCAGAACGAGGCTCTCAGAGCCCCACACCCACAGCAGGGCCCTGCCATGAGAGTCTCAATATCCAATGGGCTCTCCAACATCTCTCCACACAATGGACCACACTTTAATGAAAAGATTGTCCATGAACTGCTTCTCCTCCCACTCCTGGACCACTTTCCTTCCCAGTTCCAATTATAGAACATCCCTGTGGCAATTACAGCCTCTTCTTGCATGGACAAGTAACATCTGAGGAATATTCTGTGTATTTTTAGTGCTGTGCAGAAGTTTGCAGCTGGGGAGAGCGAAGGAGCCGGCACCACTGCCTGCCCTGGGCTCAACATGCCTGGAAAAGAATCCCTGCTGGAAAAAGCAGGGCAGCGAGGATTGTGCCATCACCTGAGTTCTGCACTGGGGTCATGGGAGGCAGCAGAGTCTGCCCTGAGATGGAGGCAGGATTCCCCCTCACGGCATCTCGCAGGGAAGGGAGCACAGAGGGCAGGACCAGAGCAGATCCCGGGATCCAAGGAAGCAAACACTCCCTCCCACTAACTCAGCAGCAGGGATGTCACCCTTGGAAAGCTGCCACGAGTGACACGCCTGTGATTTCACAGCAGAGCAGGAGACGAGCTCATCCCCACCTTCTGCGCTCCCAGTGCCTGGGAAGCGCTCCCGTCTCCGGGAGCTCTGGAACGGGTGGGATGGAGGTGACACCTGTGAGCTGTGCTCAGGGGATCTCATTCAGGCTCCTGTTGGATTCCAGAAGGCAGGAGGGGAAGGAAGGAGAGCACAGCAAGGCTCAGAAAAGTTTTCACCAAAAACACCCAAACTGTTCATACTTTGAATAAGCAGCAGATTTACCTTGTTTCCACCAACATTTTTCCTGCTTTTCCATAGGCATGAAATGCTGGCATAAAAGGGAAAAAGAGAGGAAGTTAGTCAAAGAAAGGTCCAGAACAGGGCAAGATGTCAGTTCACAATTAAACACTAACAATGACACAGGGCAGTGCAGCAGGAACCCACCACTGGTATTTTGGGGCTCTTTCCCTCACCCTCCCACTTTCTTTTTCAGCCTTTCCCTCTGGAAACTGAAAACCACATAAGACAGGAACAGGGATGAGGGAAAGCCAGCAAGCAGGTTCTTTCTTTTCTATTTAAAACCAGAAGTGGTGTGAAGCAGCAGCCACACATGGCAGCCATTAAAGGCAATGGGAGAGAAAATATTCCTGTACAAGATTGTGTGTGGCGAAAGTTAAAGTGGTGCAGAATTCCAGTCCAAGTCCCCTTTTTATTTTTATCTTCCCCCTCGAACTGGGCCGCCCGACATCGCTGGCTGGGAGAGCTGAGCTGGTGCCCAGAACGTTCAATCCCATTCCCAGAATACCCAGTGCTCCCAACCCACACCAAAGGGCTGCTGCCAAGGCTTTGCTTTCTCCCCCTCCCATCCTCGGGTTGGAGCAGAAAACACTCAGTAGTCCTAAAATCATTGGGTTTTCTCTTAAAAAGACAATGCCAAGAAAACTTTTACTTCTATTTTTAGCTCGTACTGGGCAGAACGGGAATGGGGAGCTCCGGTGCCAAACCCAGACCACAGTGCCCAAATCTGTCAGTGAGGTCCAGCATGAACCCACCACCCTGGAGTCCCCTCTGCCTTCCCTCAAGGCACAGCCCAGCATTCCCAGCGCCCGCCAGAAAACAAACTCAAATCCTTTCTGGAAGCTTCTTCTGCTATTTTAAATATTAACTTCAACTCTTGATTTCCTTGGACTCTACTCGAGCTAAAAATTCAGGAAACGAGATGTTCTCCCACAGAATGAGCAAAAGGCACGGCAGGGACCCACAGCCCGGAGCAGGGATGTGGGGGAGCACCCAAAATAGCTGCTGGATCAGTGACAGGGCAGTGGGACAGCCGCCACCAGGCACCGTGCCCGGGCACGGGGAGCAGCCGCTCCACTCCGGCCTCCTTTGGGAATTCACAACCATGAGGGAAAAGGCAACAGCCCTGGGGGGTCAGGCCCACAGACGAAGGGTCTGGGAGGAGAAAGAGGAGCCAGCAAGAGGAAAACATCCCTCCTGGAATGGGTCATTAACAGGCTGAGCTCGGGGGGAATGGAGGAATGGTGCTGCTGATCCTTCCAGGGCACACTGCAGCCTCTGGATACGGACACAGCCACAGGTGATGCTGGAACCAGCCCATGTTCCCGGCTGTTCAGATTGATGTTCAATGAGAACAAGCCTCCAAACACTATGGGCAGGCGTCCCCACCTGGGGACAATGGAAAAATGGGATTCTTTATCTTCTCCAGGAGGTGATGACTGTAAAGTAAATGGTACAGTCAAATCCTTGGAATGGGATCTTGGAATGCCCCCAAACTAGGCAGAGCTTGCTCAGTACCCAGAGATGTCTTTTAAACCCAGTGCGGTTCCTGGGACAGAGCTTCAGCCCCTTGTCTTGTGGGGCTGAGCTGCCCCCCAGGAGCTGCCCAGCACAGCCCCTGCACATCCCGAGTGCTGCTGGAAGGGGAGGGATTCACTCATCTCCTGGTTGAAATCCATCTGGGAACTGCATCCCACTTCCCTCCTCACCCACACATCTCCCTGCAGCCCTTCCCCTTCACGCAGCGGTGACGAGCCACCGCCAGCCCCAGCCTGGGACACCCTTTGTGCCAGGGCCGTGGCTGCCGGTGTTCCTCCGGAAGGCACTGCCTGCCTGCAGGGAATGTGCACAACTTTCCTCCGCAGCTCAGCGCTGCCAAAGCCTCCCAGGAGTGCCCGCAGATGTCCCCGGGCCCAGCCTGCGGGGACAAAGGGGGTCTGTGTGGAGCTGCCCGACCTCGGAGCATTGGGATGCGGCGTGGGAGCGCTCCCTGCCCATGGCACCTCTCCCAGGGCACCGGGAGCGGGCACAGGCGCTGCTGCCAGCCTCCGCCTGCCAGGAGGAAGCTGGGAAGCATTACTGGCCCTCTCTGTATTCCAGCCCCTTGGCTTCGGGGCGTGCAGAGGATCCCTTCTTCCTGGGACACGCTCCAAGGTGGAGGGGACTCTCTGTCCTCCGGGAAGCAGCACACAAAGGCGTCTTGTGAGGGGCAGGGAGCGGCGGCACCGGCAGCTGGGCCGGGTGCTCCGGGGGCTCCCCCTTCCCTCTGGCACCAAAACAACCTCCCAGACCATGGAGCTTCTCCATCTTTTCCGTTTCTAGCAGATACAAGTCGGCAGAAGCCGGGATGTGCTTCCTGGGAGCAGCACCTCGGGCACTCTGAGGGAGGAGCAAACCCATCTGTCAGCAGCTGGTGGGAGCCCGTGTGCCAGGGCAGTGCCAGCCAGCTCCCTCCTTGCACAGAAAAGTAAGGGAGAACAAGGAAAAGGCAACTTTTCCTGCTGCTTCATATGCCAACGGCAAGGACTGGAACCCAAACGCCTCCTCCTGCTCCCCAAGTCAGCCAGAATCCCAAGAGAGGCCACGAGCAGAGGCCAATCCCGGCGCCAGCGCTGAGCTCCGAGGGTGGCCGGGCTCTGCCAAAACCCACCCAGGGATCTTCCAGATGTTTTTATTTTCTCAGCCCTTTGGAACCTTGCTCTGTTTCCTTTCTGCTGAGCCATAAAGGAGCTCCCAGCTCAGATCCAGGCAGCCCAGCTCTGTGCCAGGCTGGCAGGACCCGCTGTCCCAGCAGCGCTGGGTGGGGAACTCGTGCCCAGACCCATAATTAATTCATCCCAGACCCACAATTCATCCCAGATGGCTCCCGGCAGCTGGGGTTTGGATCATCTCCTCCCCTGCCCCGCGGAGTCAAAACAACTCAGCACCCATTAACTGGGCGGTTGGGAGCAGGATCCAACCCCGGCGCTGCCCCGGGGGGGAGGCCGAGGCAGGAGAACGAGGGAGGCTGGGAACTGCAGCAAGAAAACATTTGTTGTTCCAACAGCACCGCTGAGGAAACGTAAATTCGGAGGCCAAGGTCACACTGCAGTTAAAAGACGAGGAGGGCTGGGAAGCAGCCCCGGAGCTGGGATCTCACCGAGGCCGGGGTAGGTCCTGCGCTTGCTGAGGTTGGCCGACTTCACCAGGAACATGCAGGACTGGTGAGTCATCCACGAGCAGAAGATCAGCAGCACAGCTCCCAGGACGATCCCACACTGGAACGGAGCAGAGGGGGAAGAGACCAGCAGGAGATGGGGGGTCAGGCCCCCTCCACGGCCCTCCCACCCTCCCTCAGCACCCTCAGGTTTCCCCACGTATTTCAGCTACATTTTCCCCTCTTTCAGGAAGCTCTGTCCCCTTCCTACCGGCTGGGAGGGAGGTGCCAGCTCCAGATCACTCTCTCCACACCACAAGGACACGTGGAACACACGCTTGCTTCCCACAGCTCCCAAATGCACCGGTCCAAGCACCGAGGAGTGAACTGGGAGCAGGTTGTGGAGCAGAACTTCCACCCTGGCTCATCCCCCAGCGCCCTCCACAGCTCCCAGCAGGTTCAGGGAGCACAGACAGACCCCGACGTGGCACCTCTGTTACAAACTTATTTACCAACAACACAAACTCCTCACCCAGCTCCCGCCTCGCTGCCTACTCTGTCCACAGGGGTGGGAACCACGGGGCACCGAGCAGGTGACTTGGAACAGGCCCAGATCCCGATCCCAGCTGCCCTCTCCCTGCTGTCTGAGCCAGGCGAAGCCGTGGGCATGGGGGCAGATCCCAGGGAGGGCTGTGAGGGCACACCCGGTGTTCGGAAAAGCCTCCAAGCCAACTCACGTTTATCATAGGGGTAAATTCTTTGATTTAATTTTTTCCCTTCTCCTTACAAGACAGGCAGAAACGATCAGTTGGAGACCACAAGACAGGGAAAAACCCAGAGTTTGGTGCAGAAGTTTTGAGCTGGAGAATTCACGACTAAGAAAACCGCAGTGTTTGGAACACGGGATGCCCGATCTGGGTCTTCAGTGTTTCCTTTGCTAACTTTCCTTTCCAATCAGGGAACCGCCCCCCAAACTCGGGCCAGAAGGGCAGAGGTGGCCTCTGCCCGCCTTCCCCCAGAGTGCCCGGGCCTGGAGGAGCTCGCCGGGGCTTTAGGCTGCCACGGGCACGGACCGACACCCCCGCCCCAGCCCGGGGACACCGGCAGGACCCCGCTCCCCGCTCGGACACAGCGCCCAGCCGGGCGGCCCCTCACCTGTCGGAAGCAGAAGGGCACGGTGAGCACGCTCACCCCCACGATGCTGTTCACCACGTTCATGATCAGGCCCCAGTTGGAACCCGCCGCCGCCGCCGCCGCCGCCATGGCTCGCGGCGCAGGGTCCCCGCGGCGGGGGACCCGGTTTGTGGCCGCTCCCCGCGCCCCACGGCCGGCTCGGAGCCCCCGGAGCGCCCGGTACCCCCGGTCCCACTCAGCCGCCCGTGCCCGCCATGGCCCCACCGGGCCCGCCCCGACCCGGCACCGGCCACAGCGGCACTTCCGGCTTCCGCCGCCGCCGCAGGAAGTCACGGGGGTCCGCGCGGCCGAGCGGGGACGCTCCTGCCGCCTTGGAGGCCTGGACTCGCTGGTGCTGGGAGGGAAACCGGGGGGTCCCCGTGGTTGGGGGCACCCCCGGAGAGCTGAGCAGGGCCAGGGAGGTGCGGGAATGCACAAGGACACGCATCCGTGCAGATCCGTGCGTGGAAAGGCACGAACATGGGTGCGTGCATGGCTGTACATGCATGTGTGTGTGTATACACGCGTGACCACACATCTTGCGGGGGTCCCCGGCGTGATGGGGGCCCCTGAAAGGCCCCTCGAGGGTAGCCCATCACCCCCGGCATCCCCTCCCGCCTGCACATCTGGGCACGCATCCAGCTGTGCACACACATCTGCTCCCCATCCCAACCGGAGCCATCCCCAACTCTGCCGCGGACGTACCCCCCGCATCCCACAGGACACGGGAAAAAGAAGGAAAGATGCGGGGGGGCTCTGGAAGGGTCGCCCGAGGCCAGGCGTGGCGGCAGCTCGGAGTGGCACACGCCAAGGGCACGTTCCCGTCGGAACGAAACGAGGCGCTCGTATAATTTGCAGCAATTGCGATGGGAAACCGCAGGAATTCGCTCTACAAAAGGTTTGCAGGGAGGTGAACAGGCGGCCTAATTCCCTCCAGGTGCTGCGTGGGATCGGTAGCTCCGGCTGCGTTTTCCTGGCTCCCGTGCCAGAGCGGTGGCTGGGTCCGTGTGTGTCCTCGGGGTGCGATGGGATCCCCTCGGGAATGTCACGCAGCTGCTCTGGGGGAGCCGAGCCATGGTCAGGAAGAGGCCTCTGGGGGCTTCTCCGTGTCCGAGTGGGAGCCGGGGGCTTGGGAAATGTGCAGAGCCAGCCAGGAGTCCCCGTGACACGGGACGGGGATACCAGGGGAGCAGCCCCCGCTCTGCCACCCTCCTGTGCCACAAGCCCAGGGCTCGTCCGTGCCCATCCCCAGGGAACGGGGTTTTCTCCAGCTCTTCAGGTACCGTCAGCTGCTCTGCAGCTCTGAACACCCCAAATTCTGCCTCCAGCAGGAGCCGGGCTCTGTCCCAGCAGCACCAGGGCAGTTTCCCATCACAAACCTGCCGAGAGCAAGGGAGAATTCCCTGGAAAGCCCCAAACGCTCTGAACGGCCGGGCACAAGCCGGCAAAGGGCCCTGCTGGGTTTGAGAGCCAGCGGCAGCGGTCCCGCCACAGGATCCAGTGGGAATCCCAGGTGGCTCCGAGCCCTTCCCAGTCCTGCCCCATGGCCCAGATTCCTCCCACTGGATTTGGAGCCACAGAGAACAACCAGCCCCAGAGGATGCCAGAGCCACAATTGCTGTAATTAGAAATGGGGGCTCAGGGCTGGCTGATCCCGCAGGGACCCTGCGCTGCTTTGTGGAAGTACAAATCGCTCGGGATGTCCGGGGGCCGCTGCTGTGTCCGATGCTGCTGCGCAGGGATGTGCACACGTGTGCTGGCACACACACGCCGTGCTGAGCTGAGCCACATTCCCAGCTCCCACGGGTGACGCTGTCCCAGGAAAGCAGCTGGGTCCACCTCTGCTCCCACCCCATCCCACCCTTGTTCAGGAATTCACCTCAGCGGCAGCTCCGTGCCAGGAGCTCCCATGAACCTCCCATGGCACAGGGATGCTCTTCCCTGGAACCACGAGCTGCCTAGGAGCATCCCTGCCCTCCCTTCTTGAGGGACACAGCGCAGGGTCCAGGGGGAATGGGAAGGAATGGGAACCCCCTGTGCAGACCTGGGGCAAGCCCACCCACACCCCACCCCATGTCCCCCCTTCACCCAGGGACCGGCGCCCAGCACCCAGGGCCACCCTGCTCCCGACGGCTGGTTCCGGTGACAGATGCCTGGCAGATCCCGGGAACCACCCGGCAGGGATTGGAAAACATAAATTAAAACAAATTGCAGTTTTATATTGCAAATAAGGGCAGTTCGATGGGTTTTATTGCGGAACAACCATTAATGAAGTGCAGTTTCAGGCACCTTAATTGCTCAGGGACCAAAGTTCAGTCCGTATCTCCAGCACGGGCTGGGAGCCGCCGCATGTCCCGCGAGGGCCTGACAGGTTGGGAACGGGACTGGGAATGAATTTATGGGCATGATGAGGAGGATGGAGGCAACGGGCCCAACCCATGGGGGGGGGCGTTAAAGCAGCGTGGGACAGACAGCACAGCCTGTTCTGGGGGGAGGCGAGAGGCCGTGGTGTCCCCGCCACGGTGTCACCCCAGTGTCAGCCGTGTGGCTCGACAGTGGGTGCTCACCATGGGATGGATTTTGGGATGGGGGTCCCCAAGCCCTTGGGACGCTGCTGCTGCCCAAAGGCTGGGCAGGAGCGATGCAGATGCAGAGCCAAGACGGTGGGGGGTCCCGGGAAGCCCCCTTCGCCCCCCAGAACAAAACACGCGTGGGTGTGCAAGGCACGGAGGGGCGTGAGGGTGGACACAGCACCGAGGACACAACCACGGGGGATCCACGCGCAGCCCCGCACTCGCTGGACACGCATCGCGCCCCCGCCACGCGAGCCCCGGCGCCGTCACACCCGCGCGTGGACACGCTCCCCACCTGCACGTACCCACGCTTAGCACAGTGCACCGAGCTGTACCGAGCCGTTCCGAGCCACACGGTGCCTCACCGGACCTTACCGGGCCGTACGGAGCCTCACCGGACCTTACCGAGCCGCGCGGGTCCGGCGCGGCGCCCCCGCGCGCGCCCATTCATTGCCCCGCCCGCGCCGTGGGAACGAGCCGCGCGCGCCGCGGGCGGGAAGCGCAGCCCCGCTGCGGCCCCGCCCCTCCCCGCGCGCATGAATGGGCGCGCCCCGCCCCGCTCCGTATTAGGGCACCCGGCGCGGCTCGGGGGGCGGGGCCTGGCCGGGTCCGCCCCGCCCCCTGGCCCCGCCAATCAGAGCGGCGGACCGGGCCGTTCGCCGGGCTCCGGCCTTTGTTTGTGGAGGGCACCGGGGCCAATGGGAGCGCGGGACGGGGGGCGCTGGGCCAATGGGAGCGCGGGACGGGGGGCCCTGGGCCAATGGGAGCGCGGGGGGGGCGCGGGGCGGGGCGCGCGGCACGGCCCGGTCCGGCCACGTGCGCGCGGAGCCGCCTCCGCGGGGACCGGGAACGGCGAGTGGACCGGGGGGACCCCGGCGCGGCCGTGCGGGGCCCCGTGTCACCGGGCTGTGTCCACAGCGGGTGCCCCGTCCCCAGCAGTCCCACGGACACGTGCCTGTCCATGCACTATCAATGCCGGACCCCGGTGCCACCAAGGGCTCGGCACCTTCCTGTCCCGGTAGACCCCGGGGGGCCACGGCGGAGCGGCCCCAGCCCTTGCTGCATCCCTAGGATGCTGTGCCGGGTGTGTTGTGGGTCAGGGCTGGCCCCGACAGCCGGAGGTGGCAGCAGGGTTATTTTGTGCTTGGATGCTTGTGGCCGCACTCTCCCGTTGTAGCCAGGACTGGGGAGGGGGCTCTGGGCAGCAAATCCCAACTGCTGCAGCCCCCATGCAGACAGAGCTGCACCACACATGAAACCCCAGGGCTGGGACAGAGCCACGTGTAGATCTGTGTGCTGGGACAGGGTTCTGCCAAACACCGACTACACAGAGGGGACCCCACTGAGCAGGAGCCTCCCGAGAGGGCCTGGAAAGGACCAGCCGTAAATCCCCTCCCATGCCTGGGTTGTGTTTGGGATCTGCTGTCCTGTCCTTGGCTGTGAAAAATTTCCTGGCTCCCAACCGGCCCCAGCACCAGGCCATCCCCACGCCCGTGCCACGGCCACAGTCACGGCAAAGCCGGGGCACTCCCAGCCCAGCGGCAGGAGGACGAGCTCTTTGCTGGAAAGGTGAAGGTCACGGTCGTTTTCTCCGTCACAGGCAGCTCTGAGCTCCGTGTTTGTCCGTTCCCATCCCTCCAGTGCTCCAGGACACCATCACAGCTGAGCGTCGCACCGGCCGTGGCACTGACATTCCCGACTGGGAGCCATGGTGGTGGTGGCTGCTGATGGCCAGGCCAGGACATGCTGACTCTACTGCAGGTTTGCTCCTCATCCCCCTCCCCACGTCTCCCATCACCAGCCCACAGCTCCAGCTCCATCCCCCCATCCAGCCAGGCCTGCCCAAACCACGACGCTGCCCAAATCACAGCAGCAGCACTGAGCACACGGGCAGGGGCACAGCGCCGGTGGCACCTGATGGCCGGGACAGCGGCCAGCCCGGGCCGGCCCTGCCGCGCTCTCCGGCAGCCGGGGAAGCACCGGTGCATCTCCCGGGGCCCGGGGAGAGAACAAAGGAGGGCAGCTGCAGCGGAGGGAGCGGCGCTGCCGAATGCGCTGCAGCGCGGATAATCCACCCCGGCACAGCCCCCGGAGCACCGGCAGCTCCGGGTGCGGGGAGTGGCCGCTCGGCCCGAGGTGTGAGGGCTGTGCGGGGATGGGGAGGGGGCTCATCCCGGCTCCCCACGCAGCCCCATCCCGGATCCTCGTGCCGTGGCCCCCGTTCCATCCCGCCCCGTGGCCGCGGCCGCGCTCACCCCGGCTAATGCCGCGCCATAAAGGAACCGACTTACATTAACGACTTTTGTCACCAAAGTCATTAACATAATAGGGCTTCCACATCAAAATTGAATATTAATGCTCCGCCGGCTGCGGAGGGAGGCGGATAATTGCTCTAATACATTTTCCAGTCGGATTTTCGCATCGCGGCAGCAATTGCATTAGCAAACCCGATTATTCCCACGGCCGGTACAATGGGATGGTTAATGGGAGTTAAGTTCCTGCCTTTTTCCTCGGACCCCCGAGCGGCTGCGGCTCCGTGCCCCCCACTGCCCCCAGCCGCGGAGAGCGCGGGGCAGGGGACGAGGGGAGCGGAGGGGACAGTGGTGCAGAGCCACCTCGTCCCTCCGCGCTGGCAAACACGACCCTTGGACACAGACGGCCTTGAGACGCACCGGGAACGCCGTGGCCAGCTGGAAAACCGCCTGTCCCTGGAGCCGTGCTGTGCTGTTCCGTGCTGTTCCGTGCCATGGGGAGCCCTAGGACGAGCCCTGAAGGACAGCAGAAGGGACACACCAGCCAGGGGGTCCCAACACAGAGGTGCTGGGGGTCCAGGGAGAGCCAGGGGTTGTTCCCAGCTCCTACCCCAGGAGTGCCAGGGTGTCAGGGGACCCTCCACCCTCCTTTCCCTTCCGTGGGGGTTCAGCAGCTCCCGGGAAGATAAAGCTCAGGAAAACTACTGAGGTTACAGCCCCTTCACTGCACCCCCAAACACGTCCCCTGTGCAGGGACAGGCCGTGCCCTCTGCCACCACACCCTGTCCTCAGGGTCCCCTCTTGCCCCCCCCAGGGGCACACCGTGCTCAGGGGGCTCTGTGGTGGCACAGCCCCAGCTGGGGGGGGGACAGGCACCGTGAGAGCAGCAGCAGTGGACAATGGCAGCTGCAGGGCAGGGGGGTGGACGTGGGGGGGATCCTCATTAAATTGACTTTAATTGTGCTTATTTGGCCTCACTTCATTGATCAACCTCACATAGCAGAGTTATCCCCACGGAGCAGGGGGGCTGCCCGTGGTAGGGGGCTGCCCACAGGGTTTAGACACCCACAGTGGGGGTCTGTCTGCCCACTGGGGCACTGCCCGGAGGAGGGGGTCTGCCCAAGGTGAGGGGTTCTGCCCACAGGGGATGCCAACTCATGAGGGCCAGTCTGCCGAGGGAGGGGAGTTGCGCACAGCAGGGGCTTGCCCAGGTTTGATGTTTACCCTCTGGGGATCTGCTCACTGTGCCCAGGGACACAGCCCTGGTGCTCCACAAGCCCTGCACTCAACCACTTCCCACCCAGCACCAGGGGCTCCCCCGGCCCCTTCCCACTCCCACTCCCGCCGGCGTCACTGTGGGAAGGAAGAGCCTGAGAGCTGCTTTTTTTGAGGTTTTTTTGGTTTTCTTTTTCAGTCACCAAACTCCTTCCCAGCACTCCCAGACCACCGGTGGCTGCACACTGTGTACCCCCACACCGGGATCTGCACCGCGCTCCCGTTCGGCACCGATTCCATGCTGGGATAATCCATAATGGCCTTTTCCCGGCCTTCCCCACGTGGAGAGGGATCCGACGTGCCTTCGAACGGCAGCCGTGGAGGTGAACGCGGGGGCTGGGTGTGCGGTGCCTCCGTGCTGCCGGTGCCATCCCGTGTCCTTCCGTGTGTCCCTCGGTGTGTCCCCGAGCATGGCTCCGTGCCGCAGCCGCACGTCCCGCTGCACCAGCGCCTGTGCCGGGCTGTGCCCCGCGGTGCGGCCGCCTGTTCCCGGCTGTCCTTGTCTGTCTGTCCCCGTGCCGTGTCCGTGCGTCCCGGCGCGCGCAGCTCTGTCCGTGCGGTGCCGGGGGGTCCCCGCGGCCCCCGGCCGCTCCCTCCTAACTCGATTGCCGTCCCGCGTAATGCATCGCCCGCCGTAATCTAATCGTGGTTATGAGTGATTGGGATTTATTTCAGCGTTGTCAATCAATTACAGCCTTTTATTGCAGAAAAGGAAAAAAGCCCAAAACCCCGCGGCAGGGACCCCGATGGCAGCCGCTGCCGGGCCTCTGCTCCCGGTACCCCCCGGTGCTGCTCCCGCTCCCGTTCCCACCGTGTGGTCCCTGGTACCCCACACATTGCTCTGCATGGCCCCCCCACATTGCACAGCCCCCCCCCAACCATGCACAGGCCCCCAACACTTCACTGCACATCCCCCAACACTTACACCCCCCCTCGCACGGCCCCCAACCATTCTGACCCCCCCACTGCAGCCCCTCAACACTGCACACCCCCCACCTTGCTCTGCATGGCCCCCTCCACATCACACAGCTCCCACACATTACAGCCCCTCACTGCACAGCCCCCCGGCATTGCACAGCCCCTCCTTGCTCTGCATGGCCCCCCATACTGCACAGCCCCCCAATCACCCCCTTACTGCACACTCCCCCCTTCCATCGCACGCCCCCCAACACTTCCCCCCCCGCCTCGCAGGGCCCCCAACCACCGCAGCCCGCAGCCCGCCGCTCCCCGGCAGCCCCGCCATCACCCCGCGGCCCGTCCCGGACCTGCGCCCGGCGCTGCCCGCGGCCCGCTCCCCTCTCGCCGCTCTTTGATCCCGCTCGCTCCGGCCCGGGGCGCTCCGGGGTGTGCGCGGGGGGGGGGCCTCGAAACCGCCCCGGCCGCGCGTGTCCCCCCCACGGGGGGGGGGCGCCTTGAAACCGCCCGCGGCGCCGGCCAATCAGCGCCTTGTTTACACTGCGTGATTGACAGCGCGCTGGCGCGGCGCCAGCCAGTCAGGGCGCGGGGGGGGGGCCCGCGCGCTGCGGCGGGGGGTGCGCGGCAACGCAATTCCCCCACCCCTCCGCCCCGAGCGCGCACTGCGCCTGCGCGCCGCTCCCTCCTCCCCATTCATCCGCCGGGCTTGAATTAGGCGCCGCCGTTCCGCGCCGCTCGCCGCGCGCTGATTGGCAGGAGCGCTGGCGGCCCGCCAGCCAATCGGGAGCGGCGCTCGCTTGACGCGCGGCGCGCGCGCCGGAGGAAGAATGGAGCCGGGGCGGGGGTGCGCGGGGGGGGGGGGGATCAATGGCCGGCGGGGCGCGAGCGCCGCGCGGCGGCCAATCAGCGAGGGGGCGCGCGCGCGGGGCACGCGCTCATTAGCATGCGGGGCGCGCCCGCCCCGGCGGAGAACGCGCGGCGTGAGCGGGAGGCGCGGCGGGGTCCCCCCACCCCCCCCGCCTTTTCCCACCCCCCCTTCCCTCTCCCCCCCACCCCCCCCAACCACACACCCCCGGTTCCCTTTGCTGCAGGAGCAGCCGGTGCATGGGCAGTGCACGGGCACCGGCAGGAGCACGCTGCGCACCCCCGCCACGGGACCGCACTCGCCCCGCGCGCGGAACGCCCCTCCGGTAAGTAACTGCGATCCGCGGGTGGGTTTTTTTTGTTGTTGTTGTTGTTGTTGTTTGGGGGGTTATTTTAATTTCGGACGCTCCGGGGTTATTGTTTTTGTTTTTGGTTTTTTTTTACGCCTTAACAATTTTTTTGGCGTTATTTATTTTGGTTTTTTGGGCGTTAATTTATTTTTTTTAATTGCGTTTTGGGCATTATTTTTATTTGTGTTTTGGGCATTATGTTTTTTTTTTCTTTGCCTACTTGGATTTATTACATTTTAAATTATTGGGCGTTAATTATTTAGCATTTTTTTAATTTTTTTCAATTTATCTTTTGCAAATTTCCTTTTTTTTTTTTTTGCATTTTTACCTTATAATTTATTTTTTCGCTTTATTTGTTTGCACCTTAATATTTCTTTGCATCTTTCCGGCATCAAAATATTTTCTACGTTCGTCTTTTTCCTACAATAATATTTTTTCTCTTCATCTTTTTTCCCCCAAAATATTTTTCCCCTGTATCTCTTCCCACCAAAATATTTTCCCCTTCATCTTTTCCCATTAAAACATTTTTTCCCTTTCATCTCTTTATATTAAAACATTTTTCCCTGAAAACCCGTCGCTTTAGAACGCTTCGCCTTAAAATTTTGTTCATTAAAATTTTGTGCGTGAAAACATTTGTTCATTAAATCATTTGCTCATCAAACGCTGCTTCACTAAGCCGTTTGCGCCTTCAAACATTTTCGCATCGAGCCCTTTTTGCCTTAAATTTTTTTGCTTTAAATATTTTTCCCTTTCAATTATTTCCCATTAATTTTTTCGCATTACACTTGTTTTTTTTATCTCAATTAAAAAAAAACCAAAACCAAAACAAAACAACCTCTTTCACATATTTTCCTCAGCTTCATTTAAGGAAATACACACGTTTTGTTCCCGGCCCGTGTTTCTCCCCCCGGGGCTCGCCCCGGCGTTCCCCCCGGTCCCCGCGGCCCCGGCCGGGCCCCCCGCGCCCCCCGGCCGCGCTCGCCGCCCCGCGCCCCTTTGTTCGCCGCCGCCCGGCCCGTGCCCGGCTCCCCCCGCCGGATTGGGCCCCCCGGCCCCGGCGCTGCCAGAACAATGACCCGGCGGGCGGGAGCCGCGGCCGGGCACCGGCAGAGACCGGGAACCGCGGCCGGGAGGCCGGGGAAATACCGGGAAACCGGGGCAGGGCGCCGGGGACGGACCGGGGAACCGGGGAGAGGAGGGTCAGGACAGCGGGAAATATCGGGGACGCGGGGCCGGGGGAACCGGGCTGGAGGGAACACGGGGAAACACCGAGGAACCTGGGCTGGGGAAGGAAGGAAACCGGGGAACCGCGGCGAGGGAGGCGCCGAGCACCGGGGAGACAACGGGAAGCGGGGAAGCCGAGGGCGAGCGGGGCCGAGCCCCAGGGAGCTACGGTCGGTGAACCGGGAGAGATAAAAGAACCGAGCACCGGGAAACCGGAACCCGAGCAGCGGCCAGAAAGGGTCGGAGCAGCGGGAACCGGGCCCCGGGAGCGGGGGCAGCCGTGCCCGGGCTCCGGGCAACCGGGGTTGGGAACCGGGAGTACTGTATAAAGGGGGGCTGCCCTCCGGGAGCACCGGGAACATGGAGTGGGGGGGCTGTGCGCTGAGGAAACTGGGGATCATGAACTGGGAGTAACTGGGGGAAGGGGGGGCCGTGCTCCGGGGATGGCAGGGAACAGGGACCGTGCGCCGGTGGTACCGGGGAACCCGGGGCCCTGCGAACCGCAGAGAAAGGGGGCTGTGTACCGGGGAAACGGGGAGCAGCGTGCTGGGGCGCGGGGGCTCTGGGGTGCAGGGATGGCCGTACCCCCACCCCGGCTGTGCTCTCACTCTCTCCTTTCTCTCCCCTTGCCAGGAGCGGAGGATGAGCCGACAGCCCCGGCGCGGAGCGCGGCACGACGCCCGCCGAGCCGGCCCGGCGCGGCGCTGAGCATCGCCCACGAGCCGTGTCGGGGTCCCGCCGAGCCCCCCGCGGGTGGGTGCCCCCGGCATGGACGGCCGTGACTTCGCGCCCCCGCCGCGGCTGCTGTCGGAGCGGGGCAGCCTGGGCCACCGGCACGGCACGGGGCGCGTGGCGGGGTCGGCACACGGGGCCGTGCAGCCCCCCGGACACTTCCAGCCCACCAAGTACTTCCCGGCGCCCATCTCCATGGCCACGCACACAGGTCAGAGGGGTCGGGGCGGCAGCGGTGTGGGGGGCCGGGAGGGGTTGGGAGGCTCGGCGCGGCCCCGGGAGCTCGGCACGGCCCCGGGAGCTCGGCCTCCCTTTGTGCCGACCTCGCTGTCACCGCGTCCGGTGGTTTTGGGGTGAGGACTCACACACACGGGGGACATCCCCCACCCGGCCGCTCCGCCGGCGCGGGAGGAGCGTGACCCCGGGCTGCGCCGGCGGGATCCCGGTGCCGGGACAAGGAGGCGCGTTCGGGGTGAACGAGGAGGCCGTTATGCGCGAGGCCGTGGGGCGGCGGTGGAAGGTCACCGAGCCCGGGCTCGGTATTCGGCGCCCAAGTGTCAGGGTGCGAAGGGGTTCGCGGCGCGTGTTCGCCGCGGCAGCTGCCGGAGCTGGACAAAGCGCGGCACACGGCCGAGCTCGGCACGGCCAACCAGCACCGGCGCGGGGTCACCGGATCCGGCGTCCGCGGCGAGCTGCCCGCGCGGCTTTGTCTGCGGCATGTGCTCGGCTGCGGCCGGGCAGGGCTGAACCGGGGTGCACGGCGCCTAAACTGGGGTTCGCTGCACGGGGGCTTTGAGGGCGCAGCCGGCGGGGAGCACCCTGCCGCTGCTGAGCTCCGGGATGGGGCCGGAGCGGGAGCCGTGTGCCGGCTCGGCGCGGCGCAGCCCCGGGGCCCCCCCCCCCGCTTCCCGCCGGCGCAGGCGGTTGTCTGGCCGCGGCACGGCGGCAGCGCCGGTTATTGTCGCCGCCTTGATGAGCTGTGAATACTAATAAAATTATATCTGCTTTAATGGGATTACAATTAGTGCGTGGATTAGGGCGGGGGGCACGGCCGGGCCGGCGCGGGGGGGTGGCAGCGGTGGGGGCTCTTGGAAGGAGGTGGAAAGCGGGGGGCACCGGGGGGTGCCGGGGAGGCGGCGCCGGATCGGGCCCGCGGCCGGGGCGGTTTCGCTTTGTGCCGGCGGCCCCCGCTGCCGGGACCACCGCCGGGCTCGGGGGGCCACCCTGGCTTCCCCCAGCTTTGTTGGGTGAGGAGTGCGGATGGGGGCTTGGAGCCCGGCCCCGGGATGGGGGATAGGGGTGGGGGCTCGGCCGCTCTCCGGCTCGCCGTGACCGCGCGGGGGACCCCGGAGGGACGCCAGCGCCAGGGTGCTGCTGGCTTCCCTCCGGCTTCCCTCCGGTTTCCCTCCGGCTTCCCGCCGCGGCGGCGTCCCCGTGCAGGACCCTCACACCCGCCGGGGCCTGGGCGACACATGGGAGCCCGAACGCACCGGAGGTTGTTAAAATAACATGGATCCGGCTAAAAATACCCCGGCAGAAACGCGCCGAAAAAAAAATTAAAAAAAAAAAAAAACCAGAGAAGCCAAACCCAACAACAGAACGAGCTAAAAATATTCCGGCTTTGGCAGGGCCGGCGCAGCCGGAGCGCTTCCCAGCGAGCTGCGCTCTGAGGCTCCGCGCGGCCGGAACGCTGCTGGGGCGGATGAACCGGAGAATTTAGTGGCCGGCACGGTGCCGGTGGGAGGGGGGCCCCCATCCCCAGCACCCCGTGTTCCCCCGGCACGGCCCGGCCGCGGTGCCGGCAGCCGTGGCAGCGTGGCGCGGTAATTAACGCCGATGATTGATAATTACCCCACCCAGCGCACGGAGCCAGCCCGCGGTTGGCCGTGGCGGGGCGATGCCGGTGCGGCACGCGGCGCCCGGGGGGCACGGCGGGGCTGGGGGGGCTCCGGCCGCGCTCCCCCAAATGGCTCCCGGCGTGGGGCCGGACTACACCTCCCAGGAGCCTTTGCCGGGCCCGGCGGCCGCCCTGGGAATGGGAGATAAAACTGTTTTCCTTGATTTTATTAAAGCCGTAACTCAGGGCCGCGCGTTGTTGGAACCGAGCGCTCCGAGTGGCGTCGGGGTTGGCACCGGCACCGGCTGGGTGATGGCACTGCCCGGGGATGGGAGGATGGAGACCCCCGGAGCCACCAGAGCCCACCCAGGCGGGGTGCAGCCTCTGCACCCCAATTGTAGTGGGTCCCACTGCCACAGCACACCCCGTGCTGAGCAGGGCCGGGGGTCCCAGTGCCTCCGCCACAAGCGGGGGGTGGGAAACTCTGGCAGAGGCCCGGCTGAGCCACGCTGGGGCCTGGCCGCAATTTTTGCCCTTCGGATGTTTTTGTGGACTAGTGGAGAGTTGTGACTGCGCCGGACTGATTGTCACCGTGGCCGAGCTCTCGGCCGGGAGCAGCGCGGCCGTGCCGGTGTGTGGCTTGACCAGGGGGATGTGCATGTGCCTCCCAGTGCCAGTGTGCAGCCTGCCCGCGCGGGTGTGCACCCCAGTGTGAATCCCAGTGCGAGTGTGCACCCCAGTGTGAATCCCAGTGCAGGTGTGCATCCCAGTGTGTGTCCCAGTGCTGACCCGCAGCCTGGCCTGGGCAATGCCGGTGTGCATCCTGGTGCTGGCACGCAGCCTGGCCATGACAGTGCAGGTCCCGGTGCACATCCCAGTGCATCCCAGGGTGCATCCCAGCGGCAGTGAGTCGGCGGCTGGATGTGCTCCCACACCTGTCCCCTCCCTGGATTACACTGCAGGCTGGGTGCTGTGCAGGTCCTGGCATGGTTTTCAGGGGGGATTTGGGTGGTGATGGTGGGAGGCAGGTGGGGACAGTGCCCCTGGCTCGGTGGTGACACAGGGCCGGGTGCCAGTGCTGCAGCCGCTCCGCATCGCTGCTTCCCTGGAGATGGGATCTGACGAGGGGCTGGAGGCTGCAGCACGGCTCTGGCACAGCTCCGGTGTAGGGGCTCCCAGCTCCCCCCGGCCCCCCATGCGGCGCATTGCCAAAGTAAGTGTCAAAGTTAAACCAGATTTGGAGATTAACTGGGCTGCTCCTTGGTAGCCACGAGGCGCCGGGGGCCACGCGTGGCCGGTGGGAGCAGCGGGATGTGCAGAACCCTGGATCCTGCGGAATTACCCCGGCTCTCGCAGAGTCATCCCCAAGTGGTTCCACTGTTCCTTAGTCATGAGCTGGATCCAGGCAGAGATGTTGCCACGTGCCAGGCTCTGGGGGACAGGCAGCTGCCACCAGCCCCTGGCACTGCCCGGGGAACAATGGGGAGTGGATGGGCTCCACGGAGAATTTGGAGGCCACTGTGCGTACCCCCAGCTCCTCGGGACTCCCAGCTCTGCCTGTGCCCTGACTGCCCCACAGCATCACCCCAGGGCAGGGTCTGACCCTGCTGGGTGCTGGGGTCCCCCAGCCCTGGGGGAAGCAGGGGTAGACGAGTCCTCCCCCCACCAGGACCCACATGTGTGACATTCACAGGAACTGCACAGGGTGCCCATGGGCCCACATTTTGCGGGGTTCCTGTGGAGAGTTCCTGTGCATGGCATCCATGTGACATCAGGAGTGGGGTGGGACATCAGGACCCCCGGGACCGGACCCTCCCTGGCTTCTCTGCGCTCCAGAAATGGTCTTGCAAGGCATGTGTGTGTCAGGTTGTGCTCTGGGTGTGCAGATCGTGCTCTGGGAGTCCATGCGTGCAGGGAGCATGGACTGAGCACACGCGTGTGCCAGCCGTGCCAGCGGTGTGTGCCAGCCGTGCCAGCGGCTTTTTCCAGCTGTGCCAGCAGTGTTTTCCAGCCGTGCCAGGAGTGCGCATCACCCTTGTGAGGCTCAGTGAGTGTGCAAGCGCTGAGTGTGCAGTGGCTGTGGCCAGCACAGCTGCCAGTGGCATTCCGGAGGGGATAACCCATTGGATAACACTGGGTTCACCCTCCTGGCCCCGTCGGGCACGTTCCGGCAGCGTTTCACCATTGCAGCGTTCGTGTAGTGCCGTAACAATATGGATTCAGTTGGAATTACAGCACCGAGGGACCCAGAGCCCGTTTATTCCCTGTTTGCCAAATTTTTAAAGGGGCCGTGTGGGTTGTGAAGCACGTGGGGGGGGGCTGGGGGCTGCCCACCACCCCCTGCCTGATTTGGGGGGGCCCGGGTTGCCCCTGCCAGGGTCCCTGCCAGCTCCCGGCCCTCCGCCCGCGGCCCCAGCTCCATTAGGAATGTTCCAGCCCCAAAATAGCCGAGGGAGAAACCCAACCCTGCGCACGTCCCCCCCGCCACCGCACAGCCCTGGGTCTGTCACTGCCTTGGGGATCCCAGAGGAGCCGTGGGCTGAACCCCCCCGAGACCACGGCCCCCCTCCACACGCTGGCCCTGAAACTTTCTGCTTTCCCAACACATTCCCATCTGTGCTGCACTTGGAGTGGGGGCGAGGAGCAGCTGGAGGGAAGGGAGCACCTCTTGTTGCCCCCTCCTGAGTCCCCCCAGTGCCCCCCACCCCCCTCGGTGCTGTCAGTGTGGCCGTGCTGAGACCTGGCACTCTTGTCACACGTGTGACCCTCTGCAGATTCGGGGCCAAGGGAAATTTCGTGCTGGAGCCGGAGCGATGCCGGCGGGGCTGAGTCACGGCACCGGCCTCGGGGAGCCCGGCCAGGGAGTTCCCAGGGTGACGCTGCCGGGGGGCGGCGGGGGGGCCGGGCTGGGACCCCGCAGCCCATCTGTCCCATGCTGGCAGCCAGCCCCACGGTGCTGTGCCCGTCCTGGCGCGGGGCTCTGCCGGCTCATCGGTGGCACGAGTTGTGCCTGGTCTCTGGGACTGGCAGCATGGGCTGCTGCGACACTGGTGGCTTATCAGTGACATGAGTTGTGCATGTCCTCAGTGACCCGTCCCTGTCGTGTCCTTGCTGTCACCGTGGCTGGAGGGGCAGAACCAGGGGGCTGCTCCGTGCCCCTGCTCAGTGCCGAGCGTGGCAGAGCATGAGCGTGCAGGGGGCCGTGGCGAGTGGGAGCGTGGGATCGGCAGTGCCGGCCACGGGGCCAGCGCGCACCGGGGGACCCGTGAGTCAGCGGGTGGGCGGTGGGGAGCAGCGGCCCCACAGCCCTCCCGGGAAACCCCGGCCCCGCCGCCATCGGGGCGGGGTGAGGGGTTATTTTTTTCCAGCCCGTTTCACAGCTTCCAGAAAAGTCTCGTTCTGGAAACCTCGGCTTCCCGCCCGGCACAGCCGCCCGGCACGCTGCCGGCTCCACGCCCGCACGGGGTCCCCCGGCACGGCCGGGGCTGTGGTGCACAGGGTGGGTTTGCCACGGGCAGGGCTGAGCAGGGATCCCCCGGGACGCGTTGGCACAGCGGGATGTGCCCACCCGTCCCGGTGCGTGTCCGGTTCTCAGGGCTGCGGGTGGGATGCGGCCGTGCCCCCGGCCCACGCGGCCCTGCCCGGCTCGGCCTCGCCACGGAGGAAGGAGCGAAGCTGCCTGAAACCACATCCCGACACTCATCCCAGAGGCATCCCGGTGGGATTAGCCGGGGAGCGTGGGCCGGCTTAGAGAGCAAAGCATCGCTTCCTGCCCCGGCCGGGCGGGCAGCCAGCCCGCGCTCCGCGCCACGCCACGCGTGCCGAGCTGTGCTGAGCCGTGCCGAGCCGTGCCATGGCTGCTCCGGCACACACGGAAATGGGGAGCGGGGCCACACGGTGAGGGGCAGCTGCTCCCCCATCCCAGCTCCCCCATCCCGGCTCCCCCCATCCCAGCTCCCCCCATTCCGGCTCCCCCCGCCCAGCCGCTGGCCACCAGCTCCGAAGTTTCCACCATGATCTCACGGCTTGGCCGGGATGGGAGCAGGATGGGGGGCGGGATGGGGAGCACCGGCCATGGGCCTCCCCAAGGGTGCTGGGGGCCCCCCCCGGGCTGCGGGGGAGGCAGCAGGGTCAGGGTCAGGGCTGTCCCCCCTCCTTGCACTCACACACGTGTGCGCGCACACACAAACACGGCACGGCACAGCCCATGTCCCTGGAGCTTGGGATTGTCCTGGCACTGGGAGCAGCCGGTGTCCCCTGGGGGGGAGCAGCAGCGTGGGGAGCCACACGCATGTGCAAAGCCTCCCGTGTGCTGGCACATGTGTGTGTGTGCTTAGGGCACGCACAGGGCAGGGCTCTGGTGCCCCTTGCACGGCTCTGCCGTGCCTCGCACGCTCTGGAGCGCGTCTGAGCCCCGTGGGGCTGGGGGTGTGAGGGACGTGTGTGCACGGGGGGTGTGACCGCACAGGGGACGCGGGCGCTCACAGGGGATGTGCACCTGGGACAGGGTGACGTGAGGGGTGTGAGCACGAGGGACGTGTGTGCACAGGGGCTGTGTGTGCACAAGGGACACAGTCACACGAGGGACACGTGTGGCACGACGGCTGTGTGTGCCCAGGGGATGCACCCCTGACTGTGCCCAGCCCCCCTGACTGTGCCCTCTCCCTGCAGCCGGCAGCAGCCTGATGGGGAGTGCCCCCCCCTCCTCCTTCATGGGGGGCTTCCTGAGTGGCAGCCTGGGCTCGGGGGGGCCCAGCCACCCCGCCGGCCCCGCCGCCTCCCCCCCAGAACCGGCCTTCTGCGGGCCCCACTCCGGCACCTCCCAGATCTGGTTCTCCCACTCCCACGAAGGTGAGTGGGCACTGGGGTGGGGATGGGCTGTGGGTGCAGGGTGGCTGGGGCAGTCATGGCTCTGCCCAGTGCCAGTGCCCACATGCATGGGATCCAGCCCCCCGGGTCAGTGGCTTCTGGGTGATGGGGGTGGGTACGGCCACCATTGTGCCCCAAAACCCCTGGGCATCCATGGGGACCGGGCTCAGACCCCACAGTTGGGGTTCAGGGTGGCCAGAGAGGCTCCTGCCGGGCTGCAGAGCCCCAGCTGAGGCTGGGCCACCTCATGTCACTGGTGATGATGAACTCGGACAGGGACGCCTGTGTTGGGGCAGGTGACAGTGTGGGGACCCCCGGGGCAGCCCTGGTTAAACCGAGTCCCTGTGCCCCCCCATGCGCTGGCGTCTCCGTCCCGCCGGAGGAGCGGGAGCGGGGCGGCGGTGCTGGCGCGGGGCCCTGGCAGCCAGCCCGGCTGGTAGTTTGACCGGCTGCCAGCTGGCTCCCGGCGTTCCGGGGGGGCACGGGGGGACGGGGACGGGCAGCGCACGCGGCTGATGGACAGCCCGCCCGAGCCGTGCCGAGCCGAGCCAAGTACGGCCACTGCTGACACGAGTTTGGGGGGGTCTCAGTTCCCCCCCCCGGCTCCCAGAGGATGGGAGGGGTCCCAGCCTGGAGGGGATCCCAGGCTCTGCAGAGAGTTCCCAGGTGGAGCGGTGCAGGTTGGGGTGCCGGGGGCAGGTGCCACCCCAGCCCCGCTGACTCAGTGTCCCCAGCCCCAGGGTACCCCCGCTTCTCCGGGAGCTTGGCCTCCACCTTCCTGCCCATGGGCCACCTGGACCACCACGGCAATGGCAACGTGCTCTATGGCCAGCACCGTTTCTACGAGAGCCAGAAAGGCAGGTACCGGGGTACCGGGGCCACCAGGGACCCCCATGGGGGCGCGTGTCCCCAGCCGGGCAGGGGTGTGGGGCTCGGTGCCGGAGCAGGTGGTACCGGAGCAGTGGGTGGGGTGGTGGGTGCCGGTCCCAGCCCCGCTCCTGCTTTTCGCTGTGTTGTGGCAGGCGCTGATGGGGCCGTTGTTTGGGTGGGACACGGACCTGACGAGCCCGACCCTTCATCCCGCTCCTCCCCTCACTGGTGCGGCCGCCGGTTGGGTGGGGGGTGCGCGGGGGTCTCACCCATCGCCCTCCTCTCCAGATAACTTCTACCTGCGGAACCTTCCGGCGCAGCCCCCCCTGCTCCCCGCCAGCCACGGCTTCCCCGGCATCGCCCGTGCCGCCCCCGGGCCCCCCGCCGGCTCCTGCAGCCGGGAGCGGGACGCCGGCCCCCTCCCCAAGACCCCCAAGGACTACGAGCGCTTCCTGGCGGGCAAGGAGAAGGGGGGCAAGGGGGACCCCAAGGAGCGGCTGCCCGAGGAGGACCCGAAGGAGCGGCACAAGGCGGTGCTGCCGGTGCCGCCCGAGGGGCACTGCAAGGAGGGGGTGCCGCCGCGGGGGTCCGGCGACGGGCGCCCCAAGCCCCTGGCCTCGTGCCTGCTGGGGGCCAAGGGGCTGGACGGGGACGGTGCCCGCGCCGCGCTGCCCAGCTGTGCCGGGAGCGCCCTGCCCCGCGCCGCCCGCTGCGCTCCCAAGGAGCGGGAGCCGGGGGTCCCCGAGGCCCCCCAGCCCTACGGCGAGGCGGTGGAGCGGCGGCAGATGCTGCACCACGCCGTGTCCTACACCGTGCCCGCCGCCGGCTCCTTCCCCTGCCTCCCGCTCCACGCCGGCCCCGAGGTGCTGTGCCCGCTGCCCGAGCCCCCCGCCCGCGAGCTGAAGCTCAGCGGGGCTACGCTGGTGCCCTCGGTGGGGCCCCCGACGGACAAGAGCCGCTCCTTCCAGGCGGAGTCCGGCGGGATGGAGCGCGGGGACGGCAAGGAGCGGCACCCCGAGGCGGGCGCTGAGCCCTACGGTGCCCCCTTCCACCACCCACTGAAGGCCGAGGGGCCGGCGGAGCGGCGGCTGGAGTGGGGGGCTCCGGGCACCCGGCTGAAGGGGCTGGAGTACCTGGGGGGGGGCGCAGCCGAAGGACCCCCCTTCTCTGGCCGGTGCCCGGCGCCCAAGGCGGGTCTGGAGAAGGGCTACTTCGAGGTGCCGCCTGCCCCTGACTGCTCCCGCGCCCCCCGGCCCGACCCCCTGGGCGTCCGCGTCGGCCCCTCCTGCTGCACTTTAGAGAAGGGCCCCCCCAAGGACCCCCCGGCCCAGAAGGTGGCTCGGATCCGGCACCAGCAGCACCCCGAGGCGGAGGCGGCCGAGGGCAAGCGCAAGCCCCTGGAGTTGGGTGCCCTGGGGTACGGCGGGCACCCCCTGCCCCCCTGGGGGGTGCAGGGCCAGGGGCCCCCCCTGGCTGTGGCGGAGGAGCGGAAGGGGGGGCCGTACCTGGACCCCTTCGGCGCGGGGCTGGTGCGGGCGCAGGAGGTGCCCAGCGCCCCTGACGAGGTGTCGGCCATGAAGAACCTGCTCAAGTACAGCAACGGGGCACTGCTGGGGGGGCAGAAGGGCCCCCCCTTCGTGGGGCTGGGCAGCGCCAAGGGCAGCTGCGCCCACCAGGATGCCAAATTCCCGTCGGGAAAGGGTCAGCCGGAGCTGGAGCGGCCGGACTGCGCCCGCGGCCGGGAGCACGAGGCGCTGGGCCCCGGCGGCACCGAGGGCGAGGTGCGGCAGCCGCCCGTGGGCATCGCGGTGGCTGTGGCACGGCAGAAGGACACGCTGGGCCGCCACGAGCCCTACGGCACCGGTGGCACCGGCAGCAGCGGGCGGCAGCGGGCGGCTGCTGGAGTCAAAGGTAAGGGCTGGGGAGGGGGCCGGGGTGGCGGGGGGCTGGCGGTGCCACGCTGATGCCACCGTGGTGTCCCCGTGGCAGCGGGCACCGCGCGCCCCGTGCACCTGATGGAGCTGGAGGCGGAGGAGGAGCGGGGCCGGCTATGCGAGGAGCGCCTGGGGCTGCCCGGCAGAGACATCCTGCTCCAGTGAGTGATGGGGGGCCAGGGGTGCTGCTGGGGGAGAGGAGGGACCCTGCGTGTGAAGGGTGGAAATGTGCTGTATGTGCTTTTTGGGGTGCAGGGGTGGGAGATGGGATCCCGGTGGGTGGCTTTGGGGGTGCATTTGGGAGATGGGGGTCCCTGTGGGTGTTGGTCATGCAGGGATGGGAGATGGGGGCCCCTGGGGGTGCAGAGGAGGCAGATGGGGTCCCTGGGGGTGCAGGGGAGGGTGGTGCCAGTGCTGCCCCCACACTCTGTGTATCCCGTGTTCCCGCAGGGACAACAAGGACCTGGTGGAGTTCGCCCGGATGCACCCGTCGGGGGGGTGTCCCGGGGAGCTGACCCCCCACCTGATGATGGCGGGGGGCTCGTCGCTGCCGGCGGGGCAGCTCGGGGGGGACCCCGCCGCCCACGCCCACCCTGCACACACGCACTGGCTGCCCCGCACCCGCAGCCCCTCCATCTGGATGGGGGGACACTCCTACGGTCAGTGCCGGCTTTGGGGGAAGTTGGGTGGGTGCTGAGCCCCAGCAGTGGGGTGCTGACAGACCCCCCCCATCCCTACAGGCATCGGGCACCCCGCCCTGCACCAGAACCTGCCCCCTGCCTTCCCCGCCTCCATGCCCAGCGCCATGCAGCCCGTGTTCCCCCTCGCCCAGGACCCCCCTGCCCAGCTTGTCATCCTCCCCACGGAGCCCCCCACCCACGGCACCCCCCACACGCTGGGTGAGCCTGAGACCCCTGCCTTGTGCTGGGGAGGGGGGTTCTTGGGGCTGCTGGGTGGGAGATGGGGGTCACTGGAGGCACTTTTGAGGGTTCAAGGGTGATGGGGTCCCTGGGGGTACTGCTTGGGGATGCAGGAGAGGGAGATGGGTCTCTGGGGGTGCTTTTGGGGGTGCAGGGGAGGGGGACAGGGTCCTTGCAGGTGCTTTTGCGGTTCAGGGGTGGGAGATGGAGGTCTCTGGGGGTGCTGCCAGGGTCGCAGGGCTGGGGTTGGGCACTGCTGAGGTCTGTGGGGTGACCCTGAAGAGGGTCCCCAATTGACTCCCCTGCTGCCGGCAGCCGACGTGATGGACCAGGCGTCGCTGTGGCCCCCCATGTACCCGGGCCGGGGTCCCAGTGCCCACCTGCAGCACACGGGGCAGCTCCCCGTGTACCCACGGTCGCAGTTCCTGCGGCAGCAGGAGCTCTATGCCCTGCAGCAGCAGCAGCAGCAGCAGCAGCAGCAGCAGCAGCAGCAGCAGCAGCAACGGGCAGCCCAGGCCCTCGAGATCCAGCGCCAGGTGCACGGCCAGGTGCCAGCGGGCTGGGGTGGGATGGGATGGGATGGGATGGGATGGGATGGGATGGGATGGGATGGGATGGGATGGGATGGGATGGGATGGGATGGGATGTGGGGCTGGCTGGAGGATGCAGGGTGGGATGGAGGTTGGAGGGGAGGGTGGGTGATGGGACTGGGGTGGGAGATGTGGGGAAGGACTGGGGGGCTGGGGACAAGCGGTGGGGCACGGACTGGACCATGGGACTGGATGGGGATCTGGGGTGCAGGGCTGAGATGTGGGATGCCGGAGACAGGCTGTGGGGCAGGCACTGATGCGTCACCCCGTTGTACCCTGCAGCGGAAGCCGGAGGAGCAGCCCCTGGAGCTGGAGGAGGGGGGTCCCGAGAAGCCCCTCAAACCCTCCCACAAAGCAGTTGCCTTAAACCCCCCGGCCAAGGGCCTGACCTCGGCGGCCCCCGCGCCCCCCAAGCTGTCCCCGTGCTGCCACTCGCCGGCCCTGCGGCACCCGGCCAAGTGCCCCGTGACCCTGCCCACGGCCCCCTGCACTTTACCCGCCTGCCCTGCCGCCAGCCCCGCCGTGGCCCCCCGCTCGCCGGCCGCCAGCCCCCTGCCCGCCCCCAGCAAGGGCGGCGACGGCGAGGACGCGCGGGGCGAGGGGCAGCCCCCGCGCCGCTACCCCAAACCCCTGGAGCCAGGTAGGACCGCGGGGACGGGGCACGGGAGGAGGGCGGGCGGGGGAAACCGGGGAATCCCCGCTGATCACCGCCCGCTCCCCGCAGACCTGCCCCCCGGGTATGGCTACCCCGCCGCCGCCATGGGCTACCCCGCGGCGCACTCGGCCGAGCCGGCGGACCCCGACCCCGTGCACGCCGGCTCCCCGCCCGCCGAGCCCGAGCAGTCCCGGACCTTCAGCCCCACGGCCGAGGCGCTGCGGGAGCCGGGCCCCCCGCGGGACCCCCCGGCCGAGGGTCCCGGGACGCTGCTGCACCGGCACCACCTGCTGCTCCCCCCGGGGCCGCTCTGCGGGGAGCGGGGGGCAGCGCCGGCCGGCGGCGGCACCGAGGAGCCCTTCGGGGGGCACCGGGAGGGGGCTCAGGGAGCGCCGGAGCAGCCGGAGCAGCAGCACCCCGTGCCCGAGGGGGGGGGCTCCCCGCTGCCCCCCGCTGCGGAGGAGGAGGAGGAGGAAGAGGAGGAGGATGAGGACGAGGAGGAGGAAGAAGGCGACAGCGATGGCTCGGAGGCAGAGGGCAGCTGCGATGAGGAGGAGGAGGAGGAGGATGGTGACGTCCCCGGTGGGCACCAGAGCTGCTCAGGCGGGCTGGAGGCGCTGATCGCCGCCGGCATCGATCTGGGAGAGCTGCCGGCGCTGGAGGAACCCGAGGAGCCACCCCCGGCCCCGCCTTCGCCCGCCCCCCACCCCTCAGGGATCCCCGGCATCGCCCTGCTCAGCGAACTCGCCGACCTGGAGCTGCGCCGGCGCCGCTGTGACCTGGCCAGGGAAGGTGGGTGACACCCGCTGCCCCCAAGTGTCCCCAGCATGGCCTGGTGACTCCCAGCACCCCTGGTGCTTCCAGGACCCTCCAGTGCTCCTTGTCCTGTAGAGCTGGGGGGCTGCACGCTGTGCCATGCCGTGCCATGCCGTGCCACGCTGTGCCGTGCTGTGCCCTGCTCGCAGCCAGGGCTCGGCTCCAGCGCTGGCTCCAGGCAGGCGCCGGGATTCCCTCCCAGCTCGGCTTCCCCAGGGAATCCCGGAGGCCCCAGCGGGGATGGCCGCACAACCTGGCACATCCCCAGCCCCGCGGGCGGGAGGGAGGGAGCGTGGGGAGGGGACCCTCTGCTGGGTTCAGTGGGGACACCGTGGGGTGAGGGAGTGGCTGTGGGGTCCCACTCCCCGTGGATGGGGTGGTGGGGTGGGCACGGGGTTGGCTGTGGCCAGATGGGGCACATCACCGTACCCCCCCCAGCCCCCCAAGAGCCAGTGCAGGGGTCCGGGATGTCCATCCTTGCTGACCCCGTGCCGTGCCCACAGGTGAGGATGAGGAGCTGCTGGCCTTCAACCTGCAGAACTTGGCCACGGTGGCAGCTGCCTGGTCGCTGGTGGAGGCGGCGGGGCGGGAGGGCAGCCCCCCCGCACTCAGCCCCCTGCCCGTGTCCCCCCCGCCCCGCGCCCGCGTCCCCCGGCGCAAGTACACCTGGACCCCCAAAACCAAGGCCGTGAGTGTCTCCCAGAGGGGGCGGGAGCAGGAGGGGGGATGAGCTGTGCAGGTCTCAGCCCTGGTGTTGAGGCTGCTGGCGCTGCCAGCTGTGCCCAAACCCCCCCGGCCCCCCAGGTGTGCCCGCTGAAGGCGGCCATGGAGCAGCTGAACACGCAGGAGGTGGAGGTGCGGATGCGCCTGGCCGAGCTCCAGCGCCGCTACAAGGAGAAGCAGCGGGAGCTGGTGAGGCTGCAGCGGCGCCACGACCACGAGTACGTCCCGTCCCCATCCTCATCCTGAGCCTGGGGGAACAGGGGCAGCACTGACAGCCATCTGTGCAATGAGTTGGGGCTGTCCTTGGGTGGCGGTGGGGGCTCTGCTGACCGTGCCCCCGTTTCCCAGGCGTGACGAGAGCTCCCGGAGCCCGGCGCGGCGTGGGCCGGGGCGGCCGAGGAAGCGGAAACACTCCAGTGCCCTGGGCAGGGCCGAGAGCCGCAAGGTCAAGTGAGTGACCGGTGCCGCGTGTCCCCCCTCGGCCCAGGGGAAAAAAGTAATCTTCAGGTTTTATGTCACAAAACGTTAGTGAGAGAGGGGAGGGAGGGGGAAGAGGGAGATGGCAGCTGGGGCGTGCAGGAGCCAGCCTGGGGGGGTCTGGATCCATCTGGGATGTGGTGCAGGATGCTTCTGGGGGATGCAGGATGAGGCTGAGGGGTGCAGGGTCCCCCAGGGGGCCCCGCGGGCACTGTGCCCACACCGTGTCCCCCCAGGGCGGTGAAGACCAGCCTGTCCCTGCTGTGTGCCGAGCTGCGGGGGGACCCCGAGCCCCAGAAGAAGAGGAGCAAACTGGCGGGGGGGACCTTCGGCAGCCTCCAGGGCTCCCCGGTGAGTCCCACGGGGTCTGGGGGGGTGTGTTCTACCCCCAAAGCCCCCCCAGTCCCCTCACTGCGGGGTCTTCTGCCCTGTGTGGTGACTCATGGGGTGTCACAGCTGAAGCAGAAGGTGAAGGGCAAGGGGCTGCCCCCCGGCCTCAGCCCCTTCCGCCGGAGGGACCCCAACCCTGGCGCCCGCATCCAGAAGAAGCTGAACCGGCCCAAGGGCTCCAAGGGCTCCAAGTACCAGGGGCAGGACCCTGGTCCCCGGCAGCCCCCCCACTTCAGAGGCAAGGCGGGCACAGGGATGGGGTGCGGGATTGGGATGGGGGTGAGGGGTCTGGGGTGGGAGCGATGGGGTGAGATCCAGGATGGGGTACAGGGTCAGGATGGGGATGTGGCTGGGAGGCGGTGTGGGGTTGGGGACGGGGCTGTGGGATCTGGCATGGGGACAGGGATGTGAGGTCAGGGTTGGGGTTCTGGGGTCTGCCACGAGCCTGGGTGTTCAGGGCTGAAGCTGGGGGCGCAGGGTCCAGCCATGAGTCTGGGGGGGCAGGATTCAGCACAGGGATGGGGGCTCAGAGTGCAGCGTGCGGCTGCGGAGTGTCCAGGACAGGTGTGGGGGGGTGGCTCATGCCAGGGGGTCACGCATGGCCCTGGCTCACCCCATCCTTCACTGGGGGTGCAGGGGCCACCCCTGGGTGCAGGGTCCCTCACCGCTGTCCCCTCCCCTCGCAGACGAGCCCGAGGGGGACACGGACAGCGAGGAGGGGGACGAGGAGCCGGGGCTGTCACTGCCCGCAGGGCCGGTGGCTGTGCTGGGGCCCTCCCCGTCCTCCGTGGTGAAGATGGAGGCCAACGAGAAGGCCAAGAAGAAGAAGGAGAGGCAGGGGCTGCTAGGTAATGGCGTTCACCCTGGGAATGCCGGCGGGCACAGGGGTGAGGACCTCGAGGGGCACATGCTGGGGCTGGGTGGGCAACCGTGAGGTGCTCCAAGCCTGGACCTCCCTGGGGTCACCCCATGGGGTGCCCTGACCCCTGTTCCCCGCAGGTCCCTGCCGCCTGGGCAGCCCCGAGGGGGAGGTGAAGATCAAGCGGCGGCCGGTGAAGCCGGGGGGAGCCGGGAAGCTGGAGAAGGTGCCGGGCCGGCGGAAGGCGGGGGGCTGCCCCGAGGGCAGCAAGAAGAAGCTGAAAGCCAAGGCCAAGGAGAGCCTGCGGCCCCCAGCCCCCGGCGGCCCCAGCCCCCCGGGACCCCCCGGCAGCCTCTTTGGGGGCACCGACCCCCGGCTGCTGGGGCCGCGGGATGAGGGGGCTCGGCTGGGAGAGAGGGTCAAGAAGGGCACCCGCAAGAGCAAAGGGCTGCAGGCGGCCCTCAGGGTGAGCAGGGGCTGGGGGCAGGGAGGTGTGAGGTCTGGATGGGCTGGGGGCACCGGTGGGACCAGGGCATGCAGGGGCTGGCGTTGTTGGGGGTTCCAGTGAGATGGGGGTGCAGGTTTTTGGGAGCAGCTATGGGGCACTGATGGAACTGTGGGGTGCAGAGGGATGGGGGCACGTTTTTGCACGAGCTGTGGGTGCTGGTGGAGCTGAGGGAGCACCAGTGCAGGGACTGGGGTGGTGGGAGGCACTGGTGAGCCCTGGGGAGGCTGGGGTCACACAGAGGGGTCATTGGCCGGCCCTGACCTCCCCCTGCAGCGCAAGAACGGGGCGCTCTCGCTGGCCCTCTCCCCCCGGAGCGCCAAGACCATCCTGAGCAAGGGCAAGAAGCTGGCCAAGGTCAAGAGCAAAGTGGCCACCAAACAGGTGAGACCCGGGGGACCTGCCCCACACCCCGGCACGGCCCCCTTTGCCCCCCACCCACCCTGAGCCCCCTCCCGCAGTGCAAGGGCCGGGCCGTCAGCAAACTCCTGGAGAGCTTCACCGTGGAGGACGACTTCGACTTCGACGACAACAGCAGCTTCTCGGAGGAGGAGGAGGAGCTGGGGGGCTGCCTGGCGGGGGGGGCGCGCGGGGGGGTGCCCCACGCCTGCGCCATCCAGAAGGAGGATCTGCGGGATGGGCTGCACATCCTGATCCCCAAGGAGGACAGCCTGCTCTACGCTGGCAGCGTGCGCACCATCCAGCCCCCCGACATGTGAGTGGGGGCTCCGGGTGTCCCAGACATTTGGGGGGGTCGCAGCCACTTGGGGAGGGCACTGAAGTGGGTGCTGAGCCCCTTCTGTGCCCCCTCCCCAGCTACAGCATCATCATCGAGGGTGAGCGGGGGAACCGGCAGCGCATCTACTCACAGGAGCAGCTGCTGCAGGAGGCGGTGAGTGGGGGGAGGTCAGCGTGGGGATCAGGGTGAGGGGTCAGGGCGGGGGTCCCGCGCCCCACAGACCCTGACACGGTGCTTCCTGCAGGTCCTCGACGTCCGGCCACAGTCACGCCGGAGCCTCCCGCCCGGCACCCGCGTCTGCGCCTACTGGAGCCAGAAATCCCGGTGCCTCTATCCAGGGAACGTGGTGCGAGGTGAGGCTGGGGGGGGGGTCAGCCGGTGGGTTGGGCAGTGTCGGGGATCCCGTGCCCATCCCAACAGCCCCCCTGTGCCGCAGGCTCCTCCAGCGACGAGGAGGAGGAGGACGCCGAGGCCGTGCTGGTGGAGTTCGATGATGGGGACACGGGACACATCGCTGTGTCCAACATCCGCCTGCTGCCCCCCGACTTCAAGATCCAATGTGAGGAGCTGGGGTGGGCTCACGGGATTTGGGGCGCTGTGGGGGGAGCACGGGACCGCCCTGACCCCCCATTCCCTGCAGGCACCGAGCCCTCCCCAGCCCTGCTGGTGTCCAGCTCCTGCCGGCGGGCGAAGCGGGCGTGCGGCGACGTGGGCACCCCTGGGGCGCTGCCCCCAACACTCTGCCCCGACCACGGCCCCCAGCCCCCCCGGAATTCCGGCAGGAAGGCATCTGGCAAGGAGAAAAGTGGTATGGGGGGGGAAGGAGCAGGATCCCCTGCCGGGCTGGGATGAGGGGAATGGTGTTGGGATGGGGGAAAGGCACTGGGATGCGAGAAGGGGTTTTTGGGATGGGAGGATACTGGGATGCGGAGAACAGTGCTGGGTTGTGGGGGAGGCTGTTGGGATGGGGGGAAAGGTGCTGGGATGTCGGCAGGGGAGCAGATTCATGGAAGGATGCAGGGACATATGGAAGGGTTCTGGGATGCAGAGATGGGGTTAAAGGGCCTGGGAATATTAGGGTGCAGAGAAGGGTGAGGAGCTGGGGTTGGAGGAAGGAGTGGCATGATGGGGGATGGAGATCAGCCCCAGATCATCCCTCCCTCCCTCCTCCTGCGGCCTCCGGATCCCTGACTCCCGTGTTCCGCAGGCAAAGCCGTGGAGGGGCTGTCGGGGGGCCGGGGGCCGGTGCTGGGCGATGCCGCGGCCGGGCGGCGCGGAGGGTCCCTGCTCAGCTGGGCCGCCGTGGCACAGACCAAGCGGAAGGCGGCGAACAAGGGCTCAGCTGTGCTCCAGAACCTCTTCCAGGTCAACGGCAGCGCCAAGAAGCTGCGGGCCAAGGAGACCCTGTTCCCTCTGCACCACCACCACCACCACCTCGCCGCCCCCGTCTTCGGCAACGCCTTTGGTGCCGACTCCTTCAGCCGCATCGCCAGCTCCTATGGCTCCTTCGGCGCCGGCGCCGGGCTGGTGCTGCCAGCGGCCCAGAAGCTCCTGCGCTCCAAGAAAGCTGAGCGGCTGGAGGCCGAGGTGGGCAGGAGCGGGCGCAGGAAGGCAGCGGGCAGCGAGTTCCTGGTCAAGCTGGACCACGAAGGGGTGACGTCCCCCAAGAACAAGACGTGCAAGGCGCTGCTGTTGGCCGAGAAGGACTTTGGGGCCAGGCTGGAGCGGCCGCTGGGCAGCCACGGCTATGGACACGCCGGCCTGGGCAGCCGAGAGCGCAGGGGCCGCACGGCCACACACCCACTGCCCGTGGGGCTGGCGCTGCGCAAGTACTCGGGGCACGGGGACTTCTCCCTGAACTGCGACAGCGACTGCCACAGCTCCTACTCGGACATGGACGAGGACGAGGACGCGGGTGGGCTCAGCGCCGACGTCCCCTCGCGCTTCATGACGCGCCTCTCCGTGTCCTCCTCTTCCTCGGGCTCCTCCACCTCGTCCAGCTCCGGCTCCATCTCCACCTCCAGCCTCTGCTCCTCGGACAACGAGGATTCCTCCTACAGCTCGGAGGACGAGGACTCGGCGCTGCTGCTCCAGACCTGCCTGTCGCACCCGGTGCCGGCGCTGCTGGCGCAGCCGGACGCGCTGCGGCCCAAGGGCACCGCGCCCCAGCGCTGCTTCCTGTCCAAGGCGGCCGCCGCCGGCCCCAAGGCCAAGCTCAAGCGCAAGGACCCCCTCAGCTTCGCCAAAGCCAAAGAGTTCTCCCGGCGGCAGCGCCTGCCCTCGGTGGAAAACCGGCCAAAGATCTCCGCCTTCCTGCCCGCGCGCCAGCTCTGGAGGTGGTCGGGGAACCCCACGCAGGTAAGGAACCCCACGGGCAGCTGCCGTGGCGCAGCCGGCACCCGGCTCTTGGCACGGGCAGTGCCCACCGTGGGCACCCACCTCGGCACGGTTTGGGAGGGAAGGAGCAAGCACAGCTTGGCGCAGGGGCACGGGGACATGTTGGGTGCCACATGCTCGAGGCAGAGCCTCGGGTGCTCGGGGCGCTGGGGACACCAGCCGTGTCCCCTGTGGTCAGGGCGGGTTCGGGGGTCCCCCTGCCAGCCCTGAGCCCGTGTCCCCTCCCCAGCGGCGTGGCATGAAGGGCAAGGCACGGAAGCTGTTCTACAAGGCCATCGTGCGGGGCAAGGAGACGCTGCGCGTGGGCGACTGCGCCGTGTTCCTGTCGGCCGGGCGGCCCAACCTGCCCTACATCGGCCGCATCGAGAGCATGTGGGAGTCCTGGGCCAGCAACATGGTGGTCAAGGTCAAGTGGTTCTACCACCCCGAGGAGACCAAGCTGGGCAAGCGCCAGAGTGACGGCAAGGTGAGGGCAGGGCTCCGGGGGCAGGTAGCCACGTGCCAGGTCAGGTAGCCATGTGCCATGTCAGGTAGCCACATGCCAGGTCAGGTAGCCATGTGCTATGTCGTGGTCAGGCATCATGTCAGGTAGCCACACATCATGCCAAACCATGTGTCATGCCAGGAAGCCATGCACCACATCAGGTAGCCACGTACCAGGGCAAGTAGCCGTGTACCGTGTCTGGTACACACGCGTCATGTCAGGTAGCCACATACCGTGCCAGGTAGCCACGTCCCATGTCATGTAGCCACACGTGGCCATGCACCACATCAGGTAGCCATGTACAGTGTCAAGTAGCCACATACCTACATCAGGTAGCCATGTAGGTGGCATCGTGCACCATGCCAGGTGGCCATGTCACTGGCCAGGTAGCCACATCCCACAGCAGGTAGCCATGTCACTGGCCAGGTAGCCATGTCCCACACCAGGTAGCCATATCCCACAGCAGGTAGCGACGTCCCAGCCCACGCAGCCGTGTCCCACAGCAGGTAGCCGTGTCCCACAGCAGGTAGCCACGTGCCAGCCCAGGCGGCGGCAGTGACGGCGCCCTGTCCCCGCAGAACGCGCTGTACCAGTCGTGCCACGAGGACGAGAACGACGTGCAGACCATCTCGCACAAGTGCCAGGTGGTGGGCCGGGAGCACTACGAGCAGCTGACGCGCGGCCGCCGCTGCCAGGACCGCCAGGACCTCTATTACCTGGCGGGCACCTACGACCCCACCACGGGCCGCCTGGTGACCGCCGACGGGGTGCCCATCCTGTGCTGACCCCCGGGGTGCCCACCCTGCTGAGCCCCGGGGTGCCCACCCTGCGCTGACCCCGCCCGGCTCTTACGCAAAGGGCGGCGTGGGGACACCGGGGGCACATCGGGGGGCGCGGGGGGGGGCTCCCCTACAAGCCATAACTTTCCCTAGTACCTCTGACTGTTTGCCAGCAGGTGAAGCAGAAATCAGGTGTGTTGTTCTATTTATTTTGCCTGTAAATATTGTATTTCTTCCGGGAAGTTTTATGGAAAAGCGAGAAAGGAAAAAAAAAACAAACGAACGAAGAAACAAACAAAAAAAAAAAAAAAAAAAAAAAAAAAAAGAAAAGACAAAAAAAAAAAAAGACAAAAAACGATGGGAAAAAAAAAATCACAAAAAAATAATAATAATCCTCGGGGAAGGGGGGTGGGGGGGGGTCGTTTCAGTGCACTGTGTCCCCCAGCCTGGGGGGACGGGGACAGCGGGGAGCGCTGTACAGAGGGGGCCAGGGCGGGGGGCTCGGCCCCGGGCGGGGGGCCCAGCGCCGCCGTCCCCAGTGCAATAGCGGGGTGACCGCGGGGGGGACACCCCGGGGGGACCACGGGGACCCCGCGGGGCCGGCGGACGCTGGCCCGTCCCGCCGCCGCTGCCTGGAAAATATGTACAGGGGCTTTTCCAGTGTAAACACTAAAAAAAAAAAAAAAAAAAATCCCGCAGAACAGGATTAAAAAAAAAAAATAACCCAAAAGGAAAAAAAAAAAAAAAAAGGAGCAAAGGGTTAAACAAAGGTTTTATGAGCCGCCACTCCTGTAAAGGCCTTTTACTATGGAACTTTTTTATGGATAACTTGGCTTATGAATAAATATATGAACCGTTGCTGGCGCCGGCTCCGCTCTCGGCTCTGCCTCAGTTTCCCTCGTGCTGCAACCACCCCTGGAACCCCCAGTTATGGATCAGGGATGGATCAGGGCTGCAGGGATGGAGCAGGGATGGATCAGGGATGGGTCAGGGATGGAACAATGCTGGATCAGGGATGCAGGGATGGAGCAGGGATGGGTCAGGGATGGATCAGGGATGGATCAGGGATGCAGAGATGGAGCAGGGATGGGTCAGGGATGGATGAGGGCTGGGTCAGGGATGCAGGGATGGGTCAGGGCTGGAACAATCCCGGATCAGGGATGCAGGGATGGGTCAGGGATGGATGAGGGTTGGGTCAGGGATGCAGGGATGGAGCAGGGCTGGAACAATCCCGGATCAGGGATGCAGGGATGGAGCAGGGATGGGTCAGGGATGGATGAGGGCTGAGTCAGGGATGCAGGGATGGAGCAGGGCTGGAACAATCCCGGATCAGGGATGCAGGGATGGGTCAGGGATGGATGAGGGCTGGGTCAGGGATGCAGGGATGGAGCAGGGCTGGAACAATCCCGGATCAGGGATGCAGGGATGGGTCAGGGATGGATGAGGGCTGGGTCAGGGATGCAGGGATGGAGCAGGGCTGGAACAATCCCGGATCAGGGATGCAGGGATGGGTCAGGGATGGATGAGGGCTGAGTCAGGGATGCAGGGATGGAGCAGGGCTGGAACAATCCCGGATCAGGGATGCAGGGATGGGTCAGGGATGGATGAGGGCTGGGTCAGGGATGCAGGGATGGAGCAGGGCTGGAACAATCCCGGATCAGGGATGGATCCCGCGGGCCCCGCGCTCCCCGCTCCCCACGTGGGCTCAGACGGACGGGCAGCGCTCCCTCGCCATTGGTCGAGCCTCCGCCAATCAGCGGGGGCCTGGCCGGGAGCCGGGCTCCCATTGGCTGTCGGGGCGCGCTTTTGTTCTCGGCACCGCCGCGCGCCCCAAACCTCCCCGGTCCGCCAGGGGGCGCTGCGGGCGGGGCCGAGCCCGCGCGCGGGATGGTGCTGCCCCCTGGCGGCCGCGCGGCGACAGAGCGACAGACACCGGGGGGGACAGAGGGACAGAGGGACAGAGGGACAGACACCGGGGGGGACAGAGGGACAGAGGGACAGACATTGGGGGGGACAGAGGGACAGACACCGGGGGGACAGAGGGACAGAGGGACAGAGGGACAGACATTGGGGGGGGACAGAGGGACAGACACCGGGGGGGACAGAGGGACAGAGGGACAGACACCGGGGGGACAGAGGGACAGAGGGACAGAGGGACAGACATTGGGGGGGACAGAGGGACAGACACCGGGGGGGACAGAGGGACAGAGGGACAGACATTGGGGGGGACAGAGGGACAGACACCGAGGGGACAGAGGGACAGAGGGACAGAGGGACAGAGGGACAGACATTGGGGGGGACAGAGGGACAGACACCGGGGGGACAGAGGGACAGAGGGACAGACATTGGGGGGGGACAGAGGGACAGACACCGAGGGGACAGAGGGACAGACATTGGGGGGGACAGAGGGACAGACACCGGGGGGACAGAGGGACAGAGGGACAGACAACGGGGGGGACAGAGGGACACAGGGGGAGAGAGGGACAGACATTGGGGGGGACAGAGGGACAGAGGGGGACAGAAGGACAGACACCGGGGGGACAGAGGGACAGACATTGGGGGGGACAGAGGGACAGACAACGGGGGGGAGAGAGGGACACAGGGACAGAGGGACAGAGAGACACGGGGGACAGAGGGATACGGTACAGAGGGACAGACGGACACGGGACAGAGGGACACTGGGGGGACAGAGGGACACGGGGTGTGGGGAGTACTGGGGGAACAGGGAAGGGCACAGACAGACGGACACGGGCCCAGCAAAACGGAAGGACGGACGGGCAAGTGGAGGAACAGAGCTGCGTGCTGGGAAGGACAGACAGACGGACAGGGACATGGCTGGAGAGAGACCAGACAGGTTGGCAAAGGGATGGAAGGGCGGTCGGACAGATGGATGGACATGGAAAGGGACAGATGGACAGGCAGACGGGCACAGGGAGCGATGGACAGCTGGATGGACAGACGGAGGGATGGATGGTGAGCCAGGCAAGTGCAGAGCTGGGTGGACAGACAGATGGACAGATGGATGCAGCAAGGAATGGACAGCTGGATGGACAGATGGATGGAAGGAGGCTGGACAGACGGATGCAGGGATGGCAGGATGGCGGGAGCAGAACAGTCGGGGGGACAGACAGACGGACAGGTGCAGGGTGGGATGGACAGGCGGGTGCACAAGGATGGACAGGGGCAGTCGCAGTTCAGCGTAGGTGCCACAGGCTGGGAGGCACCCAGGACACCCCACAGCACCCAGCACAGCTGGGGGCACCCCCAGGACTGGGCGCCCCCAGGGACCCCCCACCCACACTGGGCCTGACCCTGGCCCAGGCCCCGTCCCCCAGCGCTGCCCCTCCGCGACTGGGGGGCCCCTGCACCCCAGGGACGGCCCTGGCACGGAGGGGACAGTGACACCAAGGGCCCTCAGGGTGCCCTTGCCCAGCTGCTGAGGTGTTGTGGCCCCCGCAGCCACCCCTCGTGCCCATGGGTGCCTGTCACCCACTGGCACAGGGACGCCACTCCCAGGGCCTTGGGGTGTCCCTAAGGGAAATCCCACCCACTCTGGGAGCGCCTGGAGCGAATCCCGCCCCTCCGAACACCAAACCATGGACAGGGGGCACTTGGGTATCCCAGCGATGCGGGGGGGGGGGGGGAAGAGCTGGAGACCCCCAGGCAGGGGCTGGGCTGGTGGGCAGGACCCCTGGAGAACACCCAGCCCCTGGAACACTGCTCTTTGGCCCAAAACCGCCTATTTTAAGCCCAAAAACCCCACCCCAGCTTCTTGGGGAAGCTCCCACTCAATCCCCCCCTCGCTCACCACACACAAAGCCAGCTGGTGTTACTGCAGCTTTTTACCATTTTATTTTCCTTACACAATGAAGTGTTGTTGGGCATTACAATTTCTCAACTTTTCGGATGATTTTTAAACAAATTTTGGTTCTGTTTGTTTTCCTACCGTCACGTGAGAACATTAAGGCAACGTACAAAAAAAAAAAAAAAAGAAAAACAAAAGAAAAAAAAAATCTGACATAAATTAAAACAATGCAGAAATTTACAGGTGTAAATGCAGAGTTTCAGCAACTCGGAGTTGAGGAACTCGAGCCCCGTGGTGGGATCAGGGGGAGGAAGAGGAGGAGGAAGATGAGGAGGGGTGTAAGGCTCGGATGCGATATGTTTTTGTTTTTTTCCCAACCTTGCTAGAAACGGTGAAAAAAATTCTCGATGGACTCCTACCAGCCTCTACAGGAAACCTGGAATATTCCACACGGGATGTACGGCAAAGTCTGGCTCCAAATACCCTGTACAGAGCGGTCCCGGGGCCGCTGTCAGTGTGGGGGGCCCCTGGGATGGGCAAATCCCGGGATTGGGGAGCCCCGGGGAGCCGATCCGTACAGGGTATGAGCTCAGGGCCCGGCTAACTCAGCTACAACAAGGTCAAATCAAGTGACAGCGCGCCCATCCACGTGTCTAACATCAGGTACAGACTTCCCAAGGGCAGGATTCTTTTGGAAGAAGGCTTATTCCAGTTGCAGGAGGCTGGCATGAGGTGTATGGATGCCTGGGCACACCTCCCGGGCGTGACGCGGCGGCGGGGCCCGCAGTCCGTTTAGAAGCATTTACGGTGCACGATGGAGGGGCCGGACTCGTCGTACTCCTGCTTGCTGATCCACATCTGCTGGAAGGTGGAGAGGGACGCCAGGATGGAGCCGCCGATCCACACGGAGTACTTGCGCTCGGGCGGGGCGATGATCTGCGGGAGGAGAGAGCGGGGTCAGAGCGTTCCAGCCTCCCCTTTGCCCACCCCCGCCCTCCCCACGGAGCCTTGCCCACCTTGATCTTCATGGTGCTGGGAGCCAGTGCCGTGATCTCCTTCTGCATGCGGTCGGCGATGCCGGGGTACATGGTGGTGCCCCCGGACAGCACCGTGTTGGCGTACAGGTCCTTCCTGATGTCCACGTCGCACTTCATGATGGAGTTGAAGGTGGTCTCGTGGATGCCGCAGGATTCCATGCCTGGGGGAGGAGGGAGGCAGCCTCATCAGTGCCACATCAATCTCATTAACGCCACCCAGGACCCCTCACTGCCACCCACCGTCCTTTCAGTGCCACTCAGGACCCCTTACCGACCCCCCTTCCTCTCCAGCCCCACCCCTCGCAGAGCAGACCCCGCCCCACACCTACCCAGGAAGGAAGGCTGGAAAAGCGCCTCTGGACACCGGAACCTCTCGTTGCCGATGGTGATGACCTGCCCGTCGGGCAGCTCGTAGCTCTTCTCCAGCGAGGAGGAGGAGGCGGCCGTGGCCATCTCCTGCTCGAAGTCCAGCGCCACGTAGCACAGCTTCTCCTTGATGTCCCGCACGATCTCCCGCTCAGCCGTGGTGGTGAAGCTGTAGCCCCTCTCTGTCAGGATCTTCATGAGGTAGTCGGTGAGGTCGCGGCCGGCCAGGTCCAGACGCAGGATGGCGTGGGGCAGAGCATAACCCTCGTAGATGGGCACGGTGTGGGTGACACCGTCCCCGGAGTCCATTACAATCCCTGTGGTACGGCCGGAGGCGTAGAGGGACAGCACGGCCTGGATGGCCACGTACATGGCCGGGGTGTTGAAGGTCTCAAACATGATCTGCAAGGAGGAGAAGAGTCAATGAGCAGCGAGCCCTGAGCTGGGTGTGTGCACTCGTGTTAGAACACACATGCTGCATGCAGAGCAACCCCGGTGTGTGAAGGGAAAGCCAAAGGATGCAGGCAGAAACACAAATGAAAGAACCTGAGGCGTCAGGGGAGAAATGCCAGGAGAACAGAACCCTGAAAATGTCGGGAGAAACAAAACAAAAAAAAGAACAAAAAATTCAGGTTTTAGATGTAACAAAGAAGATTCGTGAAGGAGATGAATGAGGGGGCAACTGGGTGGGGGGAACACGGTACCTGCGTCATCTTCTCTCTGTTGGCCTTGGGGTTCAGGGGGGCCTCTGTGAGCAGCACCGGGTGCTCCTCGGGGGCCACACGCAGCTCGTTGTAGAAGGTGTGGTGCCAGATCTTCTCCATGTCATCCCAGTTGGTGACGATGCCGTGCTCGATCGGGTACTTCAGGGTCAGGATGCCCCTCTTGCTCTGCGCCTCGTCCCCCACGTAGCTGTCCTTCTGCCCCATGCCCACCATGACGCCCTGCGGAACCGAACGGGTGAGTCAGCGCCGCCTCCGCCGCGCCCCGGCCCCAGCCCCAGCCCCGGCCCGCGTCCCCCGTCCGCCTCACCTGGTGCCGGGGACGGCCGACGATCGAGGGGAACACGGCGCGGGGAGCATCGTCCCCGGCGAACCCGGCCTTGCACATGCCGGAGCCATTGTCGATGACGAGGGCGGCGATTTCCTCTTCCATGGCGGAGGCTGCGCCGGGAGGGAGGAAGGGAAGGGCCGGATCAGCGCCCGCCGCGGCCCCGGGAGGAGCCGCTGGCGCCGGGCCATGCCCGGCCCCCCCCGCCGCCGCGCCCCAATGGCTTCTTCCCGTTTGAATAGCCCGTTTGAATCTCCCGCGCGCTGACGTCACCCGCCGCCTCCACCAATCGCGACGCAGCCCCCCTCACACCCCCACCGGCCCGTACCCACGGCCGGCACCATCCCAACACGGCGCGGGGGGAGGGAAGGGGGGGGAGAAGACAGGCGCTACTCAGCCGCAGCCCGCGGCAGTGCCGGGTGGAACCGAACGCGGTAAAACCCGCCCACCCCGCCCCCGGAGAATGCGGGGGAAGGGGTGTAGGGGGCGCGGTGCGGGGCCGTGCGGTACCTGCTGCGCGGGGGTCGCTTCTGTGGGCGCTGCGGTAACGGTGGCGCCTGATCCGCTGCCGCCGGCTGAGTGAGACCGCCCGGCTCCCAGCCCCGCGCTTTTATACCCGGGGGCCGAGAGCCCCGCCTCCCCGGCCGAGAACATCGCCATATATGGAGATCTTTCAGAAACAGGCGCTCTCATTGGCTGGCGCGGCCCAGGCCACGTGGGGCGGCTGCCGGGCTGGCCCCGCCCCGCAGCACCCCGGAACCTGCATGGGGCGGGGGGGTGCGGGGGGGGCGACCCCCGGCTCCGGCGGGACCCCCTGATCCCGGCGGGACCCCCCGGCCGTGCCCCACCCCGGGCAGCTCCGGGACCCCTCTCGGCAGCGCCTCCGGGAGTGCCGGGCCCCGCGGGCCTGGCCGGGCCTGGCCCCGTACCCCCAAGTTGGGACCGCGCCCCCCACCCCGGGCAGCACCGGGCAGCACGTGCACCCCGCCCGGGCACCGGGACCCCCCCCCCCCCACCCACGGCACCTGCACCCCACACCCGGGCACCGGGACCCCCCCATTCATGGCACCTGCACCCCCACCTGGCCCTGGGACCCCCTACCCACCTGCACCCCAACCCAGCGCCCCCAGGCCCCCCACCCGTGGGTCCTGGACACCTCACCCGGGACACCCATCCCCCACCCACAGCACCCGGGACCCCCCAACCGTGGCCCTCCCACACACAGACCGGGCTGGGCACCCCTGGTGCACCCCGACTCGCCCCCAGCTGCACTCCAGGCTCTGCCCTGCACCCCCACAGGTGACACTGTGTGTCCCAGAGGTGACACCTCTCACCGGAGGGTGCTCCAGGGGGCTACGGGCACCCCCGACCCCCCGCGCTCCCCCCAGCACCACAGGCCCAGCTGTGCTGCCCCTGCGCTCCACAGACACCCCACACCAGTGCTGACATCCCAGTGACCCCAGTGACGCCCCAGTTTGAGCCACCCCAGCCCCGCTGGAGCCCCAGCTCCGGCACCCCCGCACTGCCCCAGCCTGGGGGCTCCTCGTGTCCGAGCCCCTCTTCCTCGGGGGCTGCCCCGGACCCTGTGCCCCCCCTGCCATGGGGGGGGTCACGGCCATGTGCAGTGCCAGACAGGTGTGTGCCAGGGGCCCTGGGTGGCCATGCAGTGGGACCAGGTAGCCACGCCCCGTGTCAGGTAGCCATGCACTGTGTCAGGTACCACATATCACATCAGGTAGCCTTGTACCATCTCAGGTAGCCATGTACCATGTCAGGTAGGCACACACACTGTCAGGTAGCCACAAGCTGGGCCAGAGGCCCAGGCACCACACCAGGTAGCCACATACCACCAGGTAGCCATGGACCATGTACCAAGTCAAGTAGCCACACCCCATGTCAAGTAGCCACACCCCATGTCAAATAGCCATATGTCATGTCAGGTAGCCACACACCGTGCCAGGTAACCACGTCCCATGTCACATTAGCCATGTACCATGCCAAGTAGCCACCTATCATGCCAGGTAGCCACGTACCGTGCCAGGTAGCCACATGCTGTGCCAGAGGCCCACGCACCAGCCACCCACGCCAGCTCCCGGTGCCACTCAGGCCCATGGCAGTGGTGGCCACTAGCGTCGCCGTCCGCATGTCCCACGGGATTCCCGCCCCTGCCCAGCCCTTCCCAGCAGTTCCCGGTGCCACCGGGACGGGTGACACGGGGACTGTCGGGGTACAGAGACAGCAGCGATTCGGGACGGCCTCGGGGGGGTGACGGGGGTCCTGGAGGGTCCCGGCACAGCTCGAGGGGTCTCGTGTCCCGCCGGGCCGTGGTGGGACATGGAGGCCCCCGGGGGTGTGGCTCGGGGGGGCTGCGCCGGTGACACCCGCATCCCGCGGGTCCCCGGGGGACATCCCGGCCGAACCCCCCGGCCGGACACAGCCCCGGGGCCGCCCCGCGTGGGCCGCCCCCACCCGTGACTCAGGGCGGGCAGGGCCGGGCAGGGAGGGGCAGGGGCGGGAGGACGAGGAGGAGGAGGAGGAAAAGGAGGAGGAAGAGGAGGAGGAGGAAGAGGAAGGCACCACCCCCGCCCCGCCCCGCCCCGCCGCCCGATGTCCGTCCGTCCGTCCGTCCGTCCCCGCTGCCCGTGCGCAGGGGAGGAGTGATAGTGTGGTGATGGGGAGTGGTCTCACCTCGCAGGTCCCCGATACCCCTCCTGATCCCCACCCCGACCCCCCGAGCCCCTGCCCTGACACCCCCGGGCTGCTGCGGCACGGCTGAGGCCCCCCCCATCCCTCTGCCAGCCCCCTACCAGCGACTGGGGCCCCCGGGTAGCCCGACACTCCGATATTCCTCCCTGGATGGAAACCGGGAGGGGCTCCCACCACCCAGCACCCCGACACCACTCCTGACCCCGAGCACGACCCCCACCCCAAGACACTGCCTGACCCCCCCCCGGGCGTGTGGGGTACAGCTCAGCTCCCCCCACTTCCCCTCTGCCAGCCCCCCACCAGAGCTGTGGAATGGGGACCCCCCCGGGCAGCCCAGCACCCCCATTTTCCGCCTGGGAAGGGTGTTGGATGGAAATCGGGGAGGTACCCACCCGGAGGGGTCACCCACCCCAGCCCCCTGCGATGCCCCGGCCGGAGGGGTTGTCACGAGCTTGTCCGGTCTCAGCAGCCCTCAGTGGGGAGGGGTCTGGCTGTCACCAGGCCGGGGGGACTCAGGGACACGCTGTGGCTGTGGGACAGCGCCCAGGCCCCCTCCCCCCCCCCCCGAGGGGAACCTGACCCCGCCGGGGGGGTCGGGGGGGCCGGGATGTATAAATGCCGCTCCCGGCTGCGCTGCCGGGCAGGTGCCGGCGGGCACCCACCGAGAGCCCCGCGGCCACCTTGCCACCCACGGCCCCCCCGGGCCCCCCAGGACCCTGACCCACTTATTCGGCCGGCGCTGTGGCCCGAAAGCCGACCCGGCTCCGTTTCGGGGGTCAGTTACAGCGGGCGGGCGGCCGCGGCTCGGGTGTCGCGGCTCGGGGGGCCACGGCACCCCCCGGCGCGGGCAGAGCCAGCCCGGCATGAAAAAGTCATGAGCAACCAAAGCTGGGGCTGTTTGCGGGAACAATAACCGGGCACCGGGCTGACACCGGAGCCGCAGGGCCGGGAAAGGCGGCGGGAGCCAGCGCGGCATCGCCACGGCACGGCCGGACGGCGGCACGGGGGATCGGGGCACTTTCGGGGGACCCAGGTGGTGGCAGAGCCCGTTCCCGCCCGTCCCCAGGGGCCCCCGGTGGAGCGTGGCCGAGGCCGGGGGTCCCTGTGGCTGCGCCTGCCCGGTTGGGGGGTCCCAGCAGGGCTGGGGGACGGCGCCTGCAGGGTTGGAGTGGGGACTGTCCCCTACACCGCTGTCCCCTCCTGTCCCCCACGCCCCCATCCTCTCCTGTCCCCGCCAAGGGGCCGGGCCCTCATCTCTGTCATGAGTTTCAGGCGGTCTCAGCCCCGAAGGACCCCACGCCCCGGGGGTTGGCTCCGGGGGGGGTTGGGGGTGTCCGTGACCCCGATCCACAGCTGCAGGAGGGATTTGGGGCCACAGGACAGATGGAGGCCAAGGGCCCCAAAGCAGGATAAAAGGTTTACACTAATCAAAATGCCTGGCTAATTGGAAAAGGCGCTTAGGGGCTGGCCGGGAGGCGGCGCGGCTGGAGGTGACCCGCTGCTGAATCAGAGGGGCCGGTAACCTTAACCCGCCGGGATCGGAACGGATACGCCGGCCCGGATCGGGTTCCCACCCAAGTTTTCCACCCGCGGCTCCGCCACAGCCGGACGGGGCCGCGGCGAGGGACGGTGGCGTGGCCGGGGGCTGCCGCGGTGCCCCTCGCCCGGGCGCCCCCGGTGCCCATCGCAACCCGGCCGGTCTCTAATCCCATCTGCGGGTAAATCGAACGGGTCGCAGCCCCCCGGGCCCCCGTCCCGTTCCGTGGGTCCGGGGCAGCGCAGCCGCCCCCGCCGCGGGCGCTCCGACCGGCCCCGCCGCGACGCCCGGGCTCGGCAGCGCCGGGGAGCCCCCGCCGGCCCCCGGGGGCCGCCCCGCCTCGGCGGAAGATGCCAACGAATGGGATCCACCAGGTGCTGAAGATCCAGTTCGGGCTGATCAACTGCGAGAGCCGGTACCTGACGGCAGAGAGCTTCGGCTACAAGGTGAACGCCTCGGCGCCCAGCCTCAAGCGCAAGCAAATCTGGACGCTGGAGCAGGATGAAGCCGACAGCTCCATCGTCTTCCTCAAGAGCCACCTGGGCCGGTACCTGGGCGCCGACAAGGACGGGAAGGTGCGCTGCGAGGCGGAGCAGCCGGGCCGGGACGAAGGCTTCAGCATCATCACTCAGTCGGACGGGCGCTGGGCGCTGCAGTCAGCCCCGCACCGGCGCTTCTTCGGGGGTCGCGAGGACCGGCTGTCCTGCTTCGCCCCCAGCGTGACGGAGGGCGAGCTCTGGACCGTGCACCTGGCCATGCACCCCCAGGCCAACCTGCTGAGCGTCAGCCGCCGCCGCTACGCCCACCTGAGCGCCCACGAGGACGAGATCGCCACCGACAGCAACCTGCCCTGGGGGGTGGACGCGCTCATCACCCTCTGCTTCCAGGACAAGAAGTACAGCCTGCGCACGGCCGACGAGCGCTACCTGCGCTGCGATGGCACCTTGGTGCCCGAGCCCGGCGCCGGCACCGGCTACACCCTCGAGTTCAAGGCCGGCAAGTTGGCGTTCAAGGACTGCGACGGGAAATACCTGGCACCCACTGGACCCACCGGCACCCTCAAATCCGGCCGCAGCTCCAAGCCGGGCAAAGATGAACTCTTTGACCTGGAGGAGAGTCACCCCCAGGTGGTGTTCACGGCGGCCAACGGCAGATATGTCTCCATCCGGCAGGGTAAGAGCTCCCCACACCCCCTGCCTGCTCCCTACCCACCCAGGGACCCCCATGCACCCACAGCACCCCGGGGGAGACCCCACAGTAATAACCCCATAGCACTGTGCCTGCCTGGGGGGGACCCTACAGCCACATCCTGGGCACATGGAGGACCCCAGCCTGGCTGCTCGAGAGGGACATGGGAGGGTCCTGTCTGCCTGGGGGGGCTGAGGTCAGTGAGGATGGAGTGGGAGCAGCTGTGGGGTGGGAAGGGCTGCGGGGGGAACGCGTGGGTGTGTGTGTACACACGTGTGTGCATGTGCAGGGCTGTGTGTGAACACGTGTGTGCACGGGCAGGCTGTGCACAGGTGTGTACACACACACACACACAGGTGTGCAATGCTCTGTGCAGCATCCACCGCTTCACACGTTTGCCTGTGCACACCACACACGATGCCCTGTGCGCACACACGTGTGTAGAGCCACTGGACGTGACCACAGGTGAGCAGGGCCCCTCGGGACCTCCATGGGCTCTTTGAGTCCCAAGGAACCCCGCTCGCCCCCAGGTGCCCCCCGGGGACGGTGCCACCCCCGTGCCAAGCAGCTTAGTGCCGGGTGACGGGGGGGACCAGCTATAAATAGGGGTTTGTGACCAGATGGACACGGCGGTGACAAGCTGATTAACCAGCCCAATTAGCACAATTGTTCGCAGGAGGATTTGGGGGGGAAGGGGAGGGTGGCTGTGGGGCAGCAGTGGTGATGGTTGGGTGGGACAATGGCTGGAATGGGATTGGTCCTGATGGCCAGAGCGGGATCGCTGCCAATGGCCAGAGCGGGATCAGTGACCATGGACGGAGTGGGATTGGTGACAAGAGCCAACAGAGTGGAACCGATACCCATGGCTGGAATAGGATGGGTGCCAATGGCTGGAATGGGACAGTGGCAATGGCTGGACTGGGATTGGTCCTGATGGCCTGAGTGGGACTGGTGACAACAGCTGGAGTCGGATCAGTGCCTGTGGCTGGATTGGGATTGGTGACAATGGCCAGAGCAGGGTCACTGATGATGACTGGAGTGGGACTAGTGCCAACTAGTGCCAAAGTGGGATCAGTGACCATGGCCAGACTGAGAGTGGTGCCCAGGGCCAGGACAGGACCAGTGCTGGCAGTCAGAGAGGAACCAGTGCCAGTGGCCGGAGCAGGACCAGCACCAACATCCACTCTCCCCCCAGGTGTGAATGTCTCGGCAAACCAGGACGAGGAGCTGAACCACGAGACCTTCCAGCTGCAGATCGACCGTGACACCAACAAGTGCAGCCTCCACACCAACACCGGCAGCTACTGGACCCTGGTGGCCCATGGGGGCATCCAGGCTGTGGCCACCGAAATGTGAGTGGGGCTGCAGTGCGGGGTGGAGAGATGGTTTTGGGGGACACAGGCACCCCAATTCACACTGTCCCTCTGTCACCAGCGCTGCCAACACCATGTTTGACATCGAGTGGCGCGGGCGGCGCGTGGCCCTGCGCGCCAGCAACGGCCGCTACGTCTGCACCAAGAGGAACGGGCAGCTGGCGGCTGTCAGCGACACCGTGGGTAAGTGCTGGGGGGGACAGGGGGGACGGGGGGTCCCCGGGGTGCTGAGGGCTGCGTGCTGCACAGGGGAGGACGAGGAGTTCACTCTGAAGCTGATCAACCGCCCGATGCTGGTGCTGCGAGGGGAGCACGGCTTCGTCTGCTACCACCGGGGCTCCAACCTGCTCGACTCCAACCGCTCCGTCTATGACGTCTTCCACATCACCTTCAGCGACGGCGCCTACCAGATCCAAGGTGGGCGGGGGGCTATGGGGTGGGGTGGCCCCGGGGGTCCGTCCAGCCTGCATTGACAGCCCCCTCTGGGGCTCCCCGCAGGCCAGGGGGGCAAGTACTGGTACGTGGCGAGCAGCGGGTCGGTGTGCAGCGACGGGGACCTCTCCGAGGATTTCTTCTTCGAGTTCCGGGAGCGGGGCCGCGTGGCCATCAAAGGGAAGAATGGGCGGTACCTGCGCGGGGACCCTGCGGGGACTCTGCGCGCCGACAGCGAGTCCGTGCTGCGGGCCACGCTCTGGGAGTACTGACCCCCAGAGCCCCGCCACGGCCACCCCCGCCCACGGGCACCAGCCTGTCCCTGGCAAAGGGGGGTGGTGGCAGCGGTGGCACCGTTCGTGGCAGCTGTGCCCCTGCGACTCATGGCATTAAAGTCACCTGGATCACACCGGGGCAGCGCTGCATCCTCCTTCCCATCGAGATCCAGCCCTGTTTCCCTCCCAGGAGTGCCAGACCCCACGGAAAGGGCTGATGCAGGGGCAGAGGGATGCAGGACCCCCCAGGGGTGCCACATGGGATGGGGGTGGTCGGCAAAGCAAAGCCACTGCAGGCAGGACCCCGAGGGGGTTGGGGAGCCCGTGGGCCCTCTGCCAGGCTGGGGGAGCAGGAGGGTGGCAGTGGAAGCCCCCCACCCCGGGAGCTGCCAGGACCCTCCGGGAGGATGGAAAGGAACAGAGCCAGGCACGGGGTGAGCAACAGGATCGTTTTCATGGCAGACGACAGAGTTACAGACAGTGGAGAGGTGCGGGAGGGGCCGGGGCCGGACCACGCCGCACCAGCACGGAGATACGAGATCATTTATAGAAACAACGGGGGAGCGGAGACCCCCTCCCCTGCCCAGCAGAAAACGGGGCTCCCCCGGGCACAGCACCCTGTTTGTCCTGATCCTGAAGGCGGCTCGGGGGGCTCAGCCCGCGGCCGGCCCGGCTCGGCACGGCCACTACACTACCACGGATCCACAAGACAGCGCGGCCCCGGGGGGCTGCCCCGGCCTGGCCGGGCTGGGGGGCGGCGGGGCAGGGCTGGGCCAGCCCAGGAGCCCCCGCTCCGCCACCGGAGCCCCGAGACCCCCCGGTGCTGCCGACAACACGACCACGAAACACGCACAGACACACCCCCCGCCCAGACCGCCGCCGGCCCCGCTCCTGCTCCGGGGGGGTGGGGTGGGGGGCTCTCCCGTGGGCCCCCGCCCCGGCCGGCGGGGTTTGGGGCGGGCTGGCCGCCCCCCGCTCACAGCAGGACCAGGCTGGGGTTCCGCAGCTGCCGGTAGATGTCCAGGAGCTTCTCGGCCGTGGCAGAGCCCTCAGCCCCCTCCTCGCCCAGGGGCGGCTGGTCCCGGAGGGTCTGCGCCTCCTTCAGCAGCATCTGCGGGAGGGGGCCGGGGGGTGAGGCACGGAGTGGTGGTGGGGGTCCCACGGCGCGCTCCCCAGGGGGAGGGGATCGGGGGGCTCACCTCGTGGTTGGCCTGGATCTGACGCAGGTACTGCATGCGGAGGTCGGGAGGTCCCGAGCCCTGCGCCGCCTGCTCCAGCACCAGCGCCTGGCGGAGGGAGGGAGGGTGCTGGGGGAGCTGGCAGCACCCAGCCCCAGAGACTCCCAATCCCAGGAGCACCAGCTGCAGCAGCCCCCAAATCCTGGGAGCCCCAACCTTGGGAAACCCCAATCTCAGGGAGTCTGAGCCCTGGGGAGTCCCAGCCACAGGGAACCCCCTGAGCCCTGGGGAGCCCCAATCTCAGGGCAGCCCAAGCCCCAAACCTGGGACCCCCAGATCTGGGGACCCCCAGCTCCAGTGGTGCTGGTCTGTCACACCATGGTGCCACAGAAACACCCCCCACTGCACCCCAGGCTCCATTCCAGGGGGTTTGGAGTCACTCTGGGGTCCCCCCTGCCCCCGGGGGGTACCTGTATGCGCCGGATGACGGCGTGGTGTGTCCTGCTCATGTGGGCCAGGGACGGGCTCTCCATCAGGATCTCCACAGCCTGGATGGGACCCGCTGGGCTCAGGTCATTCATGGCCACCTGGACAGCGAGAGCAGTGTCACTGCCACCCTCGCTGGGCAGTGGGGGGCCAGAACCCTCCCCATGGGCACCAGGCTCCCCACACCCCCAAACCCTCCCGCCCCTCCCAGGAGCGGTTGCCCCCAGCCCGGTGCCACCAGGTGAGCCCTGGCAGGACTGAATCCGGCAGAATTAACACTGTCACTCATCATCCCAGGGACATCCAAGCTCTCAGGTGCAAATCCACCTGCGTCAGGTAACTGGGGGCCCCTCAGGTGGGGTCAGGCAGGAGAGCTGGGCAGAAATCCCTGTTTTCCCTGTGCCTTTAGAGGGGAATTTTGCATGGGGTAGATTTACAACACAAATCCAAGTGCATTTTCCCCTCGTTTTCTAGAGCCAGAGAAATGGGAATATCTGGAGAGGGAGGGAAACGACCACAGCCTTTGGGAAGCCCAGGGCTGGGAGAATGGACTGGGAATGCCGCCTGTCCAGCCCAGCACTTGAACCCCAGCCCCACAGGAGGGGGTCAGAATGGCATGGCCATGCATCCACTCGTCTCCCTGGCTCCTGGAAGGAGCTGGCTTTGTGGGACAGGGAGCTTCCCTGCAGGCTGACCCATTCCTTGGCTCAAGGCTAACCCATTCCTTGCCTCTTGGACAAGCAGCTGGACGTGGCCACCGTCGGGTGCCATGCCACGTGCCGATGCCACCTCCGTGCCGCTCAGTGCCTCGGCCCCGGGGTTCTCAGCCAGCAGCCAGCGCAGGGTGGCACAGCAAAGTGGGACATCTGGGGACCAAAGGACAAAGCAGAGATGTGACACTGCCGACAGCGTGTGCCTGAGGCAGCCCCTGAGGGGCGGCACGGGCTGGACCCCTCCCCGCTGGGACACGCTGAGCTCAGTCACGCCACTGCCACACGTGTGCCAATGTTGTGGTGGGGGCAGTAGGGTCACACAGCCCTCCTTGGCCAAGGGAGGGGCTGTGACAGTGCCACCCTGCCAGCGCCCCTGCCCCAGGAGACTCCCCGGTGCTCCTGGGACGCTCCTCTCCAGGGACCCACCTGTTTCCGAGGTTTTGAGAGCGTTTTTCAGCAGCTCCGAGGACACTCGGATGGACGCTGCCGAGGGGGGCAGGTTCTCCTCTCCCGGGGTTTTCCCCTCCTCGGGTTCAGTCTGTTCCCGGGACACTTTGAGGAAGGTCTCCACAGGGTCTGAGGGGGCAGGGGGGGTGTCGGGCCCGGGGGGGCTGCTCCCGAAACGGAGGCACTGGAGCATGTCAATGGTGCATTGGCTGAGGGGCAGGCAGATCCCCTCTCTGTCTGGGGACAGCAGGGGCGAGTCGTCGGGCAGGAAGTCATCCAGGTCCTCGGAGGAGTCGGAGCCGCTGCCCAAAATATCCCGTAAACTGTAGTAGAGGGCACAGGAGATGGTCAGAGGCAGGTCCAGCTTGGTGTCCGCAGTGGGGCCGAGGGGCAGCGTCAGCTCCCGCTTGTTCCCAGGGAGCAGCTGGTCAATGGGGAACGTGAAGGTGGTGGCCGAATCCACAGATTCCTCCTCTAAGGCACAGGGGCTGGCCAGGAGCTGGACACAGAGGGTCCAGCCCTCCTCCAGGCTGTACTCGCTGCAGTTTTCCAGCAAGCAGGAGATGGTGACGGTGTCCTGGAGCAGGAGGCAGCTCCAGTTGGCAGTGACGGTGCAGGCGATGGGCTTGTGGCCCTCGTGGCTGGAGAGCAGCGCCGCGCTCACGTTCATCACCTGGTTCAGGCTGGCCAGGGCTCGGTTCCTCTGGTCCACGGCCTTCTTCAGGAAGGACACTCTGCAAGGACAATGTGACAGGGATGAAACAGCGGGAGGGATGCCAGGATGGTGCTGTGCTGCCAAGCTGAGCTGCTCCTGGCATGATCCCACCACAGGAAACCCCCAGCTTCTCTGCCATGGCAGCCACAGATCCATGTCCCCATCAGAGCTGACCCTGTGGAGTGGCTCCGGACAGCCAGACCTCAGGAATCCCCCTGTGGATGGAGGGGGGGCTCGCCCACAGCCCCTCCCTACACACAGCCAGCCATGGAGGATGGAGGCACGTGCCTGCCCTGCCTGTTACTGCTGGCTTGGCACGCGTGGCAGGCGCCTGGCACCCTGCCTGTGCCACCTTCTGCTGCCATGGCTGCCGCTGCCAGCCCGCCCACAGCGCTGGGGGTGGCTGTGCCATGGGAGGGGGCTGCCCTCAAACACTGGTTTTATATTATCGAGGCTGGGGGGGCTTCCCAGCCACAAAAGGTAAATGCTGGAGCAGTTTTCCAAGAGAAAAGCTCGAGGAGAGATGGGGGTGTTCGGCCTGGAGAAAAGAAGGCTCCAGGGAGACATTAGGGCCCCTTCCAGTGCTCCAAGGGAGCTGGAGAGGTACTCTGGAGAAGGGCCTGCAGTGAAGGATAAAGAGGAATGGCTTCCCACTGACAGAGAGCAGGGTTAGACGGGATATTGGGAAGGAATTGTTCCCTGGGAGGGTGGGCAGGCCCTGGCACAGGGTGCCCAGAGCAGCTGTGGCTGCCCCTGGATCCCTGGAAGTGTCCAAGGCCAAGCTGGACAGGGCTTGGACAATCTGGCATAGTGGAAGGTGTCTCTGCCCATGACAGGGGGTGGAACGGGATGAGCTTTAAGGTCTCTCTTACCCAAACCATTCTGTGACTCCATAATTAAGTACTGGCAAGGACCTGCACAAGCCCCAGCTCGGTGCCACCTTTACCTCTCTGAGGTGTCCCCTATCCCCGACAGCAGCTCCTTGATCCTCCGGCCGATCTCAGCAGGGGTCAGCTCCACGTCCGGCTCCTCGGGGCTGCACAGGCCACAGGACACGAGGCGGCCCTTGGCCGACAGGGCCAACAGCTCCGACTCCCCTGCGGGCACAGATGGGGCAGGTAAGGGGCCAGGAAGGGAGCAGGGGCTTCCTGGATGGCTGAGGCGGGTGGGACAGGGAGCAGGATGGCACTGCCTCCCCAAGGCAGTGGGATATGATGGAGACAGACACGGATCACCGCAGCACCCCCCGCTCACACGCAGACCCCCAAGAAGGGACACCGCCCTGTGCCTGCCACTCCCCGCCCACAGCCAGCAGCACCCAGCTGCCACACAGGGGCCCTGCTGGTGACACAAGCAGCTCTGTGGGCAGCCAGTCCCGAGGCACACTGAACACCCCTTTTTTGGATGGAGCCTCAACCCAGCTGGCTCGAGGCTGTCCCAGGCTGCCCCGTGCAGGGAGCCCACGGCTGCGAGAGCCGGCCAGTTCCTGTGATGCCGAGCTGAGGGACTGGGAATGGGCAGGGAAGAGCGGGAATCACAATGGACAGGAATGACTTACAGAACCAAGGGGAGCCAACAAGGATGAAAGATGGAGCCCCACCCAGCCCACATGGAGCTGCAGAGGGAGGAGAGGCGGGATCCCACCCCGCTGCCCCCTGTACCTTCTGAGGCCCGAGAGGACAAGGAAAGAGCCACGACACTACAGATACTCAGGCTGGCTGGGGACAGCACGGGGGGCAGCACGCCGGTGCCATTCTCTGTGTCCTCGGGGTCCGAGGAGTCGCCCGCCCAGTCCAGGTCGACGGCGGAGATGTCCGAGTGGGTGCTGTAGTACATGCGGGAGCCGCTGCCACAGGCCGCGCACAGGATGGGCCCCCGCAGGTAATATTCCCTGAGCTCCGGCACCGTGGCCTCCTCCCGCTGATCCGCCTTCACGGCCACCATCTTCCCGTAGTGGCCCACGGCCACCACGCAGTCACAGCCGGGCTCGCCCGCGGGCGGCTCGTCCTCGGCGTCGTCGGCCGCGCGCCGCTCCGTGCGCAGCGCCCCGATGAACACGATGGGCTCCTCCAGGTGGTGCAGGATCTTCACGGGCGGGGCCGGGTTGGACACGTCGCGGCAGCCGTCGGCGGCGGGAGAGGAGCTGAGGGCTTTGAGGGGCACGGAGCAGAGCTGCCCGTCCGGGAAGCCGCACAGGATCATGGGCGACTCCAGCATGGCCACGTCGATGCCGAAGAGGAGGCTGAACAGGGGCTCCTCCAGCACGAAGCCCCCCGAGCACCACAGCCCCTGGGCGCCGGGCGCGGCTGCGCAGCACAGCACGGGCAGGAAGCAGGAGGGCGGCGCATCCCCCGCATCCCCCGGCGGGGTCCCGGGGCAGAATTCCACCTGGCTGACCTGCCGGTACGGGGGCCCGTCCTGCTCTGGGCGCGGCAGCTCGTGCAGCCGCATCCACCACTTGCCCTCGTCCTGGGCCAGCGTGATGACGAAGGTGCTGAGCAGGGTGAACATGCTCAGGCTGGCGTCGGGGAAGATGCAGGCGTCCGCTTCCACCGGGAAGACGCCGGAAGGGCCGTTGCTTTCTTGGCCGTCGCCGTCTGTCTGCTCCATTAACCTTTGGGAAAACAGGGAAGAGCTCTGAGCCAAGCCGTGGGGAGAAGCCAGCGTGTCCCTTGGCCGCCTCTTTGCCTGGCCCTGGGAAAGGAACTCCTGCAGGAGAGCTTTTAGCACCGGGAGAGACAGATCCAGAGCCTCACGCTTCCCACGGCAGGAAGGGCAGCCCTGGGAGCTCAGGGACAGGGGGTCACCCCTGGCTCACCTGCTCTGCTGCTCCAGGGACACGCAGTAGATCCCGCTGTGGGCGCACAGGATGTAGAGCTGCCGGGGCTGGGGCAGCAGCTCCACGTGCCACACCTGGTCAGGGCAGCGGAACACGGCCTGGGAGTGGGGACAGAACCAAATGTCACCTCCCACGGCACCCGGAGGGGCGGCAGGGACAAGGCGGCTCCCTGCAGAGCGGGATCCAAAGTGATTTCCAGGGATAAATGGATCCCTGGGCAGCACCCAGCTGGGTGTTCCCGGGGGGGCTGGGAGAGGGGCTGTGGCAGCCTGTCATTCCCGCTCCCTGAGGGGAAGGAAAACAGGGAGCAGGGTACGTGCTCTACTTTGCCGAGCGGGAGCGCAGTGTGGGAGGCAGATCCCGCTCTTACAGCGGTGGATTTCTTAGAAATGATAATCAGAACAAATTAACAAAGGCAGCAGCGTGTCAGTCAGGGTGCTGTGACAGCGGGGACAGCGACCAGGCCTGGGGGGCGAGAAGCCCCTGTGCTGGGGGGAACGAGCCTGTGGAGTCTGATCCAACGTGTGTCCCGTAGGATTGGGAGAGGGGCCAGCTGGCAGCACCCCCAAACCCCACAGCAAGGGGTGCTGCCTGTAGGGTTTGTTTGTTGGATCCTGATGGAGGGAATCCAGGGATAGGGAGTGGGGACATGACTGGGGGTGTCCCCACTGTGCCGCGGGGGACACTGTCCCCATGGGATGGGGGACACAGGGTGAACCCCCACCCCGCCAAGCCCCTCACCTTGAGCACTTTGCCCTCCTGGTCGTACACGTAGACGAACTCGGTGCCATTGGAGAGGTAGATCTCGTTCTCGTGGCACAGCACCCGCGGCTTGCCCGCCACCAGCCCCCCCACCGGGCAGCAGAATCCGGCCAGGTAATCCACCCTGTGCCCCACCTGTGCCATGGTGCCGGCCTGGGGACGGGGCGAGGGGGCGGGGGGACACCGAGGGTGTGAGGGGGCTGAGCCCGGACCCCCGAGCTGTGGCAGTGTGTGGTGACACAGCCCTGCAGACCCCCGCGCCCCTGTCGGAGCCCCCCAGCACCCCACAGCACGTGTCTGGACCCCCAGTCCTGCCAGCCCTGAGCCCCACAGCCCCTTCCCCCTCCGAATGGGACACTCAGGCCCAGCCCCACAAACAGCCCCTTCCCAAGCATCAACCTCAGCCCCCCCACTCCCACCTCCACAGCCCCCAGAGCCCCCCACATCACAGTCCTTGTACCCCAGACTCTCCACACCTATCTCAGAGCCCCCCACATCACAGGCCTTGTACCCCAGGCCCTGCCCCACAGCCTCCCACACCCCTGACTGAGACCCCCAGACCCCCCCAAGCCCAGCTCCACTGGCAGCCCACCACCCCAGTCGCCCCCCCTGCCCAGCCCACAGCCCCCGACCCAAACCCCCGCCCCTCGCCCCCCATCCCGCCCCCCCCCCCAATCCCTCCCGGAGGGGCCGCGGGTACCGGGCGGGGGGGGCGCGGGCGGCTCCGCTTTACGGCTGCGCGGCGGCCGCCGCAATGGGCGGGGGGGAGTTTACGACAGGCCGTAAAGCGGCGATGGGCGGGGGGGCGGCTCCCGGGGGTCGGTACCGGGAGGGGAGGACCCCCCCCCTCCCATCCCGGCACGCGGGGAGAAAGGAGCGAGGCGGTGCTGGCGGCAGCGGCTTTATTGATAGAGAGAGGGGCCGGGTGGGACCACCCCCCCCCGAGCTGACCCTGACCCACGGGGACGGACCCCCCCCAAAAGTCTGGCTGAGTCCCCCAAGTGATGGCCCTGAGCCCCCCAGCTTGACACCCCCCCAGGTGATGTCCCTACGCCCCCCAGCCTGGCTGAGCTCTCCCCAAGTGGTCTCCTCCGTCGTCTTTCTGAGACCCCCCCAAGTGATGCCCTGAGCCCCCAGTGTGAGCCCCCCAAGTGATGCCCCCGTCCCTCCCCCAGCCTGGCTGAGCCCCCGGCCGCCGCCCCCGCCCCGGTGCCGAGCGAGGGTCGCTCACTGCGGGGTGGCGGGGGCCCGGCGGGGGCTCTGCAGGACCCCTCCCCGGCGCGGGGGGGCTGCAGCGCCCCGGGCCCGGCTCAGCTGCTCCACGGAGGCTTCGAGGTGGGCGAAGCGATCCGAGAGCCGGGCCAGCTGCTCCTTCAGGGCGCGGAAATCCCCGTACAGCTCGTCCAGGGCCCCCGACAGCGCCGGGATCCTGCGGGTGCAGCGGCGTGAGGGCGGGGACCCCCAAATTCTCCCCCCAGGGACCCCCGGGCCCTCACCTGCCGTAGTCGGGCAGCACGGTCTGGTGGTCCGACAGCAGCAGGTTCCGCAGCTGGGACGTGATGGCGAACTTCCAGTTGTCCAGCACCAGCGTCAGGTTGGCGCAGCCCCTCGCCGAGGGTCTCTGGGCTGGAGGGGCCGCGGTGGGACGGCGAGCGGTCCCTCAGGAGCAGGACCCTCACCCAGGGCAAGACCCTCACCCAGCCCCTCACCTGGGACCCCTCCAGCCCCGGACAGGCCCCCCCCCCCGGGCCCCCTCCGGCCCCACACCCAGGGCAGCTGCCCGGTCAGGCCCTTCCCCGTGCCCACACCCTGGTGGGACGGGGGTCCCAAGCGGGCAGGGGGTCCCGAGGGGCGGGAGTTACCGTCTGCTCCATCGTCCCACGCCGCCGGCCGCCGGCCCGGCTTGGCCGCGCAGCCCAGAGCCGCGAGGAGCAGGACGGGGAGCAGCCGGGCCATGGCGGGGCCGTGTCCCCGTGTCCCCAGGGCTGTCGCGTCCCCCAGGACCGAGCTGGGCACTCCCCGCTCCCTCTCCCGCGGCCGCTCGCCGGGCTGTGCTCCCCGGCTCTGGCTCCCGCCGCTCCCGCTCCCCCTTTTCCAGGCTGGGGCTGGCACCGGGCCCGGCCGCACGCGGCTCCGGGGCTGATTGCAAACAGACGGCGGACACGAGCCCGGACACAGAGGACCGGCCGGAATGCAGAGCATCCCGGCCCGTCGCGGTGATGGAGTGCAGGTGGCACGGCCCTGGGGAGCAGGGTCCCCCAGTTCCCGCCGGGACCACGGAGCATCTCAGCCCTGGCTGGTCGCAGGTGACAAAGCACAGGAGGCACGGTGCTGTGTCCCCCTGTTCCAGTTGGGAACATGGAACATCCTGGCCCCATCCTGGCACAGATGACGGTGCACAAGTGGCACCACGCCGGGGCACGGTGTCTCCCCATTCCCATCGGGAACGCAGAGCATCCCAGCCCCATCCCAGGTGACAGTGTCGGGACACAGGGTCTGCCAGATTCCACTGGGAACACAGAGCATCCCAGCCCCATCCAGGCCCAGGTGAGGGACCACAAGAGGCACGCACTGGGGTGCAACATTCCCCCAGTCCCCTTGGGAATGTGGAGCACGCCGGGCCAGGTGACAGAGTGCAGGAGGCTCTGGTTTGAGGTGCTTTTATTCCACGTTACTTGCAGCCCCCGTGCCTGGGTCAGCCCAGCCCGGCCTGAGCGCCCCCAGCGCTGCACCCCCAAACCCCAGCACACCCAGGGGAAAAGCAACCGCAGCCCGGAGCCGGGCCTTGGGATGAAGCCTTTGGAAAGCCCCAGCGAGGGGCAGGGGGCTGGGGGTCCCTGCCCCACTGGGGTCTGGGCAGTGCTGTCCTGGAGCAGGACGGGGCCTCTGGACCCCTCCCATGAGGGGACACAGGGCAGCGCTGGAACCAGTGCCCCCGAGATTGAACCAGAGCCCGCAGAGCCAGGGCTGGGGAGCTCCAGGATGGGCCTGGGGGTCAGAGGCCCTGTGAGAGGAGGGCTGAGCCCCTCCAGCATCTGCCTGCCTCTCCCCTGCCCAGCGGTGCCCAGCGCAGCCCCAGCAGGGGGCTGAAGGGAGGCTGGGGCGCAAGACCCCTGAGCCCCAGCTCCGGCCAGGACACGCTCCGGAGGGACGTGGGAAGGCACCAACTGGAGGACTGGCTCCCAGGGCACGCTGGAGGCGAGGTGGGTGCCCGAGTTACGTGGCTGCCCCGCACCCCTTCCCTGGGAGCCTAACCGTGTGCAGTGGGGGGACACGGCACCCGGAGGGGACACCCCTCCCCCAGCCCCCACGGGGTGCCAAAGCTCACCAAGCAGTGCCAAGCCATGAACTGGCACATGCCCACCCCATGCTCGGTGTCCAGGGGTGCCTATCCTGCTCCGGGAACGTCACAGCCACCTGCTCGTGTCGCCGGGCCGGTCAGTGCCGGAGCTGTCGGGATCCAGGCACTCAGGCGGGCAGGGAATGAGAGCAAAGCTGTGGGCAGGGAGATGCCAAAGCCTCCCTCTCCCCTTGGGTAGGAAGCGGGCACGGGCAGCCCCCTAAGCCCCCCAACTCCCCCAGGGCAGGCTGGCAGCAGCTGAGGGTGGTGGGGGGCCAGCCCGGGCACAGGCTGAGGAAAGCATTGGTTGTCCGGGCTGGGAGCCCCTAAAAGGGAGCGAGGAGTAACTGGGGGGCTGGAGCCACCCGTGCCCGGCTCCGCAGCCCGGGCTGGAAGCTGAAGGGAGGAGAGGGAAGGGACAGGCGCTGCGCCGGCCGCTCCGGGCAGGAGCGGGGCTAGGAACGGGGCAGGCTGCACATCTCGCAGTGGTCCGTGCCCGGCTGGTTCATGAAGGTGCAGTGCTGGCAGGGCCACATGGCCGCGGCCACGGCGTGCGACGAGCCCCCCATGGCGCCGTATTCCTGCAGTCCCGGGAGCGGGACCCCCACCGTGCCTGCGGGAGAGAGCCCGGGGCAGTGCTGGGATCCTGCTGCACATCCCACCCTGCAGCCCCCCCTCACCAGCCCTGCCCCATCACTGGATGTGCTCCAGGCCAGGCTGGATGGGGCTTGGAGCAACCTGGTCTAGTGGGAAGATAGCAGGGGGTGGGATGAGCTTTAAGATCCCTTCTAACCCAAACCATTCCAGGATCTCATGACCAAGGAATAGCTTCCTCCCCACGAGCCTCCAGAAGCCTCTGTGACAGCTTGGGAGCAGCTCCACACAACCCCCAGACAGCTCTGCCAAGGGACGCCCTCCCTGAGGGATGCCCTACCCCAGGGACCCCCCTCTTACTGCAGAGCTGCTCGATGGTCGCCCACTGCTCCGATTTTTTCCAGGTCTGTGCAAGCTCCTCATTTTTGGTCCTCACAGCTTCCAGCAACAAGCTGATGCTGTCCTGGAAGTCACAGGTGGGAAATGAGCACTGGGGACCCCCTCCAGTGCAAGGCAGGACCCTGAGTCTGAGCTGTTCCCCCATCCCTGACATCCTTGGGGTGCCCCAGTTTATCCCTCTGCTCCCCCAGCATTCAGACAGACCCCAACACCCCAAAAGCTTCCCTTCCTCTGCTTCCAGGAGGCATTCCCTACCACTGCGGGACAGCGTCCCAGCACTGTGGGCCAATCCCAACTCCCAGAGGTGCAAACCCTCCATGCTGGAGCGCTCCAGCCCCCATCCCTGTCCCCATCCCGATCTCCAGCTGCCCACGGTCATCCCGGCTGCCTCACACATGCGCAGCCTCTGGCAAACCCGGCCCAGCTGGGTCTCCCTGGGAAGCTCCGGTGGTGCCGGGGCAGCCGCCAGGCCCCAGTGCCCAGCCAAGGGCAGCAGAGCTGCACAGCCAGGACCTCGCTGGCCTTGAGTTCTGGGGGCTCTGATCTCCTTATTGTTCCCACCAAATTCCTGATTCTGAGATAATTTTTAAAACATTTCCAGCTCTGAGAGCTGCAGCCAAGTTGGCTCTGGGATCATGTGGACAACCACCCCGCTCAGTGCTCCCAGCAGCTCAGGGGCTTTGTGCTTAGAGTTTAAAAAAGGTTTTAAAACTCTTTAAACCTTATCCCAACAGCCTGGCCGTGAAAAGCCAGCACAAGGCCCTGCCCAGGGACATGGGATGGCAGGAATGGTCACCTCCACCCACTTGAGGGACCCCTGAGGGGCTGAGGACCCAGGGATGGGGGGAATGGTGTGGGGACAGGACCCTCCCTGCCCCATTACATACCCGCAGAGGCATGACCTCGTTTGTGACCAGGAAGAGGAGCAGATGAAAATCGGAAATGATGTCTAGGAAAATGGAGGAAGTATTTTGGGACAGGTACGTGGCCAAACTGTGGAAGTCCTGGAGAGAGGGGACAGTAACGAAGAGAAGTCAATTCCTATTTGGATCCACCAACAGGTACTCCTGTCCCTCTGGCTATTGTCTGCAATGTGCAGGGACATTTCCAAAATCAGATCCCCGCCTGGCTGACTGAATCCCAGCTAACAACTTCCAGGAGAAAACATCTCTGGACCCACAGCAGCTCCCCTTGACCAACCCCAGCACCCACAGAGCCGATCTCAGATCCAAGAGGTGCTGAGGGGGAGCCAGGCAACTCCAGCCTTGTTCCTACAGAAAAGAGGGAGTAGAGGACAGAGCAGCCCCTTCCTCCCCATCCTCTGCCCTGGCCTCTTGCAGGAACAGCTTTCTGTGCCTAAAGATTCCATCCAGGAAGAGAAGGCAGCACTCTGGGAGCAGGAACAGACCCCAGTCTCAGCAGGTTTGTGCTGTCACCATGGGGCTGGAGCCCTCTGCCCCCCTGGAGCTGCCTGGCAGGCACAGGGAGCCCTGATCCCATCACGGATCCGGCGGGAGCTCAGCACCGGCCGGCAGTCGGCATTGGCATGCAGACAGTGCTCCGTGCAGGAAGGACCTTGGCAAGCTGAACTGGGAAGGGGTGACTTGAGGGCACAGCTGTCCCTCTGCAGATGTCAGTGAGCACGAGGGAGGCAGAGCCCATCCCTGTGGAACCCGGCTCCATCAGGAATTGCCCCTCACCTGAGTTTCTCCCAGCACATCGCGGTTCTCGATGGGGAATGGATTTTGAGAAATAGAAAAAGTGTAGACTGGATCCTTGGGGAAAGTCGTAGTAATCTAAAAAAAAAAGAAAAAATCCAAGGAAGGATGATCAGAGACCAGCGGGATATGGGAAACAAGTCCAGATAGCCGAGAACAGCCATGGCTCTGATCCCAGCTCAGCCAAACAGTGAGGGACCCTGCAGGGATCTGATGGCTTTTAATTCAATTTAAAGTGATATTCCATCACCACACCCCTTGGCTCCCTTTCTAAGGAAGCTGGAGGGACACGATGGGTTTGGCCCTGACAGATGCCATGGAGAGCATCTCTCTCTGCACAGGTCACTGGGACACAGCAATCCTGGCAGAGCTCTGCCCTATGCCAGGCAGCTGCTGCTGGAGGGAGGTCCTGGGGGGATCCTAATGCACATTCCACCCCTCTGTTTTCATCCCAGTGACATCCCAGGTATCCCAGGAACAGGTGCCTTCACTCCTGCAGGAATTGCCGTGCTCTGGCATTGCCTGTGCCAGGGGCAGCTGGACCAGAGAGGCTGCTCCAGGTGGATCTAATGGTTGTTGGCACCACCTCCAACTCCAGCAATATCATCTGGCATCCCAATTATTTGCTTTCCTGCCTTCCATGCCGTAACTTTGCTTCCTAGCCCTGGGGCTGAGCCATGCCGTGCCTGGCAGCAGCTCCGCTACGGCCAAGCCGTGCCAGAGCGTGAATTCCCTCCTCCAAGAAAAGGCATTTCTGGACAACCTGCTGAGTCACTTGAAGGAGATGGATCCCTAATTGCTGCTCTGGAGTTTCCTCATTAGGCAGTGCCCAGGACGTGGGTCCGTGGGGCTGCTGCTTCCCGGCCACGTGGCTCTGGGCCAGCACAGAGCCGTGATAAGGCACCAGGCAGTGCTCTCCTGGAAAACAAATGTGTTCCCTGGCACCACACTGACCCCACGGAGCAGGGCAGCCACCTCCCTGCTAGGAATGCCTGGCAGCAGCAGGCAGAGGAGGATAATCTGTCTCAGGAATCACCTCCACTGGGAATTTCAGAGGTGGGTTAGGAGTTTGCTCCACTCTGACCATCTCCTGTGGGAAGCAAACGTGCAGGGAATACTCACGTCTATGATGAGGTACTCGACCGGGAGCGGGCGAGCCAGCTGGGTGATCTCGTTCCCAAACTTGTCTATGTCCTGAAAGAAGAAGAGTTGGATTATTCCTGAGCGTGGAAGTGGAGTGAAGCCCAAGGGATCCTGCCCTGGAGATGCTCACGCAGTCCTGAGCTCTGGCAGATCACTGAGGGTATGGAAAAGAACCTGAATCAGTGGTGCAGGGCTGCCCAATTCCCTGCTGCTCCCTGGGGCTGGAGATCTCTGCAATTCCAGCATCCCTGAGATCAGGATCTCTGTTTCCTTGTGAGCCAAGAGAGTGCGGGGTCACAAACCACCCTGGGATTGTCTCCCATTAGAGAAAGGCTTGGAATTACCCATGGAGTGTAAAGGTGGGATTCTACTCCATGATCCTTGTGGGTCCCTTCCAACTCCAGATATCCTATGATTCCATGATTTTAAACACCATTTAGGCAGCAGCTCCATCTTAAAGAGAGGAACAGGCCACCTCTGCCTCCTCAGCTGAGGCAAACCTGCCTTTCTGCAAATCCAGGAGTCCCTCAGCCAACTCTTCATCTGGGAATTGGGAATCCGGGCACTTTCTCATACCCAGACCCTTGGAACCAGCACATCCCACGGTGTAAACTTGTTTTGCTTTGCCAGACGAAGGGAACATAAAGTTTAATTAGGGAGACAAACGGCCGGCATATGTTCATTAATCATAACCTGACAATTAGACGTGATTGATGTCAAACACGCCGGGTTCAAACGCCGCTTCGGAAATAAATCCCGGAGAACTGACACTTTTCATTAAAGATTCCGTACGAGGGGGCTGCGTTTTCTCCCTAAATCATTGCTTAACGTGGTATAAATCATTCATGGAGCCCCACATAAATCATACGCCCATAATTCCCAGTCAGGGACGTTGTACTGGGAATTGTTGTTCCATGGGCTCTCGGTGGCGGGAGCCAGACCCGGAGCTGTCACCCCCAAAGGCTGCGAGTCCCACCCTTCCCGCGTGGGATGGGAGCAGCATTCCATGGGCTGAGCCTGGGAGCACCATGCAGGGATACGCTGCCCACGGCTGACTCCGGGACTCCCTCCCCTTTCTCCCAGCCATGTTTTCTCCCGGAGAACACCACTCCAGCACCACTCCCCCGCTCTCCCTGGTGTTTACACAGCACAGCTATGCGGAGCAGCAGCCAGCACCATCCCTCTGCCAGTCAGACCTCGCCCCAGCAGGCTCCGGCACGCTGCTCCCCTCCAGGCACAGCCCCCCTTCCCGACCCCCTCCCCAAGCACCCCCTGTCCCCAGGAACTGTTCCCTCTGTAAAAAAAAAAAATCTCCCTTCCAGTCTTTGAAGCTCCTTTGAAAGGCAATCCTGATAAGGATCTTTGCTCCTTGCACATGACAGGTTGTGGCCTCAGATCTCTCCGGCTCCGACAGGAGCAGGAGGGGCCATGGAGCCTTTTTTGGGAGATCACAGGACCCCAGAGCCAACCTGCTTCTAGATCTCAGTGATACCACAAGAGGCAGGAATCAGATCCAATCAGCTTCCCAAACACAATCCTGCCCCTGCATGAAGGGACCTGCAACAACTCACGCATAATTAGCCCATCTGGAATTCATTTTCCAATCTAATTAAGTTCTAATATGCAGAAACATTTTTCCAGCACCTGTTGGCTTTAATCTCCCCCTCTGGGGATTTCCATGTTAAATGCCTGCTTTTTCATGGCACGCTGCTGAGGCCTCCAAGACATCCACAGACTGGAACCTCACTCCCCCGAGCTGAGGACATGTCCTGATCCTGACAGGACAGCCCCCCAAACCCCAACATTCCTCTCCCACCATGGATCATTTAATTATGTTTTAAAGGCCTTAATGAACATCAAGTTGGGATTGTTGGGAGAAAGATCCTTATCCTGAGCTTGGCATCACCAGGACCCTCCCAGCGCCCTGTTATTGCTGCAGCCTGAGACCCCCAAAGCCCAGTGGCACCTGCTCCAAAGGGAGGCCAGGAAGGGGTTAATGGAGCCACAAGTGTTTGGCTCCGGGACAAAAATCCGGCAGCAAGGCCTGGAGGGTCTGGACAATGCATCATCCCAGTGGAGATTGCATCAAGGCTGGGATTAGAGCCTTTCAACCACTGTTTGGAGGCAGGAGCTGCACAGGGATGAGGGTGAACAGGGAAAAGGATGGGAACACAGACACCTTGGCAGGATGGAAAGACTCCTGGGTGGCCTCAGGATTATCCACGGAGGGCGAGGGGAGCAGCCAAGTGAGGAGCCCGGGGAGCTGCCAGCCAGGAGGGAGGCTCCGGATCCGTGTCCCAGGACAGCCGTGAGCATCCCACGCTGTCACCATCCCATGCTGTCACCATCCCATGCTGTGAGCATCCCGCATCCCACGCCGTCATTCCCGACCTGCTCCCTCTGCTGCAGGCACGGCGGAGCTCGGCAGCCATCTGTCCTTCCCATGTGTGAGTAAATCCCATCTTTGCTCTTCCCTCTGCTGACTTCCAGGCGCTTTCCCGGGCAGTCCTGCCCCTTGCACGGGGAGCGCGGCTGAGGCGCAGAAACGAAGCGACTTCTCCAAGAGCAAGTGACAGGTCAGGGAGAGTTGAAACCCTTCCCAGGAGACTCCTGCTGAGCTAATCCAGCATCCTCCTCCCCGGAGCAGCTGGGACATTTAAGGCTAAGGCGGCTCATGAGCTAGTGGGAGGGCAGCCAGGGAAGTCCTTCCCCATCAGTGAACACTCCCCGCAGCCTGGCTCTCCCTGGGAAGAGGATTTCCAATGCCATGGTAGGACAGCCTGGCTCAGAGGTCCCGCTGGGCTCTAACGAAAGCAGGGCCCTGGCTCGGGGCTGTCCCAGGGAGGGATGGGACACGTGTCACTGGTGCCAGGCCAGGGCTCAGACACGGCTCAGCTGCAGCGAGAGCTCAGAGCTCGTGTGGGACTCGAGGGCAAAGGGCTCTTGCACAACGCTTGTAAAGGGCTTTTGTCTTACACCATCCCAGAGAAACTCTGGAGGAACATTAAACCATCCTAAAGAAACTCTGGGGAGATGTTAAGGCAGCTGTAAAATGCAATTCACTGCAAGGATGACAATGACATCGTGTTTGCGCTGAGCTGTCACAAATACCTGTGATAAGAGACAAAGCCAGCCAGCCCCCAAATCCAATTATCCAAGAGTTTTAAAGCATCTGTAAAACATCAGGAATCTCTTCCCTCATCTGATGGAGTTAATGGTGGAGCAGTTCAGCACCAAAGAGTTCCTGGGCCAGTGGACTGGGAGGAGGTGACAGCAGGGACGGGGTGCAGCAGCCCCAGGGAGGGATCCCCCAGCTGCACCCCCCAGTGTTGAATATCAACCCAAGGGACATTCTCCAAGTGAAATCCAAATCAATCCAGCTGTTTTCTAAAACCAGATGGACAGAGGAGGCTGCTCAAGGACAGAAGGCAGGATGGAAAACGCTCGTGTGGAATATTCAGCTGGGCTCACCCTCATCCAGCTCAGAAACTGGGTGAAGCGGCCATTGCAACATCATCATCTTCACTCACAGGGTCCTTACCCCGACCTGTGTCTGTGTCTCCACATCATGGACTCCTTCCCGAGCTCCGTGTGCTGAGCTGGCCAAGCAGCACGTGCCGGTTGTGCCCCGTTCCAGCTGGAACCAGTGCTGAGCCCTGACGCTTCCCAGACACGCCAGGAGGGATCTGTTCTTCCTCCTGGCTAATCTTACCTGGGGAGGCCCCTCAGAGCAAAAGAACTTGTTCTCGCAGTCCTCAAACCCCTCAAGTTCCCCACTGGAGCACAGTTCTCCCTTCCCAGGCCAGGAGAGCAACGGCCGCGTGTCCAAAGCCAACTCCACAGGGGTGGCTCCTCGGAGCAGCAGGTGAGGGGCCAACGTAAAGGGAATGGTAAAGGAATACAGAAATCACACAGCTGCAGGCTCAGGAAAACCGCAGGACAATGCCAGTGCCATCAGTTTTCCCATTTCCATGGAAGAAAAGGAGCTCCTTTTCCCATTCACAAGCCGGAGGTGAATCCACCGCGCAGCCCTCGGACAGATCCGAGTTCCATGGATCATGCCTCACATCTGGCTGTTCTATAAATACATCCACACTCCCCAAACATTGGCCTCCTGGTCCTCATTCAATTAGAATTAATTTGTAGAGCTCCTTTCATCCTAAAGGGCTTTTCAGATGAATACTTGGATATTGCATGGGAATGCACATGGACTTTTCTCTGTGCAGTCCCAGAGAAAACAGCAACTACTTCAAAGTGCAGCTTTCTCCCCAAAAACCGGCTGGGGGGTCAGCACAGAGGGGAACCCCCACATCACAGACTGGGCACAAAGAGAGAGCAAGGTGCTGGACCCCAAAGATTCCATCCCGTGCTGCCGGATTCCTGCTCCTCCTGGAGTTCATCGGGGCTCGGACACGGCTGTTGTCACCATCCCAGGATGAGGTAGTGTCTCTGACCTCAAGCCTTGCACATTTAACGGGACCTCAAAGGTTTCCCAAGCCAGGAGTGACTAAGATTTCCATAGACTTAAGAACATTCAAAAATAATTGAGGGATCCTAGAGCCAAACCCGTTGAAGGCTGAGGGAGAATCCCACCCGGCAGGGCCATCCTCGAGCGCTCCGTGAAAAGGGCAATTAGGGAGAGAAGCTCTAAAACATGAAATCAGCTGCAGCCCGACCCAGTGAATCAGTGGTTGATGGAAATTTCCACGGAAGGCTGGAGCCATCCGTTCCCATTTTGTTTATCTCCCTGCTTCAGATTAGGGATGGGAGTGAAGCCCTTCTTGGAACACCCACCAGCTTCCTGCTGCTCCCAGCACCCCGGGTGGGCCACATGTGGGACACAGACCTGCGGGACCTCCTGCGAGGCTGCCCGAGTGTGGCACGGCCCGGGCTGCTCCGGAGCAGGATCAGGGCACGCCAGGAGATGATCTCATCCTGCTCACGTTCAGGGCCAACCTTTGCACACCCGGCTCCGCTGGATCGTAATCAGCCCCGGCTTATCAGCTCCTCGGAGGAAGCTGCCTGCTCCAGAGAGAACAGGATTCCATCTGCTCTCCCTCTCCAGCACTGGATTCAGCCCAGAGGTGTTCCTTGTTTCCAGGTGGGGTCAAGCCAAGCCAGCAGTCTCGCACTAAGGGGTGGAAACCATGGAGGCTCACAGGGAAACCAGCACTTCCCAGTCCCAGGTTCAGGGCATGCAGGAACATCCTGACCAGCTCCATTCCCGCTGCTGGAGCACAATCCACTCATTCCACTCTTCCCAAACAAAGGCAGCTTTCCTTATCCCTTGCTCCTTAAGGGACAGCTTTACCACAGGCAGCAGGAGCAGACAGGACAGGAAGGAGATAACTAACGGGGTGATGGATGGCTAATTAGCCAGTGAGCAGTGCCATTAATTAACTCCTCTGTCCCTGCTCGTGGGGCACCAGGAGCCCTGGGCTGGAGCGGCAGCGCTATCGGCATCCACAGAGAGTCTGATCCCAAGCTCCCAACTTGGCCATGCAGGCACGGGAGGGGCTGAAGGGCTCCAGGAACAACTGGCAAGGGAATAACATTCCATCCATCACCAACAACCCCGAAGTGCAGCAGGCAGGGACAGCACTGACACCTCATGTCCTACCAAGACCCTTCCTGCGGAGCTGCCTCCAGCTCTGGGCTCCTCAGCACTGGAAGGACATGGAGCTGCTGGAGCGAGTCCAGAGGATGGGATATTCACCCAGAGATATTTACTTGGAGAAGGCTCCAGGGAGACCTGAGAGTCCCTTCCAGTGCCTAAAGGGGCTCCAAGAAATCTGGAGAGAGACTTTGGACAATTGATGGAGGGACAGGACAAGAGGGAACGGCTTCCCACTGCCAGAGGGCAGGGTTAGACGGGATATTGGGAAGGAATTCTTCCCTGTGAGCAGGGTGAGGCCCTGGCACAGTTTACCCAGAGAAGCTGTGGCTGCCCCATCCCTGGACGTGTCCAAGGTCAGGCAGGGTGGGGCTTGGATCAACCTGGGTAGGGGAAAGTGTCCCTGCCCATGGCAGGGGGTGAAACGGGATGAGCTTTAGGGTCCCTTCCAACCCAAAGCATTCCACGACTCCATGAAATTGAGTATTTTGGACCTGCTCTGGATGCACCTTTTCCCTGCTGCTCCTCAGGATCAGATCTTGGATCCAGGGGCACACCCCGGAGCTGCCCAGGCCCTCAGCCCTCACCTTGTAGAAGACATCAGGCACGTACTGCTCGCTGCTGGACTCCTTGGCGTAGCCCAGCTCCGGCGCGTCCCGGCAGGGCAGCAGGCACTCGTCCCGCACCAGGGCCATGCACTGGTTCGACACCTGGTACCCCTCAAAGTGCACCTGGTTGTCGGGACCACCTGCAAGAGGAGAGGATGGTTAAAGATCCCAGGATCATTGAGGCTGGAAAACAGCTCCAAGATCACCAAGTCCAACCCGTGACCTATCCCCACGGTGTCATCCTTGGACACCTCCAGGGGTGGGTACTCCACGTCACAACCCTTCCCATGAAGAAATTCTTCCTGAAAATCCTGCACAGGGGTGATTTTCCTGGTGTAACTCCAAGAGAAACGACTGGAAGAGCAGCACTGAGGTTGGACTCGATGATTTTGGAGATCTTTTCCAACCGTAACAATTCCAAGACTCGGTGATTAAACACAAGGCTAATAGTGATGAATTCCCTCTGAACTCCACATTTTTGTAGTCACACACATTTCCACAACTATCCCAAGAGCACAGAACCCAGGGAACAGCAGGAATGCTCTGCCAGGAGCTCTAAGGTGGAGGAGCAGCTGCCCTTTTGGGGGCTCTGACACTACCCTGCAGGTATCTCCTCCTTTTCCAAACAAAAGCCAGGCATGCAGCTCCTGTGGGCCTGTTTCACTCCCAAGGATCCCTGAGCTGCAGATCACCTGGTCATGTCAGGCTTGAACAGTGTTTTCTCAGCCTGTACTGGATGGTTTGGTGGAAATCTGACATGGAAAGTGGGAATTAAGAGCCTGGCTCATGGAAGGATCACATGCTTGGCGCTTTCATTTGGATAATGTAAGCAACATCAGGTCATGTGTCACTGGAATACAACTGGAAAGAGGAGGGAGGCAGATGGTAGGAAAACGTTACTATTTCCAAAGCTAGGAATTCAAGAGGGGATAGGAATTAATCCATGTGGAGGATTTAAAGGCAAAGTTGAGGCAAACTATCCAAATACATTTCTGCAGCACAAAAAGAGGGACTCAAGTGTTTAAATAGAACCTGCTGGGCTGATTGAACAGAGGAGAATGAAATTAGCTGGAACAGCAAAGAGGAAATATTCCTTTTCTACCCTTTGATCTGTAACCTCAATCACTCACTGCTCCAGAACAAACACTCCTAGAAATTAAACATAGACCAGGACGGGGGAAGGCCTGAACGCAGTGTTTGCTCAGTAAAACATCTTGTTTAAAAAAAAAATTAAATAAATATATAAATATACATAAAGAGAGATACAGATCTATATTTAATGAGAGATGGATGTGTTTAGCAGTCTGGAATGTACAGGCACAGGCCTGTTAACGAAAAAAAGAGCTTTTTCACTGAAAAAAGGCCCTGGGAACCCTTACAAAGCCAGGCTCAGGGCAGGCAATGTCCCATCCCACTTTCACTTTTCACTCTGGATGTTATTTGGAAGTCATGAGGGTTTTTTCATTGTGTTAAACAGAGCCAGAACCAGCGATCCTGCTCCAGGGAAGGTTTAAATGAAGACATGTGTCACCCCATGGAGAAGAACAGAGTGAACTGGGAACACTCCAGCCCTCCCAGCACATGCCAGTGTCCCCCCTCCCAGCCCAGCCCATCCACGGTGCCTCTGGAGACTCCCTGAAAATGGCTAAAACCAGAGGGTTTAACCGTAAGCACTTTGCAGGAGCTTCTGTTTTACTCAGCCAAAAATATGTTTCCAAACATTTTTTTTTTCCTGACAGGTTTTTTTTTAACCTGTCAGGTTTCCCTGACAGCAACATGAGGGAGGTAAAGATCCCTCCTGAACCTCCTGAAGGAGGAACTAATCCATAACTCTGAGGATCTGGAGTGTTGTGGTTCTGCACTGCTGCTTCCAGGCAACAGAAGTTTGAGCTTAAGGATTTGAAACAAAAAGTGAGCAACAGTTGTTGCCCTGGCTGCAGGCAGAGAGTGATTTCTGTGTCAGAGAGGTGGGACTGAGCCTCAAATAAGTCTCTTTAAACAGCTGTAGAGTAAAAAACAGGCAAATAAATGAGTGAATAATTGTAGAGAGGATAAGACAAAGAATGAGAAAGTATTTTAGTTTGATAGAGTAAAACCCTTGTTAAATAGGACAGATGGGGAGCAGGACCTGTGATTTTTGGCATATTCTTCTACTAACAAGAGGCAATTCAGGTGAAGCCCAGAGGGCTGAGGCCAGTTTGTACCTGTAGCCACAACTGTGACAAACTTGGATCCAAAGTGCCCATCTGGAGAGAGGCGACAGATGTTGGGCTGCTGGTTCTGGAAGTTGCCAGCTGTGATGCACTCCTCTGCACTCAGGAAATACGTGTCCTGAGGGGAGAGCACGGACTCCAATCAGCAAAAGGACAAGGTGACGTAGCCCAGACCTATTTCCCTGGGCTGCAGCCAAGGAAAACGACCAACACCCCAGGAAAACACGCTTTCGTGGAAAGCTGCTGCGGAGCCCGGGACAAGAATGTGACCTGTCAGCTCCCCAGCCCTGGGCTGGCTCAGGACTGTCCCACACAGAGACCCACCCACCTCTACACACCTTTTTTTTTTCTTTGAAAAATCAAGTTTCACTTTCCAAATATGGATATCACTGGGTTTACAAGGACAGGAAGCTGAGGAGGTCGAAGTTTGAGCCACGTATGTGTCACAAAGCCCAGCCCATGGGAACATCCTCTGAGTCACTCTGGCTCACCGGGTTTGTCCCTCACATCTCCCTCCACTCCCTGGAGTTTTCTTAACCCTAAAAAGGGCAGGGATAGATGGCATATTGGGCAGAAATCCTTTCCTGTGAGCAGGGTGAGGCCCTGGCACAGGGTGCCCAGAGAAGGTGTGGCTGCCCCTGGATCCCTGGCAGTGTCCAAGGCCAGGTTGAACAGGCTTGGAGCAGCCTGGGACAGTGGAAGGTGTCCTTGCCTGTGGTGGCACTGGATGGGCTTTAAGGTCTCTTCCCACTCAAACTATTCCATGATTCTATGAGCACCATTTCCTCAAAGCAGGGGTGTGACGGGCTCCAGCAGCTCTGCCTGCTCCCCGAACAGTTCAATCCCTAACATTCCAAGGGTTCCAGCTCCTTTTCCTTCAGAAGTGCCTGGAAAACCCCACCTCCCAAGAATTCCAGTGTCACCTGCAGCCCTGGTTCAGCTCTCTGCCTGGCACAGGAGCTGGAATTCATTGGGAATTCACTGGGTCACACTGGGATCTCACCTTGTTCCTGCTGTATCGAACGGTCCCTTTCCGCGTGTCTTCCGAGACCAGGTCAGTAAATATCCAGCCGACCTACACAGGGGAATGGAGAACGTTGCTTTAAGGAAAAAAAGGACAAAAAAAAGAAGGAAAGAGGAAACCAGAAGAGCTCAGACATTTTCTGCTCACAGGACACGATGTTCTTGGCTCCTCTCGGCCCTGTGCATGCTGCCTGCAGGGAATGGCTCTCCCAGCTGTGCCGGGCTCCTTGGAATCCCATTTCCAGGAGCAGCAGCATGCCAGCTGGCCAGCCAGGGCACCTGCAGCATTGGGTTTCACTATGGAATATTTTTTCACGGAAAGATCTGGAGGCTGCAAGAGGCCTCTGTGCCACCACCTCGCTCCCACCCCCAGCATTTCCTATGGAGCGTTTGGAGAGGGATCCAGCGCCCGTGGGTGACAGAGCAGCTCATGTGGCCCCAGCCTGAACCTCTCACACAATCCCAGTTTGAGCCTTGCACGCACTGGTTAAGGGAAGCTGATACTGGAGTGTGATCCATTCCAAACTGGAGGCTGCACTGACCCCAGAAAGCACATTCCTGCTTTCTGTGGTACAGACACACCTCAGAGCGAGTCCTTTCACACACGTGTGATGTGTGTCCAAACACCTTGGGATCAGTCCTTCCACAGAGGTGTGACATGGACACGCACCTTGGGATGATCCCTCTGCACCCAGGGGCCAATCCCAGCTCCCACAGCATGAACCTTTCCAAGGCAGAACCGATCCCAACTCCCCCGGAGCCCAGGCAGACCAAACCCTGCACCCAGCACTCGGTGACGTGTTAAGTCCCATGGATTAAAAATATCTGATGGGAGAACATGGAAATAAATAACACACGGACAAGTTCTGCTCCAGCCTCTGGCGAGGGGTGGGATCTTATCTGGGAGAACAAAGCCCTCCCCAGATGTTTACAGTCTGCACTGAGCCTTCTCCCAGGCGGGTTTTCTCCAGCAAGTCAAATCTTGTTTGTGTACATCCCATTCCTGGCATTCCCACCATACCAACACTGCTCCCAAACCGGAAAACATCAGCGCAAGTTGGAGGGCTGTCAGGAAACCAGGGGATCCTGATGGGATCACTGGCAGGCTGGAACTGAGGGGGACCCGCACCCCTAACCCCACACACCACTGACTCCCTGCAGCACCAAGGAGGGGAACATGATCCAAGGGGATTCCCTGCTCCTGGAAACGGAGCACAGAGACAACTCCAGCTCCATCTGGGCCAAATTAGCACTTGCCAGGGAGATGCTCCCAGGAATGGCTCCTGTTGGAGGGGGAAGAAAGGGAAGATGGAGTTTGTGCTGCTTTGCTCCTGCTACTGCAGCCACACAGCCCTGTGGAGGGCCTGTGCTCAGGAAAACCCTCTGGATTTGGGTTTTAGACCTAAAAATGTAACAGCTGCTGACACTTTAGCAGGATTTAGGTAAGCTAAAGGGACTTGGATAACACCATGGATCTGGAGAGAATTGCTGACCACTTCCTTGCCACACACACACACACGAGATCCGACACATCCTGACCTTTCTCAGGCCGAGCTTTGCCGCGATCTCATCCACAACCTCGGCTTTGGGATCCTCCAGGATCTCCAGGCTGTTCTGGGTGCCGATCTGCAGCAAAGAGACACTGGTTAGTGACACAGAACTGGGCAAAAACCAGTACAGCCACGGTGGGCAGTGAGGCAGGGGATGGGAGCAAAGGTCTGGGCTTCCCCTCAGGCATCACCATGGACTGGTGTCACCTCAGAGACCTCCCCGTGCCACTCTGCTCTCACACCACACTCCCAAGGATCCATTTGTTCCTTTTCCACTGACAATCTGCTGGATTTCACTTGGCAGCCGTGCAGAAACCATGAGGAGGAAGAAAATACATGAGGAGCACGCATGAGGAGTGGTGCCGTGCCCCACCTAGTGGGGATTCTGGCCGCTCCAGCCAAACCCATCCTCAGCCGCTCCATCATTTTGTCTTCAAATCATTTAGACTTCATTCTATCTAATTAAGCTGCTTAAATTTTCCCAGAGAGCTAGTAAGGAACTGAAGCAAGGGCTGCAACTGTTTTTCCTAGCACAGAATCTGCTGGAAAGCCAGGAATCAAGGAAAGATTAAAAGTGAAATCCGCCATTACAGTCACCCCGGATTTAAATCATCCGAGGGTAAAAAACAACAAAAAAGCAGAACTGAGGTTTAAAATTCTTTCTGTGGCAGCAACAGATGGTGACGTTAAGGACATAAATCATGTCCTCTTTTCCTCAGGACAGTTTTCCTTGTGGAGCTGCAGCTGGAAATACCGTGTGAGTTTTTCCAAACTAAAAAGGTGTTTGTGTGTTCCCCGATCCTGAGCGGCCCCTGAGGGCCCTGGGTCTCACCTGGGGGGGTTCATAGATGGCCGCCACCTCCGCCCGGATTCCCAGCGGGATGTCTTTGTGCTCCGTGTACCGGCCGTACAGATATCCCAGATGTTGGTTCCCTGTCTTCCTCCAGAAGTCTAGGAAGCGATCTGCAATTGTGTGGTTCTCAAACATGATGTTGTCAACATGCCTGTATTTCTGTTTGACAAAGTTCAAGCGTCAGGCCGTCCTCCGCTGGCTCCGGTCCCTTCCCAGGACACACACCACCCTCCGGAGCTGGATCCTGCACAGCAGGGATGGGGGAGGCTGGGGGCTCCCTCCCTCTTCCCCCTGCTCAGCTCCCACCCCTCGGCACTGCTCCCTGCTCGGGCTGGAGCGTGGGACATGCTGAGCACCCCCAGCACCACGGGGGCTTTACTGGGACCTCCGCCCCAAGAGCTTCTGCAGGCAAAAGGACACTGAAATTTAGGAGGAAACAAGCAGAACCTGAGTGGCCTTTTAGATTCCATGAGGAAAACCAGCAGGATTAATCACCAGGATTCACCACCAGTGCTGCCAGCTCAATCCTCACGCTGGGAGGAATTCTGACCCAGGACATTCTGGAGCCCATTTCGCAAGGCCTGAAGACCTGGACAGGATTCCCCTCACACTCGGAGGCTTTGTGCTCCTGGTTGGCTTTTTTGGAAGTCACCTTTCCCAAACTAAAAGCCAGGTCCCCTGGCAGGTGCCCAAGCTCCTCTCACCTGTCGGTTGAGGGTGATGGCGCTGGGCTGGCACTTGGTGCAGATCCCCTCGGGCCAGGGAGGGTGTCCCTCACACCCCGACTTGATCTTACAGCTGATGTTCTCCAGGGCTACAAACTTCCCCCTGGGAGAGGGGGGAAGAGAAAGGGGGAAGAGAAAGACGAAGGTGGGAGAAGAAGAGGAAGAAGGATGAGAAGGGGGAAAAGAGAAAGAAGAGGGGAAGAGAAAGCTGCTGTTACCACAGTAAATGCTTTTGGAGCAATAATTTCTGGAGCATGCGGGAAGTAAGAGATTGTAGCACCAAGGCAAATCATCCTTTCACGTGCACAAGGCTTCCTGGAAAGGGAAATTCCCTTCAAATGGAAGTCTCACAGACCTGAGCTGCATCTCCCAAAGAGATTTTAAAAGTCTCAATGGTATTTAGGAATAGCAAGGAGAAGATTACACCTCTGTGTAACTTATGTCCACCAAGTCTGAGAACCAGGCTTGGAGCTTGGTGTGATTAGGGAACCTCTTTCCTTCCATCTGGCCTTCCCCCCATCAGGAATGTTTCCTGGAAGGAATTGTATTGCCACAGGAAAAGGAAAAATAGAAACAAAATGCGGACATAAAATAAAAAGACAGACTTAACTTTTCACCCCTGCTTTTTCCTTTTATCCTCAAATTTTTAATGTGTTGTTTTCTCCTCCGTTTGCCACTCAATCCTCGTGTCCAACACTGAGATCTGTCTGTACTTTCATTTGTGTTAAAAAAACCAAAGCTCCAACCAGATTCCCTTAAACCCAGAGATTTCCTTACTTGTCTGCCCCTCCGGTCAGCTTCCTGATGTAGGCATGGAATGACATGTGCTTCACAGGAGGCTCCAGATGGTTCAAATAATCCTCATCGAAGGGCTGCCAAAAACACCACACAGAGCAGAGCCAGGTCACACACCTGTCTGATAACACCCTGATCCCTCGGCAAATGCATGTTCCACACTCAACCCCGCCAATGTGGAAGCAATCAAGGAAATTCAGGCTCATTTTCAAGGCAGCTACTACTGGGATGCAAACAGTGGAGCTTTACAATGGGGAGTTTTACGGTGGCCTCCTGCTCTGGGAACAGATTGGCCCCACAAATCAGAATCCCAACGGCAAAAAGCTTTTTCCTTTCCGTGTCTGACAACAAACAACGGGCCCAGCTGTTCCAGCACGGCCAAGGACTCCCAGAGCACTTCCAGCAGCGGGGAACAGCCATCCTGGAACAGCCAGGATCCCCTCTGGAGCGGTGGCTGCTGCTTCGTGCCATAAATTACACAGCCCAGCACGTTTGGAGGCGTCACTAAAGCTGCTTCAACCTGGATAATCATGGAATAGTTGGGAGGGGCCTTAAAGCTCATCCCATTCCACCCCCTGCCATGGGCAGGAACACCTTCCACTAGCCCAGGTTGTCCAAGCCCCGTCCAACCTGGCCTTGGGCACTTCCAGGGATGGGGCAGCCACAGCTTCTCTGGGCACCCTATGCCAGGTGGTTAAACTGGAAGTGCTGGGATCCAGGAGAGAGGGAATGAAATGAGAAAATCCAGGGAAAAGTGAAGACACAGGGAAAATGGAGCATTTTTGAAGCACTTTCTGTTAAACTCATTACTGCAGAAAACCAGCCTTAATCAGGATCAACATGGGAGGAACAAAGGCCTCGAGCTTTAGTGATCCCAGAACCAGCAGCTCTGGCAGTGCACGGCAGGATTCCAGCCTGGAGCTGCCACCTCTTGGCAGGCAGCACTCCTGGGAAAAGTGCTCCTACTGGGAGGAACTGGGGTGAGTCTGTAGCACCTTCCTGGGGCTCTTACCTCCAGTGGGACACAGTGCACACATTTGCCCAAGGGGCCGTGGCGACACCTGGGCAGAGAGAGAGAACCGGGGTTAAATCTCATTTCACCTGGAAACTGAAGGAGGAATAGATCTTATTTAATCATGGAAAAACCAGCCTGTAAAAGCTTCTCTGGAGTAAGTTTGGTGTGGAAGAGCTACGCGAGCTCTGAGCAATTCTCCACCCCCCCAGGGAATATTAGAGAGGGATCACGGAATCATGGAATGGTTTGGGTTGGAGGGGTCCTTAAAGCCCATCCCATTCCACCCCTGCCATGGGCAGGGACACCTTCCACTGTCCCAGGCTGCTCCAAGCCCTGTCCAGCCTGGCCTTGGGCACTGCCAGGGATCCAGGGGCAGCCACAGCTGCTCTGGGCACCCTGTGCCAGGGCCTGCCCACCCTCACAGGGAAGGATTCCTTCCATAGATCCAACCTGAATTCCCCCTCTGTCAGATCGAACCCATTCCCCCTTGTCCTCTCACTTCAGCTCCTGTTGAACTGGATTTCAATTATTTTGGTCACCCCAAGATAATTTCACATGAAGAGATGGCAACAGCTTGAGGTTCAATTTGAGAGTCCCAGTCAAGATCAGACCCTCTCAGTGTCCCTGGGAAGGGGCTCAGCTGTCCCAAAAGCCACTGGAATCCCTGTCAGATCAGGTTTTACAGCCCTCCAGGACTGAAGAATTCAACCCCTTCAAATTCAAGGAATTTTCAGCCCATGTGGCAGGATGATTTTAACAAAAAGCCACCCCAAATGTTCATCCTTTATCAGGCACGGCAGGAACAACCAGGGACGTGTGTGTTTATCGAGCAGATAAAGTCCTGCTGGGTAGAGTTACAGAGGGAAAAGCATCTCCTTTTGTGGTGATTGCTTTAAAAAAAACCCCTAAATCAACAATAAAACATCCCCCAGCACCAGGTCAGTGCTGGTTTCCAAAGAAAGGGCCCTGGAGAGGAGCAGGGAGGTTGGGTTGTGGAAACAATGGATGGGATCCAGTTGCAGGAGTGCTTTTAAGGATGTTTTGTGGCAGATAATGTACAGAAAGGAGAGTTAAATGCTGCTAAAGCACTCAGCATCCTTCACTGGAGATTGATCCACGCTCCCAAAGCCAGGAACCAGCCCAGACAACTCCTTTTATCCTCAACACCCTCCCCCGGGCCTCGGCTCCCTGCTAGGAACAGCTTCATTGATTCCTCTGAAAAATGTGGGCAAGTTCAAGGCAATGTTTCTGCCACAGAGTGGTGGGTTTGCCTTTATTGCTCCAGTGATGTGACATCCCATCATTTATGGTCAGCTGGGAAGGTCAGGGAGGATTTTCCACAAACTTCCTCATTGCTGCAGCACTGAAGATAAACCACGTGGAGGACAACCCCACGGGGAAGGGCAAATCATTCTGTTTTAGCAGGAATTTCTGCCTTTAAAATTTTCCCTCCAACCTTTTTGGGAGTCTTATTCCAGAGGGTTCCAGTCCCACAGCTACAACCAGTGCACACATCAGGCCAGGGCCCCTCCCAGCAGAGGATGTTTTAGCAGCACCAGAGTAGATTTTGGGTGGATTTCACTCATTGTTGTGTTATTTTTACACAAAGAGAAGCTGCTTTGTTTCCCTAAGCCTCTTGCATGGAAGAGCTTTGGGAAGTTGGACTTTGGTGCATTTTTGTGAGCAAAAGGGACTCTCTGGTTTCATGGAGAGGTCAGACAGGCACGTGATGAAGGGAAGCCAGAAACTGAGCAGGCAGAGACCCAAGTCCCACTTCCAAACCTCTGCCATTGGATACTTTCACTCCTTCCCTTCACATCCGCATTTTCCTTTAGGAGGAGTGGCTGGATCTGAAGGCACAGCGTGCTCCTGCTTGGGACAACAGATCCTGGAATGGTTTGGGTTGGGAGGGACCTTAAAGCTCATCCCATTCCACCCCTGCCATGGGCAGGGACACCTTCCACTGTCCCAGGTTGCTCCAAGCCTGTTCAACCTGGCCTGAGACACTTCCAGGGATCCAGGGGCAGCCACAGCTGCTCTGGGCACCCTGTGCCAGGGCCTCCCCACCCTCACAGGGAACAATTCCTTCCCAACATCCCATCTAACTCTGCCCAGGAAGAATGCAGAGTGTTCATTCTAATCTAGAGAATTCCATGTGTTTTAGGAGCACAAAATCCAGGAGCATGAGCACCAGGGCCTCCTCCATCAGAACAATGGCTGCTCTGAGTGAGTCCTTCCTGCCAAAAACCCTGGGATTTGGGCATCTGCTTCCTCCCTGGGCTCACCAGGGCTCCACTGAACCTCCCAGGACAATGGCAGGGGCTGTTTTCCCTTGTGGATGTCCCCAGGGCGCTCAGGATGGAGCCAAGGGCAGTTCCCACAGTAATTTCCTGACTGCTGGGCTGAGCCATGGTATTCCAGGCTCCGGTGAGCCCTGGATCCCTGGGCAGGAACACAACCCACCCCCACTTACAGCTGCTGGTCTCGGTTCCGGTAAATCTTCCCATCCTGCTTGATCAGGTACTGGTCAATCTCATCTTCCACCACCTGGGGGGCACCCCCAGGCCGGGAATTTTGGGAGACAGAGGTGTCCATGGTCTCTGAGGAGGAGCCAGCCGGGCTGGAGGGATACAGGAACAGCATATCCCCGTGCCTGCGGGGTGGGAAACAGCACACGGGTAGTGGGAGGTGTGGGAGACAACACCCAGGAAGCTGGAGTGACAGAGGGCAGCCAACCTCCTGGGCCATGGAAGAGCGTGGAATGTGGCACAAATTCTAACCCAGCCCAACACAGGTGGCAGCTGGAAGCTGCTCCGTGAGCCACCTCTTCCTGCTTTTATTTGCAATAAACGCAAATCCTTCCACCAGGAGACAAAACTGAGGGAAATATATGGAGGAGGGAGTTGGGATGAAGGAGTGAAAACAAGGACGTGGGAGAGAAAGCTGGGATGAGGTAGGGAAAGGTGGGTGAAGGAGGGAAGGAGGGAGGGAGGGAAAGAAGGGATGTGGGAGGGAAGGCAGAGATGAAAGGGTGGAAACAGGGATACAGGAGGGGAAGTGGGGGGATAAGGCAGGGAAAGCTGGGGATGAGAGAGGGAAAGTGGGGATGAGGCAGGGAAAGCTGGGACAAAGAGGTGAAAGCAGGGATTAGGGAGGGAAATCCAGGATGAAGCCTCCCCACAGCAAACAGGCCCCAAGGAGTGACCCAAGGAACAGCCACCACCTCTCCCACATCACTGCGACCCCGCACTGCAGCACAGCCACCGAGGCCCCCCCCTCCCCAATCCCAGGAGTGACACTGGATGCTGGGGACCCCTGGGATGTGATTCTTCCCATTCTGGAAGCTCGGAGCAGAGCCCCCCTCCCGGTGAGGACTCACTTGATCTTGAGCAGGTTGAGGGACTTGTTCTGCGCCGCCGTGATCTCGCCGGTCCTGTTCCGGTTGGTGTACACGGAGAAGCCATTATTCCTGAACCCAAATTCCTTCGCCACCTGCAACACAGGGAAGAGGGACAAGGTGTGAGGTGCCTCGCGAAAGGGGCTCAGAGCCACAGCTAATCCTGGGGAACTTCTGCAGAAATTCAGCTCGATTCATCCCCAGTCCTGAGCTCGGGATAACGGAGATGGAAACACCTGGAAAAACAAGCAATGGATTAAAATAGGAGGTTAAACAGCTTAACCAGAACTGTCTCTGCCTCACACAACACAAATGCAGAGTTTCAGCTCCAGCCAGGCAAGCACTGCGTGACTGGAGGGGGAAACTTCTCCATTATCCCAGTTTCCTTGCTCCAGCTGCACCAGCACACACCACCAGGTCATTCCCATCCTCCTGTGACCAGAATTCCACAATCCACACCTTCACCTCCGTGGATCTTCTGCCCTCAGCTCCACCTCCACCTCCCAGCTGCTTCACTCAACCTCTTCCTGCTGTTCTGTCTGGTTTTCTCCTCTCTCCCATGGAATCCACCCCTCAGTCCCCAGGCAGGTTTTCCCAGCTCAGATCAAGTCTGATTTACTTGGAATCACTCCAACACCTCTTCCCAGCAAAAATAATTTGCACATTTGGCCACTTGAGAACTCCATCAGTTTGAAAGCGGTGTTTAAAGTTTGTCTATTTGACAGGTTTTGCCCTAAATTCTGAAGTGAAAGGCCCTTATTTTTAATAACAAAAACAATCGCCGTGGCTTTGGTCGGAGTCAGGGACAGGATCCTGCCCACAGGACAAATCTGATGAGCCACCAAGAGCTGTCACGTGAGCAAAGCCATGAAAAGCAGTTTTTTCCCGTCAGCTCGGCTGTGATTTGCAGCACTGAGCGATCCCTGTGAATGGGACCCTTTCACAGGGATCAGCTCCTGCTCCTCAGGCCACAGAATTCCATTTTTGGGGGCAGACAAATCCCACAACACATTAACAGCAGGTTTGAGCTAATTCCTGACTCGACTCTACCCTCAGCACACCCAGAGTGACTTTTTTTGGTGCTTTTCCCCGGGATGTGCCACAGGAGACAGGGAAGATTCTCCAGCCCCTTATTCCTTGAACACTTCTGGAGCAGATCCAGGTTAACTCCTAGTACGGAAGCAGCAATCTGATACCTCTCTAATCTCCCTAAACACCAAACCCAGCCCTTGGGTGAACATTCCAGCGTTAAAATCCACAGCACAGGTAGGAGAGACCTGGATTTAGATAAAACACAGACCTCAGGTGGGAAAATTTGCCACTTTTCTCGTCCAAGCAAACCCTTCAGCAAGAAATAAACCCAAACACGTCTTTGCTCCAGCTCCGCCAGAGGACAGAGCCTTCCCCAGACCAACAGGCAATTCCAGGTGCTTCTGTCCTGGCAGGAAGTGTTTTCCAGCCCGATTGTTCCCTGAGGTAACCTGAGCCCTGGAAAGCAGCAGCTCGTTCTGCACAGGCTCCAGAGATCCTGGAAGCTCCTCTTCCCTTGGCTGAGGCTGCTCGGAGGCTGCAGGGAGTGTCCCTGAGCCAGCCCTGAAAAACATCGGGATTTTTCCTGGCCAGGTGGGAATGCTGTCAGGGAATGCTGTGCCACAGCTCCAGACAAAGCCAGTGACTCACAAAGGGAAGGTCTGTACCTGCTGCCATTCCCTTCCCTCTCACAGGGACAGGGAACCTGCCCGGCCCTTCGGGAATACGCGTCATGGAGCACAGAACCCCCAGTCCGAGGCTTCCAGAGGAATTCCAGGAGGGAAACAAATGGAGAACTGCTCACTCCCAATGAACACAGAGCAGCTGCATCACAGCAGCTGAGAGCTCCCACCCGGCGTGTTCCCCTCATCCCGGGGTGGGGATCCTCCCCAGGAGAGCCCAGGCGCTCCTGAGATCTCACTCAATCCCTCCCCTGCTCTCTCCAAATCCATACTGGAAAACCAGGGGCACACCCAGCACATCCAAACAATAATCCAAGCCCAAATCCAACAGCTGAGCCAAGCCTGGATCCCGCCTGGAGCAGGAGGTTTGACCATCCCGCAGCTCCTTCTGCTTCCCAGCTGCCACTTCTTTGGGAGAAACCTAGGAAGGGTCCTTCCCAGGAAAGTTCCCACCCCAGGAAGCCCCAGAGGAGAAGCTGAGGGAGTTTCTTCTTTAAATTTGCTATTTTCCTCTGGAACAACACAAGCTACACCAATCAAAGTGTGTTTTTCCACACGGGAGCCCTGCCCCATCCCATGGGAAGGCACTGTGGATCCCAGGGTACCTTTTTGAGGAACGTTGCCACAGTTTCTCTCTTTGTGGCCGTGATTCTCTTCACTCCCTCCGGCGACTGCACGCGGATAATCTGGGAATGAGGGAACACCGAGTCAGGGAGGGGGGACAGAGCCCACCCTGAGCCCTCAGCCTGACGTTGCCCCGCTCCTCCCTCCCGTTTCCATCTCCCACAGGGTCTGGAAACACCCAGGAGAGCAGTTCTGGGGCGGCACTGGGGGTGATGTCTGTGAGCACGGGGGGAATCATTCCAGCGCTCCGGGCTCTTGGCAGGAGTTGGCTCCAAGGAAAACACCTTTGGCCAAAGCTCTGACCTCAGAGATGGAATTAGACCTTCAGGAGGGTGGATCAGAGCTTCCAAGGGGGAGTTATTGACACAGGCACCGGCCCAACTGGTGTTACTTGGCACTGCACTGGTCGTGGCTGAGCCCCGGCAGTGAGGGAGCAGGGAGAGACACGGGGCTCCAGCTGCTCCCGGGAAACCTGAGCTCCCGGATGGCAACAACTGGCAGATCTGGGGGGAAAAGGCCAGGGGAATCCTCCGGGGACAGGCAGGGAAGGGAGAAATGTAAATATCGGTGTCCCCGGAGCGGTGAGGGGCAGCGGAGGGACTCGAGTTGTTCTACAGGAGACGTTCAGCTGCTCCAGTGTGACACGGGGACACGGGCAGGGGGAGGCGTGTGCGGGAAGGGGGACACGGGCAAGGGAGAGACACGGGAGGGGACACGGGGAGCTGCCCGTGTCCCGCCGTCACCCCGCAGGAGCCCCTTTCCACTCTCCCAACTTCCCTCCCGGGCACAAGCCCGCCGGGACGGGGCCGGGAGCCCCTCTCCGGAGCGAGCAGCGCCTTCTCCTCCCTGCCTCTCGCCCCTCGCCCGGGGCTGAGCGGCACCGCGGGGTCACGGCCCCGACCCCCGGCGGCAAAACCACGGGGGACCCGCCCGCGGCGCCGCTCGGGGGCCTGCCCGGCCCGGCCACCGCCGGCCCCGGCCCCGGCCCCCCGTCCCGGTGCCCCGTCCCGGCCCCACAGGAATCTGCTGCCTCATCGCCCCTCCCCCGGCCGCACTCACAATCGTCTCGGCCATGGCGCTGCCCGCGGGCCCGGGGCTCGCCGCGCCGCACAGACACGGCCCGGTCCGGCCCGTCCCGCTCCGCTTCTCCCGGCCCTTCCCGGCCCTTCCCGGCCCTTCCCGGCTCCTCCCGGCCCGGCCCGCCGCCTCCCGGGACCGGCCCGTCCTCGCGTCCGCCCCCCAGCCCCGCGCCCCGCGCCCGCGTTCCGCCGCGCCAAGGTTCCTACCCCGGCGCCACCACCAGTCGTCCCCCCGTGCTGCCTCGGTGTTACCGCCTCAATGGTCCCCCGTGCTGCCTCGGTGCTACAGATACAAGTGTCCCTTCCGGCCGCCGCGCTCGCTCTTTAGTTCCGCGCGCCACCAGACCCCCCCGGTGCCCTCGGAGGGGCTCCGCGGGGTTGGGGAGAGGGGGGGGATGGGGTCCAGCTGTGGAGCGGGGGGGATCGGGGCCAGCTGTGGGGGTGGGTGGGTAAGGGGATCGTGCCCAGCTGTGGGGCGGCACACACAGCCCCATTTAAGCCCGCCCGCAGCCCCTCACATGATGGGAGTGTGACTGGGGTCCGGGCACGAGGTAGCGGTGATGGCGCTGAGCCGAGTCCGCCTGTTCCAGCCCCACGGGGAGGGCACCCGGCTGCTGCCCCAGGTAATGCCGGGACCCTCACTCCTCTGCCACGGGACCCCTTACCCGTGCACCCCATAGCCCCCGACCCCTCGGTACCAGCGTGCTGGCTCTGTGCTGCATCCCCCATCCCTGGGGGTCTCCATAGGGATGGATCTGGGGTCCCTTAGGGTCAGGGTCTTTGGGGTGCTCCCCTGCAGACCCCCGTGATGAGCAGGGGTGGGTTTGGGGTTCCCTGTGCAGAGGGGCTCAGCAAAGGGGTGTAGGGTGGCTCCAGGAGCCTATGACAGTGTCTGGTTGTGGAACGAGGTACATGGGCTGGAGGAACATTTCTGGGGGGCTGTGATGGCTCCTCTGTCCCTGCAGGCATCCAGGCTGGTGGAGCTGCCCTACTCCTCCTTTGATGATGATGATGAAGATGACGATGGCCACTCACTGCCCAGGGTCACAGCTGAGCAGGACCCTGGGGTGTGGTACCCCGGCCCCCCCAAAGTGAACCCCTTCAGCCACTGCGTGCGCTACCTGGCCTTCCTCTGGAACCTCCTCTTCCTCCTGCTGGGGCTGCTGATCCTTGCTGTGGGGGTCTGGGGGCTGCTGGCCAAGAACCCCCTGCCCGGGGGAGAGCGTGGGGTGCCCCTGGGCTCGGACCCCATGCTGCTGTTCGTGCTGGCGGGGCTGGCGGCCAGCGCCGTGTCCCTGGCTGGCTGCCTGGGCACCTTCCGTGCCAGCCCCTGCCTGCTGCGCTTCTTCCTGGGTGCTGTGCTGGCTTTCGGGGGGCTGGAGGTGCTGGGGGGGCTCCTGCTGCTGCTGGCGCGGCGGCGGCTGCGGGACGCGCTGCGGGACCTGCTGCTCCTCTGCCTGCTGCGCTACCAGGAGGATCCCGACCTGCAGTTCCTGGTGGATGAGGTGCAGCGGAGCCTCCAGTGCTGCGGCCTCGAGTCCTACCGCGACTGGGAGGCCAACCTGTGAGTCGGGGCTGGGGGGGTGTCCTGGGGGACCCCATCCCCACCACGGGGCTGGAAACTCTCTTGGGTGTGGGACCCCATGCCCGCCATAGGGCTGAAGAGAGCCCCCTGTTCCTTGTGGGGTCTGTGGTGGGGATGCACGTTTGGGGTGGTGAGAGCCCCCTGTTCCTTGTGGGGTCTGTGGTGGGGATGCACGTTTGGGGTGGTGAGAGCCCCCTGTTCCTTGTGGGGTCTGTGGTGGGGATGCATGTTTGGGGTGGTGTGAGCCCCAGGATGGTCCAGAAAAGAGAGGGATGAGCTGGAACCCATGGCTGGTGTCCAGCTCTGTGGCTGGGGGGAGTGGGAGACCCCATCCCCGCACCCCAAATGTGCGTGACCCCACATCTGTGTGTCCGTCCCGCAGGTACTTCAACTGCAGCGCCCCGGGGGCGCAGGCCTGCGGTGTCCCGGCCTCCTGCTGCCAGGACCCGCTGCAGAACGGCTCCGTGCCCAACGCCCAGTGCGGCTTCGGGGTGCTGGGGCTGGGGCCGGCGGCGGCCGGGGCCGTGGTGCACCTGGGGGGCTGCGGGGCCGCGCTGGGCTCGTGGCTGCGGGGCCAGGCCGGGGCCATCGCCACCGGGGCCACCGCCCTGGTGCTGGTGGAGGCCGTGGGAGCGCTCATGGCACTCAGGGTGCTCAGGGATATCACGGCTGTGAGGGTGTGGGAGTGAGGGCGCCGGGGGGATTGGGATATGCAGGGGGCTGGCCCGGTCCCAAATAAACCTTGTCAAAATCCTGAAGCCATCTGTGTGTTGCCCATGCCACCCTGGCCACCGGTGCAGCTGCCGAGGGTGTGCAGGGACATTGTGGCTGTCTGGGTGTGGGGATTTGGGGACATCTGGGGTGCTGGTCCAGCCCCAAATAAACCTTGTCAGAATCCTGAACCCATCCGTGTCCTGCCCATGCCACCGCAGGCCGTGGGGAGCCGCTTTCCCTCCCCCCTCAGCCACAACACCGACTCCTGCGCTCGTTTGGGTTTAATGAGCATTCTGCTAAGCTGAGCCCCCCAGCATGGGCGGGGGGGCCTCAGCCTACACAGCACTACGGGGCTGGTGAGCCTGCCCAAATCCTAAATGATTCCGTACTGAGCCAGCTCGTGCAGCTCCAGGTGGCTGAAGGCTTCCCAGGGACAGATGACGGTGATGTCTGAGGAGAGAGAGGACAGAGGTTGTGGCAGTGTGACCCTCCCCAGCCCCTGACCCCGTGCTGCCAAGGGGAGTGGGATTCCCATACCTGTTCCCAACCCCTCCATGCCTGGGATGTCGTCACCGAACCTGCAAGGAAAGAGGGGATGTCTGGCCTGACCCCCAGGAAGGCCTCCCCCCATCCCAGGGCCCTTCCCCACTCACCCCTGCACCCCCTTTTTGGGGGGTTTGCTCTTGAACTGCCTCGTCTGCCTCTGCTTGAACTTGGGGGGTCCCTTGCGGGGGGTGGCGGGACCCCCGGTCACCCTCGTGGCTGATTTGACCTCCAGTTTCGGGGGCTCCAGGCTCATGGCTGTGGGGGGCCGGCAGCCCCGGCTCACGGCGTTCCCTCCGGCTCACGGCGTTGCCTGCGGCTCCTCACCCCCGCTGGAGGGAAACGGGGGACACCGGCTTCACCTCCCACCCCGTCCCTGATCGGCTTTGTGCAGCCCCCTCCCCACCACGCTGACTCAGCCCCGCTCAGCCATTAATCCCCAAAGGCAGGGAGGGACATCCCGGGGGACACCAGCGCTGCTGCTGCTGCTCCTTCCTCCCTTGTCCCCCACCCCGGTGTGGATGTGACACCTGGGGACCCCTCAGGGCACTGCCAGGACCCCCCCCCCCGCCCCCATGGCGTGCCCGGGTGGGCAGCTGTGGGGTGTTGGGGTGGTGGGGAGCCCGGGCTGTGCCGGGGCAGCAGAGGATGGCCCGTGGCACCGGGAGCGGGAATTCTGCGGCACAAGCCCGGTTCTGGCATCGGCACGAGGGATTTGGCCCCGCTGCAGAGCTGGGCACGGGCCTGGGAAGAAGGATCCGACCCAGAGAGCTGATCCTGGATGTTCCTGGATGCAGGAAAGAGCAACAAAGCAACCCCGTGTCCCATCCCAGCCTGGAGACCCCTGACTCACACAGTCCCGTGATTCCCGGTGCCAGAGCTGCTCCCTCCGTCCGGTTCCCTCCGTCCCGCAGCCTGGAGATGCTCTGGGGGGCTTTTCGGGGAGGGAGATTTATCCTGCCCCGGGGTAATAGGATTATTGACCTCCCTTCTTCCCCAAGGGGTAATCCGGTGTCCTTCCCCTGCTCTGGGGGGAGGAGGTGTCAGGATTAGTCCTGACCGTGCCGGGTGGGCAATGGATCCCACGTGAGGGGAATCCTCCCTCCTCTCCTGGGGGATCCCCATTCCCAAAGAGATTCCCCCAGTGTCCCCTGATCCCAGAGGGAGCGATGGGACCCCGATTCCAGTCTCCATTCTGGGTGGGGGGTCCTGGTCCTGGCTGGAGAAGGTCCGGCAGCCCCTGCCCATGGCCGGTGTCGCTCCAAAGCTTCCCTAATCCAGCACTAAAGCAATTAAAAACGGAATAATCTCGGCACACTTTAATTGAACTTCAGCCCCTGCCACTAATTGCAATTAGGTGGGCTCCAACAAATAGGATTAAAGACATCCAGAAGTGTTTTCCATGGAGAACCACCTACTTCCCTGGCAGAGAGCAGAGCCCGGCTGTTAATTGGGGTTCATTAGTGAGTGACACTCAAGGGCTTGGTGGCTTCTTGGGGACCTTGTCCCAGGATGATGTGGGGGGGTCTGTGTGGGCCTCACTGGCTGTGAGTCCCCCAGGATGGAGGGGGGGTTTTGGGACAAGTTTAAGATGGAGGCAGAGGGAACTGAGGAAGAAAAGGCACCTTGGAGTGCAGGATGTGACACCAGGGACAGTGTCCTTGACAGGAGGCTGCTGCTTCCCACGTGCTCGGGGCCACACGCTGTCCTCCCCGAGCCCTCCTCATCACCAGGGCACGGCCAAGGTGCTGAAAATCCCCCCAAGGTGCTTAAATTCCAGCTGGGAGCACAGGAGGAGGAGGGCTGGGGGTGGGGGGCCGCCCCAGCCTGCCCTTGGCAGGGATTTGGCACGCTGGGGAGGGCACAGCGTCCCGCTCCCGGGAAATCCAGGGCTCAGGACGGGCCTGAGCCACCGCCTGTCCCCAAGGACGGCTCCCTCCGAGACGGGAGGTGACTCGACCTCGCGTGACACCCCCGGGATCCCGTGCTCAGCACACAATAAACACTATAAATAACCCAAGTCCGGATCCTGCCACCCCACCAGCCTGGGGGGCCCGGGGGAGGCTCAGTCCTTCCTGGAGCGCAGCCTGATCTCCATCCTGAGGATCATTTTGATGTTCTCGTCCTCCACGTGCTGCTCCACGGCCGCCAGGGCCTGGGCTCCGCCGTCCCGGTGCCGCTCCAGCAGCTCCTCCACGTATCCCACCCAGACGCAGTTGGGGCAGCCGGTCCCGCAGCAGTGGGTGGGCGGCGGGGGCACCGGGGGGGCTGCGGGAGGGTCCCCCCTGTCGCCATTGGGGGTGTCCGTGCCACTGTCGCTCCCCGGAGTGCCCGAGGTGCCGCCGGCCCTCGCTGCGGTGTCCGAACGCTCCCGGAGGCTGCGGGTGCTGGCGGGGTGGGGGCGCGGGGTCCCCTCTCTGGGGCTGTGCGGGGGCTGCAGGGAACCCACACCCCCGCGCTGATGCCGGTCTGGGGGGCTCGGGGGGGCTGCTGCGCCCCAACTCAGCCACAGGACCCCCCTGCTCCCAGTGTACCCCCACTCCCACCCCTGTCACCCCCACATCCCCCTTCCAACACCCCCAATTCCTGCCCCCACCCCATCCCCTACACCCCCCTGTGCCCCCCTCAGCCCCCCATCCCCAACACACCCTTGTCCCCCTCAACTCCGCTCAGTCCCCGTCCCCTCCTCTCCCCCACATCCCCCAAGACCCCCTTTTCCCTCCTCATCCCCAGCACCCCGTGTCCCCGCCGCTCTCCCCCCGTGTCCCCAGCACCCCGTGTCCCCGCCGCTGTCCCCCCGTGTCCCCCCTGTCCCCAGCACCCCGTGTCCCCGCCGCTGTCCCCCCGTGTCCCCGCCGTCCCCGCTCACCCCCCGGCGCGGCCCCGCCAGCCCCCGCGCCCCCCGCAGCAGCATCCGGCCGCACCGCCCTGGCCCCGCCCCCGCCCCGAGTGACAGCTCTCCCAGCCAATAGCAGCCCGGCAGGGTCAGTAAGGCGGGAGTTGCGGGGAGGGAAAGACCAATGAGGAGCAGGGAGCGGGGCCAGCAATCCGGAAGTGGCGGCGGAACGGCCACGTGAGGAGTGGCGGAACCATGGCCCGGGGACCGGGACCGGGACGGGGACAGGGACGGGGACAGAAACCGGCCCGGGGACCGCGACAGAAACCGGGATCGGGACCGAAACAGGGGCAGAGATCGGGACAGGGACAGAAACAGGGCCGAGGACCGGGAGCGGGACCAGGACAGGGACAGAAAGCGGGACCGGGACAGAGACCAGGACAGAAAGCGGGACCGGGACAGAAAGCGGGACCGAGATCGGAGCACGGACCGGCCGTCCCTCTGCGCAGCAGGTCAGTGCCCGCGGGATCCAATCGGGATCGCTCCCGGTTTGGGACCTGGACCCAGGCGGGGTCCCGGGGCGCGGGTGAGCCCTGGCGGGAGTCCCGTTCTCGGCGGCTGCGTCCTGATCTCCACCCGTGCCCGGGTCCCGGTGTCTCCCCGTGCTGACCCCGATGTCTCCCCATGTCTCGGTCCCGGTGTCCCGCCATGCCTGAGTCTCAGTTTCCCCCCGTGCCCAAATCCCAGCATCCTTCCGTACCCGGATCCCGGTGTCCCGTCGTGTCGGAGTCCCGGTGTCCCAGTGCCTGGCTTCAGGTGTCCCTGGCTCCAGGTCCTGGTGCTTCCCTGGAGTCCTCTCACTGTGTTCATTTCCCCAGGAAGGAGAAGAAGGACAACATGAAGCCCAAACACCCCGACGAGCAGGAGATCCCGTTCCGCCTACGGGAGCTCATGCGGAGCCGCGAGGCCATGAAGCGCCCAGATCCCGGGAAGAGGCGGGCGGCAGGTGGGACACAGAGGTGGCCTGAGCAGGTGGCCAAGGGCTCGGCCCAGGAGCCCATGGCATGGCTGGATCCTGCCGTGGGACATCCTCCTCCCTCCAGTGATGTCCCACCCGTGCTCTGCCAGCCGGAGGGACCCCCAGGGTGTCACCGCTGCAGAAATGTCACCCGTCTCTCCTAGAGAAGAAGCAGCAGCAGAAGTCCAAGGGCCCCAAGGCCTCGGGGGACATCCCCGTGCCCAGGTTCCGGAGGGGCAAGGGGGAGTCGGAGCGTTCCTACATCTGCCGCATGGAGCAGGAGGTGCAGCGCGTCCTCTTCCTCGCGGAGAACCAGCTCCAGCGGGAGCCTGAGAAGGAGGCGACGGCTCCAGAGAAGTCCAAAAGGAAAAAAGAGTGAGAGCAAGGCCATGGGGGCCGGATGGGGCCAGCCCATGCCTGTGGCCTGTCCCCTTGCCCAGTTCTGCAGGGCAGGTCTGGCATTGGCAGCGCTGGGGGTGCAGGTGGGGGGCTGTGGGCCCCCTTTCCATGGGGATGGATCTCTGGGAACAGAGCCACAAGCCTGCTTCACCCTCCTGGGGGAAAAGCTGTGGGATTTGGGGGCTCCCGTGGGGTAGGGACTCACTCCTTGTTCCCCATCCGTTCCCGAGCCCCAGCCATAATGTGGCTCTTCAGGTTTCAGAAAAAGAAGCTGGAAAAAGCTCGGAAGAAGAAGGAGGAGAAGAAGGAGGCCATGCTGGAGAAGAGCCTGTTCCAAGGTGGGGATGGAGCAGGGGGGGCTGAAGTGACCCCCAGCCCCGGGGGGCAGCATGTGGCAGGGTGGGGGAGCTGGAGCGGAGCATCCCGAGGGGCTCCCACTGACCCTGGCTCCGGCTTCACTCGCAGACACGGTGCCGTTCGGAGAAGTGGTGACACAGCCACCCACCATCACCTCACGGCCCAGAGGACAGGGTCCTGCCGCGCAGGTGAGCTCTGGGGACAATGCCACCCACCCCGTGGGTACCTGGGAGGGCAGCGGTGGCCTCAGAGAGCCGGTGACAGCTCCTCAGAGCGCGGTCCTGGTGTCTCATCCTTCATCTCTCAGCTATCCCATCTCTGCCCGCAGGCTGGACGGAAGCAGCTCCTCCTGACAGCTCGCCTGGGCCGGAGCCAGGCGTCCCTCACGTCCCCCGCGTCCCCGGTGATGTCCATGGCTCGCCGGCGCATCCTGGAGGAGGAGCGGGTGCGCGTCATCCAGGCCTACAGGGACATCCAGAGGCGCAAACAGCTGGAGCGGGAGCGCGCCCAGGCCGGGCACGGGGTCCCACGCTGAGGGCCCTGGGACTCGAGGGGGACATTGCCCTGATGCTCTTGTGTCACTGCTGAGCCCTGGAGCTTCCCGCAGCCCCACACTCCACGGCTCAGTGCCGCAGCGGTGTCCCTGCGGTGCCACGGACCTGCTTGGAGTAAAAAGTGCCAGTGGGAGCCGGTGGTGTGAGCGTGTCTGTGCTCCCAGTTCCTTGGGGATTCCTTAGGGACGCTGCCGTGCTGGCAGATGGCAGTCCCAGGCGTGTCGCTGTCCCCACAGGCTGGCCCTGGCGGGGCTCTGGTGGGGGCAGAACCCTCGTTCCTCAGCCGTGAGGAGGCCAGTGCCTGGCCAGCTCAGCACCCGGTGGGAGGAAAGTGAGGCAGTGCTGGGGACACGGAGCATCCCATGGGACTCACCTGCACGGTGAGTTGTTGCCTTTGTTGTCACTGTTGGTGACACTGCTTGAGCCCCGGGGCTGCAGCCACACACAGTCCTGCCCTTGGCATCACTGCCCGTGTCCCTGCCTGGCCCTGGTCACGGTGACCCCGGTGCCGGGTGTGCTGCCACGTCCCCGCCGCTGCGCCCGCGCCACCCCGGTGCCACCTGCCACCGCCCTGCCACCCCCCCGGGCAGCCCCCGGCTCCGGCGAGGCTCCGGGGCTGCTCCCGGCGCGGCACAGCCGTGTCCGCCTCACCTGGCCGGACAAAGGCCCCGCTGTTCGCGGCCCCGCGCCGGCACAAAGCGTTCCCTGTTGGAGCGGGGCCGCCCCGCGCTGCGGCCGGCGCTGGCGGGGCCGGTGGGATCCCGCGCTTCCGGAGGGGCCGGGCACGGCAGCCGAGCAGCTCCGCTGTCCCCTGCCGGGCCCGAGCGGGGCAGGCTTTGCGCCTTGTTTTTCGGGTGGCTTTGCCGTCCCCAGGGTGTGACCGCCGCGTCCCCGGGAAGGTGGAGGTGCCTTTGGGGGGGTCACGCCCTGTGCCGTGCGCTGCCAGCGGCCGGTGGGAGGGCGCGCTGTGGTGACAGCGGCCCTGGGGACACCGGGTGCCTGGTGCTGCTGGGCGATGTCCTCGCTGCCGCCCGGCACCAGGTAAACACAGGTGACAGGTAAACACGGGTGACGCAGCACAGCCCGGGGGGCACGGCCACATCCTGCTGCAAACACCCGGCTCCCGCGGCCGTGTCCCCGCAGCCGGGAGCACGGGCTTGTGCCAGCCAAGGGCATGGCAGGGACGTGGCGAGTGCCACGCTCCCGCTGCGTGTCCCTTGTGGGGACACCGTGCAGGGCACATGTGCCCACCGGCAGCCCCCAGCACCGCCATCCCCGCTCCGGCTCAAGGAGACCAGGTCACCCCCTGCCCCCACGGAGCCATTCCAACCCTGAATAATTCATGGCACTGCTGGCCGCAGGCTTCCTGCCCGGAGGAGGAGGAATGGCTGCGGAGGGGAAGGCAATCCGAGCGGGAAAACCACCACGACCTTGGCACGTCCTCCGTGCTGTGCCACCTCCTGCCCGGCAGCCCATCTGCCCACGGGATCCCGGCCCAGCGGCCCCAGCTGGGGGGGTGGCGGTGCCGAGGACCCTGCCCGGAGCTCCCCCATGCTCCGTGTCACTCCCCTAAAGGGGGGAATGGGGCTGAGCCCGTGGGAGCAGCCGCTGGGATTGGGAACACCTGGGACCCCCATCACAGGCCACCTGTGACAGCACCATAGGAAAAACCACCTTTATTGGGGTGACCTGAAAAAAAGTGGGAAAAGGAAACTTGACAGAGAAAGCCATGAGGAGGGCGAGGGGCCCAGCTCCCTCCCCACTCCCTGCAGGGGTCCCCGAGCCCCGAGGGGGGAAGGCACCGAGAAGGCGGCCAGAGCTGTGGGGGGCTGGTCCCCAGCCCCAGCAAGGCACTGATCCCCTGGACCCCCAGCAGCCCCCCTTCCCCAGCAGTGGGGAAACAGAGGCACAGAAGGAGGCAGAGCTGGGGACAGCTCCGTGTCCCCTCGTGCCCTGCGGTGGGATGGGGCCAGCTCAGCTCAGGGTCCCCGGGGCTGATGGGGGTCGGTGCGGAGCCAGGGGCTCGGTGCTGAGGGTGCCCCGGGCGGGGTCCCACTGGCTCCCCAGCTTCGGAGGGTCCATGGCCTGGGGGAGATGGGGTCTGTGCATCACGAAGGCAGCGAGGCGACAGCTGGGGGTGTCCCCACGGGAGCCAGTCCTTGAGGCAGGGGTGCGGGGTCCGGGCACAGCTGGTGGCTTGCGGGTGCCATGGCCAGGTGGGACGGGCAGGTGGGAGCGCTGGCTCTGGGACCGTGTCCAGGCATCCCATGGGCAGGAACCAGCTCTGGGTGGGATTCACATGTCAGGGTGGGATGAGGCCTGGTGAGCCCTCGGGAGCGGGACGGAGGGGCCGCGGCTGCGCCGGCGCTGCGGGAGCTGCGTCACGGGGGCTTCACCACCGGTTCCTGCTGTACGGGGACTGCACCTGCGGGCACAGCGGGGTGGCACTGGGGTGGCACCAGGACCACGGCACCCGCACCGGGTGGGATGTGTACCCTGACCCACCGAGGGGGGGCTCTGGGTGCCGGGCAGAGTCGTCACCATGGCAGGGCTGGACTTTGCCCCTGCCGCAGCCACCGTTCACCCACCTGGCAGCTCCGGGTGTCCCTGGGGATGCTGGAGTGCCGGGCCTGTGCCGTGAAGGCGTCCTCGGCTCGGAGCGTGGAGCTGGCGCTGCCGGGCAAGGGGCTGGTGGAGGCACGGGGCAGGATCACGTCGTAGGGACCTTCGCTCTGAGGGACAAACACAGGGGTGTCACAGCACCGGGAACACCCCAGCCCAGGGGGTGCCAGGGGTGGAAAGCTGGGAGGGTCCCCACCCCGTTAAAGCAGCCATTGGGACACTGGGGTCACGGGAGCCCCCCACCCACACCCTGTCCCCCATCCCAGTTACTCCAGTCGGAAGCCTGGCAGGATGTGGCCACCCCTGGTGTCACACTCACCGTCCCCTTGTGCATCAGAGCCATCTCGGTGGGCTGGTAGACGCTGGTCAGCAGCTGCCCGTTGTAGCCACTGTACGGGGACACCGGCTTCTTGGCTGCCAAGACATGGGGACAGTCACCAGGGAGCCACTGCCACCCCACTGGGGCTCCCCGTACCTCGTTAGCAGGTTTAATGAGCTGACTCAGCAGCTCCGTGCCTTTCCCGTGGGACACTCCTGTCCCCAGGGTTGGCATCGCTGCTGCCTGGCCATGGTTTGTTATTGTAGGGTCTCTCGGTGCTGCTCAGGGGGACCCTCCCTCCCCCCTGGGGCGCAGACACCTGGCATGGCCGCCCACGATGCCCATTGGGACTGCCACCACCCCGTGTTATTGCAGGGTCTCGTGGGCCCGGGGCGGAGGGGCAGGAGCCGCGGGCACCCCACGCCGGGGAGGGAGCTCCCTGCGGCTGCGGGGCTCAGCCCAAACTGGTACGCCCAGCCCGGCCAGTTCTCGGGAGCCACAGCAGCAGCAGGCGCCAGTGCCGGGCAGGTCACTGCCAGACGTCTCGTCACCCACCCACCGCTGCCATCCCCGGTGGGGACATCCCCCAGGGTCCCCAAGAGGGTCCTTGGTGCCCACTGGCAGCCCTGCCACGGGGTGAGAGGGTCCCTGGCGGGCCCTGGCGCCTACCGAAGGACGGCTCATCCATGGAGAAGGCCTTGTTCTCCACGAACATGCTCTGCGACTTCTGCTCCTTGAGGATGGTCTCGTAGCCCACCCCGCGCGTGGGGTAGCCGTCGTCCTCAAAGGCCTGCTCGGGGCTGCGCCGTGTCACGTGTGTCACCTCGGGGATGACGTAGAGCAGGAGGAAGGCACTGGCGTTGCAGATCAGCGCGATGGCCAGCGTGGGGTCATCCCAGCCGGGCTTGTGGCCAGCACGCTGGTTCCCATACAGGTACATGATGGTCCACACCAGCCAGATGGCCATGGAGAGGCTGGTGGTGGCCAGGATGAAGGCGCCGTGCTTGCGCCAGCGGCCGTAGTGGCCGCAGAGGGTCGGCCAGGCCATGCTGAAGGCGGCCACCAGCAGGGCCATGACGTAGATGAGGGCCATGACGAAGTCAGCGTCCGCCAGCTGGCAGGGGTCCGGGGGGCTGCTCTCGTGCCGCGCCACCGTGATGATGAGCCACTCGGCGTTGATGATGACCTCGACCGAGGCGAGGGACAGGGCCACCGCCAGCGTCACCCAGCCCCGCGGGGCCCGGTTGCGCCGCGCCAGGAAGTTGAGGGCCACGGCGTGCGCCAGCAGGCAGGAGAAGCAGATGCCGAAGAGGACGCCAAAGAGGAAGCGGCGGGAGGTGCAGGTGGAGAAATCCGGCCCCACGATGAAGTCGAAGGTCAGGCAGAAGAGCCCGAAGGTGCCCAGAAGGAAGAAGACCTGAGTGGCCACCAGGCTCTTCTTCTGCTGGTCCTGCACGAAGGGCAGGCTGGCCACCAGGACGATGGTGAGCACGAAGGTGGTCACCACGCCGAGGCTGGCCACTGCCTCCACCCCGATGCCCCAGCCTGCCGAGAGGTCGCAGAGGTTGTAGTAGAGGGAGGAGAGGTCGTGGCCGCAGCCCGAGGGCGGCGTGGGCTGGGCAGTGGCCGTGGGGAGCAGGGCCAGCAGCACGGCCGTGGTGCCCATCCTGCACCGTGGCATCCAGGGACCCTGCGGGACACGGAGGGGTCAGGGCACAGGGACTGGGGATGTGGATCAGCTCCTGGCTCGGAGCATCCCTGCCTGTGGTCCCCACTGTGCATCCATGGTGAGCAGTGGGGTCCTGGGGAGCTCTGCCCTGCTGGCACAGCTGAGCTCACCCGGCACGGCCAGGGAGCCCCAGATGGGACCAGGCAGCCACGCGTCCCCATCGGCTCCTTGGCTGGAGGTTGGTGGCAGCTGAGGAGGGGCTCAGACCCTCTGTGCCCCATATGATCCCTCCCAACATGGGAATTCTCTGGGGCTGTCCCGATCCCTTCCTCCAGTGTCAGGAGCAGCACCGTGCCCACTGGCTTCCCGGGAACACCAAATGTGGGCCCAGACCAGACAGCAGAGGTGATGCTGGGGGACAGGGCTGTCCCCTTCCCTTGTACCTGCGTGCCACCACGTTCCTCTTTCCACTTCCCCCATCCCACTTCCCTCCTCTGGTTCTGGACAGCGGCCCAGTGCAGGTCGTGTGTCCAGCTCCCTGGCACGTAGGCAGCCGCAGCCTGGCACGGCACAGCACAGCATGGCACAGCACAGCATAGCATGGCATGGCACGGGGGTCCCAGTCCCTGTCCCCACCGCTGCCACCCCATTCCTGCCACCCATGATGGGCACGGGGAAGAGGAGGCAGCGAGGAAACTGCAGCCTCACTGCTGGGGGAGGAAACCGGGAAGAGACCCCAGCAAGGAGATGCCGGGGTCGGGAAACCCGGTCCCCCGGGGGGCACCCCGAACCGGGCACCCCCCGGCCCCGGGATGGGGACCCGGACCCCCAGCACCACGCTGGGACAGAGTCCCCGTCCCCGTGGGTTCCAGCAGCTCCGCCGCCTCTGGTTCCCACCGCGTCCCCCAGCCCGGTTTCTCCCTCACCTCCAGCCCGGTACCCCCGCACCCTCCGCCCGGTTTCCCCCGCGCCCCCGGCCGCTGCACCCGCGTCCCCAGCCCTGCTCCTCCTGCACCCCTCGCCCGGTCCCTCGCACCGCCCGCTGGCTTCCTCCGCTCCCCCGGCCCGGTCCCGCCGCACTCCCGTCCCGCTCCTCCTGCCTCTCCCGCCGGTTCCCCCCGCCCTGTCCTCCCGCACCCCCATCCCGCACGGTCCCGGTGCTTCCCGGCGCTCCCGCCAGGTCCTGGCCCCGAAACTCCGCCAGAGCCGCCCCCAACCCTCCGGCCGGAGGAGCTGCGGGGGCGGACGGCTCTCGGTCCCGGTCCCGGTCTCTTCCTGTCGGCGTTGCCGGTGCCCCCCAGTCCCGCGGGGCTCGCCTCCCCCCCAGCCCCGCTCACCGGCCGCAGCCCCCGGTGCCCGGCGCTCCGCTCCCCCTGTGCCGAGCCGAGCCAGCCCCGGTGCCGCCGCACCGTGCGCCTGCCCGGCCCGGCCCCTCCCCGAGGTGCGGCTCAGCCCCGGGAGCGCGATCGGGGCCGGCCGGGACCTGCCCCGCCGCACCGGGCGGGGGCACCGCGGACCCGCACCGGGGCACGGAAGGGGCTGGTGGGGGGGACGAGCCCGCGCTGGGGGTGGCGGAGCAGGGGGGAGCCCACCTGGCCATCAGTGTGATGAGTCTGGGGGGCCTCAGCCACCAGTGTGATGAGTCTGGGGGGGGCCTCAGCGGGGCTCTGCCGAGCGCTGCTCCCCGGGAAAGACTCTCAGGGGGCAAGAGACGGAGCAGTGAGGGCTGCGCCACCCACACGGGATCTTCCACCTCCGGTGGGCTCTGGGGGACGGGAGTGGGGCTCCACAGGCGGCCCCACCGTGTAAGGATACACCGGCCTGGAGGGGCCTCCCGGAGGAATGTCAGCTGATGGATAAAGCCGGAGCCCTTGGCAGGGCAGCAGGACCCAGAAAACCCCAGAAAAGCCCCAGAAAAGCCCTTTCGGCAGACGGCTGAAGGCCAGGGCAGCCCCAGCCTGGGGCACTGCAGGGCTCAGTAGTCCCTGTCCCGACGGGGGTGGCCGCGACCCTGGTGTTGAGATGGGCACCCCACAATCACCCCATTCATCCCTGGGGAGGGGGAAAAGCCCTGGGAGAGCTGGAGCACCCCGGGGGCCCTGCCAGCCCTGGGAGAGGTTTCCAGGCAGGCGCTGCTATTTCGGGAGGGTGAAGCAAGAGGGTGAAGGATGCAGAGGAAAGTTCAATGTGCCTCCGGCGGGGCCTGCCCCAATCCAGGCTGGGATGAAAACAATCTGGGGAGAAAGGGCAGCAGAGCCTCCAGTGGAAGGACCGGCTCCCACCGGAACCGGCGGCACCCGTGGCACAAGGACCGGCACCCGCCGGAGCCCACGGGGACAGGACGGTGTGTCCAGCTCAGAGCTGCGCCACCGCCACCCTCCCGCCCTCTTCCTAAGGATCATTTGGCTTCGGGATGGTGTTTGGGATTGGATCATCCCTGCCCTCGCACAGGGCAGGGCAGGCGAGGGGCTCTGCGGCGGCCCTCGTGCCTCAGTTTCCCCAGGGCTTTGGAGCGCAGGCTCCGGGACTGGACAGCCCACGCTCTCCGAGAAAGGCTCAGCCTTGGATAAGCGGTGCCGGGAGCGGAGGCCGCTTCTCCTGCCGCCCCCACACCGCAGCCCGGCCCCTCCACCGGCTGCTTCCTTCCGCCGGAGGGTTTCCCGGCTGCTGACTCAGCACGAGACCCCCGTGACCCCCCGTGGGGCCACCGGCAGGCGTCCGTCCCGCCGAGGCTGCCCCGTGGCCGCACAGCGTTTGCCTTTGCGTCCCCCTCCTTGGCGGGTGATCTCCTCATCCGCTTCCCATGGGAACCCCCCCATTCCCCACGGCCGGTGATTTCAGCCCCCTTCCCATGGAGACCCTCATGTTCCACCCACTGCAGGCGTTTTCCGCTCCCCCCTCCCACAGGGACCCTGCCCAGGTTTCCAGCCCCCACTGCTTGCTCCTGGGGTTTTTATAGGTCCTACAGAAAGACCCCAACAGGGTCGCTGTGGGGTCACTGGGGGGTGATGCCCACCATGTGCTGCCCTCGGTTCCCTCTCGGGGCGGTGGATCCCCGGCCCTGATCTTCAGGCACGGGCAGAGCCCGATCCCAGCTCCCGGTGCTCTGGGTGGGCTTGGAACCGCGATCCCAGTGGTGGAACTGGGCAGAACTGGTCCTTCCAGCACAGAGGCCACACTGAGGGGCTGGGATGAGGCTCAGCACCGGGACCTGGACCCTAGCCAGGCTCTATCCGAAAACATCAGCACGCCGGGCGCATTTTTTCCAGGCTTACCTTTCCTGGGGAGCCGCAGGGACGGGCGGCTGGCACGGCTGGCACGGTGGCACGGCTGGCTGAACCCCGTCTCCGCGGCGGCTCCCCTCGTCAAGGCGAGAGCCGGGGGTCCCTGCTGCCCTCCCGGAGCCTTCCGCCGCTCCGGCCGGGGCTCGGAGCCGTTCCCAGCGGAGCCCCTTGCGCCGGCGGACGCCGTCAGCACATTTCCACCTCCTTTGCCAAGTAAATACGCACCGGTTGGCACAGGGGGGCCGGTGGCAATCGGGGGGGCCGGTGGCAATCCCGGAGCTCCCGCCGAGGGTTCCCGAGGCAGCCGAGCCCCCCGGCCCGCGGCCCCTCAGCCCCTGCCCGCGGTCGGGTTAATAACTAATCCCTTCCCGGTCCTGCTCGCCTCACGTGCCAGAATTAATGGAGCGAGAACCTCCCAGGTACCCCCCGCGCCACCGGGTCGGGCTTTAACCCTGTCCCCCGGTAGGGATCTGGCCTGGGATGAGGTGACATCCCCGGCGGGGTCTGTCCACCCGAGTGCGGGGCAGGGTGGGTCCGTGAGTGGGTCAGCCCCACATCCTGGGGGCACAGGCTGCGCCCCATCCCCGCCCGATCTGGGCACAGCCAGTGCTCGCGGGTGGGCAGGGGGTCTGGTGAGGTTTGGGGGTGTCTCTGAGCCCTGCCAGGAGCCAGCTGACGCCCTGATCCCCCCCCAGGCACCCCCTGGGTCTGTCCTGCCCCGTCTCGGGAATCCGAGCGGAAAGGCTGGCCGGTTTTGGGGGATTACGCTAAGGACCTTACGGGGAATTAGGGTGGTGGCAGGGCTGGTTTGGGGGGCTGGGGGTGCCCGCTCCCTGCCCCCGGCACTGCCAGCTCCGCAGTGTCCCATCCCTGCCCTCTGCTGGCAGCTGGGGACAGGCTGGCACGGCACGGCCGCCCCTCCAGTGTCACACCAGTTTGGCACTGGTGTAACTGGGAGGGCAGCACTGGGTGCACCCGGTGCAGGGGGGCTGCTGCCTATGGGATTAATGGGGGGGGGAGGCAGGAGCTGCCATCTTACCAAGTGCCCAAACCCCACTATTGGGGACACCAGACCCTGTGGGTGCTCCCTCTGGCACCCCCGGGCAGCCGGGCAGAGGCATGGGGGTGGACAGGGCACAGGGACCTTGTGCCAGAGCTGCTGGTGCAGGGTGCTCCCGCTCCAGCTGCCCACAGGGAGCCGGACCCAGGCAGAGTTTTGGTCTCAGCATGGCAGTTTATGGAGTGGCACCCAGCGGGCACCACGTCCATGTCAGGGCTCACAGGAGCTCACTCGTGCCCTCCACCCCTCACCATGGGCAGCCCCTCGGTGCCGCTGAGCTGGGGCATGTCCTGGATGAGTTCCCCGGATGAGTTCCAGTGCTGCGTGAGGGGCTGAGCACGGGCAGGGCTGAGCTGCCCATCCTGGGGTGCTGCTGCCAGGCAGGCACCACGATATCCCCAAATGAGCGTCTGGGCACAACCACCGCCTCCTGCCACCACCACCAGCATTAACCCTGGCTCCATGCAGGGTGGGTGTCCCCACGGCAGGGTCTCCCCAGGTCCTGGTGTGATGCGTGGGGCTGGGTGGGCACCAGGACTGCCAGCCGGGCACTGCCCTGGCTCAGAGCGCGGTGCTGCCCAGCAGCTTCAGTGGTTTCAGGGCCGGGGGTGGGAAGTGGCCACTGCCGCGGCGGGAGCCGTGCCGGGGGTGCCCCCGCAGCACCTCGCCCACCGTGCGGCGGAAGGTCTGGCTGACAAAGCAGTAGAGGAAGAAGTTGAGGGAGGTGTTGAGCATGGCCACCATGTTGGCGATGTCCGAGGCCAGGTGCACGCGCCAGTCCCTCCTGACCGAGGCCACGTAGAGGTGGCACATCATGACGACGGTCCGGGGAGCCCAGAGCACGACGAAGACGGTGGTGACGGCCAGCAGCAGGGCCGTGGTCTTGCCGGCCCCCGCGCGCCTCCTCCGCTTCAGCTTGCGGATAATGATGGAGTTGGTGGCCAGGAAGATGCTGCAGGGCAGGAAGTAGATGGTGACGCAGTGCAGCCACTTGAGCACCGTGTCCAGCGCCGTGGGGGGGTCGGCGTCACGCCACACGTCCAGCCACCAGTAGAAGGGGATGCCGGTGGCCAGCGCCGCGGCGAAGACGGCCGCGATGATCTTGCGGGTGCGCCGCGGGTAGGACACGGTGCGGTAGCGCAGAGGGTGGCACAGGGCCACGTAGCGGTCCACGGTCAGCAGGACGGTGACCCAGGTGGAGGCGTGGTTGGCCGTGAACTCCAGCACGTTGACGATGTGGATGAAGGCGCTGGGCACCGCCCGCGCCAGGATGGCCGTCTGCAGGATGAAGCCCACGAAGATGATGAAGACCTGGGTGAGGATGTCGGAGGTGGTCAGAGCCAGCAGGTACCAGTACGATGACTTCTTGGTCCTGGTGGCCAGGCGGGACAGGGCCACGGCAGTCAGGATGTTCACTGGAGGGAGGGGAGCGATGGGTGGAGGTGAGAGCTGGGGGCTCACAGCCCCCCCACGCAGCACGCAGGACCCCGGGGATGCCCAGGCTCCAGCTGGGGGGAGCTATAAATATCCCGGTGCCGTGGGGATTTGCTGGGCTGATTAATCTCTTCCGTGTGTCAGCCCAAGCAATGCAAATACCATCTGTCCCCGTGGCGGTGGCACCTGCCCTGGGGCTGAGCAGCACAGCAGGGCATTGGGGCCAGATCTGAGGTTGGGGGGGAGCAGGTGGGGTCCCTCCATCCCAAGGACTTTCCTTCCAGCCCCCCCTGCCCCCTCAGCCCCTCACCTGGCAGCCCCAGCCCCAGCAGGACGCTGTAATACACGATGGGGACGATGCCGACCAGGCAGGGTGATCGCTCCAGCTCTGGCTCTGGCTCTAGCTCTGGCCGTGCCCACGGCATCGCCGTGCTGTTGGGCACTGGGACCGTCATCTTCCCCCACGGATCGGCTGCGAGGAGAGACAGGGAGCATCAGGGGGATGAGGGTTCTGATGGCACCTGGGCGGGAGGTCAGCCATGACATGCCACTGAGGGCTTGGGGACAGGGACCGTCACCCGGGCATCCCCATTTTGGCTGGATCCCAGGTCCTTTGTCCTATAGCGTCCATGGACAATAGGCAGCTCCAAAATGTGCTGTCGCAGGCAGGCTTGGGGCCCTGCACCCATGGGAGACAATGCACTCCAAGCCCCCTGTGCTATGTCCCAGCAGAACCCCCGCTGCCAGAGGTGCTCCTTCTTTATCCCTCAGCCCCGTTTGTGTAGAAAACCGGATTAAAACACCATGTTCTTGGGCAGCCGCCAGCAGAGAGAGGCTCTGGCCCCCAGCCCAGGCTGGGTGCCACCAGACGGCTCCCAGTGGTGGCAGAGAGGACCCAGAGGTGCCGATGAAGGGTCCCAGTGGTGCCGAATGTGGGGTGGCCATCTCCAGGCTGCCAACTGGGTCCTTTTCCAGCTCCTCGGGCTGAGGCAGCGGCGCTGGAGGAGCCTGGCAGCGGCCCTGCCCACGGCCCTGCCCGCATTCCTGGCCGTATCCGCATCCTTATGCGTATCCGCATCCCTATCCCTGCCCGATCCCGGCCCCATCCCTGCCCGATCCCTGCCCGATTCCTGCCCCATCCCGCCCCATCCCTCCCCATGCCCGGATCGTGCCCACGCTGCCCTCGCCCATTCATAAACCAGGGCGGCTCCACCCCCTCCCGACTCTGCGCTCCTATTGGCTCAGGGGACCCAGGCTCCACCCAATCGGAGAGGGGTTCCCCGGGGACGGTGAGGCCACAGACGAGCGCTGCGTTCTGATTGGTCAGAATCCCCCCCAAATTTGCATCCCCTGGGGGAGCGCCACCCCCGGGCCGTGGGGTCGGGGGCTGCGGGGTGATGGGGGGTCATGGGGTCGGGGCTGTGGGGTGCAGGGGGGTCATGGGGCCGGGAGGTGCGGGGTGCTCTTGGGGGGGGGCTGTCTTGGGATCGGGGGGTGCGGGGTGCAAAGGCGGGTCCTGAGCTCAGGGAGGGGGTACGGGGCACCACTGCGCTCCCAGGCTGACCCCGGCCCCACGGGCACCCCAAATTTCCCTTGTCCCAGACACCGCAGACGCCCGATGGCTTCGGGGCCGGGGTTGGAGGGGTGGTCAGGTCTCTCTCCCGTTCCGGGACCCCCAGTGATGGATCTGCTCCCCCAGAAGTGCCCGAGGTGTGTGTGGGATCCCGGGGGTCCCACCTCCCCGGCCCTGGAACTGCCGGCCGGGACCTAAGCGAGATCCTGAGCAGAGCCCGAGGGAAACGCATGGGGGGATGGGGGAGTAGAGGAGTGCCAATTAACTGCAAATTAGCTCTGGTTCATCAGCAGGAGGTCCCGTCCATCCACGTCCCCCTCGGAACTGGGACATCGATCGGCTGCAGCTGCGGCGAGAGGGCTTAACCCTTTCCCAGCCCGATCCCCTTTGTGCTGGGGGTGGACGGGTTCGCTCTGGGCCTCCCTTTGCTCCCCCTGACCGGTGCCCCGCTCCCCAAAGCCTGCGGGACAGGGACTCTCACCTGGGTTGCCCCAGTGCCACCCGCCGGGTGTGCGGTGCCACCTTCCCCGGCCCTGGTATTTCCCACGGGCACACCGCTGTCCGTGTCCCTGTCAGTGTCCGTGCTGCCGCTGGTGTCCGTGTCCTCTCCGGTGTCCGTGTCCCCACTGGTGTCCGTGTCCTCGCCCGTGCCCGTGTCCCTGTCCCCGCCGGCACCCGCAGCATGGCACAGCCTCCCGGGGCGCGGGGCACGGGGCGGAGGGAGAGCGCCGTGGGCAGAGCCGCGGGCTGGGCTGGCTGGGCACAGGGACGTCACCGGCCCGGCGGCTCCCGCGGGGGCCAGGGAAGGGGTCACCGTGACAGAGCCCGTCCCCACCCCGGAGCAGGAGGGATGGTGGTCCGGGGGCAAGTGGGCAGCTGGGTCTGCGGCCACCTCTGAGGACACAGAGGAGCGGGTGCGCACAGGGTGTGACGTGTGACTGTGTACACGAGTGTGAATCCGTGCGCGCTGCCTGCGTGTCCCTGCTGGGCTCTGCCCTGGCTGTTCCCAAGTGCCCGCTGCCAGGACACCGTGCCCGTGCCTCAGTTTCCCCAGCGGCACAGGGAGGGGGCTGATGTCCCCTGCCGGTCCCTGGGTCCAGCTCCGTCCCTCCAGTGCCCCCCCAGCCCGCGGGGGCGATGCCCTGGCACTGCTGCCTGGCACACGTCGCTATGGGGAGCCAGCCCTGCCCCGCCTCAGCCGCAATCTCCGGGCCAGCACAGCTGCTCCCTCACCTCACCGCGGCCGGGGGACGTCACCCTGTCCCCTGGTGACCTCCAGAGCCAGCCCCACGGTCCCCCGTGTCTTCCCATGGTCACCTCACCCCCGCGAGCAGCCGATGCCCCCGCGGGGGACACGGGGGTCCCCGGGCTGTGGCTGCCGCCCGGGCTGGCACCGTGCCGGCGGCACGCCGGGCACACGCTCCCACAAGCTGCTGTTTATCAGGCGGGCGGTGAAATGAGGCGTCGGAAGACGCGGTGAGCCGTGAACCGGCTGTGCCGTGGCGGGGGCCCTGTGCCCCAGGCCCCCACGGTGCAAGGACAACCGCCCGGGCTGGGCGCTGTGCTGGCACTGCGATTTTGGGGGTCCCCTGCCCAGCAGGGGCACAAGGCTTGAGCATCGCCCCCCTGCCCGTCTCTGCAAGGGGCCAGGGAGCCCCAACAGCGTGGCATGGGGGTGATTGGTGTCTTGTCCTCAGTCTCTGTGCCCATGGGTCAGGGACAGATGGAGATCCCACCCCCTTGGCAGCTGCAGCAACATCTGCCCACGCTCAACATCTGGAAATCCTGTCTAAGCCTGTGTTCAAACTGTTGTGCCGGGGGACGGGTCTCCTTGGCCCCGCAACCCCCATGAGCACAAACCTGTCCTCAGAAGGCCTCACCAGCACCACAGGACCCCCAGCCACGCGGCAGCACCGGTGGCATTGCGCCAGGGCCGGGCAGGCTGATGCCAAGGGACAGATGGGCTGAGCAGCCCCCCCCCCCAGCTGGAGCCCCTGGTCCAGCACGGAGCCCCCCCGACACCACGTTCCCCATCCCAAGGCCACGCCACGGCGTCCCCTGGGGTCCTGTAGTGTGAAAAAGGGCACAGCCACCCCGCAGCGTCACCTTTCGGTACTGAGGGCAGGGGACCAAGCTCTGAGCCCACCAGCCCGGGCTCGACACTGGATGACTGGGAATGGTTCATATCCCCCTCCACGGCTCCAGCACTGCCAAAGGTCACAGCATCTCCCTGTTGGCATTCCTGGGAGTGGGGGCTCAGGGGGTCCCCCAAGGTGACCTTGCACAGGGGTCCCTGGGCTGAGCACAGTATTGGGGGAGCCCCGGCAGTGGGTGAGGGGCTGCTGTGCCCCTGCGAGCATCTGTGGGATGTGTCCCCCCGCCTGGGGTCCTGGTCCCGGCTCCCCACCCCACAGTGCCACCGGGGCCACAACCAAAGCGGGGTTGGCATCACTTGGCTGACACCCCGCTGCCCCTACCCTGCTCACCCAGCACCACGCCAGCCTGCTCCTGTGGCACTGGGGCTTTGGGGCGCCCCAGCCTCATGGTGAAGCCCCCCAGGAGGTGTCGGGGCGGGCGGGGGGCCAGGGAGGCCGCACAGGGCGTACGGGCGGCCTCTTGGCTGCAAAGGCTGGGAAAAGGGCAGGCAGTTCCTGCCGGCAGCGCGGATGCCATGGTGATGGGCTGCTGCCGGCATGAATACCCATGAGCCGGGGGGAGCGGGAGGCCACCGAGCTGTGCCCTGAATGCAAAGACCCCGGCACAAAGGGCCGCGGCCACGCGTGGGGCTCCGGCGCGGCGGTGCCAGCAGCAGGAGCCGCACGGCGACGTCCCCGCGCCGCAGCGCCCCGCCACAGCACCCCGGGGTGCGGGGCCGGGCGGGGGGTCAGGGTGGGATGCAGGGTGGGATGCAGGGAGGCCGGGAGCCGTTCCCTTGGCAACGGCCGGTCCCAGTTTCCACCAATCGATGCGGCGGCGCGGGCGCGCGGGCCGGGAGGGCGCGTGGCCTACATAAGCCCCGGGCGAGCAGCGTGTGCCGCAGCCGGCAGATGCGCCTGCGACGCCATGGCCAGGCTGACGGGCACCCGGCCCGTGGCCACCCGCCGCTGGGGCTGTGCGGCCGCCTTCCTCCTCCTCCTCCTCACCGTGCAAGCCGGTAAGGGTGGCCGTGGCGGGGGGAGGCGCGGAGGGTCCCCGAGCCGTGGGTACCGCTGCCCTCGCCGGGTGCCGGGGTGCGGCTCGGCGGCTGATGCAGAGCTGAGCGCGTCTCTCCGGCTGCCGTCGGGGTGCCGGGAGGGGATGGAAGTGGCTCCTGGATGTGCTGCGCTCTCGGAGCTGGGTTGTGCTCGCTGGTGCCCAGGGAAGGGCTCGGTGCCGTGGGCAGACGAGTCCAGCACTGCGGGGTACGGGGTGTCTGCTCCCCTTCCCCATCCCCGCTCAGCCGGCCTTAAGCCGGTGCTGGGAAGGGTAATCCGTCGGCAAGACGGGATTTGAGAGGCAAGATGGATTTGAGACAGACGGGGCCAAATTCTTCCTGGGGGAAGGATGCTCCGAGGAGCGGGTAGGAGTGGTGTCAGGAGGGAGAAGAGGAGAGGAAGGAAGGGTCCTTGTGCCCACAGGAGCATGGAGACCCGTGTTCCACAGTCCCAGATCCCTCTACAGTCCCTGTTGGGATCCCAGCACGGACCTGCAGTGACACCAGGGCAGCCAGTGTCCCCAGGCTGCTCAGGACCCCATCCCTGGGTGCGAGGCAGAGCGTGCCTGGCTCCCCACACCCAGGGGCTCTCTATCCCCCCATGTATCCATCCGGGATGCGAGGGATCAGGGCAATGCCCGGGGCTCGCTCTGCCCACAGCGCGGACGGGATCAGGACGGGCAGACCGGGCTGAGAGCCAGTGCCGCCGGCACCCAGCCATTTCCCAGCACACCCCGGCCTGGGACATGGTGGTCTCAGCCCTTCTGCTGCAGAAAGGCAGTTTTTTGGCTCTCAGGGACACAAATGTCCCCACGTCCTTTGTCCCCCCACACCCCCTTGGCACCAGCAGCCCTTTGGCACTGGGGGAGCAGAGGGAGGAGGTTCACAGACCCCCAGTAACCCCAGTCCACCTCAGTGCCTGGGACTGGGGTGCAGCTCTGGGACAGTCCCATCTCCCTGCAGCCCAAAAAGCCGACTTTAGCGGGGACTCCACGGCGGCCACCATCAACCACTCGCTGACGCTGCTGCAGCGGCTGCAGGAGCTGTTGCAGAACGGCAACGGCAGTGACTCGGTGCTGCGGGTCCGCTCGGCCGCCTCCGACGAGCCCAAGGTGTTCCACACGCACCAGCTGCTGCTGAGCCTCCAGAGCGAGGTCTTCGAGAGCCTCCTGCGCAACCAGAGCGTCGTGACCCTGCACGAGCCGCCTGAGACCGCCGCGCTCTTCGAGAAGTTCATCAGGTGCGTGGGGACACCGTGGGATGGGGAGGTCAGGAGGATGCAGCTCTCCTGGGGACCATGGGGAACCCCACGGGATGGGGATGTCCAGAGGGATGCTGCCAAGGAAGGGGGATGTTCCCTTGGGAACTGCAGGGACCTCGTGGGATGTACATTTTGGGAGGGATGCGGCCCAGGAGGGAGGATTCTCCCCTAGGGACCATGGAGATCCTGTGGGATGGGCGTACCTGGAGGGATGCAGCCAAGGAAGGAGGATACTCCCCTGGGAACCATGGGGCCAGAGTGAGATGCAGATTCCCAGAGGGATGCAGCCAAGAAGGGAGGATCCTCCCCTGGGGCCATGGAGATCACACGGCATGGGGACACCCAGAGGAGAGCATCCAAGGAGGGGGGATGCTTCCCTGGGAACCCTGGGGACCCCATGGGGTGGGAATACTCAGAGGGAGGCAGCCCAGGGCAGAAGCTGCTCCCCTGGGAACTGAGTTGCCAGGGATGGGTGTCCCCAGTGTCACCACCCCCGCTCTGCCCCAGGTACCTGTACTGCGGGGGGGTCTCCATCCTGCTGCACCAGGCCATCCCCATGCACCAGCTGGCCAGCAAGTACCGGGTCTGGGGGCTGCAGCGCGGCGTGGCCGAATACATGAGGACCCACCTGGCCAGCGAGTCGAGCCAGGGCCACGTGGTGGGCTGGTACCACTACGCCGTGCGCGTCGGGGACGCGGCGCTGCAGGAGAGCTGCCTCCAGTTCCTGGCCTGGAACCTGTCGGCGGTGCTGGGCAGCGCCGAGTGGGGCTCAGTGAGCGTGGAGCTGCTGCTGCTGCTGCTGGAGCGCTCCGACCTGGTGCTGCACAGTGAGCTGGAGCTCTACACCGCCGTGGAGGGCTGGCTGAGCCGCCGGCAGCCCGAGGCGCCCGTGGCTGAGCGGGTGCTGCGCGCCATCCGCTACCCCATGATCGCGCCCAGCCAGCTGTTCCAGCTGCAGGCGCAGTCGGCGGTGCTGGCGCGGCACCGCGGCGCGGTGCAGGACCTGCTCTTCCAGGCTTTCCAGTTCCACGCCGCCTCCCCGCTCCACTTCGCCAAGTACTTCGACGTCAACTGCAGCATGTTCCTGCCCCGCAACTACCTCGCGCCCAGCTGGGGCTCCCAGTGGGTCATCACCAACCCCGCGCGGGACGACCGCAGCACCAGCTTCCAGACCCAGCTGGGGCCCAGCAGCCACGACGCCGGCAAGAGGGTGACCTGGAACGTGCTGTTCTCGCCGCGCTGGCTGCCCGTCAGCCTGCGCCCCGTGTACTCGGACTCGGTGGCGGGCGCCATCCAGCCCGTGCGCATCGAAGGATGGGCGCCCGCGCCTCGTCGTCACCCCGGCCATGAGCAGCCCCGACTTTGCCGGCGTCAGCTTCCAGAAGACCGTGCTGGTGGGCGTGCGGCAGCAGGGCCGCGTGCTGGTCAAACACGCCTACAGCTTCCACCAGAGCTCGGACGAGGCGGCCGATTTCCTGGCGCACGCTGACCTGCAGAAACGCACCTCCGAGTACCTCATCGACAACTCCCTGCACCTCCACATCATCATCAAGCCTGTCTACCACTCCCTCATCAAGGTGAAGAAGTAACGAGGCACAGTTGGGTCCTGCCATGCTGGCCCCAGCCCTGTGAGGGGAATGCTTGGTCCCGTAGGTAGATGGGGGTCCCCTCGCGGGGGGGCTCCAGGACTGTGCTCTGCACTGCCCACCCCTCCCTGAGTGTTCCCCTGCCACATCCCGTCCCCATCGCTGTCCCTGGGGATGGAGGATGCTGGGAGTGCCCCAGACCCATGTAGGGGGTGCAGGAGGTGAAATGTGCAGCCCGGCACATCACAGACCCCAACGGGTGCGGGGATGGGGACAGGGACAGCCCATTTGTCCCATGAGGCAGCCCTGGGGTCCCTCCATGTGAGCAGCTGGGTCCAGCTCAGGGGCAAATGGAGCTGCCCAGGTTGGGGTTGAGGGGCCCATCAGCCTCCCCAGTGGAGGAGGGGTGGGGGACACCGTCCCCACTGGCGGTGGCAGCTGCCCCATCCCTGTCCAGGTACCCCCACCCCCTTCCCAATAAAGCAGAAAACGAGCGTGGGACATGTGGGGCATCTTTGGGGTGACGCCGCTCCCCGGCTCAGCTCCTTTTAATGGAACTCCTGGGAAGGAAAACACTCATCCAGGCATGGATGCACTTCCCCGTGGGGATGTGGGTCCCTGCTTGGGATGGGTTTGCACGGGGAGAGCTGGCTCTGGCAGGCTGCGCAGGGTGCTGCACAGGCACTCAGGAGAGGCACAGACGGGGGAAGGGCCTGGGGAAGGGGCACAGCAGCACCCCCAGGGCTGGGTTGGGGTGTGGGGGGCGATGGTCCCTGAACCCTGTCCTGGCATCGCTCACCCACGGGTGGGTTCAGCCCCTGACCATAGCCTGGGGAAGGGTCCTGCTGGGGGGCTCCCCCTCAGCCCACAGGGAGCCACCTGTGTAATGTCCCCATCGCTGTGACAGTGCTGCTGGCAGCTCGTTAATGATTAATTAAGGGGGGGTGAGGAGGTGGGGTGGCTGCCGGTTCTACCAGCAGGGCTCTGTTTACCCAGCACTGATAACTCAGCCTGGGGGCTGCTCCTGTGGGGACACCGGGCTCTCCAGCTGCGAGCAGGCCCAGAGGAGAGAAGGCCCCCCCTGCTGCCAGCAGCCACCCTGCTGTGCCCTGCTCCGTGGGCTGGGGACACTGAGGGACACCCTGTGCTGCCCTGGGTGCTTGGCCGTGCTCAGCCTCCGGCTTTGAGTGTCCCAGCTCAAGGAAGGGACGTGAGGAGCAGGAGGACGTGACTTTCTCACCCTCTGCTCGACCCTGCTGTGACAAAAGAGGAAATGTGACATGGAAAGCACCGGTTTATTCACAACAAAGAAAATCAGGATGCAAAGGCCAGGGAACAGCTGTGGGGTCAGGGGGCTGTGCAGGGCCCCCCAGTTGCCACCCCACGAGGGCAGAGAGCCCAGGAGAGCTGCCTGGCTTGGGGACAGTGGCCTCATCCCTGCAGCAGCTCTGGCACGGAGGGGAAAGAAAGGTGCAGCTGGAGCACACTGACCTTGGCATCCTCCCACTCTTCCTCCTGGTTTTCCTACTGTGCAGCTTCCTCGCCCTCTTCACTCTGAAAGACAGAGGTTGTCCCTGTCCCCTGCCCTTGGTGGGGTCCCTGCCATGGTGGCCAGACTGTCCTGTCCCCGTTACCTCTTCAGGGTCTTCCTGGCCCCTCCTCCGCTTCTCCGCCTTGATGATGGAGAAGAATTCTTCTCTGGCCTTCTCAAACACCTCCTGGGGATCCTCCTGCTCCTCTGGCCGGGCCTTTGCCCGGTCCTGCTCCCGCAGCAGCCGCTCCCGATGTTTGTCCTGCAGGACCTTCTCCCGCCTCGCCTCCCGCTCGAACATCTGGGGGAGATGCGGGGCTGAGGGGCGAGGGGGGCACAGGGGACCCTGTGCTGTGTCTGGGGACACAGCAGGGCTGTGGGCAGAGTGTGGGGCTCGGGTGGGACCTGGCACATACTGTGGAGGTCAGGGTCTTCTCATTCTTCCGCATGGTGCAGAGCCCTGGGGAGATCTCCAGCAGGGAGACAATGCCCATCCTGGTGCCACAGCCAAGGATGCGCCCGTTGTCCTGCGAGCGCAGGCTGAGCAGGGGATCGTTGGACACCTGGGGACAGGGCACAGGTGGGTGGTGACACTCTGCCCTGGAGTGATGAGAGGGTCCCAGAGGTGTTGGGGACCCACCTTGAGGCTGAGGGAAGGCTCCTTCTGGTGGAAGAGGAAGTCCCAGATGTCCAGGGTCCCGTCTGACTTGGCGGTGAAGAACACGGCCGGCTTCACGGGGCTCCAGCACCCGTCCAGCAGGTAGGGAGTGTGGTACCTTCCAGCAGAGCCACCTCTCAGCCACGCTGGCACTGCCCTGCCTCAGTCACCGGCCCATCCCAGCACTCAGAGCTGACCAGACCCCACTGCCACCTGCCCTGAACAGGCTCTGCCACGCTGGGGCTGATTTCTGGCTGAGTAAATGCTCCCCGACACCTACTTGGTCTCCATAATTGATGATGAATCCATGAGCTCCTCCGTCCAGATCCGAGCAGTCCAGTCCCCGACCGGACAGGAAGACTTTGGGGAAGAAGGGGTTCCTGGTCACGCTGTAGACAGCCCCGAGGTGGCCGCTGAAGATGTGGGCGATTTTCTCGGGTGGGGTCTTGGAGTCACGGTTGCAGGAGATGATGGTGCCCTGCTCTGTGCCCACCAGGAATTTGGTGGGCTGGGGGTGGGAAGCAGGAGGGAGCAGCTGTCAGCAGGATGGGGACCCCATGGTGTGGGGGGCAGTGGGGGTCCCGCTGTAGCCGGAGCCCTGGGACCCACCCCCATTGGGGGGTTCAGGGACTGAAGTGCCAGCAGGAGCCTGTGTTTTCAGAGCACATCAACTCCCAATTCTTCTGAGGGCATCTGGCCCTGGGCTGTGCCCACAGGGGTGACTGGGCACTGCCCTGCACCCTGCTGGGCTCCCCCTCCTGCCTGTGGGTGGCGGGCACAGGGACACTCACCATGGCGGGTGCAAAGTCCAGGGCGCTGGCACCCAGAGCCTTCTTCAGCTGATCTTCCTTGGTGATGTCCAAGATCAGCTTCTCGCTGGGCTGCGACAACTTGCGGATGTCCCACCACAGCACCTGCGGGGGCAAGACGTGGCAGGGGCTGTGGGGGCTGCTCCCAGCACAGTTGGAGGTGGTGGTGATCCTGGAGCCCAGCAGCTGCCCCGTGCCTGGATCTTGTGCTGCTGAGGGGCAGAGCAGGCACAGGAAGCTCTTTCAGGACCCTCCAGGAGCCCCTGGCCCCTCCCCTGTTCCAGCCCCTCACCTGCCCATCAGTGGAGCCTGAGAAGCACTCGGTGCCCGTTCGGGAGGGCAGCCAGCATGCTCCGTACACAGGGTCCCTGTGGCTGAGCTCCACGGGGGTCATCTCCACGGGCAGCCCCCCTTTCCTGGTGTCCCAGTACACTGGGGAGGAAAAGAAAAGCCCTCGTCCAACTCCTTTCCTTGTCACATTTCCCCCACTGTCCAAGCTGGAACAGGGAGCAAACCTCACCCGGTGTGCTCCCCTCCCTGGGTACCCGCCCAGGTGAGCACACAGCAGTCCCCAGGCAAATCCCAGGGCTTCTCCTGTGCTCCCGGTGGCAGCACTGATGCCACGACATCCTGGGAGTGCAGCAGTGCTGGCTCCAGGCTGGAGCAGAATTCAGGCCCCTTCACCTATCTGCCCGTTGTAGCAGCCTCCCAGCACGTGATGCCAGTCCTTGGAATTGTATTCCAGGGTCACCAAAGGGGACGAGGGCTTGAGGGTGAGCTCTGGGCTGTAGGGTTTTTCTGCCAAGGAGAGATGAGTGAAGAGCAAGGGGTGAAGGCAGCCCCCCAAAAGCAGCCCCCAGCCCACCCCGCTGCCCCCACCCCGTTCCCTGCCACAGCTGTGCTGGATGAGGTGCCCATGTCACCGGGAGCTGGCCTGGGAACAGACACCCGGTGCACAAATCTCCTGCATTCCCACCCCTTTTTCTTTGTCCTTTTCACTCCAAAATACATCAGGTGTGAACCAGGCTTGGACAGATCAGGGCGAGTCTCACCCCGGGCTCCTGCTGCCTCTTTCTTCCTTCACTGCCAACTGAACCACACCAAGAACCTCACCCGAGGCTCCAGGCTCTGCTGCCTGTCATGGCTCTGGAGCCGTGGAATGGGATTTTAGTGGTTATTTCCCACCTTCCAGCTCCCATTTCTCCCCGTTTCTGCACTGCTGTGTGGGCAAAGCAGGAGCCTCCCCCACCGCCCCTCCCCGGGGTGCTGCGGGGCCTCGTCCTGCTCCCCGAGACACAAAGTGCTGCCCTTATCGACTGCTGGCTTTGCCCTTCCCCTTACCCAGGTCCCAGACGTAGGAATCAAAGCTCATGTCTTTCCTGCTGTCCTGGAAGTCCAGGCTGCAATAAGCCACGGCCACGGCCCTGTTGGCGTCGGGGTGCCAGGAGATGTGCGTGGCCATCCTCTTGGTCGTGTTGGGGTCCCTTTGGGGTGACAGATCAGCCAGGACAGGTCAGTTTGCAAATCCCCGGGATGAACGTCTCCCAGAGGGAATTGTGGGAATCACAATGAAACCAATCTGCAGCCCTTGAGCCCTGAGTGCAGGAAATGATTCTCCTGGAGGTCGGGCAGGGGGAGAAGAGTTGATGATTTCATGTCTTTCCAGTCATACCTTTCTAAAAATCCAATTATCTTACTGGATCTGACTCCTCAACACCCCTGTTGTGGAAATTAACCTTTGAGGCACCAAAAATAAGAAGGAAAATCCAAAAGCACTGTCAGGAGATGCTCAGAGCTGAGTCTGACCCTGGTTCCCATCCCCAAATCACGTGGGCAGGGCGAGGGGCAGGGATGGAGCGATGGAGCAGGGAGGGTTCAGCAGGTCTCTGCACCCACAAACTGCACCAGGGCCATCCCAAACCCACTGGAATTTAACTCCTAAAGCTTTTCCACCTCCTGTGAAGGTGGTTTGACCCCGCTGTGGCTCTGGTGAGCCCCCCCCCAGCTGTGCCACCTGATGACACTGATGGTTTTGGCTGAGGGATGCTCCTCTTCCTCCTCTTCCTCCTCTTCCTCCTCAAAATATTCCTCGTAGATGTCGATGGCGTTGTTCTGCCTGATGCAGTGCTCCACTAGCTGCAGGGACAGCATGGCCGTGTCTCTGGGGGGCTCTGGGGGTCTCAGGGGGTTTGGGGGCGGCATCAGGGCAGGGTCTTACGGAGCCGAGGCGCTGGACACTCCTGGTGTAGGCATCTTCCCTCTCCACCTCCTCCCGGTAGCGGGAGGTCAGCTCCGAGTTCTTGGGGTCGACGTGCTGGGGCCACCCCCCCTCCACGTGGTTCACACCCTTGATGGACACCTGCACCCGCTCCGTGTTCACCTGGGCAGGGGGACACGGAGGGCCCTGAGCCCAAAAGGTGCCTGACGCACCTTGTCCCCTCAGGCCCGCCGCCCTCCACGTGGCTGACACCCCGGGGTGCCCCCTCCACCTGCCGAGGGGGTGTCCCCGTACCTCGTGCAGGGCCATGACGGGACCCTCCTGAAAAGCAAAGTCCACGGGGTCCTGGGGGATGAAGTCGTCGGCCAGGCTGGGGTCCGGCGGGATGTCCGCGGTCACCTCGGCCAGGTAGTCCGAGAAGCTGCAGGGCCGCCCGAACTCGCTGCGCTTCCGCACGTACTCCAGCTTGATCTCCATGGTGGGAGGGAACGGAAAGCAGTGCGGGGCCTGGGGATGGAGGGTCCTCAAAGGGAGCCCCAAAAAGAAGTGGGGGCCTCAGGGATGGAGAGCTCCAGTGGGGAGGGAGGGCCCTGGGGAACCCTAAAAGGAAACAGGGGCCTCAGGGAGGAAGAGAGAGTTCCAAAAGAGAGTGGGAGCCTCTGAGAGGACCCCAAAAGGGAGTGGGGTTCTCAGGGATGGAGAGATGGTCCTGGAAGGGAGCAGGGATCTCAGGGAGCTCCAAGAAGGAGCAAGGTTTTCAGGGATGAAGGGCCCCAAAAAGGGATAGGAGCCTCAGAGAGACCCAAATATGAACAGACACCCTGAGGAGGGAGGATGCTGAAAAAGGATGGAGACCCTTGGGGAACCCCAAAAGGGAGTGGGGGCCTTTGGGAGCCCCAGAAGACAGTGTGGGCCTTGGGAATGTCCCAAAATGGAAGAAGAACCTCAGGGAGCCCCAGAAGGTTCCAAAGAGAATGGGAACCTCGGCAAAGCCCAAATGCGCGCAGGGATCCTGTGGAGGGAGGACCACGAGAGGGCCTCAAAAGGCAGCGGGAGCCTCAGGGAGCCCCAAAACGGAGCTGAGCCGCAGGGACGGAGTGATGAAACACCCACGGTGACAAAGGACCCCGCCGAGGCCCCGGTGCCGTCCCGCTCCCGGTGAGGCCTGACCGGGGACGCGTCGCCGTTGCTAGGCAACAGCTTTACCCCCCCCCCCACGTGACACCGGCGCTGCCATCACGTGACATAGCTCACTGCCGACCTCCCCGCAATGGCGGCGCGCGCGACGTCACCTGACGGTCGCCATGTTGGGAAGGTCAACTCAAAGATACCTCCAAACACCGATTATCCCCCCCAAAAAAACCCGCACCGGGGAGATTAATTTAGTCCAAGTGTTTATTATCTTTTTCCCCCAAAAGGGCACATACAAATCCAGCCAGACTCCAGCTCCCAGCTGGAGTCCTTCGGTTAGTTCACATGCGGTTACAACAGCTCTTCTACCAGTACCATTATATGGAAATGTTAAAAGCCAAAAAATAAAAAATATCCCTCGGGATTTCCCCAAGGGGAGGGAGGCTAGTCACAGGGAATGTGGAGAGGGGGAGTCAGGGGGATGTCCTGGCCATGGGTGGGGGGACACCCACTGCCCTGTCCGCACCCTTTGGGAGTCTGGATGCGATGGGGCAGGGGGTGATCCCTGCTCCAGGGGGAAGGGGCCTTTCCTGGGGATCCCTGTGCCAAAGGGCAGCCCCAAAGAGCCACGTTCAGTTCATACTGGTCTCCCAGGTCCTTGGCCTGGAGCCCTGGCAATGCTGGATGAGCCTCCCAGGGTGGCAGGTCCACATTGTCCCTTCCCAGGCACCTCATCCCCCCCAGGGATGCCCCGGTAGTTCCCGTCCCTCTCCCAGGGGATTTGAGACCACTCCAGGGCTGCAGGAGGAGGGGAGCCTGCCCCAGCCCACACCTGCCCTGGGGAGCCAAAAAGAGCCTAAACCCACCCCAAAACCCGCTACCAACCCCTCTCTGGAACAGAGCCAGCACCTCCCACAGCTCCCCAAATCCTGGGGGGCAAAGCAAAGGAAAACCAGCAAGGCCAAAACATCCCTCATTCCTCAGCCTGGGAACGCTCTGGCCGGGGGGCAGCGAGGGGGGCACGGGGGCTGGGACAGCCGGGAAGGGGCGTCGGGAAGGGGCTGGGATCACTAGTGGTTGGTGCTGCATTGCTACGGGAGCCCCCGCCCGGACCTGGAGGCGGCGTGTCCCGGGATTTGTGCTCCAGAACATTCCCGAGCTGGCGCAGGGACAGGAGAAGACACCGGAGACCCCTCTGCGCTCCCGGGACCCCGTAAGGCAGCAGGATTCGGGTCCGGGGGGCTGCCGAGGGGAGGGGGGTGCTGGCAGGCTCCAGGCTCGTCCTGCAGCCCCCGCCGCGTCTCCTACCGCGTGTTCTCCGGGGGTCTTTGGTTTCCCGAGCGGAATCTCCTCCTAGGCCGGGAAGTCGCCGCGGTGCCGGACGTGCTCATCGGTGACCGCCAGGTACGTGGCTCTCATGCTCGGGGAGTACTGGGGGGACACGCGGGGCTCAGCACCCCAAAACCGCCCACCCAGCCCCTGCGCCGCCCCACAGGTGCCCGGGATTGTTCCCATGCGGATTAATCCCAAAATAACCTGCCAGGTGGGCATGGAAAGGGTCAGACCCTGCTCTCAGCCCCTCTGAGAGCTGGAGGAGACAAGACCCCCCCAAGCCAAGACCCTTCAAGCCTGTCCAACTCTGCTTCGTCCCTTCCCAGGTTCATCCTCCACCTCCCCAGCTTCAGCCCAGCAGCAAACCCATCCCAAATCTGCCTGTGGGGGTGTGTCCGTGGGATACCAGCGAGCCCAAGCCTCCAGCCCCCCAGGATCACATTCCTCCAGGATTTCACAGCAGGGAGGATCACCCCAGCCAGGCATTAAGGAAGATTATTCCGAGTTTGTTATTCTGGACTCAGAAAGTCTTTCCTCAGGGATCTGAATCCTGGGTAAATTAGACTATTCAGGGCGCTCCAGACTATTCAGGAGAGGCGCTCCAATTAATCCCCCCACTCGTGTCCTCCCCCCCGCCCCTTGCCAGCTGCCAGGTCTGTGAGATGGGATCCAAGCTTCCACCTGATGGAAAAAATCATCCCTGCAGGACGGGGGGGCACAGTGTTCCTGCCATGGCAGCATTCCCGGAGCCATATCCTGACTGGGAGGGGTTTCGCTGCTCCAGGGATGGAGATGGGCACCAGCATCCCAACACGTGGGAGCTGAAAATCCTCCTGGAATGTGGCTGGGCACAAAATGTGGCCCTTTGTCCCCCCTCCCTGAGCTCTCTGCATCCCAAAAGCCAAGCAGGAAAAGGGGATGGAGGGAGGCATGGAAGGGTGGGGAGGAGGGGAGAACCCGGCTGCTGCCCCAGGATAAGGAAGGAGAAGGAAGTGGCTGAACTTACTCTTGATGGGCAACTTAGCTCCAAAATAATGGATGCAAAAAAATTAAAAGAAATCACGAAAAAAAAAAAAAGAGAAAAAAGAAAAAAAAAGAAAAAAAAAAGACAAGGAATAAAAAATAAAGCAGCAATACCAGACAGGGCAGGATTAACAAGCAGGGAAATGGGAATGTGAAGGGAGAGACTGCGAGGAGCGTCCTCTGAGAGCCAGGATGGAGAGGAAACACAGGGAAGGGAGGGAGGGGAGGGTTATTTCAGCCTCCCCCAGCACACGGCTGAGCCCCCTCCCCGTGGGTGGCCAGGAATCGGGTTAGAGCCAGGCAGGGGGATCCACGTCCTCTGCAAGGGCAGGGGGGACCAGGATCTCCCGTCCCCGTCCCACCCCGGCGAGCGGCTCTCGGTGACCCTGAGTGGCCCCCCAAGGTGACCCCCCCAGGGTGTCACAAGGATTTGGCCTCGGTCGCCCACCGTACCGTGGGGGGAGGAGACCCCCTGCCGATGAGGGGCACGTTCTCGTAGCGGGGGTTCCCTCCGAAGAGCACGGCCTGGTTCCTGGGGGGCACAGCGAGACCCCCGTCAGCCCCTGCCCCCAGCGCAGCTCCCTCCCCGCGGCGGGGGCTCGGGGGCCTCACATGTACTCGGAGACGGGGGCGTTGGACACGGTCTGTGCCGGGGGGTGGAGGCTGCTCTGGCTGCCCAGGCTGCTGCTGTAGCTGCAGAAGCTGCGCAGCTGCCCCCGGGGCGGGCGGTGGGCGGCGATGCGCCGGGCCTGCGGGTTGAAGGGGTCCTCCTCGTCCATGTCGTCGTAGTCCCGGTCCCTGCGGGGACAAGGGGCTGGCACTCACGCCCTGGGACCCAAAGCGGGGGTCTCTGTGCCCGGACCAGGTGTGCCCGTGGCTCTGTGGCCACGGTGAGGGCAGGGGGCTGGGGCGGGGGTCTTTGGGCACACGCACCGCCCGGCCAGCTGCTGCCAGGCGCGCGGCGCCGCGCAGATCACGGTGGAGAAGGCGGCGGCCGCCAGCAGGGAGAAGAGCCCGAGGTAGAGCAGCCCCTCCACGCCGTCGTAGCAGATCCCGATGAGGCCATCCAGGTAATCCTGGCGGGACACAGGCAGGGCAGCGATGGTGGCGCTGCGGGGGGACCCCAGAGCTGGTCCCCAGTCGGCCCCCCCTCACCTTGTGCAGCCCCCGGCAGTCCAGCAGGGCTGTCAGCTGGTGCAGGCTGGTCTCTGAGGAGTTGAGGAGCTGCTGGACCCCCAGCAGGTCTTTCTGTGGGAAAAGGGGGGTCAGGCAGCTCTGGGGAGCAGAAGGAGGGATGGGAACCCACTGTGCCCCCCTCCTGTACCTTGGCTGTCGGGAAGAGGGGCAGCGCATACTGGATGAGGCCCTGGATCTGGATCTGCATGGTGGTCAGCGAGCGCTGGAACACGGTGAGAGCCTGCAGGAGGGAGTGGGGGACAGTCACAGACCCCCCCCCAGCCCCAGGCAGCACCAAGGGGGGTGCCCACCAGCCCTGTACCTGCTGGAAGGGGCTGCTCAGGCTCTGGTCACAGTACAGGTAATAATGAACCACCTCTGCAGAGAGAACGGGAACATCAGCAGGAGCGTCCTGGGGCACAATGGCAGCGGGGGGCATCGACCCCCGGGTGGGTTTGGGGGTGCTGCCTGAGTTCGCCCCCGCCTCACAGCCAGCTCTCACCTGCACTGATCTCATTGTCCGTCTGGTTCATGATGAACTCGTTCGGGGCCACGCAGAAGTCGCTGGTGCCCTGTGGGGACAGAGGGACATCATCGGTGCCCACAGTGCTCGGCACAGCCCCCGCCAGCCCTTCCCTCCCCTCCTGCCCCACTCACCACCGCAGCTGCCGTGTCCACGGCCATGGAGGCCCAGCTGAGGACGAGCATGAGGAGCCCACAGCACAGCATCCTGCGGGGACAGCAGGGAGCACCGGTGGGGAGCACGGCCGGGGGTCCCCATGAGCCCCCCAAGGCCGTCCCCAGGGTACTCACGTGACCAGGAGGCAGCGGGAGTGCTTGGCCAGCCCCAGGCAGGCCAGCAGGCAGACGGTGAGGACGAGGATGAAGAAGAGCAAGTAAGCCAGCCACCTGGGCGCAGAGGAAGGCTCTGTCACACGCGGCCACCTCCCCAGCCCGCCGGGACACGCGGCTCCGCTCACCGGGAACGCCCGAGCTCACCGGTAATACTCGACGTAGGCGACCTGTCCCGACAGCTCGGTGAGGTCAGCGCTGACGCCCCGCCAGGCCGGCAGCCCCTGCAGCTGCAGGACGATGCTGCCGGCCAGCTGCTGAGTGAACTTGAGGGTCTGCACGTAATCCCCCCGCGAGGCCAGGAGCTCGTTCAGCCGCGCCAGGTGCTGCTCCAGCCCTCCCTGCATCTGCAGCGTGGTGCCAGCAACCTGCGGCCCCCAGGATGGTCAGTCCCCAGGATGGTCAGTCCCCTGGGATGGCCAGCACCCACCAGCCTGGCAGAGCCGTGTGTCCCATCCCTGGAATGCTCCTTCTCCAGGAGAGCAGCCCCACCCCAGCCTGCTGTGCCCAAGCTGGATCCATCCTTCAGAACAGCCCTGCCACGGCCCCCCCGGCCCTGCTGGGCCACAAAGGTCCTATTCTGTGGGGTGACGTCACCCTCCCGCGCTCGGCACAGCGCAGCCACCCCGGGGGCTCGGCCGGACATCCCTCCCTGGTGCTTTAGCCAAACCCAGGACAGAGGATTGATGCACCATGGGGGACACGGAGGGGCCGTGGCCCTACCAGGGAGTCAATGCCAGTGAGGGTCTGGTTGGCGTGGTCCAGGGCGTAGAGCAGCTGGAAAACCCCGTCGTTGGTCTCGCTGTTCCCGTAGAAGCCGACGCCAACGGCCGCACTGTGGGCAGAGAGGGGACCCTGGTGAGAGGGGAGGGACACGCTCGCCCTGCGACACTGGCTGGACCGGGGACACTCCCCAGAGCATCCTGGTTTTTGGGGGACAGCCCACCAATGGCAGGGCAGAGACAAAGAGCGGGACAGGGACAGCGCCGTGATGGGAACCTGCTCCTGCTGGTGACAGGGGCCTGGGGACAGCTGGAGCTGCTCCATGGGCATGGTGGGCCGGAAGCTCCTCCTGCCAAACCCTGAGAGATTGAGGGCGGAGGGGCCGGGCCAAGCAGATTAGGGGAATCCGCTGGAAGCGCCGTGGCTCCCGATTAAACCTTCGGCTGGGAGCAGAAGCGGCTCCAGGCCCTGTGGCGAGCTCCCCGCAGCCACTGCTCCCCACGGAGCCGGGATGGAGAAGGGAGGTGCCCGTGGCTGTGTCCTGGCCGGGCACGTGCCCTCACGTGGCCGGTGAGTGCTCACCAAACCGGTACACTGACAGACACCAGCCCGTTAATGGCCACCATCAGCCCTTGAACGGCCACCAATGGGCTCTTGAGAGGGTTCAAAGCCTCCAGGAGCTGCAGAGTGACCCCCTGCCGTGGTGGGGGGCCTGGGGGGAGCACGGTGAGCTCATTAGTGCCGTTTCCCTGTCTCGCTGTTTCCCTGCTCCGTGCGAGGCTCGCAGGCAGCCATCTCGCTCCGCCCCGGCAAAGCAGCCCCTTTGTCTGGAGCGAGGGTCGTGGCCAGGCAGCCAGAGGGGCCCGTGGCCCACCCCGTTCCCCCCCAGGCCAGCAATGCCGGGGGAAACTCGGGATGGCTGCTGGGGGGTCCTCTCAGCCACAGCTGTGCTGAACCGAGGTGGGCTTGTAAAGCCCCCAGAGCGGTGCCGGGTGAAGAAGCGTCCCCTTGTCTAATTGTTGTGGTTGCAATTAAGGTCGGGCACAAGGGACCTGGCAGCTGGGTCACGCTGCTGCCCGCCATCTGCTCTGGGCTGGGATTAGCGACCGGCCCCGCTCCCGCCCGGGATTAGCCGGGAAGGCGGCACAGCCGTGACGGGGACGGGGCTGGCCCGCAGCTGGTCCCTGGGGCTGCCCCAGCAGCTGCACGGGAGGAGGCAGGGATGGAGCACATTTAATTGCACAGATCTAATTAAAGCGACTCGTGGCCGGAGCACAGAGTCCCCTCGGTGACAGGGGGACAGCACCACGTCCCTGTCCCCGTCCTCACCAGCAGATGAGCCCGGCGGTGACGGCCATCCAGGTGACACAGCACGAGTGGGGCCGCTTGGTCTCGGGGTCCTGGTCCCTCTTGCAGCAGCACAGGCAGATCAGGTACACGGTGAGGAAGAGGAGGTTGAGGCCGAGGCACACGGCGGCCACCAAGCCCAGGAAAAGCAGCGACTGGGACGGAGAGAGGGGACAGTCAGCAGCCGTGCCCGTGACCCACTCGTGTGCCCGGGATGCGGCTGCGTTCAGCGCCCCACGGGACTGTCACGTGGGGAAGAGGAAGTGTCCCTGTCCCTGTCCCCATCCCCATTCCCATTCCCACGCAGGGTCCCCAAGCCGCGGTCGCCGAGCCGGGGGCGCAGCCGCCCCTCGCCGGGATGTTGGGGCACCGGGACACCGGCGCTGCCCTCCCTCCCCATTTAGGGGTCACGGCGGGCCGTGCCCCGGGATGCCGGGGGGCCGCGGCGGGTCCGGGAGCGCGGGGCAGGGGCTCAGGAGGACCAAAGGAAGCGGCGAGCCCGGGAGGGGAGCGGCGGGGCCGGGGGTGCCGGTGCCGGCTGGCCCGGGGGGGGCCGGGCGATGAAAGGCGCTTTGTGCGCCGTGAGATCAGAGCTGGCGCCGGGCGCCGCCGGGGAGCGGCGCGGGGGGCGCGGGGCGAGCGGGACCAGTCTGGGGAGGGGCCGGGGGGCGCGGGGGTCCCGGGCCGGTACCTGCTGGTAGTCGGGGTCCTGCGGGCGGAAGGTGCTGGGCACGGGCTGCAGGCGCGGGCCGCGGTGCGGGAGCCCGTGCAGCCAGGCCGCCCACCAGGGCGCCAGGTAATCGGCGCGGGCGGGCCCCATGGCGGGCCGGGGTCGCCGCGCTGCCGGGCGGGGGGCGGCGGTGCCGCCACGCCGCGGGCTCTGCCCGCCCGCCCCGGGACCCACCCACCGACACCGCCCCTCGGGCCCGCCCCCCGCCCCGCCCCGCTCCCGGCAGCGGCGGCCGTCCCGTGTCCGCGGAGCCGCTCGCAGCGCAGCGCTCCCCGCAGGGACAGCGCACGGCGTCACCCCCGCCACCCGGGCACTGCACCCACCGGGCACTGCTGTGGGGGCACCGCACCCCAAACCTCCTGCTGTGCAGGCACTGCACCCCAAACCTCCTGCTGTGCGGGCACCGCACCCCGAACCTCCTGCTATGGGGGCACTGCACCCCAAACCTCCTGCTGTGGGGGCACCGCACCCTGAACCTCCCGGTATGGGGATACTGCACCCCGAACCCTCTGCTATGAGGGCACTGCACCCCAAACCTCCTGCTGTGCGGGCACCGCACCCCGAACCTCCTGGTATAGGGATACTGCACCCCATACTCCCCCTGCTATAGGGACCAGGTGCTATCAAGGACACTGCCCATGGGACACGCTGGTGGCCCCGTGTGCCAGCCCCAGGTCCCGCGGGTCCTGTCCCCAGCTGTCACCCCAAGGCCACCCATGAGCAAGGGGCTGGCTCCAGATCTGGTGACTCCCCCGTGCCCACACAGTAGCAGAACTGGCCCCATGGCCTCCCTGCCGGGAGCACTGACCAACAGCAGCCCCGGGACCCCCAGTGCAGCTCCGAGAGCCTCGGAGCGGCTCCAAGGCCAGGAACAGCAGGTTGTGAAACACCAAACGTGACACCGGGAACAGTTTTTTATTTATTTTAACAAACAGAGAATCCAACAGGTACCCAGCTCATCCCGGCTCATTTCAGCTCCTTCACGGCCAGACCTGGGGAGGAGAGAGAGGACATGGATTTGCAGGGGGGCTCGGGCATGGAAGGGCTCCCTGGGCACACCAAGCACTGACCCCGGCAAGGCACCACTGGTGACACCAGTCCCAGGGAGTGGGAGCTCTGCAGTGACCCTTCCACAGTGAAGGGGTTCTCACGGCCCCCCTCAATCCCAACCACCCAACACGAGATTCCCAGGATACCTGGGGGCAGGGACTGCTTCAGCTTCTCGGCCTTCTCCTTGTCGGTGATGACCAGGGTGTAGAGGTACCGGCTGCAGCGCACCTTGAACTTCACATTGTCCTTGTTCTTCTTGATCTTGACAGCTGTGGGATGGAGGGGACAGCAGGGACACCCCGATGTCATCCCTGGGAAACCCAATTCACTCCCTTCCCCGTGCAGAGCCCTCCAGCTCCATCCAGAGTGAGGAAAAAGCTCCCTGAGCGCTCTCTCAGTGCTGAACTCTCCCTTCTCGCCCACACCAAAACATTCCCGATGGATCTCGCGACAGCCGGATCCAAACAAGCAGGAGAAGAGGGAAAACTCTTCCCGTGTTGCTGAACAGCGAGACAAGGCAGCGCTTTGTCTCAATTATCCTCATTTTGTGGTGGCAACAAACATCTCCCGTTGAGGACGATGAATCAGCCGTTGTGACAGAACTCCAACATCCGACACAGCGTCCCACAGAGCAGGGTGACATTTGGGAATTGCTTCCAGCGAGCTGCACGTGGAGCTCGGCTGAACACCCCGGGGCGAGCAGCAGTGGGAATGCACAGCTGGGAGCACCATTCCCTGCAGGACCCCACCCTGGACCCCCAAGAGTCCCTCTGCCCACAGGAGTGACCTCGGTCACCGAGCCAAAGCCACACCAGGTCGCCTCCATTCCCTCGGCATTCCCAAGCCAGGGAGCTCCTCAGTGTCCGCAGGGACGTGCTGGAGCATCCTCCCCTGTCCTGCCCAGAGACCCCCACTCACACTTGGCGTCCTTCCGCCGTGCCGTCAGCAGGAAGTCCTTGATCTCCTCAATCTTGCGAGGCTGCAAAGCCAAACACAAACTCACGGAATCATGGAATGGTTCAGGCTGGAAGGGACCTCAGGAGATTATCTGGCTCCCCCCCGTGCCATAGGCAGGGACACCCCCCAGGCCTGGAACATTCCACACATGGGATGCGCTCTCAGCCCAAAGCTCGTTCCCCAGCTCCTGCTCTGGCCACAGAACCCCCCAGGACCCCCCCGCTCACCGACCCCCCCATTCTGCACCGTGCCCAGACCCTGCCAAACCAGGGACCCCCACAGCCAACCCTCCCTCACCTCCAGGGAAGGAGCTCCCCCCACCCCCATTGTGCACCCTGTCCAGGACCAGACACGCCAGAGACTCCCTCCCTCCCCTCGGGGACCCCTCGCAGCCCCCCGGCTCCTCACCATGGTTTCAGCCCGGCTTCGGTAGCTCCAACCTGCGGCACAAACCAGACAAGATGGTGTCAGCGCAGCCCCCCCGCCCATCGCCTCCCCCGCCTCCGCCCCCCGCCCGCCATCGGGTCCCCCCACGCCCCCTCCTCCCCCCGTTTTCCCCCGGAGCCGCCCGGTGCCGCGGGGCCGCGGATGGCGGCGGATCTCCCCTGGCCCCCCCCGGGTCCCCCCGGCCGCCATCGCTCACCCGCAACCGCTGCGCACAGACCGGAAATGAGCGCGGCTCTTCCGCATCCGCGCCTTTATGTCCTACGGTGCGGGCGGCGGACAAAAAGTGCCCGATCGCGACCGTGGCTGCGGGATCGGTGATGAGTTGGCGGGGGCTCAGCCCCCGGTGCGGGCGGGGGAGGCTGCGGAGGGAATTTTGGGCACCTCCGGCCTCCCAGAGTCAGCCGTGCACGGCCGGGAACGGGGAGCAGGGCTGCCCGTGCGGGCTGCTTGCAGTTTCCCGAGCCTCAGAATCTCTGGAGGAGATGATCCATCTAAGATTCCATCTCAGCCCTGCTCCAGGGACCCCCGGGAGATGCTAGGGCTCGATAGCCCGAGTAGGGCTGTAATGGACAGGTTTTGCCACAAGAGAGAGCTTCAATCCCGCTGAAAACCCCAAAGCCGTACAAACCACCCCAAAACTCCGCACAGAATCCTTGGGGATGGGTGGCGAGGGGCAAGAACCCCATCCTCTCACTGTCCTGCGCCTCCTCTGTCCCCATCCCCGTCCTGCCAAGCCCTAAGTGCGGCTGGGCCGGTTTTTGGGGGTGCTGGGATGCTCCTAAGGGATGCTGGATGGGGTCACGTTCCCCCCAGTAGCTCCCAGTGTCACCCCAAGCCCGGTTACTGGGGTGAAACCTGCGGCTCCCAGCTCGGGGCCCCCACCCAGGGGACGATTTTGGGGTGGGACCCTTCTCCTTCACCACCAAACGAGCATTTTAATTGTTTGATTTACTTATCTCCTCTGTGATGGGCTGATCTACTCCGCTGCCTTTTAATTGCTCCCAAACTCGAGCGGTTTTTCATGTTTTAAGGAATGCTGAATGGTGTAATTAAACCCCTGGCAGCGTAAATCAGCGGCGCGGGAGGACGACAGCCCCGAATTGAAGCTTTTGGCACAGCAGTAAAACTAAACCGGCACGAAAAGTGCCCGTTTTGGCACCAGCACTGAATGCTGATGCCGAGGGGAGCTGAGGCACCATTCAGGCACCCCAAAACCCCCGGGGTTTTTGTGGGATCATGGAATGATTCGGGTTGGGAGGGACCTCAAGGCTCACCCTGTTCCACCCCTGTCACATCCCTGGCAGTGCCCCAGGCCAGGCTGGACGGGGCTTGGAGCAGCCTGGGGCAGTGGAAGGTGTCCCTGCCCGTGGCAGGGCATGGCATGGGATGGGTTTGAGGTCTCTTTCCACCCAAACCATTCCATGATTCCATGACCCTGTGATCCCTTCGTTTATGTCATTAATGAAGATATGAAATAACACTGGTCCCTGAGGGTCACCACTGGTCCCTGATGTCTGTCAGGCCTCCGAGCCATTGACCACGACCCTCTGGATGTGACATTCCAGCCAATTCCTTCTCCACCCACATCCCATGGAATCCATGTGTCTCCCAGAGCGCAGCTTGGCCTCACCACAGGAGCAGGGGAAGGGGCTGGGTGTGGGTCAGGGGGTGCCTGTCCCCCCTCCCCCGCACCCCCGGAGCAGCGTCATTCCCACCCCTCCCAGGGAATGGAATCACTTTTCCTTTATTAATAATATTTAAAGCCGAGTGGGTGCCTAAATCAACAAAAATAATTCATGAGAGTCATTAGCTCCTCAAAGTCGGGCTCTTTTTACGACCGACTTTAAATTAGAAAAAGAAATTAAAAAAAAAAAAAATCCCAACCCCAAACCCCACCACGCTCGGAATCCGCAGCTTTTCCAAGACATCAAATGCGTTTCCTGCCGCCTCCCCCCGGCCCGGCTCCGCCGCCGGAGGAAATTCAATTAACGGCCTTAATTCACCCTCCGACTGCCACTTTTAGATTAAAAAAATCCTTCGGATTCTGCTCGGGAGGCGCCGTGAAGGGATCGGGGGGGTGTTGGGCTTAACCTCGTGGTTTGGGGGTGCTGTGAAGCCCCTCGGGGTGGGGGTTTGGTGGACCGGTCAGTGAGGATCCTCCCCCTTCTTCCTCCTCCTCCTCCTCCTCCTCCTCCTGCTTCTCCAGCAGCTCCAAAGGCTCCGGGAGCCCATGGAGCCCATGGAGTCACACGGAGGGAAAACGAGATTCCAAACCCACCCCAAGGCATCCCACCCTCCCAGCGCCCCCCTCCCGGGAGCTGCGGGCGCTGCCTGACCCCTCGGGGACCTTGGGGACACCGTGCCACAGGTCCGGATCTGTCCCTCAGCGCCCTCGGGGACCCGGCGGGACCCCGGCAGCCCCCGCGGGGGGAGGGAGGTGCCGCAGGGTGTCCCCCGGCGCGGTGGCAGCCGGTGACAAGGTGATATCACCTTATCGGTGTCGGCAGCGCCGGGGGCTGCAGGGCGGGGAATGATCATTAAAAAATAGAGCAAAAAGCCGACGGGATTGTTTTTTGCCACGGTTCTGCTCCATCCCTGGATCCCGGGGCGGACAGAGCCGGAGGCTGGAGGGGGAGGAAGCTCCGGCACCCGAGGGCTGCCGTGGGTCAATTATCCATAATTAGCCCGTCCTTAATGGGGCTGCAAACGAAGGGGAACCTCGACAGGGCTTTGGGGCTGGGGTGGTACCGGTGGGACAGGGAGGGGGGGTCCCCATGGCAGCTGCCGGTGTCCCCCCCACCCAGCGAGGTCACACAGAGACCCGGGGAGGAGGGAAAGGATGGAAAGGCCAGGATGGATGTGGCTGGGAGCAACCTGGGGTAGTGGAAGGTGTCCCTGCCCACGGCAAGGGGTGGAACTGGATGAGCTTTAAGGTCCTTCCAACCCAAACCATCCCATGATTCTACGGCCACTCTCAGTTTCGGGGTCCCACAGCAGGCTGGAGCGTGGGAGGTGTCCCTGTCCTCGGGAACAGGGATGTCCCACGGGTGCTGAGCCCCAGTTCGGGCCGAGAGGTGCCAGGTGTGGACACGAGTGGCTGGGACACACGGCTGGGATGTGGCAGAGGGAGCTGTGTGTCCCAGTGCCCGACAGAATCCCAGGATCATTCAGGCTGGAAAAGACCTCCAAGATCGAGGCCAAGCTGTCCAAAGCCCACCTTGTCCCCAGCCCAGAGCACTGAGTGCCACCTCCAGGCCTTCCTTGGACACCTCCAGGGATGGGCACTCCAAACCTCCCTGGGCAGCCCCTGCCAAGGCCTGACCACCCTTTCCAGGAAGGAATTCCTCCTGAATTCTTCCCAACACATGCTCCAGCTGTGCACAGGGAGCAGCGTGTCCCCACACCAGTCCCAGTGTCACCATCAGCCGCTGGTTTGTTCTTCCAGCCCCCGTGTCCCTGGGAACAGCGATTGTGCCGGGAGGGGGAGGTGGGAGCTGGCAGAGGGAACAGGAGACACGACAGGACTCGTTCACTGCAGATTCCCTGTTCAGGGCACAGACTGCAGCAGGAATTGATTTGTCCCCCAGTTTACCGGAATTTCTCCCCCCAGTGCAGAGGAGAAAGGTGGATTGCCTGCTCTGCCGTGTGCTGGGAGCATTTATCATTACCAGGGACAGGAATCTCTCCCCAGCCTCTCCCTATTTCCTTCTTCTTTCCCCTTTTCACTCTCATTTTCCTCCTTGCTCAGATCTCCACGCGGGGCCCTGGCAGCGCTGCCGGGAGCCGATCAATCCGCTCCTAACGCAGCTCCCCCGGCCTCATCTGTCAGCCCGGCTCGCACGGAGCATCCGGAGCTTCATGGACAATTTGGGGCCCAAACCAGCCCGTTTGGAGGCTCCATCACATTTCCTCCGTCTCTTCCCCTTTTGTGCTGCGTTTGTGGAGGACAAAGGCAGGCGCAGGCTGAGGGGGGACCAGGCAGCAGAGGCAGAGCCGAATCCCAAGAAACAAAGTGCCTGTTTTCATGGAAATGCCCTGGAAGGGAGGCAGCAAATTTGGGGAAGGGGGAACACAGGGCTGGGGAAAGATCTGGAGAGGAGTTGCGTTCAGCGTTGGCATCGCAGTGTGGTCGGAGCAGGGAAAAGAAGGAAAACCGGGCTGGAAGTTTTTCCGCAGGCATCGGGCACGGTTTGAAGCTCTGGAATACAGATATATTTTTTAATTAGGGGTGGGTTGGGCCAGATCCTGCCCAGGCAGAGCATCCAGACCGGAGCCAGGAGCAGCATCCGGATGGGGAGCGGCTCCTGCTTTGCCTCTGGGTGTTTTGGGGGGGCCGGGAAAGGCTGGAGCTGCGGGGTGACACCCCGATGTCACCCCCTGTCCCTCTCAAAGGGGATGTGCCCTGCCTGGGGGCACAGGTGGCGTGTGAGGTGCTGTGTCCTGTCCCCAAGTGTCCCCCACATGTCCCCCCGATGTCCCCAAACCCACAGGGGGTCACCAACAGTGACCCAGTGATGACACCTGACACATCCAGGACCTGATGGGATGCAGGGAGACCCCCACCCATGGGTGCTGAAGGATGGGGTGCCATGGGTGGACAGTCCCAAAGGGCCCAGACCAGGGCCCTGGTGGGTGCCGGCACCACAGGACACAGAGCGGGCAGTGTGTGGCACCGATGGGTGACATCAGTGGTGGCACTGCTGGGTGAGGACAGAGCAGCTCCCTGTCACCCCTCTCGGCTCCAGCCGAATTTGGTGTCATCCTGCAGAGGAAGATTATGGTAATTTTCCTCCCCCCTTACGCATAATTTTCCGACCGGGCTGCAGCAGCGGCTGTGGGAGAGGCTGGGTGATGGGAATGTCATCTGCGATTCCATTATCTCCTCCTGCCTCCCTGCTTTCTTTTTCCTTGTGAAACCTTCATCAAAATCTGTCGATCTAATTAGGACAATTACAACGCGAGGACAGCTGAAACCCGCCCAGAGCCGTAGCGGCAAGACGGGGGACCAGGGTTTGGGGGGGTTTTGAGGGATTTTTTGGGATTACTTTGGCTCTGCAGGGGGATGGATGGGATCGGGGTGTCCCATCCCCACGTGCTGCTTCCCGGCGTTGGTTTTGGGGTGCACGGCCCCAAGAGGATGGAAGCGACCTCAGCGGTGTCCTCGTGGCTGTGTCGCCATCAGTCCTGCCGGGGGACACGGAGGCTGCAGGTGCTGGTGACCCCTCCGTGTCCCACCTCGTTGGCTGTCACGAGCTGGAGGGGTCTCAGCACCTCGCTGGGGGCAGCTGCCGCCCCTGCCCGTGGCACACGTTGTCCCCCATCCCCGGGGGTCCCGGCGGTGCCGCTCGGCGAGGGGGCCCCGTGCGCTGCAGCTCCCGGGTCCTCATTGGTATTCCGTGGCCGCGCCGTGGCAGCTGGCTGGGTGGGAGCGGAGTGACAGCGGTGACAGGTAACGCCAGCCACGGCGGCAGCGGCGGCAGCCGGCGGGTTGGCAGCCAGGCCGCAGCCCCGCTGGGCGCCGGATCCGTGTCTCCACGCCGGGATGCGCCGCGGGAGGACTGGGAGTGCCCCGGGGGTGGCTGCTCCAGGGTGGGTGGGAGATGGTCCAGGGGGTGCAGCGGTGCCCGCCCCGGGGTGCTGGGGATGCTCCGTCAGCCGCGGGGGCGGCGGCAGCGAGGGCACAGCTCCACCGGGATCCAGATCCATGTCCCCGAGGTGGAATAAGCCATGGGAAGATGGGGAGAGCCCCGGGGGTGGATGTCGCAGGATCCAGGCCCCTGAGCTCTGCCGTGGGCGCAGCAGTGTCACCCCGGGGATGCTCCACGGGGACGGTGGCAGCGAGGGCACAGCTCCACCGGGATCCACTTCCACGTCCCCGCGCTGGGATGTGCCGTTGGAGGACAGGGAGAGCCCACAGGGATGCTCCAGGCCCCTGAGCTCTGCCGTGGGTGCAGCGATGCTCCCCCCGGGGCCCTGGGGATGCTCCGAGCAGGGAATCGGGGAGCGGCCCCCTGTGCCACACCAACACGGGGACAAAAAGCCAGGCGGGGACATTCTGTGACCCTGCACCCACCGCGGGGGGGGGGCGGGGGGAGAGGGACACGGCGGGCAGAGCCGGCTGCACGGGCAATTAAGGGAAGTGCCAATTGTCAGCGCCGGTGATTAACGCCGCTCCAAATCCGCATGAATATTAACGGCCGACACGGCCCAGGCTCCCGCGCCATGAATTCTGGATGAATCTTAAGATAAATCGTTTGGATAACTTAGCGGCAGCTGTACTCCCTCGCCACACACTGCCTCCCAAAATCAGCTCACGTCAGGCGAGAGGAGCCAGCACGGACCAGGAATCGCCGCCGGGAATCGCTCCTCGGGGCTGGAGCGTTGGGATACGAGCAGGGGAGAGTGGGGTGCCCAGGGCTCCCCAGAGGCGAAGGCAAAGGCTCCTCGGCTCTGGCGCGTTCCCAGGAGCTGGTGACAAATCCTGTCACTCGCCACGCTCGTGTTGTCTTCGCAGGGAGATATTTGCTTTGCCGTGGGGGCTCCGTTCCCCGAGGGGTGGCATTTGTCACCAGCCTTATGGATGCAGCGCGTCCCCTCTCCTGACACCACATTCCCATCAGCAGGAGCGCATCCCGCTCTCCCAGCCCTGCCTGGAGCATCCTCCGGCACAGGTGCAGAGATCCATCTTCCCGGCGGGGACCTGCCACGGCCCCGGCCCCGCCGGCCCCGGTTCCCATTGGCATTCAGCCGCCGCGCCCGCCGCGTGCTCCCGGTCCAAATGCAGCGGAGCCGCCGCCGCGTCCTCGGGGGCCGGGGCCTTGATTGCATCCTTGTGCTTCCATAAATCAGCCCGCGGAGCCTGGCAGCGCGAGGGGGGGATGGCAATGTCACAGGCAGGGGACGAGCACCGCCGTGTCACTGCGATGGGACGCGGGGACCGGCCATCACTGTGTCACTGGGATGGGGTGGAGGGACCAGGATCCTCCTGTCACTGGGATGGGATGAGATGGGATGGGATGCAGGGACCAGGATCCCCCTGTCACTGGGATGGGATGCAGGGACCAGGATCCTCCTGTCACTGGGATGGGATGCACGCCGGCGTGCCAGGAGCTTTCTCAGGAAGATAAGAGCTTCTCCCATCCAGCACCTGCATCGTGAGGCACCTTTGTGTCCCGTGGTGCCCGGGGATGGAGCTGGGACCTGCCCCGATGTCCTCTGGATCCCCCGGTTTGGGCAGCCCCAAGAGGTTTGCCTTGGGAGGGATCCGCTGCCTCCTCCTCTTGCTCCTCCTCACCCCTCCCAGAATCCTGTCACGGCCCCTGGGTGACCTGCCGTGGCACCGTGCCCGTGGAAAGCTGCAAACCCGGCCCTCAGCTGCCAAAACACCATCAGAAAAATCAGGAAATCAGGTGCAAATGGCAGGAGGAGATTAACGGGAGAGGAGCGATTGAATCAGGGGCCATTAACAGATTAAATCATTACACGGAATCAGATCAGTGCACAAATAATATGAATAATAAACGTGGCTCAGGGGCAGCAGCTCCTGCTTCCAATTTATCTCAACCAGAGGGCGAGGGCTGGTGACTGCACCACCCACGTGGTCCAGGGACAGAGGACACATGGAAGAGCTCCGGGGTTGGGGACGACAGCACCAGATGTGCCAGTGCAGCCCTGCCCCTTTCTGCGGGTCCCTTTTGAGGTCCAGGCTCACCCCACCAGTATCCTGCTCATCCCAATGAGGCCTTGCAGCCTCTACAGCCCCAGCAGCCCTGCAGGGACCGCCCTGAGCCACTCTCCTGATCCAGCCTTTCCTTCTCCTCCAAATCTCCTTCCCGGTTGTATTTCCTCCCCTGCGCACGTTCCCCTCTGGAGAAGGGGAGCAGCCACGTCCCTGCTCTGCTCCAAAAGGTTCGAAGGCAGTGGAGATATGCCAATAAAAGACTCCAAACAAAGGGAAAATGTCTTTTCTCCCCAAGTTCATTTCATTCCCATCACCAAAAATCCCAAGGAATGGGAAACAAAGCCTGAGCAGCCTCTGCACGGGCACGGGTAGGGGGTCGAGTCCTCCCTCAGCTGCCACAGGGTTAATTCACATCTCAGCACCGTCACATTTATTCTGCTGGTGAATCCTTTCTTCCCTAAATTCCTGCTTGCCCAGGAAGGCTGGAGAAAGTCTGAGCTGCTGTGACAACACCTGGGAACAAGTATTATTATGTGGTGTGACAAGGTTTGATGAATTCCTGTGTGCCTGGGGGAAGGGACTAAGTAGGTGAATGAAGTGCGAATATTCTCCGTGACAATCAATACCCTCGATTGAGCCGTCTCCGCAGATGTGACATTTGGATTTCACTTCCTTGGACAGACTAACAGGATTTATGTCCTCGGAAAATGGGAACAGCAGGGAGTGAAGGGCTGGAAGTGGCTGGCGCGGTGTGGGCACAGGGTTGGGGTGGGATGATGGGTTTGGGGTGATGGGTTTGGGGTCATTGGTTGGGGTTATGGAATGGGGGTGATGGGCTTGGAATGACAAGTTTGGGATGAAGGGTTGGGGTAACGGGTTGGGAATATGGAACTGGGGTGGTGGATTTGGGATGATGGGTTTAGGGTGATGGATTGGGGTGATTGGCTGGGAATATGGAACTGGGATGATGGGCTGGGCTGAAGAATTGGGGTTGTGGGTCAGGGTTACGGAATGGGGGTGATGGGTTGGGATGAAGGATTGGGGTGATTGACCTGGGTTGTAGAACTGGGCTTTGGGTCATGGGCTGGGGTGATGGAGATGGAGTGACGGATCTGGGGTGCCCTGTTGGGGTGGTGGCGATTTGGGAGCGATGGGTTGGGATAATGGTTTGGGGTGATGGTTTGGGGGGTGGAGCTGATGCCACAGTCCTTGCAGGGAGGTCTTTTCTAGGGTGAGGGGGTGCCTGGGCCACATTCTGGAATTGCAGCCGGTACAAGGGAAAGAGGAAACTGGAGCAGGGGCACCCCCACACCCACAGCCTGCAGTGGTGGGAGCCATGTCCCGTCAGATCCCGCCCTGCCATCCCCACGGATCCCCCCAGCTGCCATCCCAGGACCCCTGGCTGTCATTCCCTCAGCGTCACCCTGCTGGGATTCACAGCCCCTCACCCCGGGTGCCACCACACCCCCGCCGCCTGCCGCGGCTCCGGGATTCCCGTCACATCCCGCAGCCCCGGAGCTGCTGCCTCATGCCCAGCACGGCCATTTGTTTGTGCTGGTTTCAGGCAGACTGATGGTTTTAATGGCACATAATCATTTTTCAGGAGTCATTTGATGCCACTAATCATGGCTGTGATCCGGCACGCCGGGATGTGTAATGACAACGCTGAACAGGAAAAATGGCACTCGGATCCTCCGCTCTTCCCGCTCTAATCTATATTTTACCACATCTTTCTACCTAATGATACTTATAACTGTTAATAAATGACTACTTAGGCACTTTCTTCTTATTTTTTTTTTTGGTGGCAGTGGGCGATAAAATAATTCTGGATTAAAAGATCAGAATGGGAAAGGGAAGCGGGGGGTCAAGTGCCTGCCTGGGCTTTGGAAGGAGCTCACGTGGTGGGAAGTTCAGAGAGGCTTTCGCTGCTCAGAACTTTATGGCCTCTGGGTTAAAATAACAACTGCTAAAAAAGAAAGAGAAAAAGTAAAATAAACCATTTTTTAAGGAAAAAATCCTCGCTGCAGGAAGAGGATCCTCCTGGCCAGGTGCCCAACATCTTCAGGACGAATTATCGTGCCGTTCCTCACACTCCAACTCGTTTCATTGCAAAATTAAAGAGAATCTGGCAATTAAAAAAAATATAATTTTCTTAATGTGTTGTCTTCCCTGAGCTGCTAAAAGCCAGGGATCGCAGACAGGGAATGAACTCAGATGGAGCACTGAGAGTGCCCTTCCCTTCCCTCCCCTTCCCTTCCCATCCTGGGGTCCCTCTAAAGATGTAAACCTTAGAGTTTTCTCTTTTTTGTTACTCTTATTTTATCCTCCTTTTCCTCTTTTCCCCCTGTCTTTTTCCTCTTTTTCCCCCCTCCTCTTCCTCTTTTTTCCCTCCCTCCCTCCTCAGAAGCAGCAAATCACTTTGATGGTGGCAGGAGCGAGGTCCTTCACCACTACATGGAGTCACCCGGTCCCCTCTATCCATCATCCTTAATTGATTAGAATGTAATTGCTCATGGATTCCTCCCTCATTATTCACAGCCCCCAATACTCAGGATAAGGATTCTCTGGGATAAGGTTTCCCCAGGATGAGGATTCTGCTCCTGGATGCTCAGGGAGATCCCAGGCAAAGCCCGTCCTTGGGGCGCATCCATCCTGGTGATCCCAGATCTCTGCTGTCACAGGTTGGACTGGGCTTGGAGCAACCTGGGGTAGTGGGAGATGTCCCTGCCCATGGCAGGGGGTGGAAGGGGATGAGCTTTAAGATCTCTCCCAACCCCAAACCATTCCATGATTCCAGGATTCCATGACCGCTCATCTTGCTCCGTCAGCAGAGGCAGCGTCCGGGTGAGGGGACGACCTGTGGGACCCCCTGGATCTGACCTGGAGCTCATTCCCAGCCCTCCTCCCCCTGCTCCCACCCTGTCTCTGCCCTCAGAGCTCCCTGAGAGGTTTTCCTTCTGTAAAGGAGCAGAACAAAGTGCTCCTGCTCCTCTGTCCCGGTCACTGGCACTTGGATTATCCCATCAATCACGGAGCAGTGCCGGCGGTGGCAGGAGCCGGGCAGGCTCGGGGGGGGCTGGATCCTTGGTGGTGCAGGAGAGATGGATCCAGCCTCAGCATCCCGCTTGGGCTGGGAAAACCTCCCCGAAACCTCCCAGGGGACTGAGCACCCCAGCCCGGAGCCCTGCTGGCCTCAGGGCAGGGCTCCGGTGGCACATCCTGGCATCCCAGTGGCACTGCCAGGTGCTCTCCCAAAACACACGGCTCTCACCCAGGATGGCCGTCCTGCAGCTGGGAAATCCCCTTTGATTTTCCCTCCTTTTCCTCCCTTAGAGGCAATTTGGCCATGCAGAGTTCTCCCAGGTACCTGCACATCCCTCAACCCCCACAGCCGAAGCCCTGGAGCATCTCAGGATTGTCCCAGGACTGTCCCCGGAGCCAGGTGCCAGCAGCTGGCCCAGCCCCGCCGCCTCCCGGCTGTCAGCTCAGGAATGTCCCGATGGATCCGGGGGCCGGGGCTGTTTGGCCACCTCAGTGCCCGGCTGGGCTCTTGGCCATGGAGCGACATCCATCGGCCTCGCCCTCTGCTCCGCGCTGCAAACACGTGGGGACAAAGCGGGTGTCACTTGTGCTCATCCTCCACCATGGTGGCATCTGGATTAATGTCCCTTGAAGAGCTGGCACGTGACTCTGTGTGCCCCTGCCCACCCCAAAACGTGGGTGCTGTTGCTCGGGTGTGGGGTGCACCCTGTCTTTCCCGTGTGCCCTTTGGGGACGTGTCACTGTCCCCACTGCTGGCAGCATCGTGGCTCTGCTGGAAAACCTCTTTCCTATTATTTAAAATGTAGGCACAGAAAATTTTCAGCTCTTTTGTGGTTTTTTTTTTGGTGTTGTTTTTAAAAAAACCTCTGTTTTTAGCAGTTTTCCCTTCCCTGGGAAGGTGGCAAGAGGTGTCCCCACCAGGGGGACGGGGACAGGGACATGTAGGACCCATCAGCGACTGGAGGCGAGGAGGTTGGAGGGTGGCGGTAACTCCAGCCCTAATAAATCACGGTGACACCATTACACGGGGCCACGTCACATCTCAGCAGCCACCTAATTAAAAACTGGAATAAAACAGGGCAAGAAAACAACTTAATTTGGGTGCCTCTGCCTTGCTCACCCGGGGACAGCTCTCTGTGGGGGGAGGGTTTGTTTGATCCTAATTAGGCTCCAGTTTGGAACAGAGATGGGGACAGGTCGCTGTCCTGGTGATCTGGGACACTGTGACCCCACAGAGGGGGCTGCTGGCCCCAGGGATGTTTTTTCCACTCATTCTTTTCTTTTTAATCCAACCTTCCAACTGGACCCAAAGCGTCTGTTTATAGCCCTGCCGGGACCTTGGAGTGTCACCAGCAGGTTTTTGGGGAGTGGGATGCTCTCTGTGGAGCTGGCACAGGGCTTGGGGACATTGAGGGACAGGGTTTGGGAATGTTGTGACACAGGGCTTGGGGACATCATGGCACGGGGACTGGCACTGTGACACAGGGCTTGGGGTGTCTTGAAGCTGAGCTTGGGGACATTGTGGCACAGGGCTTGGGGACTCTATGGGACAGGATTGGATTAAAACACAAATTCCTGCCTGGCTTTGCTGGTTCTCATCCCAACTTGTTCTACAATTTCCCAGTGGGAGGAAAAATTTCCATAATGGACCCCTGGGGAATGGCTGGAAAAGGAGCCCAAACATCCCTGACCAGCCCCTTCTGCCACAATTATCTCCTGCTTTTCTTCTCCCAAGGAGAATTAAACCATCCGTGGGATCGGGGAGCTCTGGTGTCACCCCAGTAATTTTTCCTAATTGCCCAGGAAGCGGAGGGTAAAGGCAGCCGGCCCCCCTCAAAGGGAATGTGGGATCTGTCTCTGGCAGGGAAGGGAGATGGGGAGCGCCAGCCTCTCTCCAGTGAGGAGAACACAAACCCTTTCATGTGGCGCTGTGGAAAGGGAATGAAAGTCTCCTGGATTATTCCAGGGAGACCATCCAGCCCTGCCCTTGTGATCCCTGTTTTGTGATAAAAGCTTTGGGGCGGCTTTGGAGAGGAGAATTCCAGGGATGTGGGCACAGCCGCCTGCTGCTGGCTGCTGTTTCTGCCGATGGATGGGGAATTCCTGGCATGTGCCCGGTTGTCCCAGCATCTCCCGGCATGATGCAGCATTTCCCAGCCTCTCCTGGCACATCCCAGCACATCCCAGCTTCTACCAGCACATCCTGGCACATCCCAGCACATCCCAGGGTGATTCCCACATCCCAGTGCTGCCTGGGCAGGTCCCAGGGCTCCCCCAGACCTCCCTTTCCAGTGGTTTAGTTTCGGGGTGCAGGGCATGTGGCTCCTTTCGGGATGGCACTGGCAGCGTTCCGAGCACTCGGTGCCATCCTCAGCCCCACGCAGCCATGGCTGCTGAGCCCAGCCAGCAGCTCCGGAAAATCTCCAGGAATTGTCCTCAGAGTTGGGTGATTTTCTGCTGGTTTGGAGCAGAGCCACGAGCCTGGGATCGGAGGCGCTCGAACGAGTGATTTTCCGTGCAGATCATTCCCTAATTAAACCACATCCTGAGTGGCTGCGTGTGAGCAGGGAGCGCCGGGAAGGCGACAGCTCCCGGGGGTGTGGGATGTGCCCCCACCAGCCCCACAGTGGCCCCTGCCAAGCCTGGAGCTGGTCCAGTCTCCCTGATGGAAAACCGGAGTCTGGCTGCCATGGCCATATGAAGAAGAGACAGGCATGGAGCAGAGCCAGCCCCGACCCTTCCACAGCTGGAAAATCCCCTCGAGTTCCCGTCTTTCCCATTAAAACCAGTTGCTTCCTGTGGGAGCATCACTGGCTGCTGCAGGCGATCGGTGTGGATCCACCCTGGAAATGGGTGGATGTGCAGGAAGAGGGATGAGTCCATCCAGGCACCCGGAGGGTGCAGGAGCTTCATTAGCCCTGCTCCTTCCTGGGAGGTGAAGCCGTGGCTGCCAGCCCCACGTGTCCCCATCCCAGTCCCCTGTCCCACCCCAAAGTCCTTGGAACTTCAGGGCCCCACGGGAGTCTCCCACTCCCACCCACCCCTTCCTGGGGGGCCACAGCACGACCTCAGTGGTGCAGGGACACGTCCCTGCTGGAGACGCCACCGAGCCACCGCATCTCCTCATCTCGATGTCCCCAAGGGGCGGGGACGGGGGTCAGGTGAGGGACACGGCGTTCCTGGGCTCACGGAGCATCATCCGCAGCCGCCGGCGCGGAGCCGGGCGCACGGAGGAAGGGGCTGCACGGGAGGAGTATTTTTAGCTTTCTCATTAACCGAGTCCTTTCAAATTAGCCTTCCATTAACCTCAAAGCGCAATGAAAGCGCTGCAAAGCGAGCGTGGGATTTTTTCCCCTTCCCTTTCAGGGCTTAAGGCTCCTGTGGAACATCAAGGTTTTCCTGATTAGCGTCACATCTGCCTTGAAGCTCTAATGAAGGGAAGTTGCGTCAGGGGCAACGTTTGGGAAGAGCTGGGCCAGTGGCAGTGGGGTTGAGGCAGCTCCTGCGGTGTGGGACCTCCCGCCCAGCCCTTCCAGCGAGGATCCATCGGGATCCTCCGGGAATTGGCACCTCCATGCCCATTCTGGAGGTGCCCGAGGTCAGGGTGATCCATTAAACAGCAGAGAATCATCACAACATGGCTCGAAGCTGCCCAGATGCTTCTCTGTTGGCACCGGCTCTTCCCATCCCCACACTGGGATTTTCCCTGGGTTTTGGGGGTGCTGGTTTGGGGCTGAACGTTCATCTGGGTACTGGAAGGCTGTGAGAGCTGTTTTGACACCCCTCTGGCTCCATTTTTGGTGTCCTCCAGCATGGTCTTGGGTGGGATGGGAGGGAGATGAGGGGAGGGAGATGGAGGAAGGAGGGAGGTGGAGTGATAGAGATGGAATGAGGATGAAGATGAAGATGGGATAGAAATGGAAGGAGGATAAAGATGAAGAGAAGGAGATGGTGGAGGTGGTGGAGAGGTGGATGGAGGAAGGAAGGAGGCAGAGGAGGGATGGAGCAGAGCCTGGGACAGGTTTGGTTCCAGTGCAGCAGCTCCTGGTCCTGTTCCCTGCCACATGTGGAGCTGCTCCGAGCTCAGGGGACCCTCCCCAGCTCTGAGCCCACCTACGGAGCCAGACCAGGAACCCACAGCACTGGGATGCTCCTGGCCAGCCCCTTGGGATCCCCCAAATCCTCCCTGTCCCCCGCACACCGGGATCCAGCACATCCTGAGCCGCCTCCGATGAGAGGCCGCGCGCGCAGCGCTTGCACACCCAGGGCTGATTTCCATTAAGTGGAAAGCAGAAATAACGGGATCATCAAAGGGAAATTGGAAAGACAGAGGAAAAAAAGAAAAAAACAAACCGGGGCGGAGGAACGGGAGACAGAGGAGAAGAAAGGGAAGGAGCTGCTCCGCGCCAGCGCCTGTCCTGCAAATTGGAAGAGCTGCTCGGAGGTGTCCACAGGCGACCCTGCCAAATCAATTGATTTCATCTCTGGGCACAGAGGCCTTTTTTTATTTCACACCAATTTTCACGGGCAGCGTCAGATAAAAATGGCAGAGACGCCGAGAAGGGGGAGTGGCGGGGGGGGGAAGGGGGGGGACAGGAGGGATCGGCTGGTGACAAAAAGAGAATGAGGGGAGAGAAATTCTGCTGCCAGGACGTGCCTGGGGATGGTCCCCTGCTGTCCCCTGCTGCCCACCACGTCTCCAGTCCTTCCCCACCTCCCCTTGGGGACCCAGCGCCGGGCATTCGCGTCCCCCTCCCCACCTGGGACACGGGAATGAGGGCAAACCCCCGAATCCCAGCACCTTTCCCGAGGTGTGGTGGGAGCATCTCTGTTCCTCTCTCTCCCGCACGCAGCCGGAGACTCAGGCAGAGAAAAATACCCGCTGACATCAAGGTTATGTAGTCCTGGGCTGACAAGATGGATTATCTCCTGCAATCCATCATTTCCCTGGCTCCTATTGCAGTTTTCCTTTTGCTCTTTCTCTTCCCCCTTTTTTCTTTCCTCTCCATTTTTTTTTTTTTTTTTTTTATGAGCAGAAAACGTTTTTAGCAACCGTAATAGCCACGGCTGGAGGCAGGAATGGGAATCCATCATTTATTTGGCGGGGTTGGATAATAAGTAAGCTCAGGCCTAAATCCCATGACCTTGAGAATTAAATAATAACAATAATAACACTAATGAAATCCCACGGAACTTCCCACTCACAGCAGCCCCTCTCCCGCCTTGGCAGGTGGAAAAGGGCTGGGATTATTTTTCCAGTAATGAGGGTTGCGAGAGCTCCCATGGAAACGCTGCAGATGGAGGGATGGGGGCTTTGTCCTCCCTCCCTCCCCCTGCCCTTCCCCGGCCCCCTCGGGTGGCACTGCCAGCAGTGGGAAGGCTCCGGGCTGTGGGGATGGGGGCAGTGAGACATTTCCCTCTGGAAGTGCTTCATTTCGACATTTCCCGAGGAAAATTTCCCTGGCTCCTTGTGGCACACTGGCGTTTTGCTTTGAAATCCAGGATCTCCAACCTGTGGCAAAAACCCGGAGACCGGGAGTCAAAACAATTCCCCTGCCTTGACACCCCTCCCTTCCACTGCTGCTGCACCCCCCAATTCCCCTTTTCCTCCCCTCTCCCCAGGAATTGGGGTCCCAGGGCAATGCTGGCATCACCGGGCAGGGGCAGATCCCCCACATTTGGACTCGCTGATCCCCATGGATCCCTTCCCTCTGGAGCTGCTCCGTGGTGCTGTTCGCAGCCTTACGGCGCCTTCAGGAAACAGCGAGGCCAGAGCCAGATCGGCAGCGTGGAAAATGGAGAGGGAAAGTCAACTTATCGCTTAAAGACGGGAATAATTCCCTCGGCGTGACTCCGTGCAGCTCTGCTGGAGCGCAGGAGTGGCAGGGACTGGTGGCACGGGACGCCCTCGGGGTGGCAGGGGTGGCGCAGCCGCCCAGACCATGCTGACGCCTCCCGGGGTGAGAGGATGGAAGGTGAGGAGAATTCCCGTCTTTCCCGCACTGCCCGGACCCCAGCCCGGTGCAGGAACGCTCCGGAGGGGCTGGGATGGGGACAGGAGGGTGAGTGGCACAAGGGTGGCGTGGTGGCAGCGCAGGGGTGGCAGTGGCAGGGTGTGAGCTCCGGGACTGTGCCCTGGCGAGACCCAAATGAGCTCCAGGGAACTTTTGCAGAGGAAAATGTGAATTTCGGGAATGGGGCTCTGCCGGAGCCCTGGGATGGAGGAGCAGCCACAGAGGCTTTGGGGGCTGTGGGGAGGACGTGCACCCCCACTTTGGGGCTGAATTTCCCCAATTTGGGGCTCAGCATCCCGTCCTGGCTTGGAGAGGGACTCAGAGCCCTGGAGCTGTGCTGGGGTGCCCCAGGAGAGCCTCCGGGGATTTCTCCAGATCCAGAGTCTCCTCTTCCTGGAGCAGGGGGCCTGGGAAATTGTGGCAGCATGGGGAGCGCAGTGATTTGCTGCAGGTTTTGGGGTGCTGGGGTGGCACCTGGCCCCCACTGGGACGATGGCTCTGGCCGTGCCGGGAGCCACCGCAGCCGCGGGGTGCCCGACGGAGCCTCGAGCGCTCCCCATTAATAATTCCCAGCTCCGGAGCGTTGTCACTCGGTCGGGGGTTGCAATTACAGCGAGCCCCGGGGCTGGAGGCATCACCTCGCTCGGCTGCGCCGGCGGAGCCCCGGTGCCACCCGGGCTCACGGAGCGGGGACAGGAGCACACGCACCCGTCCTCTGTGGGGACCTGGGCTTAATTAATCTTCTGTCGAGCAGAGAAGTGGGAATGGTCCCGGAGGAAGCCGGGGAGATGATTGTGCTGGAGTGAGACAAAAGAGAACAGTTAGACTGTGACAGCTGATATTAAAATGACTACAACTCACTTCACCCCCCAGTCAATGCATTATATTCCTTATAAATAATGGGATACTCCAGGTTAACTGTCTGTTGCTGCATTCCGATTGTTGATATTTAATTAGCTCTAAAATTAAAGTGTTCTTTTATTGCCCTGTCGTTAAGGCTGCCTTATTTCTAATTGATTGAGATTAAAGTGCCTCCTCTCCCTCCCTCCGGGGGCGCGGCGCTGGGGGCAGGTTTGGTGACAGCGAGTGACATCGGGAGGTGTGACAGGAGCAGAGCTCCGGGACACGTCCCCAGGACGTGGGGGGGTCTGGGCTGGGCCCTGTCCCCAGGGAGGGAGGGGGACACCCTTTTCCCCAGCCCCTTCCCCGCTGCACCCGTGGGGGACATGGAGACATTCCTCGTGCTGGATCCGGCCCCTACAGGTCCCAGTTCTCACCGGGATCACCCCAAATTAATGAGCGTCCCTTTTCCCTGGCTCTTGGTATAAATCCGTCCCGACAGCGGGCTCAGGATCCTCCGCACCTCACCCTCACTGCCTTCATTGAAAATCATCCCAAAAACTAATCCTGGAGCAATCCAAGGAGGAATGAGGCACCAAAACTGAGCCTGCTCTGCCGGGCACCGCAGTGCCCAGGTGCCAGGGCAGGAGCTGCTTCCTGCATCTCAAAAATGGGAAGAATTAGGAGCCCTCTGATCGCCCTGGGATGAAATTTCAGAGCCCAAGCTGGGCACCAGGAGCTGCTACAAAACCCCACCAGCTCCCTGCGAGCCCAAGCGGCTCTTTAAAATCCCGATGCATAATTTAACTGGAGCCACTGAAAGCAGGAATGTGGGAAACCCTCATCCCCACACTGCGGGAGAACGCTCCCCGCTCCCCAGCATCCCAAATTCCTCTTGTTGCTCCTTCCATACACCACGGGAGGTGAGGGATTTTTTTTGGCAGGGCCGTGCTCCAAACCCAAGGAAAAACCAGTGGAATGTCGACTGCGGGTGCTCCTGGTCCCGCTCCCGCCTCATCCCGGTGCGGGGACCGCGGGATGCGGAATTTCGCGGTGCCTCTTTCATGTCAGAGCAGCGCCGAAGCGCTTGGGAGAGTTAATAATAGAATAGCAGCGGATTAAACAATGAATAATGGAGGAGGGTAATAGAGAGAATAAATAATATATTTACAGACTTGCAGTCCTGCTGCCCGGCGTGGGGCTGGCAGGAATGTCCCCGTGGCACAGCCGGTGCCACGTCGGGGCTCGGGGCAGCCTGGCAAAGCCAAACTTTGCCGGAGGGTGCCAGTCCCCACGCTGGGTGACACGGGGACGTAACTGGGCAGCAGCTCCCAAAGTGACGCTCCCGACCAGGGCTTGCAGGCAGAAATCCTCTCGCTGAGCCGTCTTTTCATGCTCCCTGGCTCCTGACGAGCTCGATCTTGCTTGGCTGTAATCCCCAAACGCTTTAATGGGGGTTTGTTTTCCAAGCAGCGCGCGGAGTGACAAGGACGGCTGCCCCTCGCCCTGCGCGGCTGGCACGGGCTCGGCGCCGGGGGACAGCAGGGTGACACGGGGGTCCCGCGGCTGGCAGCGGGCTGGCGGCAGCGCGGGGCAGGTGTGGGGTGCCGGAGGATGGTGATTCCCGGGATCTGCTCCCGGGCACGCTCCGCTCGCTCCCCAGCTGCTCCCGTGCGCCGGCCACCAGCTGCTGCGGGGATGCTGGGGATGGTTGTGGCTCTCGCTGTGGCACGGGGCTGGCGTGGGGGGCCCTAATGAGCACCCCGGGCTGTGCCGGGGGCTGGCGCTGCTGGGGTCCCCCCAGAGCGTCGCTGGTGAGGGGCAAGGTCCCCGCGCGGGGCGCAGGTGGCAGGCGGCAGCGGGACGGGGATGATGGATGGGGCTCTGCCGGTGGCAGCGCCGGTGACACCGAGGGCTCCGGCTGATTTATCACTCACCGAGACGGGCCTGGAGCTTGGGAAGCTGGATGGGAGCCAGAGGCAGGGAGAGATTTCCTTGGGAGAGGGTGTGACCCCAGGGAACCACGCACTCTGCACTGGGCCCCCCAAAATATCGGGGGGCTCTCAGGGAGGGACTCCTGGTGCCCAGGGCTGAAACCACTCTGAGTCCTGGGTCTGGCAAAGGGCTTTGCCCCCTCAAATACCCCCGGGGTGGGCTCTGCCTGCCCTTAGCAGACCCCTGGCTGTGCGTCCCCGCGTGTCCCTCCTGGCTCCGTGTCATTAATTCAGTTGTCACAGGCTATCGTGGAGTCAGGATAATATTGATGTGGCCATTAGAGCGCGGGGACAGCAAGGCACAGCGCCGGTGCCACCCGCAACGGGATCGTCCCCACCTCTCCTCCAGGTGCCACAGGCGTGTCCTCCCCTCCGTCACCTCCCGGGACCGGTGTCCCCACCTCCCACCCCCGCCGTGCCGCGGGTCTCGGTACCCGGGAGAGGAGGGAAAAACGCTGGGAGCCCTTAAAATAACACCCAACTGTTTAAGGATGTGAGATCCGTACTAAATCTCAGGGAAAAGGAGCAATTATCCTGTCAGAGAAGGTGATATAATTTTGGAGAGCTGGCTCCGCAGCTGTAATTTTTTCCCAACCGTTTCTCCCCCAGAGGGATTTAGTGGCCAATTATCCATCAGGGAGCGGGAAGGTGCTGGCTGCCAGCTCCGGGTGCCATGTGCCGTGCGCCGTGTGTCCTCTGCCATGTGCCATGTGCCGTGTCCTGTGTGCCATGTGCTGCTCTGGAGAGGCTGCCCGGTGCCGGGCTGAGGCGTGCTGGCACTGCTGGGGCTGCTGGCACTGGTTTGGCTGCTGGCTCTGTTCCGGGGACTGGTCCTGGTGTGGGTGCTGGCGCCGTTTTGGGTGCTGACACTGGGGTGGGTGCTGGCACTGGTTTGGATATTGGCACTGCTGTGGGTACTGGTTTGGGCACTGTCCCTGGCTCTGGCACTGCTGTGGGTACTGGTTTGGGCACTGGCACTGGTTCTGGCACTGCTGTGGGCACTGGTGCTGGTTCTGGCACTGCTGTGGGCACTGGTTTGGGCACTGTTGCTGTTTTTGGCTGTGGGTACCGGCGCTGGCGCTGGCACGGGCAGGGGTCGGGAGGGCGGGCGCTCCCACCCGTTGGGCTGCTGGGGAACGTAATTAAGTGCGAACTTGTCATTTTTTTAATGAAGTGCCAGCGCTGGAGTTTATAATTGCTAATGAGCCCGAATAATAATTAGCTGGGTTTTAATGAGGGCGATGATCACTGGGAGGGAGAGAGCAGCCGTGCTTTGGCCTCGTTCCCTGCCGCGCTTCTGTGCTGTGTCCAGCAGCCGGGGTCACCCGTCCCCAGCGCGGGCAGTGGCCCTGTCACCTCTGTGCCATCCCTCAGAGCAGGGCCACTGTGTCACGGTGCCACGCTGAGGGTCAGAATCCCAGGAAGTGCTGTGGGAATCCTTGGATGCCGAGGATGTCTCTGGTGTCACTTGGGAGCACAGTGGCACCAGGGACCTCCAGGATGAGTCCTGCACCCCGGGATGTCCCCACAGCCCTGGCACATGTCCCCACACCCCTTCAGAGGGTGCCATGGGGAGATGCCACCACTGTGGCACTTGTGGCTCTCTGGGCAGGCGGAGGGGACCAGGACACTCCTGTCCCCCTGAGGGCCACACTGGGATGAGGACTCTGAGCACCCGGGTGCAAAGGGGACGTGGAGGGTTGGCCACACAACCGGTCCCTGCCTGGGGACACCTGGGTGCTGTGCGACCCCAACGTGTGGGTGCAGGTGCTCCTGGGTGCTGGTGCTCCAAGCTCATCCAGTCCCGGGGGAACGCGATGAGTACGGGATCAGAGGGCAAAAATCAGCCAGCTAATTAGGTAATTGCAGGCGATTATCTTTAATTAGAGAAAGAGAAAGGTGTGAAAGGATGGGGATGTGGAGGCTGCCAGGGAGATGCTGAGCTGGTTATCCAAAATGTGGAGTCTGGGACTGCCGAGCCTCCGACCACCTCGGTTCCTGTCGAGCACCTGATCCTTGCTCTGGAAAATCTCTCTAATTGCAGCAGAAACCTTGAGAGCCGCCGGTGATTGCATCCAAAGGTTCATAAAGCAGGAAGCAAATTCAGGATACATCTGTGATGTTGCTTCAAAGAAAATTTAAAAGAAAAGAGGAAAAAAAAGAGCAGGGATGGGAACAGGTAAAGCCAGCTGGGCAGCTCCACGCTCCGTGTTTTTTATGGAGATAAATAATTGAGCCATGCTGGGGGACCTCCAGCAGCCCCAGCATGGAGCTGCACGGTGCCAGTGGTGTTGTTTCCTCTGGATGCTGCTGGATTCCCAGGAAAAGCGTCCAGGATGTGCCCTGGGATGGGTTTGTTGCTGGTGATGGAGGATGTCCCCATGCCGAGGCCGGCTCTGGTGTTGGGGTCCCCAGAGCCACCACTCAGCCCCGCAGCTGCCACCCCATCCTGGCAAACGGTGTCACCACGTCGTGGATGTCACCCCTGCTCCACCTCACGGAGTGGGAGGAACCCGCCCCGCTCCAGACAGGCCCATTAACCCAGCGCACGCTGTTATTTCTCAGAGGTGTAATTAAATTTAATTGTCAATTACGGAGTGACAATGTGGGATCGGCACCACCCCGCCCATCTCCCGCAGCGGGGAGCGGATCCAGCGCCGGGACCGCCCCGTGCCCCCAATCCCTGATCCCCCAAGAACCAGGAGGCTGCGGCTCTTCACGCTGCTCTGGTTTCTGCTTCCTCACAAGAGCTGAAATCTGACCTTTTTTAATATACAGGGCTGCGATTCCGGAGCCGGGAGCAGCTCTGGGAGGGAAAGGTGGGAGAGTGAGAAGGGAGCGGGGGAAACATCGGAGTCTCCAAACAGACGGGTGGTGTTGTGGTACCCACCGAGGGCTGGGCTGAGCTGGCGGCAGGGATGCTCAGGGAGCACTGGGGGGATTCAGGAGCCTGTCCCGGTGTCCGTGGGTTGAAGGACAGGAGGCAGAGACGGAAAAGTGCCCGTTTAAAAATCAATGGAAGTGTCACGCGCTGGGAGCGGGGCTGTGCCTGGAAATTGCAGCCGTGTGCGGCGCCGCCGCCGAGGCCCCGATAATTGTGCTTTTCTTCTCTTCCTTTCTTTCCCTTTCTCCCGCTGCGCTGCAATAATTGGGAGCTGTCGCCCGGCTCATCCGCTCGGCTCCGGGCGGCAGTGCTGCAATTATCCAGCGGCTCTGGAACGACGCCTTCAATAGCCACACACACAGCACACGCTTCCCTGGCCCCATCCCTGTCCCTCTGTCCCTGTGCCCATCCCCAGGACAACCACATCCTCATCCTCACCCTCATCCTTATTGCCATCCCATCCCCATCCCATTCCAAACCCATTCCCGTCTAAACCCATCCACATCCCATCCCATTCCAGCCCCATCCCCACACTATCTTCATCCCAACCCCATGCCCTTTCCCATTCCTATCTCCATCCTATCCCTGTTTCCATCCCCATCCCAACCCCATCCCATCCCCATCCCATCCCCATCCCAACCCCATCCCACCCCTTTCCCATTCTCATCCCATCCCCATCTCATCTTCATGCCATTCCCATCACCATCTCCTCCCATCCATATCCCATCTCCATCCCCATTCCATCCCCACCCCATTCTCATCCCATTCCTATCCCCATCCCCATCCCAGGACACGGTGCAGCAGCTGGAGTGAATCCCAACTCCGGGCCATGCCACTGAGGCCACAGGTCCCATCCTGACCTACTTTCCCAAGCAAATCCCTCTCCGTCAGCGTTCCGGCGCCGGCTCCTGCCTGGGAGCCCTGTGTGGGGCTGTGACTCCCAGGGAGCTTCCTGACAAACGCTCACAATAACATAATTATGGGAGAAATAATAAATGTGTCAGTCCTGCAGGCAGGAATTTCCCGGGAGCAGGGAGCTGTGCCGCCGTGGCCGCGGGCACTCCCTGTGCACGGAATTAACCGGGAAAAGCCCTCCCCAGCCCTGAGTTTGTGCATTATTGATGAACCTCTCAGGGCAGCCAAGACTTAGGGGCTCTCCTGCCTCGCTTTTCCCTCGGATTTCTCCCTTGGATTGGTGGGATCCATGGCTGGCCATGGCACCATGGAGGAGACGTGCCTTTTCCATGATGCAATGCCAAGGAACAGCCGGGTCTCCCACCTGCAGGGAGGGCTGGGGGCTGCAGGGCCCCACCTGCATCACTGGTGGGGCTGGGGCAGGTGAGGATGGGGACAGGAGTGGCTTCCCGACAAAACCCCCGTCCCCAAGGTCCTCGTCTTGGCTGTGCTCCCACCCAGCCCCGGCAGCCGAGGGATCTGCATTCCCCAAAGGATTTTCACAACCGCACTGGCTCCCGCACCCACTCGGCCCCGTGCTCCAAAGCTCTGCCCACCCCCTGCCACAGCACTGCGGGGACACCGCGGTGGCACCGGCACCACGCTGAGGAGGGGACAGGGACCCCGTCCCCAGTCCCGGGGTGGGGCTGAGCTCAGAGGAGAGGCTGGAGCTGCTCCTGCCTCTGGAGTTCCTTTCTCTGTTGAGGTTGGTGCTGAGGAGATTCAGAACTTTGGTGTGGGTTTGGGATCCTCCTGAGAGGGGATGCACTGCCACCTTCCACCCCCTGCTCTGTCCCAGCTGTCCCCAGCAGGGATATTCCTGCTTGGTGGCCTCATCCCCATGGCACCTCCAGATGGCTTTGGCTCGATCCCGGGGCTGCCCATGGGGTCAGGGCTGGACATAATGGCCACATCTTGCCGTATCTGTGCCGTATCTGTGCTGAACCCACCGAACCCGTGCCGTACCTGCCGTACCCACACTCCTGAGGCAGCAGCACGTAGGCACGGGCACATTCCCACAGCGAGGAATTGATCCCCGCTGCTCCGTTTATGAGGTGGCGTAATCCCACGGAATCGTCTCCCTAATATCCCAAACTAAATCATTCATTCTTGCCAAAAATCCAATAAAGAGCTCAGGCCTCCTCCATAGGCAGATAAAGCCCAGATTAACGGGGCTGCCGAGATCAAAAAAAAAGAAAAAAGAAAGAAAAAAGGAGGAAACTCTGGGAAAACGAGCGCGGGATGGAGAGGAGACTCCTGCCACCTTCTCCTTTCCCAAGGCTGCTGCAGCTCAGGGTTTTATTACAAAAAGCCACCTAAGTATTACAGACTAATCCCTAAATCCCAGCCTAGTAAAATATGGAATGGATTTTGTAAATTGTGCCCTTTACAAAGCTGATTGAACTTCTTTTTTTCCTTTCTCTTCTCCTTCCCCCTCCTCTCCCAGGGGATCTTATTTTCTCCTTGGGGACCATGATGGCTTTTGGTGTCCAGGTCCTGGCTCTGTTCCTTCTCCAGCCTGACCCACCTGGTCCCAGTTTGGAGCTGCTGGATGGTGGGAGCAATGTGGTAGTGAGCCTGGATTACGGTGGGGATGATCCATTGGGATGGGATGGGATGAAGATGTGTTTGGGATGGGATGGGATGGGATGGGGATGAGGGTGGGGTGGGATAGGATAGGAAAAGAGGTGTGATAAGGAATGGGGAAGGGAAATGGGATGGAGATGGGGATGGGAATGGAGATAAGGATGGGGAAGAGAAAAGGAATGGGGATTCAGAATGTGCCAATGGCCCTATGGCCAGAGTTGGTCACCTGTGCTGTGACGTGCTCCGTTCCCCGTTCCATCCCCAATTCCCCCTGGCATCCAGCTGCACAGAGGCAGGAATGTGGCTGGGAACACCAAACCCTGTGGGAAAACCCCTCCTCCTCCCCTCGGCCTGATTTTAGGGCTTTCTGCCTTCCCTGGGGTTCCCTGAGGTGATGTGGGGCTGACACAGAGGTCCCCATGGGGATTGGTGTCCCCTGGGGCTGCCAGGGAACCCACATTCCCTGCTGAGCCAGCGGGACCGGAGCCAGGATCTGGGGGAGGCTGCTGGGGTCACACAGGGACCGTGCTGTCCTTGGCTCCTCCTTGGAGGGTGCGCAGGGCCTTGGCTGCCTGTGCAGGCAGTAAATCTGAGTGTCAGCCATGGTGGGTCAGTCTGTCACCTCTGCATGGCTGTGACTGCGGAGCATCACCAGCCCACACAGCGCCTGGCCAAGCACCCTCGGGCTCCTCGGGATGTTGGCATGGTCCTTGGGGCTGTGGAACCTGGAATGGGATTCCACACAACCATCCCTCCGGGATGAGCCCAGCGTCACAGACCCTGTTTGTGCACGGGAGGGGGATAAATTTGGGCACTGCTTTCCTTCCTCCAACATTATTTCCTGTTTTTTTAATATTAAAGCAAGATGTTGCTGGAGAAACGTTCTCCCTTCCCTGTTTTTCCATCGAATTATTTTGCAGAGGAACATCTGGCAGCAGCTCACAAATGGGCTACTCCTGCCTGTTGGGGCGGCAGCTCCAGTTCCCCACAGCTGCCGGGGCAGCTGGCAAATGCCACCTGCCACCACGGTGCCCATCATCCCATGCCACCGGGTGACACGGGGGCCAGCGGGGATGGGGACCGGGCAGCACCGTGTCCCACGTAGTGAACGGGGAGCTGGGGAGAGGAGAAACATCTGCCACGTCTTTCATTTGACTCCGTTCCACCCCGAGCTGCTGTTTCCTTTGGTTTGAGGGTAACGCGGAGGCTGACGGAGACCTGGGATCAGATCCCAGCTCTGAGCCGGGCTCCAGCCCGCAGCAGCTGGAGCCAAGGCCGGATCCCTGCGTGGGCTCGGATCCTGAGCAGGATTTGGGGGCTTTGGGGGGTGATTGTGCATTGAAGCCCCCCCCAGCCGGGCCTGGGCTGAGCTCTCGCTGCTTCTTGCTGAGGGGCAGCCTCGGTTTTCCCCAAAACCAAACGGCACAACCGGGAGCCATCCATCCCTTCCTTCCCTGCCACAGCCCATCCCGGCGATGCAACACCAGCGTTACTGCTCGGAGCCCGTGCTGGAGGATGTTAGGTGGTAACCATGGCAACGGCCAGGTTTCTCTTTCCTTGCCCTTGCCAATCACCTTGAGATGCCACCACGTTCTGGCCACCAGCCGGGCACCTCGTGTCCCCCCACGCTGCTGTCCCCAAGCTGTCCTGGTCTATGTGGCACCGGGCACAGTTCTGGGGATCCCCACCGTGGGCCAAGGACTGGATCCAGGCGTCCAGCACCACCCAGGGACCCCCTCACCGCGAGGCTGGACGGAGAAGGGACTCCCACCCCGTCCTGCCGCCGTGTCCCCGCACTGGCAGTGTCCCTTCCCCACAGTCCCGGTGGAAGGAGCCCGGCGAGGCGCTCCAAGCAACATCTGCAAGTGCTTATCCCCGCAGCCGGCCTGGCCCTTCCCGAAATAGCTCTCCGGGATGGCCGCCCATGCCAGCACTGATGTAATTTGCTTTTATTTCCCTCCCGTCTGCTCCTTCCCCGCCGAGCCACGGTTCCTGTCAGGCGCTCCGCGCCGGGGGCTGTGCTGCCACAAGCCCGGCACAGCCGGGGCACTCCTGGATGATGCTCCCGGTGCCGCGGAGGGGCTGGGGGGTCCCGGTGCTCTGGTGGGTGTGATGCCATCGGAGGCTCCTCATGTCCCTCATCAGAGCTGGGAGGAGCCTGATTTCTCCAGTGCGGGAGTGAAATTAGGGGAATACAGGTTGTCGGCTGCTCTGGTGGGGTTGGTGCAAGTGGGGAGGGGTTGAGGTACAGCAGGTCCCAAGGAGAATCCCGATGTTCCAGCTGCGCCTCCACCGCTCCAGGAGCCCTGCAGAGGGGTGATTCCCCGGCTCACGTCTCTGGGACTGCAGGGTTCGCCCCCAGGGTGTTACTGGGATGGGCACCACGGCCGTGGGCAGCATCCCGGGGCTGGAGATGCCTTTGCTCCGCAGCTCCCGGCCCCTCCCCATGCGCGGGGGGATAACTTGGCCACTTCCATGCAAGCAGAGACAGCCGGGCGCTGATCCAGTGCGGAGCCGGCCAGCTGGCGGCCTCCCCTCGCCTGGCTCCGGCACTCCCTGGCTCCGGCTCCGGCACAGGCCTCGGGAGCAACGTGTCCACACAGCTCCCGCCAGCGCCGCTCCATCCATCCCAGCGCCTCCCGCCACCACCACCGCGGGGTCCCCCCCTGGGGTCCGGCCTCTCCCGTTCACCGGAGTCATGGGGGAACAGGAATCCCGGGCAAAAATCCATGGAGAGAATACTGTGCCCCCAAGGTCCCCTCGGTGCCCTCGGGGGATGTGCGGTGTCCTTGTCCCCTCGGCACACACAGCCTGTGCCCACTGCCACCGAGCCGCTCTGAGACTGCGTCCCCTGTCCGCCCCCGCCCCCCCGCAGGAACACATGGCACCACGTCCTCAAATAATTGCTTCATTATGGGCTAATTACTGCAATTAGCTGAGCAGAGCTCCTGCAAAGCGAGGCACGTCCCTCCAGCCCCCAGCCCGCGGAAGTGGCACCAGGCACGGCACGGACAGACCTGCGGATGCTCCACCTGGATCAGGGGGTTCCAGCTTGGCATCCTCAGGGTGCTCAGTCCCTTGGGGACTCTGGCAGGAGCCCAGGGCCAGGAGTGTGGATCTGTGGCCACCCCAGAGCTGCCTTGGCCATCCCCATCCTGGCAGCAGCACCATCAGTTTGCCGTGGGATGGGCATGTGCCAATGTCCCGTGGCAATCCATGGTGCCGGTCCCTGGCTGCACGTGAGGTCGGTGACATCCAACACTGAGGGATTGCTGTTCCCTGGTGACCTTTAGTGGCTTTTCCCATCTGCCTGACTCCTGGCACTGGTGCAGGAGCTCATGGTGGCTCTGTGACTCTGCTGAACAGGAGCAAGGGTGGATTTACTTTTAATCCCTCCCCTGGACCTTCTCCTGGACACACCGGAGATGGGAAGCAGAGACAGCTCCAGCTCTGGACACACCAGAGGTCCTGGAGTGGTTCTTGCACCACTCAACGCTGCCACCACCCGAAGCCACTGCAGGAGATGGGGTGCAGTGGGCACAGAGCCGATTGTCCCCATCTGTCTCCCAAAATGGGGAAGCTGTGACAAAAGGGATGCACAGAGCCCTCATCCTCCGCTGTGACCCTGGTGTTGTCACCGTCCTGGTGCCACTGTGAGATCTGGGCGTGCCAGGACAGCCGTGTCCCGTGCCAGCAGTTGTGCTCAGCTCCGCTGTCATTGTCACGGCCGCGCTTATGAATAAATGAAGTGCGAGCAAAGCGTCTGCCTAATGGCACGGTGACAAATGTGTACGAAAACCGGAGGGAAAAGGGAACGATTTGAGGAATTCAATTATTTAACAGAAGCTTGTTACTGCCATTGCACTGGGGAGCCTCTGCCAGCGGGGCCCTGGCTCTGGCAGGGGGTGGCAGGAGGTGTCCTGGGGTGCTGAGGGGGGTGTTGGGGGCCGCAGCTCCCAAGGGTTGGGGACACACGGGATGGGGGTTCTGCAGGAGCTGGTGGCGGTGGGAGGGATTCATTGGCACCTCAGGAGGTGGAGATGGACTCAAACCTTGTGCTCAGCCTGATTCCTGAGGCTGGGCACGGCACAGGGTCTCATCCTGCTCGGTCAGCACCTCGTGGATCCAGCCCTGGTGATGCCACAGTCTAATGTCCCATGAGACACAGAGGGACTGGCACTTCAAATGGATTTAAATCAGTCCCACTGTCCCCAGTGCCCAGGGATGTGTGTCCCCATGGCGTGGCTGTGGTCACATCAGCGTGGCACAGGGGACGAGGGGCACCAGCTGCCTGTCCCCACTGCCTCGAGCTGGGGGCACGGAGGGTCCATTCCTGCCTTTTGAGGTCACGGAGACCTCCAGCTCCATCCTGCACCGCAGCCAGCGCTCCCTGCCCAGGGCTGTGAGGCCGTGCCATGTCCTTGCCCGCGGGTGCCCGGAGCCGAGGCCAGCACGGATCAGTGCCCACGTCCCTCCCCAGGCAGCCGGCGGTGACGGATCCTGGCAGGGGACAGGAGCGTGTGGATGTGGGCAGGCTCTGGCAGGGCCACGGGCTCAGGAGGCTGTTCCCCGTGCACGCCCCGCCGCTGCCTGGGGACAGCTGGCTCCGAGCTCCATATGCTGGAGGAGATGAGCTTTATCCACCTCCAGCCTCCTCTGGCTGCAGCCCAGGCTCAGGCTGGAGTAGGGATGCTGGGGTCTGGCACAGGATCCCTCCACCTCTCCTTTCCCTCCCTGCAGCTCCGTGGGGCGGGAGCAGACCTGGCTGAGCCCCGGTGGGACACCGGCGTCCTCTGCTTGATCACTTAATCACAAAATCCAGCACGAGTGCGGCACTTGCAGAGCATCATCCACCGCCAGATCTGCACAGGGCCGTGCATCCACCCCCGGCCACTCCGCGGTGACAGCCACCGCCCGTCCCAGCGCCCAGGGGCCACCGACGTGAGCATTTAGGGCCCTTTGGCCAAAGGAGCTCCCGGCGCCGCTGCCCCAGCCCTGCCAGCAGCCCGGATGCTCTCTGGAATTCTCAGCCCTGACAGCAGCCAGAAGGAAGCCGCTGTTTGCCAGGGAGGCAGAGCCTGGCAGGGGCTGCCGGGCTGCAGCCGGTGCCAAGCCGGGGAGCCGCGCCGGGGAACAAGCCCCGGCTCATCCGCAGGGCCGGGGAGAGCCGCGGGTTTGGATGCCGACCCCTGCTGAGCAGGAGCCCGGTGCTTCCTGCTGCGGAGGAGCAGGATCGGTGCTGGGATGTGCGTGCCTGGGCAGCCCCCTTTCCAGTTTGAATTCCCCCATGGATTAGGGGCCAGCTCGGAGCCCCGCTGTCCCAGCCCTCCCTCGGCGGGGTCCCTGCGGGGCCGCAGCCAGCGGGTGGCTGTTTGGAGAGGAGAACAATCTCGGCATCAATCCCAGCGGGGAGCGGGGGCGGTGATTTAGGGGACCGGTCACCGCCGGAGCTGATGATGAGCTGCGAATCGAGGGGAGAGAAATCAGGCGGTGACACAAAGTGGCATCTGCTCGCACGGAGTCGCCCGCCCCGGGGAGGGGATAAATCCCTGTCGGCACGTTCCTGCTCTCCGGAGAGATGGATTTGGAAGGGAGGCAGAGGCTTGGGTGTGAGTTACTGGCTGAGGAGCACTTGTGCCAGCTGGCAGGGGACCCCAAGGATGATGGGACTCCAGTCTGGGACATCAGGGGTGACAGAACTCTGGTGTGGGACCCCAGGGATGACAGGATTCCATCATGGGACCCCAGGGATGCCGTGTCTCCAGTGTGGAACCCCAGAGATTCCAGGTCTCCGGTGTGGGATGCCAGGCCCCCTTTGCACCACGTGGTTCCTCCTCTTCCTCCCAGCCCTTCCACCTTCTTTAACTCTCATTTCCAACCAGCCCAAGACAAGGAAGGAGGAGGAAAAGGAGATTCCGGAGCCCGTGGTTTCATTCCTGCGCGTCTCTTCCCTGCGTGCCAGATGGGCAGAAGGAAATTATCCGTAATTTTTTATCTGGAAGTGCTACAGTGGGGCAGAGTCACCTTCTCCTGGTGTTTCCAGCTCCACGGTGGGGGGCTGGAGATGGGGGGTACCCCCACTCCCAGGCCCCCCATCTCCAGCCCCCTGCCTCAGAAATGGGGTCACAACCAGGGATCCTGCTCCATCCCCTCTTTCCCAAGCCACCCCCCATCCCCGTGCCCTGTCACTCACCTCCCTGAGCCCGACAAATGCTTTACAGGGAGATGATGTATGACTTGCTTGCTCATCTAAGTTTTCCTTTAAATGAGGTTTTTTTTGGAACAGCCTCACAAATCGATCCCCTGTCACCCATCCTCTGCTCCTGCTGTGGGTAATGGCAGGGAAACGGATCCCTGGGTCCTTGGGAGGAGCAGGGGCTCTTCCGTGCATGTGTCCAGAGCCTCTCCGTGCACGTGTGCCGGGGGCTGTGGCACACGTGGCTGCACATCAGGGTTTCGGAGTGTGCACCCTGGCTCGGGCTGTATATCTGGGTGTGCAGAGCTTTATGACAACTGAAATGGAAGAGACAATTGGATGTCAAAACCTATCCCAGGAACCCATTTATACCCACTGACTTTTATGGGATTCCCACTGATTGATTCAAGCACCATAAAACTTTCCACAGCAGCTCCCAGCTCTCCCAGCCTCGGTTCTGTAGGGATGGGGTTGACTCCTCTGCCTGTGTCCAGCATTCCTGGGGGTGCAGCTTCTTCCCAGCTCCTTCTGGGAGAAATTCCATACCAGGGATGCAGGACCTTGCCATCCATCCCTCTGCTGGAGCATCAGGCAGGGTGGGGCTGGAGGCCATGGCTGGATCCTGCACGTTTTCCTTGCGAAAATCCCTCCTCAGCCTCAGTTTTCCATTCCCAGTCGCTTTTTCTCCTCGCAGAGGTGAACTTCACACTCGGCTGACGATCTCCAAGTGACAGCCCTCAGTGCCACCAAGGCAGGAGCTGGGATGCTCCACGCTGTCCCCAGCGGGACAATCCATCACCCTGCACCAGTGCCATGCGGTGCTGGCACTGCCCTCGTGTGCCACGGGCAGTTGGTGGCTCCAGGAAGCCAAAATTCCAGGTGTGGACACAAGTCATCACCCCCAAAGCCCAGCAGGGCTCTGGAATCCTCCAGAGAGTGGGACAGGGACATGGGGCTCTGCTCGCCCAAATCCTCTTTCAGAATTCCCCAAACCCCCATTTTCCCCTTGATTTCCACAAATCCTAATCAGACCCACCCAAACCCCCATTTTTTTCCCCTTTATTCCCCCAAATCCTAAGCAGGCTGCAGAAATGAAACACTTCTGGATAGAAAGGAATGGAATATTTCCAGTTGGAAGGGACCTGCATGGATCACCTCCCCACAGCCCCCCAAACCGGCCTAAGCAGAGGATGTCCAGGGAACCTGTGCCAAGCAAGGCCTCCCCCGAGCTCTCAAAAATAAAATAGTTCCATGTCAGAAAGCTTTAAAAAGAGGAAATGGGAACCATAATGGAAAAGATGAGGAATAAGGAGAAGAAACTGGAATGTTAAATAGAGGAAAAGCAGTGAAATGAAAATTCTGGTGGGGGAAGGATGCGGGGATGTCCCCAGGGAGGGCACGGCAGGGGGCTGCAGCAGGTCACCGGGGTCGCCAGGAGCCATCGGCGGGCGCAGAGCTCGGCACAGCCCGCAGGGCTCCAGCGGCCCCCGCGTGTCCGCGCTGGGGGGGTCTGTCTCGGAGGAAGGTGATGGGGAGCCCTTCCCCAGCACCTCCGGAGCCGTCGGCACGGGTGGGAGCGGCTCAGCCGCCCTCCAGCGCTCTCCTTCCCATGGCTGAGCGCGCTGACCTTTCCCGGCGCTTCCCGGCTTTCCTGCCGGCTGCTGGGTGTGCTGGGAGCTGGGGGGAGGCGGCAGCCGAGCAGCCCCGGCCCCTTCCCTCTTCCCAGCCCCCCTCCCCAGCACCTCCTCACATGGATACCTCCGGGTGTGCGCGGAGAGCTTGGACACAATCAGGGCACGGGAATTACAGCACAGGGACAGGCAGTGGGCGGCTGGCAGAGTGTCCCCAGTGTGTGCCTGTGACAGCACGGAGTGATGGTGGCAGATGAAGGTGACAGGCAGAGTCCAGTCCTCCCAGAGTCTGGAGAGGACGGGGGGCACTGCCAGGACTTCCAGGATTTGGGCTGGGAAGGTTCGGTTCAGGTTCCTGCCACAGTTCCAGGGACGGGGTGACGCAGTGCCCGGCGCGGGGTGCAGCTCTCGCATTGCCGCAGCACTGCCATGGTGTCACCGCTGCATTTTGTGTCACCAAATCATTGCCTTTGTGTCACCATTGTGCCAGCGTTGTGTCACCATTGTGTCACCATCGCATTGCCATTGTGTCACCATCGTGTCACCATTGTGTCACCATCGCATTGCCTTTGTGTCACTGTTGCAGTCCCATTTTGTCACCATTGCACTGCAGCGTTGCCATCGTTGTGTCACTGTTGTGTCACCGTTGCATTGCCATTGTGTCACCACGGCATTACCATGACATTGTTGCTGTGTCACCATTGCATTGCCATTGTGTCACCATCGTGTCACCACTGCACTGCTACTACGCCATCCCTGGAGCACCATCCCCACACGACCCTCCCCCTCCCATCCCTCTCCCATCCCTCTCCCATCCCACTCCCATCCCGCCCTTCCCAGAGCACCCCGGTTTGTCACATTGTCCCCCACCCCGAGCTCTCCTCCTGATGGCTTTTCCCTGTTGCCCCAAATCCTGCTCCCTGTGGGGCTGCTCCATCCCGACCCTGAGCTCGGGAAGCTGAGGGCAGCCCAGTGCATGGCTGAGCTCCCAGTACAGCGCGTCCCGGTGTCCCGGGAAGGGCAGGCACACACCGCTCCCTGCTCCTGCGTGTTCCCACCCCTCGGATAAAAGCGCTGCTCCTGGAATAAAGGATTTCGGAACCTGCTGTGCCTGTGTGGATAGAAACTCATTCGTTTAATAGGCAGCAGTTTGGCTTTGTCATGTTCATTTAGTTTTTAATGACGCACAGTTGTGCCAATATTGATTTTAGCTTATAGGGACTCAAAAAATTTACTATCTGGAATTATCTGATATGTAGCTGTTCCGTCCAGCGGGCAGCAAGATGGATCTTTCCCGGCCTCGCTCCCAGCAAGGTGGTGGCACCAACCAGTTGGGAAGGGTTCCGTGCCATCCCTGTCCCCATCTCATCCATGGTGCAGCCGGGCTGGACCTCATCCAGGGAAACCGAGGCACCAGGGGTGGTTCCCCCAGGTCTTGCCTGCGAGGTTGTGCTGGGAATTTGCTCCAGCTGTGGGATCTTTCCCCCTGAATCCCACAGAGATGTTTGTTGTGGGAAGGAATGTGCTGGGAGAGCGGTGCCAGGGCTTGGACCTGCCCCTTCACCCCCCACCCAAGAGCCTCGTCCTTCGCCAATGCTTAATGAGTCAACAGCTCTCAGGGGTGACAAGAGACAGCAAATCCCATCCACGGCCCCTTGGAAGCAGAATTCCTCAATGGGAGCCAGCCAGAATCCATTTCCTGAGCGTCTCTGCGCTCCCTGGGGTGACAGGGGGTGATGCTCGGGGTGTGGTGACCCCAGGAACACCTGGAGCCCCTGAGGGAGCAGAGCCGAGCTGGCTGGAGCAGCGAATCCAGCAGGATGGGTGAGCTCGGCATGGAGAGGGGGCTGGGCAGGGACCCTCCCCTCCTGCCTGGGTGCCCCCACAGCCCAATCCCAACCCAATTATGGGATAATTCACTTTGAGGTTTGGCTGCTGCTGACGGGATTGATTGAGGAGCTGGTAATTACATCTCCCTAAAAGGCCCCTGGGGCTTTGTGGGAACACGAGTGGGGAAGGGAAAGGCTGATTTTTATGGGGGGACAAGCTTGGGGAGCTGGCCAGAGCCACGTGTCCCCCTCACTGTGTCCTCACTTGTGCCCACTCCCCTGCCAGGCAGGGATCTCCCGCCGCAGCCCAAGCTCGGTGTCATCCATTATGCAGGTCTATAAATATATTATTTACTATTTCCCCGATTTTCACTCATTATTTATCACCTGCAGGCAAGGCTGGAGCCCCCAACCAGGATCCTGTCCCACTGTCAGGGACGGGGCTCCCCCCTCCCCTCGGCGGCAGAGGAGGGAATTGGGAAACCGCAGGCTGGGGGCTCCAGGTACCCCCTGAGCACACCTGGAGGAGTTTCAGCTGCAGGTGGGTTAAATCTCCTGCCTCAGTGCGGAGCAGAGTTGGGATGAGGGTTCTGTGCAGCTGCTCTGGGATGCCCACCCTGTGCCGGGGCAAGGAGATGCTGGAGCCGGCCCTTTCCATGAGGGATGAGCCACGAGCCACGCTCATTGGGGACTGGTAAGGTGGGCTTTGGGCTCTGATGCTTTTGTGGGGTTCTGCTGGCAGGAACTCCGAATTATGGGGTGTGAGGAGTGCCCAGGGCTGCTGTGGGCATCCACAGATCCGTGGGAGCTTCAGGTGGTGATGGTGAGGTCAGGGGTGCTGGGAGAGTGAGAGCACATGTGACATCTCCTAAAAACTGATCTGGTGTCCCCCCAAGTCTTTTTGGGTCTGGATTGTCCTACAAAAACCCCTTCTCTGAGCTTTGGATGTGGGGATCAGGGATGGGGTTACTGCAGACGCTCTGGCTGAGGGGAGCGGGTTTGGGGGGGGGGGGCTCTGGCACCCCCAGCCTGGCCCTGGCTGCTGTGGGGGGGTCAGCAGTGAGCGCCTCGCAAACCTCAGCTCCTGGAAGCGTGTGATTAAGTGAGAGACTTGGATGCAGCCCCCAGCAAACCTGGCTGGTCCCCAGCTGCTGTTCCCAAGGAACGCTCGGAAGGTGGCCTTTAAATGTTAAGAAATCATGTTAAAATGAGCCAGAGCCTTAGTTTAAATTTTTAATCTCCTGATTTAAAAACTCAGCCTTGAGGTCTGGGCTGTTGGTGGGGGCTGATGCTGCTGAGAGGGTGTTTCTGTGCTGGTGGTCTTGGGCTGTGGGGTCAGCTCTGAAACTGCGGGTTGCACCTTTGCCCTCCTGCTGCAGAGTGGAGCCAGCTTTCCCCATGGCTCATCCTGGGGCTTCTCTTGGCTCTTTCCAGCCTGTAGGAAAAGGAAAACTTGGCTTTGCAGAGCGGTGGAGGAGCAGTTTGTGTGTCTGGGGCCGGGGGGGCCCTGGTTCCATGGTTCCAGTATTAGAAACGTTTCTCCCCCCCAGTACCCACAGCCTCAAAGACGCTCTGGAGGAGGATTCAGCAATGTGAGCCCTCAGCTGAGGATGGGAGGGTCTGGAGCAGCAGGAATGGTGTTTCCCCCACCCTCGGCCCCTCTCCCGTGGAGCAGCACACGGGGATCCAGGTGGGAACCCCCACATCCTGCTCGTTATGTGGGAGAGAGGCCCCCCCGCCGGTGGGAGCAGCTCTTGCCTCGCTGCCCTGAGCTCCTCGGGAGCCGCCGGCGCTGCGGGGAGGAGGATAAAAGCTTTGGATGCAGCAAAGGCTCCTTCTCTGCCCGCCTCCCTGGCTGCTGAGATTAGTGCCTTCCACCTTTGCCCGGCACAGGCAGAGGGGAAGGTGAGGAGCTGTCCCGGGGTGCTCAATTAGAGGGGCTTCAGAGCAGGAGAAGCTTTAATGCCAACACCGGGGGGCGTTTTGGGAGTCCGCGGTGGTGCTGTGTGTGCCAAACCCTCGTGTTTGGAGGGGAACCAGGGGTGGTTTGCCTCGGTGAGGATCCCGTGGTCCCCACATCCACCCTTAACCCCCTGCTCCAGTGGTTTGTGGGTTACTTGGGCCCATCTGATGGGTGCAGAGGCGGAGCAGAGCGATGGCAGCTGCGGGCAGGTCTCCCTGCAAAGTCTCTGGCCCTTCGTGGCTTGTTCCCAAAGCTCTCCAAGGACAGAGCCAGATCCTGCTCGGACACAGTGATCCTGCTGTCCCCAGTGCTGGGGAGGTGACGCTGCTCTGCTCTCTGCCAGCTCAGAGCCCCCAGCATCGAGCATGGGCTTGCTGGGGGCTTGAAGGAAGATCTTAATTGTGTTGAGATGCCCCGAACAGCTGATGCTGGGAGAGAGCCCCAGGGCTGGGAAGAGGAGCAGCCCTGGCAGGAAGGAGAGGGCGCGCTCCTGGTGCTGTTCCTTTCCTCGGTATTTTTTTTAACTTATAGAAGATTTAAGATGTCTCTGTTCCGAGCCAGTCTGGAGGCTCCTCGCACAGCTCCCGAGGGCAGCGTGGAGCCCTGTTTGATGCCCTTCAAGGAGAGGCAGCTTCAGCCCTGCCAAAAATGGGTCGTTTGCCTTCGTGTGGCCTTCCAGGGCTGGGGAGGGCCCTCAGGGCCCAGGGAATGAGGTGGCTGTGACTCATCCCAAGCTGCAGCTCTGGGGAGAGGGAATCTGTGCTAAGCCCAGGTTTGAAGGGAGCAGTTGAATGATTGCAGAGGCTGCTCCGGCCTGCAGCGCTACCCCGGATTGACTCTTCCAGCAGAGCTGATGCTTCTGGAGAAAAAAGCCTCTTTCAATCTTAATTACAAAAAAAAAGGTGTTAGGGAGCCTTGCTGCAGCCAGAGTTATCCTCCGTGTTAGAAATGTGCACGTTGTTGCTGGTCTGGATCGCTCTGGCTTCTCCTGCTGCCTGTGGGAGCTTGTTACCCTGCTGTCCGCGAGGCTGCCGAGCCTCCCGGATCCGATTTCTCTTCCCTGCGTCGGTGCTGACAGCCTGTGCTTACATCCATCTCCTCTCCCCTTTGATAGCGCAGAAGGACTGAGCTCCTGGAGTCTCTCACTCACGGGCAGCGCTTCCGACCTCTCCTTGCATTTCCCAGCCCTTTTCCAGGGCGGGGAGCGCGGATGCTGCTCTCCTGCTCAAGGAACAGGGGTGCTGCTGGGAGTCGGTGCCTCCTCTGAGGAGGATGAGGGATGCTGAGGACGGCTGAAACTCTTGGCTGTTGTCCTGCAGCCTTTGGATAATGCTGATGGTCCCCAAAGCTCCTGACAACCCAGCAAAGACTTTTACATTTCAAACAAAGCCTTGATCTTTTTTTGGAACTTGCCTTGGTTCAGACAAGAGTTTTTAATTCAAGCCAAGCTCCGTATTTTGGGTTTGACTTTGATGCGCCCTCTTCAAGCAGGAGGCAAAATAACAGCGTTCACATCCGCAAATAGCCCCGGGGCGGGTTCCTGCTGCCCGCGGCCGGCGGCTCCGTGGGCTCGGCCCCTCCTTGGCCGGGGCTCCGGCCGCAGCTCGGAGATGTGCAGCTGCCGGTGGGGACTGGAGACCCCTGCGCCGGGGTCAGCGATTGAGAGAGGAGCTCAAAAACCCCTTTTAGAGGAGTCTTGGAGAGGCAGGAGCCATGTGATGTGGCTAACGGCGGTGTGTAGGGATGTGCTGTCACGATTCCTGGTGTAATTATAAGTGGTGCTGCCCCAAATTGTAGGCCGAGTTGGGATTCCCGGTAATGTTGCTGGAGGAGGGGGCCAAAACTCAGGGGAGATGGAGAAATGCCCTGTGTGGGGCCAGGGTGACCCAGCAGTGCTGGGGGGACACAGCCTCCTACCTGGGCATCACCTGGAATGTCTTCAGGGACACGGGGTGTGCGGTAATGCGGGGCCACCAGAGCTCGCTGCCCTCTCTGATCCCTGGGATGTGCCAGCGTTGTACGGAGCAGCTCTGGGCTCTTCCACACACGCCTGGAGACAGGTGTGGTGCTACCTGCCGGAACTTGCTCCTGCTTGGAGGGATTTGGGCAGAGGAGAGCTGGCACAGAGCTGGAGGCACCGGGAGGGGGGATGTGCTCTGGTGGGAACATCGATGTGAGATCCAGACTCAATCAGTCTGGGTGACCGTGGGGAACCAGGTACCTGTGCAAGTGGGTAATAAACTACTCACAGCTCGGCAAGATTAATGGTAATAACCATAAATCAGTGCCGGCACCAGGGTCAGACCTGGATTTATGGCCCTGGAGACAGGAATTCCTGTTCTTCATGGAACAAAGCCCTGATCCTGCAGGGGCCTGGGAGCGTGCTGGGTGTTATTGTGGCTGCAGTGTATGCAGAGGTGCCTGAGGAATGGGTCTGAACCCCCGACGGGGACTGAGCTCACCCCTGGCAGGGCAGCCTCTCCCTCTGCTTGTTCCAGCCGGCAGCGGGAAACACCTCCCTGAGGGGTGAGCCAGGATTGCTGCCTCCCACAGCACATTGATCCCATCATCTCGGTTGAGAATGCCAGCCACGGAGCTGATTAATGCCGGGGTGGGCAAGTGCTGGGTTATTGTTCAGTCTCTCTTCAAGAGGTCGATGGGAAATTTGGCAGTAGCTCTCCAAATACGCAACGTGCACACAGGCATTGTCCCCCCAAGGACTGTGCAGGATTTACACGTGAGTGTTACATTGTAGTGGAAATGCACACCGGTGCCCGGGCATTGTCGCACGCAGCTGTATCAATGCCTGTGGGAGAGTGTTCCCTCCGTCCCTGCCCTGGTGTGACCCGCCAGTGCCGGGGCTGGCTCCAGGCTAATCTGCTCATGCTTTCGTTTCACCCTGATCCTTGCAGGTCCCTTGGCTCAGAGTTGCCGTGTGCGTTCAGGAGGCTGATCCAGAATTCCGGATGGGTATTTCCTCCTGTGCAGATGGTGCAGGTCCTTGGGTGTTAATGCTCGGTAGCAGCCGTGACTGAGCTGCTTTCCCCTACCTAATGCAAGGCACTGTGCTATGTGCCAGCAGAAAGCACAGACATCTTTTAAGGATGTGTGATCCTGTTGGGAGCTCTGGGCTTGAGGATTTGCAGGATCAGGCCTGACGTGGTGGTGTGTTGTCAGGGAGGTGCTGCTGGGTCGTCTCTGGGGTTAAAGGTTTTGTTGGGGTTTTTTTTTGAGAAGCCTAAAACGTTTGCTTTGGTAATCCTGTGTCATTGAGTTCTGCCTTAGAGCTACCTGGGGGATGTGCTGTGTCCTCTTCGCAGGGGTCGAGCGCTGATGCTCTGAGGCTGTCGGAGGGACTGGGGCAGCGAGGGGTGGGTTAGGGTGGGAGCTGCAGACAGGAGCCGCCGCTTCTACAGCGGGGGCACCGGGGGCGGGGGGACCCGCCCGCTCCGCACGAATCGGGGGCGGCCGGTGGGGACGCGCCCGCTCCCTCCGCGGCCGCTGGGTAGCGCTCGGGGCCGCGCCGTCTCCCCGCCTCCCCGGCTCGGGCTGCCCCCGGCTCCGCCGAGCCCCGCCGCCGCCGCTCACTCCGCCGCCGCACCGCGCAGGAGGAGCAGCAGCGGCCGAAGCGCCGAGAGGGGTCGGCGCGGCGCCGCCAGTCCGCCCGCCGCGCACCGCCGGCGGCTACGAGCGGGACCCCGCGCCGCCGCCCGCCGCCGCCGCACTTTCCCCTGTTCCCCGCCAGGGACGAACCCTCCCCCTGTCGCCCGGAGCCGCCGAGGAGGGGATGTCCCTAGGCAAAGGCTGAGCGCTGGGGAGGGGCCGCCCCCCGCCCCCAAACTTTTCGCTCGGCCCCGGAGCGGCGGGGACCCGGCCCCCATGGAGCCCGGGCGGGCAGGAGGGGCCGGGGGCGCGGCGCCCTGCGCTTCCCGTCCCCTTCCCTGACGCGGGGCGCAGCGCTCGGGGAGTGGCTCGGCTGCCGGCTCCGCTCCGGATTTGGTGGTCCCGGCTCCGCACGTCCCTGGGGAAGCTGCCGATGGTGGGGAGCTGCCTGCGGACCGCCCCCAGCCCCACGAGGAGCCCTTCACCCCGGCGCCTTCGCCTTCCCCTGAGCAGCGCTGCTGCGGGGGTCCCTGCACCAGAGCCGCCCGGATTATAAAGTCGGGGAAGTTCTCCCCCCGCAACCCCCCCAGCTTGTCTCGGCGGAGCCATGGCCCGGCTCCGGAGCTGGGGGCTGCTCTGCTTCGCCGTGCTCGCCCTGCCCGGCCCCCCGGGAGCCGGCGCCCAAGGTAAGGGGATGCGGGGGGCGGCGGGAGATGGACCACGGAGAGATGGGGGGGTTCCCGCACTGAACCCCTCGACCGAGCCTTCTGCTACCCCCGGCTGGGAGATCGGTGTGCCAGCCGGGGGGTGGGAAGGAGGCGGCTCCGGAGCTCCTGCCGGGGGAAGAGCAGCGTCTGTGATATTCGCAAAGCCTCCCCGGAGCCAGGACTCGGGGCCCGCCGGTGCTGGGCGCAGCGCGGTGTCCGGGGGGGTTCAGGGGAACGAGCAGCATGGCTCTGCTCTGCCTCCCCCTTCCCCATAACTGCCCTCAGGCTGGAGATGGGAGGAACGTGTTGCTCTGAGCATAAGGTAGAGTCTGTGCTGGACCACATTGGGAGGGTGAGCAGCCGCGGGGGGTAGCGTCGCCCATTTCTGCCCCTCCCCGGGGACCCCCGTTGTACCCCAAAACCCGGGGTGCAAGTTCGGGGGATTCCCGGGGAGCAGCTCCTACCCTGATGCTGGTCCATCGACTTCCAGCCGCTGGTATGAGCTGGCAGGGGGCTGGGGGGGTCTGCACCCCCGAGCCCCTGTGGGTGCCTGGGGCTCCCACTGCATCCGAACAACCCTTGGGGGCTGCAGGGCTGCCGGGCAGGGTGAGCCCCTCTCTGCTCCTCGCCCTTGGGGCTCGGGCACAGCACAGGCTGGTTTTAGCTGCTCCGCTACCCCGCAGGGATATAAAAATAGTTTGTGGCCCTTTGGGGTGCAGCTGGGGTTCAGAGAGGCCGGGGGGACCCTGTGGTCCCCTTCCTGGCCATGAGGGTCCCTGCGGGCCCGGAGAGGAGGCTCCCGGCTGGCAGGGCTGCAGCGTGGCTGCCTCTGTCCCTGCGCTTGGACCGAGCAGATCCAGACTGGAAATGGGGGGGGCACAGCTGAGCGCAGAGTCGGGGGTCCTCACCCACGACATTTCTTGCCCTTGTTTGTGGCAGCAAGTGGAGCCAGAAGTCCCTGTGCGCTCCCGTGCTCCCGCTCCCCCTGAGCCTCCCCCAGCACTGCTATAATTTCTCAGTAATTAAGTTCAGAACATAACATCTAAAGCGGCAGTATATTATCCGGGCAGGCCCTGTGTGGGGAGCTCTGAAGGTCTCTTTGATTGATTCACTCCCTTGCCGAGTTTCTCTTCTCCTGGCTGGCGTCTCCGGCTGGCGGGTCCCCTGTGATCCGTTTGTTCCCTGCCTGCGGGACGGGCTCCTGGGGTGACCCAATCTCCTTCCATTTATGCGTAGGGCTCCGGGGGTCTCGCTGTGGGGTGGAAGATGTGGGGCTGCCCGTGCCCCAGCCCTCTGGAGGGGTGGGGAAGGGGCTTTGCTCCGCTCTCCTGGCTCAGGAGCCGAGCTTTGCGGCTCTGGCTCCCTGCGGCGCGCGTCACGTCCTCGCGGGCGCTGTGACATTGCTCGGTGCCCGGCCCCGGCGTGGCAGCGGCCACGAGCGAGCTGGATGTGCTGGAGGGATCATTCCCAAAGCCTGGCACGTGCCCGCCTCCCCTGCTGCGGGTGGCACTGGGGACGCGCCAGCAGGGTCACCTCCCGGCTGCGGTGCCCGTGGGGTGCCGGCGCTCTCCGCTGCATCTCCGCTGGGATGGACAGGGAGCGGGGTGATGGGGCTGGGAACAGCCCGGCACAGGGCTCCAGGCTGCGGTGGGGCAGGCAGGGCTGGCAGTGAGGGGCAGCAGCGCTTTGTGCCGGGGCTATTGATTCTGGCAGCCGAAGAAAATGGGATCATTCGGGAAGGGAAGGAGGAGGCGACAGCGCGAGACCTCCCCGGCTGGGGCGCAGGGGCTGCCCGGGCACGGGGTGAGGCACTTCCATACCTGTGGTTGGTAAAAAAAAGGCCCCTCGCTGCCCGTGAGAGAGGGGATGGAAGTTTAATTACAGCCTGTCTGCGCTGTGTAATTATTAATTACCCGTGGCAAAAAATAACTTATTGATTAGGGGCCTCGCGCTAATTACCCGGAGCCCAATGCGGAGCTGGGGGAAGGCTCAGCCGGCAGCGCTGCCCGGGTGGGAGCTGTCGCAGTGCGACCTGTGCCGGGCCCGGGGGCTGTGCCAGGGCTGGGGGCACAGGCAGCCCACCGCACCAGCAAAGGCCCCTCTGGCTGATGAACAAGGCAATAAAGGGCTCCCCAAGGGCTGGGGGGAGCCTGGGGGTCCCCAGCCCGCTCCTGCTCGCAGTTTGTAGATTTTCTGACACCCAGAGATGTGGTTTCCCCACATCTGCTGCTGGGGGCACGGCCCGGGACCCCCCGTGCAGGCACAGCACCTCTAATGGGATTGAGGAGGCTGCGGCCAGTCCCAGGAGGGATTTGGGAGGCTTAAGGTTCCAGACGGGATTTGGGGCAGGGGCCTGTCGTGGGCAGCTTCCACCAAAGAGGCTTATTAGAGGTGGCAGCGGGGGAGTTCCAGCATCTTCTCTCCCCGTGTGTGGGGCCTGGGCACGTCTGCACACACGATGCCCTGTGGGGCTGGGCGGGAGGGGAACAAGGACAAACCCCTGCCCTTCCTGGGGACGTGGTGCTTGTGCCGGGCTCACACAAGGACTTCGGTGACAAGCGCTGCTGGCTCCTCTGTGCTGATGGCATCAGGGCAGGAGGGGGTGGCTGAGCCCCAGGTTTCCTTCCCTTGCTCGCTTGTCCCTGCCAGCGCTGCCACATTTGCTGGTGGCCTCGTGCAAGGCTCCGGCTCGGGAAGGAGAGTGGCTTTTAGGGGAGAAGAAGGGAAGATTAAAATTTGATGCTGCTTGGGAAGCCATTAGTGCCTGGGCACAGCGATGATGAAATTTTGATGACCTGATAACGGTAAGGGAGGGGGATCCAGTCCGGTCCCAGGCAGGCTGTGTCACTGTGCCCTGTCACTGCGCTGCTCCCCAAAGGTTTGGGGTGCCAGCTGAGGAGGAGAACAGGCAGGATGAGAGCTGCCAGTGGGATGGAGACGGGAGCTCGTACTCACCTCCATCCGGCAGCACCGGTGGTCAGGGAGAGCTGGCGGCGGCTGAGCAGCTCCTGCCCCGGTGCCATCCGGGGACCAGGGTGAGTGACAACGTCGAGTGCTGCTCGTCCCTTAGTGACGGGGACTGGGCTGCGGTGGCATTTCCGCTCAGCGGGAGCACACGCAGGAGCTGGAGGAGAGCGGGAAGGAGGGAGCAAGCGGATGCTCGGCTGCTTGAGAACCTGGGAAAATGCTGATAATTAAACTGGGAGGAGGGAGGCTGGCGGGTGCTGTGACGAGGGGTGACCCTGCCTCCGCCACTCCATGAGCCGTGTCCTTGTCCCCAGCCCGTGCCTGTGGCTGGTTCCTGCCTGGGGATGAGCTCCAGCCACACACACATTACTGTAGGCCCTACACAAACTGGTTTGGGGGTGTTTTGGTGTTTGCAGCAGCGGCACAGGCAGTGCCTGGGGCGAAATGGCCCCGTGGGGCAGGGCCGTGTGGGAGCAGAACCTCCTGGGTGCTGGGTGGGTGGGTGAGCGGAGGGTGCCCTCCCCTCTGAGCCCTCCTTACCGCCCCGAGCTCGTTAGCGAGTGGCTGGCGTGTGGCTGGGTGAGAAACGGCCGGGGAGAAATATGCTGCTGTCAGAGGTGATGTGATTGTGCTAACGAAGGGCGAGCTGAGCCCCCGCCGTGCCCGCGGTTGTGCCAGGGCTGGTGGCTCTGGTGCTCCACCGGTGCCTCCTGGCACTGCGCCTTGGGCTTCCAAAGCACTCGAGGGGATCCAACAGCCCTGGGGGGATCCAGCAGCCCTGTGGAGCTGGGATGGCCCGGGGTGGGGGGCACTGGGGCACTGGGGTGTCCTGGGAGCTGCTCTGCCGGTGCAGTGGAGTGTGGCATGGAGCTGCTGGATAGGACATGGGGCCAGGATCACTCAGATGTGGTGGTGATGCCAGGGACCACACTCATCCCCACGGCTGCTGCTCTGGTTTGGGGTTCCCTCATCCATGGAGGTGGATCCAGCCTCAGGACCTGTTTCTTCACTCCACCCTGCCAGCAGGCAGGAATGTGCTGGCAAGCAGCTCCCTGCTGTGCTGGCCACGCTTGGCATCCCTCACACCCCGGGCATGCTGGCGATGCCACTGGCATGGGCACTGCCCTCAGCACCCTCCATGGGTTTGGGGACCGGCTCTTGGGGTGCATGTCCCACTCCCAGCTTTGGGGGTACGTCCTGCACCCCCCTCCCAGTGCTGCCTCACCTTCCAGCCCCTCTCCGCAGCCTGACTCCCAGCACCTGCCAGTGCCCGGGGCAGGCAGTGGCCCCCTTGGCGGCCCCCTCCCCACCCTCCCCTCGCCCCCAGCCCCGGGGGTGCAGGAATGCCTGCCTGGAAAGCCATGCCGGGCTCGGGTTGCCTGGGAACTGGGAAACCTGATCCCTGGGAACGGGGCCGAGGGCAGGGGACATTCCCGGGCTGCAGCTGGTCCCCGGCCCCCTTTGTCTCTCTGCTCTGATGAGGCCCCCAGGAATGGAGACTTGGGGTGTGGGGGCTCTCGGCCTCGAGCAGGACCATTCCTGGGGACACTGTGACTGGATGCTCTGGGGTGTCACCTTCCCGTGTGGATCAGTGTCACCACCATGGGCTGGGGAAGGGGACCAAGGCCAGGTTGGACAGGGCTTGGAGGAACCTGGTCTGTGCAAGGTGTCCCTGCCCATGGCGGGGGTGGGACAAGATGAGCTTTAAGCCCCTTCCAACCCAAACCATTCTGTGACTCCCTGAAGGCCCTGGGATCAGCTGCTGCTGCCTGCCAGCAGCTGGGCATCCCGGCTGGCCGTGGGATGGCACGGTGGCGATTCCAGGAATGCTGGGGTCCCCTCTGCTGAAGCCACTCTCCCTCCCTGCCAGCCGTCATTGTCCCCACCACCCACCCTGACATGTGGCAGCTTCTGAGCGTGCCAGGGGCTTCCCTCCAGCCCGGGCAGTGGGGGGAAACTGAGGCACAGGGCAGGGGTGGTGGTGGGGACGGTGGCAAGGGGACTGTGGGGCTGGCTGGTGTCCTGCTGCCTGCTGGCGCTGGGTGCAGCGGGAAGGGGACGCAGGCACACGTGAGCTGCTCCTTCAGCTCCCGGGCCTCCCTCCCTGTCTGTGCCGAGGCCCCGGGTGCAGGGAAGCCTTGATGAGTTTGACCATTAGCAGGAGAAGCCGCTGAGCTAATTTTAGCCCTGGTAGCTAATTGCTTTCTGTACTGCTGGGTGAGCCCACAACCTGCAAGTCCTCGGCTGTAACCTTGAGCCCTCCCAGCTCCGTGCACAGCAGCACCAGGGTCCTGCCAGGGCAGGGAGTGGGATGGGAATTCGTCTGTGGGATCACCGGGCCCTGGAGGGACATTGGGGTGTGCAAAGCTGGGAGGGGTTGGGGTGCCTGGCAGGGTCCTGCTGCCCCTGGCTTGGATCGGCGTCCCTTGTGCCTTGTGTGGAATGGGGACAGGTGGTGTGGGAGGACTCTGGCCATCCCCTGGGCCAGCAGGGGTGGCCGTGGGGTGTGGACCCCCCAGTGGTGAGTCTGCTTCGTCAGCTTGGTGAAGGGAAGTGCTGGGTTTGGCCCCCCTTAACTGGGAATTGCTGGATCCAGGGGGCATTTCCCCAGGGCAAGAGTGAAGCTGGGGACACACGTGCTCCCTGTTCCTGCCTTCGGGGATGGAGTTCTTCCCGGGATCCCCAGCTCCTGGCAGTCCATGAAAGGCTGGTTGGGGATGGAGCGGGATGCGGACACGCTGCCGGCTCACGGCCCAGCGTGAGGCCGGGATGGATAGATGGATGGATGGATGGATGGATGGCCGGAGGGGGCTGGGACCGGCGGACACAATAGCTCCGGTTTCAGCACCCCGCCTCCTGCATGCCTGAAAAACAGCTGATGGCCGTGAAGGGGGATGAAATGGGATTAGCTGCTGCTTCCAAAGGGAGCGCGTCCTGCCGAGCCGGACAATGCGCCCGCTGTGCCCCCGCGTCCCGCCACAGCCCTGCCCAGAGGGGCGCGGCGCTGCCTCCTGCCCTGGCTGTCCCCAGGGGGACCTGCCGACCCTCCGGTGCTCCAGCACTGGGTGCCGCACAGGCTCCCGGGGGTGCTGGAGACCCCGGGCTGGCGTGGGAGCTTCTCGGTGCTGCTTCCAGCACCGAGCAGCTCCCAGGGGACCTGTTGGGGCGGCAGGAGCTCGGAGCTGTCCCAGCCCAGCGAGCACTGGGTGCCCAGCCTGGAGGCCCGCAGTGAAAGGGAGAAGCGAACCTCGTGGCACGAGGGGCTTGGCAGGGTTGGCACCTCTGCCCTGGCCCCCCTGGTCGGTGCTGGGGCACGAGGGGGACCCGCGGGGTGTCTCGGGGCGGGAGCCACGCGCGGCCGCAGCTGCGGCGCTGCCGGGGCGTGCGGTGCCGTGCTCGGTGGAGTGAACTGATGTTTATTTTGATAATGAGTTCTCAATGCATTCGCAAACTAATAAAATCAACTCATTAGGGTGGGATGTTTCATTCCGAGCTCTGCCGCCGTCGGGAGAGCCCTCCCCGCCGGCTGAGCACCGGGAAGCGCTCGGCACCCGGCCCCGGCGCGGAGGGAGGTGATGGGTGCCTTCATTGCCTCCTTGTCTCCGCTCTCCTGGCTGGCAGGGTGGGCAGAGGGGCTGTGCAGGGCGGTGGAAGCAAGACGCGTGCGGCGAGCAGGGCACGGAGCTGCCGGAGCCGTTCCCCCGCGGCGCCGGGGGAGTCTCGCTCGCTTGGCTTCTCCCCATAAGCTTCACGTCAGGCTGGAATCGCTGGCGCGGCGTTGGCTGGAAAAGCCCCTCTGGCTGCGAGAGCCACAAGTGTGTGAATAAATGCGATGACCAGAGTTTGCTGCGCTGCTCTGGAAATTCAGGGCTGGCTGGGGGGGAATGCCAGGCTGCCAGTTCTCCCCCCACCCGAGAACAGGGCTGTCTGCGAAGGAAAAGCTTTGGAAAAAAAGCTTTTCCAAGGAAAACTCATGTTTTCTGTCATGCTACAGCTATTTCTGTTTCAAGTGAGCAATGCAATGACTAATTAATACTTAGGAAAAAGGATGTCTGGGCAACACCCCAGTAAGTGGGCGAGTGCCCGGTGCCCGCTGGCTCGCGGCTGTGCCGTGGGGAGGGGGACTCTGGCCACCAGCGCCTTCATCCCGCTTGGCACGGGCAGGGTGGGAGCTGGCAGAGCATTTTCCATCCCGCGGGGCTGGCGACTCGATTGCATCAGTGCCCTGGGAAGGGCTGAGTGGGGTTTTTCTTGTGGTTTCTGTCTCCTGTTTTTCTTTCCCCGCCGGTTTTTCGGTTGGGAAACGCCGCCTCGTTGGGATTCTCTGGGAAGCGGCTGTTGTGTGTCTGTCTGTCCGTCTGCTGAGCATCCTGCGGGGCCGGGGGCAGTGGGACACGGGTGCCCCTGACAGGAGGGACATCTCAGGTGCTGCTGTGGCTCCCGCAGGGCAGGTCTGTGGTGGCTTTGCTTTCCCACCCCCTTACGGCCGCTGTGACCCCAGGAGCTGCCACAGCGCAGGGCTGTGGTGTCCTTCCAGGAATTCCTCGAGGATAAACTCAGCGTGTTCCGTGGGGCCAAACCCAGCCCTGAGCTGTGCTGGCTGCCCCGGGCCTGTGTGTCACTCGGTGGGGTGGGTGACAGGGGATGACCCCCTGGGGACGGGGCCCGGGCTCTTGGGACCCCGACCTCGCTTGGCAGCTGGATGTGGAGCCTGTTCCTGCCAAATCCATGTGGGGAAGCTGTGGTCTCGGCTGGGAAGGGCTAAAGTGCAGGAAGGGGGATGCACTTTGACCCCCTCTCGTGCCTGGGGAGCGTCCGGCTGGTGGCTGGTGGGGGGGGGTCTGGAGGTGGTGTCCGTCGATCCTTCCCTTCCTCAGTGTTTTGGAGCCTCCCCCGGGAAAATCAGCCGCAGGATCCGGCCCCTCTAATAGCGTTGAGTCACTCTCCGGGTGTCCGTGACTCACAGCAGTGACCCAGATACGGCGGAGCTGTGTAATCGCGGGCTTCGGAGGATTTCTGCCGTCGGAAGGAGTTTGCTGGGGAAGGAGTTTTGTCCAGAGCCTGGAGCTTGTTAAACGTCCCCGGCTGAGGACAGGGCTGTGCCTTTTGTGGGGACAGGCTCAGCAGGACAATGTCTGTCTGTGCCACCTGCAGCAGGGCAGCCCTGGGAATGTCCCCTGGGCAGGGGGGGCTCCTGTCCCCTGCCCCAGCAGGATCCTCCCTTTGCTGCAGGTCCCTTCCAGCTCCGGGCAGCTCCACGCGTTTGGGTTTGGAGCTGCGTGCCCTGGGGCCGGGACTGGGATCAGACTCCGGGGTCCATGTGCTCGGAGCCGGGTGCGGGGGTCCGTGGGGGCTGCCCGGTGCCTCGGAGCACAAAGCTCTGCTTGTCGGCCCCCCGGGCTCGGGGCTGGGCACACACAACGGGGCCGTGTGTGTGTGACTGTTTGGGGTTTCCCGGGAGGGAAATGTTGGTTTTTCCAGCGGCAGGGATGGGCAGGCACACAGCCCCGCTCTGTTCCCAGCCACGGGCCTGAATAAATCCCTGTTTCCCGGCCAGGGCTGATGCTTCTCCGTTGGCTCTGGGAGCATTTCAAGCCTTACCTTACCCACGTTGTCACTGGGGTGCACCTGGCTGGGTCCCCGGTGTCACCGGGCTGGGTACTGAGGGCTGTCCCGGGCTGTGCTCCATGGGAGTCCTGAGGGGATAATGCTGGCACAGCCCTGGCTCTGCTGCGGTGGGCAGAGGAGGGTCTGTCACCAGGTTTGGGATCCCTGATGGCCGGGGACATGGGCTGGGAGCTGCTGAGGTGTTGGGGAAGGGATTGCCAGGGTGAGACTGCAGGGGAAGGTGGCGTCAGCTCCCGCACCACTGCTGGGAGAAGGGAGATCCCGAGCCTTTTCCAACACCCCTCGTCCTGGGGGAGCTGAGCTCCCCCCTCCCCCCGTCCCCCATCCCTGGAGGGGTTCACCCGGGCATGGTGAGGCTGCCCACGGCCCGCTGAGCCCGCCAAGAGCCTGGGTTGTGGAAGAGGAGCTTGTTATGGAGCCATCCTGCTTTTAATTAACAAATTAAAATCCTAGTTAACAATCCAGCCCCAGGGCTGTTGGAGGCTGGGAGAAGCTGGAGCGTTTGTTATGGAAACAGCAGTTAATTAACAAATAAATAAATAAGTATGGGCCTGGAGACAGATGTGGGAGGAGGAAGGGGAGATGGCAGCATGGTCAGGGCGTCCCACTGGCCTGGCTGGTGGGATGCAGTGAGGGCGGAGAACATCCATCCATCCATCCATCCATCCATCCATCCGTCCATCCATCCATCCATCCGTTTGTCCTGGGGGATGCCATGGCCCTGCTGGGCATTGCCAGCTCCACTCGGAGCCACTGGGTGCAGGGGGCTCGTGCTGGCAGTGCCAGGGCAGATCTGGCCACATTCTGTGCCGGGGCCACCTTGGCTGGGCTTGGGGCTCCTGGTCTCTGCCTGGGCTTTTCCTGAGCGCCGCTGGCTCCGGGAATCACCCCCCCTGCGGCCTCTCCCCCACCCTGGGCCCGGGAAGCACCGTGGCAGATCTCCAGCAGAGATGGATGAGGTGTGACACTGGCAAAAGTGCTGTGCAGCCCATAGGTGACACCAGTGCCGTGCTGGGGACCGTGGAAGGAGGGGACAATGCCCAGGGGGCATCACTGGGGGGCTGCTCCTGCATCCCTGCGCAGGGACTGCCGTGGTCCCCATCGGTGTCACCTTTGCCCCGGGATAGGGCTGTGTGGGGGATCTGGGGAGTGCTGGGCACTGCCAGGGAGGGGGTGCTGAGGCCGTGGCCCCCCTGGCCGTGCCCTGCAGTGGTCAGCTTGGATTAGCCACAGGGATGTCACCGAGAGCCCCGAGCGGTGCCTGCTGCCAGCGGGGATTATCGCCACGGGTGGCTGGTGGGTGCTGACAGGGCCCTGCGGGGGTTTGGGGTCACTGTGCTGCTCCCTGAGGCGCTGTGGGGTCATTTGGAGGTCTCAGTGCCAGTGCCACGGGCAGGAGTGGCTGTGGGATGTGACCCAGTGCCACGGGCAGGGGTGGCTGTGGGGACCAACGTGGGGATGTGACCCAGGGCCTGTGTGAGGACGTGGGTGGCTGAGGGGATCACCATGGGGACATGAACCCTCTGCCAGCCCACACCGCGGCCCTGCAGGGTTTTTTGTGGGGTGAGGAGGGGGCAGAGCCCACATCCTTCCTGCAGCTTCACCTTTCCAAAGGCTTAAGGGAAGGAAATCAGTTTAAGCTCTGGCTCTGCGAATCCTGCGGTGTCACACGGGCAGGAGCCGGGCTCCGCTGAGCAGCTCCTCCAGCTCCGCGTCTCCCTCAGCCTCCCCCTTAATCCCGTTACGGCACCTCTGCAATCGGCTTACGGCATGTAGGGAACCCCAAATCCCCTCCGAGGGAGGCTCAGGGAGCAGGGCAGCAGTGCCAGAGCTCTGGGTTCTGCCAGGTCCAGCCCGGCTCCTCGCCAGCTCCAGCTCCCCTCCTTTGCCAGCCCTCCCGGGGTCACAGGCACACGTCCTTGCACCCTTAATGGGAGGTGTCCCCACATCCCCAGAGATACCCATGACCCAAAAAACCTTTTTCCCATGTGAGGGAATTGCTGAAGCAGCCGCACAGGGAAGCAGGAGGTTGGATGGAGGTGAGGTGCCCATCTCCAGCCATGTCCCTCCAGCAGGGCAGGAGCCGTGACCTGAGCCCAGGGAACAGCGTGCCCGTGGCCAGCAGCCCCCTCCTGCTGCCCGTGCCCCTTCCCCACGGCAGAGCAGCAGCTCCCAGTGCTGTGAGCAGCCCGGTGGCTCAGTGAGGCATCGGAGCAAGGACGGATGTGCTCCGGCAGCAAGGTCATCGCAGGGCACGTGCTGGTGGCAGACGGCTGGAGGGCACTCGGTGCCAGCCCTTGGAGCCTTCCAGCTTTTCCCTCGCCATGGGAAGGACGGGCACAGCACCTGGCACGGCTCCGGGCTTCGCTGCTGGAGGGATGTGGCCGCTGTGAGATGCTCCCGCATCCCCGAGCGCCGGCAGCCCTTCCCTGCTCCACAAGGGTGGTTTATCCCTGTGATCCCGGTGTGGCTGGAGCCGAGGGAGGGGGACTGTCCGGGCTGCTCTGCCTCGGCTGAAAACCCCCTCAGCTCCTTTTTGGTGGGGCTCCCACTGCAGCCCCCGCTGTCTCCCTGACCATGGTGCTGTGGGGGGGACCCAGCCCGAGCCCCCCGTGCCCGTCTCAGCCCACCAGGGAGGCAGGGCCGCCTCTGCCACGAAGGAAAATCACGTCCAGCACTGGTTTTTCTGCATGGCAAAGGAGGGGGCTGGAATTCGCAGCCCCAGAAGCTGCAGGGCACCGTGTCCGGGCCCCCCTCTGTCCCTGCTGTCTGGGAATTCTGTGGGATTGGGGAACTGGCAGCTCAGAGGGAAGGGCTGGGGCGTGGGTGGGGAGAAGGAAAACCTGGTGGGACAGGGATGGGGAACCAGGCTGGAGGACTGGAGGGACGCTGTTCTCCGGTGGAAACTGGAGCACCGTGAGCTCACAGCTCCAGGAATTGACCCCCCAAAAGCTGCGCCGTGGCCCTGCTGCCTTCCCACACCTCCAGCTCCGGCAGCAGGACTTTCCACCGCGGCTCTCACCGCCTCGGAGCACCGAACCCCTCCTAAATAATTCAGGAAGGCGAGTGCCGTCCGCAGGGGCTGCGGATAAACGCGCTAAATGGCTGAGAAATGGAGCGTGTCCTCCGGGAGCCACCTCTGCGCCGGGTGGCCGGGCCCCTCTCCTCCCTCCCAGCCCAGGTGGCGACTCCGGGCCCGCACAGGTACAGGCGCCGGGGAGGAGGGGACGGAGCGGAGCTGCCGAGGCCACTGGAGCATTGGGAATTGCATTTCACGGCTGGGCAGGCTGGGATACCAACCCGGCCCCGTGCGCCGGGCGCTTGGAGAGGAGATAAGATTTGATTAAGAAGGCTGCTATTAATTTATGGCAAGTACACTCATGGCAGTGGAGAGGTTGCTTTTAATTAATAGCCAGAAGGAGAGTTTTAAAGCTCGTGGTCTCAGTGGGGGGAGAAGGGAGGGAGGGGAAAGCAGGGAAGGAAGGGAACAAAGTAAGTTGGGAGGATTAATGGTCACATCTGCAATTATAAGTCTTTTTCTTAGTAAAAAGGGCAAAAAACCCACATCAAAAGACCTGCCATGGGGGAGGGGGTGTGCGGGGCAGCCGAGCTGATCCCTGGGGATGAAATAGGTGGGACTGTGCGGGTGCCTTTGGCACTGCTCCATGTGGGGAGCGGGGCTGCCCCGTGGCACCGACCCAGCCTGGGGGGACAGCAGGGGACAGCTGGGTGTCCCTGTGGCTGCTCCAGGGCCGGCTCTGCTGCGATCAAGACCGAGGACCAGTGCTGGGATGGATCTCATGGAAGAATTCTTTATTGTGAGGGTGGGCAGGCCCTGGCACAGGGTGCCCAGAGAAGCTGTGGCTGCCCCTGGATCCCTGGCAGTGTCCAAGGCCAGGCTGGATGGGGCTTGGATCACCCTGGGATAGGGCAAGGTGTCCCTGCCCATGGCAGGGGATGGGACTGGATGGGTTGTGATGTCTTTCCCAACCCAAACCACTCTGGGATCCCGTGACTCTGTGGTTTTGGCTTTGGTAGTGATGGGATGAGGAGGATGGAACTGTCCTGTCCTGCTGCCAGCCCTATGGGATCCCCTCGGAGGCTGCAGGGAGTGGCTCACGTTGCCCTGCACCTGCCCGGGTGCTGGGAGGAGGGCGAGCAGGGCGCGGCCAAGGTTCCCAAACCACACTGGCCCGTTCTTGGCTTCATCCTTGGCACCCCCAGGCGGTTCCTGGTCCCCTCGGTCCCCGCCCGGCAGCACTGTCGTGCTCCGCGGCTCCCCAGGTGCCGGCAGCGCTCGGCATTTCAATTCCGTGTTTGCTTTTTATTAAGGGGATGGAGCCGTGTCTCAGGAATACTAATGGCTCCGGCAGCGGCGGAGAGAGCCACTAATCCCCCTGCACCTGCCACCCGCCCGCCGGGGAGCCCGGGAGGGCCCCGCCTGGGGACACCGGGAGCACCGGGGGCCGTGCCGGGGCGTGGCCGCGGCTCTGTGCCCTTGGGGACACCTGTGCCACTGAATCGACCTGGTGGCTTTGCCAGCACCCACTGAAAAATTGGTGCTTCCCAACCGCACCTGGCACCCGACAAGCCGGGAATGGGACTTAGCCAAGGGATGGCTGCTCGAGCACGGACTCGCTTGTCCCCAGGGCCACCGTGTCCCCATCACCCCTTGGGTGGCCAGCATGGATCCCCTGGGGCCACCTCTCCTCACACCCAGCTGGGGCTGTGACCCCACTGGAGTGCTCGGGGACGCTCTGATCCCCCATGGGTGCTGTTTTTGGGGGCCATGGGTGACGTTCCCCCCCTCCCCAGCCCCCCAGATGTGGCGCGGCTGTGGCGGCGCCGGGGAACCGCGCTGCGAATATGTTCCACAAATGAATAATAAAAACAAAGGAAAATTACCCTCTTATTGAAACTCATTTTATGAATAAAACAATTATTCTGGTAATTGAAAAAATGTGTCGTTAAATTAAATGCAGTGGTTCCTATTAAAATTTTAGTGGATTTCTTCTTCTCCTCTGTTTCTTTTCCCCCCTTTTTCCTTGCCTCCCTCCCTCCTGCCTCCGCTGGCGGCTAAAGGCTGGTAATTATAGCGGAGGGTTTCGCTTTCTCTTTATTGTTTTTTAATCTCTTCGTGCTGCGGAGCCAGCGAGAGTCTGATGCCGAAGAGATTTAGCTCCATCTCCCCATGCTGGGGGGGACCGGGGGGGGCCGGGGCGGGAGCTGCTCGGTGGCAATGCCAGGTGGCCGTGCCACTGCTCCTGGAGGGTTGGCATCTTCCTTACTGGGCTGGCATCTTCCTTTCCAGGCTGCCATCCTCCTTTTTGGGTGGTGATGCTCTGGGAAGGATGGGGGAGCCCTGGGAAGCTGTGGGGGCAGCAGGGACGTGGCTCTGTCCCCTCTCTGTGGTCCAGATGGGGTGTGGGCAGTGGAGCGGGCACTTCCCAGGGCTGCACCGACCAGAGAAGGGCTGTTGGGAAGAAGGAAGAGCATGGAGCTGTTTCCCTGAGGCAGGTGCTGGTCCCTGGTGCTGACTGGGCTCTGCTGGGTACCTGGAGCCCGGAGGTGAGGGTGGGCTGGGTTCAGGACATCCCCCTGGTGCCGGTGGGCATCGGCTCCGTCGGGATTCCCGGTGCTCCTGCTGAATCGTGGTAATTAGCAGGAATGGGCGCTGGGCTGGTCACCTCCCGGTGGGTGAGCCGGGGAGTGGATGGATGTCAGCCCTGTCCCTAAAGGGGTGACCCTGTGCTGAGCACGAGCAGAGACAGGGACTGTGTTGTCCCCTGGATGGTGGTGCCAGGCAGGAGGGGACCCGGGTGTCCCACGAGCCGCTGGTGCTCCGGGGGTGGCCGGGGGGACCTGTGGAATTAGATCTCCTGCCCTCATCCCCGTCTCGCCTCTGAGGGGGAAGGGGAAAGGAGGGGGCTGCACCCTCCGTCCCCACCACCCCCCGCCAGCAGCTGCCAGGCAGAGCCGTGCCCTTGGCAGGCATTCCGGGATTCCTCCAGGCTTAAAACTCCCCGTCCCTTCCCATCAAGAGGGATTTGAAGCCGGGGAGAGGGGAGCTTAGTTCCCAGCTCGCCCATTACGGCCGGGAATTAGGATCCATTACGGCTCTTTCGGGAGCCCTGCCCTACATCCGCGCCCGCTCCGGCTCTAACGCCCCGCCGGCCCTGATGTAACTAAAGTGCAGAGGCCACGAGTGTGATCCCATTAGGCGGGATTAGTGCCGTGCCAAGGCCTGGCATTAGATTGCCATCGGCAGGGGAGGGAGACAGCTGGGACCGTCCCTGTCCCCGTCCCCCTTCCCTGTTGCCAGCCCTTGGAATCCCATCCACCGCTGCCGGCAGCTCGGCTCAGCCCCGGGGTCAGCGGTGAGGGCAGGATGGGGACAGAGGGGTTTGGTGGCACTTTTCTTTGCGGAGGGGGCACTGCTGGCGTGGCCTGGCATGGGATGGCGTGGCAGGGGGCCGCACGGGAGCTCCGCACCGTCCCGTGCCGCCGGCAGATGTGCAGATGTTCCCGGAGACGCCCCTCGCTGCCGCCTGTGTTTGGAAAGTGATGAATTTCTGCATCAACTAATTAGCCTCTAATTAGCAAGTGGAGTGTAAACAGTCACAACAGATGGGGGAGAGGCGGAATGAGCAGTAATGACCCTTCGTTTGGGAGGGACGTGGCTGTCACCCACCGGGAACCCTCCCCCTGGGCCCGGGGCTGGGGGAACGGCAGCTCCCATCCGTGCTGGCTCTGTGGTGACGTGGTGGGAGCTCCATGAGCCTGGATTTGGTGATGCCATGGCCTGTCAGGGATGGTGGGAGAGAGGAGCTGTCCCCAGGGAGCAGAGCTGGGATGGCTGGTGCAGCTGGAGAGGGAAACTGAGGCCGGGGGGTTGCAGAAGGGGCTGGGGATGAGGGGGACAGGGCCGCTCAGCTCTGGGGCCCCCCACTCTTCTCCCCTCCAAGAGCTGCTGTGGGCATCCCCTGGGAACAGCAGGAACACCTGGTCTTGTCCCTGGAGTCCTCTCTGGAGACCTCGGAATTAACGAACCACGTTCCCCTCCCTGGATCCCTCCTCTCCTCCAGCCGCCCCTGGCACTGGGTTGGGCTCCTTGGAGGGGCACGGGGCTCCCAGGAGGATGAGGAGGATTCCCCTTGAGCTCAGTGCCACCTTCACCCCTCACAGGGGACCCCCAGGACCCCCATCCCCTCTGTCCCCTGCCGTGGCCCGGGTGGGTTTGCCTCTCCGGGGGCACGGGAGGCGCTGGGCGCAAGGCGGCCACCGTGACCTTCGCGGGCGGATCACCACGGAACGATCCGTGTGGAATCAGGAGCCGCCTCTCCTCCTCCTCTGCGCCGTTTTTCACCCCTTAATGCAGAACAGATGGCTCGGGCGCTTCAAAGCGTGATGAGCCTTAGCTGCTTAAAATCAAATCAGGATGGATGCAAGCGGCGGGCGGGCCCGGGGGAAGGTGCGCCGGCAGCACCCTGCTTCCCAAACCCTTCCCAAACCCTTCCCAAATGCTTCCCAAACGCCTCCCAGGCGCCTCCAGGACACCTCCCAGGTGCCTCCCAGACACGAGGTGCTGGCTGGGCGCGTGGGGTGCACTGGGCACGCCAGGTCTCAGTCCCACTGTGCCATCGGAGCGCTCGGCTGGACCCCGGCAGCACAGCCCATGGGATCAGCATTCCCTGGGGATCAGCCAGTTGTGCCATGCTCGGATCCTCCCTGCAGCTGCCTGACGCCCAGTGGACCCCAGTCTGGTGCACGGCTCATTTACTAGTTTCATGCAGGAGGTGTTTGGATCCAGAGCTGCCATCTGGCTGTGCCACGTCCCCATCTGGGCACTGCTGTAATTCCAAAGTCTCCAGGGTGGCGTGGGCGAAGCCCCGGCCCTGCAGGTCAAGCTCTGCCACGCCGTGCTGGGGACACGTGCGGCCACCCCCGTGCACAGGTGACACAGATCCTGCACTGGGATGTTCCCGTGAGCCCTGTGGCAGCTGTGTCCCCACTCCTGGGGCACCCCGAGGGCTGCAGGGCTGCCGTGAGCTCTCCAGCCAGGGAGCAGCGTGGCCGTGGGTCAGGCCCACAGCAGTGGTGCCAAACCCTACAGCCAGGGCACCGAGCTGCCACTGGGCACCGCTCTGCCCCTGTGACACCCGGCACATGCTGGGCTGCCGTGCCCTGATGCCCCAATGTCCGGATCCATCCCGGATCTGAGGCAGGGGCACCAGGATGAGCGAGGGCTGCCCCTTCCAGCCAGCGCTGCTGAAGGTCAAAGAAGATTAAATTAACGAGCCACAAGCTGCTCCTTCCCTTCCTAACGACTCGCCTGGCGTCCAGACGTGCCCTCCCCTTTGCCAGGCAGGGTGGTGTAAATCCACTGGGCATTCCCATGTGGGTGTGCAGGAGCCAGGGCTGAGGAGGGGGACCCCCAGTGCAGCTCCGGGGGTGTCTCTGAGCTCCCACAAACTCCTGTCACACCCCCAGGGTGGTGGGCACTGCCTCGGTGCCGCTCACGGCGCGGGGATCCACGGCAGGAATTCAGCTCAAGCAGACAAGAAAGCAGAGCCCTACCCCAAAGAAAAAACCCAGAGCTGTGATTGAACGTGCACTTGAAAGCTGCTGGGGAATATGAATGTGCCTTTGAAGTAAAAGGGCTTCCATTTGTTAAGCAGAAAATGGAGCTGTGTGGTTCGATTTATAGTTTTACTTAGCAAATAAAACAGGAGAGGAGTAAGTGGTTCTGCCTCGCTCAGCTCGCAGCCCCTCCGCCCCTTCACCCCCCGAGTTAAAAGCTCGGAGATGCTACAAAGGGAGCCGGGAATAAAGCAAAGAAGCAGCTTAGAGAAACCTGCAGCGGGCTGAGCCCTTGTGGATGGGCTGCTGGAATGGCTCAGGGAGGGACAAGGGACAGGGAAGGGGGCTGGGTGGCCTGGCTGGGGCAGGGCATGGGGAGGTGGCTGCGGGGTGATGGTGATGCCAATGGAATCATGGAATGGTTTGGGTTGGAAGGGACCTGAAAGATCGTTTTGTTCCATCCCCTGCCGAGGGCAGGGACAGCAGTGCTGAGTGTCCATGGGGCTGGCAGGAGGTGGGTCCCTGATCCCTCTCCCTCCTCTCTCCACAGACGATGTCTCCCCGTACTTCAAGACGGAGCCGGTGCGGAGCCAGGTGCACCTGGAGGGGAACCGGCTGGTGCTGACCTGCATGGCCGAGGGCAGCTGGCCCCTCGAGTTCAAGTGGCTGCACAACAGCCGGGAGCTCACCAAGTTCTCCCTGGAATACCGGTGAGTCTGGAAAGGGTGGTCAGTGTCACCATGGGCTGCCCAGGGAAGTTTGGAGTCCCCATCCCTGGAGGTGTCCAAGGAAGGCCTGGAGGTGGCACTCAGGGCTCTGGGCTGGGGACAAGGCGGGGATTGGGCACAGCTGGGATGCGATGACCTTGGAGGTCTTTTCCAGCCTCAGTGATTCTGGGATTCTGAGTCTTCCTGAATATCCAGGACAAATCCTGCCCAGCACATCGGTCCCTGGCAGGTGCCAGTGCCAGGGCTGCCATCCTGGAAGGCGGCACAGCGGCAGCGCTTGGCAGCCCGGGAGCTGCCGGCTCTGTTTGCAGAGCAAACGGGGAGTTTAAGCAGGTCAACATCGGGGAGGAGGTGTTTGCACAAGCGGATTAACACCTTAACACCGGGCTGCGGATCACAGCCCGCCCGTGGCTCCCTGGGAACAGCCGGACCGGGAAGGGGCAAGGCAGGGAGGCGTGAGAGAGTGCCCAGATCCAGCCCTGTGTGCCAACCGATCCTGGCACAGAGCGACTCCAGCCCCTCGGAGATGGCCTGTAAATCAAGGCGGGCACCTCTTGCCATCTCCTCTGAGTGTGTGTGTCATCCTCTCTGTTTTAATCAATAATTCAGGTCGAGACAAGCCGTTCCCCCTTCCCAGGCATCGAATCCAAAGGCTTCGTGTTGCTGTAGCAACGCGGGGCTGCTCCGGGATGCCGGGAACGCAGAGCGAGTGACGTCGTGTGCCGTGCTGGGATCCTGCAGCCCGGGCCGTCCTTGGGGACCTTGGGGACTGTCCCCCACTCAGGCGTGGTGGCTGCAGCTCTGCAATGCCTTCAGAGGGGGCTGGGGGCCCCGTGGGATGCCCTTGTCCCTTGCCACGGTGTGGAAGTTCAGAGACCTGTTGAGCCCCACAATTCCCACAGCTCACTCCTGTCAGGAATGCAGCTCTTTCCCAGGCAGGAGAAATGAGTCAGGACCCTGATCCCCGGCCCTGCTCTGTCCTGGGAGTGGGTTGGGGCGCCTGGGCGTCACCTCCAAACCCAGCATGGGGATTCTGACTTCTTTTCCTGAGTTTCTCCTGGGTTTGGCCCCTGCCTCAGTTTACCCTTCAGTAGGAAAGGGGCCAGCACTGGCGTCTGTGCTCTAGGATGCCCGGCAGCTCCACATCCCTGCATCCCTGCTCCAAGGTGACTGCCCTCCCCCAGAGCCCTCACCCCCCAGCTCCAGCGTCCATCCAGAAAGGATTAAGGCAGGAAGCGAGAAACCAAACAAACAAACACGTGGGGAAAACCCAAACAAACCCAGCGCAGCCAATGGAGCAGAGAAGCCGGCGTGCAAATCCCTGCCGGGCTCCCACAGAACCTGCCAGCATCCCTTGGCTCTGCCTGAGGCTCCGTGGGGATTTAGAGTGTGGAGATGAGGGTTTAGCTGTCTTGCCTGGCACTGGAGGCTGCTGGTGAGAAGGCGAAGGACCAAAATTAGTTATGATGGGCAGAAATTGAATTTTAATAGAGCTGTCGGTGGCGCGGAGCCAGCCCGCTCAGGCAGTGGGAAGGTTGTAATTAAAAGTTAACGAGTTTAGAAACAGAGTAATCCTTGGAGAGGGGAGGGCTGGTGCTGATGGCCGGGGAGGCTCAGGGATGCCCTTGGCCGAGCGGGGTCGGGGATGGCTCTGGGGATGTCGGTGCCGTGGATGAGAGGTTTGGGGTGCACCAGTCCCTCCCAGCTCGGTGCTGCCGTGTGTCCCCCGGTCCGGGGACAGGAGGACGTTCCCCAGAGCCTGGCTGTGCCCATGAGGGTGGCTTTGAAGAGGACGATGTGCTGCGAGGGGCTGTGCCCAGGGACTGGCTGGGCTTGGTGGCATCACCTCGTGGTTCCCAGCCAGGTTTAGTGGCTTCACCTGGTGGTTCCCAGCCAGGGCACTGTGTCTCCAAGCATTTCATCCTCGCCATCCTCACCGCTGCTCCCCACATCCCCTCCTGAGCAGGGCATCCCTCTGGCACTGCTGGCTGCAGTGGCCCTTGTGCATTTCCCCCGTTTTGGGGGGCTGTGGGCAGGGGGTCGCGGTCCCCCCGGCCCCCTCGAGCTGCCCCACTTCATGCTCGCCGGTGGTCGGAGGAGCTCACGCCATGTTTCCAGGGAAGGAGCCGCTCTCCCAGTTTGGCGGCGTTTCCATGGCGACCGCCCTTTCCTTCCCGCAGCGGTTCCGCCGCCACCGGAGCGGCTCTTGGCGTTCGCCGAGGGCCAGGTGGGCAACGGGCTCGGCCGGGCCCTGGGCCCAAGCCGGGCAGGGCCACGGCGGTGCCTCTGCATGGAGCTGATCCCCCGGGAGCATCCCTGGGGAGCACGGCGGGATCACTTGGCTCTGTGAGCGTGTGGAGCCAACCTCCCTGAGGAGCATCCCTGGGGATTAGGTGTGATGAGGGACTGCAGAAGGACTGGGGACCAGCCTGGGGCTGTGTGTTCGTGGAGTTTTTCCCCCCCCCCGGAGCCATCCCTGGGGACTGTGGGAGGTTGGGCACCAGCCTGGCTCTGTGCCTGTGCATGGACCCATCCCCCCGGAGCATCCCTGGGGATGGGAACATCCCAGCTTGGTTCCACGCACACGCAGAGCTGTCTTCCCTCAGGAGCATCCCAGGGGATCGAGCAGGATGAGGGACCCCCGAGGGATTGAGCAGCAGCCTGGCTCTGTGTGTGTGTGGGGGGACATCCTCCCTTGGGAGCATCCCTGGGGACCGTGGGGGGGGATGAGGGATCAGCCCAACTCTGGGTGTGCCCATGGACCCGTGACCCCAGGAGCACCCCTGGGGATGGAATGGGATCAGGGACCACCTGCCTTCCCCTCTCCTTGCTCTCTCCATTCCCTGCCGCTGGCATGGGGTGCAGGAGGACATTTTCCCATGGGATCCCTGCTGCCTCCCGCTTTGGGGACCCCACAGTGATGCCCCTCCAATGCCCCCCGAGGTGACGGCAGGCTGCGTGGCAGAGCTGTGCCCACACGCTCCGATGCCCTGGCCCTGCTGTCCAGGGCCAGCTCTATTTTTCCTTCCAGGATCTCTCCAGTGCCGGGCTCTCCGCGAGCTCTCCGGAGCCGCTCGTACGAGGAATCATAACATGCAAATCAGGCAGCTTGATGTCTTTAATGAAATCCTCGGAAGGAAAGCGCTTCTCTGCTGAATTGAGGATATTTATTTCTCATACACGAAATTTAACATGCAGATTAGTTGGGTCTGGTAATTTATCACATGAGATTGTCCTATTAAGGGCTGCATCGAGTCCTGCTGCCTTCGGAAATTACCTTACACATAGATTACCTCTGGACAGACTCCCATCCGTAGGGATGCATCTTCCAGCTCCTAAATCAGCCCTCGTGCCTCTCCTCATGGCCTCCACAGCTGGTGCAGGAGTCCAGCAGCTACTGAAGGATTCCCCGCCTCCTCTCAAGAGCCCAGATCCCCTTTGCTGCAGCTTGGAAAAGAGTGATTCCATCTCCGACTCCGGCTGGCTTTGCCCCAGCTCCTGCCAGCCAAGCAGGGCTGGCACAGCTGAGCCTCCCAGTGCCACCCTCTGCCAACCCTGGGGTGGGTTTTCCAGCACGTGGTGCCTCTGATCCATCTCCATCTCCTTCCAGGAGCCTTTCTGTGTGGGCTCACCAAGATCTGGGGCAGATTTGGGGCTCTTTCAACCCCTGCTCCTCGCTGGGCTGTTTTGGGGTGTCCCCCAGGGGTGCAGGGACACAACTGGCTGCACACGCAGGACCCCAATGAGACTCTGTGGCCTGGTGAGGATCCCAAATGTTCGATACTCAGAGTTTATCCCCATGTTATGTAAAATACAGAGCCAGGAGCCTCTGAAAATTCAAGACCTAGGGCAAACAGGATGGATCATCCCCAGATTCCTGCTGGAATCTCAACCTGTGCTGTTGCTCACTGTGAGCTCATCCCTGCTCTGGGAGGCCCAGCTCTTTGCCAGCCCAGGTGCGAAGCCCAGCCCTCTGCCTCGGGCAGCTAATTAGCATGCAATGAGTTAATTAATAGGAGCTGAAGAACATTGGAGGGGTTGCATGCAGGCTGGGTGGGAGCCCAGCAGGGCGTTCCTGCTTCTGGTGGCTCCAGCCTGACCTGTATCACCTTTGGCATCACTGCACGAGTGGCAAAGCCCCAGGAGTGCCGGTGAGGAGCTCAGGCAGCATGGGGCGGGTTTTCCTGGGAATGCTTGTGCTGGGAAGGCTCCTGCCTGTCTCTGTGCCTTGTTTGGAATTGGGGGGACACTTGAATGTTGGCGTGAGGAGCCGTGGGCACAGGGCAGCGGTGCCAGTGACCTGCAGCAGTGTCGGGGCTGGCAGGAGGCACGTGGAGGGATGGCAGCGGAGTGAATCTCCTTGCTGGGGTCTCACAGGGGCTCAGGAGCCTCGGCGGAGAGGACAGGGAACTGTCAGGGCAGGACACGCCACCGGAGCTGGGAGGCGGCCGAGCTCGTGGTTAGCAATGCACCAGAGCCCTCCGGATGCCGCAACACGGATCGAGGCTCGCTCCGTCCCTGCTCTGCAGGAAGGAGGCTGATTAATACACGGGCATTAATTATTAAATGGCTGATTGTTCTGGCAGGGCCAATTGAGGCAGCGATTTACGGGGCCGCCGGCACCCGCCCGATTCCCACAGCCGAGGGAAAACACTCTGGGCAGGCGGAGAGGCCACGTGGAGCCAAACGGAGCCCGTTGCAATCGGGATCTAATTGATATCCAATAGCCCAGTTAAGCGGGGCTGATGGAGCACCGGGGGGGTGCTCACAGCCACATCGAGCGCTGGCCCGGCGCAGGGGCCAGGACACGCGCTCGGATGCTTCGAGTCGTTAAAGCTCTGCTAAGTGTGCTTTAATGCTCACTTGACATTTCATTATCCCACAGTAACTATTCAAACACACGTCCCCTCCAGAATTAATTAGTCGTTATACAGGATATTAATCAAAGGGGACTGTGCCAGTGTGCTTCCATCCCAAATCCGATCCAGCTGTTGCTGTTACTGGGCGGCATTGGAAGAACCTCACAGATTTCTGCGCTCTTCTGGCTTTCGATTTGATGGATCAAATCCTTTGGCTGATGCTTTTCCCGGCCCTCCTCCACCCCCTCAATCTAAGAATAATTCGGCAGCGTCAGCCCCACGCTCCTCAGCAACCCTACAATAACAGAGCCACGGCAGCAGCCGGGGCTGGGGCATGGCTGTGCCGGAGCGATGGGAACAATCCTGCGGAACGCGGCAGTGCCGTGCCAGGATCGCACGGTGAGGAGCCGGGCACGCTGCTGTGCCCTGCCCTGCCTCGCCGACGACATCAGGGATGGACGGATGGATGGATGGATGGATGGATGGATAGGTTGTCATTCCCGGCATGCAGCCATCCATCTGTCAGACTGATCCGGTGCCAAAGCTGCTGCTGCAAACCCGCCGGTCCCCCGGCACGGGGCTCCTGCCTCCGGGTCCCCCTCCTGACCCCAGGGCCGAGCGGGACACAGCCGCTTCCTGATGGAGCAGCGTGGGTCAGAGCTCGCTGTGGAAGGGCTTTTCCCCACGGACGATGCCCTGTCAACCTCTGTCTTCACAGAGAAGCCAAACAAACCCCTGGAACAGCAGAGTCAGCAGCGAGGGCTGTGCCGGGAGCTGGGCCAGGCTTTACCTCCGTCCTGGCTGGAGAGGGAGCGAATGGACAAAGCCACCCGGCCGGGGCACCGGGATCGGTCCCAGCTGGAGGAGCTGCTTCCCTGCATGGAACAATGGATCTGGGAGCTCCTGGCCGTGGAGCTGTGGCTGTGGCACAAACTGCGGGGGCTCTGTGGGGTGACATTCACCCCTCCTGCCTGCAGCACATCCCCTCTGAGGGGGTGACAGGAGGGTGACATTGGGGGTGAAATCGATTCCCGTCCCCTTCCAGCCAGGCGTGATGGGGGAAGGAAATCGAATCCGGGCCGTCTTGGATAAAAGCCTCGGTGGAAGGCGAGCGGGAGAGAACAAAGTCTGTGCTGGTTTGGTTGATGACTGCGGGCTGGGCTGCGCCGGGAATTGATTTCCTTTCTCCGGGCTATTTTCAGCTGCTGAGGTGTGTGTGGAAGTGCTGCTGCTTTAATAACTCTTCCAGCTCCCGTGTGTGGGGACCAGACCCCCTTAATTGGATCTGCCAGAGTGTCCTGGGCTGGGGACAAGGCTCCCTGTGCCCGCGGAGGTGTCCTGCCTGTGAGGGACAGGGTGCTGGCAGTGCCGTGCGTTGAAGGTGCTCCCTGTGACCCCAGGGGTGGGGCTGGTTTGGGTGTCTTGGGCTGTGCTGGTGGCTTTGCATCGTCCCTGTCCTGGAATGAGCGTCTGGAGGGGACGTGGCAGCGAGGACACGGCTCTGTTTGGGGACACACGTGTCCCTCTGCTGCTGCGTGTCCATCCACCCATCCGTCCATCGGCGTGCGTGTGTTCGGGAGTCACGGTGTGATTTATTAACGAGGACACCACAAGGAGAGCGGGGCCATTATTCCTGGCGTCTGCAGCCGTTCCTGACAGCTCCGTGGAATTGAAATATCTTATTTAAAGCCTCTGGGGAGCATTTTTAAATATCAGCCGTGACGCTCAAGGACTCGTTCCCAAAGGGCACCCTCCCTCCTCCCGCGGGGACGGGTGACCCCGGCACGCCGCGTGGGTGGGCGGCCGGGTGGGTGTCACAGCGGGTTTGGTGCCAGTCCCGCCGTGCCCGCCCCATCTCCGCGGTGCCGCCGGGCCAGGGGCGAGCCCCGTGTCCCCTGTCACCCTCTCCCGCGCGGGGAGGTGGGTGCGGGGCCCCGCCGCGCTCCCGGCACGGGGAACGCGCTCCTCAGGTCTTATGAAAGTTTAATTTACGCTCAGTTCTCAGAAGAACAAACAAAGCTCTACCGAAAGAGCCCGCGGCGGGTTTTAACGCAAGATTAGATTTTGGGCAAGGAGGGCTGAGCTTGCTTTATTTATTCCCTCTCTGCTTTATCTCGCAGCGCTCCCCGTCGGGGACGGCGACGCTGCAGCGCCTGCCCGGCCCCCGGAGCCTCCCCCGTGTTTTGAGGGGGATGAAACAGGAGCTCCAGGGCTGGGGACTGCCCGGGGAGGTCTGGTGGCAGCAGGGTCCGGCTTGGGGGCCGAGGCGATGCTCGGAGGGTGGGCGAGTGGAGATGTGGTGATTTCCTTTACCTCCTCACCGGCTGCTGGCGCTGGCGGCTGATAAGAGCAGGCGTGGGGGTGATAAGGGGGTTCAGCCGGGATTCATGGGAGCAGTGCCGGACTTGGCCACTCTCAGGTCCAGGCTGAGTGACACCAGCAGGCCACAGTGTCACTGCTGGGGCTGGGGCAGGGGTCGGGACCATGAGTCCCAGGTCCCAGCTCATGGCGATGAGTCACATCCAGCCCCTGGCCTGGGAGGGTGACAGTCCCCAGCTCATGCACAGTGAAAGCACCTCCAGTGTGGGTGGCCACGAGTCTCTGTGTGGCAGTGAGGGACACTGGGGTGTCCCCCCAGCCTGAGCACACATCCATGCCTGCATGGCCGTGCACACCCGCGTAGTGCATGCGCCTCCTTCCTCGGGGAACAGGAGCTCCTGGCACAGCTGCAGTAAATCGGGGGGATGGGCAGGACCTGCAGCCTCTCCGGGGGGCTGTGACAGTGCCACAGATGTCCCCTCACTGCTGATACCCCTCCTGCAGGTACATGATCACCTCGCTGGACCGCACTCACGCCGGCTTCTACCGCTGCATCGTCCGCAACCGCATGGGAGCCCTGCTGCAGCGCCAGACCGAGGTGCAGGTGGCCTGTAAGTGACCGTCCCGCTCCGTGGGGACCGCGTGGGGACACCCAGCTCCCGGCACCGGGGGACAGCTCTGGTGCTGGTGCCACTTGTGGCCAGCACGTGCGAGCCTGGAGCATCCCTGCCAGCGTCCCTGGGGTGATGCTGGCAGGGACATCCAGAGTGTCCCTGGGGTGATGCTGGGAGGGACATCTGGAGAATCCCTGGGCTGGAGCTGGCAGGGATGTCCAGAGGTTTAAGGAGCGAATGAGAGTGCTGTGGCCTGGGATGGTGGCTCTGTCCCCCTAAGGGACCTGCTGCTCTCTGTCACCCCTTGCCTCCGGGACACCCCCAATCCCACGCCCTTAAACACCTCCTGAGGAGCAGTGACAAATCAGGAGGATAATGAGAAATTAATAAGACAGCTGTGCTAACAACTAATGATAATGGCAAAGTCGTTAAAAAAGGATTCTTTACATGTTTTTAATTACAGCAATTAAGGAACTCAATAAAAATCCCCTGTCCCACCCTCCTCCTCTATGCCCCCTGCTTCCCTCAGTCTCCCACAACTGCTGTGTGCTTCCAGCCTGGGAATGCAGGCTGGGATGGAGGCAGCTGTGCCCCACCTTGTCCCCGGAGCCAGGGTCCTGCTGGTTTGCTCCCAGCACTGGGACATTGGATTGGACACGGAGAGAGGCCGGGGAGCCCCAGGACTGGCCCCTTCGTGCTGTGGCTGCAGCCTGTCCATGGTGGGGGACACTCGGACGGGGTCCCTGACCCAGCACACGGGTGGTGGGGCTCCAGGAGCTGGAGGGATGGATCACCAGGAGCAGCCAGTGGGATCTGAGCCACCCCGCATCCCTGAGCCAGCCAAGCCACCCCAGCCGAGGAGGGGGCCAGGAGCAGCCCCTCTGCATCTTCCCCTGGGGAGCCCATCCCACAAAGCCCATCCAGACCCGGGGCTGGCTCCCTGGGTGCACTCCCAGCCTCTCCCCAGCCCCTGTGACGGTTCTCTCCGCTGTTCTGCAGACATGGGGAGCTTCGAGGACAGCGAGACGCAGCAGAGCGTGTCCCACGGGGAGGCCGCCGTCATCCGCGCGCCCCGCATCGCCAGCTTCCCGCAGCCGCAGGTCACCTGGTTCCGGGATGGACGGAAGATCTCCCCCAGCAGCCGCATGTGAGCACCCCCAGGATGCCCCTGGGATCCCCCTGGGACCCCCCCCAGCATCCCCGGGGCTGCATTTCCCATTGTCCCTGCACCGAGGATGTTTAACCAACGTCTGGAGCGCTTTGTGCTAAAACCCAGGGACACACTCGGTGACTAACGGCTCTGTTTGTCACCAGAGGAAGGGATTTCTTAACAAAAAATGAAAACAAGAGGGAGGAGGGCGGCGGAGAGGGTGGGATAGAGCCAAGCATGGCACACACGTGTGTGCCAGGTGTCCCCACAGAGCTGTGGCAGATCCCGGTGCTGCCGGAGCCCTGGCAGCCACAGCCTGCAGGAATTGAATTTGTAACCCCCATTATGCAGGAATTGAACTGGTCTCCTTTCGATTTGCAGAGCGGGATTGAGGAGATAAAACTCCTTTATCTCATATTTAATGGTAAAAAAATATATTCCCCACAGCATTTTATGTTTCCAGCAGATTAGATTGTTCCATTAAATAAAAAATGAAAAAGAAAAAAAAAAGAGAAATCCTAGGAATCTGCACGGTCCCGTGGGCTCTGCTTGGAGACAGGGGTGTGGGGCTTGGTCCCCCCATCCTGGGGCAGGTGGGGGTGCTGGGTGGAGAATGAGGGTCCCGGCTCGATGTCCCCTTTGGCTTGACTCCCACCACCCTCTCCTGCCGCAGAGCCATCACGCTGGAGAACACCCTGGTCATCCTGTCCACGGTGGCCCCGGACGCGGGGCGTTACTACGTGCAGGCGGTCAATGACAAGAACGGGGACAACAAGACGAGCCAGCCCATCACCCTGACCGTGGCCAGTGAGTGTGGGGGGCACTGCCCCCCTCCGCCCCTCCCCAACCTCGCCCCCCAAATTTAATTTGCAGTAAATCTCCTGGGAGGCTCTGGCTTCTGCTGACTGAACAGTTCAGCTGCCTCAGAATTTATTTAGGCGCTCGGGGCTGTGCTGCAGGCGCTGGAGTGTCACAGGCAGAGCTCCTGCTCCAGCCGCATCCGGCTGTGCCCCGGGGATGGGCTGCGGAATGGGGGCTGCAGTGTCACCCCATGGACACCCTCCCCCACCCCTGTCCATGTCCCCCTGTCAGCTCCCACTGCTCTGGAGCTGCCCCTGCCTCGGTGCCACCCCTGCAGCCTCATCCCTCCAGTTCCTCTGGGCCCTCCAGGACTTCCAAGGGTCCCCCAGCCCGTTTGGGTGGTGACAGCCCACCCCATGAGACATGCCCTGATGTGGCACCAGTCCTGTCACACTCTCCCCCATCTCCCCTCCTGCTGCTCCCCTGGGTTAGGATAGGATACCCCTGTCTGTGGCGGGCTCTGCCTGTCTCCCATCCCCATTAATCTGTTTTCCCGTCCCTCGGTGTCCTGGAGCGCCATAAACATCCCGGAGCCCCTGTTTATGGATTCAGCTCTATCAGCAGCTTTCGAGCCGATCGCGTTTTTACAGCGCTTACGTGAGGGTTTTTTATTGTTGCCATCATTTTGCTTTATGGACTCCCTGCTGCCTCCTCCCTGCTGCCACCAGCCTGGTGGCCCTGCCCAGGGGTGCCAGGGCTCCCGCGGGAGGACACGGCTTAGGGACACCTGGGAAGGCACCGTGATGCCACCAGGATGGCATCAGGTCCCTGTCACCTTTGTCTCCTCCAAGCTGAGCAGACGGGGGTGTGGGTGCCCTCTCTGGGGACACCCCAGGGTGGGCAGGGGGTGCTCATGGCTGTCCCTCTGGCCTCCTTCTCCCCAGACGTGGGTGGCCCGGCTGATCCCATCGCACCCACCATCATTGTCCCACCCAAGAACACCAGCGTGGTGGCCGGCACCTCGGAGGTGACCATGGAGTGCGTGGCCAACGCCAGGTGAGCCGTGGGGTGCGGATTCGGATGGGGGATCCCCCTGTTGGCATCGCCCAGCCTCGGGGGTGAGTGCCATCAGATCCTTTCCCACCACACTCCTGGATCCTGCGGGATGGAGGGAGGTGGGATCCTCCAGGGAAGCCGGAGCTGGCTCTTGACTCACCCCTGGCCCCCCCAGGCCGCTGATCAAGCTGCACATCATCTGGAAGAAGGACGGGGCGCCCGTGTCCAGCGGGATCAGCGACTACAGCCGCCGGCTGACCATCCTGCACCCCACCCTGAGCGACAGCGGCTTCTATGAGTGCGAGGCTGTGCTGCGCAGCAGCAGCGTCCCCGCCGTGACTGCCGGCGCCTACCTGTCTGTTCTGGGTGAGCTCCTGCCCGCGGGCACCTCCCTGTCCGTGCTGGGTGAGCTCCTGCCCGCGGGCAGCTCAGACCACGCATGCCATGAGCTGGGGTGGGCTCAGTCCCGGGGCTGGGATGGGAAGTGACAGGCAGGGCACTGGGGGTGTTCCTTGGTCAGTCCAAGGACCATGGCCGGGTTCCCTTGGCAGAGCCCCCGCAGTTTGTCAGGGAGCCAGAGAGGCACATCACAGCCGAGATGGAGAAGGTGGTGGCCATTCCCTGCCAAGCCAAAGGTGAGCTGCTCCCTGGCACCCTCCGTGCGCTGCCGCGACCCCGTGCCTGGCGTGGCTGTCCCCGTGCCTGACGTGGCTGTCCCTGTGCAGGTGTCCCCCCTCCCGAGATGGCCTGGTACAAGGATGCTGCCCTGCTCCACCTGGAGAAGCTGTCCCGCTTCCAGCTGCTGGACGACGGCAGTCTGCAGATCAGCGGGCTGGTCCCCGATGACACCGGAATGTTCCAGTGCTTCGCCCGCAACGCGGCCGGCGAGGTGCAGACCACCACGTACCTGGCCGTGACCAGTAGGTGCCAGCCCCCCTCTGCCCTGGGGTTGCCCTGTCTGGGTGGTGGGCGGGTTGTGCCCCTGGATGAGTCCCACAGGAGGCTCGAGCACCCCAGGAAACTCTTCTGGGTCAGGTCCGGGCTGGGCACAGGGAGGGAATTCAGGGGGGGCTGTGCATCTCTGTGCCCCACAGGCATCGCCCCCAACATCACGCGGGGTCCCCAGGACAGCACGGTGATCGACGGCATGTCCGTCATCCTCAACTGCGAGACCTCGGGGGCTCCGCGCCCGGCCATCACCTGGCAGAAAGGTAAAGGGCTGGGGACAGGCCTGTCCTCCGAGCCTTGGCGTGGACCTCAGTGGCCACCCCGCCGGTGGCCGTGGCACTGACGGGGCTCTGCCGTGTCCCCAGGGGAGCGGGTCCTGGCCAGCGGCTCCGTGCAGCTGCCGCGCTTCACCCTGCTGGAGTCGGGCAGTCTCCTGGTGAGCCCCGCGCACCTGCCCGACGCCGGCACCTACACCTGCCTGGCCACCAACTCCCGCGGTGTGGACGAGGCCTCTGCAGACCTGGTGGTCTGGGGTAAGGGACTCACGGTGGGCCTGCATCACCTGCAGCAGGGAGGGAGGGACCGTGCCCGGCTCCGGGCACCACCCTGGGTGGCGCGGGATGGAGCTCTCCAGGGATGGGCGCTGGGTTTTGTGGGTGCAAACGGGGGCTGTCCCTGCCGGTGCCACCCCCGCAGTGCCGGTGGCTCGTTGTGTCCCCCCCGCAGCAAGGACACGTATCACGGACCCGCCGCAGGACCAGAGCGTCATCAAGGGCACCAAGGCTGTCATGAGCTGCGGGGTCACCCACGACCCCAGCGTGGACGTGAGGTGAGTGGGACACGGCTGGGAGGGTTGGGGGGTCCAGGCACCCCCGGGTTGCCGACCTGGCTGCTGTCACGGCCGTCCTGTGCCTTGGGAGGGAGATGGGGTCCTCCACCACAGCCCTGCGCTGGTGGTCCTGCAGTGCCACCTGGTGCCCTGCGATCGGGAGCCCCTGGTCCCCTCTCCTTGTTGGGGGGCTGCGGGGCACCAGCACACCGGGGTCCTCCTGGCACAGGTACGTCTGGGAGAAGGACGGGGCCGCGCTGGGCCCCGAGAGCGGCCCCCGGGTGCGCCTGGACGAGGCGGGCACCCTGCACATCTCCCAGACCTGGTCGGGTGACATCGGCACCTACACCTGCAAGGTGATCTCGGCCGGGGGCAACGACTCACGCAGTGCCCACCTCCGTGTCCGGTGAGACCCCCCCCTCACCCCGCCGGCACCCCCCGCCTGGGGCTGTGCCCCCTCCCTCCCTCCCTAACCCCCCTGTCCAGGCAGCTCCCCCACGCCCCTGAGAGCCCCGTGGCCGCTCTGAGCCGGCAGGAGAAACGGGCCATCAACCTCACCTGGGCCAAGCCCTTCGACGGCAACAGCCCCCTGCTCCGCTACGTCGTGGAGGTCTCCGAGAACAGTAAGGGGCTGCTCCCACCCCTTCGGCACCGCTGGCACTGGGAGAAGTCCCCAGCGTCACCCTGACACAGGGGATGTTGCGGGGAGTTTGGGGACCCTGGGACTCGTCAGCCGGGGACCCCAGTGTCCTGCAGGTCAGGTCCCCACCCTGCTGTCCACTCTTCCCCCAGACGCACCCTGGACCGTGCTGCTGGCCAGCGTGGACCCCGAGGTGACATCGGTGACAGTGCGGGGCTTGGTCCCCGCTCGCTCCTACCAGTTCCGCCTGTGCGCCGTGAACGACGTGGGCAGGGGACAGTTCAGCAAGGACACGGAGAGGTGAGTCCCAGCCGGGGGTCCCGGGGGGGCTGGTGGCCCTGGGTGCTCACCCTGCCCCGTCCCCTCAGGGTGTCCCTGCCCGAGGAGCCGCCCTCTGCACCGCCCCAGAACGTCATCGCCAGTGGCCGCACCAACCAGTCCATCATGATCCAGTGGCAGCCGCCCCCTGAGAGCCACCAGAATGGGGTCCTCAAGGGCTACATCATCCGGTGGGTGCCAGCGGGGGTGCCCAAGGGTCCCAAACCTGGTGTAGGTGGGGACACTGCAGCTCTGACGGCTCCTGGTCCCCAGGTACTGCCTGGCCGGGCTGCCCGTGGGGTACCAGTTCAAGAACATCACCAACGCCGAGGTCAACAACCTGCTCCTGGAGGACCTCATCATCTGGACCAACTACGAGATCGAGGTGGCCGCCTACAACAGCGCCGGCCTGGGGGTCTACAGCATGAAGGTGACAGAGTGGACCCTGCAGGGAGGTAGGCAGGGGTGGGCAGGGACAATCAGGGCGGGGCAGAGGCTTGGTGGGTGATTTGCCATTGGGGTGATGAGATGGGAGGTAGGAGGATGGGTGAGGAGGTCCCAGGGGGACTGGGATGTGCTGGGCAGGCATGACCCGGGGGCTGGCACCCAGCTGATGGAGGGGACCTCGTGGAGCTGTGCCTGTGAGCTGTCCCTTCATCCTGGCAGTGCCCACGGTGCCTCCGGGGAATGTGCAGGCTGAGGCCACCAACTCCACCACCATCCGCTTCACCTGGAACCCCCCCAGCCCCCAGTTCATCAACGGCATCAACCAGGGCTACAAGGTGAGGGCAATTCCCAAAAATGGGACAGCTTGAGGGGAAAACTTGGTCAGCCTTCACAAACTGTCTTAGCTCCTCCTCGCTGAAATCCCAGATTTTAATTGGATCTCTCCCGACTGTTAAAATAATATTTACTGTTATTTAACACTTGCATGGGCTCGGAGTCTCCCATGCTCTGTAATTAATTCCACATTGCAATTAATTCAAATTTACATTAATGAAATTGAATTAAAACATTAAACTTGTGTCTTAATCCACTCCGAAGAAGTTCGGGAATTTAATTGCCGCTGGATGAGATAACCAGCGTGAGTAGGATATTTAACATTCTTATTAAATGCCACTTAGTATTTTTGATTAGTACTTTTAGGGCCTAATTAGTGTTTAATTAAGTTGCTAGAGGCTATCTTGCACAATACCAATTAAATGCCCAGCCACCCCTCCTGGATGCGGGCGAGGGGGGATCCCGTGCCGTTATCGATGGAGTTAATCACAGCTCCGTAAACAGCGCTGGCACAGGCACCGAGTGCTCCCCGCAACGCTAATTGATCATTAATCAGCACTGAATTAATAAGAGGAGGCCGGAGACGGTGTTTGTGGCACGGATGCGGCGAGGCCGCGGCGCGGGGGATCCCCATCCCGGCTCCTCTCTCCCGCAGCTCATCGCCTGGGAGCCAGAGCACGAGGACGAGGCCACGGTGGTCACGGTGCGGCCCAACTTCCAGGACAGCGTCCACGTGGGCTACGTGGCGGGGCTGCGCAAGTTCGCCGAGTACTTCACCTCGGTGCTGTGCTTCACCACGCCCGGGGATGGCCCGCGCAGCCCCCCCCCCCCAGCTGGTGCGCACCCACGAGGACGGTACGGGGAGGCTCCGACTCCCGCGGGATGGACCCTGCCCGCCCCCCGGCTCCGTCCCGCTGCCGAGCCCCGGGGAGCCCCGTCCAAGGGGAGCCCCCTCCCTGCTCGCTCCTCGCGGGGGTCCCGTGGGTGCCGAGGGCTCCTGCACGTGGGTGCTGAGTCTGGGTGTCTTTGGGCAGTGCCTGGCCCCGTGGGACACCTCAGCTTCAGCGACATCCTGGATACGTCCCTAAAGGTCAGCTGGCAGGAGCCGCTGGAGAAGAACGGAATCCTGACGGGTAAGGGACCACCAGCAGGTGTCGGCTCCATCATCGGTCCCTTGCCCACCCCGCAGCATGTCCCCCTTTCCCTGTCCCATTCCCACTCTGCAGCATCTCCCCTTTGTCCCATTCCCATGCCACAGCATCACTCACGTTTCCTTTTCCTCCCCCACAGCGTGTCCCCTCTGTCCTGTCCTCTTCCCACCCCGCAGCATCTCCCACCTGTCCTGCCCCCCCCCGTCCCCACTCAGCCCCCCGGGGTGGGCGACTGGGGGAGGTGACACAGGGGTGCATTCCAGGGTACCGGATCTCGTGGGAGGAGTACAACCGCACCAACACGCGGGTGACACATTACCTGCCCAACGTCACCCTGGAGTACCGCGTCACCGGCCTCACCGCCCTCACCACCTACACCATCGAGGTGGCCGCCATGACCTCCAAGGGACAGGGACAGGTCTCGTCCTCCACCATCTCCTCAGGGGTCCCCCCAGGTGAGCACGGTGGTGTTGGGGTGCTGGGGGGCTGTGGGCGGTGCTGGGGACAAGCGGCCGGTGCCACCCACCCTGCCCTGTCCCCACAGAGCTCCCCGGTGCCCCTACCAACCTCGGCATCTCCAACATCGGCCCCCGCTCGGTCACAATCCAGTTTCGCCCGGGTTATGATGGCAAAACCTCCATCTCCCGCTGGCAGGTGGAGGCACAGGTACAGGGTGGCTCAGGACGGGGGGTCAGGGGGTGTTTGGGGGGGCAGCTCACTCCACTGCTATCCCACAGGTGGGCCAGAATGGCGAGGCCGAGGAGTGGGGGCTCGTGCACCAACTGGCCAATGAGCCCGACACCCGCTCCATGGAGGTGCCCAACCTGAAGCCCTACACCTACTACAGGCGAGTGCCAGGACGGTGCCTCGGTGTCATCCCTGGGGGAACGGAGCCCTCCTGTCTCCCACCGTGACCCCCCTCATTGTCCTCCCCAGGGGACTGGAGCCCTCTTGCCCCACACCGTGACCCCCTCTCCTCTCTCAGTTTCCGCATGCGGCAGGTGAACATCGTGGGCACCAGTCCCCCCAGCCTGCCCTCCCGGAGGATCCAGACCCTCCAAGCCCCCCCGGACATGGCCCCTGCCAATGTCACCCTGAGGACGGCCAGCGAGACCAGCCTGTGGCTGCGCTGGATGGTGAGGGGGGACAGGGGGTCTGTGCCTGCATGGGCTGAAGAGGGACGGAGCTGGGGGTGCTGCGGGACACCACAAGTGACAGCGCCTGTCCCTGCCAGCCCCTCCTGGAGCAGGAGTACAACGGGAACCCCGACTCGGTGGGGTACAGGATCCGATACGCGCGGGCGGATGGGCGGGGGCAGCCGGTGCTCCACGTGATCCGTGACCGTGTGGAGCGGGAATTCACCATCGAGGACCTGGAGGAGTGGACGGAGTACCGGGTGCAGGTCCAGGCCTTCAACGCCATCGGCTCAGGGCCCTGGAGCCCCTCGGTGCTGGGACGCACGCGGGAGTCAGGTACCGCTGCCCACCTGGGTGCTGGGCACCCACCCTGGCCAATCCGGCCACTGACCCTCTCTCTCACCCCTCTCCAGTCCCCTCCTCCGGCCCCAGCAATATTTCGGCAGTGGCCACCTCCTCCAGCAGCCTGATGGTCCGATGGAGTGACATTCCTGAGGCCGACTGCAACGGGCTCATCCTGGGCTATAAGGTGAGCCCCTGCCCGTGGGAAGCACAACTTTCCCTGGGGGAGTCACCCCGCAGGCTGTGGGGTCCCCAGCTGTGCCACCCTCAGGAGCTGGTGCCCGTCAGTGCCAGCCTGGCCCGGCCGTGTCACACGGGCTGTGTTGCAGGTGCTGTACAAGGAGAAGGGCTCGGAGGCACGTGCCCAGTTCTGGCTGGCGGAGGGCAATGCCTCCCGCAGCACCCAGCTCACCGGGCTGGCCAAGTACACCCTGTACGAGATCCGGGTGCTGGCCTTCACCAGGATCGGCGATGGTGTCCCCAGCCGGCCTCCTGTCCTTGAGAGGACACTGGATGATGGTGGGTGACAGCACCTGGGTGGGCTGGGGGGTCCCCTGGGTGCCTAATCCCATCCTATCCCTGTCCTCTGGGGCGATTCCTCTCCCCCTGACCAGGACACCCAGGGCTCCCATTCTCAGGAGATGGGATCTGGCACTTTTCCCCACTCCCCGGTGACCCCCATCTCTCCCCCTGCAGTGCCCGGGCCCCCCGTGGGGCTCCTCTTTCCTGAAGTGAGGACCACCTTGGTGCGGCTCATCTGGCAGCCGCCGGCAGCACCCAACGGCGTCATCCTGGGTAGGTGGGCAACATCCCAGGCGTGCCGCACTGGGATGCTCTGCAGAGGGATGCAGAGGTCCTGTGGGAGCAGGGATTGGCGTGGGGAAGCGGAGACCAGCTGCCTGGGATCCCCTGAGCATCTTGGAGCCCTCAGGTTTGAAGTTCCTGCTCGGATGTGGGTCCCGGGCTGGGTGTGAGCTCCCCTGTGCGCAGGTTGGGATGGAGGGGGTGGCATGGGGACTGGTCTCCCCTCCCCATCCCCACCACTCTGCTCCCTCCCCTCAGCCTACCAGGTCAGCCACCGCCTGAACACCTCGGCGGTGACCGCGGCCGCCGTGGAGGTGCTGGAGGCCAGCGCCCGGCAGTTCACGGCCACCGGCCTCCAGCCCGAGGCCACCTACCTGTTCCGTGTCACCGCGCAGACCCGCAAGGGCTGGGGCGAGGCGGCCGAAGCCCTGGTGGTCACCACCGAGAAGAGAGGTAAGCACGGGGGGGCCGGCCGGCGGCGGGGGGCTGGCGGTGCCCCCGCAGTGCTCCCAGCCCCTCGCCTCCCCCAGCCCGGCCGCAGCCCCCCGGGAAGCCGCTGGCGCAGCAGGAGGAGGTGCGGGCCCGGAGCGTGCTGCTGTCCTGGGAGCCGGGCAGCGACGGCCTCTCCCCCGTGCGCTACTACACCGTGCAGAGCCGCGAGCTGCCCGACGGCGACTGGGCTCTGCACTCCGCCCCCGTCAGCCACAACGCCACCGCCTTCGTCGTGGACAGGTGAGGGGCTGGGGACACGGTGGGTGATGATGCTTTGGGTGGTTTCCCTGTGCCTCAGTTTCCCCATCTCGCGAGAAGTGCTGGTACAAGGCTGGGAAGCGGTGGCCTGGTGGGAGGGAGGGTGGCTCGGGGGTCACCCGCTGGCTGCCCCGTCCCCATCCCGCTCCGCTCCCTGCAGGCTGAAACCCTTCACCTCCTACAAGTTCCGTGTGAAGGCGACGAACGACATCGGGGACAGCGAGTACAGCGAGGAGTCGGAGTCGCTCACCACCCTGCAGGCGGGTCAGCACCTCCTGGAGCAGGGAGAGGGCGTACCCCCGTGCCCAGGGAACTCCTCCTGTGCCCAGGGCACCCCCCACGCCCTGGGCATCTCCGGAGCCTCACTGCCCCCTTCTCCCCCACAGCCCCCGAGGAGGCTCCCACCATCCTCTCCATCACTCCCCACACCACCACGTCGGTGCTCATCCGCTGGCAGGTACCGTCCCCTCTGCCCTGCCCGGGGACGTGGCACCTCGGGGTGTACTGGGTGGCACCTCGGGGTGCCAGGGAGCCCTGGATCAGAGCAGTCTCTGACTGCCTTCCCTCCCTCCCCTTGCAGCCCCCAGCTGAGGACAAGATCAACGGGATCCTGCTGGGATTCCGGCTGCGGTACCGGGAGCTGGTGTATGACAGCCTGCGGGGCTTCGCCCTGCGCGGCATCGGCCACCCCGGCGCCAGCTGGGCCGAGCTCACCCGTGAGTGCCCACGGACCCCCCAACCCTGGGGACGGCGCCTGGGGTGACCTGGGGGTGACAGGGCCTTTGCAGGGGAGCCCTGGCCTGCCCTGGGGTGAGGGCTGTGTTGGGGTGGGGGCTCAGAGGCGGGAGCTCCCCCCTGCCTGCGCTGACCCCTGCCTGCTCTCCTGCCCAGCCGTCTACGCCGTGCACAACCTCAGCGAGGTGTCCCTCACCCAGTACGAGCTGGACAGTAAGTCACCACTCCGTGTCCCCCACCTCCCTCTGTGTGTCCCCCACTGCCACCCCTGCGTGTCCCTGCACTGTGGGGTGAGCTGGAACCCCTCTGCCTACCCCCTCCAGCTGCTCCTTGGGGACACCCCCTTCTTCCCAACAAGGGGGGCTCTGCCAGGTCCCCCGGGGGTAGCGGGGCCGCCCCATCACCGGGAGGGTCCCACTCACCCTTTTCCCCCCAGACCTGAGCAAGCACCGGCGCTACGAGATCCGGATGAGCGTCTACAACGCTGTGGGCGAGGGGCCCCCCAGCCCCCCCCAGGAGGTGTTCGTGGGGGAAGCGGGTGAGTCCTGGCGGGGGTGCAGGAGGGGGGCTCGGCTGCCCTGGAACCCCACATCGCCCAGACAGGGCAGTGCGTCCCCCGGCTCGGTGCGGTGACCCTGTCCCCTCCCTCGGCACAGTGCCCACCGGAGCGCCCCAGAACGTGGCAGTGCAGGCGGCCACGGCCACGCAGCTGGATGTCACCTGGGAACCGCCCCCCGTGGAGAGCCAGAACGGGGACATCCAGGGCTACAAGGTACCCCCTGGCACCTGGCAGCCGGCACTCGGCCGGGGCTCGGGGACACGGGGGGCTCCGGGGAGGTGCTGAATTCCGGGGGGCGCAGGGTGCGTGGCACTGTGGGTGCTGTGCATGCCTTTGGGGGAGGGATTCTGGGAAGATGCTGCGGATCTCGAGGAGATCCCGGGTGTCCCATCCCGGTGCCGAGCGGCGGCGGGGCAGCAGATGGCGCCGTCGGCCCCGGAATGCGGCCGGGATGCACCGGGATGCAGCCGGGATGTGTCGGGATACAGCTGGGATGTGTCGGGATGTTGTTGGGATGCATTAGGATGCAGCCGGGGTACCCAGCCCCATTCTCCAGACACCTCCTGCTCCCCATCCATTGTGATTCCTCCTGCGTGTCCCCATCCCTCGGGAATCAGGCACGGCTCGAAGGTGATCTCAGCACACTGTGGTGATGCGAGCCATGGCTGATGCCCAGCACAGCCTGCAGCCCTCCTGGAGGAGAGGCTGTTCCGTTCCCTGCGGCACATTCGGAGCCCCAGCCAGGCTGGGACAGGGGCTCAGGAGCCCGGGCAGGGCAGTGTGGGGTGTTTGGGCACAGCGAGGGCTCAGGGAAGGCGAGCTGGGTGGGATCCGTGCCTCACCCAGCTCCCCACGCGCCCTCCCGCAGATCCATTTCTGGGAGGAGCAGCGCCAGAACGAGAGCGCGAGGGTCAAGACCCTTTTCCTGCCCGAGACCGGGGTGAAGCTGAAGAACCTGACGGGCTACACCTCCTACTGGGTCAGCGTGGCCGCCTTCAACGCCGCGGGAGACGGGCCCCGCAGCCCCCCCCCCCCCGTGAAGGCACGGACACAGCAGGCAGGTGGGGCCCGTGGCACGGCTCCCCCCGCACCCCCCTGCCCCTGGGCTCTGTGGGGAGGTCTCTCCATGGGTCCGGCTCCAGGGATTCCCTCCCATCCCGTGATCCCGAGCAGAACATCCCTTGGCTCACCCTGCTGGTGGGTTTGTGGGGTGGGGGCACCCGGGAATGAAGGTTTAAGCTGAGGCTTGAGGGGGATGAAGGTCTTAGGAGGAGAGACAAGGAGAAGGAGACTCATTATTCCCCCGTGGAACCTTTGCTGCAGTGGGAATGGGGCACGGGGGTGTGAGTTGATGACCAGCATTAGGGTGGAGGCAGGGAGAGGGGCCGGCTCATGCTGGGGGTGTCCCCTGGAGCGCTGAGCTGGCCCTGCCGCCCTGTCCCCTCGCAGCCCCCAGTGCCCCCGGCTCCATCCGCTTCAGCGAGCTGACCACCACCTCTGTGAACGTGTCCTGGGAGCCACCACCGCTGCCCAACGGCATCCTCGAGGGCTACAGGCTGGTGTACGAGCCCTGCACGCCCGTGGATGGTGAGGGCATGGCCAGGGGACGTGGGGACGGCTCGGGGGGACCCGTCTCAGCCTCTGTCCCCGCAGGCGTCAGCAAGATCGTGACGGTGGACGTGAAGGGGAACAGCCCGCTGTGGATGAAGGTCAAGGACCTGGCCGAGGGCGTCACGTACCGCTTCCGAATCCGGGCCAAAACTTTCGCCTACGGGCCGGACGTCGAGGCCAACATCACCACGGGGCCCGGGGAAGGTATGGGGGACACGTGGGGGACACGTGGAGTGAGGGGGGAGATGGGCTGGGGGCTGGCACAGCCCTGTGCCAGTTTGTACCCGCTGCCTCCAGCTCTGCCCTGGTCCCCAGGTGCCCCCGGCCCCCCTGGAGAACCCTTCATCTCCCGCTACGGCTCGGCCATCACCATCCACTGGTCCAGTGGGGACCCCGGCCAAGGGCCCATCACCAGATACGTCATCGAGGCCCGGCCCTCAGGTACCGCAGCTGCCTCTGCTCTCCATCCCCACCTCGGGGGTCAGGAGAGGGGGAAACCGAGGCAGGGAGTGCTGGCCTGGGTTGGGGGTTAGGACCCGGTGTCTGGGGGTTGTCCATGTGCTGATCCATGAGGAAAATGCTGCTGAGCAGGGCTGATGGGAAGGGCAGCACCTGGAGGGCCGGTGGTTGGAGGGACATCACCCCTCGCCCTGGGGTGTCCTGCAGAGCCAGCCCTCCCCTCCCAACCCCGTGGTCTCTTCCAGATGAGGGGCTCTGGGACATCCTCATCAAAGACATCCCCAAGGAGGTGACCTCCTACACCTTCAGCATGGACATCCTCAAGCAGGGGGTCAGCTACGACTTCCGTGTCATCGCTGTCAACGACTACGGCTACGGGACCCCCAGCACCCCTTCCCCCTCCGTGTCAGGTGCGTTCCCAGGGAATTCTCTCCCCCTGTGCCAGAGGGAGGGTCCTGGTGTTGCTCTGTTCTCGTGGTCATCACTGGAACCCACTCCTGGCTCCTACAGAGTCCCAAATCCCACTGCCAGCACCCCCTTTCCAAAGCCCTCTGTTATCCCCCTTTCCCATGGATCCAGGCCTCACACAGCTCCCCAAGTGACCCCGTGCTCTGCAGAGGGGTGTCCCCATCCAGGCTGGTCGTCCCCCGTGCCTGTCCCCCTCTGATCCTCCCCGCTGTGCCCCAGCCCAGAAAACCAACCCGTTCTACGAGGAGTGGTGGTTCCTGGTGGTCATCGCCCTGGTGGGGCTCATCTTCATCCTCCTCCTCGTCTTCGTGCTCATCATCCGCGGGCAGAGCAAGAAGTACTCCAAGAAGTCGGACTCAGGTGAGTGAGGGACCGTGGTGGGTGGTGACAGGACCTTCCTGCTCCCATGGGAGCCTCCTGGGGGTCTCCCCCTGCCTTTGGGGTCTGGGTGGGGTGGTGGGAGCCTCCCTTCCTGCCTGCCTTGGGAGCAACTCCTGCAGAGCCCCAGTGCCACCCGGTAGCGATGCTGTGGTGTCCCGGAGAGCACTGGGAGCTCAAGATGAAATGAAGGACTTGTCCCACAGACAGCTGCAGAGGCAGGGCAGCCCCGAGGGCTCGCAGAGGTCACTGGGATTAGCCAAACACGGCTCTGTTTTCTTAGCTCTGTCAAGGGCTCAAATTGTGGGGAAAATCCAGAGCTCCTCGTTAAGCAAACAGCCTGGAGTGGGAGCTGGGGGCACTGGGGCAGGGCACGGCTGGCACCTCCTGGCTGTCCCCAGGCCGTGGTCACTCTGGAACCAGCACAATCCCCCCGGGGCCATCCCCAGCCCCCCGTGCAGGGTCCAGCCCCCCTCGCTGTGCCGTGCTGCCTGGGGAGGGGCTGGGGGAGGCTGAGCATCCCATCCCCCAGGGAACAGCTCCAAGGCGGCCGCTCTGAGCCACGGGGAGATGGTGAGCCTGGATGAGGGCAGCTTCCCCGCCCTGGAGCTCAACAACCGGCGCCTCTCCGTCAAGAATTCCTTCTGCCGGAAGAACGGCATCTACACCCGGTAGGGACCCCCAGCCACAGCCCCCTCCCTGGGTAGGGGGAGCATTTTTTGGCATTCCCCTGCTCCATCATGGGGTGGGGAGGGCGTGGACCCCAAGGGGGTGACCCTGATCTGCCCAGTGTCCCCCCGAAAGGCTGGGGTCCCTGACAGTGGGATCAGGGTTCTGGGGAGGGGGTTGGCACAGCTGAGGGGTGGTCCCTGAGCCGTCCCCAGGGCTCTGCTGGGGTTGTCCCCAAGTGGCCCAGCCCCGAGGGAAGGGGACACACGCTGACCACCCACCTGCCTGTCCCCGAGGTCCCCACCCCGGCCCAGCCCCGGCAGCCTGCACTACTCGGACGAGGACGTGACCAAGTACAACGACCTGATCCCCGCCGAGAGCAGCAGCCTGACCGAGAAACCCTCCGAGGTCTCCGACTCCCAGGTGACCCCCGGGGCTGCACACGGGGACAGGGACCCGGGGCGGGGTGGAGGGTGCTGGGAGCCCTCGCTGAGCATCAGCCCTTTCCTCTGCCCGCCACGAGGCCAGTCCCGGTGCGCGTTTAGGAACAGCGCTGCTGCTCCTGCCCCGTCCCGCTTTGGAGGCAGCAGCATCCCCGTGGCTTCGTGGCACGGAGCCGGAGCAAAGCTGGCGCAGCCCCCGGCCCGTGTGCTGGGGATGTGACACGGCGGGGGGCTGCCGGGGCTGCTGCGGACAGGGCACGGGGGACGGGAGGTCAGCGGGGCTGGGGGCTGTCCCGCTGCCCGGTCGCTGGTGGCAACGTCCGCGGCTCTGCCAACTCCACAAAATGCCACCTTTGTCTTGTCCCGGGGCCACGGGCAGCTGTGGCCGGGCAGGAGCGTGGAGCCCCAGGGACCGTCACCCCCAGGATGGATCCTGGGCGGCATCTGAGAGCCTGACGCCCAGGGAAAGGTCCTGCGGGTCCCTCGGGCTGTCCGCAGCAGGAGGGGACCGTGCCCAGGGGGCCCCCCCGTCGCTGCCCGCACCGGCTGTTTCCTTGGCAGATGCCGGCTCCTCTCGCTGCGGCCCGAGCGGGGCTCGAGTGGCTTTTGAGGAGCTGTGAAGAGCTGCGGGAGCTGGCGCTGGCGCGGGGCAGTTCCCACCGCCCTCAATGGGCCCTTTGTGCGCCGCCGGAGAAGCTGAATCCAATTACCGGCAGAGCCCAAAAACACCCTCCCCGCCAGCCCGGGGGCATCGCGGGCTCGGCAGCGCTCAGGAACCTTTTGTATGAGATTTTATTTTGTTTCAGCAAGAGGCAGAAACCCCCCAGTGATGCTGCAGCCGTCCCAGCCTTTAAATACTTTTGGGATGTGCTCGCCAGCATTCCCAGAAGAGCACTGGGAAAGCACCAGGAAAGCACTGGGAAAGCACCAGGAAAGCACTGGAAATCACAGAACCACTGAGGCTGGAAAAGACCTCTGAGATCATCGAGTCCAAGCTGTGCCCGAGCCCCACCTTGTCCCCAGCCCAGAGCACTGAGTGCCACGTCCAGGCCTTCCCTGGGGACTCCACCACCTCGCTGCGCAGCCCCTTCCGCTGCCTGGCCACCCTTTCCATGAGGAAATTCCTGCTGATGTCCCGAACTCCCCTGGCGTTGCTGGGGGGAGCAGAGCCCGACCCTACTGAGTTTTGGGGCTGGCGGCTGCTGTCCCCACCTCACCACATCCCCCCGTGCTGTTTTTCAGGGCAGCGACAGCGAGTACGAGGTGGACCCGGGGCACCAGAAGGCGCATTCCTTTGTCAACCACTACATCAGCGACCCCACCTACTACAACTCGTGGCGGCGGCAGCAGAAGGGCATCTCCCGGGCACAGGCCTACAGCTACACCGAGAGCGACTCGGGCGAGCCCGACCACACCCCCCTCTCCAACAGCACCTCCACGCAGCAGGGCAGCCTCTTCCGCCCCAAAGCCAGCAGGACTCCCACCCCCCAGACCCCCGGCAACGCCCCCAGCAGCCAGCCCGGGACCCTGTACCGCCCGCCCAGCAGCCTGGCCCCCGGCTCCAGAGCCCCCATCGCTGGGTTTTCCTCTTTCGTTTGATATTTAAACAGAAAGAAAAAAAAAAAACCAGGAGAGAGGGGAAAAAATTAGGAAGGAAAAAAAAAACGAAACAAAAGAAAAGCCCCAAGAAATTAAGAGAAAAGGAAAAAGCAGCGAGGGGGAGAAGAGGAGGAGGAAGGGGAGCAGCCCCAGGCTCCAGGGGTTTTCCGCTTTCTCGGCAGCACCGGAGCTGGATGCCAAGTGCCGTCCCTGGGACTGGGGAGCAAACCCAGGTCCCCTCCTTGGCCAAAGCTTCTGTGTCACGGACCCCTTGGACGAGGTGGGGTGGGGGGCTCGGGGTGCAACGACATCGCCCTTGGCACCCGCCGGGGCTGCCCTGGACCTGCTGCCGGACTCCAGTGGGGGCTGGGGGCTGGGTGAGGGGCTCCTGCCATGCCAAACCCCGGCCCCTCCACCTGTGGCTCCCCCGGACCTGGGGACAAGCGGTGACATGGAGACCCCTGACTGTGGAGGGTGAGAGGAGCTCTGCTGATCTTAAAACCTCTGGACTTGAACCCCCACTCTGGACCCTCACAGCTTTTGGGAGGAGAGGGAAGGATCCCAGGGGACAATTCAATCCTCCCCTCCTTTGTGCCTGGCCCAGCACAGCCCCCCAGGAGAATCCAGGACTGGAACCCCAGGAGAGCCCCAGCGGGGTGCACGTGGTGCTCAGCTTCCCCTGATTTTGCACCTCGGGGGCTCTGGTGAGGACTCGGATGAGGCGATTGGAGCCTCCCCTTGGCACTTCTGCTGGTTTGGGGCTTTTTAATGGGGTTTTGTGCAGAGGCCTGAGGGCACTCGGGGGTGTTGATGCCCAGGGGGCCCGTGGCTGTGGCTGTTTTGGGGGTGTCTGCACAGCACAGCCCCCACAGTGCCTAAGGGTGAGCCAGCACCAGCCCGGCAGGGCCGCGGCGCCCGGGCTGAGCCGAGGGAGATGCCAATAAACAGCCTGAGGTTAAGCATGTCCCCTCTCTGTCCCCGTGCTCTGCCAGAGAAAGGGCCAGTGCGCTGTGTCCGTGTGTCCTGCTGCCCCACTGGGCTTGTGACAGCCCTATGGCACCAGGGAAGGACCTGGGCAAAGGGTGCAGAGGTGCTGGGTAGAGCCCAGAAGGGCGCAGGGAGCTGTGGTGGCCGTGTCCTGCGTGTTCCCATTGCAGTGGGGTCTGGAGCTGCTGGGGAATGGGGTGGTGGGACAGGAGACCCCACTGCACGGGCACTCGGGGCACTGCCAGCAGCAGCCCTGGCACTGGGGATGGCTCCTGGGCTGGTTCACAGCTGCCCTTTCTTGTTCTGCCCTTCAGGCCTGGCAGGAAAATCCAGGTGACGTGTTCAGGTTTCATCACCCGGCACCCCTGGCAGCGAAAGCGGGGGCTGGGGGTGGGGAGGGCTCGGCTGCTGCTGGCGCTGGCAAAGCACCAGCTCCATGCCAGGGGCTGCCCGGGCTGTGGGGTCTGCACAGTCCCTGTCACAGCCCCTGGCAGCCTCTGGAAGCCACGTCCCAGGACCCTCACCCTGGTGTGGGCTGCCAGGGGAGCGTTGTGCAGGTGCTGCATTTGGGGACCCAGTGCTTCAGCTCCCCCTTGGACTGGGAGAACTGGGCTGCAGTGGTGGCCTTGCTGCTGAGCCACAGTCACTGTCTGTCCCCACGCTGGCTCACAGTGTCCCCAGAGCAGAGGGCATTGCTGGTGGGTCACTGCTCTGACCTACTTGGAGCCGGTGCCCAAGGCAGTGCGGCACCCAGGGGTGCCTGTCCCCTCTTGGGAAGCACAGGGAGCCCTGACACCCCGCTCGTGGGGACAGGGACGTGGGACAGAGGGGATTCTGCGTCTGGCTGGACAAATCTTGCTCCTCATGTGCAGCCCAACTCCAGCCCCAGGCGTCCCGGCTTGTGCAAGAGGGACCTTCCTCCCACCGGGGCTGGGACACGGAGCCGGCGGAGCCACGGGGCAGAGCAGGTCTGGGGAGTCGAGCAGCACAGGCGAGTTCCCTGTGCAAGGAATGCTCCCTGTGCAAGGGACACCACGCGTGCAAGGGACATTCCCTGTGCCAGAGATGCTCCTGGTGTCGGGGCTGATCCCTGCGTGAGGGACGGTCCCTGCTGCGAGGGATGTGCCAGCCCCCGTGGTGGGAACAGGGGCATGCAGGTCCTGGATCCCATCTGTGTGGGATCTGTGTGGGATCTCTGGGGCAAAGCAGAGCCCAGGCCCCGCTCGCCTGCCCTGACCCAGCTCGTCCCTGGCTGCCAGGAGGAGCCGGAGGGTGCAGCCGCACCTACGGCAGGTTTGGCGCTGGCGCCGTGCCGGGAGGTGACACCGCCGGCGTGGCTGTGGCCGGAGCGCCGGGGCCCCGCGGCGGCGACGGTGGCAAAGGCGGGAGGAGCCCTTTGAGCCCGCGGTTTCCCACGGCTGAGGGATGCAGCGCCTGAGGAAGCGGGACAGATCCCACATCCCGCCGCGGCAGAGGGTTGGGCCTCTGCTCCCAGGGACGCTGCGCAGGGCACAGGACCCTCTTTGGGCACAGCAGGGATGGGCTGAGTGCCAGTGGCGCCGTGAGAGCTCTTGCTCACCTGTGCTGCCTCAGTTTCCCCACGGAACAGAAGGAGTGGGACCAACCAGGCTCGCAGGGGAAGACTCTGAGCCGGGCCACCTCTCTCCCACCTCCACTTTGAGCCAGCTCTTTCCCAGAGTCCCTCCCCACCATCCCAGCCCTCCAGGTAGGTGTGGGCTGCCCATTCCCGTTCCCGGTGCTCTCCAGGCTGCTCTGTGCTGCAGCGCGAGCTGTGCAGGGCAGGGCGAGCTGTCAGCCCCGATCAGTCCCCGAGGACCAAATCGGCCTTGACGTTTCTCCCGAGCGCTGCTCCCTGGCCTGCGGTTTTCCCAAGGGCAGAGCAGCGCTGGCTGTCAGGGCTGGGAGAGCCAAAGGAGGGCACAGGGGAGATGAGGCACCCCCAGACCTTGCTGGGTGGATGGAGCAGCATTGGAGCAGGAGCTGCTCCCTGGTCCAGGTGTGATGGGGAGATGCTGATGTGCCAAAAATGAGGGTTGTGAGCAGTAAAGCCGGGCTGAAATCTGTGATTTGTTTCAATTTATTTATTTTAGAAGCAGCCCCGCAGCCTGAGCTCTCCCTGTCCTCCAGATATCTCTGGTTCCCTGCCAGCTCCTGGGACAGAGCCAAGTGTGTCATGTCCCCACCTTTCCCTTGCCTTGGGCCTTGGGGACAGGGACAGCCCCTCCTGCCACGCTGGGGGCCAGACGGGACTCGGCGCATCCTCAGAGCCCCAGTGCCCGGGGCACTGCTCTGTGCCAGGGGTGGCAGGAGAGGAGAGCGGCAGCGAGGATGGACCCAGGTCTGTGCCCCCTGTCCCACCCCCCTGGAGGGGTCCCTGTGCCAGGGCAGGGGCTTTCCATGGGCGCCGCAGAAGCCACGCTCCAGGTGGGATCATGGAATCACGGAATGGTTTGGGTTGGAAGGGACATTAAATGTCACCTTGTTCCAGGCTGGAGAGCCAGCTGTCCTGGGAGAGGCCGGGACGGCCGCAGCCCATCCGGGTGATGGTTTCCTGGGGGTCAGCGGGTTGGGGAAGCCCATTCCTTGGCACTGCTGGCCGGGAGAGGGCTCCAGCTGGGAAAGGTGGGAGGCTGCACGGAGAACCTGCCCACGGTAGGCTCCCACCTGCACCCAGCTTGTCCCGGTGCCCAGCTGGGCACCCCTGGGTGCTGAGGTGCTGGTGGGGAGCGGGCAGAGCATCCTGCCAGGATTCGCTGGGTAACTGCTCAGCCTTGGGTGAACGGTGTGGGGAAGGGGCCGAACTCCCTGGCTGTGGGTGGGGGTTACCGGGGAGGTTTCTGGCAGCAGCAAGCGCTGGCCCTGGGGCTGGAGGGATTTGGGGGGAGGCCGTGGGGGCAGTGCTTTGTTCTGGCACCCTGGGGTGTCCGGACAGTGATCCCCAGCACTGGGGCTCAGGGAAAGCTCCCCGCTGGCTCGGCAGCGTCGGCAGACAAAGCTGGCAGGCGCTGGCAGCAGGAGGAGGGGATGGGGCTGCCGGGAACTCGGGCGCTTCTCCCTGCCCTGCTTTTCAAAGTGCTTTTCAAGCCTTTTCTTTTTTTCTTCTCTGCTTTCAAAAGCTGCTGAGAAGCAGCGAAAGGAGCCGGCGATGGCTGAGGAAGGGCGGGAGCGATCCGTGCTCCAGAGCCGCCCAGCACCCCGACCTCGCCTGCCCAGGGCCGGCTGCAGCCGCGGGGCTCTGCGCGGCAGCGAAAGCGGAGGGGGCCCGTCTCTCCCAGGCAGTTTTTCAAGTTGAGTGGGTGCCTGCTCTTCCCAGCCGGAGCCAGGCCAGCCCGCGGGAGCCTTCCCGGCGGCTCCCACCAGCCGGGTGATGTTAATTCCTCCCGACTGCGCTGTCTCAGCCATCTCCACGCTCCCATGACAGCGTCAGGTGAGGCGAGCAGCGCTGCACCGGTGTCCCACCAGCCTCCCAGTACACACTTTGTCTCCGCCTGACTGGGTCGAGCTGCCACTGGGGGCTGGGGCAAACCCTCCTCCTCTTCCTCACCCCACAAAAAACCACTGTTGCATCCAGCAGTGGCTCCCAGGGGCCCCCTGCTCAGCTGCGGGCCCGGGGCTTTGCCTCTGGCCTCAGTTTCCCTGTATGGAAAGCATAATTTGCCAATAAAATGAGCTATGGAAAGGGCCCTGGAGGAAGCAGCAAAGCCCAGGATGGGGACACAGGCATGAGCGGGATGGTGCTGGACACCCGGGCTGGGGGCAGAGGCTGTGCCCTGGGTGCCAATCACGGCATCTCCGCCGTGCCACGCTGGCCCTCGCTGCCCACCGGAGTGCCGGCTCCGCGGTTACACCACTTCCCTTCCCGTGGAGGGAAGTGTCAGCCCCAGACGAGCCACCCCAGGGCCCGGTGCTGCCCACCCAGTGGGCCCTGGGATCGGGGACTGGAGCTCCTTGCACCAGCGACGTGAGAAACCTCCAGACCTCACAGCGTCGTGTCCCAGCACCCCAAGAGCTGCATGACCGGAGCATCCCAGCACCCCACTCGCCACCCCCCTGCCTCCCTCCACAGAGACGCCAGATGCTCCGGAATAGCCAAGAAACGCTGCATTAGGCAGGTTCGGGATAATCTTGGCTCTCCCGCCCCTTTTCTCCCACAAAGGTCTTGTCTTAATCCCCGCGAGCGAGCGGCTGTGCAGCCCGGCACTCTCCCTTTCAGCCCCGTGGCAGTGGGGCTGGGATGATCGTGGAATTCACCGCCAGGGCCGGGGTGGCCATGGATCCATCCCTGGGGCCGTGGAGCCCCGCACCAGCACCAGCACTGGAGGTCTGGGGTGGCCACGGAGCCCCTGCCATCGTGTCCCGGCCACCGCCCATCCAACCCACCCACAGCCTGGAGGGATCCCACGGCCCCCAAAAGGGATCGAGCAGTGGGACTGGCTGGGGACAGGGAGATGGGGGCAGTGGAGGGAGGTGGGTGCAGCCTCGTGGGTGTCACGGTCACGGGTGGAACGGGGGCATCGCTGCTGCCCTGGGGCTGAAGCTGCGTCCTTCTGGCATCTCATTGAATTCTTAATTCCCCTTAATTAGAGTCGGTCACCCACCGCCACCTCAACCCCGCCGCTCTGCCAGGGGTGTGGCCAGCTCCTTGCTCTGCCTCCGGGGACCCCACTCGTGACCCCCGGCGGGAAGGGACCTGTGAGCCCCCACCCCCGCCGGTCCCTTCATCCCCCCGGGAGGTGCCGAGCCCCCGCTCATGCCCCCTCTCGTGTCCCCCCTCCCTTGGGACCCCCCCCGGGCGGGGCCGCGCCGGGGACAAGGCTCCCCCCCCCCGCCCCACTCGGGTTTGAATGGAGGGCGTGGGACCGCCCCGTGACGTAGCGCTGTGCCATTGGCCCGGGCGGGGCGATGATGTCATCGCCGGGGGGGCGCTCCGTTCCGGCGCGGCGCGGCCATGGACCGGCGGCGGCGGCGGCGGGGCCCGGGCGAGCAGGTACGGGGGGGGACACCGGGGGCTCCGGGGGTCGCGGCGGCCCGGTGACACTCGGCTCCGCTCGCCAGGTCCGGCCCGGCTCAGTCCGGCGTGGGGGGAGCCCGCCGCGTTCGGCTGGGCTATTGTCCGGCGGGCGGGCGGGCGGGCGGGGTCCCCTGCGCTGCCGCGCTCCGGTACCGGGCAGAGGGGCGGCCGGGACCCCCCGCCCCATTCCCCGCCGGGCCGTGGGGCCGGTGCGCGGCGCGGGTGGGCGAAGGGGTTAACAGGATGCGGAGCGCTGTTTGCCCAGCGCGGGGCACCGGCCCGGCTCACCCCGCCCCACCGGCGATCGGCGCCCGTTCGCCCGCGGCTCCGCCGAGCCCCGCGCGGTGGTGGCGGCGGCCGGAGCTGGCGGTGGTCGCGGCCGGGGCGGTGGCTGCCCGCGGCCCGTCTCGGGAAGGTGGATCCTCGACGCGCTGGAGCGGGTCCAGCGGCACCCCGGGGCTGGCCGGGGCTGGGCGCCGCCGGGTGCTGAGTCAGAGCCGCCCGAAATCCCCGTCCCGCTCATCCCCCGGTGGCCCCGGACAGGTCTCGGGGTCCCGGCTGACCGCAGCCTGCCCTCCGCCCTGCTGCCCGTCCCCGGGCGGCACACACCGCTGCCACGGGTGCCCCGGAGAGAGGGACCTGCCCGGCTCTGCCAGCCCTGGGCACGGGACTGGTCCCAGACCCGCTCCGGTGCCCGTAGAACTGGGGCTCGGTGGGCAGCGACCGCTCGTGGGGCGCTGGACTCGTCCCACGCCGCCCCGGTTTGACCCCGGCAGCAGCGTGAAGTATAGATGTTTCCAAGCGCCGAATCTATGGATCAGGAAGGCTGTTCCAAAGGGAGTTGGGATCTATAGAGCAGGAGAGCTGTTCTAAAGGGATCGTTAATGGGCTGTGGGGGGAAACTGAGGCACAGCGTGCGATCTCTGCACCCAGGATAGGGCTCGCCCCCGAGCCGGGCACGCAGTAAACAAATCTGTTTTGGACGCAGCTCCCTCGGAAACCGTGGAGCGACTCCAGCTGAGGTTTAGCACCGAGGAGGCTCCGTGTGTTTGGGTCCGGGGGTGCAGAGCGAGCCTCGGCTGAACCCCGATGCCCGGGGCCGCCTCCCGGCTCCGCGCCGCGGGCTGAGCGGCCGCGGGGCTCCCTCCCCGGCCCCCAGCGCCAGCCCCGGCGTTGTGCTGACCGTGCCGGTCGCTCCCTTTGTTCGCTGGGTTTTGTCCTGTGCACAAATAGCCGCCCTGGGCCCCCGAGCCGGCCGGCTGCGGGCTGCGGGCCCCCGGCAGGTAGGGAGCCGTGGCCGCGCTGTGGGAAGTCTGCCTGTTTACTTCCCGTCCACCCCAGCGAAACCGCAGGAATTCGGAGCCCGGCGCAGGTCGGGAGGTCTGTTCAGCCCCGGTATCCTGTCGAGCCCCGGCCAGCCCCTGTTGCGAGAGACAGAGCCAGGGCCAGCGAGGAGATAACATTTCCCCCCGGAAAAGTCCCCTCCTGGCCCTGCAGAGCCGCGGGCTGGTTCGTGGCCCCGGAGCTGGAGGATTTATGGTCCTGTGCGTGTTCTGGCGTGTCCTGCCAATAGTTCCTTGCTGAACTCTGGCTACCTCCTGGCTGCTGGCAGTCCCTCGGGGAGCGCTTCTCTGCTTTTGGCACTGGCGGTGAGTTCCCAGCCTGGCGCTGCTCCGTGTGCCGAGAGCCCTGGCGAGAGCCAAGCTTCTCCTCCCGCCCCGTGTGCCATCATCTCTCCATCCCCCGGCTCTGATGCTCGCTGGCAGTGGCTTTTCCGCTTCCAGAGGCTGCTCCGTGCATCCCGTGGTTGCGCTGCAGCGGCGTCGCGATGCCAGGGACAGGACCAGACCTGTCACCGCGCTGGGGTGGAGGCGGTCACCGGGGCGCCGGGGCTGCCCGCACTGACAGGACCGTCTGCCCCCAGGCCCTGGGAAGACTCGCTGGGGAGCCCGACCGAGGTTGTGACAGCGGCTGGGTCCCCTCCTGGGCCGGCGGTGGCAGGGTGTGATCCGTGCCCTGTCTCCAGCTGCTGTCTGCCGGGCTCCAACATCAAAGGATCAAAGGATCCCCGAGGGGCAGCGCACCCGAAAGTGGGGCTGAGCAGGCGGGGTGGCCTCCCTGGCCCGTGTGCGGGTTCTCCCTGGCCCTGGGCAGCGTGGGGGACCCGACCGGTCCAGCACAGCCCCTGCCCCAGCGCCCAGCAGGGCGGGGAGAGCATCCTCTGATCTCGGGGTGCTGCCTGGGGGCTCTGCATGGCGAAGCCGGGGAGCTCGTTTGGAGCCGGCTGGGCCGGCCAGGATGCTTTCCCAGTTTGGCTTTCCCAGCCTGTGAGCGGGAAGAGCTGGGGGCAGGATGCATGGGAATGTGGCTGGACTTGGCATTTCTCCTGTGTGCACTCATTCACTGGCCTCCTTCTTTGAGCCACTTTCCCTCTGGTCCCTCGGGTGACTGATGCTGAGCGGGATGAGATGAAGAGGACGGAGGGGGGGTCTCATGGGAAGCCTGCACCATCAGGGCACGTGGGCCTGGCCAGGGCTGTCCCAGTTCTGTGCTGGCTGCACTGTCCTACAAGCAGACATTCATTTACAGGGACAGTCGTGTCCCTGGGCTCCTCAGGTTCTCACTCCTCGGAGCCTGTGATCCCAAAGGGCTCAGAGGGCAGGTGGGAAGCAGCACAGGGCTGTCAGTACAAGTTATCCCTCTTGTCCTCGACCCGCGTGTGCAGGTCCTGTCCCCTCCCCTTGTCCCAAAGCCCTGCTGGGGCTTGGCTCTGCTCTGGGCTCGCTGCCCCGGGATGGGCAGCGCTGCCAGGTGCCTGTGAAGTCTCTCGGGTTACCAGCAGCTTCCCCTGGTAGGTGGCTGGAAAGGGAGCGCCAGCGATGCCTCCCTGGCCTGGTTTCCTTTGTGGAAGAGCCGGCAGCGGGAATGTCACAGGATCTGCTCTCCCCGAGCGAGAGGAGGAGAAAAGGGCTCTGTGTCCAGCTCCCCTGGGCCGGGCTGTGTGGGCAGCAGGGTCCATCTGTGCTGCCATCGCCTCTCGGGGCGAGCTGGGAGCGAAACATCGAGGAATGGGGGGAGATTTTGGCTGCAGTGCAGAGGCTCCGTGGGCTGCAGCGTTCAGGGGAGGGGGACACGGTGCTGGTTTGGAGGCTGTGACGGTGATGGAGCACTGCTGGCCCGGCCGGTCCTGCTCCAACCTCCCGGTGGCCCCTTTGCTGCGGCTTGCAAAGTATCTCACAAATGCTGAACTTGGCCCCGAAATCTAAATACGAGGGAGGGACAGTCCCCAGATGGCCTAAATCAGCAGCACGGTTGCCTGGCCCGGCTGGGGAGCTCGCCGGGAGTGTTTGTTTTATGGAAAACCAAAGGCGGGAGGAATGCTGGCCTGGAAGGAGACGCTGGAAAGGGGAAGCGTTCGTGCCATGCACACGCGCCCGGCCGGGCGTGCAGGAGATCCCGGACAGGGAGCAGGGTCCAGCGAGCTGCTCGTCAGCGTTGGGATGGGCTGAGGGGGGAAGGAATTCCCCCGGCTCCTGGTTTGAGGTGCAGGGAAGCGGGTGTGGCTCCTTGGTGGCTTCCCCCAGCTGCTGGGGATGGACTGGGGGCTCCTCCAGCCGGCCCCCCGTGTGCCATCATCCCCCTGGGTGGCCGTCCTGCCGAGGGGGCTCAGGCTGTGCCTCCCTGGGGCGGTGGGATCCCGCACAGGGCTGGTCAGGGAGCGTGGCCATGTGCCAGCAGCGCCGTGCCACGGGGCACTCCCGCCCTGGCCGGGCCCATCCGGGAGCCACGCACGGGAGGGTTGGGCAACGGGACTTTGCCCCAGCGTGGGGCCAGAGTCCATCCTGCCCAGACACAGCCTGCCTGAGGGCCTGCTGCTCCTGTGGGGACAGCGGAGTGTCGCAGGGTGGGTGTGGGAAGGGAAGGGGGGTGGACCCCTGGGCTCGCCTCCAGCTGCACCCTGGGGCCGGGTGGGCACCGGGGGGGACGCGGCCCCCGCCCCGAGGCTCGCTGCGAGGACACACGTCCGGCCCTTCCCCGTGCGTGTCACGGGGCGCGGTGTCGCCGGCGGTGCCCGCAGGGAGGAAGCGGGCGGCCACGAGCTCTTCCTCCCCGGCAGCCTCTGCCGGGACCACCTGGGGCTGCCTGGCGCCACGGGATGCAGGGACACGGTCGCTGTCCTTGTCCCCTCCTGCGTGGCTACGGGCGCCGGGCTGGGCAGGTCGGCTGGTGGCCCCGCGGTGGCCGAGGGAAGAAGGGACGTGCCCCTTCACATTCTGGTCAGCCAGAGCCCTCGTCATTTCTGTCACCTCTGAGTCACAGCGGTGACCATGAGGTGGCCGGGGAGGGTGGGGATGGTCACGCATGGGCTCAGCTCCGAGCAGCAGCACCAGGGAGGGTTCTGGGGGGCTCCAGAGCAGCAGCAAAGCTGTGTCCTCACGTCCCCATCCTGCCAAGAATGAAGGGGTCCCCATCCTGGTCCCTCCGTCCCCCTGCTCGGCTGGCGGTGCCTCCCGGGGGCTCTAGGCCCTCCTCACACACTTCCTGCCGTCTGTTTCCAATTCCTCCTGGCGTCTGCTCCTCCCTGCTTTCTTCCAATTAAAAAAAAAAAAATCCCAGGCATCTTCTCAGCGTGCGGCTCGCAGGGGCTGGAGCTGCCGTGCCCCTCTCCGGCGGGCTGGGGCTGCACGAGCAGGGGACAGAGGGTGCCCTGCATCTCTTTTGGTGCCCACTCACGTGGGGCACAGGGTTAGGGATCATCCTGAGGGATTTCTGTGCCCAGGTCTTTCTCCTGAGGTTCTCTCTGCTCTGGGGATGGGTCTGGGACCTGCTTGTTCAGGGGGTGTGGGGAGCTCGGGGCAGGTCTGAGGACGTGTGCCATGTGGAATGATGCCCTGCATGGGGGCAGTTCCCGGGAGAACCAAGCAGCTGGTGGGCACAGGGTCACAGTTTGCAGCTTGGTGGGGTGAAGTCTGGTGCCCTCCCATGTCCTCGAAGCCTGACCATGTCCCTCCCTCCTCTCTCCTAGGAGTGACCCATCCGTGACGCCGGTGGGGTGCTGGCCGTGGAGCCCCAGCTGTGAGCGCCAGGCACGGGACCCAGCGTGGCACAGCCTCTCCTGGCCGCCACGATGCCGATCCTCAAGCAACTCGTGTCCAACTCTGCGCACTCCAAGCGCCGCTCGCGGGCCGACCTGACGGCCGAGATGATCAGCGCGCCCCTGGGGGACTTCCGCCACACCATGCACGTGGGGCGCGCCGGGGACGCCTTCGGGGACACCTCCTTCCTCACCAGCAAGGCCGGGGAGCCGGTGCCGGAGGTGGGAGAGGAGCCGGGCGCCTCCAAGCCCAGCCTGCTGTCCCGCCGCTTCCGCAGCAGCAAGCGCTCGCAGTCGGTGACGCGCGGGGACCGGCGGGACATGCTGGGCTCGCTGCGGGACTCGGCACTCTTCGTCAAGAACGCCGTGTCCCTGCCCCAGCTCAACGAGAAGGACGTGGACAGGAGCGCGGGGCAGCTGCCCAAGAGCCTCTCTTCCAGCCCCGTGAAGAAGCTGCCTGAGGAGATGAGCCCCGAAGAGCAGCAGCGCCCGAACGGGGCGGCCGCGGGGCCGCTGAGCCCCGGCTTGGACGAGCGCGACTTCGGGGACATCACGGACCTGCCCGTGGTGGTGGCCAAGAGCGGGGCGGGCTTGAAGCACGCTGAGTCCATCATGTCCTTCCACATCGACCTGGGGCCCTCCATGCTCGGGGACGTGCTGAGCATCATGGATAAGGATCAGTGGGAGCAGGATGAAGACCCTGACGCGGAGGAGAGCCGCGAGGAGGAGGAGGAGGGGGAGCCCGCCCCGCCTGGCTCCCCGCTGGTGGCCGTGGCGGCCCCGCCGAGCCAGAGCCCGGCCCGTGGCGCCGGTGGCCGCAGCCCCAGGGACAGCAGTCCGACGTCCAGCTGCACCTCGGGGCCCGAGGAGCGCAGCCCCGTCCCCAGGCCACCGAGCCAGCGGGGGGGGCCCCCGAAACGCCCCGACAAGGAGTTCTCGTTCGCTGACGAAGACGATGACGAGATCCGGGTATAAAGGTGGGCGGCCGAGCCGAGGGCCTGGTTCTCACTGCGGCTGCTTGGACACAGGGCTGAACACCCCAACTGGTGGCACTGGGGAAGACTCGACTCCCGCCTTGTTCCCTCTCTGTGCTGCAGCAGGACAGCGCTCTGCTCCCGGGGCCGGGGGCATTCCTGATGTCTGTCAGACCCCAGAGAGCTCCAGCACTTCCTGGGAGGGGGAAGCAGACTCGATTTCAGTTCTTTCTGCTGGACTTTGGATATTAGCTCCTTTCTCCTGCCCCCCTGCCCATGTAAAGTGATTTAGGATCTGACAAGACGAGCCCTTGGAGTTTTAGCCCCTTTAGTAATATATATATATTTTCCGCCGTACAGTTTTTACTGCTTTCTGATTTGTACTCACCTTTCTCTACTCTCTTTTGGTTTTAACCGAGGGAAGATTTCCTGTGAGGAAGAACTTGGCTCTGGAGCTCAGACGTGGCCCGGGACTATGGGCAGCTCCAGCTTCCTAGGTTTCTTGGGGACTTTCTGCAGACCAAGAGCTTCCCAGTGCTGTGGCGGGTGCTTGCTCCCCATCCCTCGGATGGATGGATGGATCCATCCCAGATGTTTGACCCTCCAACCAGCCCGGGGGTCGCAGGGATGCTCCCAGCCAGCTCCAGGGATGCTGATGGAAGTGTGGGTCTGTCCCCTGTGGGAGGAGCACCTGGAAGCCGCCAGAGCCAGGGAATTCCGGTGTGCCGGTGGTGCCGGGCGGTGCCGGGAGCAGGCAGCTGGGACAGGAGGTTTTATACCGTGTATGTACAAATGCAAGGAATAAAAGGAAATGGTAGTGACCGCAGTGGCCTGAGTTCCTGAGGGGTGACACGGGGGGGGACCTGCTGCCCAAGCAGGACCTGTGTCCCTGTGCTGCCACTGCCCCAGCCCCATCCTGCTGCCTCTGCCTTCGCTGCCCATCCCTGGCCGTGCTGCTGGCCGCGGTTTGGGCACCTGCCGTGGCTGAGCTTTCTCTGCCCGTGGCCTGAGGAAGCGAGAGAGCTCCTGCTGGCCGGATCTGGCTCCGGGCTGGGACCCTCGGGCCAGGCGGCTCCTGCCAAGGGACGGCTCTGCCAGCGCTCCCCTCTCCTCCCCCAGCCTGCTCCCGGCCAGCCGGGGAGGAGGGGACGGTGCTGGGGGGGCAGGACTGGCTGTCCCTGCTCCCATGGGCTGGGGGCCAAGGGGTGCCCCGGGGGTTCCCGGCCCCGTGGGGCTGCCGTGGCCCTGGATGATCCTGGCATAGCGAACAGGGCAGGTCACTCCCATCCCACAGCCAGCTTCCCACAGCTCAGCCACGGGTGAAATAGGGCTCTGCCAGTGCTGGGAATGACTTCCTGCTCCAGCCCCTTGGATAGAGCTGGGCTAAGATGGGGCAAAGTGCCAGGAACAGCCCTACAGCCCTTCCCTGAGCGGGTGGAGAGCATGGAGCACTGGCCAGGCTCTCCTCACTGGAGAGAGGGAACGGTTTATCCCCCCCAACATCTCCCAGCCCTGGGAGGGGCTGGATGCCCCTGTCCTCCCAAATGGATCTCCCTGGTGAAGCCAGGGCAGCGGGCAAATGCTGTGCTACAGTGGGACACAATGGGGTCCTGTCCTGTCACCCCGGGCAGGGGACATTGGGCCATTGTCTGGGACAGGGAGAACAACAGCAGCTGCAGCTGGAGGCTCTGAGCTCACCAGGCCGCCTCTGCCCCGGTCACCGTGCCCCCCTGCCCTCTGCCAGGGTCCCATGTCCCACCCCCGGAGCCAATGGTCCTGGTCGCTGTCACCTGGGAGGTCGCCAGGCAGCTGGGGGACACCTGGCTCCTCTTGTCCCTTAGGGATGCTCTGGCACAAAGCAGCGAGGCTCCGTCCCTGGGGTCTGCCCGCCTCGTTCCCCGGGGCTGTGGGGTGGGGAGAAGCCCTGGGGTGACCCTTCACGGGCCGCCTGCCACTGTCACTTGGCCGTCCTGATCTTTGTGACGCCTGTCGGCTCCAGGCTCGGGCTCGGCAGCGCCGCGGTGCCGCGAGCTGATGGGGCAGAAAGTGTGTGTGGGGCTGCTGAGCACAGCCGGGACGCGGCCCCGCTGCACGGGACAGGGGGCGGCCCTGGAACACCGGGAGGGAGCGAGGACGGGGACGGTCCCACGGGTCCTGGGCTAGTGGGCAGTGACACCAGCACCGCCAGTGTCCGGCCAGTGCCAGCTGCAGGGAGCGAGGCTGCACCCCCAGGCTCCCAAACCCCTCTGTGGGCACAGTGACATCGTGTCACATCCCCGGGGTGGCACCTGGGGTGTCCCGCATGGCTGCCGGGTGGGCGGTGGGTGCCCAGCACCCTGCAGCACCCACGGGCAGCGCTCTGGCAGCGCTGGTCCAGTGGTTTGATCCCAAGTGACAGAATGGGAGCAGGGCTCCATCGGCCGTGTCAGCCCACGGCGCCCCAGGCGCTGAGCGTGGCCGCGGGAGCCGCGTGGCGGAGCAGGGATGGAGCACCGGGATAAATCCAGGGGCTCTGGGGCTGCTCCGGGTGGGCTCCGGGAAGCCCGTGGAACCCTGGTCATGCCTGGAATGTGCCACTGGAGCCTGGCACCTGGGAAAGCCCAAAAGCAGGGATGGAAGAGGCTTCTGGGCAGCCCAGTGGAAGTGTCCCTGCCTGTGGATGGAATGAGATGGGCTTTAAGGACCCTTCCAGCAGAAACCATTCCATGCTTCTATGATTTATTGGGATGCAAGGTGTGAGCCCTTCCAGGAGCCCAGGGATGTGGGTCTGTCCTGCCAGGCGCTGGAGAGCAGGCCTGGGGCTGGTGCTGCTGTGCACTGAGCGATGCTCACAGCGCCCAGAGCGCACCAAAACACAGCCAGGATCCATCCCGTGCTGTTGGAACGCTCAATCCCATCACGCCAACCATATTTGGCTCCGTTTAAGGCCTCAAAGTGAGGGGTTAACGCAGCTCCCAGCCAGCCCCAGCCACTTTTTCTGGAGGAGAAGCAGATGTGGGAGCGGGGAGGCTGAGGGGGGCTGGCTGGGCCCGGGGCTGAGCTCCCCAGCTGTGGCACCAGGCAATCAGGGCTGCAAATTGGGATCAGATGTGGGCAACCTCCCTCTCTAAATGCAGCACCCCGGGGCTGCCTGGGCTGGTTTAGCTCTGCCTGGGGAGGAGGGGGAGGAGGAAGAAGAGGAGGGTTTTTGTGTGTTGGTGGGGTGCAGGGTGGCTGCGGGGACCTCCAGAGCGTGGTGCTCCCTTGGGAGGGCTGTGTTTTCCTTGGGGAGCGCCCCTGCCAGCCCTGGGAGCTGCTTCCCTGCCTCTTTCCCTGCCTGTGCCAGGCTGGAGCGGGCTCTTCCCGGAGCAGGGATGATGCAGGAGCTGGTGGCTGGTGTGGAGAAGATCAGGTTTGACTCGGAGGCTGACGTGGAGCAGCAGCGAGGAGCTCGGCCCCTGCCCTTCCCGGGGGTGGACAGTAAGCTGGGGACAGGGCTGCGGGAGCTCTTGGGGTTCTTCTCTTGCTGCCCTCCCACAACACCCGGGTGGTTTTTGTCCCGGCTCCGGGTGTTGCCCCCTCAGGGGTGCAGCCGGCAAAGCTGTCGGGGGGGGGGGGCTGCCAGGGTCCCCAATGTCCCCGTGGTGCCAGCAGTGGGGGTGGCAGCTCTGTGCCCCCCGGGGCTGGGGGGCAGTGGGGACGGGCTGGCTGTGACAGGGCTGTCCCAGGCGTGCAGGGCCACCCCCGGCACGGCGGGGCCAAGCCCGCGGTGTGCAAGCATTGGCTGCGAGGGCTCTGCAAGAGGGGCGACGGCTGCGACTTCCTGCACGACTACGACGCCGCCAGGATGCCCGAGTGCTATTTCTACTCCAAGTTCGGTGGGTGCGGGGCTGCGCATCCCACGGAGCCTCTTCCCACCCCTCCCCGAGCCTCTCCCGCCCCAGTGCTCGCGTCCCTCGGGCCTGGCCTCGAGCAAGTGGCTGATGCCACCTCCTGACTGCGGGAAGAAGTGCCACTGTCACGCAGCCAGGGTCACCGTCCCCCCCAGCCAAACCCGGCTGTTCCCAGGGCACCCCAATTCCTTTCATCCAGCCCACCTTTGAGCGATTCCCGCCGCGTTTGGCTCGAGTGAGCATTGTCCCAAATGTCCCACCCCTTCTCCCGCAGGCGAGTGCAGCAACAAGGACTGTCCCTTCCTGCACGTCGGTGCCACCGCCGGCACCGTGGGCTGTCCCTGGTACGACCGTGGCTTCTGCAGGCACGGTGAGCTGGGCCACGGCCAGGGCTGGGTGGGCAGGGGGTGCCCGGTGGGGATTTGGGCTCGGGGCTGCGGGGAAAGCAGAGCTCCCGTGGTCCCGGTGCGAGGCCGTGTCCCTGTGAGTGTCCCCTCTGCCTGGCAGGTCCCCTGTGCAAGTACAAGCACACGAGGAGGGTGATGTGTGCCAACTACCTGGTGGGCTTCTGCCCGGAGGGACCCAAGTGCAAATTCGTGCAGTACGTACTGGGAATGTGGCTGGGGGGGAAAATCCCCTCTCTGAGGCCGCTGTGGCCCTTGCAGGGTCAGGGACAAGGACCTGAAGGGTCTGAATTAACCAAACCCCCACACCCAAGCTGTGCTGGTGACCTCAGGGTCAGCGGTGGGTGGGCAGGGGACAGCCCTGGTCCCCATGGAGGTGCCTGTACCAGCTCCAGAATGTCCCTGAGGGGCTGTGGGAGCCCCAGGAGGATCTGGGGGCAGCACAAGGAGTAACTGCCCGTCCTCTGTGTCCCCTCCAGCCTCAAGGCCGGGCTGATGGCGAGCAGCACGGACCCGTCCAAGGTGAAGCTGTTTTCCCTGTGCCCGTGGGGGCGATGCCCCAGCTGCTCCCAGCTCCTGTGGGGCAGCTGCCAACTGCCCCTCCTGCCCCCTTTCCCCCAGGAAGCGGGATGTCCATGGGGGCTGGTACAGCGGGATCTGGCTGCCGCAGAGGAGAGGGGAGATGAGGACGTGCCACCCAAGGAGCCACCTCCACGTGTCACCCAGCACCTGGCAGCTCATCTGTGGGACACCAGTGGCTGCGCCCCGAGCCCACAGAGCCTGCTGGAGGGAGGCACCTGCTCCGAGGTGAGAGATTTTTGGGAATGGGAGGGCTGGGAGCAGGGGTCTCACCTTGGAGGGAGGGTGAGGGGCAGCAGGTGCTGTGGGGATTCCTGCAGTGCTCCCAAACAGCCTCCTTGACTGGAAATGTGTCTTTTCCCTGCGTTATTTGGCCATGTCCTCCCAGAGCTGGGGTGGGAACCAGCAGGGAAGGAGGGATGTTCTGAGATTGAAATAACCTGACTGCAGGGTTTGAGTGATAATAACCAGTGGGAGAACCCTGGGAGCAACAAATCCCTCTGGGTCAGAGGTTTGGTGTGGTTGGAGATCTGGGGGTGCTGTTTGCACTGTCCCACCCCACCGGAAATGGGGTCAAAACGAACATGTGGGAACGTGGCAGTGGCTGATCCACCACAAACCCATTCCCTGTGTCCCCAGAGAGGATCAGCCAGTCCCTGTGCCGGTGAGAGCGGGAGGACTCCGCTGGAAATGCTGCTGGGAAAGTGACTGCAGTGCTCCCACACGGACCGGGGAAGGAGGACACCACAGAACACGACGGAGACGGCACCGGGGCAGCTGCTGGACTAGAGAAGCCAGCGGGGTTTGCCCAGCACCAGCTCACAGGCTGCACAGAAATCACTTCCAGCAATGGAAATTGGGGCTTCCCACAGCTGGCTGCTGGCTGTGGGCAGGCTGGGGCAGCAGCAGCATTCCCAGGATGTGAAGGGGGGCAGGACTGGCTCGTGCCAGGATCCTGGGCACAGGGGTGAGGATGTGCTCATCCTTTGGGAAGGGGGCACAAACCACCACGTTGGAGATCACAACCCAAGCAGGAAAGGAGAATCCACACAGGTTTTTATTGCTGGTGAGAGAGTTTTTGGTGCAACACCTCTGTCACGGCACTACTGCACTCTGCAGAATAAAGAGCTCAGACTTTTTAATTCTTGGCTTTTCTTTTTGCCCTTCATGCCTGCAACATGACCAACCCTTTCCCAGACATGTCTGGGAATGGCAGGCTCCAACTAGCACTCCTGACTATCCTGGTTTGTCTGCTGCAGACACGGGTTTGCCCTTTGGGCACAACAGCTCATCCCATGGATTTTTCTTCCCCGGAATTAGGGCGCCGTGGTCTGAGCTGCTGCTCCAGTGCCTTCACACAGGTCCTGGCCAGTCCCACCAGTGCCAGTGGTGAGTACAAACTGGGCTGGGCCAGGCACAGCTCTGAATTTAAAGGGAATGGGTGCTGGGGTTGGAGCCCACCCTGCCACAACCCTCAGTGCCAACACTCAGCTACAGCAGAATTATCAAATGCTCTCTAATGCCAGCTCAGGACAAGGTGCTGTCCCGTGTCCCAGACAAGGGATGTGGCACTCTGCAGCCTCCAGGAGCCCTGCTGCCCACACAGATCTCTCAGGGCGGCTCTAATGCTTTCTTAGCTCACTACTAAAAGCTGCCTGCCCCACGGAGGGGTGAGCACAAGCTGGCCCTGTCACCTCTCTGCTACTCGAGGGGACCTGCAAAGCGGCCCCTCCTCAGCTCCAGCCCCAACCAGGCCTCTGCTGCTGGGAATTCCTGCTGGGATTCCGGTCCTGGGTGCTTCTGCTGCCTCCCAAGGAGCCGTGGCTGTTCCTTGGGTGCTGCTCCAGCTCCTTCAGTGGTATTTTCGCCAGCGGTGCTGCTCTGGAAAAAGAGGGAGAAAACCATTCCAGTGTCAGCACAGGGATCTGTTTGAGGGCTCCAGCTGGGATGAGGAGCCCGACTGCAGCTTCTCTGTTTATGTGCTGCAAGGGGAAACCACCCAAACACCAGCAAATCCCTTGTCACTTGTCAGGGAATCCAGGGAACAGGAGCTCCTGTTGGAACATCTCCTCCCTCTGCTTTGAGCAGGCTTTTCAAAGGGCTCCTGACAATCCTGGAGCTCTCCAGGGAGGAGCTGTGAGTCAGCAGCTGTTATCAGCACTTTTACTAACCAAATTCTTCTGCCCACCTAGAGAATCCTGCTCTCTCAGCTCTGGTATTAGGCTTAAATGGGGAGTATTTAAATTATTCCAGAGCTTTAATCAACAGGAATACTAAATAGACTTTCCAAGTGCTGCAAAAGGAAGAATTCCTGAAATAGGAGACCCCAAGGAAGTCTTACTGAGGTGCTGATAGTTCCAGCCATAGCTGAGCAGGCAGTACCCAGCCAGGAACATGGAGATGCCAGCGGGTCCCCCCTGCCTCACGTGGATGTATTTGGCACAGTAACTGCTCCAGGCTGTTGGGGGAGAAAGGAAAGGGAGAAATCATGGGCTGGTCTTGGGAGCTCACTGTTTCCATGCAACTTTCCAAAGCTAAAATGTTGGGGATGTTTGTTTATTCCCGGTTCCAGAGGGCAGGGATGGATGGGATGTTGGGAAGGAATTGTTCCCTGTGAGGGTGGGCAGGCCCTGGCACAGGGTGCCCAGAGCAGCTGTGGCTGCCCCTGGATCCCTGGCAGTGTCCAAGGCCAGGCTGGACAGGGCTTGGAGCACCCTGGGACAGTGGAAGGTGTCCCTGCCATGGCAGGGGTGGCAGTGGATGGGCCTTAAGGTCCCTCCCAACCCAAACCATTCCATCACTCCATGGTTTGTGCTTTGTAAAGATCCAGGCTGGACACTTGGACCAATAAAGTAAATCAGGGAAGCAGGATGAATCTGCCCCAAAAGCCAGGAGTTCTCACCTTTCTGCACTGCTCCCAGCAGCCCCTGGGGAGAGAAGTTGCAGGTGCTGATCCAGGTGTGCAGCTCCCCCAGCCTCACCTCCATCAGGGGCCTCTCCAAGAGGGGACCTGTGGGGTGACAAGTGACAGTGCTCACAGTGTGGTGTCCCTGCTCCCTGTGCTGGGTAGGGAGCTGGGACATGATGCGGAATTTTGGCTTGGAGAAGGAGAGGGAATCGCCTTTCCCACAAAGTCTGGGCTCCACCAGCCCAAACATGCAAGAGCCTGACTCCAGCCTCCATAAAAACATCAACCATTGGCTTTGCAGGCTGGAGGAGGCCCAGTGAAACCTCCTTGGATTCTCCTGGATCCTTTCCTGGGTGAGCCCAGCAGCTCAGCATTCCCAGCAGCTCAGCATTCCCTACCCTTCCTCTCCCCTTCCCAGCTGCCATTCCAGCAAATCCCAGCACGGAGACTTTTGTTACCTCGCTGCCCCTGCGAGAAACCGGCCCTTGGTGTCTCCACCGTGATCCTCACGTGCTCTTGGAAACGCTTCCCTGGAAAAATCCTCAGCCCTTCATAACCAGGATACAAGTCTGGAAACCACTCCAAGCCCCTGGCGCCGGCCCTGGTGCTCCTGCCAGAGGCCTGGCACGAACAGGTGGGCTGGGTTTTGGGGCCGTGGAGCAGAGCCAGCCCCGGGTCCCTGCCCAGGTTCAGGATGGGCTCGGACACTCCCTCCATCTGCTCCGCGCTGTCCCGCGGCCCCTGCAGGCTGCTGAGCTCATTTTTGGATGTCCCCCGGCCGCGAGCTCCGACCGCCTCCGTCAGTGACAGATGGAGGTTCTTGGGGTGCGAAGCACACACGGGGGCTTTAAATCCCACCCCAGCTTCCAGGTGCACCCGCTCCTCTCCTGCCGCGGGTTTGTCTCTCCTCTCCTGCTGGGCGAGGTCACCGGGGCTATTTCTGCTCTCAGGGGGCTCTTGAAGTACCTTCGTTGCCTTTAAACGGCTTTTTTCTCCCTTGGAGCTCCCAGTCCCGTTCCCCACGGCTCCCTGGCTCCGAGTCTCCTTGCGCTTGGATTTCGGAGCAGCTTTGGGGCGCTGCGGGTGGGGAGCAGGGCCGGGACCCGTCCCTTCCGCAGGCGCCCCGCGGCTCCCCGCTGCCCCTGCCCTGCTCCCGGGCTGCTCCTCCCTGACCACCCTGGCGCGGTGCTTCTGGATCACCACCTTCACCCCCTTCTGCAGCTTCCTGGGAACATCCTCCACCTCCTCGGGGTGCAGATCCAGGCTCCTGGCCACGTCCTGCACCGCGGGCTCCGCGCTCCCCTCGCTCCCTCCCGCCGCCGCCGCCTCCCGGGGCTGCCCGGGGCCGGACCGCACCGAGCCGGAGCCGCTCCCGGGGGTGGCGAGACCCGGATCTCGGGCGGTACCGGGGGCCGGGCGGGCACCTGAACCTGGGTCACCACCGGGACCTGGGCTCGGTCCGGGCCGCGAAGCGCTGGCGGGGGCGGGGCGGGGGCTCGTTCCCGGTGCCAGTGGCGATCCCGGTGGCGGCGGCGGGCGCGGCGCGGCCTTGCAGTGCGGGAGGTGGGCGCGGAGCCGCTTGAAGGGCCGGCGGCAGTGCGGGCACAGCTCCGGCCCCGCCGCCGCCCCCGCCGCCATCACCGCGCGGGGTGGGGGCGGGCGCGCGCGTGACGTCACAATGGCGCAGCTCCCCCCACGCCGCCGCCGCCGCGGCGCGCGCGCTGTGACGTCACAATGGCGCAGCCCCGCCCGCGCGGGCGCGCGCCGTGACGTCACGGGGGCGAGGCGGCGGCGGCGGAAGCGGCGGTCGGGGCCGGGCAGGGCCGCGCTGCCGCCCCTCACCGCGGCCTCCGCCCCTCGCCGCGGCCTCCGCCCCTCGCCGCGGCCTCCGCCCCTCGCCGCCGCCTCACCGCCGCCTCCGGCCCCTCCGCGCGGCCTCCCGCCCGCCCCGCCGCGCTCCGACCCGCCATGAGCTGCCGGCAGCCGCTGCCGAGCGAGCGGGGAGCGAGACAGAGGTGGGCGAGGGCAGCGCGGCCTGAGGGCGGGCGGGCGGGGGGGAAGGACGGGCTGGGCTGAGGGAAGGGGGCTCGGCCGCTCGGAGCAGCCCCGGGGGCACCGCGCGGGGAGCAGGGGGGAGGCGCTGGAGGGGTTGGCTTGGGGGGGGTGCGGAGGTGAGGGGTGGGAAAGGGGAGAGCGGCCCCCGAGCGCTGGGAGGGGTTAAATGGGGCGGCGGGGTTAAAGGTTTCGGGCGGGGAGGTGGGGTGCGTTCGGGAGGTCGAAGGGACGTAGGGGATGCAGAGGATTCGGGGGAGGTTCTCGGCCTGGTGGGGGAGGAACCAGAGGAATCATGGAGCGGGTGGGAGCTGGGCCGGAGCTGTGAGGCAGTGGGGGATCGTGGAGTCAGGGAATGGGGTGGAAGGGACCTTAAAGCCCTTCCCGTTCCACCCCTGCCATGGGCAGGCACACCTTCCATAGCCCAGGGTGCTCCAAGCCCTGTCCCGGCTGGGCTGGAGGTGTTGAGGTCACTGCGGGTGTTGAGGAAAGGAAGGATCCAGAGGCAAACGTGGGGTGAGGGGGGATGTCCCTTCCCCAGAGAGTGTTCCGGGGCCGGGGGGAGCCGATGGACAGCGTTTGGTGCCTGTGGTCGCAGGGATGGGGAGCGGGGAGGCAGCTCTGGGCTGTAGGCGTGGGCCAAATCCTGGCAGCTGAGGCTGCTGCACAGCCTGGCTGTGAGAAAGGATCCAGTTATAAATACCTCCCTCGGTCTGTTTTGACTCATTCGAGCACGGATTAATTTTAGGCACCAAAACGGCTCCATCCTGTGTTTTGAAGGCTGCTGGGATCCTGGCTGACTTGTCATATTTGTGTGGTGGGGAAAATCGTTTGATGTTTGTGTGGGAATTCTGTGGCCAGGAATTCTGGGATGCTGCTGGGGATCAGCTGCTGTTTCCATGTCACAGAATCACTGAGTGGTTTGGGTTGGAAGTGACCTTAAATCTCAGCCAGTCCCACCCTCTGCCATGGGCACGGACACTTCCCACTATCCCGGGTTGCTCCAAGCCCTGTCCAACCTGGTTTTTGAGGTCTTCCCTCGATCTCCTCTAATCTGGGAATATTAGCACCGCCCCCATCCCATTGTCCTCCTCCAAACTCTGCTTTGCCTTGGTGTCTGCAAAGATTTGGATAAAAATTAGGTTAAAACTTGTACCTACCAGGCCAGACAGTACGAGGTGTCATGAGAGGGTGGCAAATACATCAGAAACAGGGACGAGTTTGTTTTCCACGAGGGGTTTCCTGACAAAACCTTATTTCCACGTGGGAAATATGATTGTTTTGGAATGTGACTCGACTCCAAACACTTTCAGAGTGGAGAGACTGAAGAAGGTCCTTGTGGGGTGGTGTGAGCAGGTGAATAACTGGGTGTTCATTGAAAATGTGGTCACTGCCACTTGTCCTGGTGCTGTCCCCGGCCTGTCAGGTGTCACTCCGAGCATTATTTTTAGATGTGCAAGGCTGACAATTGTTAAACGAGTTTATTTAGAAGGATGGTTTTAATGTGAGTCCATGTCCCTTAAACTGACAGGAAACATCTTGTGAGAAACAGGATCCTTTTCTCTGTGCCCTTAGGCAGCAGCTAAAAGGGGAATATGAGAGTCCACAGCACCTCAGGGGTCTGGATGCATCCTGCACTAATTTATCAAGTGTTCCTGCTTTTTTGGGTGCCTTCAGAGAACAAACCAGAAGGCAGATTAGCGAGCTGATCATTGATTTTCCCCCTGAATTTCCTGCAGGAAGAGGAGAAGGAATGGCAATGAAGATGATGGTCACGTTCCCCAGACGAAACGTAGCACGAGGAACACTGTCCTCCAGGACTCGTGGGACACTGAGGTGAGAGCCTTCCCAGGCAAATCCACTTTCCTTCCTTGCTGCATTTCCACAGCAGTTGGAATGTCCTGTGCATTTTTTTCATTTTTATTTCTTAGCTTTGTGTTTGAGCTCGTGAGGTTTGACTTGGTGACATCAGAGGCTGAAATCTGTGAAGGGCAGTTTGGAAATCAGCATTTCCAGTGAGCCTGGTTATCCCTGGCCTGAATACTTCTGGGAAGAAATTTCAAATCCTGCTTTGCAACACCCAGGGAAATAATTTCCTGCCGTGTCTGGTTTTGCTGTGTGGGATGAGCTGTGACCAGCGCTGAGGGGATGGTGAGGGTGGATGTGTCCCTGTGCTCGCTTTGCCTGGCCATCAACTCTGCCTTTACTTACTGAGGTGTTATTTGTGGGAGAAAGACAAAACACATTCCAGGCAGGCCTTATCTGATGTGGAAAAAGTGCTCTGATAGAGCTGCTCAGCTTAAGCAAGACTTGTTCACAGCTAGAACACTCCAACTCAAACTATTTGGTTTTTTCTCATATTTTCCACGATTTTTTTTGCTGGATGTGGGATAAACTCTCTTGTTTTCTTACCCCTCACCGGACAGGTGTTCTCTTGCTGCAGTTTGAGATTTCTTTTCTTAAAAAAAATATGCTGATTTCCCAACTGCTGCCAGATTTCCTGAGATGTCACCTGTGTGAATCACCTGAAAATTCACTGTGAGCAACGTCCTTGTGTTGCAAAACATGCGTGGAAAAGAGGGTGCAGAGCAGAGGCTCCCTCCTGGTCTGCATCCCTGGAAGTTAATGAAATTAATTTCTTTGAAGATTTTGGAAATATCCGGGGTTTTTTAGAGCCTTCTCACTTTGAAGGTGGACTGTAATGAGCAATTACCGTCTGAATTATTGCAGAATTAACTCGATTATTCAGCTGTTCATTGTACTTTGCAGAAAATATTTCGTTGCTGTGTAACTTTGAGCTCTTTTATAATCTGGAAACGGTTTCAGATGTATATTAGTACATTCCTGTTGTGAGGGAGACTCTTTTAACTTGTACGAGTAGATTATGTGGTAGGACACTTTAAGGGCTGCTGTCCATCATGAAGGAATTCTCTGGGGTTAAAACTGCCCTGGGTGCTGTGTTGCTGTTTTTTCAGGAGGGAGACTTTGCATTTTGGGGTGTGATGGGGAGAAGCAGCCCTGGTTTGTTGCCATCTGACACTGAATCACTTGTCCAACAGGTCAAACCCTTCCGTGTGTGTAGAGTAGTTAAAGGCTAAAGCAGCTTTGTGGCGGGAGGAGGACGGATTTAGTGTGGAACAAGGGATTGAAGTAGGAGTAATGAAATTAAGGATATCAGGAAAACCCCTGATGGTGAGTGGCAGAAGCACCTTTGCTTGTCGTGTAAACACCTGGTGTTTGGGCAGAGCCACTAAACGCAGGACTGGCAATGGGTGTGTGGCCACACAGGAGGGGTGACCTTAACCCTGGCCTGGTTTTCCTGGGTGCTGCGAGGGAACAGCTCGGGCATGGCTGACCCAGGGCGAGGTCACTGCTCAGCCTAACTGAGACTCTGCTTCTTGCATGCACTTGCCTGGTAAAAGTCTGGTTTTAACACTTTAAACCCTGGTGTGAGGCAGGGAGGAGCTCTCACTGCTGAGGAATGTGGACACAGCTTCCCAAACACCACCGGCCCCGTGGAACGGAATTCCCAATGTTTTCTCCTCATGAATAGAGCTTTTTCTCTTTTTTTTTTTTTTTTTTGGCTTGTTTTCTTGTCAGATCCCTGAACTGAGCATGCCCAAAAATTCAAGCCACGAGATTAAATCTGTATTATTCCAACATTTGGTTAAGGACTTCCTGTGCCAAAGGGAGAGATCCTTGTCCTCATTGTGCACGGGTGCTTCCGATTGGTGTCGCTTGGAAAGTCTCAGCCAGTTTGTAACACTTGTATTTAGTTTCCTGATACTTTGCTGTGTGCAAAGACACCTCTTGCTGCTTAAAAATCCCCACTAGTTTTGGGATATTGACTGGGAAAGGGGGAGTGGGAGCAATTTGTGACTTCCAGGAGCACGTGAGAGTAGCTTTTCATCGCAGGGGGTCACACACCTGCTTTTTGTGAAACATTATCCAAAGTCCTGGTTCCTGTGGCCTGTTTGAGTTCAAATTGACCGTTCCCTCTTGCAGAGTGAGGCCTCTTTGAGAACACAACCTCAGGGTGGCAATCAGGCAGCTGCACTTTAAACAGGGCTTGGCTTTTGGCAGGATCTCTTCCCATTTCTTTTTTTGGCAGGATCTCTTACACATTTTGCTCTGGAGACTGAGGTGGAGGGAGGTTTTTCCTTAGTGGCAGTTCAAACCTGGGCTGCTCTGTGATGTTATCCCTCAGTCCCTCACTTTGAATCCCACTGCTCACCCGAACCAGATCCAATTCCAAAGGATTTGGTGTTTTTCCCCACTGGATTGTTCTTTCACCCAGGACAGGCAGCACCCCTGACTTCCAGCTTTCACAGGATGGAAACAGATTCCCTTCAGTCTCCATCAGTGCTGCTTTTTGGCCAGTTGCTGCAAGGATGTGCCATTCCTGCTGCTCCTGGAGAAGCCACTCCCAGGTTACAGCCACCCTGAGGGTGACAGAAACCTCTGCTCTGGGGTTCAGTCTGTGGACAGGCACAGACACGGGGCTGGAGCCACAGCCAACGTTAAACATTAGCGAGGCAGAGCCTTTGCCACGGAATTTCGCTTCCTGTTCAGCCTGTCCTCCCTTTTCCAGGAGCTCAGCTGTGTTGTTTGCCCTGGATTTGGGTAAAAATCCATTGCTTGCCCCCAAATCAAGCCAGGAGAAGTTGTAGTGGATCCTCCAAGGGGAATTGCACTCACAGGAATGCTGAGATTCCCGGTTGTGCTCTGCAGCCTGGGCAATCACCAATGAAAACCCTTTGCTCTCATTTTCCCAGGCAAGGAAGTGAGTCCGAGTGTTCTGGCTGACCCTTTCCTTCCTGAATAACTTCTGCAAACCCGAATTTCTCGTAGTTCCTCTTTATTCTGGCTGGTGCCAGGATTGAAACACCGCCGGGTTCTTGGCAGAGAGCAAATCCGAGTTCTTGTCCCCCTCTCTTGAGGGAAGGGCCGGTCTTCAGTTCTAACTAAAACCAGATCGTGGCTCTGTTAAACTCATCTCGGAAGATGCTGAGAGCAGCAGGGGCTGAGTGGCTCTCTTCATTTCCTGTCACGAGGGATTGTCACAGATCTGCACATTTAACAGGACATTTGGTTGTTTTAAACCTTAAAGTGTGATGTTAAGGGTTAATGAGCCCAGTAAACCTTGAAGATGCCCTTTTGATAGTTAAGGTATTCGTAAATATCACTGGGCTGCTTTGCTTTGCCCCTGTAAAGCTTTGTTGATGCCTGTCTTGCTGACTTGATGACTTTAAGGATTCTTTTCTTGTCTAATTGTAGTCCAAATGCGTTACAGAATGTGCACCACAGCCTGGGGACGTGGTAGGTGCTCCATGTGATTTGGGCAATGACAAAGGGGTGCCAGTGCTAGTGAATCTTTGCATAGAGAACTGGAAATAAAGAGGGTCTGACAAACCTCATCTGTCACCAGCCTGAGGTGTCAGAAGCACGTCCCAGGACACACTGCCGGCTTTACACGCCTCCGAGATGCACAAAATAATCACTACTAACAGCTGGAAAATGTTTGTTGAGATGTGAAACGTGAGCAGCAGGCGAGGCCAGGTTCTCATGTGGATTTTTACCTTGATTTGCAGAAGGTGGCTGTAACGAAGCTCACTAAGGAGCGCAGACTAAAAGGAAACAAAGTGTCCTGTGCGGTGGGTTTCTCTCCGAGGCTGCCGTGACCCCTCCAGCATCGCGTGTGACTCTTTGTGCTGCTCTGCAACAGCAGCTGGGCTGCCCAGCACCACCCCCAGCTCCTCCCTGTCCTTCCGGGGCTCTCTCCCTCTCTAGATTTAGGAAGAGGAGCTGGTTGCTCCCGTGGTTCCGTCTGTGCTCCCTCGGGAATGACCCCGCTGTGTGTTTCTCTCTCCTCGCAGCCTGGAGCCCTTGGCTTGGCTTGCTGTGCTCCCTCGGAGCTGAAGCATTTTTGGTGCTTAGCAAAACAAAGGAATTTGTTAGGGTTGGATGGTCAGGATCGATGGCGGATCAGGGCCGGGGGGGAGGGTTGTGTTCCGCCCCAAACAGCCACAGTGCGTCCCTGGACACGCTGCTGGGTGCAGTTTGCACCATTCCTGAGTTACTCCAGGCACTGGAACTGGTGCTGATTGGTAAATCCCTGAGGATTTCTCGAAATTTGTCCTCCTCTGCTGTGGCCACAAAGCTTTGACTTCTGTGGCTTAATCCTTAGAAAAATGTAGATTTTTTTAGCTGCTGTCACTTACTCTGTCTGCTTTTATGAATCATTTATGGGACGGCAGAGTAGCCACTTGCTGATTGACTCACCCAAATATTTGCAGGTCCTGACCAGCAGATCACACAGAACTAAAATATTCCAGCTGGGACTAATGGAACCTTTCCTTAGCAGCCCTTAAAATGGTGTGAGCCAAGCAGTTTTTATGTCTTTGAATCCCTTATGATGATGGTAAATGCTCTTCCAGCCATTCCCATGAAATGTGCTGGCAAATGAGCCCTGGCCTCTTATTCCAGTCCAATGCTGAGTTCTTTTTGCTGCATGAGGGAATCTGTGGTGCCTGTTGCTCTTTCACTGTCACGTCAAGTAAATTGGTATGGAATTGTTATGGAACACTTCCAGTTAACACTGCCATGGAGTATCTAACTGGGAGAGGAGTACTTGATGTCAGGGTGTTGAGAGACTTAGAATGGGTGTTGTGTGCCTTGGTTTCTAACAGCCTCTTGCTTTGGGTGCTTCAGGTGTCACTTTAGGATTGCCTCTTTAGGAAAATGCTTTGCATGGTGCTTCCCTCAAACCTCTGCTAGAGCAGAAGAGCCAAACCTGCCCTGCCTGCCTGTACTGACACGTGCAGCTCCCTGGGAATGTTCTTTATTTTCCAATTCTCAGATGAATCCAGCAAACTTCACTAGTGCTAGTGTGGGGCTGGGGGCAGAGCTGAGGGGTTTAACTGGGAAGGATTGAAATCCAGCATCCTGGAGGTCACTGAACCCCAGGTGAAGGCTTGTCCCTTCAGCTCTGTGACACAGGTGTGGGCAACAACAGCCTCTCTGTGCCAAGGGGGATTTATGCAGTCCATCAGGCTGGAAATGTGGAAGGGAGGGAATTATCCTAAAGGTTTGCTTCCGTGGGGTGAGGAAGAAATGTCTGATGTTGCTGTTCACCCTCTGTGTGTCCCAGTCCTCCAGCAGTGACAGCGGGAGCAGCAGCAGCAGCAGCTGTAGCAGCAGCAGCATCAACAGCCCCGACAGAGCAGAGTCCAGCCTCAACCCCAGGATTGCAGGATCCAGCCCTGTCTCCTCCCAGCCCTTCCACGAGCAGTCTGCACTAAGCCAAGGTCCTTACTTCCACATCAACCAGATCCTGAAGGAAGCCCACTTCCACAGCCTACAGAGCCGGGGACGCCTCCCTACATGATGACCCAGCAGCTCCCTGCCTTCTGTGAAGGGACAGCACTGTGTAGATTTGATATTTCAACTTCAAAGTTTGTTAAAATGGAATTGCACAAAATTGCCTGTTGCCTTTTCAGTCTATATTTGAAATAACAGGTTAACAGGAGATTGTTTACTTGTGGTTTGCTGCACTATTGCAATGCAAAAGGGGCTTTGAAGCAATTTTTATAGGATTCTTTTTGGGGTGGTTCTAAAGTACGTGGCAAGAGGAGACTTGAGGAGTCCACATGTGTGTTATAGGATTGCAAACTGTCCAATTCCAATTGACTGCCTAATCTGTTTGTTAGCAAGTTGTTGCTTTCTGTAAAGTTCTCTTAAGCGTTCCTCTTCAGTTTTATAAGTCTTTTTTTAATTTCAATAAACTAGTTAAAAAATGATTTGGCAACATAATTTTTTGAGCATTTAGAATTAGTGAGAACAGGAGCAGTGAGTGCAGGTCCTTAGGCCTGTGAGCTATGAGCTCCCACCCAGCTCAGGGTGATGAGTCTTCTCTCATGAGCTTCACCGCTGCAGGACTGGAAGGGAAATGTGAAATTAGACCCAGGACAGGTCGGGCAGGTGCTGCAGGGGCCACTCAGAGCAGGGTGGTGGTGCCTGAAGGGCACGGGAGTCCTACCTGGCTCCAGCACCCCTTTCCAGCTGTGAAATGTTTTGTTTTCTGTTAGTGTGTAGTTTGTTTTGGCTTTTTTTCCTTTAATTTGACTTTACAATGTAAGGATAGGAGGTGAAAGAGCAGCTCCACCTCTACTCCAGCAGGGGACAAGGACAATCCAAGCTGTGCCTGGTTCCCGTGACACGCCCTGCTCTGGCTGAGGATGGGAAGTACTGACAATCCCGGAGGTGTCACCGCTCCTGCCAAGGGGACAGAGAGATCTCAGTGAAGACAAACACCCAGAGCAGTTTTATTGGTTGCTGCCTCACTTGGTCATGCCCGAGAGCCAGCCCAGCTTGAAGAGGGACGGTGCCACCGTGTCCTCGTCCTCGGTGACGAGCTGCCGGAACAGGGAGCCCGGGCGCGCCGCCTCGTCCTCTCTGGGCAGCACGGGAGCTGCAGCCTGTCCCTTTGGAAAGACAAAAGTGACTCTGACTGTCACAGCACCCCCGTGGCTCCCTCCATACCCCCATCAACAGGAGCTGCAAGGTGGAACCACGGCACAGCCGCTCTCCCCAGGCAGCCGGAGCCATGCCTGGAGCGGTGTCACTGCTGGGGTTAGTGACAGACACACACGGGGTTGCGGCACAGCACCTCGCTGCTGTCAGCAACAGGCGCTTGGCAGATGTCACTCAATGCTCATGAAACCCCTGAACACTCATCAGAACCCTCTGGGCAGCAGGGCAGGGTTCTCTCAGAGCAAGGGATCACAGCGTGGTAGAAGCACAGCTGGTGCCCTTGCAGGAGCTGTTCTTGGAGAACTGCAGGTTTTAACCTCTCCACAAGAGTTTTAGCACTGGAGAAGGAGCAAGCATCTGTCAGGGATCCTGGGAAGTGTGGCTAGCACAGGACACAGGTGTGCTGAGCACAGCACAGCGGCTCAGGGGAGTGACAGAACGAGCCAGACATCACTGCACACTTCTATGCTCTACTCCAGCTGAGCTGTGAGAGGTAAGGAATACCTTCTTTGGGAAGTTCTGGGCTTTTAAACACCCCTTCTGCTGGGTCTGATCCTTAATGGTTCTGAGTAATGGAGAAGGAGAGTTGCAAATTGATCATCTCAAATGACACTGGTAAAACCAGGCCTTTAACTCTTGTCAAGACTCAACAACTTTTCCCACTTGCCAAGACCACCACAGATGGATTGGGCTGGTAATAACTAAAGGAAACATTAATTGCTGCTTCCCACGGCAGTGAGGTATTCCTTGGCTCTCACCCAGCACACAGAGCTCCATCTAAGCAGATGTTTTAAACTGGGGGAGATGGAGCAACAGAAAGATTGGCTCCTACAGCTCAGCAGCAGGGGAGCAGCAGGACACTCCTCACACAGCTGGAGTACCTGGCCAGGCCTCCTCGGGGGTTACAGGGCAGCATCCCACTGGAAAGGAGTTAAATCATTAGCTACTGTCCTTGAGCCTTTCTTGCAGCCCTATTTAATGAGTTGTCTTTGATGCATTGCCCTCATCCATGTAAATCCTCACAGCCTCTGCAGGGTGGGTATTGCCTCCCCTGCCAGAGCAGTGGCCCCAAAACCACAGGGGCAAAGGGAGGGGGGGTTTGGAGGATCCTGGAGAAATCCAACCCATCTCCTGCTGTGCTGCCGTAATGATTCATTTTACTGAAAATAAAAATCAGGTGAAATAATGCTTGACTACTTTCTTCTTTCCCCACAAACCTGAGTTTTGTTGGGGGGACAAGGAATATCGGGAAAATATTCCTATTTTTACAGCTCGGTTCAAACACCAACCTGGACTCTTTCTGTGCTCCTGGCAGTGGACTTGCTCTTCCGGGAGCTTGACATGCTCAGTGGCAGAAGCCCAAACCTTAAGAGATGGAATAAAGAAATGTGGGAAGCAGTGATTCCAGAGCAGCTTCCCAGAGGCAGGAGAATGCCTGGAAGAGCCGGGTGCCTCACCTGATCTGGCTGGATGCTAAGGGCAGGATGTTGTGGAGCTCCTGCGAGCTCAGCATGCCGCCCCTGCTCGTGTACTGGTTCTCTGTCCCAGTCAGCAGGCCAAAGAGAACCTGGAAGGCACAAGGAGCTGCTTGGATTTGGGGAAGAGAAGCTGGAAGGCACCAGGAGCTGTTTGGATTTGGGGTTCCTGCAGAGCTGACCCCGCAGGACGTGGTGAGTCCACGGGAACACCATCAGCACTGAGTTGGAACATGAAGTGTCTCCATTTCCCCTCTTAAGTCTTGTGTTTAATTATTCCCACAGCTGAGTCCCAGACCTGTTTCAGCACTACTTAACTCAATTAGTGTTGCACAGGCTCCAGTGAATCCTGTTAGATAAAGTTCAGCCAGCCCCACACACAGCCGGCTCAGCCAGCTCCTCTTATCTTCAGCTGGCACCGAACGCTCTCCCCCTTTCCAAGGAAGTGCCAGTGCTTATCTGGAGGCATTTAGCACTTCAGAGCCACCCCAGCTGCCCTGCTGAAGGCATTCTGCAGCCCTGCTCCCTACCGAGGTTCTCTGCACCAGGCGGTTCAGGTTGCTGTTCAGGTGTGGGGTGAAGACATCCAGGTCGAAGGGATCGATGTGTCCCTCCAGGAAGTCAATGACCTTCTCAATGCTGCAAGCAGAGCAGAGGGCTCCTGTCAGGGCTGACACCCTGGTGATGCCAGCTCTGAGGCAGCCAGGGATTTCCCGTCTGGGGTGACTGAGCAGAACAGGAATTACTCAGCAGAACAGCAGCTGCCCCAAGGGTTCCCAGCTCTTACACAACCCCAGCAGCAGGAACCTGCTCCCTGTGGTACCCCCGCAGAGATGCCTCAGTGCTCAGGGCTGGAGCTTACACAAGGCTTTAACTCTTGGCTGGAAGTTCGCTCCAGGGGCATCCTCTGAGGGTATCCCCATGGATACAAGGAGGGGGGACCAGCCCCCTGCCTCAGCCCGTGGCCACAGAATCCCAGCCATCCTCTGTTTTGAGGCTGAGCTGAGTGTTCGTGCACTGTTTTAGGGCCCCCGAAGGCAATGCTAAAGGATGTGAGCCCCAGAATGCGCCATACCCGGAGTCCTGCTTGATCCTGCTGGGCTTTGTGTCCTCACTCTTGGCTGTCAGGATGATGCTGAGGTACCTCAGGTCGTAGAGTAACTGCAGAGCCCTGCTCTGGGTCAGGGGGAAGCTGTCCGGCCTCTGCAAACGGGACAGGCAGGAATGGAGCTCCTCCCTGGCACAGGGGAGGCTGCCCAAGGGGGAATGTTTGAGAACACCAACCCCAAGGCACAGCCACAGTGTGAAATCTGGTGTCTGCTCCCCTTCTCCCTCTTCCTTTTCGGGGAGGCAGGGTGAGTGTAAGGGTGTCCCCTTTCCAGCTGTCACGGACAGGCATTTTCTGTTCCAGGAGCTGGCTGTGTGCCTGCATTCCCAGCCACACTCCCATCCCACACCCCGGTACCTTCTCCTGCTTCTGCTCCACCAGCTTCTCATAGGCAGCGAGCACCTCTGCCAGGCAGCTCCTCAGCAGCTCCTGCAGGGTGACCTTGGGCAGGGTGTGACCACCGACCCTGTTCACCTCCTGGCACAGGCTGAACAGGAGGCACTGCACGTGCCACGAGGGCTGGGGAGGAGAACAGAGTTTATTTGCACGTGGTCTGTAAGCTCCATTCCCTTCCACATCCCTTCAGATGGGTGGTGGGGGTGTCCCACCTCCTCAGCAGCCACAAAGCTCTGCCCCACAGCTTGGCTCGGGCATCTCACAGGGTCTGATTTACTGACACCCCAGATTTTGGGTTACAGCATCTCCCAAAGTCCCCAAAAGACTTTACCAGACACTGAGTGCAGTGAATTGCTTGTGCCTCTTCCGTCAGCCCAGACCCTGCTCTGCCCACCCACCCCCTGGGGCGGTTACTCCCTCCCTCATCTCCTGGGCCTCCCGAGTTCCCATCCAGCTGCATTTTCCCTCAGAGCACTAGAATTCACTGGATAAGGTTCACTACACTTCCCCGTCCAGCCCCTCCCGTGCTGTGCAAACACAGAACTCACTCCAGGCCTGGCCCTCCTCCCCATCCTCGCCACTGCCACCTGCTCTGTCCCTGTGAGGTCCTTCCTGTGCCACCACCACACCCTTGGGAAGCCACACGCCTCAGTTCCCTTAGGATTCCACACTCCTACTGCTGCAGCCCTGTCCTTCAGTGCATCCAACTTCCATGAAATCTCTCTCCTGGGACCTCTGTGTTTAAATCAGGCCTGAGTCCTCCTCTGGCTCAGTTGTACAGGATCTGGGCCAACCTTATCCATAGAGATAAACAGCGACAATGACCTATTTCCTTCCTCTGACCTCTGTCCTCACGAGGTGAGTATCTCAAAGAGCACCAGAGAGTGTTTGTCCTCTGCTCATGACACCAAACAACCTCCCCAGCAGCTCAGCAAGTGGTTCTGGCACGAAGTGCTGGGCTCCTCCCACAGGCTGTTCCTCATACCTGCACAGGCAGCCGGATCTTTGACGTCAGGCTGCTCCCAGACTCGGTTTCCTCCTGGATTTCAATCTCATCCCAGTTGGTGGCCGTGGCCAGGACAGACCCAGCTGTGTCGAGCAGCAGCGTGTGGGTGAAGCCCTGAACCAGACCCTGGAGCACGAAAATGAAAGCCCCGATCACAGGACAGTTCTAACAGGACCAAGGCCAGCCAGCCCACCCTGCCTGTGACCTGCTGCATCCCTGCACCTCCCAAAGTGAATCCTATGGAGACCATTCCCCTGGAGCCACCCCCAGGGAGCTGTCGGCAGCCAGCGCTGACCCCAGCGAGGGAACCCCTCCACAAAAAGCATCTCTGAGCAGGGAAACAGCTCCTTACTTTGGTGACAGCTGAGCTCCAGAGCTGATAAGCCAACAGGCTCTGCTGCAGGAGCTCTGCCTTCACCCCCTGCCACTTGGCCAGCTCGGGGGACACTTCCTGGGCTTTGCCCTTGCCCAGCTTCTTGGCAGAGCGCGGTTCCTTGGGCGCCGACTCTGCGCCGCCCGCCTGGCCCAGGACACAGCGCTGCAGGTGCGGGCACAGCTCGGGCAGGGCCTGGCACAGCCTCGCCATGAAGAGCACAGCGTTGAGCCTGGCATCCCCGGGGGGGTCCAGCTGGCCCTGGGCACTCTGGAGCTGCTCCCGGACGCAGCCCAGGAGGTGCTGGACGCAGGCAATGCAGTGGTCGCGGAGCAGCCCCTGCACGGTGCCGGTGTCGGCGAAGCGGTCGAAGGCAGAGCGCGGTGGCACCGCGGGCTCCTTGGGGACAGAGTCGTCCGTGGGGAGGTAGGACAGGACATCCTCCAGCCTGGCCTTCAGCTTGGAGTCCAGCGTGGAGCAGAAGCTCTGCACACACGGAGTGAGTGCCTGTGCCTTCATGGCCAGCCCGCTCCTGGCGAAGGGCCCGCGCTGCCCCACGCTGACCCACGCCGCGTCCCCGGGCAGGTCCCCGGGGCTCTCCGACCACAGGAACAGCGCCACGTTGTGCTCCAGCTGGATCTGCTTGCTCAGGGCACAGCTGCTGGCTTTCCCTTCCAATTCCTGCAAGGCTAAAGCCAGCAGCTGCTTGGAGCTGCTTGAGATGGAGTCGAAGCCTTCTTTGGTCAGAGTCTGCAACACAACCAGGAGGAAAAAAACCAATTCCAACGTGCCACTTAAACACACCCTCAGTGCACCATGGGCTGGGCGAGACAACGGCGGGGGGCACAGCACAAGGCTCCCTGCAGCACAGCACCCACCTGCAGCCTGTCCAGGAAGAGCTGCTGCAGCAGCTCCTCCCAGAAGGACACGGGCCTGTCCAGCAGGCGACGGCACACGGCCTCCCAGTTGTGGCTGCCGGACTCGCTGGACAGCAGCTCCCACACGGCGTCACGGATCCCTGCCAGCCCCTTCATGCTCTTCACGTACACCAGCAGGGTCCTGACCCCTGCCCTGATGTCATCGCTGCACCTGGAGGCAAAGTTTCACCTCTGTGAGGGGGTGAGGCCCTGGCACGGGGTGCCCGGCTGCTGGATGTGCTGTGCTGCCTCTGGCTGGTTAACTGAGGGTGAAGGGTGAGGAGGATGAGGAGGAAGTCAGCCAGGCTGGGATTGCCCTGTCCCACTCACATGGTGATCCACTGCTGCAGGGTCTCCCTGAGGTACTCCTGGCTGATGGGGTGTGCCAGGGTCCGCAGGGCCGGCTGGAATTCCACCACGGACTCAGGCAGATACTTGAACCAGCTGCTCAGCTTCAAATCCTCCTCCAGCACCCCTCCTCTCCCTGGAATCACAGTCAGGGATCAGCCCAGCGCGGGGCACCCTCCTGCCTGCACACCTGGGCAGCTGCAGGGCTCACCTGCGGGGCTCTGGCCCGTGGTGCTCTCCAGGGTGGAGAAGAGCAATCCACAGGGCAGGGCTGGATCCGGGGCCATCCCCTCGGGCACGGTGTAGAAGACAGCGTGGGCCTGGTACAGGGTGGTGGTGAGTAGCTCCATCAGGGAACACACCTGAGCTTTGATACCTGCACCTGCAGAGAGGTGACTTTGAGCCAAGGTAGCCCTTCAGCACAGGTCAGTGGCACCAAGGCCTGTGGTCCCTTCCAGGGAGGCAAAGGACTCAGCCTTGTGCTTCCCCATTACAGGTGGGCTTGGCTTAAGCCCCTGAGAACTGTTAATTTTTGTGCTATTTTGCAGTGTCCCTGTCACCATGAGATTTATGGGAATCCCCCATCCCTGCTCCGGGGGCAGGAGGAGAGGAAGGGAAGGCTCACCCCGACCCTCCCAAGGAGCAGCCCCGTGGCACTGACCGTGGTGTGGCTGGTTGAGCAGCTGCTGGATGGCCAGTTTCCTGGCCAGCAGGAAGTCGGCCAGGGCCTGGCGTGGGGAGCTGTCCTCCAGCAGCATGATGGCACACAGGGCTTCGGCCACGGCCTGGTCCGAGCCCGTCCGGCAGCGCAGCAGGGCCTTGCTCTCCTGCAGGATGGTGGATCTGCCACGGGAACCGGCTGGGAGTCACTGCCTGAGCCACACATTCAGGTGTGGCCGTGTGGGGACTGCCAAGCCAAGGTGCTGCTTTCCCCAGACTGTCCCACTTGTATCTGGATGTTACAGGACTGGCGAGATGGTTTTTGTCCCAGGCTTGTGGAATGGTTTGGGTTGGAAAGGACCTCCCTAAATCCCTGTTAGTCCTGTCCCGTTACCTGATGGAGCCCCCTGGCCCCTGCCAGCTGCAGCCCCCAGGATGTGCTTGCTGGCCATGGGACATTCCCCCACATCCCTCTTTCCCTGCCTGCTGCCTTCCCAGGGGCATTCCTGGGGCACTGTGCTCCCAGCTCTGACACCTGGCACAGCCCGGGGATCCTGCCTGTGGCTTCCCTGTGTGATCCAGGTGCAGCTGCCTCAGGCACAGCCTCCTAGGACCTTGCTGCAGCTGATTTCTGTCCTGGGCTGTGTCTGAGCGAGTCCCACTGACAGGGAACGGTTTGGGTTGGGAGGGAACTTAAGGATCAACCAGTTCCAAACCCCTTCCCCTAGCCCAGGTTGCTCCAAGTCTCATCCAGCTTCCAGGATGGGGCACCGGGACACTTCAAGGGACAGGACAGCAACAACTTCTCTGGGTAACCTGTGCCAGGGGCTCACCCCCTCCTCACCCAGCCCTTCCCACCTCACCCCCTCCTCACCCAGCCCTTCCCGTGCCCCGTTCCCGGCACACCTGAGGTGGCTGGCGGCCGCCACTTGCCGCAGCAGGATGGGGAAGCGGGCGAGGACGGGGCTGGAGCGGGCTCGGGGGGTGTCCAGCTGGAGCTGCCGGCGCAGGTGGGCCCCGAGCAGGTGGAGCCGGGCCGCGGGCAGGAACCGGCCGCCCTCCACCGCGCCCCAGACCTGCTCGGGAACCTCCAGCAGCAGCTTCAGCTGCGCCGCCGCCCCGTAGAAACTCTGGTGAGCTGGTGGGAGAACCTGGAGAGGGGACACAGCGGTCAGGGGAGAGAGGGGATCAGGGAAAAAGAGGGGGGGGATAAAAGAGGGGGCAAGGGGGGGAAGAATAAGGGATGAGTGGAGAGAAGAAGGCATGGGGAGGAGAAGAACAAGGTGGGAAAGGGGGCGAGACGAGGAGAAGGGGGGGAAAGAGGGGCTGAGAGGAGGGAGAAGGGGCCAGGGAGGGAGGTGGAGTGGGGGAAAAAGAATGGGTCGAAGGGGGAAAAAGGGCACGAGGGCCTCCGTGGCCGCCCCTCACCGTGCTGGCGGGGCCGGGCCGGGCCGCGCCGCCGCGCTGCAGCCCCCTCACGGCGCCCAGCAGGCGCTCGGCGCTCCGCCGCATCTCGGCGATGGTGTCGGCCGCCTCGATGAGGTCGCGGTAGCGCTCGCCCACCATCTGCCGCAGCTCCTCCCGCTTCTGCTCGATGCCGGCGCGCAGCCGCCGCTCCACCGCCCGCAGCTCGGCCGTCGTGTGGGCCTCGAACAGCGCCTCGGCCTCGGCGCCGCGCGCCGCCATCGCCGCCACGACACCGACACCGTCCCCGGCCCGCGCCGGCGGGGGCGCCGCCGCCGCCATCTTGGCCATGGGAAGGGGATGGCACTTCCGGCGTCACCGCGGGGCGCCGCCGCCATCTTTGTGTCGGGCAGAGCCACACCCGAGTGCCGTTGCCATGACAACGCCGCCATCTTTGTGTCGGGCACAACCACAGTTGAGTGCCGTTGCCATGACAGCGCCGCCGCCATCTTTGTGCCGGGCAGAGCCGCGTTGCCATGGCGACGCGGCCTGAGGGAGGAAACGCCGCGTTATTTATTTTACTTAGTTTGTTTATTTATTTAATTGTAGGGTTTTTTTTCTTTGCCGTTTCCCAGGGAAACAGGTCGGGCTCCGCGGCCTGCGGGTGCCGCTGTCACTCCACACACCCCGGGAGGTCTCATCCTCGGGGCCCTTTGGGTTGGGGGGGCTTGGTTCGAACAGGGCTGGGGGCATTTCGTAATCCTCCCATTCCAACAGCACCGCTCTGGGCACCGGGATATTCCCCCAAAATCCATCCAGGATGGGGTGGAACGGGATTGAGCTTTAAGGTCCCTTCCAACCCCGAAGGGAGAGGCAGATCTGCAGCCAGGCAGGATCCGGCTCCATGGGAGATGCCGGCGTAACCAGAGCGTGTGGGCTTGGGTGTGAGGCTGTTGTATTCAAATCCCGTAACCGCCTGCTGGTGTTGGAAACTGAGACGGGAAGAAAAGGAATCACAGGTGTTTGGGAGGGATCTGGTTTATTTGCGTGGACGCTGTTGGTGTTGCTGGGCTGTGCAGCTGCTCAGAGCCGAACTCCCAGTTTGTAGGAGCTGATAACTCTGCTCCCAGGGAACAAGGGGCAGGACAATACGACACTGCCTCAGTTGGTGCCAGGGGAGGTTCAGGTTGGACATCAGGAGGAATTTCTGCATGGAAAGGGCTGTCAGGCGTTGGAAGTGCCCAGGGCAGCGGCGGAGTCCCCATCCCCGGAGGGATTTAAAGCTGTGTGGATGTGGCACTTGGGGACATGGTCAGTGGTGGCAGTGCCAAGGGGGATGGTTGGACTCGGTGATCTTTGAGGGCTTTTCCAACCTGAACAATTCTGGAATGCTCTCCCAGGGAGGTGTCCAAGCCTGGCTCATATCCTGCTGCCCCCCCGCCCAGCTCCAACACACACAAACAGCCAGAAACTGTAGGAAAAGTCTTTTATTTCCCTCCCGCACCATCCACAGCCCCCTCCCCGTGGCACAGACCGTGGTAGTCAGGAGCCTTCGCTGCGGGAAGGCTCAGTCCCACACCGGGACAGCCCTGCAGGAACGATTGCAGGGAGGAGAACAAGACTGGGAGCGGGGACACGCTCTCGGCATGTCCTGGTCACAACGGATCCACGGGCACTGACAGAGCACAGCTATGGACACGGGGGGATGGACGGCGCTGCTGGGGGGCCCTGGATCTCTGCAGGGAACAGAGAGACCAAACCTCAGCTCCCTGGTCCTGCAGAAGTCACCTGGCAGAGTGGCAGCAACCTCCGTGGTCCCTCCCGGCTCCTGCACGGTGCCACCAATCCCCCGGCACACAGGGAGGGCGAGGGGGAGCCAAGGCGCCCCATGGGGCTGTGTCGGTGATCAGAAACCCCCCTGGGCACATCCAGTATATACAATTTACATGTATTTACAACCAGCCACCCCCCCTCCTCCCAGACACAGCGTGGGGTGGGATGGATGGATGGATGGATGGATGGATGGATGGATGGATGGATGGATGGAGTGGCCAGGCTTTGCGTCCCTTGGCATCTCCTGGTTGGGACATGGCTGGAGGCAGGATCCCCCCGGTCTGGCTCTCCTGTCCTGGCTTTTCACAGTCCAGGTCTTGGAGCAAGCAGGGAGTGGAGCTGAAATCCCTCACAGAGGTGCCAGGCTGGGTGTCAGAGGCTGGCAGGGCAGGGCAGAGGTGTCCTGGGGCTGGAAAGCAGCAGGGCCCATTCCAGGCTGGCAGCGGGAAGGCAGGTTTGGGATCTGCTGTGTCCTTTGCTTGTGCCTCGCTGGAGATTCCCCCTTGGAGCAGCCGCAGGGAGGGGACGGAGACTCTCCCTGAGTGGTTTGGAATCGGCTTGTTCACAAGGCTGGATCCGAACCTGGGAGCTCTCCTTGCCTGGGATGGAGCTGGATGGGGACCCTGGGCAGGTCTGGCAGGGAAGGGACCTCTCGATGGAGTCTCCGACAAAGACGAGGCTCTTCCCATTGTGGCAGGGTCGGGAAGCCCTCTGGAGACACAGCAGCGCAGTTCAGGAGATTATTTCAGTCCAAGGCAGCGCTGGAGCCGACACGAGGAGCTGCAGAGATGCACTGGGAAGGCTCCAGGTCCAGCCCCAGCCTCTCCGGCCCATCTGAGCAGGATTTGGCTCTGGAGCACCGGGGGGCACTGGCCACCACAGCTCCCGGGGCCAGGCTGGGCGTGAGGGGCTCACGGGTGGATGCCCAGCCCAGCCACGGCCCCGGCTCCACACGCGAGGGCTGAGGAAGGGCACAGCAGGGATGTCTCCATGCAGGTTGATCCCGTGGGATCGGGGAGCTGTGGAGCCGCCTCTCAGCCTCACTGGGGGAAGCAGGGGGGAGGAGGAAAAGGGGAATGCTTCCCACAGGCTTTGGGGAGGCCACGCTGGGAGTGGGAGGCTCGTGCAGGAGTGACCCGGCTCCCAGGGGACAGCCCCAGGTGAGGCAGCACCGTCACACGAGCGGGGCCAGGTCCCTGCTCCAGGCACGCAGGGGAGCCTTTGGCACACCCCGATCCGTGCTTCCCATCACCTCAGGTTTGGGATAACGCCGTTCCTGCCGCTCCAGGTGGGAGCTATCACCAACCCCTCCTGCCCAGGGCCAGTCTGTGTGTGAAGCATTCGCAGGCTCAGTCTCTTGGCTCCGCAGTCACCGGCAGAGATTCCTCATCCCGCCGCCAGCAGCCCTGTGGGGCTTTGCAGAGCAGATCCAATCTGAGGTCAAGTTCCCACTAAAATCAAGTGGCTGGGAGGGAAAACTTCATTACTGGCAGCAGCAGCAGCAGCGGTGCTGATGTTTATTAGTCAGCAATGAACAGCAGAAGGTTTTGTTTTGCTGCTTTTACAGCCAGCGCTGCGCCGTGGCTGCAGCTCCCTCCCGGCACTCCAAGGCAGCACATTTCGCTTTCCTGCCCTTTTTCCTCGGTGAGCTGTGGGAAGGTGGCCACGGAGAGCTCTGGCAGCCCCCAGGAGCCGCCTCGTGCCCCTGCCCTGTTGCATCCCGCCTTGGTGGCCTTCGGGATGTTGGTGGCAGCACCCCACACCCCTCACTGCTCACCTGCAGCCCCGTTATCCCCATCCCAGCAGAGCCCCTGGGTGCGAACAGGGGACACATTTCGGATCACAGCCCCCAGCAGCCAGAAGTGTCACTGCCTGGGGGGGTTGCCAGGACAAAGCTGACCTGGGCACGGGTCCTTACCAGGGCTAGGAATTCCCAGTATTTCCATATTTCCACATCAAACCAGTGCAGAGAGGGGGTGATTCCAGCTGGAGGCTCCTGCTGGGGACTCCTGTGGGGGTGCAGCTGGGAACAGGTGTCCCCCCCTCCATCCATCGGGATTTTGGTGGCAGGGCTTGCACGGACACGGCTGGGATGGAGTCAGGCACCGGCAAATCCGGGTTTGGCCTGGCTGCAGGTGAGCGCTGGGGGCTCCACGCATCCCCCTCCTCATTCCACACCCGCTTTCCACGCAGACACCTCCTCCACGGAGTGCCCACGGCGGCACTGACGCATCACTGCGGCTGTGACACGGAGCCTCATCCCGGCACTGCTCCCAGCCCTCCCCGGCAGCGTTTCACCGAGCCGTGACCTGCTGCCGGTGCTGCAATTCCTGCAGCGTCAGCAGGGAACCGCTCTGCCCCGGGGCCCGGGGTCAGCCTCGCTCCCCACGCCACAGCCGGGCTGTGCTCGGTGCCCAGCGAGGGCACAGGGAGGTGCCACACGGTGCCCACGAGCACCTGAGCGCTGTCACTCCTCCTCGGAGGAGCAGGAAAGAGTTAAAAGCAAACAATTGCTGACAGTGCTCTGCTTTGTCTTGCAGAAAATGCCTGAGCCGTGCCCAACGGAGCCAGGAGCAGGTACACAGCCTGGCACTGAGCCCTTTTTGGGGGCTGGCAAGGGTGGCACAGCAGGATGGGATGCCCCAGGCTGGGATTTGCTGCAGGAGCTGGGCAGAGCCACGGGAAAACTTCTGCCAGGGCTGGTGCTCTCGGCTGGAGCATCGCCTGGGGGTGCGTGGCTGAGCAAGTGGGACCCCAAAGCGGGTGGCACCTCGTGGGCAGTGCTCAGCCTCACCTCCCTCACTGTTCATAGTGCCAGGTGACGGCTCCGTGTCTGCTGGTGACGGGGACACCAGGGTGGGCTGGGAAAGGGGAGGGTGACCGAGCCTCGGCTGTTTCCCCCACCTAACCCGCCACGTTCCCACGGCTCGGCTCTGCAGCAGGAGCCTGTGTACAGCCCCGGCCTCTGGCACAGCTGCTGCTCCGGGTGCTCCGGCAGGAAGCCGGCACTTCTCCCTCTCCCCTGGGCTTTCCCTCGAGCTCCCACTGCGCTGGCCAAGGAGGGGCTTTGCTGGGGGGTCAGGGCTCCAGAGACCCGGTCTGTGCTGAGCTGGGAGGGCAGGCAGGGAGAGGGACCGGGAGAGGGAGAGGGACAGGGAGAGGGAGAGGGAGAGGGAGAGGGACAGAGCCGAGAGCTCCAGGACAGTCTTGAGAAGCCAAATACGGCGGATGTGGGACCAGCCCCGCCACCCCTCACGCTGTGCAGGACCCAGGGGGATGGATCCGTGCTGCCCTGCTCTTCCTCATCCCCAGCTGCTGCGAGCCCTGTTGTCTGCTCTGCCCGGTGCCTTCGGCTCGGACGAGGGCGGGGGCCGAGTCCCCAGTACCCCCTTCCCGTCCCCATCCTCTCCGTCAGCCCTGCCTCCAGCGTGACTTGCCTGGAAGGAGCAGGGAGGTGTCACCCCAGAGATCCTCGCAGCCGCGGCCGGACAAACCCCGGTCTCAGCCGGGTGCAGAGGGACGTGCCCGTGCCAGGCTTCTCCAATGTGTCCCCGCTGCTTAAAGACTTCCAAGGATTTCCCAGCACGGAGCGGAGCCGGGCGCTCGTGCCGCGGGTGCCCGGAGCAGCGATCGCGGCTGCCGGCGCAGCGTGGGACCGGCCGCCGGCAGATGCGGGCGGTGGGAGGGGCAGCGGTTACCGGGGAGGGAAAAGGGGGAAATTCTCTATCCGAGGAGAAAATCTGCGGGCAGGTGACGCCACGGCAGGGGCCGGGAAAGGGCTCTCCGGCAGCGGGACATGGCAGGGCTGGAGGAGGCGGGGTGGGAGCAGAGGAGCTGCTGCGGGGGCAGAGCTGCTTCCCGTGGGGAAGTCACCTCCATCGTGGCGTGTCCGCTCCGGGCAGGGCGGCTGCTGCAGTCACACAGCACGGGGAGGCTGCAGGGCAGGCGCGGGAGTAACGAATAACCCAGGGAAAACGCAATCCCCAACATCCTAGTGTCCTCGGGTGGGAGACTCGCCGGGAGCTCCCCCCCAGCTCGGTGCGTCCCCGTATTGTCACACACCCGTGCTCTCGCCTCCTCCTGAGGTCCCCCCGTGTGTCCAGGTGCACCCACCCGTGGTGGGGCAGAGCCCCAAAGCCAGCCGGCCCCGAGGGTGGCACGGGGGACCCAGCAGAGCCGCCCCGGCCATACCTGTGCCCGCCGTGGCACTTCGGTGTCGAAACGTGCCGTGTCGCCGTGAGTTGTCTTTGTTTTCCTGGCGAGGCAGCTCCTCCTGATCCATCTCCTTCCCGGCGCTTGAGAGCCAGCCCAGCAGAGAGGAGCCCAGCAGAGAACCCCCGCGCCCGTCGGGTGCTCACAGCTGTCCTCTCAGGTGGCATTGCTGCCCCAGCTCCGTGGTGCCACCCCCCTGCTGCAGCCGGGAGCCAGCGGGGAGAGGAGGGCGCAGGAGGGACAGACCCCGCTGTCCCCTCAGATGCTCGTCTGCAGATCCCCGTTGAGCAGGGTCCTCTGCGTTTCCGTGGTCTCGTTGAGCCGGGATTTGTCCTGCTTGCTGTCGCTGCGGTCGGCCTCGTCCATGCCGCTGACCTTCACCAGGCACAGCACGTTCTGAAAGCTCTTCTTGAAGTTGTCGGACAGGAAGGCGTAGAGGATGGGGTTGGCACAGCTGTTGGCGTAGCTGAGGACCACCACGAAGTCGAACATGCCCTTGAGGATGGGCGTGGGCACGATCATGACGGACACAGAGGAGACATTGAAGATGTAGAAGGGGAGCCAGCAGAAGATGAAGACAGCGACCACGATGGACACCATCCTGGTGACTTTCTTCTCGGACTTTTTCCTCTTGGAGGAGCCCACCCTGATGCCCGAGGACTTGACTTTGATGATGATGAACAGGTAGCAAAGGCAGATAATGGTGAGAGGCACCAGGAAGCCCAGGATGAAGGCGTAGATGATGAATCCCGTGTACCAGGCGCCCGACTCTCCCGGCCAGATGATGGTGCAGCTACTCCTGCCGTGGTTGTGCTGCACCCCAGCGTAAATCATGATGGGCATGATCACCAGCAGGGAGACGCCCCAAACGGCCACGTTGATCATTTTGGCTGTCCTGGGCCGCCTCCACTTGGCAGATTTGATGGGATGGACGACAGCCAGGTACCGGTCAACGCTCATAACCGTCAGGCAGAAGATACTGGTGAACTGGTTGATGCCATCCACCGTCATGACAATCCTGCAGAGGGCTTTGCCGAAGGGCCAGTGCACCAGGGCCACCTGCATGGCCAGGAAGGGCAGCCCGAGCATGAAGAGCTCGTCTGCGATGGCCAGGTTGAGGATGTAGATGTTGGTGATTGTTTTCATCTTGGCATAGCGGAGGATGACGTAGATGACCAACGTGTTGCCGCACAGCCCGATGATGCAGACCACGAAGTAGATGAAGGTGAGGATGGCGTTGCTGGTCAGGTCGAAGTGCTGGCCCGTGGCATTCTGGGAGGTGTTGGTAGGTGCCTCCAGGGAGAAGTTGTCGAAGGGGGACGCCGGGGAGAACCAGAAGGCGGTGGCATTGGGCAGCTCGTACTCCAGCTCCATGGCTCTGCCGCTCCCTGGGCACTGCTGGCTCAGAGGAGCCGAGATGTCATCTTCCCTGGCTCTGGGGAGAGAGGAGAAGATTCTAGAAATCAGGGAGTCAATGGAAATGAAGGGATTCCTGGGGAGGATCTGTCCATCCTGCTGCCAAGCTCAGCGGGAGAGAGGCTCTCTGGAAGGGGGGTCCCCCGCCCACCTCCCCATGTCCCCTCCCGGAGCAGCCTGCCCGGCCACGCCGCAGCTCCTCCTGGCTCTGGCGATCCCGGAGCCTTTACGACTCCACAAATCCAACCGGTGCGTCCCGGTGGGTGCGACTGATGCCCGGGAGCGCCGAGCGCCGGGGGAAAACCTCCTCCTCTCCCGGCCGTTCGGCGGGTGCAGCCCCTTCCCTCCGAGCCGGCACCGGCACCGGCACCCCGAGCCCGGGCGGCTCCGGTGGGCGACGAACTCGCGGCGGGAAGCGCCCCACCCCCGGCCCCGTCCCTCCGCTGCAGAGGGCACCGGGCGGTGCTGCCCCGCCGCTCACCTGCTCCCTCCGCCGCCCGGCCCGGCCCGGCCCGGCGGGCACCGGGGAGGCGCCGGCAGCGCCCGTGCCCCGCTCGGCTCCGCTCGGTTCCGCACCGCACAGCTCCGCACCGCTCCGCGCACCCGCTCCCGGCGCGGCTCCGCCGCTGGACCAGCGCACCGGCTGCGCCCCGCCCCGCGCGGGGCGGCTCTGCGGGGCCGGGGCGGGGACAGCCCGCAGCGCCCTGCGCTGCCCACCCCGCCGTGCCCACCCTGCCGTGCCCACCCCGCCGTGCCCACCCCGCCGTGCCCACCCTGTGCTGTCCACCCTGCCCCACCCACCTTCCCCACACTGCCCACCCTGCCCTGTCCGCTCTGTGCTGCCCATCGTGCCCTGCCTGTAATGCCCGCACTGCCCACCCTGCGCTGCCCACCCTGCCCGCTCTGCCCACCCTGCCTGCGTTCCCTCTCCTGCCCTGCCCACCCTGCCTCCAGCCCTGCCAGTCCACTGCCCAGCAACATTTTGGGTCCAGCCACGGCCTCAGCTTCTCCAGGGCCACCAGGAGATGGACAGGGAGGTGACAGCAGCGTGATGGCCGCGCTGTGACCCCAATGGAGGGTGACCCAAGAGGCGCCTGAGAGTCCCAAAACCTCCCTGGAACGCTGGGAATGCCTTGGCCCCAGGAGTTTGCACCTTGCCTCCAAAGGCAAGCCAAGGCAGGTCCTTGCTGGTCCTCCCCTCTGAGAGAGGTCTGAATGTGATGCCAAAATATTTGGGGTCTCTGGGGACTTGTGCAGTACAGGTGGCTCCTGCCACGGCCTCTCCTTGGAGGAGGAAGACCAAAAAGGAGAGGTTTGGGGCAGATAACCTCTGCTCTGGTTTGTTTGGGATCTTGAGAGCAATTAGATAATCTCCATTCCTGACCCTCTTTCCATCACTTGTCCAGGAGACAATGGAAAGCAGGAAATTAAGAGTGACTGTGAACAAAGAGCCCCGTGATGAGGCTGCTGAGTGCGGCCGGGAGCCTCTCGTTTGCACTTTGCCATCCACTTCCCAAGGCAGATCTAAAGACATCAGGTCCTGGAGCACCGGCAGAGTCGTTATCAGCCTCATTAATCTTTAGGAGGCAGGAAAAAGCTGCTTCTGCTGAGGATGATGTGGAAATTAATGTCCCAGTAATAGAGGGAGAGGAGGGAGGCTGGGACGGAGATGTTCGGCTGACGTGAGGAAGGGATCGGATCTCTGGGGTGCTGCCACTGGGGTGTCCCGAGGGATGGCAGCCCCTGGGTGGCTGCACCCTCCCGGTCCTGCCACCGTGCAGGGGAGGAGGCAGCACGGCCCAGGAGAGGGGTTTGGTGCCCCGCGACCTTTTGAGAGCTGTTTTATCCTCTCCTGGCTGGTTCCCGCGGCCAGGAGTGATGTCCTGACCGTGCCCTTTCCCTCGGAGCAGCCTGGCTGTGTGCATTCCCAGCGCTGCCCCCTCGAATCTCTCCCCAGAACAGGTAACGCTGCCCCCTCCCTGCCCTGGGTTCCTCGGTCACCAAGCCCTGGCACCGAGACCACCCCCAGCCCGGGCTGGCAGGGGCTTCTCGCAGCTGGAGAGAATCCGGAGGGCTGGAGCAGCGGGCAGGGGCAGCACAGGGATCCCGGGGTGCTTCCAGCCGGCTGGGGCTGCCTGAGGAGCGGCAGGGCTCCAGCCTCTCCCCGCCTCTCACTTCCACCTCGCTGGGAAGCTGGGGCCGGGGAGCTGGGGGAATCCAGCCAGTTCAGCCTGGCTGAACCCAGATCTGATCTTCATTAAAAACCCCGTAAAACTAATGAAACGATGGCCCGGTGGGTATTGAGGAGCTGATCGGAGCTGATCTCCATCCAGGAGGAGGGCAGCAGCAGTGGGCTGAGTCAGGAAGCCATCCTTGAGCCTTTTGAAGGGATTTTTTTTTTCATTCTGCTTCGATTTGGGGTTGAATTAAAGCCTAGCGCGAGCGTGCTCTGCATCCCTGGGTGGTCCCTGGTTCAGAGGGATGCGGTGCCCAGCAGCTGGTTTGGTGCTGGCAGATAAACTCCTCTTTGTCCTTTTGCCTGGGAAGCATCCACTGAGCTGAAAAGCAATTTACTGGCAGGGCTGGAGAGAGGAGGAACACACAGCCCCTTCCCACATGGCTGAAATAACCCCTGGGAGAGGGGCACGGGGGTTACGTGACCACAGAGAGGCTTTAAAAGCCCTTCCAAGTTTTCTGCCATCCATTCCCAGCTGTTCCGCAAGAGTCCCTGTGGAAAACAGCGCGTTCAACCCCTGTCCTGGAAATGAGTGTTGTAAGGAGCCGGGGCTGGGATGCCAAAGGAGGGGTAGGGTGAGCTGCCCTTTCTCCTGGATCCATGGAGAGGAGGCAGGAGATCTCCGGCGTTTCGCAGGGGGGAAGGAGGCTGTGTTGGGCTGGGCTGTGCTGTGAGGGGGTGCTGGGGGCAGCTGCTGTTCCCCACCTGTCAGGAGGGGAAGGATTTGCTCTTCGTGCAGCCAGCCTGGGGATCCCTGAGGATCTCTTGGAGATGATGATCTCTCTTTGGAGAGCCGGCCCTGAGCAGCTCCGTGTCTGTGCTGGAGCAGCCATACCCCAGCCCCCTCCTCGCCAGCACTGCCCTCACAGGGACCCCGCTGTCGCCTGTGGCCGTGGGGACAAGGCCAGCAGGATGACCGTGGTGTTTCTCTCCCAGGGACACTTTGGCTGGCACTGCCCTTTCCCTGCCTTTCCCCTTCCCGGCTCCAGCCCAGCAGCCCCGGGTGGCTTCGGTGCCTCTGCTGATTCCTGCCTGGAGGCGGCCTGGCCGCGTTTCAGGGATGGCCGGGCCGGGGGGAGGCTTTGCTTTCTGCTAATTAGCCAGACAAACAGTCTGGGTCATGTCCCCGCACCCCGAGGCGCGGCAGGACCCGGCTGGTGGCTGCCAGATCTAATCGGGAGCGTCTGCAGTGCTGATGGATGGCAAGGAAGAGGCGCTGGCGCCTTCACCTGCGCCCAGGGCAGCATCCCGACCTGCCGGGATCCAGGGCAGCACCCAGACCCCCCTGGATCCAGGGCAGCATCCACACCCCGCGGAATCCAGCGCTCTCCGCACCCCCCGGGGGTCTCCCCTCCACCCCCCCGCTCCAGCTCCTGCCGCTTCCAGACCTCCCCACAGCCGGCTCCTTCCCTCTCCCGCCCTCCCCTTCTCGCCCTGCCGTTATTTGCCTCCGTAATTGGTTTATTGATCTCTGAGGGGCCGGGGCAGGGCTCGGCCAGAGCGGCCGCTCGCGTTCCCGGTGAATCATATCCCGGAGCCCCCGACACTAATGAGCCTTCGGCAGCCACGGCCCGAAATCCCGGCTCCTGCCTGCGCCTCTCCCCGCTGTGCCTGGCTCGCGTGAGGGTCCTGCGCATTAAATCGGGGCTGAACAGCCTGGCTTTGGCAGCCGGGCTTTGTTCCAGCTGGAAATGTCAGGGCTGGTGGCAGCACGCGCTGATCCGCTCCTGCTCCCGCTGCCTCCTGCTCGGAGCAGCTGCTGGAGCTCCGCGGTCCCCCAGCCTTGCAGAGGGTCCCTCGCGTCCCCCACGGCGAGCCCAAAGCCAGAGCAGAAGGATAAAATCGTTCCTTGGTGCCCTGTGACAAAGAGGCGACCTCGGCTCGTGCGATGGGACAGTGACCCCGCCTGGCCCTGCCTGCGCTGCCCGGCTGCTCCCCGGCCCTGTCCTTGGGAACGGCCCTGGACGTCCTCATTCCCTCGTCTCGCCATCCAGGCTGGCTCCAGCCGCTGCCCCAGCCTGACACAGATGGATTTGGGTTGGGAAAGAGCCCGGCCATGAGCCCAGCCTGCACGGAGGGGACACAGGGACACACTCGCCGTTCCCAGGGGCATCTCCAGCCCTGCCTCAGCCGGCAGTGCCCAGTGCCGTCCGTGTGCAGGATGTGCCTCTCTGCCCCACACAGCACTGGGAAAGTTCTATGGTGAAAAATCCCAAGGGATTTGGGTCCTGGCTGCCCCAGGGCTCCCTGGAGCTGCCCCTTGTGACGTCTCGTTCACCTTGATGAGAGATGGCACCAGATTTGTGCCCCTTTTGTTGTTTAAAATGCATTTTAGGGGCTCTGGGTCTCCCCCTTCCCTGCTGGTGCAGGCAGGGCCCAGGTGGGAGCTCCCAGCCCTCCTGCCCAGGGCTATGACACTGGCAGGGACAGGCAGGGCTGTGACATGGAAGTGTCCCTGCACACAGAAATGACACTGGAGAACGGGGGTGTGAGTGGATTTTGCTGATGCTTCTGCACGGAGCCACCACGACTGTCCCCATTGCCACCCACACGTCCCCAGGCAGGGCCATCGCTGCCAGCCGCCCCCAGCCCAGGGCAGCGTGTCAGCCGTGCCCCCAGGGCCCGCCCTGCCGGGTCACCAGCTGTCCCCAGCCCCACCAGCACCGCCGTCACAGCCGGCCGGGGATCCCCGGGGTCTGTCCCCGTGTCCCTCCAGCTGGCACCTCGCCCTGTGTCTGCCTGGCCCTGGGAGCTAATGAGGGATGCAGCAATTACAGGGCGAGATTGATTAAATCCTAAATCAGGGAGGTTTCGAGTGGCCCTGACCTTTCCCAGCTGGGGCAGCGGGGGCCGATCAAAGGCTGTTTGAGATGAGCTCACGAGGATGTGTCCTTCTGCCACCCCCTGCTCCTCTGGTGTGGCACAGGAGGGGACACCGGGGCTGGCCTGGCTCTGTGGCTGTCACTGTGGGCCCCTGTCCCTCGTGCCAGCAGGCGGAGGAATCGGTGACAGAGCTGCCTCTGCCCCCAGCCCACCCTGTGCCCTGTGGTGACACTTTTGGGGACGTCCAGGTTGGACATCAGGAAAAGGAAAGGGTTGTGAAACATTGGCAGGGGCTGCCCAGGGAGGTTTGGAGTCCCCATCCCTGGAGGTGTCCAAGGAAGGCCTGGATGCAGCACTCAAGGCTCTGGGCTGGTGACAAGGTGGGCATCGGGCACAGCTTGGGCTCGGTGACCTCAGAAGCCTTTTCCAGCCTCAATAATTCTGGCATTCTGTGACATCCATGGCTGGGACTGGATGGGTGGCTCTGGCTGCACCCTCCGAGCGACAGGGATGGCTGCCAGCCACGGAGCGGGGTCTGCTGGCCCCCGTAAGCGCCCCCGGGCTGCCACGTGCTGCTCATTAAGGCGCCGCCTCTGGCTGTTAATTAGCGGGGCTAATTACGGGCGCGGACACCGCGAGGGTGGCAGCACGGGGGGCTCTCAGGGCACTCCAATGCGAGCAGCGGGAGCTGCCTTTGGGGTTGCCAGCGGGAAGCTGTGTCCGGGGCTCTCTTTGCAGCGGGGGGGCGGTGACAGTGACAGCGACAGTGACAGCAGCAATGACAGCTTGTCGCGCCCGCCCGCGCCGCCCGCCCGCCTCGCTTTGTGGCCGTTGCGCCCGCGCGAACCGCAGAGCCGCGGGCGGCCCGCCCCCGCCGCGCTCCCATTGGCTGGAACGGCCGGGGGGCGGGGCCAGGCCGCAGACACGTGTGCGGCACCCGGAAGCGGCGCCGGGACCGGCCCGGGCTCGGGGCTGCAGGTGCGGGGCGAGCGCGGGCCCCGACCCGCCCGGGGGCTCCGGGGTTGGGGGTTGAGGTGTTGTAGGACCCACCAGGGGCTCCAGGTTTGAGGGGGGCCTGAGACCGGCCGGGAGCTCCGGGTTTGGGGGGTTCGAGGGTCCTGGGACTGGCCGCGGCATCCGGGGGCTCCACGTTTGGGGGGTTTGGGGGTCCTGAGATGGGTCAGGGGCTCCGGGGCTCCAGGTTTGGGGGGTTCAGAGGTCCTGGGATGGGCCAGGGGCTCAGGGGTGTCCAGGTTTGCGGGGTCCGGGGGTCCTGGGGCCGGCCCGGGGGCTCCAGGTTTGGTGGGCTCGGGGGTCCGGCGGCTTCAGTTTTGGGGGCTTGGGGGTCCTGGGGCCGGCCGGGGGCTCCAGGTTTGGAGGATTTGGGGGTCCTGGGACCGGCCCCGCGGCTGGAGGGCCCGGGGGTGCGGGGTAATAGGGCGGAGCGCCCGGTGTAGGGTTGGGGGGGATTTGGGGGGTGTTTGGGCCCTCCTGGGTGGGCTTTAGGGTCCCCTGTAGAAAGGGGGGCCCTTCCTGGGGAACGGGGGGGAGTCTGAGCCGGGAAACCAGCGGGGTCCGAGCTGGGCACGCACCTGCAGAGATTGGGAAAAGCCTTGGGGCAAGGCTGGGGGCTGGGAGAGCCTTTGAAGCTGGCACCGGTGTGTGTATTTCTTATGTATTTGCATATAAATCCATCAGTCCCGGTGTATTTGACATGTTCACGTGTAAATGTTATAAATCTGTACATCCGTATTTCCACACCCGTGTGCATTTCCATGGCGGTGCTGCTCCCTGGGCCGTTCCCAGTGCTCGCTCCCCATCCCTGGGCTTCGTTCCCCTTTTCCCCCTTTCCCGAGGTGCGGGGAGCCAGGTGCTGTGGCCGTGTTCGCCTTCCACCCCAGGGACACCGGGCTTGGGGCACGAAGAGGGAGCACCACGGAGTGGGACGTGGCCCGGGCGAGGTCTGAGCACCGTTTGTGCCTGGCTCAGCCCCAGATCCAGGGGGTTTGTGCTCCAGGTGGGATGTGCTGTGTCCCATCCCCGCTGCTCTGCCGAGCTCGGCTTAAATCGCAAAGCCTCGCCTAAGGGGGAGAGAGGAGCTTAGGGGAGGGCGGTCGAGCTGGCTGTGATCCCTTTGGTGTGGAGGGGTTTGGGTGGGATTCGGGTGGGATTCGGGGGTTGTTCTCTGGCTGTGAGCGCCTGGCTCCGTTCCCGAGGCTGCTCCTCTCTCCTAGGCCAGCATGATCCCGGGATCTGGGCCGGTGGTGCAGGCACTGCTGGGGACGTTCCTCACCTGGGGGCTGACGGCAGCGGGCTCGGCGCTGGTGTTCGTGTTCTCCAGCGGGCAGGTGTGTGCTGGGGTCAGCCCCTCATCCCTGGCATCCCCGCAGGATCCGGGGCCGAGGGCTGTGCCCTGCTCCTGGCTGGGTTGGGCTGCCTGCTCCCGGCTTTGAGGGGCTCACCGTCGCTCCTGGGGCAAGAGGAGGAAAAACCCAGCTCCTTTCTCAACACACCAGAGGGGAGGGAAATCAAATTGCTGAGGCCGGGCTGTGGAATGCGCTCCTGGGGCTCGGGAGCCGCAGGCAGGGCTCTGTGTTGGCAACAGCAGCTTCCCTGCCTCTAACCTGGTTTTGCTGCCACGTTTCCAGGGCAGGATTTGGGTCAGCCCCTGCTCAGAAGGAGCCAAGTGCTGAGCTTCAAGTCACCCTGGATACAAAATTAGAGCCCCCCTCCCCAGGGTGTTCCAAATTGCCCAGATGGATTTATTATTCGTGCCTCGGTCTTGTGATGGTTTATTCAGGAGGTGGCTGCAAAGCGAGGCTCCCTTTGCAGGAGCGCTTTGGTTTTCTTCCTTGGGGAGAGGAGGAAAAACCTGCCCTGGGAGTGAAAGGGGCAGGATTTATCCCTCTGGGGTAGGGCAGAGCAGTGGATTTGTTTGGAGCAGCCTGGTATTGGAGGGATGAAAGCCTTCAGGGAGGGAGGGAAATGCAGGGCAGCTCCTGCAGAGGGGCAGGAGAGCTTCTTTCTGGTTTAACTTTGCACAGGCTTTGGCCTGGGCTCTGGGTGGGCAGTGAGGGAGTGAGGAGGCTCTGTGGGATTGTGGGGATGCTGCCACCACAGAATCCCAGAATGGTTTGGGTTGAGAGCGACCTCAAAGCCCATCCAGTGCCACCCCTGCCATGGCAGGGACACCTCCCACTGTCCCAGGCTGCTCCAAGCCCCGTCCAGCCTGGCCTTGGACGCTCCCAGGGATCCAGGGGCAGCCACAGCTTCTCTGGGAATTCCATCCCACCTCTCCCCACCCTCCCAGGGAACAATTCCTTCCCAAAATCCCATCCAACCCTGCCCTCTGGCAGTGGGAAGCCATTCCCTCTTGTCCAAAGTCCCTCTCCAGCCTGGTGACCCCGTCCCCATCTCCCCAGCAGTGCGGGCAGTGCTTTCACCAGCAGTTAAAGGTGTTTTGTGTTTGGTTTTTTCCAGAGGCGGATCCTCGATGGGAGCTTGGGCTTCGCTGCAGGGGTGAGTGCAGCACCCTCCTCCTCCTCCTCCTCCTCCTCCTCCTCCCCCCTCCCCTGTGTTCTCTGCAGCCCCTCCATGCTTGGTTTGGTGCCCACTCGAGTTCAAATCCCTCGGGTGATTCCCCGAGGGCAGGGAAGGGCTCAGCTCGGTCCCGTCCTGTCCCGGCTCCTCCTGGCTGGGCGTGGAGGGGGCACGAGGACGGGCACGAGGACACCGCGCTGCCCACGCTGGGCTTGGCCCTCTGCAGTTAAACTCTCCTCGTTTCCCTGGGATCCTGCGTGGCTCCCGGAGCACTGGAGCGATGCAGATGGGCAGGAGAGTTGTGCTGGGGGCTGCTGTGCCTGGCTGGCTTTGTGCTTCTCCATGGATGCTTTAAACCCTCGGGAGGAGAGGGAAGAGAGAGCTGCAGCTCTCCCTGGAAGCTGCACGTGGGATGTGGGGCTCACGGCAGCTTTTCCTGAAGGAAAACGTGGAGCTGTGTGCCTTGAAATTGTGTGGGGGGCTTGGGAATGTGGAGCTGCCGCTGCCCAGGTGCTGGGGGCAGGTGGGGCCTCATCAAGACTCGTTAAATCGCCTTTGTTTCCCTCATTAAAGATCGAGTCCAGCTGCTGCACCCCACTCTGCAGGTGCTGGAGTGCCCCTGGGACGTGCTCTGGGGGGAGGTGCCCCTTGCCACGTGTGTGCTGGGGTCACCTGGGCTCTGCCAGGTCCCCCTCGCTGTGTCCCGCCTGGGGAGGTGGCACCTGGGTGCCGTGGTGGGTGACAGGAGCTGGGTTTGCGCCCTGGAGGATGAGGATCATTCACCTTGGTGGTTTAGGGGATCCTCGGGCTGGCATTTCTCCATGAATCCCAGAATCCCATCAGGATTAGGGGTTGCTGTCCCAGTGCTGTCCTTGCCGTGGCCACCACGTCACCCTGCCAGCAGCTCTGAGTCACCCCCGCCTGGCCCCGGTGTGGCTCAGGAAGCAGAACTCCTGCAAACATTTGCTTTTCCCTCAGCTCTTCCAGCTGGCAGCGCTCAGAGCAGGAAGGGGGGAAGTGTTTTTGGGGTGCTGCAGTGCCTGGAGGGGACAGGCAGTGAGGGAGCCCCTGGTGACACCAGGGTCCCCCTGAATTTTCATTCTCCCAGCGGGGCAGCATTGCCATCGCTTGGCCAACAGCTTGGTCTCCATCTTTTCATTGCCTGAAAGGGTTTAACAACACAAGGAACCTTTTTCTCCCCCTTTTCCTGGTTCTTGTGCCTGGGGGCTTTGCAAAGGATCCACGGAGGAGCGGGAGGAGAAATCCCCTCCTGCCCCAGCCCTTGGGCAAGCGGGATTGTGGAAACTGCCCTCACCTGTGGGGTGCTGGAGCTGGGCTGGTTCTCCACCCTCCTGGCAAACATTTCCCTGCTCACCTTCTGGGAGCTGCCAAGCCAAATAAATCCAGGATTAACTCCAAATGTCTCTGCCACTGCTGAGCCAGGAGGAGGACGTGGGACAGGGATGTGCAGGTGACCTCAGGGAGGGTGGCCTGGGGTGCAGAGGGTTGTTTTGGGATCCAGGAAGCTGTGGCTGGGCGCTGCCTTCGCTGCTGATGCTCCAGCTGCTCTGGGGGTGCTGGGGTGAGCCTGGGCATGTGGTTAAATTGAACTGGGGTGTACTGGGAGAGCCCCCGGGTGTACTGGGAGCATCCTGCTGGCTCAGCTGCCCCTGTCTCATGGCACAGGTGTCACCTGGGGTGGAGGGACCTGTGCAGCTTGGTCCTTGCGGTGCTGTGGGGGAGCTCAGCTCCCTCCAGCCCTGGCTTTGCCTTTTCCCTGCCTCAGTTCCCTCCCTGGAACTCCCGGATAATCCAGGGTTTTGCATGCCGGAGCCTGCGAGGTGATGTGTTTCCATAGAGACAAAGCTTTGCTTGCTGGGGCATCTGATGTGGAATTCTGCTGCCTTTTCCCTTAAATCTTGATATCCTTAAATGAGATTTTTTTTTTCTTTTTTTTTCTCTGCGGCGCTGCAGGGCTGGGCTCAGACACCAGCAACAAACACCTGCAGCCCCCCTTCCCCGCAGCCTGGCACAGCTTTTCCTCTGCTGCGCCGGAGCTGGGTGTCCTCTGTCCCAGGTGGAGCAGGAGATCATCCAGCCACGCTCCTCAACCCTCCCCAGGCACGCTGGGATCGAATATTCCCTTCAAACAGCAGCAGGAATTCACACGGCTCTGCCGAGGCTGCTCCTCGTTGTTGGAGCTTTCGTGAAGCCAAGTGGAAAAGTTTGGCAGGGGAAGTGTCCTGCCAGAGTCTCCTCTTCCACCTGACTTTCCCGTCCTGCCACGGAGATCTCCTTTTCCCGGATTTCCCGCTCCCCGTGTTTCCCTCGGTGTTCCCGTTCTCACCCCGGGGATCCCCCAGGAGCGTGGCCAGGCCTGCCTGCTTTAATGAGGGATTTAATTGTGGCCCAGGGGGTGGGTGGGCTGAACCCAGCCCCGGGTGTGACGCTCATGGCTCTGTTTATTCCGGATTTGCAGAGAAAAGCTCCCGTGCGGCTCCACAGCCACGGGGCCGAGCTGGGGCAGCGCTGGGTCTGTGGGTTTGGGGGGTGAGGAGAGTTTGGAGCCCAGAATTTTGGGGATTGCTGCACTGACTGAATCCCTGTGGAAGGAGATGCCTAGCCCTGGGAGAGGTGTGTGGGTTTAAATCCTGCTGTGTTTTGGGGGATTCCCACCAGTGTGAGGGCACGGATCTGGATTCATTTCCCGTGGCTGGTTTTGGAGTCTGGATTTGTCTCCTGTTCCACTGCTGGGCCCCAGGGAAGGGTTTGGGCTCCTCCATCCCGGTGATGCTTCGGATCCCACAGCTGCCTCCTGCCTGCTTCTCCTCCCCCACCACCCCTGCCGTGTTTTCCCGAGAAATGGTGGATTTATGGCATTGCTGCATCTTGGCTTGGGAGCACAGAGGAGTGAAGGTGCCCAAATCCATCTTGGCAGGAGCGGGGTGTCCTTGTGCCAGCAGCTGCTCCCCAGCTCAGCGGGGCTGGAGCGAGGGGAAGGTGTGGGAAATCCCGAGTGGCTCCGGGTTCATTGATCCCAGGAGAGCCCCAGGGGGATTTTCCTCTTTTATTCCTGCCTTTGCCACCAGCTGGCTCGGTGGCATCGGGGTTCGGGGCCTGTCCCTGGCCGGGCCGGTACAGAGCTTTGAGATTGGTGGGAATTTGTCACTTAAATCGGGTTGTTGGCAGAAATCCTCCCCCTCTTGTCAGCTGGTAAGAGCTGCAGCTGAACCGGAGCTCTGACACTGCCCTGGGTGGGCAGGAGCTGGGTTGCTCCGGGCGATCCCATGTCCCTAAATCCCACCCTGAGCTCGGGGACGGGCTGGGGGGAAGCTGCTGAAGGACTCCCTGTGGGTCCCTGGCAGCTCGGAATGTCCTGGGATTCCATGGCAATGACTTCCAGCACCTGGGGCGAAGGGGTTGACCTGCGTAACGCAGCAATAAATCACTTTTCCTTCCCCTTGGGCTGGCTCTGAGCTCTGCCATCGCCTTCCCCCCGAGCTGGTGGGATCCTCGGCGCTGCCTTGGGTGCTGCCAGGCGCTGGAGGCTGAGCCCTGTCAGGGCTGTGTTTGCCGTGGGGAAATGCTATCTTAACACGAGCTGACAACATAATTCTCCGGAGCCTTTCCCTGCTGCCTGTGTTTCCACGCTGGGGTGTGTGGTTGTTTTTGAAAGGAGGTGGCATTTGAAATATGAGGTTTGACAGCTGTGCTTAAGCCTGACATGACAACCCTCGTTCTTCTTACTCACAGCGAGCTCAGATTTACACAACCCCCCAGGGACTGGTGTCTGCAAGAGGCAGCTCCCTCCCTCCCTCCTTCCTTCCTTGGGAGAGATTGAGGATGGGAGAGTTTGCTCCCAGTCCTCGTGCTGGGAGAGCCGAGCAGCAGCTCCTCTTTAGAGGCTTTGAGCTGGAAGAGAGAGGAGGTTTGGGTTGGGAATTGGGAAGGAATTCTCCCCTGTGAGGGTGGTGAGGCCCTCAGGGTGCCCAGGGAAGCTGTGGCTGCCCCTGGATCCCTGGCAGTGTCCAAGGCCAGGTTGGATGGGGGTTGGAGCAGCCTGGGACAGTGGAAGGTGTCTCTGCCCATGGATGGGGATGGGATGGATTTAAGGTCTTTTCCAACCCCAACCATTCTGGGATTCTGAGCAGCCTGCAAAGGGGACTTCCTGGGGTGCTGGGGGTTGCTGGACAGAGGGTTGGGGTCACCTTTCCCCCAGCATCCTCCTGCTGCTGTCTCTGGGGTCGCTTCGCTCCTTCCCACTGCAGGATCCTGGTCCCGCAGCCATTTCTCCCTTGGAATTTCGGCTTCCCTTTTGTCCCACAGGATCTCACCACTCCCCTTCTGTCCCCAGGTCATGCTGGCTGCGTCCTACTGGTCCCTGCTGGCCCCAGCCATTGAGATGGCCGAGGAATCCGGCACCTTCGGAGCCTTCTCCTTCTTCCCGGTGGCTGCGGGCTTCGTTCTGGGAGCAGCGTTCGTGTACGGGGCCGACCTGCTCATCCCAGTGCTGGTGAGTGGGAATTCCGGGGCTGGGGGCTCATCCCAGTGCTGGTGAGTGGGAATTCCCGGGCTGGGGGCTCATCCCAGTGCTGGTGAGTGGGAATTCCGGGGCTGGGGGCTCATCCCAGTGCTGGTGAGTGGGAATTCCCAGGCTGGGGGCTCATCCCAGTGCTGGTGAGTGGGAATTCCGGGGCTGGGGGCTCATCCCAGTGCTGGTGAGTGGGAATTCCCAGGCTGGGGGCTCATCCCAGTGCTGGTGAGTGGGAATTCCCGGACTAGGGGCTCATCCCGTGGGAATTCTGCTGGCTGGTGCATGGGACAGGGAGGATTTACAGCCCATGGCTCACGTGGAGCTCGAGGAGGGTTTGTATCCCAAAATAGTGCTGCTGCTGGTGTGTTTCCTCCTGGAAAAGGGAGTGTCCCTGTGCTGGGGCCTCTCCACATGGGTAAAAGGCAGGAGCCACCTAGTCAGGGTCTGCTTGATCCAAAACGCTGCTTTTCCTCCCCCTGGATGCCTTGGGAAGGGCCAGGAGAGCTGGCAGGGGGTGGGGGGCTCTGTGTCCCTGCCCAGAGCAGTGGGAATGGCTCCTGAACTGGGCAGTGGGGTCAGGATGGGACCTTTGGGATGCCTTGGGAAGGGAACAGAGACCTGGCGAGTGGTTGAAACGAAATGAGTGTGTTGAAATGAAAAACAAGTTTGGTGAGGCTTGAGCCATCCCTGGGCCAGGAATGTGGCTCCAGAGCCATCCCTGGGCCGGGAATGTGGCTCCAGAGCCATCTCCCTTCCTTTGGAGCCCAGGCTGTTCCCCGGGGAGCCGCTGCTGCTCAGACAAGGGTTAAAGCCACGGCATTCCCGAGGAGGGTTTGGAAATCAGCTCCATCTCAGGCTGTTTGTGCCCCGGGAGGGTGCTGGGGGTGCCGGTGGGGCTGGGGCAGCCTGGCCCTGTCCCTGCCGGGGCAGGAGGACGGAGCTGCTCGGAGCTGCTGCTCTTTGCTCGGGGAGCATTCCCTGCCTGGCACAGCTCCAGGCTGGGTAACAACAGCCTCTAAAAGCTTTTATCGACTCCTTATCAGCCCAGCCCCGCTCTCCTGGCAGCGAGAAGGGTTTTTCTCCTCGCTGGAGCTCCCGGTGTTCGCTCATGGCAGAGGGAGGGTTAAGCCTCCCAGCCCCGGTGGTAACGATCCCGAGCAGCTGGAGTCCTTCCACTCCTCGCAAAAGGCAGATCTAAGATGTTACATCTTTATCTCTGCCTTTTCCCCGGGTGAAGCCTTTCACGCGTTTGTTCATCCTCCAGCCGAGGAGATGCTGGTGGGGCTGCTGGAGGTTGGCAAACCACACCAGGCGATCTGGGGCTGCCTGGAGGGCGAGACCACGGCAAAACCAGATCCCCGGGGGGTTTTAAAAAATGGGCTCGCCTTCATTTTGCCAAAATTTCCTCACACGGAGGTTGAACCTGATTTTTTTAAACGAGGCTGTCGGCCGGTGTTTGAGGAGGTTTTGGATGCAGAGGGGCGGCTGGCGGGGCTGTGTGAGCCACTGCTGCCTTTCCTAAAAAGGGTCGGGGCTCGGTGTCGTCAGTGCCAAGAGCCAAAGCCTCTGAGGGAAAGTTTACTTAAAAATTCAGTGCAGCAGGTCCCTGATGGCTCAGGAGCTATTCTGGGTCTGCTGCAAGGCATAAGAATGCTGGAATTAAGTGTTATTATTCTCATCCTTCAAAGCTGTCGTGCAGCTCTGCTGACTCGGCTGGGTTTTCTTCGGAGTTCGGTGTTTTATTGGGTTTTCGTGATGTGCTTCTTGCTCCGGCCTCCCCCTTCCTGGGGGAGCCCCACAGGAGTCCGGGGGATGCCTCCAGCCCTGGCTCTGGTTTTCAGGCAGTCCCCGGCTGCTTTTGCTCTGGGGTTTTCACATGAAAAGGTGGAATTTGGAAGCACGGGAAGCACCAGGAGGTGTGGCCCAGCTGTCCAGGGCAGGGCGCAGTCCCCATCCCGTCCCTGCAGGGGTTTGAAGCTGTGTGGATGTGGCACTTGGGGACAGGGCCGTGGTGGCCTTGGCAGTGGTTGGACTCTCAGAGGTGCTCTCAGAGGGCTTTTCCACCCTGAATGGTTTTAAGGCTCTCTGTGAGCGGCCTTTGCCCTGGAGCTGCCGAACCCCCGGAGCTGTCCGGGCGTTCCTGTGGAATTCTGAGGGTGTTCCCAAGCCCACACGGGCGGGGTTTGGGGGGCTTTGGGTGCAGTGGATCACCTGTGGCTTCCAGGAGCTCCCTGGCTCCTGCCTTTTCTGGATCACAGCCCTTCTCCTCTGAGCAAGCAGGAATTCCCTGCTGGGACTGGCACTGGGGCAGGGAGAGGGAGGAATCCAGCCGGTCCTGCTGGGAGCTGAAACCCCCACGGGCTGCCCCAGCCCCACCTGCAGCTCCTGTTCTTCCCACTCCTCTGCCTGACTCTGCTGCCATCATTACTAAATAGGATAATGAGGCTTAATCAGCCTCATCTCCTCTCCCCCCAGGCTTCATTTTCCTTGGGAACATCTGCACAGGGAAGCAGCTCCGTCCCTCCCGCTGCGGGATCCGATGGGCGCTGGGGTCTGGGGGTCTCCCTTGGGAGCTGCTCCTTCCCGGGGCGGGGAAGGGAGGGCAGATGCTGCAGGAGCAGCAGGAGTTAATGAATAATCCAGGGGAAGAGCTGCTGGGCCATTACTCGGCTCTAACCAGGAGCCTGCCAATACTTGGGGTGTAAAAGATGATTGGGGAGGGAGAATGGGGAGCCGGGGCTGTAATTCCAGCCTGGAAATACCGTCTCCATTGGATTTTATTTTTTTTTCCTTGTCTGCTGGATACAGGTTTGGTGGGTTTTTTTTGATCCTGAGTACAGAGGAAATCAATAAAGCCTCATGTGATGGGCAGAGCATTCCTTGGATTTAAACAAACAGCGACTAAAGCGCCCTTTAAAAGCCTTTCGTGGGGTTGGGGTTTGTTCTGTGGGTGCCGGTGCTGACCCCTCATCCCACAGAACCAGCACAGCCCAAATCCCTCTCTGGCCTCCAGGGCTTGTGTTTCACGCCTGTCTTGGGAATTTTTGGGGCTCTGCTTTGCAGCTGCTCCAAGGTTTCCCTGAGCAGGGTGAGGATCTGCAGTGGGACGGGCCAGAGGGAATCAGGAGTGAGGATGCTCCTGGTGGGAGCTGAATCCCCTTGACCCCCTCCAAACAGAATTTCTCGGTGCTCCTGCCCTTTTCTGGATGTGCAAATCATGGCTTGAAAGCTCTTTGGGGATGTGGTTTGGGACTGGATGTTTTGCACAGTGAATTTTGGGCTCTTTTGGGTGAGAACCCTTGGGAGGGCTTCGAGAGCTTGGTAAACAGCCCTGAGGATCCTCTCCTGTCCAGCGATGGTGTCTGGCTCAGAATGGGCCTTCAGGATGAATATTTTGCCTTCTAAATCCACGCAAGCCACTTTTTGTGAGGAAAAACTGGGAATAGTGCATGGATGAGGCTGCAGGAGGAGGAGGAGGAAGGACCATCGAGGTGTCGCTGTACACTGTTTAAAATGGCAATTTTTGTCTCAGGGCTAAACCACAGCTGGGTTAGACCATGGGGAGCATCTTGTTTGGGAGAGGGGGCTCTAGGAAGTGATTCCTGATACAAACCTACATTTCAGGAGGAATTTCTTCCTGGGAAAAGTGCCAGGCATTGGAAGGGGTTGGAGTCCCCATCCCTGGAGGTGTCCAGGGAAGGCCTGGATGTGGCACTCAGTGCTCTGGGCTGGGGATGAGGTGGGGGCTGGTCACAGGTTGGACTCTGTGATCTTGGAGGGCTTTTCCAGCCTCAGTAATTCCGGGATTTGGGATTCTCTGCCTGGTGGGACAAGGCAGGGCAGTCACTGCTGCTGTGGGTGCGGTTGGAGGATGCCGGGGATCCTCCCGTCTGCGCTCCCACCTGGCAAAGCCGGGAAGCTGCTCCTGCTTCTCCCCCTCCTGCTTTGCAGGGAGCTGGACTTGATGGGTTCATTGTTCCAGGAGGCAGGGAAAACGTGGAAAACGTGCTGGGTCCTGTGGCTGGCGTTAATTTATCATCGGAATCAAGATTCCTCTGATGCAATTTGCCGATTCCTGCGGGATGTGCCCGGCACACGTTCCCGTTTTAATGCGCTCTTTCCTGTTCAGCTGTGACTCCTAGGAAGTTAATTAGCTGCACATCCTCATTGCCGGGCTAGGTGGAGGATTTGCAGCCCAGGGGTGGTGGATTTTCTGCTTTATTAAGTTTTGGAGTGTGGCGCTGGAGCGGTGCTGCAGGAACGGAGCCTTTCCCTCCTGGAGAGGGAGGATGGAGCTGGGGGCTCCTGCATTCCTGCCTTGCTCAGGTTTCCTTTGCCCAGGGCACAGCAAACAGCAGCCCTTGGGTTTGCTTGGCTTTGTGGAGCCCTGGACCTTCTCCACAGGCTCCAGGAGGACGGAGGGATCCGGCTCTGATGATGAAGGAAGGGAAAGTTTGTTTTTTGGGAATGTAGCAAAGCCTTCCGTTGGGAAACATCCTTCCCTTGCAGCTCTAAATAAACCAACCTGGGCGTGGGTTTCATTAATTTATCAATTAACCCCAGCCCAGAGGTTGTAGATCCATGTGGGATTGATCCCTGTCTCCTGTCCCAGGCGGGATTTCAGCCATGGAAATCCCTGGTGCTGACCACCAAGCCCACCCATGGGATCCTCTGGAAGACTCAGAACCCCCAAAGGTTTCTTTTCAATCTGTTTATCCATAGGATCCATGGAAAACCTGGCTGCTTCCCACCCCTGCCCTGCCTCTGTGCAGTGGTTTAGTGCTCAAAATCCAGTGGTGGCTGGATAGGTTGGAATTATTTGCCAAAACCCCCACAAAATCATAATTATCCTAATTTCTACCAAAGCATTTCATTTTATTAATGGAGGCAAAGCCTTATTTACTGCCACAGTGCAATTTGTCAGCTGCTCTTAATTAGAATTTTCTCTCATTATGCATCAAGCATTTCATAAAAACATTATTTGGGAAGCCCCAAAGCTGGAGCTGCAGAGCTCCTTGATTCCAAGTCGGGGTTAAATTCCCTCCTGGCCTGGTCAGGTTTATGGGATGAGGGTTAAATTCCCTCCCACCCTGGTCAGGTTTATGAGATGGTCCCTCAGTGCTGACAGCAGATGGGATCTGGAGTGGGGTGAAAAAAATCCCTCTGGAAAAAAGCAGGGACTGAGAAAACCTGGCTTAATTCTTCATTCCATGAGCTCCTGCTCTGGATACCCCTCTCTCCATCATTCCCTTCTCCATCCCTCTTTCCCCCTGGAGCAGGGATTGCTGGGAAGGCTGCTGGTATTCCACAGGCTTTTCCCTCCTCCTGGCTCAGCCTTTGCTGACCAAATTTCAATTTCTGTTTGGGCCTGGCTCAGAATTGTAAGAGAGGAGAAGTTTCCCAAAAGGAAGAGCACAAAAGGATCTCCTCCATCTCCTCCTGTTTATCCGGGGCCACGGATGCTCCGGATGCTTCCCCAGCTGTTCTTTGATCTCAAAATGTGCCTTTGAATTTGCTCAAAGCATAACCCCAAATTAATTCCTCCACGGTGAAAGGCAAACCTGCCATTAACGTGTCAGGGAAAGCAGCGAGAGAGGTTCTGTCGTTGGCTGGGGGAACGGCAGGGAGAGGGAAGCTGCTGCCGTGGGATCACGGGAAACCTCCCCGCAGGTCTGGAGCTGCAGGGTAAACTCTGACTCAGCCCTGTGCCAGAGCTGGCTGCTCCCTGCGAGCTGCACGAGCCAGCTCTGTGCCCGCTGTGCCCCCGGGAAGGACATTCCCGAGGCAGGACATTCCCGAGGCAGGACATTCCCGGTGGATGGTGAGTGGCTGCTGTGGGATGCTCCGTGGCCCCTCGGCTCGTGGCTGCTGGTGAGGGGTGCAGACCAGGTTTGCTCTTGGTCCAGTGGGATTTTTTTTTTCCATTGTGCCTTTTAATAGGCCGAGGAGCTGCTGGAGAGTGGGAAACACTGCTGGGAAGTTGGGGGGAAAAGTTTCGTCTCTGCTCAGCCTGGGTGAGGCTCCTCCGCCGGCGTCGGGACCCCGGGGGTGTCTCTGCCTTTGTCCCACAGGGGATGCGTGGCTGGGGGTGGCCTGTCTGTGTCCTCTGGGGCTGTGGCACTCTCAGGGTGGGACAATCTCTGTGCTGCGTGTTCCTGTCCCCCCCGTCCTGCTCTGGGTGTCACCAGGGTGGTGGCAGTGGTGGGACTTGGATCTGCTGGCCCAAGGGTTCAGTGCTAGCGGGGCTGGAACGCTGAAACGCTGACTGGATGAGTCTCCTCTTGGCCTCTCAGGGGATCTGCAGGCTCGGAAAGGCTCCCAAAGGAAAGGAATTTATCTCTGGAAGTGTCTGAGGCCAGGTTGGATGGGGCTTGGAGCAGCCTGGGACAGTGGAAGGTGTCCCTACCCATGGAACGGGATGAGCTTTAAGGTCCTTCCACCCCGAACCATTCCATGATCCCATGAGAAGTTGTTTGGCTTCTCCTTGCTGGTGATCAGGAAGTGCCTTATCCCTCGTTAAGCCTCTCTGCTGTAATGAATTAAGGCATTAATTGCTCTCGGTGAGGAGAAGGAAGGGCCTCTCCTGTGGGGTTGTTGTGGGCAGTGTCAGAGGCTCCCCTGGCTCCACCAGCCCAGCCCAGGAGCCGGCATCTCTTTGGGATTTTGGTGCTGTGTGGGTAATTATGGGGCTGTGCAGGACGTGGAGAGGGGCTCAGTCTCAGAAAACTCATCCTTGGGCTGGCCCTGCAGGCTGGGATGTGGGAGAAGGGGCTGGTGCCGCTCCCTCCGCGCGCCGGGGCCCCGTGCACGTCCGCAGGGATAACGAGGATCCAGAGGAAGCCGTGTGTTAAAATAATGGAATTAGGCACTGCTGGCATGGGCTGCCTCTTCATTTGAGGGCTGATGGATCGCTGGCTGAGCCCTCTGCATCCTGCCAGCCCTCCCCGCTCCCTTCCAGAGCTCCCACACCCCAAAGCTCGCCCTTGCCCATCAATTCCCTCTGCAGCGACAGCAAATCGTTGCTGAGGGGAATGCTGGGGAGGAACGAGCTGTTAATTGAAGGTTTGTTTGCTTTTTCTCTCACCCTGGCAAAAAGCTTGTGGAAATCCACGTGGGAAGGGGGCAGGGAGTGGGAAAAGGGGTGGAACTGGTCCGGGTTGGGGTTTAACCAACGTGTGCAGGAACAGCTCCTGTTAATCTCATCTGGGGCGCCGAGGGTTATTGCAAACAACCCAAATCTCTCATTGTGGGGCTGCCCCCATGGCACAAACCTCTGCCACGTCCTGCTGAGGGTGCTGGGGATGTGGGGGAAACACCCCTGAAGAAAACACCCCTGAGGAAAACACCCTCAAGACCTGGCTATGGCTGGAACAGGCAAATCTCCTCCCAGCAAACAACTGGGAGTGGCTCTCCATCCTAACTGGTTTTGCTGGGCTCAAATACTCCACTTGGAGCAATTATTCCCTTAAAAAATGAATTTTCTGGTTGTGGTTGAGGTTTTTCTGGGGTTCCTGGCGGGGGCAGGAGGTTGGTGACAGGAAGGTCCCGATGCTGCAGGGATTGTTTGCTGAAGAAGTTGTTTGGGGTTTTTTTTGGCAAAAGCAGGGAAAACATTCCTGTGCTTTTGTTTTTGTCGTGGCAGAGGTTATGAAAGCCAGCCCTCCCTTGTGCCACGTCAGGCATCTCCTCCGGGAAGAAACATCCCAGGTTTCCCGAGGAGCCTGGGGATCGCAGGGGTGTCCCCTCCTCCTGCCCTCCCAGCGTTCCTGCTGCGTTCCCCTCCCTGCTGGAAAGGGAAAAGCCCCAGATGTGCCAGTGGGGAAATCCACGTGTTTGTCTTCAGGAGGAATGCTGTGTGACCCAAGGATGGATCGGGCTGTGCCCGTCTCCCCTTGCTGGGGCTGGTGCCAGTGGGATGTTCCCTGTCCCAGTTTGGGGATCCAGCCGTGCTGGGCTGGCTGCGACAGGCTCCACCATCCCTGCATTGGAAGGGCTGTGGGATTCTTGCCTCCCGCTCCCGATTTTTCAGGGTTTGGGGGGGATTTTTGGTAACTTTGCCTCCCTCCCGCTGTGCCTGGGCTCTGTCCGGGTGTGCAGGAGCAGCCCTGAGCCACCCTCGCCTCTTCCCTTCCTGCTGCCGGTCCCTGCTCTGTTATCTCTGTGCGTTATCGCTGTGTGTTATCACCTATCGGGTGTGAAACAGGAGCCTCTGGGCCCCATCCCACCGAGGCTCCTCATCGTCCCTTATCTCTGTGTCTGCTCCTGGACAAGCTGGGGATATTGTTTTTATGTTTATTTTGAAGAAAGCCGTGAAATGGATTCTGTTCTTTCTCCATCGCTTGGTGTTTCCTGGGGCTTTGCAGAGCCTTTCCCAGGGCGTTTTCTGGGTTAAAATCTTGCACAGGAGGAGCAGCGTCCCTGACTTTCCTGGAAAAGCAGCTTTGGGACTGAGTGGTCTCCTCCAATCTCTCTCAGTCCATCACTATTTCTTTGTGAATTTATTCTCCTCCCTTGGCCAGGAGGAGAAGAGCTGATTATTTCTCAGAGGTGTCGCTCACTCTCCAATTCTTTTTCAAATTAGCTTCAGATCCATTAAAATCTTGGGCAAGAGGCTGCTGGGCGGGGGGGTGTGATCCCAAATCCTTGCTTTTCCTAAGAGGATACATTTTTGTTTTTAATCTAAAAGAATACCCATTTTTTATCAAAAAGGTTCCATTTTTTCCCCCATAAAGAACACCTTTTTTTTCCTATATAAAGGATATTTTTGCACTCATTTTCTTTTCCACACAGGGCCAGGCCAACCCCACAACTTCTCTGCTGTCACTCCAGGAGCAGAGGGGCGCAGTGGGAACTCCCACATCCCAGAATAGTTTTCCTCCAAGTTCTTCCTGTCCAAATCTCTCCCTGCCTCTTGCTTTTTGCAATAATCAACCCCCGTGGTTATTTCAGCTGACGCTAATTACTGCCATGAACTAATTAACGCCAGTTGCCTTTCCTCTTCCCTTCCCGATGTTTTTTAACCCACTGACACATTCCAATTAAGGGCCTCCTGCAGGCAGCGGGCTGGGATGAGTCAGAGCAGCCTCAGCTGGGATCGGCTGTGCTTTCCTGAAGGTCACCAATGTTGTCACAAACTGTCCCTGCCAGCAGGGAGGGGACCTGGCCTTCCCAAATCCAGCTGGAATTGCCTCCGTCTCGGCGCGGGTTTGTGGGGATCGCTTTGGGTTTGGTGTTTCGGGGTGCTGCTGCCTTTCCGGAGGTGAAAATCCGCTTGGGTTTAGCAGGAGAAGACTGGACAAGGATGGAGAGAGGCTTTGGACAAGGGAGGGAGGGAGGGACAGGACACAGGGAATGGCTTCCCACTGCCAGAGGGCAGGGACAGATGGGATATTGGGAGAAAATCCTTCCCTGTGAGGGTGGGGAGGGGCTGGGGCAGAATTCCCAGAGCAGCTGTGGCTGCCCCTGGATCCCTGGAAGTGCCCAAGGCCAGGCTGGCTGGGGCTTGGAGCAGCCTGGGACAGTGGAAGGTATTGGGGTGGAATAGGATGGGATTTGAGGTCCTTCCCGCCCAAACCAATCTGGGATTCTGTGATGTGATTCCATGACTCCCTCCTTGTTTAGGGAGATCACCCCGCAGCAGGATGAGCCCCTGAGCTCCCATTCCCAGTCCCTTCATTCCTTTTCCAAGTGGAGTTCCCCTCTCCCTTTCCTGTGTCTCCTCATCTGGGTTTTGCTGGGAAGCTCCTCCGTTCCTCCCCGCTCTCCCAGCTCCTCCAGGTGAATCCCACCTCCCAGAGGGATTCAATCCCAGCTCCTCCAGGTGAATCCCACCTCCCAGCGGGATTCAATCCCAGCTCCTCCAGGTGAATCCCACCTCCCAGCAGGATTCAATCCCAGCTCCTCAGGCTGGAGGTGCTGGGTCAGGGGAGGTGAGAGCTCCCTGGCTGAGCTGCAGATCTGTGATCAGTATTAATAGCCCTGCTCAGGCTCATTATGCAAATGAGGGAGAGGAGACAATTGAGTTATTCATCTTTAACCTTTATTTTGGTTTTGTGACCCCCCCAGTGAGGCTCCTGTTACCGGCCTGGCTCAGGGGTGCTGGTTTGTTCTGCTGCCATCAACCCAACAGCTGCACCCCTGTTCCTGGGGGTGATTCCAGGTGATCCCAGCCTGGACATCCCTCCTTGGGAGTGCTCCTGGGGGCGGATTCCCAGCCCTGCAGGGAGAAGGGGACTCGGGGTCCTGCTCCCCGGGCAGAGCTGGGGACACCAGGTCACAGATCACCGCCCTGGGACACCTTCCCTTCTCCCAGCTGTGCTCGTGTCTCTGATCCCGTGGTTCCTCCTGGTTTTCTGGCTCCAGGTGGGTTTGAGGAACCTGAGGACATCCAGAAACACCAACCTGGATTCCTTTTTATCAGGAGCTGCAGTGACAGGACGCAGGGGAGGAACTCCTGGCTGTGAGGGTGGGGAGGCCCTGGCACAGGGTGCCCAGAGCAGCTGTGGCTGCCCCAGGATCCCTGGCAGTGGCCAAGGCCAGGCTGGACATTGGGGCTTGGAGCAGCCTGGGACAGTGGGAGGTGTCCCTGCCCATGGCAGGGGTGGCACTGGATGGGCTTTAATGTCCCTTTCAAGCCCGAATGACATCTTGGGGCAGTGGTGAGAAGCTGCTGTGACACATCCCAACCAATCCCAATCAACCCCAACCCCCCTGGCGCCAGAGGATGGGGCTGCGAGGAGGCTGAGGGGCAGCTCTGGGATGTCCTGATGTGTCTGTGTTGCCTTGCAGGGGTTCACTGGCCCTTCCCACGCCGCCCTGGCCCTGAGCTGTGACCAGCGAGCCGTGAAGGAGAAGCAGGAGCAGGACATCGGGAGCGAGCTGTCCATCCGGATAGGTAGAGCTGGGCTCCACCCAGGCAAGCATCCTGTCATATACCACCCACAGAGTGCACAGAACCCCCCTGTTCCGCTGGCACCGGGGCTGCCGCGGGCGGGATTGAAATTCCAGAGCTTTTCCCACGCCCATGCCAAGGGCTCCTTCTCTTCCCTCTCTGGGTCTGTCCCTCTGCTGCCTCTTATCCCAAAAATCATTCCTTCGGTTTCTCCTCCAGCTCTCAAAGCCACTTGCACTGTCTGGGCCATGAATTATTGATCAGGAGCGCTCTGCTGTGCTGGGGGAGTGAAATCCTCGGCTTTCCTCAGATTATTTCCAGCGTGGGCCCTGCTGGCCCTGCCCCGTTCTGCCTCTGCCCCTCGTGGCCTCCCCGGTCCGAGCTGGGCCTGGCTGTCCCTCCTCATTCCAGAGGTGAATCCAATTGCAGCAGCCAGAGGTGGAACACAAGGTCCTGCTGGCAGCTCTTTCCTCCTTAAACAGATTTTAAAGAAGGAATTTTGGGCACCTCTTTGGGGTTCCCCAGCCCCAGGGCGCGTCTGGGGTGGGTGGTGGGGACACGTCCCCTGAGACGGCACAATTGGCTCTTCCTCCTCTCAACAGCTTTCCAGGAGACAAAGCAAATGCAATTTAGTAAATTAATTTTATTTCTCCTCTGATTATTTGGCCGGAATAGTGGTTTAGAGCATCACGAGTGCAGCTGGGAGCAGATTGATTTGAAGGAATGCTCCTTCCCTTTGCAAGGAGGAGCTCTGCTCCCCTCTCAAATCAGCCTCTGTTATCGAACCGCATTGCTTACTTACACGTTTCCTAAAGTGCTGCAAATCCCCAGGATTCGAAACACCAGCCTGGGCTTTTCCAGAGGGATGGGAGGATGTTCTGTGCTCAGTGCAATGAGCTTTGCATTCTCCAAGTCCTTCGCAGGCAGCTGCAGGGGGGTTGATGTTTTTGTCAGGTGGAAACTCCCCGTCTCAGGTGCGGTTTAATTTTATCCTTCAAGGGAAGGCAGGAGTGCTCAGCCCTGCGGTTCCCAGCAGCTCGAGCTGCCGAGGTTTTTATGTTTTCGTCTCCTTTTAGTTGCAGACAATAACAGTGCAAATGGTTTTGGGAATAGAAAATTTCCATTAGGCTTTGTTGTTTATTCCTCTCTCTGGGGAAATGGTATTAAGAACCTACAATACATTAATTCTTTTATTGTCTCTTTCTTTTTTTTTTTCTCTTTTCTTTCTACTGAAATAAACTCGGGATTTTCACAAGATACCCCCAGCCTTCCAAGAAAGCTGCTTTCCCCAGGGCTGGGTAGTGCCTGCCTGGGCTCTGGGGAACGCTCTGGGAACATAATGGGTGTTTTCAAAGTCTAATGGGTACTAAGTGGAATATTTCAGGCTTAATCACTGTTGAATCATTGACCCTTCCTTCATATTTACATCTTTTTAAACCGCTAAAGCTGTGAAAACAAAGGAAAATCCCAAAGCAGCAGCTGCCTTGTTCTGCCGTTGTCTTCAGTGCCTGGGGATGGATGGGGCTGAGGAGCAGGAAGCCGGGATGGGGATGGCTGGAAAATGTGGGATCCTGCATCCCTCCAGAGCCCTTTCTGAGTGTCTGAGGTCTCGTGTGGAGCTGGAAATGCATTTTTAGCGTGGCTGTGGGAGGGTTTGGAGTGTGCTCGCACTCAGAGCTGCGGTCCTGTCACCAAGCCAGGAGGTTTCCTTCAGACCGAGGGAGCTGGAGGAAAGGTGGGAGTTAGATCTGTCCCTCATCTGCCCTGGGGGGAGAAAAAAGCCTCGTTCTGCTTTTTTTTCCCCCTCAATCAGCAGCGTTTTGGAGCAACCTGGGCTAGTGGAGGGTGTCCCGTGGCAGGGGCTGGAACGGGATGAGCTTTAAGCTCCCTCCCAACCCATACCATTCCACGATTGTGCTTCCCCTTCATCTCAAATCCTCTGGTCTGGAGAGCTGGGGCTCTGCTCCCTGCTGCTCCAGCCCCTCTCCAGCCTGTGCTGATCGAAATGAGACTTTTTGGGAGTTGCTAAAAGCTGCCTGTACCTCGTGGGTGCCTGGAGTAAGGTGTGTGTATCCCTGGGAAAGGGAGAATGGGTGGATTCGCCCTGAATTGCACTGAAAAGTCTTGTCTAGACTCTGTTTGATGAGTGGGATAATCACCAGGCTTTAATTACTCCAAGGGAGAGGGAATCCAACCTTGTCTCTGCTAGCTCGGGGTAGGCAAGGGCTGTAATTTGTGTTTCCGTGCTTTGGAACGGATGGGGCTGAGGCTGAGGGGGGTTTCTGGTGGAGCCCTCTGGGGTCCCAGGGATGCCCTGGGTGGGCTGTGCCCTCCCTGCCCCGTCCTAAACCCCTCTGTGCAGCCCCAGGGCTCGGGACAGCCCGTCCCGCTGGGTTTTGCAGGCGTTCGATCCAGAGGAGGCGGCCGGGGCAGGGTCAGCGCGGGGCTGGAGGCCAGGCCTGACCCCGCCAGGGCAGCGCCGTGTTCTGGGGCAGTTCCCAGAAAGGATTTACAGGCGGCAGAGCACCTGGAAACCCGAGCTGGGGCTCAGGGCAGCTGGATATGGAGCAGCTGATGCCCCAGCCCGGCCTCCTGCCGCTGATTCAGCGGTGCCGCTCCGGAGCTGAGCGGGAGATGCTGTTCCCAGCGGCCTCCTCCGCTCCCCTGGGACATCCTCGCTGCTCCACCGCAGCTGGGAGAGCTCTGGGAAGGTGCTGGGGCAGAGCAGGGCACGGCAGTGTGGGTGTAAAGCTGGATAAAACCCCAAATACCCCTTTGGTGCCCAGCCGGGAGCGGCCTTAGCGCCCGGCACCGCTCCGGCTCCAGGGAGGGAAGGGCAGTGGGAATTTCTGTGCTGGAATTTCTGTGCTGGCTGCTGCCCCAAACTGCAGAGAAATGCCTGGGGAAGCAGCAGGAGAAGCAGCAGCATCTCTGCTGCTCAGCATCCACCCCAGAGGCAGGGATGGGTGTGTGTGTCCTGGAGAGAGGTTTTACAGGAGCGTGGAGTGACAGGACAAGGAGGAACGGCTTCAAACTGACAGGGAGTGGGTTTGGGTTGATGTTCGGGAGAAATTCTTCCCTGTGAGGGCAAAATCCTTCCCTGTGAGCGTGGAGAGGGGCTGGGATGGGATTCCCAGAGGAGCTGTGGCTGCCCCTGGATCCCTGGCAGTGTCCAAGGCCAGGCTGGAGCAGCCTGGGAGCGTGGAAGGTGTCCCTGCCCGTGAGTGGATCATCTTTAATTTCCCTTCCCACCCAGCCCATCCCCTGATCCTGGTGGCTGTTGTGCCTCTGGCTGCAGGAGTGTGGAGTTGCTGGTGTTACTGAAGGGGGTCGGGGCTTGCTGTCGTGACTCAGTTGGCTTTTGCCGGGGTGTGATTTAGGAAATGGTGCCCTGGCAGCCCTGCCTGGCTGCTCAGGGAGTAAATCCAGACGGATTTATTGGCTGCAGGAAGAACCCCCTGTTTGCAACTGCGTCTGTAAGAAATGAAATTTTGTTAAACTCGTTACTGAGATGAGCCGGGAGCTCTGGGGGCACCACACACAAACCTCATTGCGTAGAAATTGTGCTTTTTCCCCTTAAATCGGAGCTGCTGCATCAAATCTGAGGCCCAGGTGGGGATTTGGCTGGGGAAGCCCTGGAGCAGGGGCGGGCTGGGGACACCCCAGTGCCAGCCCTGCCGTGGGTCCCTCCTGTGCTGCCCCAGGACCCGCTGGGCCCTTTCCAGCAGCATCACCACCCTCCCAAGCTCGTTTTTCCCAATTTTTGCCATATTTTTCCCCTCCAAAGGACGCTTCCGTGCACCAGGGCTGCCAGAGGGGGCTGCCCAGGAGAGGAGGCAGAAGCTGCTCACGTAGCATCTCTTTATCAGTGCACTGAAGTGTGATGGAAGGAGCTGGGGAGGAGGAGGCAGAACCCCTTGGGAACCAACACAGGGAGAGAGCAGGAGCTGAATTTCGGGCTGGACGCTGATGTTTGAGGCAGCACATCAGTGTGGTTTGTCCTCAGAGCCAAAAAATTCCTGGTTTTTCCTGTTTCTTTTGGATGGATCGCCTGGTTTGAGGAAGCCCAGCCCTGTCCCAGCTTTTTTGTCCTGATCTGTGCTGAGGGGAAAAGCTGCCCAGCAGTGCCCAGCTCCCCTCTCAGGAGCATGGCCAGGTTGCTGCTGCTCAGCCTGCGAGTTTTCTCCTCGTTCCCTCCCTCCCTGAGCAGAAGCAGCGGCCGTGAGGGAGAAATGATGGATCCAGACCCTGGGGATTGATCGGGGTCGTTCAGCCAGAGCCTCCCGTGTGCATCCAAAAGGTTCATTAAGCCCTTGTAACTTACGTAACATGAAACTCCTTCTTAAAAACGGGATGTTCCCGAGTTTTCCACAACCCCAGCTCTGCCTGTGATGAGTTTGACACGTTCACACCGTGCTGCTTCGGGAAAACTGCCTCTTTCACAAGCCATCAATTCATTTGGAGGCTTCAGAGGCAGCCTGGGTGATAAATGCCTGTGGCAGTGTCTGTATTGATTAAAAAACATCCTAATGCCCCTTTCTGAAGCGTCTCAAATGGTTATTGACCATCCCCGTCAGCCTGGGTTCCGTGCTTGGCTTTTATAGTCCGGACTAAATGTGGATTTATGGACCCAGAGCTCCAAAGAAATAAATGAAATGGGGGCCCATAATTCCTCCTGAAGTGATGAAGTGCCTGTTTTGGTCAGAGATGTGTACCCCCCTCCTTCGTTCCAGTCGCTGCCTTGCTCCCGGGATCAGGAATTTTGGCTTTACGGGGCTAAAAGCCACCTGGTGTTTGCTGCCCTTTGCTTCTTGGATTTACTTGTGGAGGACCCAGCCCTGCAGTCCCAGCTTGCAGTGAGTGAACCACCCAGAGCAGCTTATTCTGGAGATGAGATTTAGGGTTTCCAGCTCCTGGTCCCTCAGGAAATGCCCACCTGTGGCCTTCCAGCAGAGCGCCTGGCTCCGGGTGAGCTGTGCAGGGGCTCTGGAGGTGGGATCTGTGTGTCGTGAAGCCAATCTTTAATTCCAGGGGGCTTTGTTCAGCCAGGAGCCTGATTAAACTCTGCTGAGTGATGAGCTGGGGAGGCCCTGCGCTCTGGGAGCTGCAGGGAGGGTTTTTTGTGGGGTTTGTGGCCTTTCAGAGGAGCCTTTTCCCAAACGGAGCCTGAGCTCCCTGTGCCGCTCTCGAGGAGCTTTAATTTCCTGGCTGCACCTCAGAGTCTGTTTGATTCTGGATAAAATAAACTCCTCAGGAAATCCTCCCCATCCTGGGCAGCTCTGGTGGCTGCTGTGTGGTGCCTGGGGGTGACAATGGGACAGGCAAGTGTGACACTGCTGCTGTCACCAGCCCTCCTGAACTGGGGAGTTCAGGGTGAGGAACCTCGCCAGGGATCTGTCTGCGTCCAACCTGAGCCTTCCCAGGGTGGTTTGGGAGCAGCTGGAGGGCTGAAATCCTGGCTCAGCCCCATTCCAGAGGCTGGGAGAGGGATTAGCACAGGAAAATCTTGGGAGAAACTTCACTCCCGTGCAGCTGCTCTGGGGAAAGCCTGAGATTTCAAGGTTTATTAAACCAAACCAACAATTGGTTTGCTGCAGCCCCTGGAGTGGAGCTTGGTTTGGCTCCATTCAGCCAGCACAGGAATTAATTTATTTTCTGGAGACGCTTCCTCAGCTGGATGGGAATGGGAATAATTTGAAGTCACCCTCAGGAAGCTTTGGGGGAGTGGAACGAGAGCCGGGAGCTGCGGCAGCCGCTGAGCATTAGGGCAGCAGGAGCTGGGAGGGGTGGGGAGAGCAGCAACACAGCTCTGAGGGGTAGGGAGGAAACTGCAGCCAGAAAAGAGGGGCTGGAATTCGCCAGATTCCCACTAAACAAGCACTGAAGGACAGCGAAGTGAATAAAAAGCCATTGCCCAGCTGTGCCAGTGCAGATGCAGATGGATGCAGGGCGTGAGGTGGGGAACGGGGTGGGAGCGATCCCAAAATGGAGTCGTGAGGGCACTGAAGTGGTCCTGAGGCTCGGGGGGTCTGTGTGGAGCAGTCTGACTGTGGCCTGGAGGCAGAAATAGAAGTATTTGAAGATACAGTGGTTGTCTGCCCGGTTCTGGCCCCCTTGCAGGTGCCCTGCTTCCCTCCCTGCGGTGTCACACCGAGGGATGCATTTGGGCCCCAAAAACCCCTGTGCTGCTTTGGGATTTTGACTCTTCCCCCTGTGCCTGGTGCTGGTTTGGGTGCTGGGCCCACCTCTGCTTCTGCTTCCTCAGCTCTGAGCACCCCCAAAGCTCCTCAGCTGCTCTTGGGGGGCACCTTGGGCTGTGGTTTTATTCCCTGAAAGCACCTGGGGTCTTGGCAAGGCTGCACAAAGGGCTCCTGAGCTGCACCCCTGGGCCCTCTGTGGGGCTGGAAAAATGGATGGATTTCCCTCTGCCCTGGGAAAATGGATAAATTCCCATCCTGGCTGGGATTTGGGGCGAGGTCTCCCAGCTGGTTTTGCTCTCACACACCAGTTTGGCTCCAGTTTGAAGCAGAGCTGGGTGCCGTGACTGGGGAGCTGCTGGGGCAGAGCTCATCCTCCCTGGGAGCTGGGACCCTTTTTCCTCCCGCAGGAGCAGGTTCCCTTTCCCTCAGTGGCTGGCCCTGATGTGATTTGTGCTGTGATTTCCTTCCCGTCTGATTTCGATTTCCACACGTTTCCCTTGCAGCTCCCGGTGTCCTGAGAGCGTTGCTCATGCCCAGGCCTCTCTTTTGTCCCCTTGCACGTGGTATATGGCACAGGATGATGGAATATGCCTTTTCCCGAAAAATCAATGGTTGAGTTCCTCCCCCCTCCCGCCAGGAAGCTCTCCCAGATACAAGTATTGATTGTTGAGCTAAAAGCCATGTTTGGATCATAATTACCCTTTAAATCAGTGGGGTTGGGGGGTTTGCACCATAATTGCTCTTTAATTCAGTGGGGCTGGTGGGTTTGGAGTCCTAATTGCTGTTTAAATCAGTGGGGCTGGGGGGGTTTCACTCTAATTATCCTTTAATTCAGTGGGGCTCGTGGATTTATGGGCTGAAATGTTCCTTAATTCAGTGGGGCTGGGGGGTTTGTCCTGTAATTCCTCTTTAAACCCCTGCAGAGCTGGGGGGTGCCCTGGGATGGAGCTGCCCCCTGGATAAGGATATTTAGGGATGTGCCGAGGGCACATCCGAGCTCGGATGGTGTTTTGGACATCCCGGGGGATGTGGGATGGAGGTGTTGAGCCTCGGAGGGGGTCTGCTGCAGAATGGGGATTTTAGGGCCGTTCCAAATCATCATTTTTGCTGGAAAAATCCCAGGCTGCTCTTCCCAGGCTGCTTTTTCCCCAGGTTTCTCCTGGCTCAACGAAAGGTGATGCCCGCTGGGGTTGGCAGTGTCTGCACCCACCTGAGCTGTGCAGGGCCTGCTGGCTCTTCCTGACCCAGCCCAGCCTGAAATTCCCCCCAGTGCCCCCCAGTCCTGGCTCTGGACACCACTGGGAGCCCCCGGAGCAGCGGGGTCTGGTCCATCCTCCCAGCCCTGGGCTGGCCACGGCTTCCAGCTGCTCCCTGGAGATCAGGGCTGTGCCCAGGGCTGGAGCAGGAGGTTCCACACGGTTCCAGGAGGATTTTTCCACCTTGGAAGGCAGCAGCTCTGCGAGGGGCAGAGGGAATGAGGGCTCTGCTTGGAGTCCCCGCTGCCAGAGGGCACCAAGGCTGTGATTGAGGCTTTGTTGGCCTCTTCAGTGGATTCATTTCATTTATTTTCTTTATGGATTTATCTCCTCTGAAATTCCAGCCTCTCCAGTGGAGGAGGGAGCTCCTGCTGGTGCCATTCCCGACCAGGGAACCCTGGCTCAGATCATCCTCCCCCTTTCATCCTCCTTCCCTTTTGTAGCTCTGGAGCAGCTGCTCTGCCTCCCCTGCCTCCAGCCTGCCTGGTGCTGCATCCCAAATCCATCCAGGCATCCCAGGGGACACGGATCAAATGGGTTTTGTGCTGGGATATGGGAATGGGGGGATGGGGGGAGCCCCTGTCCCGGGTTTGGGGCACATCCCTGCATCCAATCCCAGTCTGTGCAGCCGCCAGGAGAGCTGTTGGATAAACAACCCCCGTTAGAGAGGAGCTCTCTGCCTCCTGAAATGAGTTTTGCTCCCTGGCTGAGCCTGTGGGGTGGCCGAGCTGCTCAGACATCCTGCCCACCCCAGCTCATCCCTCTGGGGCCATAAATGAGGTTTTATTTCAGCCCAACACGGGGCAAGCACCGCTCAGCCAAACCCAGTGGGATTTCCTGGGGCTCCCGGTTGTTTTCCCCTCGGTTTAACCCTTGGGATGGGAATTGCGCAGGGCCAGGCTGCTGGCTGGGGCAGGGTGAGGGAAGTGGGGCTGTCCCCCCGCTTTGGAGGCTGCACGTGTGGGTTTGGGTGAGGGGCAGCTGCAGCAGAGATCCCAAACTGTGCTTTCCTCATTTCTCAGCGGGCTGGGAAAGCAGGAGGGCTGCAGTGATGGGAACGTGTCCCCTGAGTGTCCCCATCACCTGGGCATGGCACCAGCGCCTGTGGCTGCCTGCAGGGGGGAGCTGACAGCAGCGTTCGTGCCCAGCTCCTTGGGCCCTCCACAGAAAAACCTCTTCTATTTTTATTTTTATTTTCCGAGACCTGCTGGTTCCTCGTCTGTTTTGCTGTCAGCTTCAAGCAAACCCCTTTATCTCTGCACCTGCCTTATCTGCAAGGCCCAGAGCCGAGCAGATCCTGCCCCTCTGGGGCTCCTCCAGCAGCACCGAGCTCGCCCCGGGCCCCCATTTCCCCCTCCCGGGTGATGCTCAGCGCTGAAACCCCAACCCCGGGGGCCTCTGGAGAGGGGAAGCAAAGCTGGGATTGCCTCCCTTCAAAGGCCTGGGATGGAACTGTGGCAGCAGATGGTGTGAGCTGCCTGCAAGTCGGGATGAGGCAGCGCTGAATTCCCAATTAGGTGTAATTAAAACGGGGCTCGTTTATTTCTTTGGCTGCCAAGGGGCGTCACTTCCCTTTGAACAAGGGGCTGGGCCCTGGTGCCTTCCCGGCTCCCAGGGGCTGGGAGGGAATTCAGGGCATCTACAGGAGACGCTGGGATTTGAAATTAATCAGGGAAATGTTTGTTGGGCTCTCTCCACCCCAGGATCCCTCTCCAGGCTGGGAATGGGGGCACTCCCCGGTGTCCCGCCCTGGGAAGAGGGAATTCCATTATTTTTTATTTGAAATGGGGCTCGGAGCACCTGGGATAGGGAAGAATTCCCTGCCCATGGCTGTGGGGTGGAACTGGGCGAGCTTAAAGGTCTCTTCCAAGCCCACGTATTCTACGATTCCATCCTTTTCCAGGTGGATCCCAGGGTGCAGTGAGGTGGCTCAGGGCTATTGGCCGTGCCCAGGGAGGTGCCAAATCCCTGCAGAATATCCATCATTTCCTGCTCCCTGTCAGCGTTTTCCTGGTTTGGGTCTGGGATTCTCAGCCACATCCATATCCCGTGGGCAGGGATCCGAGGTGCCTCCAGCTGGGAGCAGGAGCAGCCTGGGATGCTGAGGGCTCTTCCATGGGAAGGCAGCTCAGGGCTGTTACAAGTGATCCTTGATGGAAACACACCAGGCAAATGGAAGGAGGAGGGTTTTTTTCCATGTGTGCTTCCCAGCTGAATTCCCGGCCCGCTCAGTGCCGTTCTGCCGGCTGAGTCATCCCTGCATTCCCACCTCGGCCTCAGGGACATCCATTTGCTTTGGATTCTGAGGAGAAAAACGAGCCCAGCTCCTTCTGCCATAAACGCCAGGGGTGGTTCCGATCCCGGTTTTTTTATGGAATGGATTTTGGGGTGGTGTTTGCTGCCCTCCCCCAGCTCCGGGGCTGCGCCTGGAGCAGCCCCTGGGATTTGGGATTGGGGTGAGGATGATGCTGGGCATGGTTTGTGTCCCCTCTGTGGGGACAGATGTTGTCCAGCCCCTGGGACAGTGGTGTGTCCCTCCTGCAGGGCTGGAGCGAGGGAATCCCGCTGCTCCCCGACCCTCTGGAGCCATCCCGCATTTCTGGGCTGGAGCCACAGCCTGTTTCTCCTTCTGCCAGAGACAGGAGTTCTCCCTTTGGAGCCGTTCATCCCAGATCCATAAATCAGAGTTTATGGAAGGAGAAATCCCAGGCCCTGAGCCGGAGCCTCTTCCCGAATCCTCCCTTTGGCCACGTCACTCCCAGCCCCGGCTTTGCTTCGCTGCTTTTATCCCGAGGACAGCCTAAAATAGGAACATGAAACATTGAACAGGGCTGGAGAGAGCTGCACTCGGGATGAAACCGGGATCCTGGCAGGAACGTGGGAAGTGTCTCCTGCTCAGCCAGCAGGGCTCTCTTCAGATCCATTTCCTTCCCCGTCGGTGTTTTCCTGCTGCAGGTTTTTCCTGCTCCTCTGAGGTGGGAGATGGGGAATCTCCTGCTTTCCTCCCCATGGGGTTTGTTGGGATCCAGCCCCTCTGGGGGGGATTCAGGGATGTGGCTGCTCAATATCCCATGGGAGGGATGAGGTGGGGTCCCACCACAGCTCCTCTCCAGGCTCTCCTGGTCTCTTCCCATCCCACAATCCCTCTGAAATCCAGTTTGTGTGCAAAAATCCCGTTGTTCTGCTGGAATTCATTTCTGTGGCTCGAGGGGGGTGTGGTACCACCAGGGTATCCCAGTCCCACCCGTCTCCCAATGATGGATTGTGCTCCTGGAAGCAGCCTGATGCTTTGGTTATTCCTGGAGAACGGGCAAAAATCCAATCTGCTTGTCCCTCCAGAGGGAGCCGGGATTGATTTTGTAAGTCCCAGAGCCGAGAACAAAGGAGCGCTTTATTTATTTTCCTCAGAAATCGATTCCTTATTTTATTTTCCCGGCTCCGAGAGGGGCCCCTTTTCCCAGGCGTGTGCCCGGCCCTGCCAGCCCCGGCCCGGGCAGTTGGTGCCGTTTCCCGGTGCCGGGCAGGGGATGAGGATGGGAACTCCAGATGTGTCTCTCCAGCTGTGGTTTTATCCCAGAGCACTGGGAGCTGCTGAGCAGCAAATGCAGCCTGGGGCTGGAGGAATTCCTTCTAGGAATTGGCTTGCAGGGAGCTGGGGAGAAGGAGTTTGAATATTCCCAGAGGGCAGGGTTGGATGGGATATTGAGAAGGAATTCCTGGCTGGGATGGAATCCCCAGAGCAGCTGTGGCTGCCCCTGGATGTGTCCAAGGCCAGGCTGGCCGGGGCTTGGAGCAGCCTGGGACAGAGGGAGGTGTCCCTGTGGAACTGGATGAGCTCTGAGGTCCCTTCCCACCCAAACCATTCCGTAATTATGGGCACCGCTCCATTGGCCACTTCCATCTCCACCTAAACCCCTGGGATCTCATGCTTTTATTAATTTATTTTCATTTTTGAATTAATTTAATTAACATGCAAGGAGAGTTTTTCCAGCTGAAGCCACCGTGTCCTTTTGGAATGAAAGGAGCAGCAGGTGACTCTGGACAGTGGGAATGCCAGGGGGAAGGAATGGGAGGGATTATAGAGAATAAGGATTGAGCTGCTCGTCCTGTCCCTGGTTTGGTGTCGTGGAAGTGCTGTGAGGAAATGTGGGAATAACCACGGTTCTGCTCTGGGATTCCAACATCTGGGAATTCGGGCTGTGTTTGTCCTGGTGGCTGTGCCAGCCTGAATTCCTGCTCCATGGGTTTCCATACTTTAGGATGGAGTTGTTGAAAACAGACAGGCAGGAGGGAAGGGCACGGGGAAGCCCAGCCAGGAATAGCCTGGCAATAAATGGATTAATTCAGGGGCGTGGGGGGCAGTGCCAGAATGCTGGGCTGTGTGCAGGTGTTCCTGGGGGTGCTGGGATGGTGGCAGGATCCTGTGGGAAGGGCAGGATCCTGCGGGAATGGCAGGAGAAGGCTCTGCCAAGCTCAGGGGGAGCAGCACCAACCCCGTCCCCCCGGCTCAGCGTTATCATCCCAGCCTGCTGCTGCCTGGTTCCTTAGCAGCTCCTGATCAAATCCCGCTTTTCATCTCAAGTGGGGAATGAGACTGAATTTTTCCTGGGTTCCTTCAGAGGATTCTCCGTGTCTGATCCCGCTCCCGTCAGAAGCTGTTCCCTGCTCAGCCCTCGGAAATGAAGTGATTAAATTAACTGGGATGTGTAAAATTCCAGCGTCAAATCGTTCAGCCAAGCACTTCATCTACTGGGAGCTCTTTCAGGAGCTCTTGGAAGGGAGCAGGAATTAGTTTGCTTAGAAGGACCTGGTGCATGTAATGACACTGAACGTGGTGCCGCCGCTCCTGCCCGAGGAATTAATCTTCAGACACGGAGCCGTGAGGTCAGGGAGGCTTTGGGAATTATCCCGTGTGCTGCCAGCCCGGGGCACCGCCGGGACCAGCAGCAGCTCGGCCGTGCCCTGCGTTGTCACCACGTGCTGTGTCACCTCTGGCACCCGCCTCTTGGTCCTTCCCTGGGAGCAGCCCTGGGGCAGCGTCACCATGAGGTCCTGTGCCTCGCTAGGGCAATTTCCCCCCACCCACTGCAGAGTTGAGGGGGTGCTGGAAGCTTCTGGGGCTCTTTTCGGGCTGGATTGTTCCTGGAGTGATGTTTGGGGTGGGATTTGGGTGTCGTGCTCTGGGTGATGTTTGGGGTGGGATTTGGGTGTCGTGCTCTGGGTGATGTTTGGGGTGGGATTTGGGTGTCGTGCTGTGGGTGATGTTTGGGGTGGGATTTGGGTGTCGTGCTCTGGGTGATGTTTGGGGTGGGATTTGGCTGTTGTGCTCTGGGTGATGTTTGGGGTGGGATTTGGGTGTCGTGCTGTGGGTGATGTTTGGGGTGGGATTTGGGTGTCGTGCTCTGGGTGATGTTTGGGGTGGGATTTGGCTGTTGTGCTCTGGGTGGTGTTTGAGAAGGGGTTTGGGGGTTGAGCTCTGAGTGATTTTTTGAGCTGGGGTTTGGGTGTTGTGCTCCAAGTGACGTTCAGGAGGAATTTGGGCGTCGAACTCCCTGTGTTTGGTGGTTACGGCCTGGTTTGGTGCAGGAGGGAGCTGCTGGTGCTGGTGCTGGCGCAGTCCAGGCTGGTGCTCCAGCCAGATCCCAGCACTGATCCAGTCTCTGGGAGCACGTGGGAGTCGTTCCTGCTGGGTGGAACAGCCTTTCCTGAGAGCCCCTGGGCACGCCGGGCTGCGTGAGGGCCCCTGAGCGAGTCCTGGCTCTCTGTTTATCCTCCTCTGAAAGCCCCAGCGTGGGCAGGCACCTCTTTGATGCACCAGAAATGCTGGAAAATGGGTTTGTTCCGTGGCTGCAGCCACACACCCTGCACGGGGCTGTCCTGGGGTCCCATTCCCGCTGAATCCCCAGCCTCTGGAGCATGGGAAGCCTGTGCTCTCTGCTTAAGCACCCCGAGCCTTCCTAGCAGTAAATAAAAGCTATTTTTAAAAATAAATCCTTATTTTGACCATAGTTGGGCAGCTCCACGGAGCCTCTTTTCCAGCATTTTTGCTCTCTGAGTGTAAGCTTCCCAAGAACTGGGTTTTCCCAGCTTGGGGGGCTCATTCCTTACAGGAGCAGCTTTTCCCTGGCAGTTTCATTTCCAGGTCTGATGGGATCTGTGCTGCCAGACCTGACAGAGGTGTGGATCCCAGGATTCCACCTGGCTGGGAGCCTGTGGGATGCAGCTTTCCCTGTACCTGTCTGCGAGGGGCTGGCAGTTATCCCCCAGGACTTGCCGTGCTTAATTACTGGCAGTAATTAAAACCTCTTCTGGAGGTGGGAGATAAGAGCAGCGCTTCCTGTGTGGCAGCAGATGCTCCCTAACACCCATCTGCTCCTCAGCATCCAGGCCCTTCTGTGCTCCCTGGAATTCCTGCTGCAGTGGGAAAAGGATGAAGAAAACAGGGATGTGAGGAAGTTTTTAGGAGGAGATGCCAGCGGGGAATGGCTTTGGTTACTGAGGGGCACTGGGAGAGCGGTGGCACCGACGGCTTCAGCCCCAGTGCTGCCAGGAATCCTTGGAAAAAGCCTTTGAAAACAGGGAAAGCTGAGGGGCACACGGCTGGAATCCTTGGAAAAAGCCTTTGAAAACAGGGAAAGCTGAGGGGGGCACGGCTGGTGTCCTTGGGAAGCAGAGCGTGCTGTGCCGTGGTGTGGAGCACTCCTGGGGTTCTGTGGGGCTCCAATTCCCAAGGATCTGGATTTTGATCCAGTTCCTCTTCTGGGGCTTCCTCATGCTCCAAAAAAGCAGGAAAAGGAGAGGCTGGGGAGGGGGGGTGCACCCGGGGCTGTGTGTGGGGTGTGCCGGGGGACGGAGCTGCCGACCCTCCCCTGCCTCCCTCAGCCCTTGGATGTGGGAGAGATGCTCCTTCCCGGGCTGGTTCCCCTTGGATCCCCCATCCAGGCTCTCCGTGGATCCATGGAGAAGCTTCACCTCTGTGGTGCCGATCCCTCTGTGGCACAGCAGGAGCTGCAGCCCAGGGGGGTGAATCCCGAGGGCCCCATTTCCTCCATCTGCCCAAAGCTATCGGAGCGTCCAGGGCTTGTGGGGAGCAGAAACGGGGCTGGGATTGTCTGGGGAGCCTCCGGGAACCAGGGAGATTTTCCGAGAAACTCTGATTTATCTCAGCCATTAAGGATGAGGATTTCACTGCCGTTCCTCTGTGCTCCTGGGGAAGGGATGTCAGCTCCTGCTGTTGGCAGCTTCTCTAGGAAATTGTTCCTTCTCCCCTTCCCCAGACCAGGGTCAGTCCAAACTGTTCAACTCTCCTGCTTTTCCTGGGACAGCAATAACCCGGATTTCCAGCTGCAGGTGCTGGGAGTGAGGAGGGTGGGGGTGGTGGGGGCTTGGGGAGGAATTTGGGAGTAGCTTTTGTGCTGCTCCCTCCAGGTGTTACCTGAGCTTGGAGCTGCCGCTCCGGCGCAGCTGGAATTACCCAGCAGGAGAACACCTGAGGCTTCTCTGCCTTTCCCATATTCATCAGCACCAAATAATTGTCACCAGCAGCCAGCGAGCAGCAGTTAATTATGGATTTTAATCAGTCTGCGGTGCACCCGTGCTTGGCACTGCCTCTCCTCCCCTTCTCCCACACCTCGGAGATGGGAGCTGGCAAATCCAAACAGGGAGCCAGCTCAGCCCTTGGAAGTTCAGCTGAAGGAAGAATCCCTGGAGCCCCCGAGCCTGGAGATCCCTCCCCTGACCGTGGGCAGCTTCCTGGTGAGGCAGAGCCTTGCTGGAAGGATTGGATGGGGAAATCGGTGGGGGAGAGGTGGAGGAGGGGGTTGGAGCTGGGAATGGTTTTCCTTCCAGCATCCCCAGCCAAGGGAAGCTCCAGATTGTCCTCAGTGAGTTTGTTCCAGCACGGAGAGAGGAGATGTTGGGATGCTGCCTGGAGGACGAGCCTGTGCCAGAGGGGACCAGCCCCTCCTGCCCCCCGGGGCTGTCCGCAGGGGCTTTGCAGCTAAACCGGGACTAAAACCGGTCTTAAACCACCTCAGAGGGGCTGCACGGTCTGCAGAGCTTTGCCAGGGGGATTTGAGCGGCCCGGAGCACTCTGAACTCCAGGGCTTAGGAGAGGTTAAAGCCAGGCCTAAGTGGGGAGGAGGAGAAGGGCTCTGGAGCAGGTGTGGTGAAAATCTGGAGAGCTCCAGGGGCTGTGGTTTGGGTTTGGGAGCTGAGGGAGTGCAGGAGGAGGGGTTTGGAGCCCAGAGTCAACAGCGCCTCGGTCTGTTTGTGCACCAGAGCTGAGCTCACGGCTAATGCAAACAGTTTTCATTAAGAAATAATCAGAAATAAAAAGCCATTTCACATGCTGATAAGGAGCCAGTCGGTTTTTTCACTTCAGCAGCAGTTTAAGCCGCGCTCAGAGCCATTTATCTTTTCTCCAGCGCTGGCTGCAGAGGATATGAAAAATGCAGCAGGCTGCACACATGTAATTAAACTTTTGGCAGAATCTTTGCCCTGCAGCTTTACTAAGGAATTCAATAATGATAAATGGAGTGGGATATCTAAAGGACTTTTTGTGAACAGGATTTAAAACAACGTCTGTGGCACAGAGAGTCGTTTGCCACCTAATTGTCTTGGCACGGCTCTGGGAGCAGCCTGTCTGTGGTGTCAGCTCTTCTTTACAGCCCGGCCCTTGTTCTGCTCTTATCTCCACTCCAATTTGCCATTGAGGCTTTCCTGATTCCCAGCCAAGCCCGTGCTTATCCCTAATGACTGTTTTGTTCCCCCAGCCCGGCGTTTCCAGCTGGGAATGCTCCTCGGTGGGAGGCTGTCCCGACGCTGGCAGTGGTGGCATCGCTGCACTGTCATTATCCTTCCCTTTTAATCATCTTTTCCAGCAGCAGGTGGAAGTGAAGCCCATCCCCTGAGCAGGCTCCGTGTGACACTCCTGGGGAAAGGATGCCGGGACTGTGTCCCTGCTTTGGGTGTCGCTGCCTTTATCCCTGGCTAGTGCAGGGATCCTTTAGAGCAGAGGCGATTTTGTGTTCAGATTGTCCCTCCCAACCCCACCCTCAGCACTTTTCCTGGAAAAGCTGCACCAATTCGTTTTAATTCCCACAGGTTTTCCCTGTTTTCCTCACCCCTGTGGCATCCCCCCATCCTTTGTCACCACTGGCCTTGGAGGGGCTTCAAATATCCTCAGAAAAGGCAAATTTTTGTCATTTTTCCCCCAGTAGGAGCAAGCAGACGAATTATAAATGGTACATAAGATGTAAAATAATAATTAACAAGGTTAATCTGATAGAAGTGAGCCGGGACTGAGCACCTGAGGAGGTGGCAGTGAAGCAACGGGGCTGGGCCGGGCTTTTGGTTTTGTTGATTGGCTTCAGACTGAAAGAGAGGAAGGTTAGATGGGATATTGGGAAGGAATTCCTGGCTGGGAGGGTGGGGAGGGGCTGGGATGGAATTCCCAGAGCAGCTGTGGCTGCCCCTGGATCCCTGGAAGTGTCCAAGGCCAGGCTGGAGCAGCCTGGGACCGTGGGAGGTGGGCAGGGGTGGCACTGGGTGAGCTTTGAGGTCCCTTCCCATCCAAACCATTCTGTAATTCCACGATTCCATGAGAATCTGCCCTGGCTGTTGTGTTTTATGGATCGCTGGGTGCTTTCTCCAAAGGGAGAAGCTCTAGGGTTTGGTCCCTTGGAGGTAACTTGTTGTCTCTGACTGTCCCACAATCCCTTTATCCCGTCCCTGGAAATCCTGTGGTGCCGGAGAGGGATTCCTGCCCCCTCTGCATCCCACACCAGCCTGGTTTCCATGCAGGCTGCGGCTCCACAGGGAAGCAGGGATTTGGGTGACCCCGTGTCCGTGCTCTGTCCAGTCTGTGGGTCAGCGCTGGGGCCTGGGCAGGGCGAGCTCAGGACAAGGCTGTTTGTGGGGACAGGGGACCTGTGCCAAGCAATTCAATTAACCCAGAGGTCCGGTGGGAGAAGGGAATTTCACCCCTCCGTGGCCGCAGCCGTGGCTGCCCCTCTGCCGGGGGTCTCCGTGCCAGCATTCCCACAGTGCCGTGGCCAGGCGGCTCCACGGGATCTGTGTGTCCTCGTCTTGCTTCCAACAGAGAAGTTCAGCCGAAGGAAGAATCCCCAGAGCCCCCGAGCCTGGAGATCCCTCCCCTGACCGTGGGCAGCTTCCTGGTGAGGCAGAGCCTTGCTGGAAGGATTGGATGGGGAAATCGGTGGGGGAGAGGTGGAGGAGGGGGTTGGAGCTGGGAATGGTTTTCCTTCCAGCATCCCCAGCCAAGGGAAGCTCCAGATTGTCCTCAGTGAGTTTGTTCCAGCATGGAGAGAGGAGATGTTGGGATGCTGCCTGGAGGACGAGCCTGTGCCAGAGGGGACCAGCCCCTCCTGCCCCCCGGGGCTGTCCGCAGGGGCTTTGCAGCTAAACCGGGACTAAAACCGGTCTTAAACCACCTCAGAGGGGCTGCACGGGCTGCAGAGCTTTGCCAGGGGGATTTGAGCGGCCCGGAGCACTCTGAACTCGAGCTGTTCCTGGCACTAACCTGCTCCCCGCGGGCTGGAGCGGAGCTGGGGCTGTGCCACCGAACGTCACGGCCTGGGCTGGCTCCGCGTGGCCGGCGACAAGGCCGGTGTTTGTCCGGGCAGCCGCTTGCTGTGTTTGCAGAGTGACGCTGGCCCTGGCTCTCTGCTGGGGCCAGCCGGGGCTGCTGCTGGCACAGGGGACGTGACACGAGGGAAGCCACCCAGGCCCGCTGCCGCCCAGGGAAGGTTTTGTCTTTCACCCCGTTCGTGGTACCCGAAACTCGAGGGGATGTGGCCTCAGCTGTGCCTGGGGGGGCTCAGGCTGGAATTCCCTCACGGAAAGGTGTGGGGAGGGGCTGCCTGGGGAGGTGTCACCGTCCCTGGAGGTGTCCAAGGAACGACTCAGTGCTCTGGGGACAAAGTGGGGATCGGTCACGGGTTGGACTCGATGATCTTGGAGGTCTTTTCCCACCTGGATGATTGTGTGAAAACACCTGAAATTCCTGGTTTTATTCCCCGTGCTGCTGAGAACTGTTTTGGGAAGCCTCCAGGTGCCTGGTTCTGTGTTTCAGCTGGCACGATGTGGGGTGTTGGTGACCCCTCTGCCTTCCCAAGGTGACACCCCTCGATTTGCATGAGTCCCGTGGTGCTCGGGTCCTTAATTGGCTCTGGCAGCACACCCTGGGTGATGTGTGATGTGCCAGGGCACCATCCTGCTTCCACACACCAGGGCAGCACTGGCATCCCAGCAAAAGGATTTCAGCTCCTTGCACTGTCCAGACAAAAAACCTTGGAGCTGGGGGTCAAGGAGCAGGAGGGGGAATGATATAAATCCAGAGGGGGAGAATTATGGTGTCTGAGTGTCAGACCTTTGACTGGAAGCCGTGGCTGGGGGAGGCTGAGGGATCCAAGCTCATTTCTCACCTTGGTCCTGCTGAAGGTGGTGGGGGGGCTTTGCCTGGATCCTTCCAAATCCTCCCAGCCCGGATTTGGGCTCGGGGTTTTGGTGTGTGGCTCCAAATAACTGATTGGAAGAGAGCTGAGAGCACCAGTCCTGCTGGGAGCGGAGGTTTGGGAGAGCCTGGAGTTACCCAGGGATGCAAAAGGCAAGTTTTTTGGGTAGTGGAAGAAATAATGGTTAAAAACAGCTCAGTGCCCCCATTTTGGGAAGGGGTGAGATCCAAAGGAAGTGTTGGGGGGTTTTCCTTCATCAGCAAAGGCAACAGAACTGCAGCTCTGCCGGGTTTGGGATGGGGGGGAAAGGTCCCAGCAGCTCTGTCCCCATTGCACTCATCACCCTCATCCTCCTCACCAGCCCCAGAGCTTGGCCCAGCCAGGCTGGAGCTTTGCTGGGTGTGAGCTGGGCGGGACCAGGAGCAGGTCCTGGAGGAGGAGGAAGTTGGGCTCTGCCTCGGGGTGTCCCTGGGCTCGGCAGTGTGGGGACCCCCTGCTCTGGTCGATGTTGTTCCTTTTCCTCGCTGTTTCCTTCTGGGAAGGGAGGCAGGAGCTGCCCAGCTGTGTCCAGCTGTGTCCAGCTGTGTCCAGCTGTGCCCGCCCTGGCTGACCCCGCTGTTTTCTGTCCCCAGACAAGGCTGAGAACGGGGAGCCCTACCAGAGGAGGAGGGGAGCGGGGCCCCCCCTGCCCGAGGGCCCCCCGGCATTCCCGGCGCCCCGGGACGGAGCCCCCGCGGCCGGGAGCAGCAGCTGGAGGAGGATTACGCTGATGATCCTGGCTATAACCATCCACAACATCCCAGGTGAGCCCCGTGGGTCCGTCCCCGCTCCCGGGCAGCCCCATCCCGTGCGGATCGCGCGGATCCCCCTCCCCTCTCCCCCTCGCAGATGGCACTCGCTGAGTGGGCGCCTTTGGATGGGATCCTGGTCCAGATCCTGTGGGGCTGAGCCACGTGAGGCCTTGGCAGCCGAGCCCCCGTGGGGAGGGGGCTCGGGGGAGCCTGGAGCAGCTGCAGCCTGGCTCGTGCCAGCCCGGCGTGGGTGGAATTGTAATTCCCGAGGGGATACTGGGGAAGGTGGCACCGGGAAGGCAACAAATTGTGCTCCCTTTGAGCCTCTCTCGCGTCTGTGAACAGCAAGAGGTGCGTTTCAGAGTGCTGAGTCTCTGCAGGAGAATGGGGAATCGGGGTTTATTTCCCTATTCAAGGCATGGATTTGGACAATGGGTGGAAAATTTCGGAGCCCGAGGTCCTGGAGGGCTGAGTCCTGCCAGGCTGGGCTTTGTGGCGCTGAAAGAGGCGATCAGAAGATGATGAGATCAGTTTGGGACAGCTCAGGATGTTTGGCTGCTTTGCGATGCTTGGGGATGTTGAAAGTAAAATAAGGCAACGTTTTCCAGGGCTCCCTTCCTGCTTTCTCCCCCCTCCCTCCTCCTCCCCGCCTTCTCCTTCCCTCGCCTTTCCCTTCTCCCTTCTCTGCCCTGTGCCTGGCTCAGGTTGGAGGCTGGGTTGGGGTGGGGGCAGGGAAAGGCTTCTCTGCATGACTTGGATCTGTAAATCTGGGAAGAAGCAAGGAGTGCTTTGGGAAGAGCCGCGTTTTCCCTGGGTGCTGGCAGTGAGGAGCTGCTGGGCTCGGGGCCCGCCTGGACCCTCGCACGTCACCTTGTGCTCGGTGACTCTGAGAGTGGCTTTCCTCCAGTGCCAGGACACCCGTCCCGAGTTCCATCAGGGGTGCCCTTCCCGGGTGAGAAGGCTCCGTGGTGGGTGTGGAATCCCAGCTCCTGCGTTCCCCTGACAAAATCCAAGGGAACGCGCGGAGAGCTCCTGGCTGTTCCCTCCTCTGGCCCTTCCAGCCTCCTGCTGCTCCCGGGGTGGGAATTGCCTCCTTCCAGCGGTTGTGGGCACCTCTGGGTGCTGCTGGTGGCTGGCTTTGCTTGTGCTGGCAGGAAGCTGGGAGTTAATGATTTGCTGCCCGTCCGTGCATCACAGCACGAGCTGTTCCTGGGCACTAACCTGCTCCAGTTGGTCAGCAGCAGCAAAACATTTCTCCCTCCTCATCCCTCTATTTTCTAATTAATTACGGGTGGATAATTTGGGTGCTGCAGTTCAGCCCCGGGTGGTGCTGGGGGAGGCAGAGCCCTGGCAGAGGAGGCGAGGAAGGAGCTTTAAATGAGCCACACACTCCAAAAAAAAAGGGGGAGTGTCTGCACTGCGTGAAGCGTGATTGGATTTCATCCCTCAAACGAGGTGTCAGCGAGTGAAGGTGGCACCTCCTGCCTGGCCCGGGGACTCCTGTCTGTCACCGGCCGAAGGAGAAAGTTCTGTAGAGGGGTGGCCAAAGTGCCGCCCGTGGCAGGAGGTCGGTGCTGACACGGCCCTGAGGTGCTGAGCTGCCCTTTCACTGCTCCTCCAGCAGCACAGAGCCACCTCAGCGTGGTGACAGAGGGCTGGGAATGCTCTCTTGCATCTTAAAGGTCCCGATGTTAAAGCTTCATCCCCAGAGAGGTGTGAGAGTGAGGGCCCAGCCCCTGCCTGGAGGCTCAGCTCAGTGCCGCCTCTGTCCCTGCTGAGCTTTAAGCCCCAAATCCCCCTCCTGCCCTTTCCTGGTGGCTTTTCAGCAGCCTCACAGTGCTGCTGGTGCCGCTGGGGCCGCTCAGCAATGACAAAGCCCTGACCAACACCCTCCTTTCCGTGGGGATTTGTCCGAAGTTACCCCGAGGTTCCAAATTCCCGAGGCCGGACTTGCGCCCCGGTGCTCCAGAGCCCTTCCCACGGGGTGCCAGCACCGCTTGTGCCCTAATGAATAATTCAGGCTGTGGATAAATAATTCAGGCTGTGATTAAATCAGGTGAGCAGCAATTTGGGGCTCTGAATTCCTTCTGCTTTCCCAGCACAAGCACCGGCGGTGCCGCTGCCGCTTCCTGCTGCAGGCAGGGTTTGGAAACACGGGAATCTCTGCCTAATTACAGCCCTGCCAGAGGAGAGGCTGGCACCGTGATTAGCACAGCCTCCTGCGGGGTGAGGACTCCTCGCGCTGGGGAGGGCGGGAGGTGCCGGGCTGGGAGATGCTGGGAATGCTCCGAGCCCTGGGAAAATCGCTCCGTGCTCCTCAGGGAGTCACGGGATGGTTTGGGTGGGAAAGGACCTTAAAGCTCATCCCATTCCAGCCCTGCCATGGGCAGAGACACCTTCCACTGTCCCAGGCTGCTCCGAGCTGGCCTTGGACACTTCCAGGGATCCAGGGGCAGCCACGGCTTCTCTGGGAATTCTATTCCAGGGCCTCCACACCCTCGCAGGGAACAATTAATTCCCAACATTTCATCGAAATCTTCCTTCTTCCCCTTTCAAACCGTTCCCCCTTGTCCTGTCACGAGCTGCCTGTGTAAAAAGCCACTCTCCATCTTTTTTCCAAGCTCTTCTAAGGAATATAATCTTTTTTAAGTGCTTAAAAGGCACTGAAAGGGCTCCATGGGCTCTCTCCAGAGCTTTCTGTTCTCCAGATTCCTCTGGCAGCAGCTCCTGGCTCTGGCGCCGTGCCTGGTGCTCCCTCTGCTTCCCTGCGAGCTCTCTGCCCTCCCACAGAGGTGTCCAGGTCGTTCCCAAGGGTTTTCCATCCTTCACAGAGCTCCACATCCCTGGGAGGGGCCGGGATGCTCCGGGTGCTGCCGGAGGGAGCTCCATGCTCGCCTTGTTGGGTCTCCGAGCTGCCCGAGTACCTCTGATGGGCTGGAGCTGCTCTGAATCCTCACTCCAACCTCAAACTCTTCCTAAATTCCCTTTCTCTGGTGGTTAAACCGCTCCCAAGCTCCATCCCTGCTCTCGTCCCGTGCCAGTGGGGGATGAGCTCCCCTTTTATCGCCAGCAGGGAATTGTTTCATGGACTTTGAGGCAGTTTTAGGGCTGCGCTGGTTTGGGCCTGGCAGTGCCTCTGGCTTTGTTTCCAGGCTGGGAGCAGCTTCTTGTGGAGGGGGGAGAACGGAACCCCCAGCCCAGCCTCCCACAGCCGCTCTGTGTTTGTGGAGGAAAGGTTGGATAATTTGCTCCAAAGCCGGGAATGCCAATGGAAAGGATAAATTGATAATGACAGGAGATGCCAAACTGCAGCCTCTTCCTGCTAATTAATATTCATATATGCCGGGTTTAGTGGAACATTAATTATGGATTTAATCAAGCCCTGTTTATTCTGGTTTAGCTTTGTACCTTGGGTGGCTGTTATGCTGAAGACTTCAGATTAATTAAAATGTTACTGGTGTATCACAAATAACAATTAGCGAGGTGTGAGCTGCGCAGCCTTTCCCTTTGTGCCGCCGTGGGAGGGGGAGGAGAGCCTGGCAGGGCCGTGGGACCAGGGCCGGGTCCTGGGAAGCTCCCGGGATGCTCCCGGAGGGCTCTGCCCTGCTCCAAGCTCAGGGTGGGTGTGTAGGTGGGGATGGCTCTGCTGCCTGATTTCGGGGGCTCCCCCAGCGTGGAGATGCTGCAGGAGCCCCTCACGCTTGAGGAGAGGACCAAGGCCGTGTTCTGCTCATCTTCCTGCCCTGGGGCTCTCCCTGGAGTCTCAGAATTCCAGAGCCATTGAGGTTGGAAAAGTGTCCCAGGATCGAGCCCAAGCCATGCCCGATGCCCACCTTGTCCCCAGCCCAGAGCCCTGAGTGCCACATCCCAGCTTTCCCTGGACACCTCTGGGGACGGGGACTCCTCCAGCCAATTCCAACACCTGAGCGCTCTCTCCATGCAGAAATTCCTCCTTGATATCCACCCTGAGCCTCCCCTGGCCCAGCCTGAGGCCGTTCCCTCTCCTCCTGTCCCTGTTCCCTGGGAGCAGAGCCCGACCCCCCCCGGCTGCCCCCTCCTGTCAGGGAGTTGTGCAGAGCCACAAGGTCCCCCCTGAGCCTCCTTTGCTCCAGGCTGAGCCCCTTTCCCAGCTCCCTCAGCCGCTCCTGGGGCTCCAGCCCCTTCCCGGCTCCCCGAGCCGCCCCTCAGAGACTCACAGGGATCTTGTGGGGGCCCTTGGTGGCTCCAGCAGACCCTTCCCGGTGTGTGGCAGTGAGGCGGGGAGGAGTTGCAGGCGTTGGTGGTGACGGTTCCCTGCCTCGCTTCCCCCTGGCTGTTGGGAAATGTCTGTTCCCCTCCCCAAAATCTGCTCAGGTGACAGCAGGGACCTGGCTGGAGCTGCCCCATCCCTGGGAGCATCCCTGCCTCGGAGCATCCTCCAGGAAAGGCAGCGGGGCCGCTCCCAGGCAGGCACGAGGCGCTGCTTCCAACCCCCAGAACGTTGCCACGGAAACCTGAAATTCCCTTTTTCCTCAGTGCTGGGCGGGGCAGAGCCTGAGCCCATCCCGGGATCATCCCTTTGCGCCAGCCTTGGCTCCCTGCAGGGAAAGGCCTCACTTCTCTGCATCCAGCCCAACCCCGCCGCGTTTGCTCCCAGGTTCTGCCTCCACTGCTGAGCAGAGGGGTCTGGGGAGGAGTGAAGGGACGTGGCAGAGCCACCAGGTCACAGGGTGAGGTGACACCGACGTCCCCTGCTCGCCCCCAAACCTCACAGGGCTCCACCCGGGGCTTTCTCTCCAGCTCCCAGTGCCAGAAATCCATTAATGAGCTGGGATTTATTTATTTTTAATGAGCAGGAGCGGCGGGAGGAGCAGGGCAGAGCGAGGGGGCCCAAATCCCGGCCGGGGAGGTGGAGCTGCCGCGGGAGGAGGGAGGGTGGGAGGTGGCACTGTGGGCAGCAGGGACAGGAGGTGAGAAGGAGACACCCTGAGGTGGTGACAGCTCTGGGAAGGGTGACTGAGACTCCCGGGAAGCTGCGCTGGGCTGGAGGGAAGATTCCTGCACGCCCAGGTGACAGCATCCAAGTTCTTTCCCCTTGGGTTTGTGCTTGGAGGAGGCAGCAAGAGGCTGTGCCCTGGTTTGGCACTGCCTTGGTGGCATTTTGGGCTCTTCCTTCTCTGGCGGCCCAGGAGGGAGAGATTTACCCCACAAGCTGTAGGGTGGGGTCTGACCAGTGCTTGGAATGAGGGGCAGAAGGGACAAGTGGGATAACTGGTGTGGAGGAGAGGGTGCAGGATTTGCAGTGCTGTCCCCTGCTTGTGTCCCTGTCACCGGGCTGGCACCAAGGCACAGCTGAACCCGTAACTGGCAGTGGCAGTTCCTGGTGTGGGTGGCACATTCACGGCAGGCACCCCCTGCCCGTGCCCGTGCCCGTGCCACCTCCCCGGTGACACCTCCATCCCTCTGGAAGGTGCTGCCGCCGCTTTGTGCGATCCCAGGGAAGGGGGGATGGAGGGAAGGCTGCCCCCAGGGCCGGGAAGTGTCACCCCGATTCCAGCCACGCTCCTTGGCAGCTCTGCCGGGACCCTGGGGCCGCGTAGCGTGAGAGCCGCTGCCCTCAGCGTGGTGGCATCTGGCTGGGGACAGCCCCGGGAGGGACAGCTGCTGCCTGGGCCTGGGAGCTGCCTGGACGCCGCTGTTTTTGATGGCTTCTCCCAGCTTCAGCCAGTTCGTGTCCTTGCTGTGCCTCCTGCTCTGCGGCTGCCGGGGGAGCAGCACAGGGAGCTGTGCCCGTGCTGTGGGGCTTTCCTCAGGCAGCTCATTCCAAACTGGGAGCTGAGTCCCTGGGTGGGGTGGGGGGACCGGGTGGGGACCCAGCATTGTCACCCCTTGGTCCAGTGCCCTGTTGTGGCCATGTCCTGGGGTGGACAGTGAGTTAATCCCATCCTTGGCTGTGCCAAACCCACCCCTGGCATTGAGGGATGCAGGGGTAGGATGCAGATGAGGGATGCAGGGGTGGGATGCAGGTGTCACTGTTGTCAGGGTCCAAACCAGAAGGAATCCTCCCACCAGCGAGGAGGGAGCTCCCCAGGGAGCTGGTACCGGATCCATGGGGTTTGACACGTCCCAGCTGAGCTCCCTCAGCGCTGGTGTCCCTGTGGTTGACTCCATGCGGTTCCCAGGTGGGATCCTGGATGCTGCAGCTCTCTACACCTCAGCCCAGCCCCACAGGGACAGGCAGAGCTCATCCCCTGCACCAAGAGCTGCTCCTTCCTGAGCTGGAGCCGATCCTGGGCTGATGGTGGATTTGGGGATGGAGTGCCAGGGGGAAGGGAGGGGGCTGCGGATGGCAGAGGTTCCGTGCTGTGCTGGCAGATTGGAGTTCCTGGGAAGGGAGGTGATTTCCAAGCTGGTTGCTTTGTCATTAGCAAAAATTGATTGGATTCATCCTCCCGGGACAGGCGCTCCCGAGCACTCGGCCTCCCGAGGGACGGGCAATGAGTGCCAGATCGCATCTCAATTACGAAGAGCGGCGATTATTGATATGAATATTCTCCCAGATCCATTTGAGGCTGGCAACGTTCATTTGGAATGATGATTTTTTTTCGTGGGGCTGTTGAAATTGAGGCTGTTTTCCAGTCGTTGACTTTAATGAGGATTTGGGAACCCACTGGGGCTCAGCAGAGCGTGAGAGTGGGAGCCGGTTTAGCTGCACCCATTCATCTGCGCCTCGTCTGGGCGATGCCTCTTCCTGGAATTCCAACATTCCTCCTGCCCCTGCTGCTTGTGCTGCTGCCCTGGCTATTCCTGGCTATTCCTGGGCACTCGGAGCACCCTCTGTTCCCACTGGAAGGGGTTATTTTTAGTAAGGAAAAGGAGGAAAAGGCTTCCCTGCAGCTTTGCGTTCCAAGGAAGGTGCAGGTAAGGGAAGGTGCTGGTGGGTGCAGGGAGCACATGGGGCAGCAATTCCATGGAATTTCAGGGAAGTGGAGCAGAGTGCTGGCCCTGGAACCAGCTCAGAGGGATGGAAAGATGCGCGTTGGAACAGCCATGAATTTTTCACAGCGTTTCTGCTCCGGAGAGAAAATCCAGCTGGGACGTGGCTCCCAAGGCCGCTGCCCATCTCCGGGATAATTCCAGAGGGACCCTGCGGATGCGTCAGGGATGAGCAGGGACTGTTGGCCATGGAGCTGTGACGTGATGGCCCCCGAGCAGCCGGGGGAGGAGAGAGGTCAGAGGGGATGCAGCCCACGGAGACAGAGCCGGGAGCTCGGCTCCCTCCGGAACGTTCCGGCGGCAGTGACTCATCGGGATCAGGAGGAGGCGGCCGCTCTGGGAAAGGCCCCCCGACCTTCGTTAAAGCTCCCGTTAATTGTCACCTCGCCAGCACACGCTGGGACATTTTCATCCGCTGAGCACCTCGGTGGGGGGAAACACTCGCTCCGAGTCCTTGGGATTCTGTGCAGGGAGGTGGGAAATGCGGGAAGGGGGCCGGGAGAGGCACCGGCACCGGGTGAGGGACACGGGTGACATCTCCAGGTGTGGGTGATGGTCTGAAGTGACGGATGCAGGTGACATTCTCAGGGCCCAGGTGACATCCCCAGGTGTGGGTGCTGCTCTCAGTGAAGGACACAGGTGACATTCTCAGGGCCCAGGTGACATTCCCAGCCGTGGCTGCTGCTCTCAGGCTGTTTTTGGCTCCCTGGCCCCCGGCTCAGCTCCCTCAGGACTCCCCCTGCCCCTCCCGTGTGGGTGGAGGCCGAGGCTCTGGAATGGGAGCAGGAGCAGCCCAATGGGAAGGTAATTCCCTGTCTTCCGGGGTGGGAAGTTTTCCTCCCAGCCTCGCACTGTTAAGGGGGGACAGGGGGGTCTCTGGTGTCCCCCTGCCAGCAGCTCATCTGTCAGAAACTCATTTGGAGGCAGCCAGCGACAGGCACCGATAACACAGCGCTGTTTTGTCAGCAGGAAAGCCACCAAGGTGACAAAAGCCAATTAAATCCAGGATTTTCACCAGCTGGAATGAAATATTCCGCTGAAATATGCATGTGGGAGCTGCTTGCCTGCCTTGTCCCCATCAGCTCTCGGGTCTGTCACATTAAACCTTGCTGAGCAGTGGCCTGAGAAAGCATTTACGTGCTGGAAATGAAACTTTAAATATCTCTGATGGATTCAGGTGCTGCGGGGTCAGGAGAGCCTGTTTCCAGCAGGCTCAGTCCCTGCTTTTAGCTGAGTTCTGCTTTGTTCATTTGGGAAAGAGTTTTCTGCTTCCAGAGAAGCAGTTCCAGGATGGAGGAGCTTTGGGATGTCGGACAGTTGCTTTAATTCCTTAAAATCAGGTGGAGGTGGAGTCGTCAGCTCCTGTTCAGCTGCTGCAGCTCCACGGATTGGAATGAGGATTTGTTTCTGTGGGAGGAGGAGGAAAGAGGAACAGGGTAGGACGAGGATGGGCTGGCTGCTGCGGGGTTTAAACCAGGATTAGGAATGAGCAGGATTGCCTCCTGCCTCCCAAATTCCACCTGAATGCCCACAAACCCTCAGGCAACACCACGGGCTTCTCCTGGATCTGTTTGTATCCTGGATCTGCTGCCTGGAGTTGCCCAGAGCCACCCGTGTCACATCCCCCTGGATTTGCCCTCCCTGATCCAAACCCTTGGGGCAGGGGCTGGAATTTGGGGGATCTTTAAGGTCCCTCCCAACCCAAACCCTTTCCACAGCACCAAAAAAAAAATCCTCTCTAAGGTGACTTTCACCTCCTCCTTCTGCTGCTACAGTGATGGGGACCTAAAAACAGGAAAATCCCTGGGATCTGCTGATCCCGGAGCAGCAAATGGGAAAATGATGTTTCCTGGAGGGAACTGGGAAGGTCTGGAGGGAAAAAGCTCCGAGTGGCAGCCACGAGGCTGTGCTTAAACTCTCAGAGAAATCCAAACCTCATTACGGCAAGATTAATTTCCCACTAGGAACTTAACAGCTCTTCCAGGAGCAGGATGAATTATGGACGAGACGCCGGCAGCTGGAGAACCCTCCTGGAGGAAGCCCCTTCCTTTGCTGAGCCAGGAGAATCAGCTCCAGAATCCCTGTGGGAGGGGACAGTGCCACTGCCAGCGCTGGCCAGGGGTGGGGAGCGCTGTGGGATGCGCGGATCCTGCGGGATGTGGCATCGCTGAGCGGGATTTGGGAAGTGCTGGTGCTTTGCTTAATCACGGGAATGAATTTTTTGGGATGAACTCCGTGTGTCCGTGCTGGTAGCCACACTCCTGCTCATGCAAAGGGGTTTCTCAACATCCCAAACTCTCCTTTCCTCACAAAAATAAAGGCATTTCCTGCTGTTAAATCCGTAATTCCCGCTGTTAAATCTGTAATTCCTCCTATTTTTCCCCAAATTCTGCAAGCACTGACCTCCACTGAGCCGTGCTCCCCTCCCTTGCCCTGAAATCCTTTGCAGGCAGACGCTTTTGATAAATCCTGCTTTTCCTTTCATTTCTGCCTTCCCTCCAAACCCGAGATTTTTGTGGGGTTTGTGAGTTGCTTCTTGTTTCCCCATTTCCACGGATCCTCCTCTTCCTCCTCCTTCCCTGCCGTGCTGCATCCCCACAGGAGTTTCCTGCAAGGATATTTTTTAGGAAAAATTCCTGCAAGTGTGGTTTTTTAGGCAGATTTCCTGCAAGGATATTTTTTAGGCAAGATTCCTGCAAGGATACTTATGAAGGAAAAATTCCTGCAAGGTTGTTTCTTTGGAAAAAATCCTGCAAGGGTGTTCTTTAGGCAAGATTCCTGTAATTATATATATTTTTAGGCAAGATTCCTGTAATTATATATTTTTTAGGCAAGATTCCTGCAAGGATATTTTTTAAGGAAAAATTCCTGCAAGGATATTTTTTAGGAAAAAAAATAAATTGGTGTATTTTGTAGATTGTCCTTATCCAGATCTTTGGTGTCAGGGCCGGTTTGGACCTGGCAGCACAGGCAAGCACCCAGGTGTGCCAGGATCATCCCACACCTCCCCTCTAGCCCAGTCATCCCTTCCAGACTGAGGTTTTGAAGGATTTTTTTGAAGGAGCAGGGAGGAAAACGCCTTTGTAAGGATCCCTGAGTGAGCACGGGATTAGGCTGATCCCTGGTAATGCCTCACCAGGATAAAGTGCCTGGGATTGTAAAGCCAAGGAAGCCCAGGAGAGGCAAAATCCCTTTGTTTGGGTTAAATGGAAGCGTTTCCCTGGCAGGGGCTGAGATTGGCCATTTCTGACTCTTTGTTCTGCCAAGAGGAGCCGGATGAACTCATCCGGTGCCTTTTCCACGGGAATTCTCCAGATAAGCGGGATGCGTGGAGCCTGTCCCGGCAGGAGGAGCTGACAGCTGCTCCAGAGGCTGAAACCCTTGGGAAAACCCTCTCTGATGTGGGAAGTGGGATAGGGATGCTTTCCTTTCACTCACTCATCCCAGGCTGAGGGGCTTTTCTCCCGCGGTGCCTGTGGGAAGTTCTTCACTGGCTCAGGATCTAGACGGGATTTTGGGAAGGAATTCTTGGCTGTGAGGGTGGGGAGGGGCTGGGATGGAATTCTCTGAGAAGCTGTGGCTGCCCCTGGATCCCTGGCAGTGTCCAAGGCCAGGCTGGATGGGCCTTGGAGCAGCCTGGGACAGTGGGAGGTGTCCCTGCCCATGGCAGGGGTGGCACTGGATGGGATTTAAGGTCTTTTCCAACCCAAACCATTCCATGTCCCAGCTCCGTGTCCTGTCCGGGGATGTGGGGACCTGGCCAAGGCCCGAGGCTGCCGTGTCCCCTCCTCCTCCTCCCCCTGGGCTGATTCCCCCCACGCTGCAGCTTCTCCCCGAGCAGCTCAGCCCTTCCCCACGCACCATCTGCTGGCTTTCGTTTCCCAGCATTTGTGATCCGTGCTCCCATTAATTGTGAGTTTCCCGCTCCGCAGCAGGGCCTCGGCGGGGCCTTGCCCCTCTGTCAGAGCTATTTCTGTTCCTCACACAAACCATTTAAAACGGGAATCATAAAAAAGGAGCTTTTTCCCTTGGAATTCTGCTCCCTGGGCGAGTCACCCTTCCAAAGGGATCTTTGGGAAGAGCGGTGCCAGGGCTGATTTTGTGGAGCTCCGTGGCTGGAAGTGCCTTTTCCGGAGCTGTGCCTCAGCTCTGCTGAGCCCTCAGAGCATCCCCAGGGCCACCCCACCCCTGCAGGGCTCAGCCCCTGCCCTGGGTGCTCCCTCATGTCCCGGCTGGGTGATCTGGGGGCAGTGGGAGCTGTTCCCAAGGAACAGGTTTGGGTCCATACTGGGAATTCCCCGGGCAGTGCTGGATTGAATTCACATGGACCCAAAGGAGCAGGATCCTCCTGGGCTGGGGTCCTGCTGCCTGCCCACCCCAGTGCTGCCTCCCACGGAGCACAGCAGGAGGGATGGGCTCAGGGCTGGACCTTACTGGTTTTTCCTTGCTGTTCCAGAGGGCCTGGCAGTGGGAGTTGGATTCGGGGCCATTGGAAAATCCGCGTCTGCCACATTCCAAAGTGCCAGGTAAGACCCAATCCTGCTTTTTGTGTGCGCCTTTGCCCCTGGAGCTTGGCTGTCCCACCTTGTCCCGTCTCCAACCACCCAGGGGGGGTTGGAGATCCATGGATTGATGAAACCTGGCTGGAAGCACAAGGCTGGCCAAGGGAGTGGCAGAAATTCCCGGTGCTGCTGCATTTTCCTCACGCTGCGCTCCTCACGCGAGAGAAAAGCGTTCTGTTGTTGATGGTTCCGCAGTGGCTCCGTGTGTTTTCCTCTCTGGGATCAGTGGAGCTGGGCAGGAGGCAGCTGGGTGTCCCAGGGTGCTGCTGGAGGCACACACAGGAGTTTTGGGGAGTTTATCCCTCTCCCTTCTCCCCATTAAGCATCCCTGGGGATGCTCAGCTCAGCACTGGCAGCTGCTTCACTGGGGGAGCTTTGCCTGTGGGGAGCTCCAGAGGGAGGGCAGGAAAAGGGGATCAGGCTGGAAGTGGAGATGTGTAAATCAGGTGGAGGCAGAGTGAAATCTCAGCCGGGTAAATCCCTTTCCTTGGAATGGTGGAGTCTCCATGGCTCCCTGCAGGATTCCATCATCTCCTCCTCCTCCTCCTCCTGTCCCACTGAGCTGGGAGCAGCCCTGGTTCCGCTCCTCATGGAGCAGGCAGGATCCCTGGCACAGGGAAATGCTGAGATTTTCCCTAAAAGCAGCATCCCCAACGGGTGGGAGCAGCTGCTGGAGCTGCTGGGAAGCATCTGGTGGCTTTGTTTCCCATTCCTGCCAAGCAGGGCTGCAGGATTCTGGAGCTGGTGGCAGTGAAGGCTCTCGGTCCCCTTGGCATCCCAGGACCCCCGAGTCCTGGCATTCCTGCTCCAGCTGGTCCTGGCAGTGCTCCCAGGAAAACCCTTCTGTGCTGCTCTCTGGGACTGCTGTGAACTCGGGGGGATCATCCAGCTCCTCCAAACTCTGGGATTTGGGACATTCAGGGATGTTCCCTGCTCCTCCGGGCAGGAGCACAGCCCAGGTGATGAGAGCACCCACTGCCCCCGGCAGAGCTGGAACTGAGCTGGAGAAATGGGAGAAAGGGATAAATCTGGAGTGGAGCTGGAGGAGCTGCCGAGGCTTTGGAAGAGCTGCTGGCACCTCTTGGTGGCCGCCCTGCAAACGGCACCTTCCCTTCCTGCCCGGCCTCTCCGTGAGCTTTTCTCCTCCTCCTTGGAATTCACACCTGCTGCCATGGCTCGGTCACCTCGTTCCTGAGGAGGACGGGATTAGATGGGATTTTAGGGAGAAATTCCTGCCTGTGAGGGTGGGGAGGCCCTAGCACAGGGTGCCCAGAGAAGCTGTGGCTGCCCCTGGATCCCTGGGAATGTCCCAGGCCAGGCTGGAGCAGCCTGGGATAGTGGAAGGTGTCCCTGCCCATGGCAGGGCTGATCTTTGAGGTCCCTTCCAATCCAAACCATTCCACAATTCCTGCTGAAGGGTCTGCGGGGTCGCATGGCTGGTTTTGGATCCATCCAGGCAGATTTTGGACCTCTCCAGGCTGTCCAGCCCCTTCTCTGGCCAGGCACAAGCTGTGCCCCACAGAGACCCATCCCAACCCTTCCATTCCCAATTCCCTGCCACACCCCTGCCTGAGGGGACCCTGGGCTGGCCCAGGTGCTTGGATTGCCAGAGATCCCAGTGGGAAAAGCAGGATACACTCCAGCTTTACCCACCGTGTTTCCCTAACCTTCGGAAAGAAAAGGCTCTTCGTGAAGCCAGGAGATGCTGGAACAAAAGGAGTTTTCTCCCCCTCAGCTGCTCCCTGGAAGCTGGGGAGGCAGAAGCAGCTGGTGCTTTCTCCGGATTTCCAAGGGCATTAATCATGGGAGATGAAAGGTGGCATCTGCACCAGGAAAATACCAATGCAAATGCAGCCAGCTGCAGCGGGGGACACCGTCACTCCAGTGCCACCGGCGTGTCTGTCACTGCCCTCTCGGGGGACTGGGAAATCATCCGGGAATCTCCAGGAGGGTTTGAGGGCGTTCCTTGGCGTTCTGGAGGTTTAAAAAAGAGCTGGAATTGTATTTAACGTGAGAGATTGTGCTGGCTCCGGGCACATCCGAAGGGAAAGCTGATCCCTGGTCACGGCTGTGAGGGGACAGTGGGGACACAGCTCTGAGGGGACACAGCTCTGAGAGGACACTGGGGACATGGCTCTGAGGGGACACGGCTGTGAGGGGACGCAGCTGTGAGGGGACACTGGGGACACGGCTCTGAGGGGACAGGGCTCTGAGGGGACACAGGGGACACAGCTGTGAGGGGACACAGCTGTGAGGGGACACTGAGGACACGGCTGTGAGGGGACATGGCTGTGAGGGGACACTGAGGACACGGCTGTGAGGGGACACGGCTGTGAGGGGACATGGCTCTGAGGGGACACTGGGGACACGGCTCTGAGGGGACAGGGCTCTGAGGGGACACAGCTGTGAGGGGACACGGCTCTGAGGGGAAACTGGGGACACGGCTCTGAGGGGACATGGCTCTGAGGGGACACAGCTGTGAGGGGACACTGAGGACACGGCTCTCAGGGGACAGTGGAGACACAGCTGTGAGGGGACACTGGGGACACGGCTCTGAGGGGACACAGCTCTGAGAGGACACTGGGGACATGGCTCTGAGGGGACACGGCTCTGAGGGGACACAGCTGTGAGGGGACACTGAGGACACGGCTCTGAGGGGACACAGCTCTGAGGGGGACAGTGGAGACAGCTCTGAGGGGACACGGCTCTGAGGGGACACTGGGGACACAGCTCTGAGGGGTCGCTGAGTCGGGATCCCCCTCACATCCATTCCTTTGGAACAGCATTTTAGTGGGGCAGCTCCGTGACTCAGTTTCCCTCCTCCATTCTGCTTTTGCCTCCCCCTGGGTGTGACTGGACCCCGCCAGCGCCGGGCTGAGCCTCTCGGGAAGGCTCATTCCTGCAATCCCGGGCCTCGCCACCCTCACGGGGAAGAATTCCTTCCCAATACCTCGTTTGGGTGAGGGTAACGCCCTGTTCCCGGCACTTTGCGGGGACCCCAAAGGGATTTTCCAGGGCTGAGGACTTTTCCCTGTGCTGGTGGGCTCCAAGAGAGGGTTTGTGAGCAGAGCAGGTGCAGCCCCTCAGCTGAGGGTCCCAGTCAGGGGCACATCCCGGGATTGGCTCAAAACCCAGAAAATGGCAATTAGGAGAGGGAATGTCACCTTTTAACACAGCTGGAGCTTCGATGTGCTGGATCGGCTCAGCCATCCCGAGGCTCCCAGGGCTCCTGCGCTGCGGGATCCCGGGGTTCTCCATCCTGCCCATCTCCCGGCTCATCCCGGCGCTGCTCCCGGCCCTTGCCGTTCTCCTCGGCGTTTCTTTGCTGCCACCGGGTGTGCAGGCTCTGTTCCTGCGGGCCGGCTGCTCCGGGATCCTCTGGGAGCTGCAGCTGGATCGGAGCCCCTGGCCCGGCCAGGAGAGAGCCCACCTGGAGCCTGAGAGGCTGCGCCAGGACACAGGGAATGAATGGCTCCCCACTGCCGGAGGGCAGGGCTGGATGGGATATCGGCCAGGAATTGTTCCCTGGGAGGGGCTGGGATGGAATTCCCAGAGAAGCTGTGGCTGCCCCGTCCCTGGAAGTGCCCAAGGCCAGCTTGGACGGGGCTTGGAGCAGCCTGGGATGGTGGAAGGTGCCCCTTTTGGGGTGTTTTCCACGGGGGCCGAGCTGTTCCTCGTCCCCAGGCAGGAGCATCCCTCGCCGCTGTGGGGCTGTGCCGCTCCTGCCCCGCTCCGTGCAGGGATGGGAATGTTGGGAAGTTCCGCGGGGTGGAAACAGCAGCTCGGGACCAAGGGCTGCGGTGACAGGAGAGGAGCCAGAGCCAGGGCGGTGCCAGGGCAGGGCGGGTGTGCCCAGGAGGGGAAGGTTCCCTCCAGATGGGAGCGGGGAAGGCAGGAGCTGCTCCTGGCCGCCTTCCAGGCAGGAAGGTAAAGAGAAGGGCAGCCACGGCTTAAAAAAGCTGCGCTCCCTCCCCCTGTTCTCCCTCTGACCCGCGGGGGAGGGATCGCTCCCCTGCCCTCCTCGTGCGGCTGCTTTAACAGGAACCAGATGGGGCCGGAGCTGCTGGGAGCAGCACGGGCGGAGTTTGTGCGTCCCTGGGCTGCTCTGGGGGCAGAGTGGGCAGGGGACAGGCAGGGGATGGGCAGGGGACAGCCAGGGCTGTCTGACCCTGCTCCCCTTTGCCAGCGGCTTTCCCAAGGCTGGATGGAGCAGGAGAGGCACCGGGCCAGGTCCCTGCTGCTGCCACTCTCTCGTGTCTCCCTTTCCCCAAGTCCCTCCCGTGTCTGTTCGAGGGTGGAAGCACCACCAGGGATCCCTGGGGTAATCCTGAGCCCCTCATCCCATGGGTTGGGACACTGGGAAGCTGTGGGATGATATCCAGGGCTGGCAGGGAGGGGATCCCACCCTGGCACCCAGGAGGCTGCAGCATCTCCCCTCCCACATCCCGTGCGGAGCTCAGGGCTGGAAGCCTGGGATTAGAAGGGGAATGGGGTCCTCGGTCTCTCTTTCCCTCCCCTTTTCCCATCAGAAGCTCTTCCTTCGAGGATCAGCACGAGGGGCTGATTATCCCCCCTCCCATCCCACCCCACACCGTGGGAGCAGAGCGTGATCCTGAGGGATAACTGGGATGCAGGAGCCTCCCAGATCCTGAATCTGCACCTCCCAAATCCCGAATCTGCACCTCCTGAATCCTAAATCTGCACCTCCCAAATCCTAAATCTGCACCTCGCAAATCCTGAATCTGCACCTCCTGAATCCTAAATCTGCACCTCCCAAATCCTGAATCTGCACCTCCTGAATCCTTAATCTGCACCTCCCAAATCCCAAATCTGCACCTCCCAAATCCTGAATCTGCGCCTCCCAAATCCCGAATCTGCACCTCCTGAATCCCACAGGAGCTGTTTGCTGTCTGCAGCAGCTCATCCCTGTGCTGGAGGCGAGCACACAAAAGCCAAATCCATTTCCTTACGGAGCGTTGCTGCTTCCTGAGGATTTTTTTCCTGTCGAGGAGAAATCCACCATAAAATGAATTTCCTCGGGAGGGATTGCAGGAGCTCGGGAGCGTGCCTGGGTTATGCTGCAGAGGGAGCAGAAAACTGCTGGAAAAAACCTGTGCCAGGGAATTTGCTTTTAAAAGGAGAAAGATTTGGGAATGTGTTTGAGACACCCCCTGCCCTGAGGAGGAGGGTGAGGGGGATGGGACAGTGCTGGCCCTTGGCTGGCTGATTTGGGCAGGAAAAGGGAATGTGGTGCACAATTAACCTGGAACCAGCTGGAATTCTCCGCCAATCCCTGTCTGGGTGATCTCCTCACCCATAAGGAATCGCAGCTCCGTGTTCCCAGCAGGTGGGATGGATGTTCCCTGCATCCCTGGCTGGTTCTCTGGCTGCCAGCCGTGGTTTTGCTCTGCCTGAGCTGTTTTCCAGCTGGGATGTGAAGGCTGCACTCCAGGGCTGCTTTTCCAGTGGGAATATCTCTGTGGGTGCAGCTTCCAGGGCCCCATCCCGCAGCCTCGGGGTGATTTTGGTATCACTTGTGGGTATGATTTGAAATATTTGATCAAAGGCTGGAAAATCCAGCCTGGAGCTGCTGGGGAATGCCAAAACCAGGATTTTCCGTGCATTTTTTGCTTGGATCTTGGGAAACTCACGTGGCAATGGCGCCCCAGGGTCCTGGGGCACCTTCCCTGTGCTCCTGGCACGGACAGGGCACAGCTGCTTCTCCACTTCCATCCAAAATGAAGCTGGATCAGCACAGCGTGGGCCTGGCTGTTCCAGGGAATAACTTGGCAAAAAATCCCTGCAAGTCTGACTCGGACTGAAAGACCGGGATAAAACAGGGATGGATTTTCTGCACTCTCCCTGCCCAAAAGCACATGGAATTTTTATTTTCCAGACCATCCCTTTTCCAGGGCAGGGAGCTCCTGTCCCTGTGGATGGAATGTGTCTGGGATGAGAATTCCCATCCGTGGTTGCTGCTCCTCTCCCAGCTGACACCGGCTGGGAACATCCATGTTCCCATGCCACTCCTCTCCCCAAATCTGGGATTGGTGCCTGGTCTCACAGGGCAAACCCTGGAGCCAACAGCGTTCCCAGATGTGCCTTTTTCCCTGGAAAAAACCCTGCCAGGGGGCTGCTCTTCCCAGGGCCAGGGGAGGTTCAAATAAGTGAGGCCAATATGGAGTTCAATGCCTTAAATTCCTCGGAGCAGGCGAGATATCGAGGGCTGGAAGTTTGGGAAGCAAAGTGAGGTGTTTGGTTAAGCCATGGGTGGGCTGGGCACCGGCTCCTCCTCGGATACCTGGATACAGAGAATTTGGGGAGCTTAAAAACACTGGAGGCAAATGTTTGGCAGAGCTCTGCCTTAGGATGGAGCCGAGCGAGGATTTTTTTGGGGTGTGGGGTGTTGGTCGTTGCCTGGTTACAGCAGAGGGGGGTTGGGGGGCTTTGTCCATGGGGTTCGCATGGGGACCCCCCTCAGCTCCCTCTTTCCCTGCCGGGCTGGGATCTTCCCAGGAAAGGTGCATCTGGTGGGTTTTTCTCCCCTAAACCCCGAGCTCCTGGGGGCAGGGATGGATCCCTTCTCCCCTCCAGCATCGCCCCAGTCCCACCCAGGACTTTGCTGCGCCCCTCTCTGCCAGCTGCAGGTCGGGTTTGCTCCAGGTCTGATCCTGGCTCGCCGTGGATGCAGGGAAGGGGGAAATTGAGTTTTATGGAGCAGAGTTTAACTTGGGTTTGCCCAGCTCAGCCTGCTTTGGGTGCCCGTGGACCATCCCACCCTCATCCCACCCCCATCCTCAATCTCCTCGGTGAAATCTCCTCTTGGGACAGCGAGGAAGGAGCAGGAATGAGTAGGGAAGTGCTGGAAACAGAAATATTTTTCCCCCCTGAATGATGCTGGGGTTGTTTCCTCCAGCACAGCACAATGGATCCCATTCATCCGCCCTTTTGCTGGGAATGCCGGCCTTGTTTGGATCTGTTGTGCCCACGGATTGTTTCCTGTCCAGCTCTGGGGAAACAGACAGCAGAGAGGCTTCGGGCTGACAGGCAGACTTTGAGGATGGCTTGGAAAATATTATTCCATGGGACAGCCTGTGCCTCCCACGCTGTGGCTCTCAGGCTGGGAAAAGGGGAAAAAAAAAAGAAAAAAGGGTTTGATTAATGTAGGGAGATTGAAACCAGGCAAAAATTGTATCCTGTGTTTCCTTGGGATGCATGGAAGTCACTGTGGTCTGGGAGCCGGCACAAGACACTCTGGGATTTTCTGTCTCCCACTCGTGGGATGTGGCTCCTGCTGGGGAATGGATCCACAGCGGAGCTCAGACAGAGGAGGGATCCAAAGCGGGGGTGGGATCCTGGCGTCTTTATGGGATCACAGGAACACCTCATGGAAAAACCCACCCAGAGCTGAGGGGGATTTCCACCTTCCCGGGATCCCAGAGAAACGGGAGCGGAACAGAGGCCGGCACTGCCCCGGTTACAGAACAGAGAGGGGCAAGGTGCTCATTAACCACCTTTTAATGAGCCTGGCCTGGAGGGAGGTGTGAGCTGGGCTTTTCTTTGGGAAGGGTGGGGATGGCCCCGGGGGTGTTGCCAGCAGAGCTCCGGAGGAGGAAGTGCTCTGGGAGGTTTGGAGAGCCCCAAACCAGGACTGAGGCTCCTCAGCTGCTGCATTTCCCTCCTGACCGAACCCAGCAGCGATGGATGAAGGGACGGCCCCAATTCCCGTAGGATGAAGTTCTCCAGGGCCTCACCACGAAGGTCTCTCCTTGCTTTGCTCTCCAAAATGTGCTCCCTTTGCTTCCCGAGCGCCTTCACATAAAAGGGAGAAAAGCAGGGCAGGGCAAAGCCATTATCCCCCATTTCCTTACCCAGGTGACGCCAAACAAAAGCCACTTGGAACACGGGGTTGTCTGGGCAGCTCCGGGGTTTAAAAATAACCCCTTGGAGAAGGGAAACAATTGGAATGAAGACACCGTGACGGGGCCCGGGGCCAAGATGGGCCCTTTTGGAGCTCCAGCTGCCAGGGAATTGTTCAGTTCCAGGTCTGCAGGCGGCACAAAGGAGCTGCTCTCCTTGAACCGGGGAGGGACGAGCAGGAATCACTCCAGCACTCCCAGTTTTGCTCCTAGCTGGTGGTTCCCAGCAGGATGCAGACATGGGCACCTGGGAATGGGGTGGGAGCCCCTGGGTGCCCCCCTGGCACAGCAGCCCTGCCCTGGGGTGCTGGGCTCCGGCACCGCGGCCTGAGGGCACCTGGGAGAGGGAAAAACATCCCTGCTTTTGTCACACAGCCCTGGTTTTATCACATATCCATATTTTTGTCACACATCCCTGCTTTTGTCACACATCCCTATTTTTATCTCTACATCCAGCTGCGCTTTGATTCCCTGTGGGTTCTTTCCCCCCTTTACCAGGAAGGAAAATCAGGTTTATTAACCTCACTCACCCTCCTTCCCTTACTTTTATTTTCTGTCAGGAATGGGGCCGTGTGATCCAGGCAATAAATCCCTACAAACCACCCCTAAAACCATTCCCCCACCCCAGCACGTCCTTAAAGACTGAGATTTCATGGCACAAAAAGTGCTCCCAGTTTGAAGATTCAGACGAAAAGGAGAGAATTGGCATTTTTTGCACGGAGCCATAAACATGAATTGGGAATTTTTAGCCGTGGACCAGAATCCCAGCCCTGCTTTTAGACCACCCAGCTTCTGTGGGTGTCTGATTTTTGAGGTTTTTTTAGTATTTTAATAACCTTTATAAGGTTCTGTATCTCCCTGCAGCCCCAGCCCCACCCCAGATCAACGCAGCCACCTCGTTAAATCCCACTTTATTTAGGGCTGGGGTGCTATGAATATGTAAAAACTGAAATTATTTGCAGGGTGATGCTGTTTAAAACAGAATTAACGAGGTCTCATGTGAGGGTTGTCTTAAGGCATTTAAAAATAGGAGTGTAAGGGCTTAACTGAAACCTCCTGGTGATGGCTGGAGCTGGGAGGTGCTGCCAGGGAAGGATGTCCTTGGTTTCTGCTGGAAAACGGAGGAATTCCTGTCAGGAATCGGCTCTGGCGAGGTGGGAGCTCTCAGCATCCCCACAGACTCTGCTTTTTGGGGTTGTTGCAGTTCCCTTGGAGCAGTTTGGGGGGAGGTTCCTTGGAGCTGGGGCTCTGCAGGGCTTGGGGCAGCCCCTGCTGAGGCTGAACCTGCCTCTGGACAAGGGAAGATGTTGGGAACCGCAGCAGGATGGGGGTGCTGCAGCTCTGTCCCCCAGCACTGTCCGCCCAGAGCTGGGGCTGCCCAAGGGGGTGGTGCCAGAGCTGGGAATATTTGGGATATCTCGTGTTGATCCCTTTCCTTGGGCAGGGTTTTGGCCCAGTAGCCAGGATGGGGGGGAGTGTCACTGAGAAGGGGCAGTTCTGGTGTTTTATCCATTTGTGGCATGTCCCAGGCCGGGCTGGACAGGGTTCGGAGCACCCTGGGACGGTGGGAGGTGTCCCTGCCCGTGGCAGGGGTGGCACTGGATGAGGTTTAAGGTCCTTCCCAACCATTCCAGGATTTTATGGCTTACAAGCATCTGTGAACTTTGTATCTCGGTAAACCAGAATTTGTCTGTGCGCTGGATCTTTTCCCTGTGTGCTGTGGGAGCAGGACCAGGGCAGTTCCACCTCCTGCGAAGCAGATTTTCCCAGAAGCAGCTCCGGGGCTTCACCTCCTGCTCGTTTTGCAGCCCTGGAGAGCTGGAGCCCGGCGGGGCTCGGCCGATCCTGGCCAGATCCTGAGCTCCCAGGCCAAGTTCCTGCTCTTGGAGAAGGTGCTGAGGCTCCCTGAGCTTCTCCTGCTGCTCTGCGAGGTCAAAGCACAGCAAAAGGAGCTCCTGAAATGTGGCTTTGTGCTTCCCACACCGGGGGAGAGCTGAACCTTCACCCTGTGCCTGAGGCTGACTCATAAATCAAACAGTTCCCGAAATAACCAGGCCGATAAGGAGCAAGACTGGAAAACTCCAGGGGAATAAACAGTCCCTAAACAATGGGATCCATCCATGGGATCCAGCGGTGGATTCCCTGCCCTGACAGGGAATGAGCTCCGGTTTCTGTCTCCCATTGCCCACCCTGGCCAACACTGAGGTTCTGAGCTGGAGAAAGGAAGGGAGTGACGGGGCCGTGTCCTCTCCGGGGCTGGGTTGGGCTCTTCTCCCCAGTGACAAGTGACAGGACAGGAGGAAACGGCCTCAAGTTGCACGAGGGGAGGTTTAGGCTGGATACTGGGAAAATTTCTTCATGGAAAGGGTGGCCAAGGCCTGGCACAGCTGCCCAGGGCAGTGGTGGAGTCCCCGTCCCTGAGGGGTTTAACAGATGTGTGGATGTGGCACCTGGGGACATCGGTGCCGGGGGAACAGCTGGATTTGGTGACCTGAAGGGTCTTTTCCTTAAAACAATTCCATGGTTCTGTGTCCCTGGGATGGCTTTCTCCCCAAAATCCGTGTCTGGGGAAGGCGAGGAATGGAGGCACACAGGGGATGGATTTTCCATGGGAGGTGATGGTGGAGGAGCAGGTGAAGGACGTGGTGATGGCCAGGGCAGCACCTGAATCCCCCTGGGGCTGGAGGAGGCTCTGATCTGTGGGATCCAGGGTGGGAACAAGGAGCCGAGGTTTGCTGGAGAGGGCCCCGGGCTGGCCCGGCACCGGTGGGATTTGTGTGGGGAAAAGTGGAGAATTCCGTGCTCTCCAGCTGAATTCACTGCTGTGCTCGGAGGGGAGAGCAGGTTCCACGGCTTTGAACCGAGCTCCCCTGCCTTGGGGGTAAATTAAGGGTAAAATTCCCTAAAATCGTCGAGGTTCGCAGCGGGGGGAGCGGGGCTGGCACGGGGCCAGGCCGCAGGTGGGACACGGAGCTCCCAGCGCCTGGGATGGGCTGGGAACTGGGAGGGAAGGGTGGGAAGAGGGATGGAGGTGGCTCCTGAGGAGCAGTGCTGGAAGGGAGAGCGTCAGCAGGGCAGGTGGTGTTCCATGGGATGTGCCGGCCATGCTCGGCTCCAGCAGAGACCCAGTGCAGCTTCGCAGGGAAGAAATTCTTCCCTGTGAGGACAAAATCCTTCTCTGTGAGGGTGGGGAGGGGCCTGGGATGGAATTCCCAGAGCAGCTGTGGCTGCCCCTGGATCCCTGGAAGTGTCCAAGGCCAGGCTGGATGGGGCTTGGAGCAACCTGGGCCAGTGGAAGGTGTCCCTGCCCATGGCGGGGGTGGCACTGGATTTAATTCTCTTTCCAACCCAAGGCATTCCATTCCCTGCCTGGGATTGGGATTCCTGCTCCATTCCCTGCCCAGGATGGGGCACCTGTTCCATTCCCTGCCTGGGATTGGGATTCCCGCTCCATTCCCTGCCTGGGGCTGGGATTCCTGCTCTATCCCCTGCCTGAGATTGGGATTCCTGCTCCATCCCCTGCCCAGCACGTGCTGTTCCAAGCATTTCTGTGTCCCTGTGGCACTGGGACTGCTGGCCGCGCTCCAGACAAGGAGGCACTGCAGGTTTATATCCCGTTTTTCCCTGTTTTTTGAACGGTTTGAAATGTCGGAGCTGAAAAAGCCGCAGGAATAACATCCTCCCTCCTCCTCTGGGGATTCGCCTTTCAAACCTCGAGTGCCAGGGGGCCAGCAGGTGCCCACGGAGGGGTCAGGATGCTGCTGGGGGTGGTCTGGGGGACATCGGGGGCCGGTCCCTCCCGCTGTCCCGGCGTGGGAGGCTCCGGAGCAGCGGGAAGGAGCAGCTGTGTGGAGCAGGGTTTAACAGGTAGGGCAGGTCCGGGGAAAGGGCCCCGTGAGCTCCTTCCCACCTGTGAGCCCTGATCAAACACCTCGGCGGGCGGCCCGGGGGCAGCCGTGATGTAATCGCGGCAACCCCAAACAATCGGGCCTTTCACGGCGGCCCGATAACAATCCCAACAGTATGGAAGGGCTGCCATGCAAGAATACACATGCACATTCTCCACTGCGGGGAACTGAAAGCCCGAGTGAAAAGGGGCTTGTTAAGAATATGTAGCTGCTTTCATAATCACTTCGTCAAAGAATAGGCCCTTGAAAACAAGGCTTTAGGCTTATAGAGGGCTTTCTGTGCCTTGACCTTGCAAATATGCAGAGATGCCAACTTTTTTTTTTGCAAGTGAACTTGGAGTCTCCCAGCGTGGTGCCGGAGCGGTTGGCAGGCGAGGGGGGTAGGAGGTCCGGCTCCGGGATGTTCCCAGGGGGACATGGAGCCTTTCCCTGGGGGAGCTCCGCCAGGAGGGCACGGATTTACCTTTTCCTCCTGGGAACGCGCTCCTGCACGAGAGGATCGGCCGAGGGCAGGGCAGAGCCATCCCGCCTCTGCAGAGCTCGCGTGCGGGTGACACGTGGCCTGGCGGTTCTGTGCCCGGCTGGGGACAGTTCTGGGGGACACGGCTGTCCCACGGCTGTCCCACGGCTGTCCCACGGCTGTCATCACCCCCATCTTACTGCTGGGGAAGTTGAGGCACAGCTGGGAAAGGTAACACGTCCAGTGTGTGTTGGCTCCTTGATGCTTCCAGGGACACTGAGTCTGTTGTAGCCACGGGGAGGAGTCACCCGAGTGACATTCCCGTGCTGGTGACACAGCCACTAACAGGACACACATCCCCAGGCATGTGGTTTTCCCTGGATGTGCTTCCTGTGGACCGACTCGCGTTTGTAGGGTGGGGATGAGCCACAGGTTGTCCAGCTGGACACAGGTGCCCCATCCACGGAATCCCAGGATCACTGAGGCCGGGAAAGATGTCCAGGATCACCGAGTCCAGCCTGTGCCCGATCCCCACCTTGTTACATGAGTGCCACATCCTTGGACACCTCCAGGGGTGGGGACTCCACCAGAAAATCCGACCAGATGGGATCTGATTCCACCACCTCTCCACCGCTTACCCCACCTCTCTTTTCCTCTCTTTAGAGACCCCAAACCCTCCACCCCATGGATTTTCCCTCTGGCTCATCCCCGTTTCCCTCTCCCCCGTGTCCCCCGTGTCCCTGTGCCACCCGAGGCCGGGCTGGGCCAGGCCGCGTCTCTGTGCCCGTGTTTTACAATGTATTTATTCCCTCGCAGCCGGGGGAAGCCTTCCAAGAATCCCCACCTATTTCCGTCAAAAGACGCCTTTGTTCCCCTCGGACACAATGAGGCTTTGATTCCCTGGTTCTCACCCGGGAGCTGCGGGGAAGGTGTGAGCTGTGCACGGCCGGCAGCCGAGAGGGACGGGAATATCCTTTGGGACGGGTTTTTTGGGAGCGCTGGGGGTGAATCCCCTTTCCCAAGGGCCACCTCCCGGCACGTGGCGCTGGGCGAGCAGGGGTGGCCCCCGAGGCGCCCCTGACCCGAGCAGGGCAAACGGGAGCACCAGGCTGGGGGGTTCCTGGCCTGCAGCTGGCACGGAGCTGTCCTCATCCTGGTGGGATTAGTGTCCCTGGGAAAGGCTCAGCAGGCCCCACAGGCCAGGAAATGTTCCTGGTGGGAGGAAGGAATGAGTGCTCCTCGGGGAGTGTGGTCTGGTGGGCAGGTCCTTGTGGGAACACGGAGGGGCTGGAGGCCAGGAGATGCCACGGGCACGTTCTCAGCCTGGTGCTGAGCCCAGGAGGTCCTTTCTGCCCCAAGGAACAAGAAACTCCATGTGCAGGGACGGCGCTGGCCTCACGCTGGTCCCTGGTGGCCTCTGCTCTGGCCCTGTCCCACACTGGCAGCACCACGGGAACACCCACATTTCTTGGGAAAATGGGTAAAATCCCGCCCTGGGATGGGGCATTCACTGCAGCCCCAGCTGCAGGGCTGGGGCTGGTCCCTGGTTTTGGGGAGCCCAGATGGATTGTCCTGGGGCTGGTCCCTGGTTTTGGGGAGCCCGGATGGATTGTCCTGGGGCTGGTCCCTGGTTTTGGGAAGCCTGGATGGATTGTCCTGGGGCTGGTTCCTGGTTTTGGGAAGCCTGGATGGATTGTCCTGGGGCTGGTCCCTGGTTTTGGGGAGCCCAGATGGATTGTCCTGGGGCTGGTCCCTGGTTTTGGGGAGCCCAGATGGATTGTCCTGGGGCTGGTTCCTGGTTTTGGGGAGCCCAGATGTGTTGTCCTGGGGGATGTGTGGGAAGGAGAGGAGGAAGAGAGCAGGGACAAACCCCCGATGGGCTTCTCCTGGATCTCCCCCCCCCGGTTCCATCCCTTCCTCCTGCCCCTCGGGGGTCAGCGTGGGGGTCCCCGTTCCCGGTGGGATCGGGATTGGGGGGGGTCCCCACCCTTCCTGCACAGACCCCTCCATTCACAGCTGCCACCCCGTTAATTTGTCGTGGCCAGGAGCAGCAATAGCTGCTTTGTGCCGAGCGAGGGAAGGAGGAAAAAAAACCCCGGCCCAGACAGCGGCTCCAGTGTTTTCCAGCAGGGATGGTTTTCCCCCTCCGTCCTCCCTCTCTCTGCCTGGAATAATGTTTGTGATTGTAATGGCCTGTCCTGCTCAGGGAAACCCGGAGCCTCTCCCCCTTCCCCTCCCCTCCTCTGTAAACCCTGGGAGAAGTTTAAACAGCCCGGAGAGGTTTTTCTCACCGGGCTTATTTTACTCATAGGAAACGAGGGGGTGAAAAGAGGGAGCTGGGAGCTGTTGGCAGAGGAGGAGCTGAGCTCGGGAGAGGCTCTGGGATCCCTCTGCAGATCCCTCAGAGCCTGACCCCTCCCTGCTGGAGCCCCCCCCGGGAATGGTCCCGCTCTTGGTGTCCCCCAGTGCCACTAACACCCCCCAGCAAAGCCACGATGGAGAAACGCTCCGAGTGTGGAACAAGGGATGTTTGTGGAGCCCAAACATGAGCCCTGTTTGGTGCCTGAAAACGTTCCCCAAAAATCCTGAGCCCCTGCGGAGCTGGAAGGGCGGGAGGGGGATGTGCCAGCCATGCACAGCTCCAGCAGGGACCCAGCGGGAGCTGCTCAGGGAAGGAATCCTTCCCTGGGAGGACAAAATCCTTCCCTGGGAGGACAAAATCCTTCCCTGGGAGGCTGGGGAGGCCCTGGCACAGATTGTCCATGGAAACTGTGGCTGCCCCTGGATCCCTGGCAGTGTCCAAGGCCAGGTTGGACAGGGCTTGGAGCACCCTGGGATAGTGGGAGGTGTCCCTGCCCATGGCAGGGGTGGATGAGCTTTAAGGTCCCTTCCCACCCCAACCATTCCATGATTCCATGACCCATGGACAGCCCCGCTCTCCCCTCCGCTGATTCTGACTCCCAAAGTCCAAGTGTTCCCTTTCCATGGGATGCAGGAGGGGGAAAAGAGAGACAGCAAAATCCCGTGGCTGTTGGGGCCTCTCTGGCAAAGCCCCCCAGGAGGGAGGAACCTCAACCCTCCCTCAATCCCGGGCTGCCCCAGATGCCAAGGTCTGGGAATGCTGCTGCTCCCGGGAATCCTCGGGCTGGAATCACCTCAGGGGCTTCCCAGGACAAGTCTCTTGACCTCCATGTGGTCCCTGTCGCTCCAAGGGCTGGTGCTGGAGCTGCTGGAAGCTGTGGAGCTGCTGGAGGATGGAATTTGCTGGGATCCTGTTAAATCTGAGCACGAGCAGCCCTGGGGCCGGGAGCACTTCCACTGAATCCTTAATCATGTCCCTCTTCCCTGCTCCCAGCAGCCTGTCTTGGGCTGAGCTTTGCCCCTAACACAAAAACATCTGTATTTGTGCTTTTTTCAGGAACTTAGCCATCGGGATTGGGATCCAGAACTTCCCGGAGGGCTTGGCTGTCAGCCTGCCCCTGCGCGGCGCTGGATTTTCCACATGGAAAGCCTTCTGGTGAGCTCTTCCCTCTTCCCCCGGGGACACGAGCCCTCCACAGCACCTCCTGTGCTGATTCCCTCCCATATCCGTGTGTCGCTCCAGCACGGAGCTGCCCTTGGGACAGGCTGGCCCTGGATGTGCTGTGTTCCCTCTGGAATCGCAGGGAGCTGGTGCTGGGAGTGCTGCTGCTCCCCAGCACTGTCCTGCTCCTTCCACACCCTCCAAGCTCAGAGCTAAGCCCCTGAATCCCAGGGGATGCATCCCTGATCCCCACAGGTCACCACATCCCATTTCAGTGCCTGTGCTGAGCTCCCAGACCCTGCACTGCCACTATTATTACTACTATTATTACTACTATTATTATTATTACTATTATTATTATTATTTATTATTATTATTATTAATTATTATTATTAATTATTATTCAATTTTTATGTCAGAGGGTTGGGACAATCCTAGAGGGAAACAAAAGGAGCGGGAAGAACGTGGCTTTATTTTGTTTGAGGCTGTGGCCAGGTGTCCTCTTTGGGATTGAGCTGGAAACATTTCCTCTACCCGGGAGCTGCATCCCCAAATCCCACAGAGCTGTCGGGGGAAGGAATTAGATCCCACCTGGAAAATTCAGCTGGGTTAAGTCAAATAACTTTGACTGTTAAAATGATCCAGGTGCCTTGGCCAGGCGTGGCCGGTGCCCGACCTCCTTCTGGGCACCGGGAATGTGGGGATGGTGGGGATGGGGCGGCGCGAGCCCCGTTATCCCTTCGGGATGGCTGCTCCGGGTCTCCAGGGATTTTTGGGCTGGCTGTCCGGCAGGTACGGGCAGCTGAGCGGGATGGTGGAGCCCCTGGCCGGCGTCTTCGGCGCCTTCGCCGTGGTGCTGGCGGAGCCGCTCCTGCCCTACGCGCTGGGATTCGCCGCCGGAGCCATGGTCTACGTGGTGATGGACGACATCATTCCCGAGGCACAGACCAGGTGGGACCCCGGGAACGTCCGTTGCCCGGCCTGGCTGGGGCGCGAGCGGCGCTTCCCTCTTCCCAAACGTTCCCCTCTCCCCTCTCTCCCTGCAGCGGCAACGGGAAGTTGGCGTCCTGGACCTCCATCCTGGGATTTGTGGTGATGATGTCCCTGGATGTGGGGCTGGGATAAGGGCGCTGCCGCATTCCCAGGAGAAGACTTCAGAACCCCGCGCGCTCCCGCGGGATTGGGAGCCGGACGCGCCTTATCCCGGGACTGGATCTGTACATAGATTTTTTGGGATCTGGTTTGGTGTTGATTCCCTCTAATTTTATATCTCCCCCTCCCCTCCGAGTTCCTGGTGATGGTTTCCAAGCACAAAGACTCTGGTGGGTCCTCCCAGATCCTGGCTTGGTTTTCCTCTTGGAAGGGGCGCTGGATGATGCTGGGCTGGTTTCCCCAAGGAAAGGCACTCAGGATTTGGGTCCTCTCCGTTCTGTCGGAGCTCAGGAATTCCCTGTCCCGTGTGGAGGCTGGTCTGGGGTTAATCCTGAGGCACTGGAATGGAGTAAACTCCTTATGGAGTCTGGGATTCCACCCTTTTTTGGGAAGGCAGGTGGAAAGCATTAAGACTGATAAGCCGTGGGATCACAGGTCTCCCAGATCCTGCTGCTGCTCGGGAATGCTGCAGGGAATCGGTTTGGACGGACGCAGATAGTCCAGGCAAATAAAGATGAATTTTCTTGGGATCTATGCAAGGGGAAAATGTCTTTTTTTTCCCTAAATGTCTCTCAGAGGGGCACTGTTCCAATGCGCCATGTCCAATGTTCCGGGGTTTTCTGTGGGAAAAAACACCAGGAAAGGAGGATTTGAGTGCTTCCTGTGGCAGGCAAGGTGTGGGCTCCACGCTGTCCCTGCCTGGTGCTGTCCAGCGGGATGCGATTCCATGTGGAGCTGTTCGGCCTTCCCAAGGGATTGCTGGATTTCAGCTGCTGCTCCCAGTGATCCGTAACTCCCCGAAGAGCCGAGCCAGGCTTATCCTGGTCACCCTTCACCTGCGGGAGGAGCAGGAGCTGAGCCAGCGCCGGAGCATTCCGGGAGCCCTCGTCGGGATGAATGAATGAATCCCTCAGGATGAGTTAATTATCCCACCTGGAGAGCCAGAAACATGCACGGAGGGTCCTGCCTCTTCTCCTGAGCCTTTCCAAGCATTTCCTGTGGAATGGCTCTTCCTGAGCGCTGAGGATTGGTCCCTTCCAGGCTCAGGAGTGACTCCGGAGCATCCCTGTTCCCGGGGCGCGCTCCAGGGAGGAGGGAACGGCCACGGCTGGAAGGGTGCTGCAAATCCCAGCCCCGCCTCGCTCCAATCTCCAGCACAAAGGGCTTCCCTAACCCCTCCAGCGGGAATAACTGGATCACCTGGCTGCCTCCTGCTGCTCAGTCCCTCTGGAAGTGGGGCTGGGATGTCCCGGATCCCCCTCTGGTCCCGCCGGAGCCAAAGGGAACGGGTTGGAATAAACGAAACCGGAGCTGTCCCTTTTTGTTTGATCCTTGTTTTTTGGTTGGGTTTCCTCTGCGTGTCCCTCTGGATGATCCAAAGCTCCTGTTTGCCGATGGATTTGACCTTTTAACTGTGACCGCTTTCAATAAATGGGAAATGGAGTTTGCACGGAGTTGTTTCCATGCCATAAATCCATGGATTTGCTCCTCCTCCCTCCCCTCTGCCGGGTTTCCTTTCTCCAGCTTCATTCTCCCTGGCTTTCCAAGGTCCTGCCTCTTGCCTGGGAAGGCAGCGTCCTGTCAGGGATGTTTCCTGCTTTAATTCCTGGTGTGTGGTGCCAGCTGGGACAGAAAAAAAAACCCCATTAGAGAGTTAAAGGCAGCCCTGTAATCAGATTTCTGGAAGATAATTCCACATAAAGCATTTAATCCTGCTTGGATCCAGCCAGTCCAGATGAGGATGGAGCCCTAGGGAAGGAGTGGGGAGGAAAATCCCTCTTTTCTGTTTGTCCCCTGGAGGGGAGGGAAATTCTGTCCCTGTTCCTTGGTGTGAGGGAAAAGCTGGCGGGGTCCAGGCCTGGAATCCCCCCTGGGAGCAAGAAATGTCCGTGGAAAGGGGGAGTTTGGGAGCAGAGGGAACATAAACACCCAGCCAAGGCCTGGAACGTGGGGATGGGCTCTGCTCCGTGCCTGGAGGAGCTGGGAATCCTCCAGGGAGCAAGCTGGAGGGAAAAGGGGAAAGTTATCCCATGGCTGGAGATGGGGTTAGGGATCCTGGTGGGTCAGGATGCAGCCAAGGGATTGCTGTGGTCCCTCCCCATCCCAGGGAATGGCCCCGGAGCTGCCCCCATCCTGTGTCCCTGCCTCTGGAAAACGGGGAGAAACCCCTGGATCGCAGCAGCCACGCTCACGGTGAGCGCAGAGGGGAGGGTTTCCTTCTTTTTCCATCATTTTAGTGGGAAAGCTCAGCCTTTGGAGGGGCACAGGGTGCCTGGAGGGGTTCGAAATGTCCTGGGAGCTGCTTGCCAGCAAAACACCATATTTGAGCTGGGCATTTCTCCCCCTGACCCCACTAATTGTTCAGTAAAACCTTTAGACTCTTGAGCTTGGCCTTAAAACGATGATAAATTTTAGCGCTGCTGGGAGGGAGACTTCAACTGCGACCCCTCTGCAGTTAAAACTTCAAACCCTCCCAATAAATGGGCTTTTCCTATGATGGGGTTTAAAATCACCCCAACCCCCCCAGCCTGTATTTATGGCCTCTTTGCTGCTGCTTTTGTGGATGTTTTGGGGTTTTCCAAGCCCTGCTGCTGAAGGGGGTGACCCGAGAATGGGAAAATGATGGGAAAATCCCCCGATTCCTCCCAGCCCCGGAGGTGCCTGTCCTTGGCACTGAGGCGCTTTGGTGCTGCCCGTGCACGAGCTGCTGCTCCCAGGGCTTGGCCAAGCACCGTGCCTGTGGAAAAGCCCAGGAATGCAGGGCTGGGTGGATTTTCCTGCTTTTATTGTGGGCGTTTTTTTGGTGTTTCAGGGGCTGAACCGTGGAGGTGCTGCCGGGGACCAGGACCAGCGGTGGCTGGTGAGGAGATCGTGGAGGAATCCCCTGGGAAACTCCTCTGGAGCCAGGAGGGATGGGCTGGGGTTGTCCTGAAATCCTAAGTGGAGAGCTGGGAGCAGGGCACTGTCCGTGTGTTTATCCAGGGATTAAGGCTCTGGAGAGGCGATTAATGGGCTGTGGAATGCCCAGCTCTGGGATTCTCCTTCCTCGATTCAGCTCATGGCCTTAAAGTGCAGGAGAGCAGGGATGGATGGGATATTGGGAAGGAATTCCTGGCTGGGAGGGTGGGGAGGCCCTGGAATAGAATTCCCAGAGCAGCTGTGGCTGCCCCTGGATCCCTGGAAGTGTCCAAGGCCAGGCTGGACATTGGGGCTTGGGGCAGCCTGGGACAGTGGAAGTGTTCCTGCCCAGGGCTGTGCAACCAGGGCAGGGGAATTTCCTCCTGAGGGGCAGGAACTGCTCCCTGTGACCAGGGACAGGACCTGGGGGATGCTGGAGCTGTGTCAGGGGGATTGGGATGGATTTTAGGGAAAGGTTCTTGCCCCAGAGGGTGCTGGGCACTGCCCAGGCTCCCCAGGGAATGGGCACGGCCCCGAGGCTGCCAGAGCTCCAGGAGCGTTTGGACAGCGCTGCCAGGGATGCCCAGGGTGGGATTGTTGGGGTGTCTGTGCAGGGAGTGGGACTGGCTGACCCCCGCGGGACTGGCTGACCCCCGTGGGACTGGCTGACCCCTGCGGGACTGGCTGACCCCCGCGGGACTGGGTGACCCCTGCGGGACTGGGTGACCCTTGCGGGACTGAGTGACCCCTGCGGGACTGGCTGACCCCTGCGGGTCCCTCCCAGCTGATTCCACGATCCCGGTGATCCCTGGCGGTGACTCAGGCGGCAGGAATGGCTCTCGGGGATGCCAGGAAGGAACGGGCTCTCTGTCGGCCCGTGCCGGGGGCTGGGAAGGCGCGGGCGGCTGCGGTTTGCAGGGCGGGGCGGGGACACCAACCCCAAGCGAGGCTTTGCACGCAAAGGAACAATAATCCCATTATGGGCCCCGCGGCGAGCGCGGCTGGAGCCGCTCGCGGTGCGAGATGCGCGCCCGGGGCGGATCGCCGCACCTTGAGTCACCGCCTGGGAAGGGATGGATTTCAGGATTTCAGGAGTTCACCTCCCGCCCCTCCCCTCGGGACAGGAACGATGCAGACAGAACGACTTCTATTCTTCGTGCCGGGCTTTGTTGGGCTTGGCAGCCGCGCTGCAATTAAAGCCGGGCCGCTCGTGCTCGCGGGCTCCCGAGGCTCCCCTGCCCCCTCCCCATCCCACCCTGGATGTGCCGCGGTCCTTGTTCCAGTCCCGGCCTGGAACTCCCGCCTCAGGGACCAGCCTGGGGTTGGGGCAGGACAGGGAGCACGAGGAATTTCGGCTCGGGGCGCCCTTTTCCCAGGGCCGATGTTGTGGGGTTATCGGGTTTGGAGAGGAGATTGCAGAGGATCCCGGAATGGGTTGGGTTGGGAGGGACCTCCAAGCCCATCCAGTGGCACCATCCCACGGGCAGGGACACCTCCCGCTGTCCCAGGCTGCTCCCAGCCCTGTCCAGCCTGGCCTGGGACACTGCCAGGGATGCAGGCGCAGCCACAGCTTCTCTGGGAATTCCATCCCAGCCCCTCCCCACCCTCACAGCCAAGAATTCCTCCCCAATATCCCATCCATCCCTGCCCTCTATCCCTTCCCTGTGTCCTGTCCCTCCATCCTGTGTCCCCAGTCCCTCTCCAGCTCTCCTGGAGCCCCTTTAGGCCCTGGAAGGGGCTCCGAGCTCTCCCTGGAGCCTTCCCGTCTCCAGGCTGAGCAATCCCAGCTTTTAATTTAATTCCAGTTATTTTTCAGGTATTTGTTGGCTCTCTCAGTAGGTTTGTTTAGTCTCGCATGGTCAACCAGCCCTTGAGCAGCTCCGTGCTCGTGTCAGTGCTGGATTCCTGGGATTGCAGCTCATGCATGAGCTCCTGCTTCCCTTTTTCCTGGTTGTTTTACCTAAAATCCTTCATTTTCACTGCTCAGCAGCTGGGGTAGGTTCCTCTGTGCCACCTCAGGGGGATGTTCTCCGTGTGCTTCCTTAGGAGTTGTGTGAGGTGGGAAAGGTGAAGTCCCATCTATCCAAGAAGGGCTCCAATTCCAGTTCTTCAACCCAGAGGGTGGTTCCTAATGGGAAAAGAGGGAAAAGAGGGACAATCCCCCCTGTGGGATCCTCAGCTTGCCCAGCTCCTGTTTTAGTGCCTCAATTCTTGTTTTGAAGCTTTTCCAGCGTGCAGGGTTTGTGTGAGAACAGGGGGAAAACATTCCTAGTATGGCCTCGGTTGGGATTTCTGGGAAGTGTTTTTTGTGCCTCACAATCCTACGAGGGGGATCTCGGGAGCAGGAAACAGAGCCTGAAGGTTTATTTTAATATAATCTTACAAAACGCTGATGGTAACTGAAAAGCTCTCGCGTCCAGGGCTGGTTCCTGCAGGGAATCGTTTCAACCTCTGGCTGGTGCCTCCCGTGTTCCTACAGGAACGAGGAAAATGTTCCTGACCCGAGCTCCCAGCTCGTCCCACACGATTCCTGTGCCGTGCCTGGAGCAGAAACCAACCCGGGTGGAAGCAGGGGGGAAGAGAACCCTGGACCTGCTTTCCTTTGGCTGCCGAATCGTTTCCCTGCCATAAAATCCCCGGCACGGCGGGAGCCAAGGGAAGATGAGGTCATAGGGAAAAATGCCGGCTGGGAAACAATGGAGGGAGGTGCTGGTAACGGCTGGGGTGGGGATGTCCCACAGCCCGGGGCGTCCCGGGGACCCCCAGCTCCTCCAGGGACCCCCAATTCCTCCAGGAACCCCCAACATCCATCAGGATCCCCTTCTCTTCCAGGATCCCAACTCCACTGGGACCTCACCTCCACTGGGCCCCCCATCTCCTCCAAGACCCCAGTTCCATTGGAACCCCCCCATTCCCCCATTCCCAATCCCCAGTGCTGCTCCCCCAGCTCTGTGCAGGACAAACCATCGGCATCAGCGTTCCCAACCCTTTTTATTCCCCTTTTTTCCCAAGGTTTAAATTCCAGTGAGGGCTGGAGCATCCCAGTTTCTCCCAGCCCGGTGTCCCAGCCCCGGCTGGCAGCAGGGCCAGGGGTGAGGTTGGATTTCAAACACAAATCACATCTCACAACACATTTTGCTTTTCCATTTCCTTTTCCAGGCCGTAATTTATCCCAGCTCCTCTCTGCCAGTGGATGGACAAACTTCCAGGAGGATCTGCGGGTCCTTTCCCCAAATCCAGCAGTGCTGGGGTGTCCCTGGAGGTCAGAGAGCCCCGGGAATTTGGGGGGGATTTCACCAAATCCCTCCAGTTCTGGGTGGAGAGAAAACCCCTTTGGAGAGTGGGGAAATGAACGCTGACACCAGGGACCCCCGGGGCCTCCCGAGTCATTAAACCAATTAAATCTCAGCAGGAGGAGGCCCCGGTGATTGGGTGTGAAACCCCCGGGGCGCGGTAATTGCTCTGCAAAGGCGGCTCTGTGGGTGGAAGAGACAAAGGGATTTGGAGGGATTTGGGGGAATTTCGGGGGATTTTTCCTCCTCTGGCAGCAGCTCCAGCCCCGTTTGGGTTCATGGAGCGCTCGGAGATTGGGCTGTGCTGGAGCAGAGCCTGGGATGGGATGAGCTGCCTGCAGGGATGCTCTGGCCCAGAGAGCTCCCGGTCCTCCCCAGTGGGCTCCAGCTCCTTAATGGACCCCGGCTCCCAATCCGTGGCCTCGGACACCGCTCCAGGCTCCAAAGGAATATTTCATTTTTCCTTCTGGAAATGTTTTTCCCTCGGAGAAGCTGAGCAGAGTCACCTCACCCCTCCAGCACCTGCGTGGGTATCCCGAGCTCCCGTGGCTCGGGAGGGAAGCGGAGCAGGATCTGCCGCGCCTTTCCTGCAGCCAAGGAAAGGTGCGAAATTCCCGAACTCCCATCTTCAGCGTTATCTGTGCTCGGGATATATCAGAGAGCTGATAAAGAGAAGCACCGGGGTCTCCGTGGATCTGCGGGAGCCTCCACGGGCACGGGAATCCTCAGCTGCGGCTTTCCCAAGCTCCCTGTGCCCGGCAGTTCTGCCTGGGATATTCCTTAGGGATACCGACCCTTCGGGGTTAAACCCTTTTCATTATCAGTTGATCAGCGCCTCTCAAATCAGGATATCTGATAATCCCGGAGGGAAACATCCCTGCTGCTGGAATGCTGCCAGCCGGGAGGGGACAGTGCCCGCTCCAGAGTCAAACTGAATCGAAATGATTTAATTTTATTATTTAATACAGCCAGGAGCAGCTCCCCGGAGCTGCTTAACGCAGCCAGGCTGCAGTGAGGGATTCCCGTCGGGAAAGGGATGCAGAGAACCCCGCGGGGGCTCTGCAGGGTGAGCACGGCGAGGTGGGGAACGCCCGAGGAGAGGCTGAGATTCCTTCTCCAGTGGAGGTGGATTCCCTCTGGTCTTTTTCCCTTTCCCTCCCCCTCTCCCCGAAGCTGTCCCGAACAAGCGCTGCGTTCTGGCGCAGCCTTTCCCAGCCGCACAAAGGCTGCCTTGTGCCGAGCTCCAGATGTTCCACATCCCACGAAGGCTGCAGCACAAGGTACCTGTTCCCCGGGAGCACCGGCTGCCCTGCGGGGGAGGGAGCTGCCTCCCAGCCTCTTCCAGAGGCGGATCCCGGCCCTCGGGAGAGCAGAGGGCACCTGGGGCAGTGTAGGGGACTTGGGGTCCCTGCTGGTGCTCGCAGGGATGGGGGTGACCCATGGAGCAGCTCCTGGGAGCAGAGTTGGAAAGGGTCACAGCAGCGCCTTTGTTCAGAGAATCACGGAATTGGAATGGTTTGGGATGGGAGGGACCTCAAAGCCCATCCAGTGCCACGCCTGCCATGGGCAGGGACACCTTCCACTGTCCCAGAGTGCTCCAGCCTGGCCTTGGACACTGCCAGGGATCCAGGGGCAGCCACAGCTGCTCTGGGCACCCTGTGCCAGGGCCTCCCCACCCTCCCAGGGAACAATTCCTTCCCAATATCCCACCTAACCCTGCCCTCGGGCAGTGGGAAGCCATTCCCTGTGTCCTGGCAGCCTTGGTGGCCCTGGGGACAGGGATCTGTGGGTCCGGGTTGTTCCCCGGGCTCTGGCACAGCCCTGGGTGAGGGATTCCTCCAGGAGCAGGTGACTCCAGGACTCCGCTGTCAGCTCAGGAGGGATTCCCCAAAGCCCTGAGGGTCGTGGTCCTGCGGGAGCGGTGTCCTGGCTCTGCTCCATCCCCACCCCATTCCCCTGACTGCAATCCCTTAATTGTTTCCCACGACAAAAGGCAGGGAGATCATTCCAGCACCCCCCGCCTCCCCTTACCTCGGGGCAAACAGAAAACACGGGATTAATCCTGGCAGTGGCCGGGAATGCTCGGGAATGCTCGGAGCAGCTCGGGAGGACAGGCAGGGCTGGGCCCTTGGTCCCGGCAGCGTTCAGCTTTTCATTCCAGCTCCAGTTGTGGCTCTCCCTCGGGATCCCAGGCTGGGTGTCACCCTTGCCATGGAGCTGCCCTGCAGGTGAGCCCGGGAGCTCTGCAAGTCCAGGTGGGGGCCGGGCTCTTGTCCCAAGGGATGGGACAAGGGGAAGCGGCCTCAGGTTGCACCAGTGGAGGTTTAGGTTGGATATTGGGAAAAACTTCCTGGGAAGGGTTGTCCAGCCCTGGCACAGGTGCTGGAGTCCCCATTCCCGGAGGGATTTAAAGCCCTGTGGATGCGGCACTTGGGGACAGGGACTGGCAGTGTGGACTGGGTGTTCTGGGAGGGCTTTTCCGACCTATTCTGTAATTCCTGGGATGGCTTTCTCCCCAAAATCCGTGTCTGGGGAAGGTGAGGAAGGAAGGCACACAGGGGATGGATTTTCCACAGAAAGGGATGGTGGAGGAGCAGGTTATGGCCTGGGAGCAGCTGGATCCCACCTGGCCAGGGCAGCACCCGATCCCTTACTGGGCTGGAGGAAGCTTCTGATCTTTGGGATCCAGGCTGGGAATCCAGGGAGCAGCTCCATCCTCTCCTGCCGGGACAGGTCACCGCGGGGCTCTCCTGGTCTGGGGAGCGGAGGGACCCCCGGGAAACGCTCCCCAGCCCCGGCAGCCCCTCATCCCCATGGAAAACGCGCCGGGGGCCCGGAACAGGGAATGGCTCCGCGCAGGGAAGCGATCCCGCCCCGCAGCCCGGGCACCGAAACCCCTCTCTGCGGAGCACAGGCGCCTCTCTGTCCCCTCTCTTTCTCTCCTTCCCTTCAATAATCGTCCCCTTTTGTCCCAACACATTTCCCTCCGTGCCTTTGCCCTCCCTGCTCCCGCAGCCCATCCCAGCCTCGGAGCCGCTCCCGGGGCCACCTGTTTTTATCCCCATCCTTTTCCAGGACACCTGATGTATTTATTTTCATCGCCGGTTTGTTTTCTTTTTCTTTTCCCTTTTTTTTTTTTTTTTTTTTCAGGGTCTGTGAAGCCGATTCCTCCTTCCCGTGCCCCGGGAGCCGCGGTTAATGAGTAACCACAGCGAGCTCCGGGGCAGCTGCCTCACACAGACCCGACCGAGACTTTTTTGGAGCTGCATAAGGGAGCGTTTGTTCTGCAGCCTCTCAATGGATCCTTGTGCGGGAGGCGAGGAGTGTGGGGAGAGCAGGAGAGACACTAAATCACTGCCCGAGAGCTCGCCCCGAGTGGGTGTTCGTGCCTTTTCCTCAGGGACGGGGGCTGAGTCACCTCGGCCGCCTCAGAGAATGGATTTATCTCCCCAGCCGAGCACACCACCGACTTTTAGCAGCGCTGGGGCTTCAAGGCTGGTTTTAAGTGGTTTAAGGTTCGAGGACTCAGCCCATCCAGACCTCGGTGTGGCAGAATTGGGATTTTCTGTGTCCCTGTCCCACTGAGGAGCAGGTTTGGCTCTTGGCGTTCATCATTTCACCCGTCCCCTTCCTTTGCTTTGGGTTCATGGCGATTTTGGGGGGTTTATCCGATATTTAAGGGGTTTGAGGCTGTTTTGCCTCCCCCGGGCTGGTGGAGGAGGGTCTGGAGCTCCGTGCTGTGTCCCAGCTGTCCCGGGTGACCTTGGCCGTGGCATTTAAACCTCTCTGCCCTGCTCTGCCCGCATCCTGAGCAAACAGGTGACGCCGTGCCTCTGCTCAGCCCTGCCTTTGTCCTCCCCAGGGCGCTCGGAAGCTCCTGGGGGCTGCGTGGGATCTCGGGAGCAGAGAACTCCAGGCCCGGGTACCAAACCGCTCCCGCTTGGAACGTCTCTCCCTCTCCCTGTGGCTCCATAATAAGGTTGGAAAGAACTCCAGGACCACCAAGTCCAAGCTCTGACCGAACACCCCCCATCAACTGGCCCTGGTCGAGAGGAGCCAGCCCTGCTCCTTCCTGAGGGGTGGGGACTCCCCCACCGCCCTGGGCAGCCCCTTCCGATGCCCAGCCACTCCCGCAGGGAAGGAATTTTCCTTCACACCCGCCCTGAGCCTCGCTGGCACAACTCGAGGCGGGTTCCCCTTGTGCTGTGCCTTGTTCCCGGGAGCAGAGGCTGATCCCACCTCCCCCCTCTCTGTTCGGGTGTTTGAGGGGCTCACACCCCGGGACTGGTGATGGCAGCGGATCCTTCCCGTGTTCCTGCTCTGCCCCTGCCTGGGACCGCTCCGTGTCCCTTTGTCCACAGCGGGGAGGGGACAGGAGTGTCCCCACGGCTTTCCCATCCCTCTGAGGAGCTTTCCCAGCGCTCCTGCAGCTGGAGCAGCCCTTCCTTCCCAGGCCTGTGGGCCAGGCTGGGATCCAGCACCAGGCAAGAGCCGAAAACACGGAACCACATTTTCCTCCTCTTTTACAAACCTCAGCTTCAGGGCTTGGTTTGAGTTTCATTTTTATTATTTTGTTTCTTTTTTTTTTTTAGATTTGGGGATTGGCTGAAGTTTTGGGGAAGGATTGGGGTTGTTTGTGTTTTACCTGCCACAGCTCCCTGGAGCTGCTGCTCTTTATTGGCTCCCGCAGCACTTGGCACTCTCAGCACTGGAAAGAAAAAGCTTTTTGTTCCCATATTTCCATATATTTATATGGATTTAACCGGGCTGGGGAGGGTATTTGGAGGTCAGAGGACTTCCAGAGGTGACTGTGCTGGCCAGGCCTGGGAACAGGGAGCAGCGATCCTGTGGGAACTCATTCCCAGCTTACCCTTCCCTGTTTATTTTCCCATCACTAAACACTTTATTTCGGTGTTTTTCTGGGAAAAACCACCAGCGAATTCCACGGTGTGGATTTATGGATGTGCTGGGGTGGGAAAAGCAGCACGGCCTGGGGCTGTGACCCCAAACTGCTGCACAGGGTGGTGGTACCAACACAGCTTCCACAGGAATAAGAGTTTTCCCGGCTCCCCCTTCCCAGGGCAGGGTTCCCAGTGCTTCCCAGAGCTTTCCATGTTTGCCTGCAGGAGTCAACAACCCAGTCCTTCCTCCTTGGCAATTCCTGGCCATCGGGAGTTCCGTATCTCGGGAATATTCTTCTGGAGATCAGCCAGTCCATCCTCCTCGTGGTGTTCTTGGGAGCCCCAAAGCCATGCCTGGAGTGAGGAGCAGGACTTCCCTTCCCAGGAAAACCCTCTTCCCTTCCCACTGCCGTTGCACCAAGGATTTCCGCCCTTAAAAGCTCCCACAGAGCTCAGATCCAGTGGCCACATTCCCATGCTGGATTTGACATTTGCAGGGTGGACTCGATGGATCTTGGAGGTCTTTTCCAGCCTGAACGATCCTGGGAATTCTGTGCTCCCCACGCTGCTGGGGAGCTGCAGATCCCTGTGGGATAAAGGACGCTTCCAGCTGCTCCGGGCGGAGCTGTGGGGAAACCACAGATTTTCCACGCCCGGGGAGCATCTGGCTGACATCCTCCCATCCCTGGGCTCTTCATTCCCTGCTCCACGTGCGCTTTATCCTGCTCCTTGCCTGCCATCCCGCCCGCCCCAGCGTTCCAGGGCTTTTCCCTGTGGCTCGGCAGTGGCTCAGGAATGCGGGGCAGGAATGCTGTGCTCTCCAAGGAGCCGGGAAGGGGCACGGCTGGCACTTCCCAACAATGTCCGAGTGTTTGCGGGGCCTGGCTGCTGCCTCACCTGGAGCTGGATCCCATTCCAGCGTCTCCCAACACCTTCCACTGCCACAGCAGCCTCTGGCGTAGCCAGGGCTGGGAGCAATCCACGAATCAGCATCAGGCTCCTCTGGGAATGAGTGCTGCAGCTTTCCGTGGGAATTCCTTCTCTTTTGGGATCTCTGGGCAGCGTGGAGGGGCCTGAGCAGCGCCCCGGGGCTGTCGTGGTCCTTCACACCCATCAGAGGGTGACACAAAAGCCTTGGAGAGCTCCAGGTTTTCTCGGGAGGTGATGCCCGACAGCTCCATGTCCTGTGGGCTCGTGGCTCTGAAGGGAATGCCGCTGGAAAAGGGAGAAAAACCTCGGAATTAAATCATAAAAGTGGTTATTTGCCTTGGGAAATCCCTGACATCCAATGCCACGGCTCTGTGAGCCCACAGGAGCCCTTTGGACACCCAGCTGAGGGGGTGCTGGATCAGCAGGAGCCTTTCCACGGACTCCGGGGAGCTCTGCTGCTTTTGGTGCTGATGTTGTTACGGTTTGGGTGCAGAGGGACCTTAAATCTCATCTTTTCCACCCCCTGCCATGGGCAGAGACACCTCCCACTGTCCCAGGCTGCTCCAAGCCCCATCCAAGCCGGCCTTGGACACTTCCAGGGATCCAGGGGCAGGATGAGCTCCATCATTTGGAGCCTTTTCCCAGCTCTTTCTCGCTGCGAGCCCCGTTCCGCCTCTTGCCAAACAGGTTTGAATTTCCAGGCCGTGGCTGTGAAAACGCAGCACAGCCCCCTCCTGCACAGCGCTAAAATATGGCTTTTCCCCCTTTTTAATATCCCCTAAACGATGACCTTTTCCCTCCTTCAGCAGGCAGCCAACACAAGCAGCACGATGTGATTTGTGCCGCGTTTCAGCTGCGGTTTCTTCAAGAAATTCATCTGCTCTCGAAGCAATTAAGGGCAGGGAAGCATTTCCACTCCGGCTTCGGGCCCTGAAAAGCTGCCAGGAGGGATTTTTTCCCTTCCCCTCCGCTCTCCCTCTTGCTCCCTCAGCCCCCCTTGTCCAAGAAAACTCCTGCGGTTTCTCTTCAGCAGCAGTTCCGGGGGTGTGGGACGGTAAATCCCAGCGCGGTGCAGGTGGGACGGGGCTGGCTCCGTGTCCCTGTGCCACGGTGCTGCCCCCTCCCCGTGCCCGCGGTGCCCTTCAGGACGTTCCCCAAGGCACGTGGGGTTCAGAGGGCAGAGGGAACGTGTGGGACACGGCTCCATCCCGCTGCGTGACTCTGCCAGGACCGAGGGCTCGGGAGAACGGGCCTTAAATGAGCCCCTAAGTCAACAGCACGGTTAATTGCCCCTTCATTCCACGGGTGGGTTAATAATTAAGTTAAATTAATAATTGGGACAATAATTAAACGGAACGATAACCAATACCCGGTGCAATTGCAGCGCTCGCTGTTCGTGCCGGGGTTTTGGGGTTACTCATTCACTTTAGGGCCGCCGTGGCGTCGGGCTGGCTGTGCCAGGGATGCGGCTCCCGGAACGCCGTGGAAAACCGGGCTTTTCCAGGCAAAACCAGCGGCTCTTCCCTCCCCTGCGGACGGCGGAGAGCGGCGGGGTCCCGGCGAAGAGCGGAACCGCCGCGACCCTCGGGTCCTCCCCCACCGCCCGCGCGCTCCCCTCCCCGCGGAGGGACGGACGGACAGAGGGACGGAGGGAGGGACAGAAGGACGGAGGGAGGCGGCTCCAGGCCGGGGGGAGGAACTACAAGTCCCGTGAAGCCGCGCCGCCCGCCCGCCGCCGCGGGGCTATAAAAGGGGGAATGGCCCGGCAGCCGCAGTCGGAGCATCCCTGGCTGCGGCGGAGCCGCTCCCGAGCCCCATCCCGGGCTCCTGCCCGGGCGCTCCCGGGGATATTCCCGCCGGGAGATGGGAGCGGGGCGATACCCGGAGCCCCGGAGCGGGATGAGGCTGTGGGTGAGGAGGAGGAGGATGAGGAGGATGCCGCTCCGCGCACCGGGGGAGCCGCAGCCCCGGGAGGCTTCGGGCGCTGCCGGCGGAGGTGGAAGCGGAGGCGGAGGTGAGTGCCCCGCTCGGCTCGGGGGGTTCGGGGGGTCAGCTCGGGGCTGCTCCGCCCCGCACTCGCTCCCGCGGGTCCCGCCGGGGGTCCCGGCTCGGGGGGGCTGCGCCGGGCGCTGCGGTCCCCTCGGTGCCGGCACCCGCTGTCGCTTCCCCCCGGTGCCATCTCCATTGTGTTCCCCCGGCCCTTCCCCTGCCCGGGGCTCCGGCCCGGGATGCTCCTGGTTCGGGGGTCCCGGCGAGCGTGGGGGGAATTTTCCTCTCCAAGGAAAGCCGTGTGGCCGCTGTTTCCTTTCGTCGTTTTCGGTATTTCTGGTGGGGTTTGGGGTTTATTTTTAGGGACCCACACACGCCTTTTCCTTTCCCTACCGTGGGAATTCCTTCCCCAAAAGTCTCGCCCCGGGGCAGGTGCCCGGGCGGGGCCTCGGGCAGCGTCTGCAGCCCCTCCGAGCCCCGTCCCCTCCCCACCGGGTGTCCCCAACCCTGGGGCGAGCCCGGAGCCGGCTCGGGGCTGGCGATCCGCGGGATCTGGGATGCACAAGAGCACTTTTGTGTAAATCCTGGAAAAACATGAATGACTCCCTTCTTTCGCTGCCTACAACAAAAAGACCACACCAGTCTAGACCTGCAACCAACAGCACACACAGAAATTAGCGCTGTCTGCTCCCGGGGACCCGGCGTGGCCAGGGGAACTCCAGCCCGGGATCCCTGCGGAGCGCCAGGGATGCGTGTTTGGGGAAAGGATGTTTGAGGCTCCTTTGATAGAAACAAGAGGAGCTTTTATTGCCCGGACATTGTTGGTGCTGCTCGCTGCCGGCTCGGAATGTGTTTCCTCCGAAGGCTTTGGAGGCTGCGGGAGTTGCTCAGCTCTCGCTAATTGAGACATCTTTTTATAATCACGGGGGGAGGGAAGTGGGGGCAGAGCGTTGGTGACTCAGGCCTCGGGGAGAGGCTGCGTTTTGCTTTGCCCGTGGTTGCGGGGGGGAGATTCCAGCTGGGAAAGCAGAGCAGGGCTCCCAAGGACACCGTCCCTCCCTGCTGGCAGCCAGGCGATGCTTTCAGGACGTCAAATTTCTCATTTCCCTGTAGAAATATGGGGAAAACAAAAATCTTCCTGGTTCGCCTCAATCCTTCCGGCAGGTGTGGGGAGTTAGAGCCCCGATGTGGAGACAATCACTTTGTGCTCTCCTTTTCCAAGGCTTTCCTGCAAAACCAGCTGGATCTGCTCTTTCTATCAAGCTTTATTTTGAAGTTTACCAGGTGCTTTCCATGCTCAGGTGTCCCCAGACAAAGGTTTGGGGGATGTGGAAGCAATCGCCCCGTTTGGGGCTGGGGCGAGGCAGCGGGGTCACTCTGGCTGTGGGAATATGGATCCTTTGGGAAGAGGCTCCCAGCTGAGGTGTGAAGGAGCTTTGTGAGCACAGCGAGTGTGGAAAGAAACCCAAATCCCATTTCTTGTGCGGTCAGGAGGAGGTGAAGTCACCCTGTGGGCAGGAGTGTCCCTGTGGGGGTGTCTCCCAGGGCAGGAGGGATTTTGGGGAAGGCCGGATGGGGCAGGGGGAGCAGGCTCTGGCAGGTCCCTGTGGGGCTCAGGTGTTCTTTGGCAGGTTCAGTCCCAGGAGCTGCAGGTGCTTCTCCTGCCCAAGGGATTTGGGAGCGGGAATGTCCCTGCCCATCTGCTGAGGCAGGAACGCAGGGCTGTGGAGTCCAGCAGGATCCTCGTGCCTGCAGAGGCTGGGGAGATCCCAGATGGGCTCATCCCACGCTCTGGGGTGTCGGCAGGACGGGGTTTGGAGGTGCTGAGCAGGGGCTGCTCCCCTGGCTAAAGGATCCCCAGATCCCTCTGGAATGGCTGTGCTGGGTCTGGGAGCTGCTGGGGAAGGCGGATTCGTCCCTAAAGGGCTGGAGAATGAGGACTGCCCCGAGAGCCCGGGGCAGTGGTGGCCACACGAGCAGAGCGGTGTCACCTGCAGTGCTTGAGGGGCAGCTCTGAGTTAAACTGGATTCTTGGAGGTTCAGGGGTCTCTAAGCTCAGGTCTCCCCTGACCTGCACCGGGCTGGGCTGGGCTCAGGGTTTCAGGTGCACGGAGGACTTGGGGGATGTTGGGACCTGACTCTTTTTAGGATCCCTCTGCCTGGGACATCAGGAAGCCGCCGGCTCCGACCTGGCTCTTCCGAGGGCTGCGTTTCTCCATTCCCCTTGAGCCTGGTTTTAAACTGATCCAACCCAGCAGCATCCCTTCTCCCTGGCGACTTTCACCAGCAGCTGCCTCAGATCTGGACGCTTTTGGACTCCAGCTCCTCCATCTGGGATCTCTCCTGGATTATAATTGATCAGAGTGCCTTAATTTTTCGGCAGATCAAAAGTTTTGGGCCACACCCGCCCCCCTCCCCGCGGAGCCCCGGACAGTGGGGGGACAATGCCGGGAGCACAATGCGTCTTCCTGGGGGCTCTGGGGGCTGTTTGAACTTTGAACAGCAAAGCAAAGCAACAAAAGGGAGGGCGAGGAAAGCGCAGGGCTCTGCCAGTGACCGCGGCCGGCCGGGGGCTGGAGCTGCTTTACAAAGGGCGGCCTTGTTCAGCAGGGCCGAGTCCAGCGGGAAAGATGGATTAAAAACAGAGATGAGGGGGCAAAAAAGTCCCCCGGGTTGGTGCAAACACGGCGTGGAAGCGCTTTCATTGCCTCCCGTAACTCCCTGAGGAACGCCGCTCGTTTCGGATGGGAGCTCTCAGCGCGGGGTTGGGGTTTGCCGCCTCACGGGTCCCTGGGGACTCGCTGGGGCTCGGTGTCCTGCTCCCAGCCTGATTTCAGAGCTCTAATTTTCCCATTTTTGGGTTTCCCCCGCTCTGCGGCAGCACTGGAATTGGCAGGAAGCGCTTTCCTGGCGCGGCACCCAGAGGAAAAGCGGAGCGAGGGCGGTTGGGGCTGCTCTCAGCCCGGTCCCTCTCTGGGTGTGATTCTCCCCCGGAGCTGATGAGGTGCGAAGCCCTCGGCCCCGAGGTTGCGCCGCTGCCGTGCCCTCAGAAGGGAACATTTTTAAAATTCAATTGGCTGCTCCCTCTGCCAAGCCACAGATGTTTTTTGAGGGCTAAAACCTAAGCCTTTAAATAAATGTGTTTGATCCCTGGGTGGCTGCGCAGCTTTCCCGAGGAAAAAAATAAAGCTCGGAACGGGTTTTGTGTCGGGAGCAAACGTTGTCTGCTCAGGCTGCTTGTAAAGCTGATTCCTCCGGGGTTTTAGTCCTGCTTTTCCTCCCTGGGAGGGGATCAGAGCTGCAGGAAAACCTTCCGAGGTCTCTTGAAGGAGCAGGGGGAGCTCTGCTGGGTAAAGCTCAGCCTAAGGCAGTCTTGAGCCTCGCCGGGACCAGGACGGGATCAGCGGGGCCAAAGGGGTTTTGTGCCGTACGGGAGCTTCAGGCTGGCTCTGCAGGGCTGCTCTGGGCTCCTGGAACGTGCCCTGCTCGGGGTCAGGCAGAGGAAGCTGCTTTGGGACCTCGGTGTCACATCGTGCCCAGCCTGGGGCGTCCCTGCTGTCGCTGGAGTTCTTGCAGATGCTGCTCCTTTAAGCTGCGCTCTCAGGCCGAAGTATTTAGGATTTTTGGAAGGTTTCCCTACGTTTGTACGAGAAACGGCATTTTTGGGGTGGGGGGTGCCGCTGGCAGGCGGGAGGTGCAGCCAGGGGCGCTTTAGGGCTGCAGGGTGGCTGCCCAGGGAGCCCCTGCTGTCCCTGCCCGTCCTCGCTCCCTGCAGGCAAAGCCCGGCCCAGGGCAGGGAAGGTGTCCCTGGAGGGACAGAGCTGCTGCCAGCACTGGCACCTGGGCTGCCAGTGACACCAAGAGGCAGCTGCCTGTCCCTGAGGCCGGGAACTCCAGGAATTCCAGCTGCCAGGAGCTTTCCTGCAATCCCAGGCTCTGGAGAGCGGGTCCCTGCCCTGCTGGGCTGTTGGGATGAGCTCCAGGAGGTTTCCTCACAGCTGGCTCGTCCTTGGGCTTGGCTTGGCACCCGTTCCAGCATCTCCCGAGCAGCTGGAGGGGAAGAGGGAATGAGGGATCCTCTGGGGTGCCAGCGGGGATTTGGGAATGGGGGAATGTTGGGATTGGAGGTGCTGGGAATGCTGCACTGCAGCCCCTGGGGTGGGGCAGGAGGGTCCGACTGGGCTGGGCTGGGAGGGGGGGGACTCGGCCACCAGTGGCCACTGGGAGGGAGTGGGAGCTGGATCCATCACCCTGGAGGGGGCTGGGATCTGTGGTGGAGCTCACCAGCCGAAGTTCCACGGCTTTAAATCCTCTCTCTGGGCTGAGGGTGTGTGGAAAACGCCCCGCGAGCTGGGGAGGAGCCGCTGCTCACCTGGAAGTGCCCGGCAGGGCCCTCTCCAGCCGTTTTCCATGGAAATGCCACCCTCTGACTGCATGGCTGTGGGCTGTGTCCCTGGGACAGCAGCTCCTGCCTCCCTGCCAGGGTGGTGGCACCCTGGGCCGTCAGTGGGTGTTTCATCCGTGTTCCTGGGATAATCCCTGTTTCCTACGGAGGCAGAGGGAGCTGGAGGCAGGAAAAGGTGGCTCATGGGAGCGGTACCTGGCTGTGGGAGGGAGGACAAGGACCAGGACACCTCCTGCTCACAGTCCCCTCAGTAATCTCTGCCCGTGACCCTCATCCCACCTCTCCATTTATCCCAGCGGGATCTGTCGGATCTGCCCAGCCCCGGGCTGGGAGGGGGAGGGAGAAGCTTCCCAGCCCAGCGGCCTGGACAGGGAATAATGCTCCCCTTTTTATGGCTTCTTCAATTGTTCCTGAAAATCCTTTTTAAAAGGAGGAAAGTTCCTTCCTTCCTTTCAGCTCCCGGTATCTTGAAGAATTCACTCCATTGTGAGGCCAGGACAGAGACCCTTCTATGAGGGCTCTCCTCGCGCCCCCCTCCCCGCGCCCCCTCCCGCCCCATCCCAACAAGCCCCCATTCTCCTCTGAAGAGGGTCCCTCTGTCTAACGCCAAGTAACTCTTAAGGGTAGCATTTATCCCGGGGCACTCAGCTCACAAAGAGTGCTGGAGTGTCAAATAAACTCCCCGCAGCCTGCAAAGAGCAGAGGAAGAAAACACAAAACCCCCTTTCTTTCCACCCCTGCGGGGAAACAAATACGGACTTTGTGCCGGCAGCAGCGGCGCCCTAACGAGGCCTAACGGGGCTGCGGCGAGCGGGGTGGCCACGTGAGGGGCTGGGGGGGACCTGGCACACGGCGAGGAAGCCAAAACGCCCCCAAAAACCTGCCGGCTGCCCCCTGTCCCTGCTGGCTGTCCCCTGTCCCCGCTGCTGTCCCTGCTCCCGCTGCCAGCGCATCACAAACGTCCGCGGGTTGGTTTGGGGAGGAGCTGCTCCTGTGCTGGGCTCTCTGTGGGGTTGTCACCAAGGTAAGGGACAGGTCATGCTCAGCCTTTGAGCCCTGCCAAGGGCCTGGAGGGGCTCAGGTCGTGGTTTCCTGGCGGGAATTCCGCCTGGGAATTGTCGCGTGTCGGAGCGCCAGGGCTGTGTTTGCCACGCGCAGGAGATGTTCCCTGCGAGGGAATCGATCCCTGTCTGTTCTCCGGATGGATTCCAGCAGGAATCCTGCGTGCCAGGAACCAGTGGGACCAGTCCTGAGTGAGGGACCGGCCAGTGTTCCTGGGGATGTGGCCACCAACGTGGCCAGCACCTGTGCTGAGCAGCAGCACGGACAATCCAGCTGGGCCCCTCAGTTTGGCACAATCCCGGCGCTTGGGTGCTGGATTTGGGGATCCCCTGCAGCCCCGCTCTGTGGGACGTGCTCAGGTGCCCCGAGGAGAACACGGACTGGCCACAGGGCCCTGCTGCAGTGCCCGAGGTCGCTCCTGTCCCTCACCCTGACACTCGTTTCCCGCAGGTTTTGGCATTCCCGAGGGGAGGGACACCGTCGGCCGCGGGAGCTGCTGGAATCTCCTCGTGCCGGCAGTGAGGACACCCGAGCCCGACCGTGCCCAGGGCTGGGGCTCGTCCCCTCCGCCGGGAAAAGGCTCCTGAGCCAGGATTTGTCCCTGGATGGTTCCTCTGCGCTGCGATCCCGAGCGCTGAGCCTCGCGTGGGATTTGGATGCTCCCTTCTGTCCGGAGCTGGGAATGGCACGGCCGGGAGGCTGCAGGCACCTGCTGCTCCCAAAATCCCGTGGATTTACTGCTGTTGGCATCATCCTGGCGGGACTGGCTCCGTTACAGGGAATCTCCTGAGGGACAGAGGTGGAAAAGCAGCACTTACAGCCCGAGGCTACAATTCCCTCTTTTTCTGGGCTGCTTGGAGCATCCTGGCTCTGGAGGAGGGAGGATTCCGTGCACTCCTGTGGGACAAATCCTGCTGCTCTGAGGTGAGTCAGGAATATGTATTTTTCCTTTTCTTTTTTTTTTAAGCACCTTCCCGTTGGACTTGTTGGAAAATGTGGTATTTTCCCTGTCTCGAGGTAAAAATTCCCAATGCAACGAGCTGCTCTGAGGGAATGAGGGAGCAGAGAGGTTTGTTCTGCCAGCTGGACTGGCTGCTTTCACCAAAACATGGATTTTTTGGGTGCCATTTCAGCTGGAAATCCCCAATAGGAATTTTCTTCCTGGAGTTTTATTGCTGAGCAGTGGATAAAAGGTTAAAGGCTGCAGCTTCCCGGGAGGCTTTCCTTCCTTTCCCTCGGGAATGGAACCCCGATGGTTTTCCACACTCCTCAGGCAGGGGTGGCAGAGGGGGGACCCTTGGCAGGGTCACTGGGGACAACGTGTGGCTCATCCTGAGGGGCTCCTGGTGGCTGCAGGGAAGGAGCTGAAAGGCTCCCTTTGGAGGAGAGGCTGCTGTGAGCCTGCTCGGGATGGAAAATCCATTTTCCTGCTGGAAAAACGATGCCAGGCTTTGGATTTTGAGGGGACTTGTGCTGGTGTCGCCATCTGGGTGTGATGCTGGGAACAGCCTGGGGGCTGGGGGTGTCTGGCCTGGGAGAAGGAGGATGGAGCAGGAGGACTTTTGGGTGGGGAATGAGCTGCTGTTGACCACAGATCCAGGAGGATCTGGCGTTTGCTCTTCCCAGAGGTGGCAAATGCAGACCTGGAGCTCTGAGTGGCTGAAGCAGCTCTGGATTTCAGCCTTTGGGTGCTGCAGCACCCAGGTGTTGGAACACACCCAGGGTTTTTGTTTTCCTCCCCGTCAGTGCCTGAGTGGTGCCATTCCAGCTCAGTCTCCCCCCAGTCCCTTGGGATTGCTGTTTTTCCTTGATGATCCCGTGAATGTACCAAGCCCTTGGCTTCATCCCTTCCCATCAGGAGTCTCCTGGCTCCCTGTGCTGTCCCTGCCTCTGAAACGCAGGGAGGAGGAGGAGGAGGAGGGATGAGATCCATGCCCATGACCTTGCTGCAGTTCCACATTTTCGGGCTGAGCTCTTTGGGCTGATTTAGGGCAGAATTTTATCCTGAACTGGTGTAAAACTGCCCAGCTCTCCCTGGCTCCTCTGACCCGCCTTCCGTGGGGTGGGCCCGGGCTCATACTGGGGTTTGGTTTGGGTTCGTTACGTTTTCCCCTTTTTCTGAGGGATATCCTGCAGTTTCCGGGTCTATGGTGCAGATGTTGGTGCCTGTGGTGGCTGAGAGCCCTGTCCTGGTGCTGCCCTTCTTCCTGGAATGGTTTGGATTGCGAATCTCCAAGCTTATCTTGTTCCAACCCTGCTGTGGTCAGGGACACCTTCCAGAGAACAGGACCCTGTCCAGCCTGGCCTTGCAATCCCGCAGGGAGGATGAACTGAATCCGGCTGCAGAGATCCTCACCTGGAGCTGCAGAGATCCTCACCTGGAGCTGCAGGCCAGGTCTTTATCAGGATCTTTATCAGGATCTTTATCAGGACCTTCAGCAATCCCTTTCCAAGCCCTGGCTGTGACATTTCCTTGTCACCGTTCATTTCTCGCTGCAGGTCGGTGCCCCGGGCACCCCAGGGCAGGATCTGTCCCAGTAAAACTCAGGGATGCTCCAGGGAAGCCCCAAGCTGCTGCGGCCCGTGAGATTGGGGCTCAGGGACACCCCACGTGCAGAAGGTTTTAGGGCTCCCTGACCCTGCTCAGCCCCTTCCATGGAATCACGGAATCATTCCGCTTGGAAAAGCCCTCAGAGGTCACGGAGTCCAGCTGTTCCTCTAGTGCTGCCAGGGCCGCCCCTGACCCGTGTCCCCAGTGCCGGATTCCCTTTGGGAGGCCGCATTCCCGAGGCTCAGCCTCTCGGGATGGGGATCCCCGCTCAGAGGGCGGCTGGCTCCCGGGAACGAGGTGACCTCCTCTGGATCCCAGATCCCGCCGCGGCTCGGGAGCGCGCTCCAGGCGGGAGATGCCGGATCCCTGTCGGGGGCTCGGGAGCACATCCCAGGCGGGAAATGCGGGATTCCAGCGGGATTCCAGCGGGATTCCAGCAGGATTCCAGCGGGATCGGGGATCTGTCCCGGGCTCGCGCTGACCCCTGGCGGCAGCAGCGGCGGCGCCTGCAGTGCCCGGCGGGGCCCGCAGGGGGCGCGCGGGGAGGGGGCACGGGATCCTGTGGGATCGCCGGGGATGGGATGGGATTGAAGGGACCCCAAAGCCCGTCCAGTGCCACCCCTGCCGTGGCAGCGACACCGGGGCTACTCCAAGCAACCTTGGCCTCGGACACTTCCAGGGATCCAGGGGCAGCCAGGAATTCCTTCCCACTATCCCATCCATCCCTGCCCTCTGGCAGTGGGAAGCCATTCCCCCTTGTCCTGTCACTCCACCCCTTGTCCAAATCCTCTCATCAGCTCCTCTGGAGCTTCTTCAGGCGCTGGAAAGGGTTTCAAATGTTCCCCGGAGCGTTCTCTTTCCCAGGCTGAACATTCCCAGCTTTCCCAGCCTGGCTGCAGAGCAGAGCTGCTCCAGCCCTCTGCTCTCTGAGCTGAAAAAACGGGGAAAAAAGGTGTAAAAACCCCATGGAGCGGCCAATATCCTTGGGAGCAGCAGTTGAACACCGCAGGGCTGCTCCAGACGAGGTGGGATGTTGGGGAGCACCCATCCAGGAGGTGTTCGCTGTGCCAGAAGCCGCACGGGGGGATGACAGCGGCTTCCAGCGAACCCACGGCGCTGCCGGAGCCCCGTCCCGCGGCCGCTGGATGGCAGCGGAGCTCCGCGGCATTCCCGGCCCGCGGCGTTCCCGGCCCGCGGCATTCCCGCTCCCGGCCCTGCGTCCATCCCCCGCTCCCGCTCCGCTGGTGGCTCCCAGCGCCCGCCCAGAACGCTCCCACCCCAATGGGTGCCCGTGGGTGCCGCTCTCGGGGAAGGGCAATTCCCAACCTCCCGGGATGCCCGTGGAAGTCCAGATCCCAAACCAAGTGATTATTCGGGAGCTGGACTTGATCCTCGTGGGTCACTTCCAGCTCTGGATATTCCGTGATTCTGGAGAACCCCAATCTGGCTCTTGACTCCCCGGGACCAAAGTGCCGAGGGAATGAGGAATGGGGACGGGGAGAGAGCGGATCCGGGGCGATAAACGTGGCTTTTATGGATGTGCCTTTAGCCAAAAGCCGGTGGCACTCGGGAAAACTTGAACCGTGTCTGGAATGCTGCTGATCCCTGAGTGTGAGCTGCGAATGTGGGATCTGGGGAGTGGGCACGGGGACAGGAGGACACTGGGTGAGGTTTGCCTTGGGATGCCTCCAGCATTCCCGGAGCTGTGCTCCTGATGGGATGGCTCAACGCGCTCCCTTCTCCCAAAGAAAAGCTTGGAAAGCTCCTGCTCTGCCTCTCCCTTCCCCATTCGCTCTCCCCTCCCTTCTCCAGCTCCCCGGGGAGAGGAGGGATCGGGAGCTGGGTCTGGCTCCGCTTCCACACCGCAGTGTCTGGGAATGGTGAATTATTGCGGGATAATCCCGCGCCTTTGGCCGCCTTGGAAGCACTTCCCGAGCAGTCCCAGACTCCTGGGTTGGCACTTCCCGAGCTGAAAGGTTTCCCTGTCCAGGCTCCTCCCGGGCCGCAGCCAACGGCGAATTCCAGCGGCTCTACCAGCCCCGGGCTGGGTTTCCATGGTGAAGCCATTCGGGGTTTGCTCCGAAAAGCCGGGTTTTGGGGGAGTTTTTAGCCGGGAACGGCACAGTTTGTCCATCCCGGGGCTGCTCCCTGCGGGGCAAGAGCTGTTTGAGCGCAGCAGAGAGCTCTGAAAGGCCCCCGAGAGCCCCGGGGGCAGCCCGGGCTCTGTTCTCACGCTGCTCCACGCTCCAGGAGTGCCCCCTGGCCCTGGGATGCCGGGATTTGTCCTGGGATCTGCTTTTCCTCACCCAGGAACTGTCCCAGCTCCTGTCGCAGCTCCTCCTGCTCGCTGTTACAGCCCACCCTAAACCCGATTTATTTCATTTTCCAAGGTGCTGCTTCCGGCCCTCCTGAGTGAAAACCAAAGGGAGATGTCGATCCAGGGATTTTCCCTCCAAGGAGTTGCAAGTTGCACCTCCGAGCAAGTGAAGTTGGTGTGACCTCGTCCCCTCCCAGCCTCGTGTGTGTCCTGGGGGGGCAAAAATTTGGTGAAAAACTGGATTTAGGCTTCCTGAGTGTCGCTCACCTGCCCTTATAACAGAAAGGAGGTTTTTGAGGGGATATTTTTGCCCTTCCTGGGGTGCATCAGCCCAGCCAGGACATCTCCCGTGCCCTGGGAGCTGCGCTGCGCCCTTGGCCTCTGGAATGCTCTTTTCATTGATATTTTCTGGGAACAAAAAATGCCGCCTTTGTATCCACTGCCCCTTTCTTTGCCCACGCAGAAGGGGAGGGAGGAAAAAAAGCGACTCAAATATTTCCTTGTAACAAAAGGCTGCGGGTGAATCTGGATCAGCCTCCCTGCTCCGTTTCAGGCCAAATCTCCAGGGTTTTTGGCGGAGAAATTAAAACACTGGAGCTTTCTCTTTTCTCCCGCAGAACAAACAGGAGTGGTTCCCACTTCCTCCCGCTCATAAACAAAACCAGCCCGACGTCTCCAGGAGAAACCCTGCCAGGAGACTTTTCCTTCCTAATTGTTTGGTGTTTTTTCGGCTCTGATTAGTATTCGGGAGCGCCTGGCACGCGGGCGGGAAGTTTCAGGAACAGGCTGCGGGTCCGGCTCCGAGCAAATCCTTCCCTCTGCTTCAGTCCCCTCCTGCCCGTCCCCTTCACCTTCTTCCTCCCTCCCCGGCCCTTTTCCTTTGTTTCCCGTCCTTCTTCCCGGGCTCACGGTGGCTTTTGGCCACCAAATGCCTGGCAGGGGTTGGAACTGGGTGATCCCAAAGGTCCCTTCCAAGCCAAACCATTCCATGGCCCCGTGAAACTCCGGCTTTTCCCTGGGAAGCTTCGCTGCCCTTGCAGGAGCTGCACTGAGGCTCTCAAGGCTTTCCATGCCCTGCAGTTCCTTCGCTTCCAGGCTTTTCCCTGCCCTTGGGAAGGAGCCTGGCCCAGCCTGGCTGCGGAGGGATTCCCGTTTCCATGAGGAAAGGGCAAGATCAGATTTGGAAGTGCTCTAAAGCAGTAAAGGATGCAAGGGATGGATTTGGGGTGGAATTTGTTGTACCCTGAGATCTCCTCCCTCTGCCCCAGCATCCGTTTCCCTGTCTCCAGTAAATCTGTGGAATGACGGGATCCTGGGAGTCCTGCTGGCCCCTGGCTCCGTCGTGGGACCGTGACTCAGCCGAGTCCCTGGGGAAGCAGCCGCTTGTTTTTTCCACCTCCAACATCCTTCCCAGGAGCCTGCGCCTGCTCCTGGCATTCCCGCCCGGGGACGGGAGCTGCTGGCCCCATCCCACTTTCCGGATCCCTCTGGGAGTCAGGGAAGAGCTTTCCCACATCCCCGGCTCGCGGCCGCCTCTCCACGTGCGGCTCTGTGCCGGGCTCCGCTCTTGCATCATGTGCCGCAGATTAGGAAATCGGGATCAGAAATACCCCGGGATGGGGACGGGGCGTGGGCAGGAGCAGGGGCAAGGCGGATTTAAAGGGAATTGTGTGTTCCCAGGGCACCCCTCTTTGGGCAGGGATGAGCCCAGCTTTTCCCTGCTCTTTCTGCAGGAGGGCACCTGTGGGATAACTCCTTTGGGGTGGTTGGGAATGCTCCTCTGGGAAGTTTTGGGTGGATGTGGAGTGTGTATCCCACCTCCCCTGCAAGTGATGGCCCCAAATCCCCTTCCAGCTGCTCCAGCCCTGCTGAATTCCCAATGCTGGCACCTCAGGATGCTGTTGTTCTGGGATCAGCACCGGAATCCTCTCTGGAACCAGTTTGTTGGGAGTCTGGGGCTCTCCTGGGAACGCTCGGCTCTGGCTCCGTGACTCAGCCTCAATTTCTTCATCCCATGAACAACCACGGGGGCTCTGGCTGTTCTCACGCTTTCCCGGCTGTCTCCAAATCCCAAAACTCCTTCCAGGAGGATCTGGCTGGGCTGGGGAGGTGCTGGTGTTTGCAGGAGACCGGGGAGCAGTGTCAGGGGGTTGGGAAGCCCCGGCTGTGTTCCTCACCTCCAACCCTGCTCCCTCAGCCCCATCCCCATGTGCCGACGGGATCTCGGCTGCATCCCACTTCCCTGGAGCCCGGCATGAGGAGATTTTGGAAAAGCATCTGACAGGCCACTCCTTATTCCTTAAATTGAAGCCCGGGAGCATCCAGGTGGGAATGCTGGTTGGGAGAGGCTGGGTTGGTCTCTGCCAGCCCAGGGCCAGGAGCAGCTGCTGGGAAGGAGCTGGGAGACCTCAAATGTCCCATCTTGGTGGCGCTGGGAACGTCCAGGTCGGGAGCACGGAAAAGGGATCGCAGCAGGAATCCCGCTTGGAGCAGGACCCGCTGTTCGTTCCTCCCGTGCTCATCTCCAGCCCGGGGTGGGAGCACCTTGACCCCGCCTGCCCAGGGCATTGCCTGATTTCGTTTTATTTTTGACTGATCTCCTCCAGTCTGACCCCAAAACGGCCACTGGGGGTTGATCCCCTGGGAGCGGTGGCTCGGGGCAGGTGAGGGCGGGGGATTTTTGCGCTCCGGGGTTCCCTGCCCAGGTGTTTGTGCAGCTCCGCGGGAGCCCCGGCTCGTAAAGCGGCGCTCACGGAGGATTAAGGGGTAATCAAGGGGAAATCGGCGCTTCCCGCGGGTTATAAACAACTGCCGGGCTCTTTAACACCTTCCCTGAGTGCTCCCGGCCCTTCCCAGCGCGTTCCTGGCCGTGGGATGCAGCCTCGGAGCCTGGATTCGTCACCCTGGGGTGGAGCTGCTGTGCCGGGGCTTCCAAAAACCCTCCGGACACCTCAGGGGCACCAGAGAAGGACGGGGGGGGGCTGTGCCGGGGCTGTGCCCTCCCCGTGCCCTGCTCTTCCCTGGGGATGGAGGAGACGCTGGGAGAGGCTTTAGGGGCTCAGCAAAGCCCTCCAAGGGGTGAGGAACGTCCCGGGTTGGCCCCGTGTGCTGGGGACCCAGCGCTGGATGTTCCTGCATCCATCGGGTCGGTGCACAAGCAGCCCCTGCTCCAGCCGGGAATTCCCATCTCCCAGGAGAAGGGAACTCCTCACACAGCAGGGGGGAAGCATCCTGGGTTTGGGGCTTCGGGAGTTTGGGACACGGCGTGAGCCCTTCCTGCAGGGAGCTGGGCAGATCCCACCGGGATATTCCCTGTCTGGAATTTGGGACACAGCGTGAGCCCTTCCTGCAGGGAGCTGGGCAGATCCCACCGGGATATTCCCTGTCTGGAGTTTGGGACACGGTGTGAGCCCTTCCCGCTGGCTGAGCAGATCCCACCGGGATATTCCCTGTTTGTTTACCTGCTGCTTTCCCAGCTCCGTTTCATCTCCCGTTGCGGAATTCCCCTGCAGTTCCCGCCTCCCCCCGCTGCCCCTTCCCACGAGGATCGGGGCAATCAAACATTGGCCGGGCCGGGCACGGAGCGACCCCGCTGTTTGCCCGGCGAGATAAGGGACGGGAGATAAGGGGGTGTTTGCTGCCAGCCCAAGGCCAGGGCCAGCTCCTGCCCGGGCGGGCCAGCTCCCCCGGCCCCGGGGCGACACCTGCGGTGGCATCTGGCGGGGCTGGCACAGCTCTTCCCGTGGGCACGGCCGGCACCTGCGGCCGGAGCTTGAAAGGGAAGAGTGAGGAGCGACCTCTGCCCGTGGGATGTGCCCGGCTGGGGTGAGAATCCCACTGGGAGAACCCCAATGGGAAAATCCCACTGCGCCGCGTCCTCGGGGAGTTTGGGAAAAGGAAAAGTCTGGCCACAAAGCGAGGTTCCGCTTTATTTTCCCTGTGTTTTCCTGTCCCCACAGCCACATCCTTCCTTTGGGAGCTGTGCCGGGGCTCTCCTTGCTGAGGTGCCACCCCGGGAGCCATCCTCAATCCCTCGGGATGGGGCAGCGCCAGCACAGCCCAGTTGCCTCTCGCTCCCGAGGGGTGGATGCCAGGGAATAAAACATTCCCAAGGCCTCCGTAAACCCCACAGCCCATCCTGGTGGGGTTTTTTCACCTTCTGTGCCAGGTCTGAGGCGAGATGAAAGGGCCCCGCCCCACCTGGGGCACACCTGGAGCACAGCTGTCACCTCCCGGCCCTTTATGGCCCTTTGTGGTGCCGCGGGCTGATAAGGGCTCACCTGGGGGGGATGATAAGAACTCACCTGAGGGAAGAGGGGGGGGGGTGGTCCCTTCCCTGTCCCCAGGGCTGGTCCAGGCGCCCCTGGCTCCGCTCTGACCTCGGGAGCATCGTCCTGGCAGCTGGAGCAGCCCTGCAGAGCTGCTCCTGAGCAAAGATCCACGCGAGGGCTGAAATTCCCGGAGTTCTGCGCTCCAGGAGAGGGAGTTTCCCTGGCCAAAGGGATTTTTGGGATCCTCTGGGACGGTGAAGCCGTGTGTCAGTGTGGGATTTCATCCTCGCTTAAGGCCGGGTGTGAAAGCCGACTTTGGCAAGGCAGCACCAAGCTGTCTGTGGGAAGCTCAGGGGGAGGAAAACTCCGAAACTGTGATTTCTGGATTCCCTTTAATTTCAGGGATTAGGAGCCCAATTCCTGCCTTTCTCCAAGCTGCCACGAGTGGGTTATAAATTCAAATTGCCGCAGAGGGAAGGCTGCTGCCAGAGCTCTGGATGCTGCAGCTGTCCTGGCCTCACCTCCCACAATCCAGGGAATGAACTTCTCCCCTTGCCTAAAGTGTGAACAGGCAAATCCCGAGAAATCCATCCCAGCCGGGCCCTGCTCCGCTCCCTCTGGATGGGCTCAGTGAGAGGAGCCAGAGCTGGGGCTTCTCCCGGGCCAGACCTGGCTTTAGGGCGGTGGTTTTGCTTAAAATTTAAGATTTTGGTGTCGGCTCAGTGCTCTGCACTCTCACTTTCGTTTTTTATTTGGCAACTTTGCAGCTCTTCAGTTGGTAAAGTCAATTTTGATAACAGAGCGCTGAAGCCTGGAAAGGCAGGAAGGAAAGGAAAAGGGACAGAATCCGGATTTTCTCTGTGGTCAGATCTCGGGGTTTATTTTCCCTTTACATAATCCTGGTTTTCGAAGCTGGAGGAGTGATCCAATTACCGCGAGCCGGTGCCATCCCCCGGCGCCTGGGGCATCCTGCAGCTGCTGCGGGGTTAGCCCGGAGATCCCTGGTTAGGATCGGCTCCGCTCAGAGCTGCTTCTGCTGAAGTTGGCAGCGCAGGAACTTCCCTTTGCTACAGCACGAGCTCCAGAGTCGTTGGGAAGGACTTTTGGGGACCCAGCAGAGCTGCTGCACGTTTTGGGGTCCAGCAGGGTGGCTGTGACCTCCCCCCCCATCCCAAAAAGCTGCTGGTGGAGCTGGGTCAGCACTGGAGGATCCAGCTTTGCTCCAGCCTAATCCTGACCTTTCTCCCCGAATCCTGGGGTGTTTTTTCCAGGACTTTTTGCAGCAGTCGATCCTGTCTGGGGCTGTTTGAGAGGATTAAGCCCCAGCCCGGCTCACCTCTCCTGGCTCATTCCTGGGGGCACAGAGCTCCGGGGCCGCCGTGCCCTGGGCCACGTGAGCGGCCTGGCTGGCACTGCCAGCTTCCATCAGCTCCCGCAGAACAAATCCCGGATTAGCGGAGCCGCTGGCCGTGCTGGAAGCGCAGCCCTGCTAATTAGGTTTATGTAACCGCGCTCCCTAATCGGGGAGGGCTGCTCTGATTAATTGGGAAGCGCGCCGGGGGCTCCGCTGGCCTCTGGAGCTGCTGGAGGCTGGGCTGGGCTGCTGAAAATTCCCAAAAAAATTATCAAAAGTAGCCGTGCAAAGCGTTGTTCCGGGCAGGATTGGGAATGCCACTGTTTGCCGCTCGTGGCTGGGACTGGAGGTGCCAGAGGATCCCAGAATATCCCGGCTTGGAAGGGACTCACGGGGTGCGTCCGACTCCCGGCGCTCTGCAGGACATCCCAAAGGATCCCAGCTTTTCCTGAGCCTTTGGAGCAGAGGCTGAGGCTCCCTGGCCGTGCTGCAGCCTCTGCCCAGCTCCCGGGAATCGGGCTCTGCACCAGGAGGGATTGGGCTGATCCAGTGCCCACCCAGTGCCAGAGGGGCTTGTGCCCCCAGGAGCAAGGGCTGGGTTTTCCCAGGGCCCAGATGTGGGCAGATCCCATGGGAATTCTGTTTCCCAGGTCTGGTGGTGCTGTTTCCCAGCCCCTGTTGAACAAACCCCAGGAAAAATGACCAGAGCAGCCAAAGGCTGAAACATCCCAGGGAAACGCGGGCTAAATCCCCGCAGCGATGGGAGTTTCCTCCCGGCTGGAATCCAGCTGGGAATTCTCCCTCCTCTGCCAGTGAGGGAGGTGGCACCAAGGGACATCCTTGGCACTGTGGTGGCAGGGAAGCTGCTGGCCCTGGGATGCGAGGTGGAGGCTGAGCACAGGGGGGGATGGAGGTTGGGATCATCCCAATCCCGCCTGGCCTGGGACACTTCCAGGGACGGGGCAGCCCCGGCTCACAGGGAGGGATTTCTGTGCCTTCCCCGTGGGAATGCCGATGGCTCACCCTCCCTCTCCAGGGCATTCCCACCCTCGGGGCCAGTGACATCCCGGGAGGGGCTGTTCCCGCCCGACAGGCTTTTCCTGCCCCTCGCTCCTGCACATCCCGGCTCTCCGATCCCCCTGGGTCCGGCCCACCACCGATGGTGCTGCCGAGCTTTGATCTGCTCCCGGTGATTAAATTCCTATCATCCAGACTGACAGCTTAATATTCCTTAATATTCCTCAGCCAGGCCGTGCTAAATTAGTTGTGTCTGTCTCGCCAGAGCTGCAGAAATCTTTCTGACAGCTCCAGGCACTTGATACATTTTTTTTTCCCTTTTTCCCCCTTTTTTCCCCTTTCTCTCAGTGTACAGTAGGAGTTGTCTTTGCTCTGTTCAGGGAATCCTTTCCTGAGTTTCCCACAAGCTGCTCCAGTGCTGCTGGAGTCACTCTGTGCCTGTGGAGTGGGAACAGCTGCCCTGGGGTGTGGGACAGGGATCTGCATGGGACCAGGCTGGGGCTTCCATAAAAAATCGTGTCCTCGTGTTTTTGGCATTATTTCCTATCTAAATCTTGGTTTAGGTTGAATTTTTCCTGTTTTGCAACTGAATTCCTTGGGCTTTTGGGATTCCTTGGAGCAGCTGATGCTTTTCATGTCTCTGTTCGATCCCTTGTTGAATCTCCAGGCTTCCTGCAGCCGTTTTGGGGTGAAATGTGGCACTTGGGGAGCTCCTGAGGCAGAGGAGGAGGAGCAGGTTTTGGTGAGGATCCGTTCGCAGCAAATCCATCCCAAATCTTCTCCTTTCCTCTCCACAGAAATGGGCAGCACCTCTGGCTGTCCGGGTGCCATCGGGGCGGGTGATGGATGGGACAAGGGACATCCCCTCGTGCCGGAGGCTCCAGGGCTCGGCTCAGAGAGGGGAAGTGAGACCAGATCCACTTTGACCCAGCCCTGCTCAGCCAGCTCGGGGAAAGTTCCCTCCTTGCCAAGAGCTTAGAGAAGGGAGTGAAACCCCAGCAGCAGCAGCAGCACCCGCTGCTGATTGCCACATGGAGAGGCAGGAATTCTAAACCAGGAGTTAATCTCCGGTGAGGATTAGCAGAGCATGCGGCGTCTTGTCAGATGTGGGAGCAGCGGCCGAGGCCGTAATTTTTCCAGACAAGAGGGATGTTCCTGCTGGAGCCCGGCCCCGCCATGTGCTGCCCCAGTGACCCACGGGCTGCCCCAGTGACCCACTGGAGGCTGGGCTGGGCTGGGCTGCTGCAAATTCCCAAAAAAGTTATGAAAAGTAGCCGTGCAAAGCGTTGTTCCGGGCAGGATTGGGAATGCCACCGTTTGCTGCTCGTGGCTGGGACTGGAGGTGCCAGAGGATCCCAGAATATCCCGGCTTGGAAGGGACTCACGGGGTGCGTCCGACTCCCGGCGCTCTGCAGGACATCCCAAAGGATCCCAGCTTTTCCTGAGCCTTTGGAGCAGAGGCTGAGGCTCCCTGGCCGTGCTGCAGCCTCTGCCCAGCTCCCGGGAATCGGGCTCTGCGCCAGGAGGGGACGCAGTGCCCAGCTGGCCCATCCCAGCGCTGACCAGCAGCCTCCAGCTCTTTGTGGGGATCCTTTGTTTTGGCAGAGAATTCCTCATCTGGGAGATTGGGGTGCTGCTCTCGGAGTCTCCTTGGGGAAGGAGGTGGCTGCAGCATCACTGGATCCCCAGGAGGAGCTTCCTGCATCCCCTGGATTCGGGATGTGCTGCTGCTTTTGGCAGCCGAGCTCTGAGGAGCCCAGCTCAGCTTTGGCAGGGCCTGAGCACACGGAGTTAATTAGTGGCTGTTAATTGCGCTGGGAGCTTTGGGAATCGGGCAACGTTTGGTGCCGTGGAATTCAGAGTTGCTGTTTCCGAGGGTGGCAGCTCCGGTGGAGCTCCTGCTCCAGCACTGGAGAAGGGGATGCCGTGTTTTGCCCAGGAAAAAGCAGCACCTTTGTAGGTTTGGTTCCTTTTCTTTCCTTCCTCCCCGGATTCCTTTGGAGTGTGTCCTTTATCTGCTCCATCTTTGCTCCCCCACTGGCAACGGAAAATGCAAACGCCTGGGCTTGGCTTTGGAAACCGGGATGCAAATCCTGGATAATGTGGAGATGTTGTGGAGTCGGGCCCAGCCTGGCATCCCAGGAACTCCAACCCTCAGGGCACTGCTGGGAGGCTCCCACAGGGAAAGGATGTTTTCCATCACTTGACACCTCTCAGCGTTGCATTCCAGCTGGGACAGGCAGAATTTTCCTGTTATCATGGAATTATGGAATTCTTTGGCTTGGAAAGGACCTTAAACCCCATCCAGTCCATGGATCCATCCCCTGCCATGGGCGTGGACACCTCCCCCTGTCCCAGGCTGCTCCAAGCCCCAATGTCCAACCTGGCCTTGGGCACTGCCAGGGATCCAGGGGCAGCCACAGCTCCTCTGGGAATTCTATTTCAGCGCCTCCCCACCCTCACTCCTTCCCAATATCCCATCCATCCCTGCCCCCTGGCAGTGGGAAGCCATTCCCTGTGTCCTGTCAGCCTTGCTGGCCCTGGGGACAGGGCTCGGGGTTGTTCCCAGGGCTCTGGCACAGCCCTGGCTCTCCAGCTGCTCCATGGCTCTGCTTTCCCTGTTTTTCATAAGCTCCCTTCAGACCCTGGAAGGGGCTCTGAGGTCTCCCTGGAGCTCTCCCATCTCCAGGTGATCTCTCCCAGTCTCCGGAGCTGCTCCATCCCTTGGAGCATTCTCGTGGCCCTGTGACTTGATTAACATTTCTTTATAATTATTTACTGCTTCTGCCGGCTGGTCCCTGAGCTGACAAGGCTGGGAGAGGCTGGAATGGCCCAGCTGAGGCCTGGGGACACCGGGGGACACTGGGAGGACACTGGGAGGACACTTTTGCTGCTGGTCCTTCCCACCTGAGCCCGACCTGGCTGGGGGGAGTTTCTGTGCCTGCAAGAGGTTAAAACTCTGCCCCTGTGTTTACTTTCTTGGCTGCCTCAGTGCATAAAAAGCTGTCAGCACCTCAGGTGGGGATTTATTTGGGCATTAAAAAGGGCCCGGGGCAGGCGGATGCAGACGCTCGGCAGCTCCCTGGAAAATGTGCCTGCAGCACAACCCCAGCTCTGCACACAGCTCACCCTTTAATAAGTGCATTTAATTAAAGTCATACAGCTTTTTTTTTTATTATTATTATTATTATTAAAAAGGAGGGAGAGGAGGAGAGGGGGGGAAGGAAAAAAAAAAAAGGAGCGGGGCCTGCTGAGCTGCAAGCAAAGGCTGGGACACAAAGAGGGGGTTTAGAGTGTGGATTTAATGGAAAAGTCATCAACAACGTGTTGTGTTGCTCCTTATTTCCCAGCCTTGCTTGGGGTTGGGGGGACAATCTGAAGGGGTTTCTGAATTTCCAGGCTGCCTTTTCCCCCCCTCTCCCCATCCACTTCCCCGCTGTTGAAATTTTGCAGAATTATGAATTTTTCCAAACCAAGTTGCCAAACGCTGTTGCTCTTGGATGGAGCCGCCGTTGCTTTCTCTGCTTGTTTAACCTTTTCCTTCTTTTCCTTGGATCTGGGGGAATCCTGGAGCCCCCAGGTTTGTTGTGAGCACCTCGAGGGCCCTGCAGAGCAGCTCCCTGCGGGGGAGCTTTGGGAAGGGGCTGCGGGGTGGGTGAGGTTCTGAGACCCTTTATCCGTGTGCTGATCCCTGCTGGGCCTGGGGGGAGCAGGGACAGCCCTGTGGGATGGGAGCCACGAGGTCGTGGTGGCCCCAGGTGTGTCCACCTTGAGGTCCTGCTCATTCCTGGGGCCTGGCCTTGCCCTTGGCCAGGAGCTTAAGCCGGGTTTAATCCTCCATGCAGGACAGGTTGTGGCTGCCCCATCCCTGGCAGTGTCCAAGGCCAGGTTGGTTGGAGCTTGGAGTGGCCTGGGATAGTGGAAGGTGTCCCTGCCCATGGCAGGGGTGGCACTGGATGAGTTTTAGGTCCCTTCCATCCCAAACCATTCCATGATTCCATAAAATGCAGGTTTGCAAGATTCTGGTGCCGCTGGTTTGTGGTGTGCTGCTCCCTCTGGCTCGCTGAAGATTGGGGTTTTTTTTCCTGAAGGATAAAATCTGGTGGATTTGAAAGCTGAGGAGGGGTTGTAGATACTGATGGGTGCTGTCCTTGCCGCTGGAGGAGGAGCAGGAGGTTTGTGAGGTCCCAGTGGCCTCTTCCGAAACGCCCTGTCCATGGCAAGGGTGGATTTTCCCCCGTGGGAATAAACCAGCAGAGATTCGGTGGATACAGGAATCAGGGAGTGCCTCCTGCAGCACCACGGGCGGGTCTGGGATGGCTCAGGGCTCTCAGCTTTCCCCCTGGATAATAAAACCAGCTGGGAGATGCTTTTTGCCTTCCCTTCGCGGTGGGACAGGTTTGGGATCGTGTCCCTTTGCTGCTGGGGCTGGCAGGGAGCGCTGCCCCTTCCCTCTGGGCACTGCCCGAACTCCTGGCGCAGGGACAGAGGACACGGCCCGCTCCTGGGTGGCCAGGAGGTCCCTGCAGGGTGGCTGCTGCTGCAGGAGCAGGAGGAGCGTGGATGGCACTCCCTGGGGACCGGGAGGAGCGGGATCCGTGCTTGGGATTGATGATTTTGGAGGAGGACACCGAGCGGGGCGGGAGCGTGCAGGCGCTCTGCACTCCGCGGGCAGTCACCAGATCTCATCCCAAGCCTAAAGCCAGGTCATATGAATCCTTATTTTCCTTCTCCTGTCCCGCCGGGAGTCTGCCCTATTCATCCGTGTTGCGAGCGGCTGAATCCGCTGTGAAGGAGCCTCGCATTCCTCTGGATAATCTCGGGCGAGCAGGGCCTGGCTGCAGCCCTTCAATTAATCCGAGTTTCTCTTCCCTTTCATTCCCTGGCCCCTGGCATCCTAATTGGAAGAGCTGTGGGCAGGACGCGGTGCCCTTGGCGTGGTGCTCAGGGGCAGCGCTGGCTGCAGCAGTGCCAGGGGGGGATTTGCCCCCGGAATTCCGAGCGGAGCCGAGCCGCTCCCTTCCCTGCCTGCTCCGTTTCATTTTCCTTCTGGCAGAGGGAACAAATTTCCTTCTGCACGGAGCTGGATTAATCCAGCCTCTCCACAAAGCGTCCCTTTTGTCCCCCTCTCTCCAGCTCATTCCCGAGGTTCGGGAACAGGAATTGCCGCCCTGAGCCGCAGAGGTGCCCGGAGGGAGCCGGGAACAGGGATGTGCATCCCATCAGCTGCCCCTTATCTCCCCATTCCCACTGATTGCCCTGCAGCAGCCAAATGAGCTCGGCAGTGAGAGGCCTCGTCCCAAACCTTCCTTTCCCCCTTGGGAACCAAATCCAGCTCTCCGTGCCCAGCCCTGGCACTGCTCCGTGTCCCTGGGATGAGGATGGGGATGGGGATGATGCCGGGGACAGCCCCGATGCTCCTCAGCACTGCAGCTCCTCCCTGCCAATGGTTGTGGGGTCATAGAAACTGTGGATATGCCATCCCTGGAATGTCCCAGGCCAGGCTGGATGGGGCTTGGAGCAGCCTGGGATAGTGGAAGGTGTCCCTGCCCATGGCAGGGCTGGAATGGGATGGGCTTGTCCCGCTCCTGAGGGAGATTTTCCCACCTAGTGAGAGCACCAGGATAGGACAGCGGGAGCTGTCACTTCCCAGATTTCTCCTGGAATGCCGGCAGGGCTTGCGGAGCCCTGCTGCTGTAGCTGCTGAGCACCCAGGGTGGGATCAGCGGTGTTTTACAGGCGCCTTTTCCCAAGTCCCTGCCCTGCTCCGAGCTGTATCCCCTTCACTGCATTCCCAGCCGCATCCTCCCTCCCTGCTCCTTGTTGGGATCACGGTGCTGCTCCTGCTTTTCCTAATTTTTCTCCTGGAGAGGACAAGATTTCCCTCAGGAGCTGGGAATGCACGGCACACACACATCCACCTGTGCTGCTCCTCTCCCGCCTCTCCAAGCGTTTCATGGAACAGCGCTTTTGACATTCCCAATTTATTTATTTCCTCGCGGGGAACTTGCTGGGGACAAAACATTTCGGCTCCTGCGGGAGTCGCAGCGGTGCCGGGGAGGGATCGCCGCCTTCTCCAGCCGCGCTGGGTGTGGGATATGCGGGATATGGGATATGTGGGATGTGGGAGGGCTCCGCGGGGCGCTGCAGGTACGGACACGCAGCTGCGGAGAGGGAGGCTGCAGATGTTCCTGGAATTCCCAAGCCGGATGAGAACAGGATGCGTCTGTCGGGGGGAGGGCGCCTGCCAGGAGCCTGACATGAGGACGGGATCGTTTTGTGCCCTTCCGACGGCTCTGGGAATCTCGGCGTGGCCCGGGGCTGGGAGAGCGCTGCTGGAATGGCTGCGGGATGCGGGATGAGCCCTGGGCAGCAGCCGATCCCAGCTCAGCTCCCAGAACGGCTCCCGGGCATCCCCCGGGGCTCATTCCCATCCCCAGCCCCAGCGTCTCTCCAAACCTCCGCTCTCCTATCCCTGCACAGCTTCTCCAGCGGTTTGCAGGCTGTTTTCCCAGGAAAATCAGCTGTGCTCGTGCAAACTGAGTCAGCCTCGTCTCAGAACCTTCCTCCCCTTCTCATTCCCATGGTTCCTGAATCCCTGCGAGCTGGGGCAGCCCTGCAGTGAGGGAATGTTGTGTCCGTGCCTGCACCCCTTTCCGAGGGTTTTTTTCTTGGATTATCCACCCTGCCGAGGCGTGGGATGGATTTCATCCCTGCCAGGTGATGCTCTGGCTCTGGCTCATCCCTGCCCGTGTGGGGCCAGGATCAAATCCATTGGAAAGCAAAGTGCAGGAATCGGGAATCCCGTGGATGGGAGGATTTGTTCTGCCTCACCCCGGGGTGTTGCTCCCGTGCTCGACATTCCTTGCATGGGTCCCTGTGGGCACAGGGAATTGTCCCTGCGCTCCCGAGGGTTTTCCTGATTTGCTCAGGGAGCACAGGCGAGCTCCCTGCCAGCAATCCAACATCTGCACAATTCCTTGGCAGGAAATGTTAAAATCCATGTGAGGTGAGGCGGGAAAGAGCCTGGATCTGCTGGTCCATCCCTGCTCTGCCCCTGGAGCAGGACTGAAGCCCCTCAGCCTGAGGGACAGGGGACAGTGACACCCCTGGGTGGTTTCTGCCTTGTGACAGGGAGCTTTCCCTACGTTTCCAGTGGGGATGAGGTATTCCAGTGCCTGAGGGTGGCAAATCCTGTTGGAATCAGCAGGTCCTGGCGCAGGAGGGGCTCCAGCAGGGATGGTGCGGGGGCTTTGCCTTGATGAGGCCCGCTGGGCACAGGGATGGGTGTTCCTGCATGGACTGATCCGTGTTTTCCTGCTGCCAGCCAGCTCCAGAGCCCGGAGCTGGGGATTTCCCAGGCAGGAATGGGGCTCTCCCTGCTGCTTCCCAGCAAACAGGACCTGGGGCTGTCACCTGCCACCGCTCCGGCTGCAAAGAGGCAGGGAAGGCCACCTGGCCCGCAGGTAGCCGGGCTGGGCCGGCATCCCGGGCTCCGTGTGCCGATTTCCTGAGATTCCCGGGATGCCGTGGGATGCCAAGAGCTCAGCCAGGCTCTTCCCAGCAGCTGCAGCATCCTCCAGACCCCCCGTGCTCCAGCCCCGAGGCTTTTGGCCAGGAGGGGCTCCCGGGTGTTGCAGAGCAGATGTTCCAACACCGCAGAGTTGTCCCCTCTGTCCTCCCAAACTTCCTGCCCGGATCAGCGGCTCCCGAGGCTCCAAATGGAAAAAGCAGCTTGGGGCTGTTGTTAGCTTGGAATCCAAAATTTCCTGGCTCCCGGCGCAGTCTGGGAGAGGGGGTGTTGTTCCGTGGCTGATCCCATGGGGAATCCGGGATAACCATCCTGATCCCGCTCCTGCTCCTGGCCAGGGGTTTGTGTCAGGGCCGATATTCCTGCCTGGAACAAAAATAAAGGGAAGAACTGGCTGGACAGAAAGGGCTGAGGGAGCAGCAGGAGCAGGGAATCACTGCAGCAGCCAATTAATTGATAGGTTAATTATTATTGCTGTTGTGCAGGGGATGAGGTGAAGCTTCAGCAGAGCTCTGCCTGTGGGAATCGGGGAACAACAGATCCAACATTCCAACAGATCCTTCCCTTGGGATGAGAGTGAGGGGTGAGCCATGGCCTCTGCAGCCTTTCTGGATTTAGGGAAACCCTCTGGATTTGATCGCTTCCCCGTGCCTCGGTTTCCCCATCTGTGTGACACAGACAGTGATGTAAAGCAGTGAATGGAGGTGGAGTTTCATCCTTGTGCGGATGAAAACCTGGGAATTCCGTGGCAGTGGAGGAAGGTGCAAAGGTAAAAAATGCTGGGGTGAATAACTGGGAATGAAACAAACCTGTGGGTGGGAGGGAAGGGTCTGCTGAGGTCTTTTCCATCACGGATTAACGGGGACAGTGAAACCCTGAGGGGTTTTTCCACCCCTGGGCAGTTCCCAGGCGCTCTCCCTCCTCCCACTTGGCGGGACCCCCTGGCTGGGCTGATCCCGGGACATCAGTGGCAGTTCCTTGTCACCACTGTGGCTGCAGGGGACACAATTCCTTCATTTCCCCCAGTCCACCCCTCCCGGAGCCTGGGGGCAGCTCGATCCCAAAGAGGAGGGGAAAACCCACAGGAGGTGTTTGGTCCATGAGCAGGGGACCCCTCTGTCCCCAGGGCACTGCTGGTGGGGTGACAGAGCTCTTTGGGCTGTCCCCCCTTTCCTGGCGAGGTGGCAGTGAAGAGACAGTGTCCCCTTTGTCCCTCTCCCGGCCTGGAGCGGGGATGTGTGCAGGGAATGGCCCCATGCAGGAAAAATCCTCTTCCCTTGGCCGGACCGCAGGGAACTCGCTGACCTCGTGCCTGGGATGGAGCACAGGACCTGTGGGTTTCCCTCCTTTCCCCCTCTCCCACCTGCCCAGCCCCTGCCTGGCTGGGATTTTGGGCACACTGAGCTCACTTTGAGCAGTGTCCCCTGGGTGGGGCGGCCTGGAGGGGTTCGGTGGCCAGAGGGGCTGCAGGGAACTGGAGCCTCCCTGTTCCCGGGCTCCTTTGAAGGGTTTGTGGCTGCCCGCAAGGACCTGGCCCTGGTCAGGCTGAGGTCCTCTGGCTGCTCATTTCAGGACCACCAGCGAGCTCAGGGACGGGGCTGTGGCCACCTTTTGATATCAAAAGATATCTCAAAGGCAAATATTGAGAAATATCTGGGTGGAGGGAGCCGGGCTGGGGTTTTGGAGCGCTGGGAGCCAGCGGCTGCAGCCAGGGAGAAATGCTGGATGTATTCCTGTGGGTGGCACATGAAAGGTGGGGCCAGGTCATTAATTTGGGGGCTCTGGGAGACCACCGGAGCTCTGTGGGGTGTTTGTACAGAGCAGCTCGGATTCATCCTCCTCCTCCTCTTCCTCCCTTCATCCTTAAATCCCACCCCGCAGAGCGCAGGGAAAAAATAACTCCACTTCAAATGGCCCCGTTTGGTGGTGCCTGCAGCACTATTTATACTTTTATTGCTCCCCCAGGTTTTGTGGAAGAGGCTTTTTCATGGAAACATCGGTGTGGGGTGGGATAACACAGCCACCATCCTCAGAGAGCGGTTTTAGAGCTGGGGGGCGGGCAGATCCCAGGTGATCCCAGATCCAGCTGATCCGAGCTCCATTCGGAGCTAATTCAGTTCTCAGCTTGGCTGGGAGAGTTCTTCTCTCCTGGAAATCCCACAATACCCCAGGAAAATGCATCTCTCAGGGTGAAATAAGTTAAATGTCCAGACCTGACCGAATTCCCGCCCACCAGGTTTTTCCTGCAGTTTTTAAGGATGGAAGGCAGATTTTGGGGTTGCCCGCAGCTCCAGGGCTGAGCCCAGCTCCTGCTGGCTGCCTCTGCTCTCCCATTCCCCATGGAAAATGAACCCAATCTCCCAACTTCCCGCTGAAATGTGGGGGTGTTTCATGGGAGGCTCCAAATAGCCCGGAGACCTTTTCCTTCCTGTTCCCAACAGGAACATCCGGGTGTTACCTGGATCTCTCTGGAATGCTGGACTCTGGCCTGATGTGAGATTTAAACCTTTGTCACCACAATGACCTTGAAGGATGCACAGACCCCCGGCTTGTGTCAGGTGTCCTCCAGCAGCTCCCTCACCTCCTCCTCCAGAGTTTTCTTGGGATCTCAGGAGGAAAGGCCATAAAATGGTGACTTTTGGAGACAAACTGCCTGGTTCTTCACTGGATCAGCACCTTGAGCCGCACTCAGGGTCACGTTTGGTGTTTCAATATTCATCTTCCACCCTTTCCCACATCCATCAGCCCCCGTGGAAGCTCCAGCTGCTCCCGTTCCATAAAAACCCACCCAGAGGCTCTTGGGGTGGGAATTTCCTCCCTCCCGGCTCCAAACCAGCCCTGCTGCAAAGCTGGGGCACCTCCCTGGCACGGAGGCCAGGAGGGACCCCAGGAGGGGTGGGCAGAGCCCTGAGCCTGGCCCTGCTCCTCCGTGTCCGTGGGCTGAGCGTGGAGCAGGCTCCGGCTCCAGGGTGTTTGTCTTGGAGATTAAATCTGGAGAGCCTCCGGTCTCCAAGTCCATGCCGGGAATGGAGGGGCAGGAGGGAGGGAAAGGAGCCCAGCCCTGCGGGAGAACACACCTGTTAACCCTCTGGAAGCCGGAAAACCGAGGGATGGAGGGCAAGTGCAGGGAGAGGGAGAAAGAAGGGGGGAGATGAGGCTGGGAAATCCCTTGGGAAAGGTTGGCACAGCCTGGATTGCGGCACCTGCTCGGGAAGTTTGGGCAGGAATCCTTTCCGTGCCCCTTCTGCACGATGGAGTGTTCCCGTGGGCAGCAGGGATGCCCCAGCCAGGATAATCCATCCTGGAAGTGCTGATCGTGGAGTCATGGAATGGTTTGGGTTTGGAGCGACCCTAAAGCCCATCCAGTGCCACCATGGGCAGGGACACCTCCCACTGTCCCAGGGTGCTCCAAGCCCCATCCAGCCTGGCCCTGGACACTTCCAGGGATCCAGGGGCAGCCACAGCTTCTCCTGGGAATTCCATTCCACCTTCCCAGGGAAGTTTTTCCTAATATCCCCCCTAACCCTGCTCTGTCAGTTTGAATCCATTCCCGGCCCCTGGTGAAGGGTCAGTGTGTGAGACCCCAGTCCTGAACTTCCCCTGCCTTGGGGCTTTTCCTGCAGCTCTTTTTGTGCCCATTCCATGGGCTGGATCCCCCCCTGCATCCCAGCCCTGGTCTCCCGCCTGCCCAGCCTCATTTGTGCCTCCCCCAGAGGTCTGAGGGACATGGGGACGTCTCCACACATGTGTCCTGGACCCCCAGGTGGCTCAGACCATCCTCCTCCTCCTCCTCCCGAGCCTCGTGCTGGCCTTGGCCTTTAAATCCCCTTTAAATCCCGAGCCCGGGGCAGGCAGGAGGGAGGGAGAGCATCCCCCGGTGCTCTGGTGTTCCCAAACACTTCACCCCGTGCACGGAGCGTTCTCCGAGTGTTCCCGCAGCGCTCAGGGCTGGGTTTGCAGGGATGTTTATCCAAAGGGATCATGCCTCCGAGCCTCTGGCACGTCCAAGGCCAGGTAGGCCGTGTTTATCCAGGGGCTGGGAGCTGGGGCTCAGCCAGGGCTGAGGTTCCTCCGGCATGGAGAGGATTTCAACACCCCTGATTGTGAGAGGCCAAACCCACGGCAAACGCGGCTCCCGGTGGTTTTAGCCAGGCTGAACTGGTGGAGCTGGGCCGGGGGGAGCTGGGGGAACCCCCCCCCTCTGCCAGGGCAGGTTTGACATCCCCACCTTCAGGGGGATGGTTTCACTGGAATGCTTTGGGCTGGCATGGCTGGAGCTGTCACTTGGCCCATTTTCCCCTTATTTCCGTTGCTTTTAACCTGCAGGGGGGTTGGGATTTCTCTCCCAGGTGATCCCAGTTTGGGATTGGGGACAATCTGGAGGAGCCCACAAGGCTGGGAAACCACAGGGGCTGTTCCCCACATGGCTCCTTCCACGGGGTCCTTCCCTCAGCACCCCCGTGCTGGGGATGCACTGGATCAACTGGGCTGCACATGGATCTCCATCCTGCGTTTCCACCCATCCTCTCTGTCCATATCCAGGGGTCTCCAGCTCCTCTGGGCACCCCCTGGATGTGGAGCCACCCTCTCCTGCAGCTCCTGCGTCCAACCCGGGAGGGAGAACCCAGCGGGCTCCGGGCTCGGAGCTGCACTGCTGCAGCCTGGGCTGGGCAGAGCCTCTCGTTTAACCCCAAAGGAACAATTTAATTAAGGGAGATGCGGATCTCATCCGCAGGGAGTTCTCCCTGCGGGCTCTGGGCCTGGATCCTGCCCAAGGCAGCAGAGGGAGCTGGGAGAGGAGGAGGAGGGTGGAGGGAGGAAGGCTGGGCACTGCTGGGCTCCAGCACTGGTCAGATCTCCCCCTCACCAGCCCTAAGGAAGGAGCTGTTCAGCCCTCGGGATTCCCCTCCCAAATCCCAAATCTCACTTCCCATTGAAGTTTTATGGCTTCAGTCATACAACAGCACAGCCAGGAGGAAGGAGGGAGCAGGGACGTGGGTGTAGCTTGGAAAAATCAGCTTTTGTGCCTGCACTCCTTTTGTTATCCTGCGAAAATATCTCCCTTGGAATCTTGCTTTGCTGTAGACTGGCTTTGGTTGTGGGTATGCTGGGAACTGGGAGCAGAGAGCTGGGAGGTGTCGGGAAGGGGGAGAAGCAGGGATGGGGATGGAGGGATAGAGGGTGCACCCAGCTTTCCCTCTCCTCAAATCCAAGGGGAGCTGTTGGGAATGAAGTCTCTGGACATGGCAGGACCCCTCAAGCCCCGCAGGAAACCCCCTGGCTCTGGCAGGGAGAGCCCATTAAAAGGGAATGGGTCAATCAATAAATCAAGGCAGCTGAAAAATGAGACCTGGGGGTTGGGAGAGGAGTTTTGCCTCTTTCCAGGTTTTTTTTCCCCCCCCTCAATTAAAGCAAACAAAACTCCCAGCGCAGGCGGGTGCTGAGCTCGGGGTGCCGGGGAAATGAGCTCCGTAAATTACGGCTGGGATGTGTGGAAGTGTTGAAAAGGGATCAGCTGTTCCCCAGCCCAGCAGGGGAGAGGGCTGGGAGCGCCCAGTTCTTCAGGAAGGTGGGATTTTCTCCCAAAATCCATCTCCGGGTGGATCTGATGTGGATGTCAATGAGGGCAAGAAGATGCTTGTGAAGGCTGGGCCAAAGGGATTGGGATTTATCCCAAAGATCTGCAGTTCACTGTCGGGTGTGGGTGACATTGGCTGCATCCCTGTCCTGAGCGAACCTGTTTGGCCCTGGGGCGTTTGGAGGCTCTTTAATGGGACCCAAAACTCGCTGGAATTTTGGGATCAAACCTCGGGATGCTGCTGGGGGGGGGGGGTGGTAGCACTGCCCTGCTTGGGGACAGGGCTTCATGGTGGCCTTGGCAGCCTTGGGTTCATGGTTGGACTGGAGGAACTCTGAGGTCTTTTCCAGCCGGAATCATTCTGGGGTTGTGTGAGGAAATCGGGATTGTGTGGGGAAATTGCTGCCTTTCGGTTCTCCCCTCCTTGCCGTGCCCCAGGGCACGGTGGAAACGCCGGGATGATGGGAGCAGGGATGATGGGAGCCGGGATAATGGGAGCAAGCGTTAATGGCTCTGCTCAGCCCGTGCCTTAAACTCACCAGCGGAATCCCTGGAATAAGCGGGCAATCCTTGGAAACGCCACAAGGCCAGTGTGTGCCCGTGGCTGAGCGTGCCCTCCGGCCGCGGCACCGCAGGAACGGCTGCTCTGCCCCCTAAAAGCGCCGAGGTCTGAGCCCTTTTCCAGGTGCTCATCCCTGGGAGCCCTTCCCAAGCTTTTCCCCCCGGGATGGCAGCGCCCGGGAGGCGGCGCAGGGAGGAACAAGGAGCTTTTCACTCCGGGGCTTTTTTTCCTGACCTACTTTTTTATATTCCTGCGTCCAGTTTGGGTTTCAACCCGTCGGCGTTTCTCAGCCAGCAACAGCTCCAAAAAATTCCCGATAAATTCTAGGAAACGCTCGGCTGCGAGAACATTCCTCCGTGCCCTCCGTGGGGTCACTGCACGGCTTCCCCTCCCACTGGGAACGGCCCCGTGGGACTTTTGGGGGTCACCAAGCCCTCACTGTGACCCTTCCCCATCCCAGGGATGAATCTTGATCCCGGGAATCCCACGTTGTCTGATCCCAGTGGATGTTGGGATGATCCGTGGGGGATCGCACGCGGTGTCCCCGCGCCCTGCCAGCCCAAACACGGCCGCGCACGGATGAGTTTCACTTCCAGAGGGATCGGTGCGAGTGGGTGTGGAATAAAACCTCTTTTTTCCCTCCAATCCGTGAAAATTATTTTTGGAGAACTTGCTGTAACCCACTTCGGACAAATCTGAACGGAAACAAAGCCCCTTTTCTCGCACTTTGCCCTTGACTCCCTGCAGGGTGAGAGGTGGGGAATCCACGCCCGTGGTCCCTGGGGGGCTTTAGGCTGAGATCAGGAGGGAGTGAGGAGAGCTTGGAATAGGGATCCAGGTGGGATGGAGGCTTTTCCCCAGTTCCTTTCCGATGAGGGTGGGTTTGGGTTGTGTGTTTGAGGGTTGTTTTATTCTTTTGGCTGCGTGTCCTTGGGTTGGACACTGCAAGACTGGGTTGTTTTATCCATGTTTAATCCATCTTTTATCTGTGTTTTATCAGTATTTTATCCATATTTTATTGGTGTTTTATCAGTATTTTATCCATATTTTATCTGTGTTTTATCCATGTTTTGCCTGTATTTTATTCATGTTTTATCTGTGATTTATCCACATTTTATCTGTTTTATCCATATTTTATCCATGTTTTATCCGTGTTTTATCTGTGTTTTATCAATGTTTTATCGGTATTTTCTCCATATTTTATCCATGTTTTATCCAAGTTTTATCTGTTTTATCCATATTTTATCCATATTTTATCTGTTTTATCAGTGTTTTATCTGTTTCATGCATGTTTTATCTGCATTTTATCTTTGTATTATCCATGTTTTATCAATGTTATCCATATTTTATCTGTTTTATCAGTGTTTTATCTGTTTTATCCATATTTTATTTGTTTCATGTTTTATCCATGTTTTATCTTTGCTTTATCTATATTTTATCTGTGTTTCATGTGTGTTTTATCTGTATTTTATCTGTGTTTTATCCATATTTTACCCATGTTTTACCCATGTTTTATCCCAGTTTTCTGTTCCACTCAAAGGGGAGTTATTTAAAAGGAATCATTTTAAATCCCGCCCATTTCGGCCTTGCAGCGAGTCTGGGGCCCAAACCCTGCCCCGACTGATGCCCCTGCAGGGTTTTTGGTGTCACTCCCCAGCTTCAGGCACTCAAAAGGCACAAAGAGCCCCAAACTCGCTCCCCTCCGAACACCAAATTCCAAGTGAGTCGCCGAATTTTCCCACCCTTCCCCAGCCCCTAATCCTGACCCCAGGGCCCTTCTCACCGCGGCTGAGAGGGAATTTTGCCTCTGGATCCAGCCGAGGTCCGTGTGGGAATTCAGCAGGGTTTTGCCGGGCTAATTTCCCGCTGCCGGGTTGGATCATTATCTTTTTATAGGGAAGGGTGTGTTCCCGGCTTTCCTGCCATGTCAGGGTGGGAGAGCTGCTCTGGCACACCTGGCTTTGCTCTGTGTTTTGGGAATTCTCTGGGGATTGGGATGGAGGCGCCCCGGAGGCTCCCCGAGGGTTGCGGTTTTTGCATCCCCCAATCCTGAGCCTCTGCAATTCCCCCCTTAAGAAGCAAACCCCGGAGCGTCCCGGGGCTCACGGGGAGTGATGGCACTTGGAAAAGGAGATTCCTGCCCTCGGGAAGCACGGCTGGATCGTGCCAGGGCAGGTTTGGCTGCTCTTGGATGGGTCCCACCAGCGTCTCCGAGACCAACAATTTCCATTTCTCTGGGAGAGTGATGCTGGTGCTGCTGCGCCTCACCATGACCCGCTGGGATCGAGGACAGGGAATTTCTCCCTTCCCTCGGGGATATCCGATCCTTTGGGATAAGGAGATAAGGATCGTGCTGGTTTGAAGCTCCATAGGGAGGCAGGATCCCATCACGCTGGGGGAGCATCTCCCTCTGCTCTGCTCGCGCTGCGTCCAGCTCTGCCTTGGCACGTTCCACGGGGATTTCATCCCCTCCTTTTCCATGGAAAGAAGGAAGGGAGAGAGGGGAGAAGGGGAGGGCACGGCGCATTAATCAGCTTAGGGTCAGCACAGGAAAAAACACCGTTTAAATTGGTAATCCCTGGGCTGGAAATCAGCTCAGGAATAAATGTGCAGCCGGATGGGTTTTCCTGTTCCCCTCCCTCCCATCTCCGAGGGCAGCGGGTGGGGACAGGGCAGGACTCCAGTGTGGCTTTTGCACCCTTGTGTGGTGTCACCCCCTGATCCAAAGCTTTCCAGAGAGCACCTTTTTGACCCAGATGTGAGGATTTGGGACATCCCCAGGCCGTGGGGAGCGGAGCCGATCCCTGGGATGGGATCCTGCGGGATGCACGGCCAAGCCCATCCTCTCTTTGGGACAAACATGGAGGGTTTGCAGCACTTTTCCCATCCTGTGAGCAGTTTATTCTGCACTGGGATGGGAGAGAGTGTGGGAGTGAGGAGGGTGCCTCCTGTAATCCCTTTTATCCCAGGGATCCAATCCCTGCTCACCTCTGCAGATGCAGGAGGTGCCTCAGAGCATCCCTGCGCTACCTCCAGGCAGCAGGTGGGGATCTCCCTGTTGGTGAGGAGGGGGAAGAGCCCTCCAGCTCCTTTGGAAGACCCAGGGATCACACGGATCACATGGATCACCAGGAGCTCCTGCTGCTGGCACAAACCGAGGGGAGCTGCTCAGCTCCTGCCTGCCCACAGCGAGGGGCTCCGGACTTCCAGCAGGAAACTCAGAAATTCTGGGAAATGAGCAGAGCTCCTGCTCAGGGAGTGTCACTGCAGGGCTCAGGCCCATCCCTCAGCCTGGCTGGGCTTTGTCACCGTGGGGACACTTCTGATAAATGACCCAGAACTGTCAGCGGGTGCCAGAGCCTTCCCGAAACCTGGGGCAGCGTGGGCTGGCCCAGCCTGACGTCACCCCGTGCTGATCACCCTGCTGCAAAAATGAAGGAGAATGGGACTTTCTTCATTCCTCGCCCTGCCTGTCAGCCCCAGGTGACACACGGCACTCAACAACCCAGGGTGGCCTTTTCCTGCGGGGAGGGAGGGGGAAAATTGCTCGAAAGAACGGGAGGCAGAACAGGTTGGAGTGTGTGAACGAGAAAGTGCTCGGGGTGTGGCTGGGGGGGGGGGGTGAGAAGTTTTATTTTTAGGCTTCCACCTGTGCTCAGCTTTGGGGGGTTGGTCAGGGCTGGAATTCGAGGAGGAAGCTGCAGCCGGAGCTGGGAGCGATGCTTTGGGAGCAGCGGATGCCGCGCTAAGAGCGCGTCCCTCTGGGAATGAGCCACTGCCAGGACCCACCTGCGGCCCCTGCATCCCTGGCTCGCCCCTGGACCATCCCCTGGGATGCAGCCGGGGTGTGTTGGCCATCACAACCACCCCTTCCAGATCTCTGGGTGCTGCTGTGGTGTCCGGGGCCCTTCCTGCAGGTCCTGCTGCACCTCAACCCTGTGAGGTTTTCCTGGTGTCACATCTCAGGGCGAGCTCTCCACCACCCTGGGCTATGCTGGGGTTAAAGAGCCAGAGTTTGGGGGGGTTTCACCCAGTCTGACCCCCAGAGCCCAGCACTGACATCCCCAGTGCCCCGGGGGGCTCGGGGTGGGTGTTTGGTGGCGGGGCCGGGGTGTCTGTGAGTCAGAGCCGGCTGTGCCGCGGCGCTCGGTGACTCACGGAGCTGCCAGCGCCTGTCTGGGCCGCGGTTATTCATTAACACCTTCCCAGGAAGGGCGGCCTGGGAACAAACCACTCCTCTGGCCCGGGAGCTGTGGTGACACCTCTGCCGAGGCTGGCTGGGGTTTTGGGAGGCTTCGGGAACCGCGGGTAATCGCTTGGGACTGGGGCTCTGGGAGCTGGGCTGGCTCTGGCAGCAGAGCTGGGGCTGAAGAAGAAGGCTCAGGGTGGCTGTGGCTGTGGCAGGGGACTGCCCCGAGCCGGGGTGGTCCTTCCTGGCCAGTTTAGATCCTCCTGGAGCTCGGCAGCTGCTCCAAGCCTGGCACAGCACTGAGGTCACGCAGGAACCCCCGGCCCTGCCCAGAGAAGCTGTGGCTGCCCCATCCCTGGCAGTGCTCAAGGCCAGGGCACAAGGTGCTGAGGCAGCTTTGCTGGGACCGGTTCCTGCATCGGGCTGTGGCTCTCCAGCTGCATTTTTGTAAATCCAGCCCTTTGGATGGGACGAATTCCGACAGTAAAAGCGGAATTGGGGCATGTCTGAGCAGGGCCAGGGGTCTGAGGGAGGGACACCCGGGAGAGGGAGCAGCAGGGAGGTGGAAGCTGCCAGAATCCCGTCCCTGCCCCTGGGATCTTTTCCTGTTTGGCTTTGCTGCCCACACAGTTCGTGCTCTCGCTGTCTGTGGATGCTCCCACCCTCCGCAGCCGAAATTCCCCTTTTATTCCTGCACTTTGCTCTGCTCCTAGAGAACACGGTTTGGGGAGGGCAGGAGGCAGATCCCCACCTCAAAATGTGCAGATCGTCCTCGTTCCTGCTGCAGTCTCAGCTCCTCCTCCTCTGTTGGCTCGGGATGGATCCTCTCCTCTTCCCGGGATGCTGCTGAGCCCTTGTTCCATCTCTGCTCTCCTGGGATGTTGTGGGGGCTCGTGGAGAGGACGCAAACACCGGGGCTGGTGTCCAGCAGACGCTGGTGGCTCGCAGTGTGTGGCCCGGCTGTGCTGCTCGGGGCCGGAGCGGGCCGGGGCACCGGGAAGCAGATGGTCCCTCATGGGGAATGTGGGAGGCAACGGGAAAAAATCAACTGCACCTGAAATCTGGCTGGCTGTGAGGGTTCAGTGCTGGGGGGTGCAGTGGGGGGAGGGGGAGGAGTGGGGTTTTTTAGGATTTTTTGGGGTCTGGGTGGTCCTTCCTTGGGGGGATATCTCTGGGAGGAAGCAAAGGGCTCTGTCCTGCAGGTTAAACCGAGGCAGCCCCATGGCACCGAACCTGATTCACACATTCAGGACGTGCTGCTGTCCCCAGCACGGGCAGGGGACGTCCTGCAGCAGTCCCCGGGGCTGGGCACATCGCTCCTGCCCGCGGTGCCTCCATCCCCGCGGTGCCGGCGGGTCCCGCCCCATCCCCGCGGAGCTCCGGCCTCATCCCGAGCTGCCCAGAGGCTCCTCCGGGCTGGGGGCAGCAGGAAGCGCCTTTGATCCGCAGGTGTCACCCCGCGTTCAAACCCGCGCCGCGGCACTGCCCGGCCCGAGATAACAGATAGCAGATAACAGATCAGAGCCCGCGCCCGGGGCTGCGCTATCGCCTGCGCGCGCCTCTGATCGCTCCCGGCCGCGGCGCCTTCAAACGCGGCGCTGAGCGGAGCCGCCCTGGGCAAACCGGGGGTGGCCGCACCCAGCGCTCCCTCGCAGGGCTGGGGACACTCGCAGCTTCGCCCCGAGGGTTTTGGGGGACCCTCGTGGCCCCCTGAGGGGATGCCAACTGCCAGCGGTGGGGTTGGGCCCCCTGGATGCTCTCATCTGGGTGCCTCTGGGATGTCACCACCGTCCCTGCCTGTCCCAGATCCCCCTGTGCGGAGGTCCCCAGAGCCTGGCAATTTGGGGTTGGTGTCCTGCAAACCCCAGCGATGCTCGTGAGGTGCCTCTGCGGTGCCACCACCGATGTTTGAGCTCCTGCTCAGCCCAGATCCTTCTGTGCTGTGGTCCCCAGAGCCTGGGAATTTGGGGTCAGTTCCCTGCAGAGCTCTGTGGTGCCTGAAAGGCAGGAGACGCTCCTGCACCCCAGCAAATCCTCTGCCTGCAGCGAGTGCAGCATCTCCCAGCCTGCAGAGCACTGTCCCTGCCTCTTGTAAAACTGTTAAAAAATAAAACCCTTTAAGAGCTTCCAGACGTTCTGCTCGTGTCGTGGTGTTACCCAGCGCCATCCTCCAGAGCTGAAGGGGATCCTCAGCAGTGGGGTGAGCTCTGGTGCCAAAGGTGCTTCCAGGGGAGGCCTCGGGGCTGCTGCTCCATCTCCTCTTTCTCACATCACTCCAAACGTTGGATTTGGTGCCGAGGAAGAATCACCTCACACCCGCCCCAGCCCGGCCCTTCCATTCACGCCGTGTTTTTCCTTCGCAGGGTCCGTGCCGAAGGCTCGGGGTGAGGGACAGAGGGGGCAGCCAGGACACCCAGGAGCAGCTCCCGAGGATGGACACTGTGGCTGGACACAGGGACCAGCAGCTGGACACAGGGACAGCGGGGACCAGCAGCTCGCCCTGGGCAGCGATGGAACATCAGGGCTGTGAGAGGCTCTCCCCTCAGCGCCCACCACCACCACCAGCTCCACGCCCGCTGCTCCTGGACACTGCCTGGGCTCCTCAGCCCCCTCCCAGGGAGGGGGGTTCCTCCAGGAGCTGAGCTCCTCCCTCGTGGAACTGACAGGACTTAATTCGCTGCTCCCAGCTGGGCTTTGGGAATTATCCTTTTGGATCCTGGCGATGGATGGATGCTGAGGAGCTCTTGGCTCAAACAGGAGCTCAGTGCTTTTCTCTGGGAAGGACCAAGCGCTTGCCCGGTTTCCAGTGGATTTTTTTGGTCTTTTTTTCACGCCTCTGCTCTTTGTTTGCTGCTTTTTGGGGGTTTGGGTGCTTCCTGAGGACGCTGGAGCTGCAGTGGATCCCGTGGTGGGAGCTGGAGCCTTTGGAAGAGCAGGAGCTGAGCTGGTGATGCTGGGGTTTCAAACTGTCTGCCGGAGGCTCATCCTGTGCTGGGTGGCCTCGGGAGGGTCCTTCTGCCACACTTGGAACATCCCACGTGGATCCCAGCCCAGGTGGGACCGGGAAGCAGGAGCAGGAATGGGGGGAAGCCAGACCCCAGCGAGGGGAATGTCACAATGGGGGGAGTGTCACCCTCAGAGACAATTAAATTGCATTTAATAAACCCCACTGGCTCCGTGAGTGCTGGATGTTGTTTTCCCTTTGCCTTGGCTCAGCCACACTTCCAGGGGATTTTGGGGATGTCTTGGATTGTCCAGGAAACCTTGAGGAACTTCTGTCCTAACAAAGCCAGCCCAGGAGTTTAACACCTTTATTTTGCAGGGATGTTCTCCCCTGTCCTTTCCCCTTTCCAGCCTTTAACGACCCCTGCCATCCCTGCCATCCCTCCCACTGAAATGCAAATTATTCCCCCTTCAGTCCTGTTGTTAATTGTCCCTGGACTCTGTTCCCTCCTACCCTGTGAGCACCTGTGTGGAAATAGAACATAAAAGGGATATTTATGGAATGGAAATATCCTTTTAGGATCATTATTTTTTTTAAGATTTAGAACATTATTTAACAAAAAAAAGGTGTCCTGACATATGAAAAGCACAGCGGCCTCATGAGCATGGACTCAGTGGAATTATTTGGGAGCAGCCAGGGTGACTGGAAGTTTCTCCCAGAATCACTGAGGTTGGAAAAGATCTCCAAGACTGAGTCCAAGCTGCGATTGATCCCTGCCTTGTCCATTAGACCAGAGCACCGAGCCCCTGCTCCCATCCTTTTCCAACAGAATTCCCTGTTGGAACCCTGGGAGCTGCAGGGTTAATCCTGGAATCCTGTGTGGATCCATTGATTGGCACCAGGGCTGCTTGCAGCTGCAGGCCCCGCTCGGGGACAGATCCAGGGATGGACTGGGGGATCCCAGCGCTCGGATACGGAATTCCCGGAGTTCCTAAGGAATGTTTCCCTCAAAGGCCGCTCGCCTCTGGCGTCCCCCAGCCCCGGCCTGCTCCGAGCAAACATGGCCAGGGAAGGGTGGGACTGGGCCTGTATTTACCCGGTGAGCAGCAGGAAAAGCAGCCTGTCCTTCCTCCCGGGAAGCACGGACCGGGAGCACGGAGGAACCCGGGCCATTTATGAGTTTGCTTTCCCAAACGCAAATATTGTTAACCCTCGCTGCTCAGGCCCGCGGCTGCCTCTGGCCCTTTGTGCGCCTCGGGGCGCTCCGTGCTCGGCCAGGGGTGCTCCGGGAGTTCCTTTGGAACCACCTCTGGGTCCCTTTTGCTCTGGATTGATCCCACCCGGGGCCGAGCAGCCGGATCTGCTGTGCTCCAGCCTTCCCGGGAATCTCCCGGCTCCGCTCCGGCGTGTCCCGATCCTCCCGGTGCCCTCGGGACAGTTCCCAGCTGCTCTTTGGGTTTGTGGGGAGCAGCTGAGGGCTCCCGGGGCTCGTTTACTCTGTGAGGGCGACACAGGATCCCGCTGGAGAGAATCCTGGAATGGTTGGGCTGGAAAGGACCTTTAATCCTATCCAGTTCCACAGGAACACCTTCCACTATCCCAGGTTGTTCCACTCCCAGGGATCCAGGGGCAGCCGCAGCTTCTCTGGGCACCCTGTGCCAGGGCCTCCCCACCCTCCCAGGGAGCAATTCCTTCCCAATATCTCGTCTAAATCTTCCCTCCTTCATCCTAAAGCCGTTTCCCAGTAATTCCCTGTGGGGCAATCCGTGAGCCAGCTCCCGGGAATGCCATCCACGACCACCCCAGGCATGGATGGAAGTGCAGGAGCTGTTGGGAGCAGGGATGAGGGATGGCCTGGAGGAGCCATGTTTATTTGTCCTGGGATTGTTGGTATGAGGATCCTGTTCCGCTGGAAGCTCAGCGGGCAGAGGGCCCTTCCTTGCTTGGGGAAAAGGGGGAGCAGAGTCCAGCTGGGATGGGGACACGGAGGGATTAATTTGGTTCGCTCCAGGTTGATTAAAGACAAAGTTAAAATCCAGGAGCCATCGCAGGGAGGAGGAAAAGGAGGCAGAGGAAAAGGAGGAAGAGGAGAAAGAGGAGAGAGCCCCTGAGGGGGGGCACAGACCAACCCCAGTGATCTCCACTCCCAGTTTTCCATCCCCATCCCATTTCTGCCCTGTTCCATCTGTCCCTCCCCAGCTGGGCTGCATTTCCAGGCAGTCAGGGATGCTCGTCTGGATGTTATTTTCCCTCTGGGAATGGTAAAGCACATCTGCTGGAGCTGCTGCCAGCTTGGGGGGGACTTCCAGCCCCTGCTTGGGTCCTGGAGCTGCTGGGGTGTGGATTTGGTGTGGATTTGGAGGTGCTGTGCCTCATTCCGTTTGTTTTGACAGCTTAGCGGGGTAGGGATGGCTGCGGGTGTGTGAGGGGTGCATCCCACGGGATGCTGCAGGGCCACACCCACAGGGACACTTGGAAGCTTCCAGAAAACACCCTCAGGGCTGGGGCAGGGCTGGTTGGGCTTCTCTGCATCACAGAATGGTTTAGATTGGAAAAACCCTTTTGGATCACGGCGTTCACCCAGCACTGCCAAGGCCAGCCCAACCCCGGGGGTTCTGCCTTCAGCTGCAGCCTCCAGAGCTCTTTGAGGGGGTTCCCAGCCCCTTTTCCATCATCCAGCCTCTCCCAAAGTGTCTGGTTTTAATTGTTAAAGCCACGGGGGTTTCACAGCGAGGTTCGGGTTCGCAGGGACCTCGAGGCTCTCCCCCTGCCAGCTGCGCTTCGGGCTGGCCCAGCTTCGTCCCCTGCTCCATTCTGCTTTAATGCTGAGCGCCTGGGGGCAATTCCTGACTCCAGATTCCTTGGGAGCTCCCCCAGCCCATCCGGGTGTCCCTCATTCTGGTGTCAGCTAAAAGCTCAGCCCCGCAGGGGGATGGTGCTGTGCAGGGAGGCAGCAGCTGGGTGCTGGGAGGCTGAGGAGTTTTCTCAGTGCTGGGGCAGGTAGGTGAGGCTGGAGCTCTTCTCCTGGTTTTTCCGTGTTGGATTTGGCTGTGGGAGGGGGGTTCTGTGCCTGTGTGATGTTGCCACGGGATTTCATGCACGGAGAGGGCGGAACCCAGGAATGGAATCGCTGCTTGTTGGTTTTTGTGCTTTGGACAACACAGCTGAGCAAAGCCCAGCCCGCTGTCTGTTCACTGAGGGGCCGAGCCTTTGTCTTTGCCTGGAAAAATCCTTTCCAGGCATCCCAAGATTTGCTAAGTAGGGCCAGGCTTAGAAAATAGGATGGGAAAGGGGTAGAATTCATTCCGCCTCTTGCTTGTCCCTCCTCTCTCCCACCTTGTGCACAGAGACTCCTCTGGGGAATTCTGATGGACTGCAAGGAATTCCCTGGCTCCTCCTCCAGGCTGGGTGTGTTTTGGGATGCCAAAGCCCCTCTCCAAGGAAGGGCTGGGGAGCCTCGATCTCCTGTCCCCCAGAAATGGGAATTAACCCCAAAGCTGCTCTGAGCTAAGCTTGGGTGCCCCCAAGGAGAGGAAATTCTCCCGCTAGGAGAGAGCTCTGCTCCCTTCCAACAGGGATTCCTTGGAGCATGGAGCCGTGAGCAGGATGAGTTGCCCCCAGTCCCACCTCTGGGAGGACTGGTCCTGCTCCCCGCTGCTCCTGCTGATGTTTCCCGGGTGCTTGGAATAGCAAAACCTTCCCAGAGTGTGGCCTGATGTCCTCCCCCTCTTCAAATTAAGTGCCAGCCCTGCCTCAGCCTAATTAAAACCAGCGAAGAGGACTGGGCCAGGCTGTAAAATTCTAGGACAGTTTTATGTGGAGCAATTAAAAGGAAGGTAAAAAAAAATTGTTAAGAAATTAAACACTAATTACTTTTTTTTTTTTTTTTTGCCAGCTGAGCTGTTTTGGCAGTGGGGCTGTGAGGGGGATGCAAAACCTGGGATGGTCGGTTCCCTGCTGCCATAAATCTGCTGGATCAAATGTTCCCGGGCTTTTGAGGCCTGTAACTCATCTGCTGCCAATTAACCTAAATCACATTTTTTAAATTAAAATTCGAGGCCTGGTGCGGAGGGGGAGGCAGAGACAGGGCCCGGGCGTCGCAGCGAGGTGGAAATATCTGTTTTAAAAGGTGTGATCCCATTTTAGTGCTTTCCATATAAAACGGGATGTAAATGCCTGGGCTCTGGGGGGCTGTAGGAGCCCGGCTGAGTGAGGATCCCTGGCCTGAGGGGGTTAACAGGGAATCCCACCTGGGAAGCTTCAGGGAGCGATGGGAACTCCCTGGCTGCAGGAAAAATCCTTTGGGATGAATTTTTTTGCCCTAATTCCCTGCCAGGGATGGATATTTCCCGGCTAAACGCTGTTGGCTGGGCTGGGCAGGGGCTGCCCGAGGTGTGAGGGCTCCTTTGCGCTCCAGGGAAGCGGGAACGATCCCGGTGTTTGGCGATGGGAACGGGCGGCTTGCGTAACACCTGGAATAATTGGATAGGGAAGGGAAGGAAGCCGCCGCTTCCTCTCTCTGTGTCTGGTCTTGCTCCCGAGCGTTTTCTCTCGTGCTTGGAAAGGGAAAACAGGAGGTGAAGTGTTGGGAAAGAGGGGAGGGAGGGCAGGGCCGGGCTGGGAGCGCACGGCTCCTTTCCTACCTGCGGCCACCCTGCCTTAAAAACCCCCCAAACGGGGATAAAACTTTCCCAGACGGGAAAGGGAGGATGAGGAGCTGCTCCTGGCCCCAGGAGGAGGAAATATTCCCTGTCTCCCTGCACTCCTCCTGGAGCTGGGTCCCTGCAGGATCCAGGTTATGCTGGGAATGGGTGGCCCATAAATTCGGGGGGGGTGCAGGCACAGGGGCTTCAAAAATCCTTCCGTGCTGGAAAAGGAGCTTCATCTCCCTGCTCCCAGGCTCTGCAGGAGCTTCCTGGGATGGGGAGGACGCTCGTGCGCTTTCCACCTCTCCCCACACCAGGATGTGCTTCCAAGACCTCTGGAGACCCCGCGCTCTCATCCTCTAATTCCAATTATTCCCCCATCCGCCCCCAAAAATCGCTCGGGGCTCTCTGTTCTGCCGACAAGCCCCTGCAGGTTTTCCTGTTGGGAAACCCAGGCTTTATTAATATCCATAATGTTAATTGCTGTAATTGGGAGCTGGCTGCCCGCTGCCGGGGATGTGGGTGTGGAAGCGCTGCAGGAATGTTCTCCCGGCGAGGGGAGGAAGCTCCTGCGGTTATCGCGGCGATGGAGTTGTGGGTTTGGGCTTAGGTGCTGAAAGAACAACGAGGAGCCCAAATGGCTCTGCTTGGTTTAGGCTAAAAACCCAACCGGGCGGGGATTTAAATGTTAATTAGTGCCCGCTAATTAAGCAGTTCCCCAGGCAAAGCTGGTGATTTACGTGGATTTAACCTTCCTTCAGTGGTCACCCTGCACCCCAAAGTAGCCCCAGTGATGTCCGGGGGCCCCAGTGTGCCCCCCAGCCTGGCAATGCCAGCCTCGGAGGGTGAACGGTGCCACCAGTCCTGTGCCCAGCCGGGGGGTTCTGGCTCCAGGGCAGGATTATTCCAAGTGGAGAATTAAGCATTTCCTGGTTTCTCTCCTTTTCGGCCCTTCCCCTCGCGCAGCCGGTGGAATTCCTTTCGGGAAAGGGGCAGAGCGAGGGGAGGGGGGCAGTAAATCTGATTTAATCGCGGTGACACAACCGCACGGCCTCGGAGCCTGGGGGGGTTAATCTGCTCCGGGGGGAGCCGCTGGCACGGGCGGGGGCTGCACATGACGGGCTTAGGGCAGTGCCAGGAACGGGCATTCCCGGCCTCTGGAATGACCTGGGGGTCCCGGGATGGGATAGGGAAAAGGAGAGGGATGGGGGTCCTCAGCTCTGCACTGCACTGAGTTTTTTGGGAGTTTTCCTGCTGGGAGGTGCTGGGATTCAGGCACAGGGAGGGTTTGCTTGGAATGCCCATCCCTGGAGGAGTTCAAGGCTGGATGGGCTTGGAGCAGCCTGGGATAGTGGGAGGTGTCCCTGCCCATGGAACCAGCTGAGCTTTAGGATCATCCCACCCAAACCATTCCGTGATCTCATGTCTCTTGTACGGATCCTGATGGAGAAACCCCTTTCCTCCTCCTCTCCTGAGGAATCTCCACCTCCTGCATCCCAGTTCTGCTTTTCCCTGAACGTTTCCCTCTGTGCTTTCCATGTGCTGCTGTGACTTTGTCACCTTTGGGGACAGCCTGGAGTGGAAACGAGGAGGGATTTTTGGGCAGCCCCGGAGGTTCCCTGAGAAGTTTCCCTGGCATGGCTGGAGGAGCCCTGGGGATGTGCAAATCCAACCAGGAGCTCCGAACCACCAAGTCTTAAAGAAAAAAAACAAACCAACAAATAACCCAAGAATCCATTTTGAGGTTCTTTTTGTTTAACTTCTGGGGTTTGAGCTAAAGTTGGAGCTGCTGTTTGCTGGGAGGTCTGGGATGTTTCTGCACGAGGAAAAATCAAATACTACGGGATTTGTGGGAATTCTGCTGCGGAAGTCGGAGCAGTGAAGGGGATGGGCAGCGCTGCTGGGAAGGGGTTTTGGGGGATGAAGAGTGAGGGAGAAGCTCCAGTGGGATGGGACTGGCCAGGCTGGGAGAGGGGGATTTTTGGGTGTACATCTCATGGGTTTAGGGGTGTTACGGGTCAGAGACTTCCCGAGGCCTCCAGGTCTTGTGTGTGTTGTCCTCTGGGAAAAATCTCTTGGAGTGAGGCGATGCTGGTGGCCCTCATGGAATAATGGATTCCTCTCAGCTTCCCAGCTCGGAGCAGTTTGTGGGAAATAAGGAAGAGCCCCTTGGGAAATTCCACCTGCCAGGTTCCCAGTGATTTGTGTCCGGCACCAGGGTCCGAGTGGGAGCTGGAAACCCCTCAGCCCTGCTGAGGGGCAGCCAGGCTTTGTCCCTGCTCTCCTTGGGGTGATACTGGGGTTTGCTTCATTAAAACCACGGAGCGTTGTTGTGTGAATGACAAGGAATTGAGGAGATGAAATCTGGGAAAAGGCTCCTCTGGGGCCATCGATTCCAGCCCAGCTCTGCTGCCCTCTGAGCTCTCCTGTCCAGTTTGAGGTGCCCTGGGGATGTGTTTGCTCCCTGCTCCCAAAAGGAATCTTCCCGTGGTTTGTCAGGGAGCTGTTTGCAGGAATGAGCCAGCTGGATCCATCCCTGTCCTGCTTCTCTCCCCTTCCCACAGCTGTGTTGCCGGCAGCGCTGGATTTACTGCCAGCCCTGGCAGCTTCTCCTCGTTGCCGAGGGGATGTGCCCAGGGAAGGTGCCCTTGGGTACCGGAAATCTGCGTTTCCTCCTCCCTGCACTGCTGCTTTCTGAGGATTCACTCCGGCAGTTTTTTGGGATGGACTGGAGGGTGTTTGTCCTTCTGCCCGTGCAGAGGGGCTGCAGGATGCCTCTGCTTCCCACTGGGAAGTTGGGATTTGCATTTTGGGATGTCCCACGTGGACTCTTTGGCTGTGGATTTTGCCTACTTCACTCCAGAGGTTCTGGAGCAGGAAACGGGGCTTGGTGGAACACCTGAAAACTGGGAATTAGCAGGAGAAAATCCTGCAAAGAGCCTCTTCCTGCTGTTCCTGGTGGAAGCTCCGAGTTGCTCTGTGGCTTTTAAGGCTCTTTCTCTGGGCTTCCTTCTCCTCCCTCCTCCCACGGTGATCCGTCTGCCAACAGCTCCATCCCAGCTGCAGGAAGCTTGGCCAGCCAGGACCTGGTGCCGTTGTGCTGCCAGGACCCTGCTCCCAGTGCTTTCCCCTCTGTTTGGAGGGAATATCCTTCTCTTCAATATCCTGGGATGGTTGGAATGCTTTTGGGGAAAATCTGCTGCTTCCTCCTCTCTGAAATGTGGGAAAGGGAACTCCCAGGTGCTGGGGGTGATGGGAACGGGAGAAAAGCATCCATAAATCCAGAGGCCAAACTGCTGGGGTATCCCTGGGGCTGGAGCAGGACAAGGAGCTGGGAAGAGGAGGAGGATGGTGGGCAGGGATTTTTGGGGAGTGGGAAAAGGATTCATCCCCATCCTGGAGCGGAGTGGTGGGACATGGAATGGCCACGGCCACCACGGAGAGGTGGGAAAGGGTCTCCACGGAGCCCACAGGGATTTGCCCATGGATAAAGCCGAGGATGGCGCACGCCAGGGAGCTCCCGTGTTCCCTGTGCCCCCAGCTCCTGTTTGCCCTGGGGCAAGGTGCTGATGTCTCCCTGGCCGCATCCTGGAGGGTTTTGTGTGGGTTTGGCTCGTGCCAGGATGTCTGGGTGTGGGAACGGAGCCTCCCCGCGCTCCGCACCGCGCTGCTAATGCCTCGTTAAACAGCGACTGTTGGCTGCACCTTGGCCTTGGGAACCGGGGCTGCTCGGGGTGAAAATGAGGATTTTTTTTTCCCCCTCTAGAAGAGCCCTTCTCCCTGCCCGTGTGCCAGCGGGTGTCTGGGTGCTGAGGGCTGCCAAACACCCATCCGTGCCCGGGTTGTGAAGCGAGGCTGGCGCTGGGAGCCCTCACCTGGGCAGTGACACAGATCCCGGGAGGTTCGCTGTGCACAGGGAGTGAACGTTCCTGCGATGCAGGAAATCCAATCCTCGGGAGATTCCTGCTGAAAACGAGCCCTTTGCAAAAGCTGCTGTTGTTGCCGGGGTGGGTGCGGGAGCAAACACAGCTTCCCTAAAAATTCTCCCACTCCGTGTGCTCCGAAATGTATGAAATGGGCATAGAGAACCCAATAATCTCCCTTTTAAAGGTGATTTTGGGGCATTTTTGATTTACCATTAAAATCAGCCCTTCGGGGTGTGCTCCAACAATCATGGGGAAAAAAAATCCTCCTGGCAGCTACAGAAATGTTGTTTTTAATTTTTAAACCAAAGCCTAAAGTTGGGGTTCAGTTTATTCCCAGGGCTCCGGAGGATTTCAGGAGAGCTGCTGCTTTTCAGCAGCCTCCCATTAATCCTGGGACCTGGCAGTCCTGGAATGAACATTTGCAGCCTCCCTGCTCCCTCCTCCATCCAAAGGGAACCTCTCCCCTCCAGCCCGGCTCCAAGGACATGATTGGGAACACAGGGATGAATCCCCCGGGACTGAACTGGGAGTGACCCCCGGGGCCTGGGTGGGTAAATCCAAGCTGGGCTCTTCCCCACACCTCCCTCTCTCCAGCTCCCGCCTTTCCTCCTGAGGGCTGATGAGGAGGGATTGGATTTATGGAGGAGATGAGGATGTTTGGATAAACTGCGGTCCCAAAGCGATCCTGCCGGACAGGTTGGGGCCTGAAGGGAGCCCCTGGAGCTGGAGGGGCTTGGTTGGGTTGGGTTTGGTTTTATTTCTGAGCTGGGATTTTTGGGGACCGTGGCACAGACAGGGCTCAGGAATGTGCCCTGACTCTTCCTCACCCCATCTCTGAGAGGTGCAGGGCTTTGAGATGCTGTTGGCAGTTTGGGATTATCCTGTTCTTCCCCCAAATCCCCGAAGGCAACCCTCGGAGGGTGTCTGGGGCTGTCATTCCGTTCCCGAGTCCTGAGTCAAAGCTGTGGGATGATGTTGTGGAGCACAGCCCCCGGCTCTCTCGCTGTTCTCCCGCTGTGCCAGGGAGCCAACAACTGAGCCTGAGATCATTATCTGGGGCTATTTTTAGCAATTCCTGATCAATGCTGGGAGAAGGTGACTCATGGGTGGGGAAGGAGCTGCTCCTCTTCCCAGTGTGTTTTGGAAAACAGAGCTGAGCTCCAGGGAAAGCAGCAGGGGGATGACCCATGCCGGGGGTGGTGGGAGGGCAGCCTGTCCCCTTGGATCGGGGTTTTTTGGGACAGGGTGGCTTCTCATGGAGCTTGGTGAGGAGGTGACAGCTCTGAGGGTTTTCCCAGAGTTTGAAGCTGTGATTCCAGTCCTGGCCCAGTGATCCGTGTCCTGGCAGATCCAGGAGAGGCTGCTGGGGAGTGCTTGGAGGGGCTGGGCAGGGGCAGCCGAGCCCCTCCTGGGGCTCTCTGTGCTCGGGGTCACAGCCCCTTGGGTGTCCCCTGGAGCCACCAGGATTCCCCATTTGGATGCAAAACTTTGGAGTGAGGAAGCCGTGGATTGTCCTTGTCCTTGCCCTCCTTCCTCCCAAAGCCCCCGGGTGCTGCTGCTGTGACCCCAGGGCAGCTCTGAGGGGCCACAGAGGCTTTTCCCCTTCAGGACGCCTGCGGGTGAGGTGGGCAAGGCTAAACCTGTGGAATTCCGGACATTAACCTTGCCCCTTCCTTTGATATCCCTCCACCCCGGGCAGGAAAAGAAAATAATTCCGGAATTGGGGTTGATGTCTCCATTAACGAGCTGCGGCTGCTTGTGCCGGGAGGGGACCGCCCCAGGTGATTTATCCGGACTTTTACAGGGAGCGCGAGGCTTTCCCCATTCACAAACCCCGTGCTGGGGGTGTTGGGCTGCCCTGGGCGAGCCCTGCGGCTGCTCCGACGCTTTTGCAGCCGATCGCAATCGCTTCCGGCCGTGCCCCGGTGCGCCCGGGGGGGCTCACGGCAGCAGGAACGATGCGGGACAGCAGAGCAAACCTGTCGGGCAGGACTGGAGCTGACAAATCCTCCTCCCGGCCCGGCGCTGTGAGTGGCAGGCGCGGGGAAGCCAAGCGAGGGAGGAGCCGCTGGTTGGCAGCCGGAGCTGGGGGCAGCCCTGGGGCTCCCCGCGCTCTGGGGATGGCGAGCGGGGCTTTGTGTGCAGGAGAAGCTGTTTGGAGAGGGGCTGGTGCTCATCGAGCACGGGGAGAGGCTGCTCTGGGCACGGTGGAGCGGAAGGGGAGGGCCTGGCTCCAGCCTTGAAGCAGAGAGAGCTGCTCTGGGCACCCTGTTCGGCACATCGAGGGCTGGGCAGGGCTCCGGCCCAGGTGTCCTTGCTGAGGTGCTCTCATCTCCTTTTGGCAGAGAACCAGGGCTCTTGGGTTGTCCTAAAGTCCACAGTGACACTCCAGCCTTTAATGGCTGACCAGCCATGGTATCACGAGCGTTATCATCCTCAATCTCCCTCTAATCCAATCCCAAATCTCTTCCCAAACCGGAAATTGCAGCAAAACTGTGATCGGCAGCTGGGATGTGCTGGAGAAGGCCTGGAGGTCTCCATCTGATTCCCAGCTCCAATCCTGGGGGGCTGGAGACAGCCCTTGGGTGGCTGTGTCTGGGAGTGGGCTGTGACAGGGAGGGAAAGGTGTTCCCTGGAGAGAGCTCCTGGTGTTTCCTGAGGCTCTGGGATGCTGAACTGCAGTGCCAGGGACTTGTCTCAGGTGCCAGGGAGGTCCTGGAGCTGTGCTGGGAGCAGGACGTGGCCTGGCCCGTGTTGCTGTAGCAGAGATGCTGAGGAGTCTGCAGCTTGAGCCGTTGGCTGCCTGATTCCCAAACTCCCGGTTCTGAAGGGATTTTCCTCTCTGCTGCCAAAAACAGATGCCCGGCTTGGGACGTGTTTGGTATCTGGTGCTTATCTATCCAACCATCCATGTCTGCCTGGAATTGCAGAGCTTGGGAAAACGGAGTGATGCTCTCCTGGGATGAGGAGCTGAGGGAGCAGCTCTGGTTCAGCCAGGTGGACAAAACCCAGCAGCCAAACCCCCCGTCTCTAAACTGGAGCTGAGTGGGACCCGCCCGTGCTGTGCTGGCCAGGCCGGGTGTTTGATAAACACGAGGAGAAACCTGCCTGGAACTGTCCCCAGGTGATAAAATTCCTGTGCTGCGATGCCCTGATTAGCGGGGCTTTCTGTGGGGTGATGCTGGGCTCGGCTCTGGGGCTCTGCCTCCCCTCGGTGTCTCCTCTGAGCACCTTCCCGGCCGTGCCCACCTGGAATGCCAGCGGGAAACGGCTCCGGGCGCCGCCTTTGTGTCCCCCGGGGTGGGCGAAGGGGCTGGGTGGCACCACCCGTGCCCTGTGCCCGGCCGGGTTTTCCTCCTCTCTCTTGGGAGCGGCCGAGCTGCAGTTTTGGCAACAGCGGCAGGCGGGGAGTGACAGGAGTGTTCGAGCAGGTGAGCAGGGCAAGGACAGCCTGACACTGCTGCTGGCACCGCGACAGGGCCAGCCGGGGCTGCGGGGGTCCCGAGCCTGGAGCGGGGCACGGGGCCCTCCCTGCAAAGGCTTTTAGGAGCCCGGGTTAATCTAAAGCCCGATTGAAACGGGAGCTTTGTGGCTGGCTGGGGCTGAGGGGGCTGAGTCACCCTTTGAGTCACCCGGGTCGCTTGCCAGGCACGGGGGGACCAGAGAGGGGACACTGCTGTGACCCAGCTGCGTGGTCCACTGCTGAGCTCCTTCCCAGCGTGCTCCCAGTGCTGCCTGGAAATGTCTCTGCTCGTTTTCCCCGTTCTCTCCTTTTCCAGCAGTGTCTTTCCTGGTGGTGACTGAGCTGCCAGGCCTCGTGTCCCTCCTGGCGCCATCGAGCCTTTCCCTGTTCCACGTTTGGTTCCAAGTGGCACCTCCTGACCTTGCCGTGCTGTCCGAGAGCATCGCCTCGTGTCAGGGCCCAGCCTGGGGACATCCTGGGATGCTCCCGACCTCTGGCCGAGCTCGGGGTAAAATTTCAGGAAACAGGCAAAATGAAAGCTTGGCCGTACCCCCACAAACCTCGAGCTGCTGAAGCCCTGTGGGTGCAGAGCCGAGCTGTGGGATGGGGTGGCTTTGTCCCCCCGTGCCGCTCCGGCTGAGCGCGGGGCCCGGGGGTCGCTCCCGCCGGGCGGGGCCGGGGGCGCGGCCATGACATCACCTCGGCGGCCTCCCATTGGCTGCCTGGCCGATGACGCCATCCCCGCCCATCCCGCCGGGATGTGGCGTTGCCATGGGAACGGGATGCGCGCTCTGCCCGCGGGGAGCGTGGGATCGGCGGGGACCCCGCGCCCAGCCCGGGCTGGAATCACTCGTGCGCCATCAATTACGGCTCCTAAAGTTTGTTTTGATGGGATCCGGGATGCGTTGACACCTGGAGCGGGGCGGGGGAGGCTCCCCTGGAGCTGACACCCCCAGCCCGCACCTCGAGCAGCCTCTGCTCGGCTCGGGGGGAGCCTTTCCCATGCTCAGCGTCCTTCGGGAGTCAAACGAGCCGCGTTCAGCTCCTCCAGCACCGCTTAATCTCTCCCCAGCCCCCGAATAATTCTTCTTAAAGCCCCGACCGCTGCCTTGCGGGGAGGAGAAAGCTGAAAAGAAACTTTCAGACGTTACAAAAGAAACATTTTAGCAAAAGCCCCGCAGTTTCAAGGGTGAGGCGCTGGAAATGGCAGTGGGAGGTAAGAGCAGCTGGTTCTCGGAGCGCGGGCCGTGCTCTGCCTCCTCCAGCCCGCGGCCCCGAGCTGATCCCGGCTGCCGCTGGTCACACGCAATTCCCAAGGACAAAACAAAGCCCTTTACCCCAGGCTTCAACTCTGACCTTGCTGCGGCAGGATTAAAATCTGCTGGAGATGGGCAACGCGGTGGCAAAGAGTTAATTCCGCCTCCCTCCTTCCCTCCCCCTCCCCTCTGTTTTTTACTCCTTTTCTTTCCAACTGGCCTGGTTTGCTGCGGAGAAATTGGGAAAACAAACAGCCAATGGAGTCGGGGGTGCTGGAGGGGGCCCGGAGGGGCTGCAGCCCCGGGCAGGAGGCACAGCTGGGGCTTTATCTCCTCCCTCCCACGTTTGGGGCTCCACGCTCGGGCGTTGGGGTTCGCTCCCTGTTTTTGGAGCAGGAGAGGGCTGGCTGGAGGCTGTGGAAGCACCATGAGCCCTCATTTCCTCGGGAGGGAGAGGCTTTTTCTGCTGTCATCTCTTCTGCTTTCCCTGTAAAACCTTTCTGTGTTTTTATTCAAACCTGGGTTCAGAAGCAGTTTGGGTGAAGAGCTGAGTTTTGCACCAAGTTAGGTTTGCTTTGTCTTTTTTGTTGTTGTTGTTTTCAATGAGAAACACCCCCACTTCCCAAAATTCCAAGCAACTTTAAAGGTAACTTTGTAACACCCGCCGGTCCTTTCTGGAACTTTGTTCGGTTTCCTTGGCTGATTTCCCTGGAGCAGCTCGCGGAGCGGGAATACCGATAAAATGCAAATTTCCTGGTGAGCTCAGAGCTCTGCTCAGGGGTGCCGCTCCTGGTTCTGCTCCCTCCAGCAGAAACCTGGGAAAAACAGACCCGGGGAGGGGGGAAGGTGGGATCAGGGGATGCTCTGAGCCCCACGGCCCCCGCTGCCTCTGGAGAGGGAGGTGTCACCTCACCGTAGGTGAAGTGACACAATCGAACATTTAACGGAGCTTTAAGAGGCTGAAAAAAGGGAGAGCCTGCTTTGACCTCCCCAGATCTTGTCTGTGCCGCGATCAGGGGATAAATAGGGCTGAAAATGTATTTTTGCTGCTGGGGTGGCCCTGGAGCTCAGCTTTGCTGCCCTCCCCAGCCCTGGCTGCTGGCAGTGCCCTCTCTGCCACTCAGGCACTGGCCTTTCTCATCGATTATATAATGGCTGAGTGGGACTGGCAGGGCCAGCCAGGAGCTGGAACAAACCCTCCCCAAAAGGCTCCCCCGAGCTTCCTGAGGCAGCCGAACAACTTTCCAGCCCTTTGCCAAGGCTGGGGTGCTGCTGCCAGCAGAGGGGCTCGGGAGGGCGAGCGCTGGGTGCCCGGGGTGGTGTTTGCAGGGCTGGGGGCACTGGAAGCAGCTGTGGGATCTCCAGGAGCAGCCCTGGAGCCGCTCAGACTCGGGGGACGCTCTGAAGTTGGGGCCAGCTGGACTCCGGCGCCGAGCTCCCTTTGAATCGGTGGGATCGAGGCTTTGGGAGTGGAGGCTGTGCCAGCCCGGGACTGAAAGGCTCCTGACCCGTTTCAGGCTGGCTGAGGAGGACTGTTTGCTCCTCACAGGTTGCCAGCAGCCTTTTGGGCCGCGGCGCCGGCGTTTGGCCTCTCCTCGTGGGCGCTGCTGGGAACCCATGGCGTGCAGGGGCCTCAGCTGCGGGACCAAGAGCATCTCCGTGTCCTCCTGAGCTCCCAGAGCTGCTGGAACCATCCTGGGGTTTAATTAGGGCAGGCACAGGGAGTGTTTCTCTCGCTGTTTGTACCAGGCTTGTGCCAACCTGTGCTCCGGTGGGTGCAGTGCCCTCGCTGACCCCCTCGCCTCCCTTGGGGTGACACTGGAGGATGCTCAGGGACACCGGGGTGGCTCCAGCATTCCCACCTCGTGCTCTTCCTTTGTTCCCCACCCTGGCTGGTGCCCCAGCTTGTTCTCCCCGGTGCAATGTGGGGGATGCTGGCAGGAGGAGCTGCTCCATGGGAATGGGAAGGGTTTTGTTCCGTGTGGGAGCTCGTGGCTTGCAGGGCAGGGGTGACCGCGGGTGCCAGCGTGGGTGTGGAGGGGGCTGAGATGGTCAAGTGACCCCAGAGACAGGGAAATAGAGGCAGGGAGGGCACAGCCATGAGGGAGGCATCACTCTGCAGCTGGGCAGGGAGGTGGCACCAGGGAGAAGCTGCCCCAGCCCCTGGGTGAGGGGAGCAGAGCCGGGGCAGGGCTGGAGCGGTGCCGTGGGGCAGCCGGGGCGTTATGGGAGACGCAAATCCTGGGGTTTGGGCACTCAGCATCACAAACTTTTGGGAACATCCTCAGGAGCAAGGGGAGATGGGCAGAGCCGGCTCCGAGGGGGGAGAGATGGGGAGAGCATCTTCCCATAAATCCAAATCATTGGGAGCAAAACTCAACTCCGGGTTGGAGTAACCGCGGTGCAGATCAGCTCTGCCTGCCCTGAGATTCCAACTCCTTTTGAGTTTCCTCACTGAACCCTGTGCCATCCTCTGCAGCCTGGGGAGCACAAACCTCCTGCCTTGCAGCCTGGCATCACCAAGCAACCATGTCCTAAAATTCACAGCCCAATGGAGAGAACTTTGTTTACCAGGAAGAAAACCCTTGAAAAGGGGAATCTTTGGCGGAAGCATGACGGGATTAACGCCGGGGTTTCTTTAGGCACCGCTGTTGTTTTTCAGGGCCTGACCTCGGTGCTCTGGTTCGCTTTTGCCAAGCCACTCTTTCCCTGCCTAATTTAGAGCAGGGCTTTGTGCTGGGCTGGGAAGGGGGAGGCGGCAGGGCCAGGTTTGGCAGCGCAGGCGGGAGCCTGGGATGATCTGCTTTGGAGCAGAGGAGTCGGTCATTAGATGCTGTGCTGCCGCAAATCCTGCTGTAATTAATTTTCTCCTGAATTAATTAGAGGAATTGTGAAGGCAGGCTGGGCTGGGAAGGTGTGGGGGAAGTTTTCCAGGGTGATCTATGGGTTGTTGGCAGAGCAGGAATTAAATCTCCTTCTTCTGCCTTCCCAGGCTGTTTGCTGGAGCCGCTCTCAGCCATGACCGGGGTGGGCAGGGGTGACGGTCCTGGGCACAGCGTGTCCTTGGGGAAACTGTCCCAAATCCCAAGTGCTGCTTCAGGCCATTTTCCCTCTTTTTCGGGTTTTTTTTGGGGTGTGTGGCACTGGCATTGAGGTGGAGCAGATGGGACACACAGCCCTGAGGCCGAGCAGTGCTGGGCTCTGGCACCTCCGGGGGGGAGGAAATCCAGCCGCAATTCCAGGCTCCAGAAGAGAAGAGGATTTAGGGGACGTCAGTTTGTTCTTGTCCTTTACCTCACTGGCATCTCCATGAGCTGCCGGGCAGGTGGGACAACGCATTCCTGGGAAGGGTGAGGAAAATTCCTGCTGGTTTTGGCAGTGTCCGTGCTGGCTCCTGGCTGTGCACGTCCCTCTGGAGCTCACCTGCTCGGGGTGAGCCTGGCCGAGGGCTCTGCCTGCCCCCGGGCCCGGCTCCAGCTCCTTCCTGCCGCTCTGGGGGCGGTGGGAAGGGAGGGCAGGCTGGCAGCATGGGAATGTGGAGGCTTTTCAGCCGTAATTATCGGCCTCAATGCCGAGCGGGGCGAGCTGGGAGCCAGGGGAAAACCCACGGGGAAAGCAGATTCCTCCTCCTCCTCCCTCGCCATGGAAAGCGAGCAGGCTGGGGGCGAGGGGAGGGATGGAAGGGATGACAATTCCAGGCGAATCCTCAATTCCCGTGCTGGGGGTGAAGGGGATGCTGTGTTTGCCGTCTCCTGCCAGCCAGCTGATCCCGAGGGATGAGCCGAGCCTGTGCCTTGGAGTCAGGGTCCCCCAGCTGCCTCCTGACAAGCTCTGGCTGCGGCACCGCAATGCGCTACTGCACCTGCTTAATTAACCCTAATTAGCCCCGTGCTGGTGCCTCCGGGGGCACAGGTTGAGGGGAGCCGGGGCACAGCCCCCCCCAGCAGCTGGTGGCACCAGGAGCTGCTCGAGGCTCCCATGGTGACACAATCCGTGGGTTTGAGCTGAAAATGGGGTTGGAACATCCAAACCCACGGCTGGAGGTGGGGTTGGGTGTCTGTGTCTGTCACCCTGTGTCAGCTGGGGACAGATCCCAGAGGAACTGTGACACAGGAATTAGGAGAAATCAGCCTGGAATCTGCAGATCCTTCCATCCATTTGGAATCTGGATCCTTTTGTGGTGCTGGAAATGGAGATTTCATTGCTGTTTGCCCCAGGTTCTCTGTGTTTCTCACCTGCTGGTTCTCCCAGCCCGGTCTCACCTTTCCAATCCACTGTCAAATGTCTCTTCCCCTTAAATTTCATCGGAACTTTTATTATCAGGGATTTGGTACATCCTTCCTGCCAGATTCCCGGGGCAGGAATGCTTCCAGCTTTAATCCCACCTTGGACAAGCTGTGGCACATCCTTTGGCTCTGGCTTCACCCTCCACAGCACGCAGACTGTGGGATCACAGCTGCTTTCTCCAGCAGCTCCCCCCGGTGTAGCCAGGTCTGTGCGTACTCAGGGCTCCTCATTACCTCATTTTTTTCCCAAATCTGAGAGATTTGTGTGGCTGCGTTGGGCAGGGGCTCAGGTTGCACTTCCAGGGGTTGGGCTGCCGTGGATCCTTGGTTTTCCAGCATTCCTGGTCCTTTCTGTGCCATCCTGCTGCAGGTGCAGGACCTGCTTCTCTCCCTGCCGGAGCCTTTGGGGCTCCGGAGCTGAGGGAAATCAAAGCCCCGAGGTCCCTGTGCCCCTCTGAATGGGAGCTTTGTCTCGGCAGAAAAGGCCTTGAAAGTGATCTGGGGGAAGGCGATTGTTATCTGCAGCTCCTGAACTGTTTGGATCCTGACTTTGTCAGAGATCTGGTAATTTAAACTTCAACCTGCTTATTAGAAATTTGAGAGAATAGTTTAATAATAAAAAGCAGATTTTTTTCCCCCCCCTTTGTTCTTGTGCTCCTCTTTCTCTGGGCTGCTGGGGATATTTAATCGTCTGATACCCCCCCAGTCTCCACCTCCCTCTTGGCTTTTAGTTTTTTAAAGAATGGGAGAAAATGGCAAGAGGTTTCTTTTTGAGGGCTGCCAAGCCGGGCTGTCCCTGTGGTCCCTGAGCTTTTGGGAACGCGGAGAGCTGAAAGGAGCTGGAGGGAATGTCAGCTTCCCACTTGTCCTTGCTTTAACGAGGCCTGGAAATCCATCCAGGTGCAGGGGTGCCCTCCAAGCAGGACCCTCCTGGCTGTGCTTGTTGGAAATGATACAAAGTTTAACTTTTTTCTAATTTATCTTTTTTCCACTTACAAAAGCTGTGTTTGGTTAGGTACAAACCAGCACTCCGCTGCTGTGGATCCTCTCTGTGCTCTGACTGCTGCTCCTCTTCTTCCTCCCCTCTGTGTTTTTCCAACTTTGCCATGAGCTCTTTGGCGGGGTTGAAGGAACACAGGTTGGTTTGCTCGTTGCGGACGCGGCAGTGCTGGGATTTGTGATGGCTCTGGAGGGCACAGCTCTCACAGAAGCAGCACCAACACCTGGTGACCACGGGGTTCTTGAAGGAACCCCTGCAGATGAAGCATTTGAAGGGCAGGTCCCCCTCGTGGCTGCTCACCTCGTCCTTTCCATCGTTGCTGGCGCCGTCGTGGCCCTGGTGCAGCTCCCGTGGGATCCGCCAGCCGTGTTTGCAGTCCCAGCGCTCGTGCGGGAATTTGCAGCTGGCCCCGAAGCCACAGAACCCGGTCTCACTGTGGTCCTTGCAGGTGTCGAGCTGGCCTCCAAAGATGGCCTCCTCCTTCTCCTTCTCCTTCTCCTTCTCCTTCTCCTTCTCCTTCTCCTTCTCCTTCTCCTTCTCCTTCTCCTTCTCCTTCTCCTTCTCCTTCTCCTTCCCTTGTTCATACCCTGCTGTGGCTCCCATGTCTTTGGGGCCAATAGGTTTCAACACCTGTTGATGAGGGTTGGGGTTAGGGTTCAATCTTGCTTTGAACTCACCTGACTCAGGGAATGCGAGGTCTTCCCGGATGATATTTCCCTCCGTGTGCACTTGGAGCCCCTCACAGTCCCGGAATCCGTAGAGCTTTTAAAGCCCTGTCCCATCTGGGTCACCAAACTTGTCACCAAAACTGCGAGAAAACCAAAAAACTCTCCAACATCGTTTTCAGTGTTGGAGAACCAAGGCATTACTTTATTCTGGCCAGGATGTTGTTCTGGCTGGGTTGCGACACAGAAATCGTTTCACCCCCACATAGCCCAGGTGTGCAGAGGAAACCCTTCATCACATGTGAATTTTACCAGATTTTTCTCATATTTATACAGTCAAAACCCATAGAGATTCATTGGTTCAATGTTCACTGGTGCCACGTTGTGCAGTTTGTAGTATTTGGTTTCCTATTGGTTATTGATCCCTGCAGTGTTAATCAGGTTCTCATTCTTGGTTCTCTCATCCATCTTTTCCCAGACCAGGGTCTCTGATCGTGCCAGGGGTGATGTTTGGAGCTGATGTTTGTTAATCGTCGTTGATGGTCGTTATCTCTTGTGTCTCTTCTGTGCTACTCCCAGTCTGTTGAGATGTTCAGCTCATCAGGCCCAGCCTGGTGGAACAGGCCCCTGAAAAGAAACTTCAAATTCCCTTCCCCCGGGGGCAAAGGCAAGCAAAACTTGTTCAAAACTAGTTTTTATGACTGAAGTTGCATAAAATTTAAACTTTGTATCATTTCCAACATGCTCAGCCCACTGCCCTGTCCCTGCAGCTCCGTGGGAGGGCTGGGGTGGGATTTGGGAACTCTCCCCAGGAATGATCCCCATCCAAGTGCCGCAGCTGGGCAGCAGCTCCCTGAGGGAATGTTCGGACGTGTGTGGGTGGATCGGCGGATCAGCGTTGCTGCTGCCAGGGCTGGCGCTGACCAGGGAGAATTAAAAGGGGACAGAGCTCAGACTGGTTTGCAGATCTGGCAGAATTCCTGATTAATGACCGTAATTGGGCTCGTTGGAAGGCAAAGGACAGAACTCATGGATTACCTGTGCGCAGTTGGGTCTGTGGGCTTGCTCACACACTTTTATGGAGGCATTTAAATCCCAGGGATGCTTTCCAGGCTGTTCGGGGTGGGCATGGGTACAGATTTTCCTTCTGTGATGGAGATGGGCAGTCCATGGGAAAAGGGGAGCTGATTCCGTGTCCTGGACAGCCCTGGGGAGAAGGGGAGCTCCATTCCCTGCACGTGGAGAGGCTCCTGAGCGATTTCCTGCTGGGCCTGGGTTATGTTGGTTCACTTTGGCTCCTGCTCTGGATGCCACTTCCATGACATCACTTGGCTGTGGCAGAGTGGAGGAGGTGAGACACTTGTGAGCGATTATCTCGTGCAAATAGCCCTGGGTAAACAGACTCCGGGCTCTATTGACACTGAGACTGTTTCTCTTCCGAATTTCCTGCTGGGGGGACTTTGCCAAGTAGCCAAAAATGGGGTTTGGGCAGAGGGAACCCAAACTCCTCAACCCAAAAGTTTAAATTTCAAGTCAGGGCATGGAGCTGCTGTCATCCAGGTAATTGAATTCGCAGCTCCTGTCGTAACTTCCACGTGGGAGCTTGGCCTAGGACTGATTTTGGGAACTGAGTGTCTTTAGGCTGTTTGGGGTAGCTGGGATGGTGCTCTGAGGTTCTCACCTTTGCACTGCCGAGCTGGGGGTCCCTGCCTGGATGGCGCTGATTCTCCTGGGATAAATTCTCCTGGAGAGACATTGAAATAGTGCTGTGATGTGCCCTGGGGTTGCCTTTTGGCTGAGGAAGGGTGAACCGGATCCCTGAGGATTGCTGCACCTGAGCTGTGGCAAGAAGGAGCTCTCCCACCTGCGGGGCTCCCCGTGCCCCCTGGCAGTGCCAGCAGCAGCCCTGCCCTGCGAGCCCCACGGATCAGGAGCTCTGGCCACATCCCAGGGTGAGCAGATCCTCTGGGCTGGCAAACTTTAACCACCGGAGCCCGTTTTTTATTAACCTGGATTTCCTCCTGCTTCCCCCATTACCTCTGCAGGAAAGAATCTGACCCCGAGCTCTCAGCATCACCTTCAGGGATTTTTTATTTTTTTTTTTTTAAATTTCTCCCACCCCCTCTCCTCCCTGCTGTTGCTTTGTGGTTTGGGTGAAACTCTGCAAACCCTTCCCGTGGCAGCCAAGTGTCCCTGCTCCCTCCTGCCTTTGTCAGGCTGCTGGGAGCGCTTTGGAGCTGGCACAGCAGCGGCCTTAAGCCCGTCAGAGGAGCCTCTTAATTAAATTTGAAAAGTGCTGGGCTAAGAGGGTTTGCTGAGCCAGTCAGGTGCTGGGCCGTGGGCCTGAACGACTGCCACAGGCTTGCACTACCACCCACAGCCCTGATCCCCGGGACATGTGCACAGATTAGGGAGAAATCCCTCAGCAATCAGGGGGTTTTAACTCCTTCCAGCTCCGGGCGTTTTTCAGGGAGCTCCTGGAGCCAGGGCCTGCCTGGAGGGGTCACCCAGGGCTGGATCAGCCACAGCAGTGGCAGGGATGGCACCTGCATCCCCCAGGGCCAGCTGGAGGTGTCCTGCACCCCTTCCTGGCAAGCGCAGCCTGGCCAGGGACAGCGCCGTGCCAGCATTTCCTTGGGATGTGGCACGGGACAAAAGGAGGAACATTCCCAGGCTGTGGCTGCACTAAAGGAGGGAGGTCGGGGTCGCTGCTTTGCTGAGGAGGGAAGGAATGGAACAGTCTCCCGTGGGGAAAGCTCTGGGCAAAGGAAATCATCCCTTTCTCCTCGCTTCACCCCAGCCCATCCGTGTCCAGCTTCCCGGGGAGCCGCGCCTGCCCAGCCTGTGAAATGTTCCCTGGCAAATGCCCAATACAGAAATCAACAACCAGGCTGTGCTTTGAGCCCTCCTGGCCAGGCCTGGCTCCAGCTCGGAGCTGTTTTCTGGGGCAGTTTTGGGAACCCCCTCCTTTAACCCTCGTGTACATCCAGCTCGGAGCTGCCCACGCAGCTGCTGGAGTTTTGCGGCTTCTGAAATGAGGAAAATTTGCTCCATATCCACGTGGAGGGAAAAAAACCCCAAATCTGAGCAGCCCAGTGCCCGTCCTTGAGGCCCCTGCATTCTGTCTGGGAGGCTTTACAGGGAGGTTTTCCCAGATGAGGTGCTGAAGCTGGATCCTGGATGCATTCCCAAGGTTTTCCCTTTGGTTTCTGAACCTCGGGGTTTTCTAGGCTGGGGGAGAGCTGGAAACAGCTGGGCAGGGCTGCACACACGGAGGTGTGGGACTGCACCAGCAGCACCAGTGGCTTTGTCCCAGCTCCCAGCTCCTGCCTGGAGCTTTGGCTGCTGCCTTGGGGCAGCAGGGAGCAGGATTCCAAAGCCAAATGCAGCTCGGAAAAGGCTGTTGGAGCCTCCTTCCAGCCCGGAGTGGGGCTGGAGTCAGGCTTTTCGGGTCTCCTGTTAAATCCCACGTTCCCAAGGAGCCTCTGGCATGTTCCAGAGCCGGGCCAAAGCCAACAATCCTCTCCAGTTTCAGGAAGTTGGGAGCTGTGGCAGGACAGGTGACACGGGTGACAGCCAAGGGCAGCCCTGGCTGGCGGTGTCACTCGCCTGGCCAGGCTGTGCTCAGGGGTTGCTCGAGGTGGGTTCAGGCTCTCAGCTCAGGGCTTTGGGGCTTTTTGGGCTCCTGGCCTTGCAGCCAGCCCTGCTCGTGGGTGAACTTCCCACTCTGGCTCCAGGGAATTCCGTTTCCTTCACGGCTCAGTCGTTCCCCCAGGCAGAGGGGAAATCACTCCATTGCTTCCCGAAAAAGGAATGAGGGGAGAAGTCTTTCTGGGCTGTTCCCAGTCCTGTTCCTCTAGGTGAGGGATGGGGGAACACTTTATGGGCTGGAATTTTCACTTTCATGTTTTTCTGGAAAACTCCAGGCTCTGGATGCCCCTCTGGACGCAGCCCTGTGTCCAGCCCCCTTCACTCTGATCCCAGCTCCTCTCTTATTCCAGCTCTGGTGGGTTTGGGCTCCCAAGGAGGGCAGGGAATTGCCTGAGCCCTGTTGGCAGCCCCTGGGATGTGCCAGCCCGGGCACGGGGAGATGTCTGGCACCTCTGCAGGGCTGGGAATGCCGCTCTCCCTCACTCCAGGGGATCCCGGGCTGCAGGAGCTCCTCCCCAGCCGCAGGAGGGAGGAAGGATGTGTTTTATCGAAGTGAGTCCCTGCTGTTTGAGTTCCTGCTCTGGAGCTTGATATCATCTCAAAACCAACACGGGAGGTAAACACTGGCTCTGGTTGGGTTTAGTCCTTTCTCTTTCTCCTCTTATTTAACTTTTTGATTCCTCCAACGGTGGCTGAAGCCAGGAGTGCCAGCAGATGCAAGGATGTGTTTGGGGGAGGCTCTGCGGCCGGGCCCTTCCTGGAATCCCGCAGAAGCCCGAAAGAGCAGGAAACGTTTTTCTAAGGCAGCCGAAACGAGTCCTCCTTTAATAATAATCCAAGGTGTGAAAAACCCCTCTGGTATTTATGAGCAGATGTGATTCAGGACTAATAAAGACCTGAGGAGCTGTCAGGAGGTCATGGGGATCGATGAATCATCTGCCAGATACCGTGGATTTATCGAGCTGAGCTCTCAAGCTGAAACCGGTGCTGGTTTTATGGTGGTGTCTGGTGGCAGTGGGACCTGGGGACACCGAGCGAGTCCAGAGTGTCCCCAAGAGCAGCAGAGACCTGGCTGCCGTGGAGGGACTTCACCGGGAAGGAAACCTGAGCTGCCAGGAGCCAGGGCTGCAGCTTTGAGGAGGAAATTGATATTTCTGTTGAGCCGTGCAGAGAAAACAAATCTCACCCCCAGGAGCCGCCTTCAAAGGGAAAAACTTCCTGCCCTGGGAGCTGCCAAGGGCTCAGCGTGAACATGGCACACACAGGCCTGGGGAGAGCCTGCAGGGAATCAGGGAATGATTCGGGTTGGGAGGGACCTTAAAGCGCATCCACTTCCACCTTCCACTGTCCCAGGGTGCTCCAAGCCCCGTCCAGCCTGGCCTTGGGCACTTCCAGGGATCCAGGCGCAGCCACAGCTTCTCTGGGAATTCTATTCCAGGGCCTCCCCACCCTCACAGGGAGGAATTCCTTCCCAATATCCCATTTAAGTCCTGATCCTGCATCACCAGAGAGCCCCTGAGCTGATGTTCCCTGGTCTCTCTTCATTTTGAAAAGTCTCCTGTTGCTTTCACCAAACCCTTTCCTGCTGCTCCTCTTCCTCTCCATGGTTTTCCTCCTCTATTTTCTCCCCTCTCCTCTCCCGCTCTCCCTTGCTTGAAATTCAGGGAAAAATGTGCAGCCTCCCTGAGAGAACATCTTGGCAAAGTCGTAACTTGTTAAGTGCCGTAATTAGAATATTTCTCTCATTAGCTTGGAAATGATGTTTCTTCCTGAATTATACTGGAGATTTTTTTCCCCCCTCGCTAATTAAATTGCCAGTTTCAACAAAACTGCTTCAGATCCATGGGATCCCAGGCTGATGGAGAACCAGCAGAGCAGGAAAATCCTTCTCCAAAGGGACCCCTTTCATGCCCTGTCCTTCCCTGCCACATGGAGCATCCTCCCCTCTGTCAACCTAACGCAGCAGCAGGACCCAAATTTTCAGAGCTCCTGGGAATTGTAGGAAAAGGAGGAATATTTTCCAGTGGCTTTGGTGATTTGCTGTCTCGTTAGAGATTTCCCTGCAGGAAAATCCTGAGAGGGAGCTTATCCATAGGAGCTGAGTCCTGGAAGTTTTCTGCAAGGGAGCTGTTAAGGAGTTTTTGGCATCAGGAACGGTGCAGGCCTGGTTCTTTCCTGGTGCCTTTTCCCTGCCTGGTCCTGGAGGTTTGTCCTTGCTGGGGCGCTGAGCTGTGGGAGGGCTGGTGCAGGATCAGGGAGCTCGGCTGGGTTACATTTGAGCATCTGCTGGACTTGGTCCTCAGCATTCCTTGGAACGTTGTCCCAAACTCATCCCACCCGAGCTGGGGGGCTCTGAGAGTGACTCCCCCTCAGATTTTTCTCCCTGCTGGTCACACCCCGGGAGACCCCAAGAGTTTCTCGCTGGATGTCGTCAATCACCTTTTAGGAAAACCTTTAACTCCCCCAAGATTCCCTCCGTGCCCCTTCCCGAGCGCTCCCAGTTCCCAGCTCCTCCCAGACTGGGCGGGTTTGGGCTCTGCCGCTCTGGCTGTGCCCCGAGCTCGTTTTCCCCGAGTTTTCAGCATTCCTGGTGGGATTGGGCGGGAGCAGCACTCACGGGGCGCTCCCGGCTCCCCGCAGCCCCCGGCACCTCCCAGGTCCCGACCCCCCGAGCCCTCGCGGTGCTTCCCCGGCAATTCCCAGGTCCCGAGCCCTCGCTGTGCTTCCCCGGCAATTCCCAGGTCCCGACCCCCGAGCCCTCGCGGTGCTTCCCCGGCAATTCCCAGCCCGGGATCCCAGGCGGGTGCTGCTGCCGGGCTCGGGGTGCGGTTCGGAGCCACGACAGCCTTGTGTACACATCACCCTGGCAACATTTAGGTAAAAACCTTTGAGAGGCACCGGCTGCATATTATGGGCTGTTCCCTTTCCTCCCTGTGCTCCCCCCACGTTAGCTCCGGGTGCGGGAATCACCCGGGCTGGGTTAATCACCTCGAAATCTCCACCTCGGTTCCTTTTTAAATAATTGCAGGGTTTTTTTTAAGTTCTCTGGGTTCCGAACCCCTCTGCGGCTCTCTGAGGTCTCCCAGGGGTGTGAGCAGGGTGGACCTGGCTTGGGCTGACTCAAAGCGCCCCGGGGCTGTGGGGCCGGGATGGGTGGCCCTGAGATTTAGCGATTTATCAGCGAGGTTAATCCAGAGGCACCGGGAGCTGCTGCGTGAGGCTGCCTGAATGCGGCCGGGGCCAAACCTGTCACAACTGATTTAGCCGGGGAGCAGTGAGGGAGCCGAGCTGAGCGCACGAGTCAGGCCACCAGCCCGGACCTTTATTTTGGGATGGATGCGGGCTGCCGGCTCTGCTCGGGCTCCCAGGGGCAGCGCAGGGGCTGGCGGAGGTGACGCCCCTGCCTGGGGACATTTTCCTCTCCAAGCGGCTGTGACGGTCCTTGGCACGCTGGGGCGCACGGGTGGCATTGAGCTCTCTGCTCATATCCCCATTTTTGATGAGGCTTTCTGGGTATTCAGGAGGCTTTGAAAGAGCAAAGCCCCATTAAGAACTGGCTTTAAACGCCCATTTTAAAGACTCTTTTTAAAAGGGGCTTTTCAGGGCCAGGTTGGATGAGACTTGGAGCACCCTGGGATGGTGGAAGGTGTCCCTGCCCATGGCAGGGGTGCAACGGGATGGGATTTAAGGTCCTTTCAAACCCAAACCAGCCCGGGGTTCTGTGATATCAGACCTGGCAGAGGGTGGGCGTAGCAAGGCTGAGCTTGTGGGTCGCTCACTTGGGCTAAAAAGGGTTGTTTTTTCTGACCTGCTCTTATTTGGGAATTCTCAAATAATTTCCTTAAACGCTAATCTAAGTGTGGTGATGGAACAATGAACTTCAGGGATATCCTGTTGTGCTGCTTGCTGAGGTGAATCTCCGTTTTGGAACATTCTGGGGCTTCTGCCCTTAAAAATACGAGGCTGTGTCCTGGAATGCAGAGACTCCTGACTTTTTCTGCTGGTGGTCTCCAGAACCCCGGGCTCATCCCTTTCCCTCTGCGTATCCCTGTTTTCCCTGTGCAGAACTGGAATTTTGCCTCCCCCCTGCCAGCACATTGCAAAGTGTGTTTGATGTCACTTTTCCTGCTGGGAAAGGAGTGGATCCGGGAAAAGATTAAATCTGGGAAAGGAGCGAATCTAGGAAAGGAGTGGATCTGGGAAAAGAGTAAATCTGGGAAAGGAGTGGATCTGGGAAAAGAGTAAATCTAGGAAAGGACTGGATCTGGGAAAAGAGTAAATCTGGGAAAGCAGTGGATAAATCCCCCCGTGCCTTTGCGTTGCTGTTGTCCGGGCCACTTGGAACACGGATTTTCCCAAGGAGCTGCTTGGCAGCATCCAGAGCCGCCACAAAGCGGGAACAGCGTGTCCAGTCTTGTCCCTGTGCGCTGTTTGCTCCCTGCCGCGCTCCTGGGAGGGAGCAGCGTGCCCAGGGCCACCAGGCACCCCGGGGCTCCTGGCCTGGGCATGCAGGGATGGACCAGGGCTTGCTGTGCCTTGCCACTCCTGGCGACATTCCCGGCGACATTCCCGCCTCTCCAGGGACAGGCTGTGCTCAGAGCAGTGTTAAAATCAGGTTTTCCTCGTTGCAAAGAGGCAGGATTGTGGGGGATAGCCCTTAAATCAGCTCCCCACTGCGGGTTTGTCCGGCCGCATCCCCGAGCAGTGGCTTGGTGTGGCAGTGCTGGCTCAGCTGCTGGAATTTGTTGGCTCTGCCGGAGCCTTTTTGAGGCAAGATGTTTTTGCACCCAGGATTTCATCACAAGCCCTGCTGTCAGTCACCTGTAGGTGAATGACTCTCCAAAACCCAGCCCTAGATTGGAGGAAATGATAAGCAGCTCTGCTTGTCCTAAAACGCTGCTTTTTTTCGCTCTCTTTATTTAATGGAACACTGGGTAAATAATTATTGGCCTCCCATGGCGCGGAGTGGGCGTGGAGGGGCAGAAGGTGGCTGGGGAATGGTTTCAGTTCTGCATTTGGTGCGAAGCCAGAGGTTTCCATGGGCAGCCAGCGCTGCCCCTGCCACATTCCTCCAGCTGGGGGGTGCCGGGGGGGGTTCCCAAAGGTGAAAATGCCCCTGAGCTGCTCCAGGAGCTCTGAATTCCTGTCCCCTCCACACTTCCCACTGGGGATGGACAGATCCCCACGGAGGCTCCCATCCTTCAGGGCCACCTGGAAACGCAGCTGGGCTTCCCCCCTGGCTGCTCCCGGGGAATGGCTCCCGGTTCCTGCGGGAATTACTGAACGGGGTGAATTCCTCTGCAGCCGGCACCGACCCCGAGCCAGCCTGGGAGCGGCTCCTCCCTGGCAGCGCTGTCCCGGCTGCAGACTGAGCCTTTAATTGGGCACAAGGCATCAGGGATTAAACCCCAATTTCCAGCCCTGCCACGGGGCTGGCAGATACTGCAAGGGTTGGCTCAGTGCGGAGGCAGCAGCTGAGCGGGGGGAGTGCTGGGGGTGAGGTGATGCCCCTTTCCGAGAAGGTGTTGGATACGCCAACGCTCCCAGAGACACCCAGGGTGGGCAGCAGCCAAATTCCCGCTGGGAAGGGAAGTGTGGGGGTTTGATTCGGAGTTTAAATGCTGTGGAAAGAGGGAGAGAGTAAATTCTCCATCCCTTGGAGCCTTCAGTGGGGGCAGGCAGCTTTCTGAGAGCCCTGCTGTCACTGCTGACAGAGCCGATCCACACGCGGCACGTCCCAACCCTCCTGGCCACAGCAATTCCTGGAAAAGCAGCTCCCAGGGAGGCTGGGGGTCCATCCTGGGGTCAAATCCTCATGTTCTGGGCTGTTTCCTGGGTCTGGCTCTCCAGGAACAGGCTGGGCCCAGCACACAGCTCCTTTCCCCACCCCCGTGCTCCGACCGCTGTCACTTTTCTCCCCCGCTCGTTTCCAAGCGTTTTCTCCGACAGTTGCTTGTTATAATTGGGATTTTTTCCCCCCTCCCTTCCCTCCCTGGCTGTTGTTACCTGTTCCAGCCCTCAGGCAGCGAGGTCGGAAATGCATTCGCTGGGGTTTGCCCCGGCCTGTCCCACACCCCAGCGCGGAGCACGGTGCCTGCATCTGTTTGGCATTCAGGGATCCAGAGCTTCCTCCTGCTCCTCCTGCTTTCTTTTCCAAAATTACCCGCTTAAAATAGCAGAGGAATGAGTGGGGGAATGATGTTCCTGGTGCCCTGGTGGGGACTTTTGGGTGCACACCCTAAAAACCTCGTTTGGAATCTCTGCCTGCAGGATTTGCGGGGCCGCAGGTGTGGGGTTTGTGGGATGCTGGGTTTTTGTGGTCATTTATCAGCTGACAACGAGCTTCAAACTGCCCCAGGGCAGGTTCAGGTTGGACATCAGGAGGAATTTCCTCATGGAAAGGGTTTTTGGAAGGGGCTGCCCAGGGGGGTTTGGAGTCCCCATCCCTGGAGGTGTCCAAGGAAGGACTGGATTTGTCACCTGGCTCTAGGCTGGGGATGGCTCAAAGGCTGGAATCGATGTTCTTGGAAGCTTTTCACAACACATTCAGAGGTTAAATGGAGAATTCCCACCTTTTCCCTGGGAATACTCAGCTCTCAGCCAGCTACGGGCAGACGGATTTGTTCCCAGTGCCACGGATTTTTCCATCTACACCTAATAACATCTTTAGCTGTGTGTAATTAACTCGGGAGCGATAGGCTGGTAATTACCCTGGGAGAAGGATTGTGCTTATCTTCATCTCGGGAACTTTATTAACCAGGAGCTTCTGGACCATTTTGGGACGTGTTGAAATGTCTGGATCGGCCCCGGGGTGTCCCCAGGAGCAGATGGGCCCAGGGACAAATCCCCCTTCTCATCCTTCCTCAAAACTCTTGGATTCTCCTATTTCTGTGTGGTTTTAGGAGGCACTGGAGGGGCGGGAAGAGGAAATCTGTGCGTGGCTTGTGGTGGCTGTGCCGTGTAGGAAAGAGGCTCCTGAACCAAGCCCACGACGGGGAACGACTGCTCAGCCCCGGAAATTGATCATTGAGGCTTCTCCTGCCTGGATGAGATGGAACCATCCCAAACTCAGGTTTCTGTAAGAAAATTTAAGAAATGAGGGGTTTGGCTCGTGGGGGAATGAACCTGGAGGCTCTGGGTTTTTTGGTGTTCAACTCTCACCAGTTTGTTTTTATTATTCCTCTGAGTGGGAAACACAAATTGAACCGGTTACATGGAGGTGACTCAGAGCCTGTTTCAGATGTTTTGAGACAAATAAAACCCTGCAAGGTGCCCTTGGGGGTTAGACCCTGGACTGATGCCAGAGGTTGATGTTATTTGAGGGATTCCTGCCCTAATTTTGCTCTCAGCATTTCCCCTTGGAATTGTAGCTCCTGCCAGAGGCACCTTGAGCTGGGAGATGAGGTGCACCTTGGAAAACAGGGTTATTTCATCTGCCTCTTGCTTGAGGTGGATCTTGGGGATTATTTAGAATTGTCCTGGTGGTTTGAACTCAGAAATTTTGGACATTGGGATGTTGTGTTTTGTGCCTGCCTTGGAGTCCAGGCCTTTTTGGAGACTTGTGCTGCAGCAGGAGCTGCAAAGGGGCTCCTGGGCAGGCTGGATGCAGGATTCAGGTGCAGGATGAGGCGGGAATTCAGTTTGGATGCAGGATTCAGGTGCAGGATGAGGTGGGAATTCAGGCTGGATGCAGGATTCAGGTGCAGGATGAGGTGAGAATTCAGGCTGGATGCAGGATTCAGGTGCAGGATGAGGCGGGAATTCAGTTTGGATGCAGGATTCAGGTGCAGGATGAGGCGGGAATTCAGATTGGATGCGGGATTCAGGTGCAGAATGAGGTGAGAATTCAGGCTGGATGCTGAATTTGGCTGTAAATGAGATGATAATTCAGGCTGGTTGCGGCTGTTAATGAGGCGAGAATTTCCCTCGAGGTGCATCTGATGTCCCAGGTGCCACCCATGGGTGACTTCAGGTGTCCCGTGAACACCTGGGCACCCTAAACCTCCAAACAAGGAGGTGGTGCCCAGGTTAATAAATGTAAAGGGAATTGGTGAGCAAGGAAATAAAAGCCAGGCTGGTTAAATAATTTATCTGGTAATTAATTATTTTTCCCCTGTCGTTTGAGGCGTTAAGGGAGGAAGAATGGGTCATTGATTAGGGCCCTGCTCTGGAAAAGGAGGTTGGGTTGTTCCCTGGGTTGGAGAAATCTGGGAAAGTCATTTCATCTCTTTATACTCCTGCTCTTTGGAGGCTGATTAGAATAAATTATAATTGTGTAATTACAATAAATTCTTCCCTGCGAGTGTCTCGTGGGGAAGAAAATACCTGGTTGTACTCCAGGTTGAATATTGATCATATTAAGAGTCAATATGGAGCAGGAATAATGCTGGGGAAATCGTGGAATTAGAGAATATCCTGCGTTGGAAGGGACACAAAAGGCTCAGTTTAAATGGGTGTTTAAGACACTTCCAGCCTGAATTAAAGGATTTGTGATGCTCCTGTGCAGGCGGAGAGGGCCAGGCTGGGAACACAGACCCTCCTGGGCTGTCCCAGAAGATCCTAATGGGCATTAGCAGCTGGGATTTAGAAACACTCCCAGGTTCAACATGTGTTTTTATCAGAATTATTCTCCTGAGGAACGGAATCTTTGTCTCTTCTGTGTTTTGGTGTCTCCCAGTCCAGCCTGGGACCATCTTTGTGTTGGGCTCATTGAGGGATGCTGACCTTGAAGAAACTAAAGGAGATGCTAAAGGCAGGACAAAAGAGTTCCCTGCCTGAGGCAAAACCACGTGAAAAGGAGATTTTTACTGCTGAAACCACAGGGCTCGATAATGACCTGGAGTCTGTGGCCACTGAAGTGCCCTGGAAGCCGCCAGAGCTTTCCAAATCCCAGGACTCTGCATCCTCCCAAATCCAGGTGCTCAGGGTACGAGGGCTTCTGGCTCTGCTGGAATCCTGAATTTCAGGGAAAATCCCTGAATCCCTTTAGGACAAAACTCCAGCAGGACCTTTTTTGCTATTTTTCCTCTTTGTGGGGCAAAATCCTCCCCTCCTGCCCCGTTCAGTTCTACCCCAGCTGGTCCCTCCTTTGAGCCCTGGGCCCGTGAGAAGTCCCCGTGAACCCGCGAGGTTCGGCTGCCACCTCCGCCCCTGGCTGTCCCCTGGCTGTCCCCTGCCTGCTCCCTGCGCTGCCAGCTCCCAGCCTACGTGCTGAGCCGGGGAGTTAAAAAGGTAAAATCTGAAACCCGATCCCCCGTGACCTGTCTAATCCTGCTCCGCGGCACAGCCAGAGCTGAAATTCTCGTCCTGCCAAACAATGGCTCGAGGAGACGACAGGAGGAAGATGAGAATCTGCAGGGATTTATTTGTATTTTTTTTTTTTCCGCTCCATCTCCTGTCTTTTTTTTGGGGCTGAGCGCTGCCAGCTGGAAGGCAGGGGAGGCGAGGAGGAGTTTGGGGTTGGATCTCTCTCGGTGGGAGAGTTGGGAACGGTTTTAGGCAGCGCAGCCTAAATCTGCTGTGCTGGAGGTGAGGGGCTGCGGTGTGAGGAGTGAAACACTTCACCAAACCTGCTGGTCGTGGTGGGTTTGTACCTGGGGAGCTCCCAGCAACTCCCAGATGTTTCCAGGTTGGGCCGGAAAGGAGTTTTTGGTATTTTGGGCTGTGCTGGGAGAGGCTGAGCTTTGCAGGCTCCTCTGGGACAGCAGCTCTGCCCCTGCCAGGGTCACCCCTGGAGTTCCCCGGCTGCTGCTGCCTTTCCAGAAAGCTGGGACTGGTCCTTCCTTCCCCTCCCTGGACCTTGTGTTGGATCTGGGAGCTGCTTGGGATTGTCTGTGCAGGGCCAGGAGCTGGATGATGGAAAGGTTTGGGTTCAAAGGGACCTTAAAGATCATCCCAAGGAGATGATCCCTGTCCCTTCCACCTCAGGGCATTCCATGAGCAGTCCCAATCTTCCATGTCCATATCCAGGGCTGTGGCTGTGGGATTTTCCCGCTGTTCCTTGTGCTCTGCACGGATCCATGTGCAAAGTCCTTCAGGGGTGTTTTTGGCCATTGTTTGAGACTTTTCCTCTAGGCTGGTGTTGAGGAAAAACTTCCCTGTCCCAAGCCTTGACGCCGGTCCCACCAAACCCACCTGCCATGGGATATTTTGGAAAAGCGTGAAGGATAATTTGGAAAAGCAGCCTCTGGAATGGGAACCAGCTTGGATTCCAGGGGTTCTCCTCTGCTGGAATTGCAGCACCTCGTGCGAGCTCTGGATTAGAGGGAGAGAGGCATCCCACAAACTGTGTTATCCTCACTCCCGGACACCTCCCTGCTGTCAGGGCTCTGCTTTTCCCTGTCCCAGAACCTCCAGCTTTGCTGCTCCACGGAATTGAACCAAACCTGCCGAGCCATTCCCAGCTCCGTTCCTCGAACTGAATCCCTCTGCAGCCTTTTGGCTGCATCCCGTAATTCCCTTCCCTATTTTTTTAGGCACAGCACCCTCCAATCCATGCGGCATTGCCAATCCCCTTGATGCAAGCGGCATAGGGTTAGAGGAAGGGAAGGCTTGGAGAAATATGGAATTAATCCAAGGTCGATTCTGCTGTGCTGGCAGAGGTGACTCGGGGTGTTCCCTGGAGGAGCAGCCCTTGTGCTGGAGGGTGCTTTGGGGTCTGGAGGGTGCTTTGGGGTCTGGAGGGTGCCTGGGGTCTGGAGGGGTGCTCTGGGGTCTGGAGGGGTGCTCTGGAGGGTGCTTTGGGGTCTGGAGGGTGCTTTGGGGTCTGGAGGCTGTTTGGGGTCTAGAGGGTGCTTTGGAGGCTGTTTGGGGTTTGGAGGCTGTTTGGGGTCAGGAAGCTCCGTCTGTAGCTCTCCCCCGTGCCAGCCGCATCCAGCAGCAAACGCTTCTCATGGAATTCCTGCAGCCCGGGCTCTGTGATGGAAAATGTGCCCCACCTTCAACGGGATTACTCATGGGATGCAAGGCTGGTAATTAAGGGAGTTAAACCCGGCTTTATTGCCTGTCACTTATCACCCAGCCACGGGGATATCTGAGGGATGCATCAGAGGCCGGATGTGCCGGGTTCGAGGGGAGAGAGGTCACCTGGGATCCAATGGGTTTTGCCCACTTTAAATAGAATTTTGCTCCTGTCCGGGAATGTTTTGACACCCCAGGTTATGGAGTGAAACCCTGCAGTTGTGGTGAGAGGTGAAATCTCCGGTGGTTTCGTCATGATTTTGGTCTCTGTGGAACCTTCCAGCACCTCCTGTTTGCTTCTGCCACCAGAAACGTTGCCAGGCTTCACCCTGCTCCAGACAAACGCAGAGGTGGTGCTGGATCTGGCTCCTCGCTGCCAGCCTGCAGGGAAGGCTCTGGGAACGTGGGATTTGCTGATTCAGCTGCTTGAAAGGGAATTTTGAGGCACCCTGGGCATCCAGGGAACAGGGTTACAACACCTGCGCTGCGATTTGCAAATCAGCTTTGAGCTGCAGTTCAAATCTTGTTCTCCAGTTTGGTCTCTGCCCTCAGGTCTCCTCTTCAAATGCGTTTATTTCTCCCCCGTTTTGGAGGCTGAGGTGCTGCTGAGGCCCCACATCTCGGGTGGGTTCAGATGCCGAGAGAATTCCGAGATGTGGGAACTCAATACGAACTTAATTATTGAAGAAATAAGGAAATATTAAATTATTTGGAACCTGAGAGAGCACACGGCTCTGGCTGTCTTGCTGCATCGCAGGAGAACGGTGATTTCCGAAGGTCAGGGTTTCTAGGGATGGATTTGATGCTGTGAAGTCCCAGGGAATGGGTTCAGTTTTGCCTTTTTCCAAACCTGCAACAACTCACCTGGGGTTGCTGAGGCTGGGGAGAACTGGAACGGGGTAGGGCTGGAATGGGATGAGCTGTAAGGTCCCTTCCGACCCAAAGCATTCCAGGATCCTCTTGCTGCAGTGTGGGAGGGAGATCTCATCTCCCTGTGGATTGGGATGCTGAAGGAAAGGGAGATGCTCTTTCCAGGCAGGAATTTTCCCCAGATTTGTACCCAGAGCAGCCCCGGTGTCAGCCAGAGCCTGGGCAGCACTTTGGTAAAACCACAACCCACGGATGAGCAGCGCCAGAGGAATTTTGGGAATGGGGTTCCCTGTGGCCTGTGAGAGGGTCTGAAAGGGTGAGCAGTGATTTACAGCAATGCATCACGGAAGGGAAATGCGATTGAATTCCTTTTCCAAGCCGTTTGTGTCCGTCCCAGCTGAGTGTGGAGCAGCCAGGGAGGTTCCTGGACCTGTGCTGACACCCCAGCCCCGCTTCTATCCCATCCCACATCCCATTCCCTCGGGCAGGCAAGCACGGGCATTCCCATCCTTCCCCTCCGTCCCTTCCCAGGCAGGGAAGCGAAATTCCTGCCGAGCCCGCGGTGCTCCGGCTGGCCGGGATTCCCGGATTCCCAGATTCCCATTCCCATCCCCCTGGCCCCGCTCCCCCCAGCCTGGCCTGGTCTTTTGTGGAGATTTATAGAGCCGAGTGGGCTGGGAACAAACGCGCAGACAGCGCGGGGATGTGCTGCGCATACTAATGCCGAGATGCTGCTGCTGCCCCTCGGGGCACTGCTGGGTCAGCCCGGGGGCTGCGAACTTCATTGCTGGGCTCCTCACATCCCCGCTGCGTTTGCCAGCCCCGCAGAGGGTTTGGGATGTGTCCGGCAGGAAGTTTGGGGTGTTTATTGGAAATCAGATGGCACTTCCCCGCCCCAGCTCGGCTTCTCTTTCTTGAGGAGAAAAGAAATTCCCGTCTTTGCCATCACTGGTTTGTGAGGGGAGCGAGGAAGGCGGGATGGAGAGGGAGGAAAAAGAGGTGACAAAAGCGTTGTGGGGAGCAGCCGGGTTTGTTTAAGCCTGAAGGATTTTTGGCAGGAGGGCAGAGGAGAGGAAAAGTCTTTCCACCAAAGCTTTGGGAGGGCAGGAGCCCGTTCCCGGCTCTTCCAGCGAGCCATGCACAGCCAAACCCCTGTGCCTGCAGCCCCGCTGGGTGCCCAGCACCCAGAGACCCATTTTTGGTGCCGTTTGGCCCAGGCTGGGGCCGCGGGGAGGTTTGGTTTGGGCGAGGTGCAGGGGTGGGCGGTGATTTATGCCCACGGCAGAGAGGCTCCAAAACATCCCGTTTTTATGGCATCCCCTCTGGCCCGCAGCCCGTTTCCTCCTCATGTTACATCTTGTCTGCTGCGTTTAGGAGCGCTCTGGGGGCAGGGATTGTGGTTCTCTCTTGTCCTGGGCTGCTTTCCGCCCTGCCCCAGCACCCAGAGCAGTAAAACACCCGAGGAACGCGAAGAGTTTGGAGCAGGAGACAGGAGCAGAGCAGGACTGGTCCCTGTGCATTTTCCAGAACCTCCTTTGGGATCCCCAGCCTGGCTGGTGTCGCTGGGATCCAAATGAGGGATTCCCTGGCTGGGACTCGCGTGTGATGAGCTCTTTGTGAGGATAAGGCCTTAATTAACTCATCACTGATGGCCTCTAATTCCCGGGGCTGGGGAGGGCTGGCTGTGGTCACCCGGAGCTGGGAAAAGATGGCTGTGGTCACCTGGAGCTGGGAAAGGTTGGATGTGGTCACCTGGAGCTGGGAAAAGATGGCTGTGGTCACCTGGAGCTGAGAAAAGATGGCTGTGGTCACTTGGGGCTGTGAAGGGCTGGCTGTGGTCACCTGGAGCTGGGAAAGGTTGGATGTGGTCACCCGGAGCTGGGAAAAGATGGCTGTGGTCACCTGGAGCTGAGAAAAGATGGCTGTGGTCACTTGGGGCTGTGAAGGGCTGGCTGTGGTCACCTGGAGCTGGGAAAGGTTGGATGTGGTCACCCGGAGCTGAGGAATGGCTGGATGTGGTCACCTGGAGCTGGCAGTGAACTGGTCAAGGCAGGGTTACCAGGGGTGGACGAGGCTTTGTGACCCCATCACCTCCCTGCTGATGCCACCTCCGACACCCTCTGGGGGTGCCCAGCTCTGGGATGAGGCTCCGTGCTGGGATCTGCTCCCACACCAGCCTGGCTGGGCCAGACCTGAGCCCAGCAAGCAGGGAAAGCTCTCTGTGCCTCTGCACTGGCAAATCCCAACGATAACCACACTCAGCATCCAGCCCAGCCCGATTCTTTCCCATCCCTGAGGCTCAGAGGCAGTTTAGGTTGGGATGGGGCAGGTAGGGAACCAACAAGTGCTGCCTGGGGAGCGGAAAAAGGAAAAATCAAACAGAAACCCCCTCAACAGCACAAAAGAGCCACCCAAACCCCCCCAGCCCTTCTCCTTTGTGCTCCCTGGGCAGAAACCTCCATCCCTTCCTCGGGGGGAATCCAGCCTAGCCCCGTGGCTGCCGTGCAGGGCACTTTGGGCTCTCACTGGGGTGGCCTTGATTTCCCAGGCGCTGCGGGATGTCCCCGAGGTGCCGGAGCAGCGCTGGGACAGGCCGGGAGGATGCGGGGGCCCTGGCAGGAGCGCTGCTGGCTGCCAGCCTGCTCCCTGAGCCGGAGGGAACAGCCCCGCCACCAGTGCTGAAGGGAGAGCCACGGGGGGCCGAGGGGATGAAAGGAAACGACCTTCAAAAGGACGTGCCCTGCTTTTTTGGGGGTTTTATTGTTGTTGTCGAGGGGAAAGGTACAGGGCTGGTGAGGATTCCTAATGAGCTTTGCTCTAGGAAATCCCTTCTCTGGCACCGAGTGCAGAAAAGCCCTTGCTTGATAAAAATCTGTTTGTGTTTGTATCCTGTTAGACACTGCTCTGGCATTCCTGCCCATTCCAGCACCGCTTGTAGGGATGGTGCTCGTTTTCCAGCTCGGCTTTTCGAGGGCTGTCTGCCGTCTTCATTCCCAACCTGCTCCTGCCCACCCATTCTCCGCCAGAAAACGGTGTTAGACCTGAAATCGAGGTTCTAAACTCAGAAATGAGAGGGAATCTCTGTGCTGGGAGCTCCTGAATGGGGCATTTGAAGAGTTGTCCCATTTTGGGGATCCTTGGGGGGTGTGTGTGATGCTGTTCCTGGGCCTGGGGAGGGGAGCAGTGTCCTGCAGGGAAGCTTGGTGGCACCACTGGCGACTTAAAGATGAATCCTGTGCTGCTTCTGCCGTGAAGGCTGAGATTGGATCCCTTTGGGAAACCTTGGAACCCTTTGGGAAACCTTGGATCCCTTTGGGCTGTCGGGAGATTCCATGAACTTCACCTTGGCTGCTCTGCAGCACCCCAGAGCCACGGGCTGGATGTCCAGGGGCACTGACCTGTACCTGGTGACCTTCTCCAGCACAAAGAGCTCCCTTTCTCCTCCCCGCTGTCCTTTGAAAGCCTTTCCAGATGACTTCCACAGAAACTGGGGGGGATCTGAGTGGATGTGCTCCTTATTTTTATATCCCCACTTATTTTTGTATTCCCACTTGTTTTTCCACCCCCCCCTTGCTCTCAGGCACTCCCCGAGCTCGGGGTGCTCTGGGAGGTCTCCGAGGGGCTCTTTTGCCCCCTGAACTCCAGTCCTGGGCTCCATCCCTGTGCAGGCAAAGGGTTTTCCAGCAAGGTGCCTCATGCCCGCAGTGCTGCTGGGACTGGGGGGCTTCCCAGTTAAACCTGGGGGTGACCCTGCTGCTTGTGGGGAGAGGGATGGAGGGGAGGAGGAGCTCAGAGTCCCCAGGGAGATCCCTGCTCTCTCCCTGCTCTCTCCCTGCTCCGTGTGAGAGCTTCACAAATCCCTGCCTGGGATTTTCAGTTTGCCTCTCCCTGGTTTTGGCTCGGAGCCTCCCGCAGCTCCTGTTTTTGAGCACAAAGCTGTGTTTGCAGGTGAAACCTTACCCCGGGAGCCTCCCCTGCTCCCCTCCTTCCTTGGCCAGCCCAGGGCTGGCGCTTTGGGAGCGGATGTGGGAGTTTCCTCTTCCCGGCCTTCAGGTAACTCACCCACCTGCGGAGTTAAACCCAAACCTGTTTTTGCAGCAGCAAAAAAAAAAAACAAACAAACAAAAAAAACTTGTGCGGAACTGGGCTGGGTTTGCAGGAGCCACTTTCCAGCAAATCCTTCATGGAAACCTCCCGGTGCCCCCTCTCGCCGAGCCCTGGGGGCTGTGCTGGGACGGGGATGGCTGAGCACGGATTAACCCTTCCACCCTCCCAGGTGTAGGGATCCAGCCGTGTCCAGGGCTCTGCACCCCGGCACCCCACAGCTTTTGGGGCGCAAATTGTGACGGGGACCCTGTGCCAGCAGGGTGAACATAATCTCGGAGAGGGAATTTTTCCGCTTTGTTGCCGGGTTGAGCCTCCCAGCCCCACCGAAGGCAGCTTTTAGATGCAAATGCACTTTGCCTCCTGCTTTTTAATGTTTTACTTCTGGTAATTGCTGAGACCGGGTGTAATTTTGGGACGTGGCTAGCTTGCCGAAAACAGCTTCCCCTTGAAAGTGCTTCCCATTGCCGGGGAGATTCACGATTTCTGATTTCTGCCCTCTCCCTTTTGGTTTTGGTTTTTTTTTTTTTTTGGTGTCTCAGGTTGAAGGAAGCAAAGGAGCCGCCCTGGCTCACGTTAGTGCCGGAAAGTCCTGAGGCGCAGGGGTGAAAATAACACGAGTTAACCTTTGAGGGTTGTGTTTGATTTTGTTGTTGTGTTTTTAGCCCGACTTTGCTGGGAAACAATCACCGTTTGGGGCCAGAGCACAGCAGCAGCTGCGTCAGCCGCTGGAGCAGCTCCAGTGTGCTCCTGCCCCTCCTGGGTGCCTGCAGGACACGGAGCCTCTCCATGGCTCTCCTCGTAGGGACGAGCTTTCCAAAACTCCAGCTCTTAACCCTGAGCCCGGATTGCAACACCACAGCTCCCCCCAAACCCGGGGAGAGCTCGGTGCAGGCTGTGGAGATGTTATCGTGGCTGTTGCACAACGAGCTGTTCCACGGGGGTTTCCTGGGGAAGCGGGGTTTGGGACGTGCTGTCCGCCCATCCCTCCAGCTGCGTCTCCGTCAGGAGTCCCTGAAGTCTCCTTGGGCAGTGCCGAGGAGATGCACCCGTGTGCCAGAGGTGTGAAACCCACCCAGCCCCAGCCAGGTGTGCGTGGAGGGACGGGGGGAGAAGAGCAGCTCCTGTTTAAACTCGTGCTGAGCCCCGTTTCAGCTCAGACCTCCTGGACAGCAGAGGATCCGAGTGTGAAGTGCCACACTTGGCCAATCCCGTGCTCACCTTCTTTCCCTTTCTCCCTGCAAGCTCTGGCTCCAGAGCATCGGGAATCTCAGCTTTCATCCCAAGCCCAGCTGTGACTCTGGAGGTTGCAGAGGGAAGCAGAAAACGCCGAGGACTCGACGCTTGCAAAACTCAGCGAGGCTTGCAGGGGATTTGGCTCGGGCTGGGCTCTGGCAGTGGGGCAGGACTGGTGTGGAGTGGAGTCTGCCGGGAATCTGCTCCCGGGTGTTGTGCACAGGGAGAGGTCAGGTGTCCTTGGCCCAGAGGAGCTGGGGACAGGACGGGCACCGTGTGAAACGAGTGGCATCAGGCCCGGGGCTCCGCTGGGGCCGCGCAGGGAGAGTGGAATCGTTCTGGTGATGGAAATGTCCTTTCCTAAGGGAGTTTTGGGGCTCCTGGCAGAGAGGCTGAGGCTGCTCCAGCCCCTTCCCCAGCAAACAAACCAAAGATGATGGTGCCGGCCGCAAGGAGCCCAGAGAGGGGACAGAGGGACAGGCAGAGGTGAAGGGACACGTTTGCCGTCACGCTGCTGCTCCGGGGCAGAGCTGGGAGGAGGATCCAGGTCCCCGAGGGGTTGGGCCTGTAGGTGCCTGAACTCTGGCTGTGGCACCAATTTCCTCCTCCTTGCAGTTATTGGCTGCTCCGTCTGCGCGCTGACCTTGCTCTTGTTTAACTTGGCTTTGGCCGGGGCTGCTGCCTGTTCCCAGGGATGGATTTTTTACCTTCGTGCCAGTTGCTCTGGGGGAAAGGACAGAACTTCCCTGACTTGTTTGGGTTGTGGGTCTCCTAACACCCCGAGAAAAAATATCCCAGAGTGCTCTCACCTTATAAAACACACCCTGGCAGAGACTTTCTGTCTGCTCTTTCTCAATGGCAGCGTTCAGCCAAGGCACCCAAATGAGTGATTTTCCTTTTTGCTGGTGGTACTTCCAAGGCATCGGAATCCTGAGTGGTCTGGGATCCCTTTGGAGCTGCCGGTCCCTGAGGGATGGTATTCCTTCACTGTTAAGCACCTGAAGCCGTGAGGGGTGGTAGGGGTTGGTTTTCCAGCATGGAGAATATTTGGAAGGCCGTGACCCCAGGGATGCTGGTGCTGGCGTGGGGATCCCAAGGGGGTGACACCTGTGCTTTGCTGGGAATGCTGATGGCTCCAGAGACATTCCAGCAGGGGTGATCCCCAGATCCAGGCTCCCTGAGCCCGGTCCTCTGGTGCAGCCTGTGCCAGGAGCGGGGGGATGAAGGGGAAGCAGCAGCTGGCTCTGCCGGGATGCTGTGGAGAGGCTGAAAGGGCAGCGCTGCCATCCCGGCGGGTGTCACAGCCCGCGTGGGCAGCAGGGTCATCGGGCAGGGACACAGCCCCGCGGGGCGCTGCTCCCTGCTCCAGCCCCTCTGGAACCTGCGGCTCCCAGCCCGGTGAGAGTGGGGGCAGAGCGAGCCCCGGCGAGGCTGAGCCGGCTGCGAACGAAAACGAGCTAAAGGATGAAAACGGCATTTTGGTCTCGTGTCGCCTTGGCCGAACTCGCGGTGAGCGTGGCGGGTGGGTGTCCCTGGAGCGGGGACACCCCGGCTCCAAAAGGAAAGACATTCCTGGCATCCTCCCGGCCCCGGCTCGCCGGCTGCGAGTGACCGCCCGAGCCGGCAGCCGCTCGCCCTGGGCAGCGCTCGGTGTGTCCCCGAGCGTCCCCGCGGAGCCCAGGTGCCTCCCCGCCACCTCCACCCCTCGGCGGGCGTTTTAACTTGTTTCCTCCGCCGCGAGGAAACATGACTTTTCCCATTGATGGAATTCAGCGGCGACAATGGCGAGTGACACAATTTCCCCCTCCGAGCATGCCATCGCCCCGCGGCCGGGCCGGGGAGCCCTTCGGGGACCATCTGCATGACAATGCGGCGGGCTGTGCTACCATTAGCTGCCCTTTTGCTATTAGTACCTAATGAAAATGTAACCATATTTAACCCCCCACAGTCCGAGATTAGCGAGAAAGGGGCCTAAGTGGATTTAATTCTTTTGTATGGTGAGCATCAAACTCTCCATTTTGATTGCCCTGTCCCCTCTTCCCCTCTCCAGCGGGAGAGGGAGGCAGGAAAGCTGGGGAAGGCTAACTCTATCCTCTCAGCTGTCCCCGGCACAATGGGCAAAGTATCTTTTGTGGCATTAACGGCTTTGGCTGGGGGCTGGGGGGAGCCGGGCAGGAGAACAATGTGTGAGAAGCTGAGCCTGTGGGTTTCCCACACGGCCCAATATGTGTCCCCACACCCCCCTCTGGGACAAGCAGACCTGGAGCAGCCCAGCCCACAGCTGATCCCGGCTTGATTGGCTTTTTTTTTTTTTTTCTCTCTCTCTCTCTTATTTTTTTTTTTTCTTTCCTCCTTCCTTCCCCCTCTCATTGTGCTCTTGAGAGATGAAAATCCTTTCCTGGCGTGAAAGGAGAGGCGTGCCTTAAATCCCCTCCCTCGGCCGGGCCGGGCATGTCATATGACGGCCAAATCCCCGGGATTAGTGTGTGTGTGTCTGCTGCGTGTCCCGCGGGGGCTGCGGGCGGGGGGATCCCGATATCTATATTCCTGCCCTTCCCCCGCTCTCCGGAGGGATTTCTCCCGGGATATTTATTCATTGCACCTGCTGGCTGCCGGCCTCCCGCTGCCGGCTCGAAGACGCAACCTTGGGGCAAGGGCAGAGCAGTAAATTCCCGACTTTTTTCCCCCCTCACGTCTCGCCTGTGTTTTCCCAAATCCGAAGCGGGGTGGGAGAAAGGCGCCGTCGTTTTGGCTCTGGAGGGATCTGGGCGTGAGGGAGATGGGACCCTCCAAGGAAAGTTGTTGGCTGGAGTTTGGGACGATGGCACAGGTGTGGCTTTTGGGATGCTCCACGGCCCCAGCCCAGCCTCCGTGCAGACCCCCAGGCCCCCCAGTCGGTCGCAGCTCAGTCCCAGTCCCGTCACGACTTGTGGGAACCCTGATGCTGAGGATTTGTGCTGGTGAGAAGTGGCCGCTCAGAGAGGGTCACCTCCTCCTCCTCCTCCTCCTTTCCGCTCCAGAAGAGCCGAGGATGGGAGCTCTTAATCGGCACGGCCGCAGTCGGGAGCAAAGTCCCTTTGGGAGCCGGGAACAGCAGCCACCAGCACTTAATTCCTGCCTCTGGGGGTTTTAATGTCCCAAATTCACCACCGGATGGGTTTCCCTGAAGGTTTTCTGACTCGTGCCGCGTCATTTTCTGCTGGAATTGCTGCTTTTTCCATGAAAAGCGTTTTTACAGACCCCAGCAGCCACACCAACATCTCCCTCCTGCTCAGAGCCTGAGAAGCTGAGGGTTCAGGGAGGGAACTGAGATGAGTTTAGGCCCTGGGATCTGGTTCTGGGTGCACAAAGCCTTGCTTGGCAGGAAAAACCCCTCTGTGGGGCAAGGGCAGGGGTGAGGGTGTGGGAGATGCTCGGACTCGGTGTGGGGGAGTCCAGCATCCCCAAAAAGAAGGGGCAGTTGTGCACCTGCCCAGGCCTGAGGGGGGTGACCCATCCTTGCTGCAGCTGAGGTTTGCTCTCTGTGGGGATGAGTCTGAGGTGTGGAAAGCCCCTCATTTCCAAAGGAAAATCCATCTCTCTGCAGCAGCCACTCAGCTGGGCCAGGCCCAGGGGCTGCTTGTCCCCGAGGGTGTTGGTGGGAACAGTGGCTGCTCATCCCTGGGAAGGGCTCAGGACAGGGGTGTGCAGGCAAAACGCTGCAGTGGCCACCACTGCCGTGGTCAGTGGCCAAGGAGAGGTCAGTGGGAGGCTGTTCTGGCCATCAGCCTGTGGGGAAGGTGCCCCAGCCTCCTCCAGGGAAGGTGCCAGGAGGCTGCAGTGCCTGGCATTGCCTCCTCCATCCCCAAAGTGGGCACCTGGATAGGGCTGGTGCCTCCTGGGGCAAGAGAGGTCCCCACCGAGGAGATGGCCCATTCTGATGGCTTAAAAATGTCCCAAATGAGGGGTGAGCAAGGCTGGGGAGCCAGGCCTGGGCAGCAGGGGCTGTGCCCAGAGGGATACGGAGGGGATGGGGATGGGGATGAGGAGCTGGGCTCTGGGGCAGCAGGGGCTGTGCCCTGCGGGGTGTGGAGGGGATGGGGATGGGGAGCAGGGCTCTGGAGCAGCCGGGGCTGTGCCCAGAGGGATGTGGAGGGGATGGGCATGGGGAGCCGGGCTCTGGAGCAGCGGGAGCTGTGCCCAGAGGGATGTGGAGGGGATGGGGATGAGGAGCCGGGCTCTGGAGCAGCAGGGGCTGTGCCCAGAGGGATGTGGAGGGGATGGGGATGAGGAGCCAGGCTCTGGAGCAGCGGGAGCTGTGCCCAGAGGGATGTGGAGGGGATGGGGATGAGGAGCCGGGCTCTGGAGCAGCAGGGGCCGTGCCACCGGCTGTGCTCTCCAGCGGGATGTGGAGCTGAAGTGCCGCGGGCCCGAGCGGGAGGAGAAGCGTGCGAGGGGGTGGGGAGGGCGGCGGGGGGGACGGAGGGGCTGCCGCTTGTGTGAATGTGCCCCCGCTCATTGTTCCGCGGCTTTATTCGGTGGCCTCGATGGGACTGATTTAGAAATCCTAATCAGGGAGCAGTCTCTGCGCCTCCCGAGTGTGACACAACTTGAGCTGCTCCGGGGCGCCTTTGTTCCCTAATGACAGCTGACTTCATGCAGCAGTGGGAACAGTTTGAGCATAACTCCGCACCGCCGGGCTGGCAGCTGCGGCATTAACTCCTTCTTGCCCACCTGCACGGTACAGCGGGACGGGGACAGCGGGGGCCGGGCAGCAGGCAGAGCCCGAGCGCGGGGAGCCCGTGCAGGGATGCTCGGCTTCACCTCTGGCACCGCTCCTGAGTGCGTGGAGGACAGAAAGTTGTAGGGTACAGCTCTGTCTGCTTGCAGCAAAGCTTCCCAGGGGCTCTCGCTGCTCTGTGGTTGTTTTTAGACTCGTTAAGGTTGGAAAAAACCTCCAAGATCATCAAATCCAACTTTTGACCGAATCCCACCATGCCCAGTGAAGTGAAGGGGTGCGTGCTGCAGGTATCCCTTGGGAAGCAGCTCGGATTATCCCAACCTTTGGCGATGTTTGGCTGCTGTGGGGGAGGGAGGCCGAGTTTTGGGCGCTGTCCCTGCGGTTTTGCCGTGCTCTGAGTGCTGGAGGACGCCCGCAGCCCCGGCTGAACGCGGAGGGCTCGCACGGCGGCTGCGGGGCATTGACATCACTCGCATTGAAAGTAAAAGGCATTGAGTCATTCCAAGATGTTCCCGGAAGAGCCTCCTGGCTCTGCCAGCACCGAGCTCGGGAGCCAGCGTCATTCTCGCTCTGTTGGCCTCCGTTCCTCCCCTGGCAAAGCCGGGCTTGTGCTCCGTGTCCGGCCCAGAGCCCGGGGCTGCGCTCGGGATGGGGCTCGCAACAGTTAAACGCTTTCTTTCTCCTTTCTGTTTGTTGTCAAACCGCTGCTGTGACCTGGGAAAATACCTCTGGAAAATTACCCCAATTAAAGGGGGGCGGCAGGGGCGAGGCAGAGCTGGCTGGGCCTGACGGGCCGCAGTCCTCGGTCCCACCCCGGCGCTGGGGCAGCTCCGTCCTGTCACCGCCACGGGCAGGCGGCTCCGTCCCGCTTTTCCCAGCACCTGTGTCCCCTCTGCCGTCCCGGACCGCGGCCGCCCATGCTTGGCCAGGGTCTCCCTGGCGACGGGGCCACGGGATGCTGTGCAGTCCATTTGTCACCAATTGTCACTGTTTTGTTCTGCCTTGTATGCGCACTCGATTGTGTCACGGGGGAGGTGAGGAGGAGCAATCAGGCCTTGTCTAATGGGCTGCGGGCTCCTGCTGGGGGGAAAAACCGAGGCTCTGCCTGCCGAGGGAAGGGGAAGGGGAAAGGGAATGGGAAGGGGAAAGGGAAAGCTGGAGCTGTGCGTGCCGGAGCATCCCAGGTGCCGCCAACGTGGGACGGATCCTGGAGGGCTGCGGGGCCCACACTGGGCAGGCAAAGGTCCTTGCCTGGATCAGGCAGGAATTTAGGTCGGTTTGGCTCGGCAGGGTGGCTGTATCCCAGGAAAACGGGGAGCGAAGGGAGTGTCAGCACTGCCGCTCCTCGGAGTGTCCAGCGTCCCCCGTCCTCTTCCACGGTGCCATTCACCCCCTGCCGCGGCTCTGGGATGGAGTTTGTTCCCCCTCACCCTAAGGAGGGTGGGTTTCCTGCAGGACAGGCACATCCAGGGGATCCTGACCCCAGGGAAGGCCGGGGTGGGCTGCAGGCTGGGGCTGGATTAACACCTCCTTCCTGCCCAGCTCCTGAGCAGCCCCGATCACCCCGGAGCGCTGCTGAAAGGGATTTGATGCATTGTGGATTTTGGTACAACTCTGTCAGCATCTGTCAGGTTTTGGCTGGAGATCTGTCAGGTTTTGGAACTCTCTATATTTATTTACTCTCTCTATATTTATTTACATATTTATATATTTATATATTTATATATTTATATATTTATATATGTAAATATTTATAGATGTATATATTTATATATTTACAGATTTACAGATTTATAGATTTATAGATTTATTTTCTGCCCCTCTGCCTCACCATCCCCAGTGCCATCATCCACGTTTTTCCCTTTACTTTTCCAACTCCAAGAGCCACCAGGACTAAACCCGAGCCCCGGCCAAGCCCAAGCCTCAGCACCCACACTCAGGTTTTGCTGTAAACCCTTAATTCAGACCAGGCTGGCCAAGACATTTACGGGAATGCAGGGAAGGAGGTGGGGAAAGCTCGAGCACTCAGCCCCAAACCCGGCAAGCTGAGGCGGTTCCAGTTTGGCTCCCAGAGCTGAAACCCCACGGAGGGCAGGGAAAAGAGGGTGTCCCTGGCAAGGCAAGCGGATCCACGGAGCTTTTCCAGCACGTGGGATCTGGCAGGTTCCTTTCCTTACTCCCTGTTGGCCGTCAGTCCACGTCTCCAGACGTGATCCCCCTCCCTTAGCTCTGGGAGATGGGGGAGCCTCAGGATGGCTGTGCCATGGTCCCACCCCGGGGCTGGGTTTTGGGGGGTTTTTGGGTGTTGTGCCCCTTGCCCACCCAGATTTTCCCATCTCTGAGCCTGGCAGGAAAGCGCTGCTGAACGGGGGCTGGATCCAGCTGAAACGGGGCCAGGAGAGCAGGTTCTGGCCTGGGAAATTGGTGCTGACGGAGAAGATAAAGCAGGGAAGAGTGGGAGGGTGAGGTGAAGGATTGGGGGAGCTTTGGGAGCTTCTCAGTGATGCCTCCGACCTCACCAGCCACCAGCACCAGGCAGCGTTTTGGGAGAGCCCCATGGGGCAGCCCCTCATTCCCAGAGATCCCTGGTGGGATCCCAGCAAGGGCACAGAGCCCCAGGAGCTTCTCCAGAGAAGGAGAATTTTCTTTTTCACGTTGTAACTGCTCAGCTCAGCAGAGAGAATAAGGGAAGGACTGGGAGCAGGGAAGGGGGATCCCAAACAAAGCCGTATTTCTTCAGTTTTGGGTTTTTCCCTGAAGGAACAGGGGTGGAATTGCTCCCCAGTCATGCTGGGAGCAGCACCCCAGCATTTATTTTCCTCAGGGAGCTGCTCCCTTCATCCTCGGGGATGTGATGGGAGGAGAAGGAGCACGTAACCCTGGCCTGAGGGGAGTAACCGTGGCCTGGGGCGGGTTTTATCTCCCTTTTCAGCGAGGTGTGGGGCAGGACAAAGCCAGGCTCCAGCACTGCTCCTATCGCAGCCATCGCTGGGTGGGAACAGCCCCGAGAGCAGAAAATCGGGCTGGAAGGTGTCACCTGCCATAAAGAGCTCCAGGGTGCCTGGAAGGAAACCAGATCACCCAGTTCACCCCGTGTTTGCATTAATCCCCGGCTTTGGGGTGTCCTCTGCTTGCCCAGCACGGAAGGAGCATCTCCTTCCCCCTGCCTGGTCCTGTGGCACTGCAAATGGAACTTGGGGTCTTTTTCCTTGGGAAGCTTTGGGTTGGAGACACATCCACTGCTTGTATTTGGTCCTCAGGGGTTCATTCTGTGCCCAGGGCTGGTTTTGGGGTGCTTGGGGCTGGTTTTGGGGTCTCGGTGTGGAAGGTGGTCGTTGAAAGGGGGACTGCAGCAGTGGGAGAAGAGAAAATGGAATTTCAACCATGATTAACTCCAAAAGGGAGGAAATAGGGTTTATATGGGCAGGATGTCGCTGCTGAGCGGGGCCAGCCTGGCAGCCCAAATTTCACCAGGCAGCTCTCCCTCCTCATCCCTGTTTTCCACCAGGTGCTTTCCCCCTCAGCCAAGCTACTCCCACCCCACTGCTGCCAACCCTGCTGTGGCTGCCTGGGCTCCTTGCTGCTTTTCAGGATCCCAAAAAGCCCTGGGTGATCCCTGTCCCTCTGCCCCCATCCCTTTGGGCTCCCTGGGTGATCCCTGTCCCTCTCCATCCCTTTGGGCTCCCTGGGTGATCCCTGTCCCACTCCATCCCTTTGGGCTCCCTGGGTGATCCCTGTCCCACTCCATCCCTTTGGGCTCCCTGGGTGATCCCTGTCCCACTCCATCCCTTTGGGCTCCCTGGGTGATCCCTGTCCCGCTCCATCTCTTTGGGCTCCCTGTTTTTGCCGAAGCCTCTCCGATCCCTCCCTGGGCGGATCCGTCCGTGCCACTCCTCGCCCGCCAGAGAGAGGAAGCGCCGGGGATGATGCAAATGGGTTTTGTCCAAATATTTTTGGAGGGAATAAAAATAGCTCTGGGAGCCAAATCTATTTCTGTTCCTGGGAAGGAGAGGGCTGGTTTGGGCTGTTTGCTCCAGGTGCTGCCGGAGAAGGGAAGGGCTGGGTTCGCCTTGGGTTTGGATGGGAATCCGGTGGTTTCCCACAATGGCAGCGCCTGCAAGATGAGGTTGGTGTCTCCCTGCTCTCCTGGATGCTTCTGCCCAGCCTCATTCCTCCATCCCAGCGGGGAAAACTCAGCCTGGCTCCTATTCAAATCCCAGATAATGGGAACACATCCACCCTAATGGGGCCGATCCCGCAGATAGGGGGGAATGTGGCATCCAGGATATCCCAGCCCCGGGGCTGAGGATGCCCTTCCTGTGCTCCAGCCTGGAGCCTGAGGGGGCCTCCTTGGAGAAGCCCCGGAGCTGTTGATAAAAATGCACTTTGGTGGGGAATTTTTAACTGTTTTCCCTTGGGTTTTCCCAATATTTTGTCGGTTGTGTTTTCCCAGGACAGGCACCGGGATATTGTCCCTGGGGGATGTCAGGAGCATTCCTGCCTCCTGCATTCCCACCTTCGTGGCCACCCTTGGGGGCCACACCTGTCCCTGCCGAGGTCCAGGCAAATTCCATGAGTGCTGTGTGCATCCCAGGTTTTCCATTCCCAGCTGCACACGAGCACTCTTTTCCCCTCTTTTTCATCCCACCTGGGAATTTTGCTGTGCATCCGTGGCGGGCTGTCAGCAGGGACTGATCCAGGGCGGGTTGAAGCTCCATGATGGAATTCCCAGCTCTGTGATGGAATTCCCAGCTCTGTGATGGAATTCCCAGCTCTGTGACATTTTGGCATGGAGGCCGGAATGTTCCTTTGGGAGAGCTGCACGTGGAGCTCCCTGGAGAAATGATGGGCAATGTCCTGGCCAGAGGTCTGGGGCGACTTTTATTCCACAAGTGCGTTATCCTGATTTCTGTTGATCCGTGGGATGGATTTTGCCCGTGGCAGAGCCAAGGAGAAGGACAATCTTTGAGTTTGGGGAGCTCACAGCAGATTGGGCTGAAATTCCAAGGACCAATAATTCCATGGAGGGCTCCAGGGGCAGAGGGAGGCAATGATTTTAAATTGACCTGCTTGGGAATTTTCCAAACAAAGCTTGGCCTTTTCTCTCCCAAAATCGTGGCTAATTCCTCTTCCTGGAAAAAAGTTTGGCTTTGAATTTTAGGATTTTTTTGCCTCTAAAATGGTTTCTCCTCCATCCTTCTCCCCTTCCTTCTATTTTCCCGTTTACTTCTTCACTCCTTTTTTGTTTTCCTTCTCTCGTCCGAGCGAAGCAAAAAAAGGGCAAAAATAATTCCAAGCAGGAATCAAGAACCTGGAAAGGTCCGAACATTTTCATTTGGTTCCTTATTGAGAACGAGAACAATTCCTGTGTTTGAAGGGCTGGCAGGGTTTGATTCCCATCCAGAACACCCCTGACCTGTTGGAGATGCCTTGGGATGAGGTTGTGGCCACTCCAGCCTTGTCCAGGGCCCATTTCCAGGAGGCAGAAAGGAGCAGGGATGGTAAATGGAGAAGGGAAAACGTTTATTGCTCATTTTTCCGTGGTATTTTTCTGCCTGGCGCCCTGGATGAGCAGAGGAACCGTTGGCCCATCTGTTTCCAGCACCATTAAAGGCCTCTGCCTGCATGTGGCCCTCAGAAATAAAATAAAAATAAGACCCTTTGGTCTGAAAATGTCAAAGGCTCTTTCATCCTGGCCGCCCCCCAGCTGGGCCCACATCCTCCCAAAGCTGAGCAGGACGAGTGGGTTCCCACCACCCTTCATCCCAGCAAAGGCCTCTCCCCCCTCCCCGCTCTGTTTTTTTGGGAAAAGAAGGAAGTTCAGCGCTCGGGGTTGGTGACCTCTGAGTGCTGCTCCCCTGGAATTCTCCTCCATCCCCTTCCCTGCGGCTCCCCACACTCAGGAGGGAAGAGGTTAAAGCCTGTTTGACAAGGGCCGGGAGGAGGGAAGGGTCTGCCGGGGTTTGGGGCAGGGCTGGGCCAGCGGGGTGCCCTTAATGGCCACCAGGATTGCTCCAATACGGGCTGGCTTCTCCTCGGCCCTGGGAGCCCACGGAGGCCCAGCTGCTTTAAATGTAAAAATTCAGCACCAGTTTGGCACCACTGCACCTCCGTGGAGAAGGTTTGGGTGGAAATCCAGCCTTTGGGAGGTTGTGCTCGTTGAAAGGACACTTTAGGGGATGTTTGGGATACCTACGGAAATCCAGGGCCTGTTGGACATGAGAGCTCCTTCTATTCATCAAACTCAGGGATAGTGGAGGCCCTGCAGTGTTGGAGAGGGGAAGAAAAGGGTTTTAATTTAGGAGAAAAGGGTCATGATTTCCTGCATAAAACCTTGGAAGCTTTTGGGGCCTGGTTTTGGGGGAGTTTGGGTTGATACAAGGCTGTGCCCAGGGTGTGGGGTGGGTTCCCTGTGTGGGGTCTGTGCAACTGGGGTGGAACGGGGCCAGGTGGGTGATCCTGATCCCATCCTGATCCTGATCCCATCCTGATCCTGATCCCATGCTGATCCTGATCCTGATCTTATCCTGATCCTGATCGCATCCTGATCCCATCCTGATCCTGATCCCATGCTGATCCTGATCGCATCCTGATCCTGATCCTAATCCTGATCCTGATCCCATCTTGATCCTGATCCCATCCTGATCCCATCCTGATTCTGGTCCTGATCCTACCCTGATCCTGATCCTGGTCCTGATCCTGATCCCATCCTGATCCTGATCCCATCCTGATCCCATCCTGATCCCAGTCCCATCCCGAAGGATGAGCAGGGGCCGGGGGCACTCACGTGTCCCAGGTGAGGCAGCTCCAGGGTTTGGCACCGGAGGAGGAGCAGAGGAGGGAAGGGGTCAGGTGTGGCTCTCAGGAAAGGAGCCGTGGGAGTGTGTTTGGGGTGTCCCTGATCCACAGAGGGTTTGGGGCTCTCCCCAAAGCTGGGACAGAAACATTGGGTGGCTCTGGAGATCTCCAGTCCGTGGTTTGCTTTGAGGTGACGGCGATGACATCGCGGTGCTCTGGCACAAGAGAGGAGGAGTTTTTGTGCCGTCCTCTTTCGCCGCGATGGGAAACTGCACATCCAGAGACCATTTCTGATTCTTTTCCTGTTTGGAAAGGTGTCACTCTGTGGGGTCAGGTGGCTCCTGGGACCAGTGTTGGTGGGGTGTGAAGATCCTTGGAGGACAGGGATTTAGGCAGCTGTGTTTTCCAGCTTAATTGTGAAGCAGGATGGGCCCTGTCCACTGCTTCAAATATTAAAAATACGTTGTCATAATTCAGATCGTCCCCCCAAATATTGGAAGCAGAGAATGTTCCCAGGGTTTGTGACAAGCTTTGCCCATCCCTTCCTGCCGCTTGTGTGGAATTCCTGGCGGCTGGGTCCCCTCCAGGTCTCCAGGGACTCACGGCTGGATTTGCTGGGGGCTCGTGCTGGCCCCACGTGTGGTCCCAGGGCCTGTCCTGCCCTTCCCAGGCCGCTGGCTCCTCACCTCCTCCCTTGGTTTGGCCCTTCCCACACGGCTGGAAGTGTCCGGGAAGCGCAGCCGGGGAGGCACAGGCAGCCCCTCCTCTGGGATGCTCCTTTCTATTGGAAACAGACCATTTGGGAAGGGCTCTCTCCTCCTCCTCTGGCCACTCAGACCTCGGAAATTCAACCCTGGCCACCCACTGTGTCACCTTTCCTCTGTTCCTCCTCCTCCTCGCCCCATTCCTGCCGGAGCGGGCGGCTCCTCTCCCTCCGTGTGGGGCTGCTCTCGGGCAGAGTCCCCTGGTGCTACTGGTGACACAGAAAGAAGTGGAAAAACCGCTCGGTTTCCCCGGAGATGTGCTCAGGGCAGGGCATTATTATTTCTTTTTGGCTAACCAGGCCTCCCCAGCAGCTGTTGAGCAATCCCTGGTCCTCCCAAAACAAACAGGGAGCAGCTCTGGTGGCCAAATGTTGCAGGCTCCTTGGAATGAGTGTCAGCACAGGGCCGGGGTGCCGTGGGGCTGCTGAGCACAACAGCTGCACTTCCACATCCTCCTCCTCCTCCTGGGGGACATCGGGAGCTGAGCGGGGACAGGGGACTCTGATGGAGCAGCCTGGAATCTCCCAGGATGATGTTTGAGGATAAAGATGTTGGATTTGCCCCAGTGTTCTCCAATATTAAAGGTTTAGGGGTTTATCCCATAAGTGGAGGCTGAATTTTGTTCCCAGCTCGTCTTCCCGTGGGGTTTGGGCTGGCAGAGGGATGTGACAGCTCTGCATCCCAAATCCCTCCGTGTGTCACCTCCCGCTCCTCCTCCCCCGCCCAGGCACAGCTCCCAGCTCCCCCAAAGTGCTTCCCGGGTGAAAACGACCCCGAAATTGGATATTATTTAGCCATGAAACCACAACCCTGCCGCTGGTCCCCTCCCAGAAAACCGAGCCTGGCTCTGGACGGGATCCTGGGGGGAGCACCTGACATCTGGGCTGGGCTGGGAAGCCTTTCCCAGGATAACTGTGCTCCGCACGGCCGTGGAAATGTCCTCAGCCCTTCTCCCCTGATTATTCCCGGGATTGCTGTTATTTCCTGGCAGTTTTTCAGCCTGGGGGATGGAACGAGGCTGGGCTGGGTCTCTGCTGTCATTTCGAGCCCACTCTGCTCCCGCAGCCCAGGGGACGAACAAGATTTGCTTTGCAGATCTGTGGGAGAGAGATAAGAGATTGGTGATAAAAGCACTTTCTGCTGCTCGGGGCTGCTGGAAGCATTTTCCAGAGGTGAGAACTGCTGGATTGCAGCGTTTGCAAACAGCTTTTGCTTTTTGGGGACAGTAACACCCAAAAATAACCAGGGGGATCAATGCAGGAGCACCCATGGGTGGGGCTGAGCTCCAGAAGCTGGGATGTTGTGTGTCCCAGGAGCATTTCCTGCAGGATCTCAGCTGTCCTGGTCCCTGCTCCTCCTGTTCGTGCTGGTGTTTGGGTTGGTGCTCGCAAAGGGATCCACTGGAATTGCAGCTGGATTTGCCTTCCTGGAGGAACAGTTTCAGGGCAATGAAGGGGTTTGGGATCAAACCAGGATCCAGAAATCTTCCTTCCAGCCCCGCCATCGCCAGCTGGGGAAAATCCCTCAAGCTCCCGAAGCCTGCCCTCCCTCCCTGCCTCGTTTTCCCCTCACCTTTTCCCTGGTTTGCCTATTTAGGCTGGGAAATCTCGGAGTTCAGAGCTGTTTGTGGCTTCCCGTGAGTGGCCCTGGACCCCAGGCTGCTCCCGCTGCCTGTGCTGCTCATTAGCAGCACCCGGGCTACGTGCAGAGCTCCCAGAGACCCCATTAACTCGTGCAGAGATCCCATTAATTGGGGTCCCTGAGCCATTCCCTGTGCCCGGAGTGCTGGAGCTCGTTGCTCTGACCTTCCTTGGCACCACGGCCAAGCTCGAGGTCTCTGCCCCGCACTGGGCTTGGCTGAAAAATGAATTTCTTTGTGTTTTCGTGCACCAGGCCGTCCCAAAAATGCACCGAGGGCATGACCCAAATCCTGCTGGCAGAGCTGTGGGGTGGCTGAGCAGAATTGTTGTTATTCCCAGTTTTTTTTGGTGGCAGTTCACGATGCAAACACAGAGCTGGTCAACAAGGTCCTCTCCAGCTCTGGGGATAAGCGGGAACGGTGGGAAAGGGTGATGGGGATAATGTTCCCCCTGCTCCAGAGTGGGAATGCGTGGAAATGTCCCTAAAATAATTCAAACTCCTCACGGTGCTGACAAGAGCCCCCAGCCCCCATCCGAAGGGGATTTTCTGGTGCTAAGGCAGCTCCTCTCCTGGTTTTCCAGCCACCACTGACGCTCCCAGCTCCCCTGGGAGAAGCAGCATCCCGGGGAATCTCCTGAGGGAGACTGCAGGAATTCCCTGCACAGCAATGCTCTGCCTGGGCCTCCCACACGGTGCTGGCTAGTCCGGAGCTGGTTAGTCCTGGGAGCAGAATTCCAGGGAAGGAATGGACCGAGCTGCGGCTCTCCCGTTATCCAGCCCCAGCAGGAACCTGCCAAAGCCTGGCCTAACTGCCCCCTGCCAAAGCCTGGCCTAACTGCCCCTACAGCAGGAATCTGCCAAAGCCTGGCCTAACTGCCCCCTGCCAAAGCCTGGTCAAACTACCCCTACAGAGACCTACCCTAACTGCCCCTACAGCAGGAAACTGCCAAAGCCTGGCCTAACTGCCCCCTGCCAAAGCCTGGCCTAACTGCCCCTACAGCAGGAATCTGCCAAAGCCTGGCCTAACTGCACCAGCAGGCACCTGCCGAAGCCTGGCCTAAGTGCCCCCTGCCAAAGCCTGGCCTAACTGCCCCTAAAGCAGGAACCTGCCAAAGCCTGGCCTAACTGCCCCCTGCCAAAGCCTGGTCAAACTGCCCCCTGCCAAAGCCTGGCCTAACTGCCCCTACAGCAGGAACCTGCCAAAGCCTGGCCTAACTGCCCCCTGCCAAAGCCTGGCCTAACTGCCCACACTCCTGGCCATGGGAGAAGCTGGAGCCTGGCCAGGACACTGTTTAACCCTTTCCGAGCTGCTTTTCCCTGGGAGGAGGTGCCGAGGTGAGGGATGGTGGCCGGAGCTGCTGCAGGTGCGAGGCTTTAAGGAGAACATCAGAGCAGCAGTTTGTCCAGGGCTGTGCTGTTAGTCCTGGTATTTACCAGGGTTTTCCCTTCGTTTTTAAGCTGCTCTGGCTGTTCCTCGGGTTTGTAAAATCCAGGTGTGGGATGGTGGCCGGAGCTGCTGCAGGTGCGAGGCTTTAAGGAGAACATCAAGCAATTTCTTCAGGATTATGCCATAAATCCAAATATTTAACATTTTAAAATTCTTTTAAAACTCATTTTGCCTGTTTCTTGAGTTCCTAAAAATCCAGAGTTGTGCTGTGGTTGCCCAAATTTGGGCCACCGTGAGGAGAAGCCCCTGAGCCCCACCATTTTTAGGCTGGACCAGGTTTTTTTTTGAAGCTCAACGTGAGGCTTGCATAAGGCTCTTAAAATTAGTGCTGCCTTTCAAGCCCAAGGGCCGGAATAAGGTTTACAAGCCATAAAAGCCTCTTATCAAAGTTGATTTCCTCCAACGCACCTTTCATCTTTTATAGTATTTGCTTTTCAAATCCTTGAACTTAAAAGGATTAAACAGGTTAAAAGGAAAAAAAAAAAAAAAGGGAGGGGGGAGAGAAAACAAACAGGAGGGAAGATGGATTGGGTCTGGATTAGGGGAGGCCCGTATGAAATATGAATTAGGAGAAAGTCTAAACAAAGAGTTGTCATTTTTCTGAGCTGCTGAACATTAACGTGGGCTGCAGGCCCGGCTCTGGGGAATATTTAATTTCTCCGGGTTATTTTTTCACTCTGCCGAAGGAGTGGAGCAGGGAGCAGCTGAGCAGGCGCGGGCTGGGAATTGGCGTTGCCTCTTTGCGTCCTCGGTGTGATCCACCCCAAAATCCACCGGTTTTGCCCTGCTGCAAAAAAAAAATCGCTTCCCAGGCAGGAAACCTTGGGAAAGGAGAACAAAGGTTTGCCCAGCAAGAAGCTCCTAAAATTCCAGGAGTTGTGAGAGGGATCAGTGACCTCTCCTCTCTCCTCTCTCTCCTCTCTGGGAACTGGAAAAGCATCCTGGAGGACTGGGGACTGGGGAAAAGCAGCTGGGAAGGGGAACATTCCAGGAAAGGGGCTCAGATCCAGCCCATTTCTCTCTTGGGTTGTCCTGGGCCCATCTTTCCCCAACCAGCCCCAGCAGTGTCCACCCAGACCCAGCAGAAACCCCTTGAAGGTGTCGATTTGGGAGCAGGAAAAGCTTTTGGAGCCTTTTTCCTCAGGGAGGGCAGTGAGGACAGACCCAGCCCGGGCTGGGCAGCAGAGCCTGGCTCAGCTCCTGTCCTGTGGGGCTGGTGGCAAATCATCCCCAGGCTGCCTGGGGTGGGGGTTTAATTTGTTTTACTGAGTTAAAAGAATTCCACAGGAGGAATGCTTCCCTGGGAGGATGGGGAGGCCCTGGCACAGGTTATTCCATGGCTGCCCCATCCCTGGAAGTGTCCAAGGCCATCTTGGATCAACCTGGGATAGTGGGAGGTGTGGGGTGGAACGGGACGAGCTTTAAGGTCCTTTTCCAACCCAAACCATTCCAGGATTCCACGACACGAAAAAGTGCAGCCCACGGGATGGAGGGATGGATGCAGGGCAGCCCTGGAGCCGGGGCTGCGAGGGGAGCCCAGCACCCATCGATCGATTAATATATAATTTAACATATATTAATATATATTTAATATATTAATTAATTAATTAATTAGTGAAACTCTCCAAGCCGTGCAGAGCCAGCCCGGTTTGCCTTGGACTAAACCCAGTGTGAGAAACTTCCTCGCGGCGTTCCTGCGTCGTCCGGGCTCGAGTGTTGTCATCCGAGGCTGCTTTGCATGACAATGCCCGCGGCCCTAATTATGCACGAGGATGCTAATGAGCCCGGAGCGCGCTGCATCTCCATGGGAAAAGCGTCTGCTCGGCCGGGGAGCGGGGGAGAAGGAGAAAGAAAATCCACCCAAACAAAATAAACCATGACAGTTCGGGCAGGGAGGAGGAGCGGGGCCGAGCGAAGGGGCAGCACAGGGGCTGGGGAAGGAGGAGATGAAGCTGACAAGGCTCGGGTTTGGCTTGTTTGGGGGTCCTTTCTCAGCGTCTGTGCTGCCTGTGAGGGATAAGGTGACCAAAATCACCTCTTCAGGGCTGATGGCGGCAATAAAATGGTGCACAAACGGGGTCTGTGATTTCCAGGCGTCAAAGGAATTGCTCGGGCGGTGCGGCAGGAGCTGGAACTGGGGGAAACTGAGGCACGGAGGAGCTCAGCTTTGCCTGGATGCCAGAGGTGGGCATGGGAAGGGATCCAGCCTTGCTTTTCCTGTGTTCCCAGTGCCTTGCGCTCCGTTACCATCCTTCCTTTATTACCCCAGCATCGCTCCAAGGAGCAATCCCTGCTTTATCACCAAAACCAGGCAGCTGGAAATGAAGGGCTTTTCCCACTGCATCCGGAGGCTGCTCTTCCCAAGGGTTTCTGGATTCTTTTCCAGGATTCCCCCTTGGCTTTCCCGTCCTGCGTTTGCCATTTTACAAAGATTGGGATGAAGGAGGGGAAGGCAGCATCCTCCACTGTGTCCCCCCAGGTCTCCTGGGAATCATTTTCCCTGTTTCTCTCCTACTTTGAAAGGCTGAGGTGGCTCTGGAATGGGGAATGGTTGGCACTGGTTGGATGGAGCTGGCTGAGTTCCAATTTCCAGGACCATAAAGCCACAAAGACGTCAAAATCCATCCCAGGAGAGGAGAGTGGGACCCAAACCCCACATTTTACCGGGGTCTGTCACAGGCTGGGCCTCAAGCCCTTGGCTTTGGCACCTTCGGGAAAGCAGATAAAATTCCAGGCGCTCTCCGAGGAGCCAGGGAAGGCTCCTGATGCACCCGACACCTGCTCGGGCTGTGGGAAATACCTGCCAGGGCCGGGGCCGGGGCAGGGCTGTGATTAGCGCTCCTGAAATGCTCTTAATGAAAGTGAAGGGCAGTCGAGGGCCAGGTGCAGCTCCCAGGAGCTCAAACCTTTCTCTCTCGGCGGTGCCGGCTTTAGCGACACTGGAATTACCCCTGAAAACAGGACGGGTTTTAACCTCCTACTGATTCACTGGGGGTTGTTCCTTTCTGGGTGAGGACAGTCCCCACCCAGCCACCAGCAGCAGCAGCAGCTGCCACCCGGGAAAACACAGCTGGAAACACCTTGGCTGCTTTTCCCGAGTTTTTTCCATGGGTTAACAACATCCTGCTGAGAGTGGCAGGGATGGGCCAGGCTTGGGCTGCCAGGGAAGGATTCCGTGGGCATTTCTTGAGGAGCAGCTGGAGGGGCTCAGCCTGGAAAAAAGGAGGCTCAGGGGGGAATTTCTGGCTCCGCACAAGTCCCTGACAGGAGGGGGCAGCCGAGGGGATCGGGATCTGCTCCCAGGGAATGTCAGGACGGAAGGAAATGGTCTCAAGCGCCACCAGATGAGGTCCAGGCTGGACATCAGGAGGAATTTCTACGTGGAAAGGGTGGTCAGGCACTGGAACTGCCCAGGGAGGTGGCTCCAAATCATTGGAGTTTGGAGGAAGATGAGGATGAAAATGTGAGCTTGGTTTGCTCCAAATCTTTGGGGTTTGGGGGAGGAAGGTGAGGATGAAAATGAGAGCTTGGTTTGCTCCAAATCTTTGGGGTTTGGGAGAGGGAGGTGATGAAAATCTGAGCCGGTTTTGCTCCAAATCATTGGAGTTTGGGGGAAGGAGGTGAGGATGAAAAGCTGAGCCTGGGTTGCTTCAAATCAGTGAAATCTGGAGAAGGGAGAGTAGGATGAAAATCTGAGCCTGTTTTGCTCCAAATTAGTGGAGTTTGGGGTGGAAGAGGAGGGTGACAATCTGAGCCTGGTTCACTCCAAATCGTTGAAGCTTTGTGGTGGGAGAGGAGGACGAAAATCTGAACCTGTTTTGCTCCAAATCCCTGGAATTCAGGGGTGGGAGAGCAGGACACAAACATCCAGGGCGCACACAAATCATCTGCGAACCCAAACCTCTGCGTTCTCCCCTGAGAAAAGGGGGACAGGGCAGCGCGAGGGCCCCGATGACAGCCCGAGCCCCAGAGCACCCCGGCCCCACAGTGCGGAGCGCTGGCTCATTGTTTGATCTGGCTGTGAGACAGATTAGCAGCCCCAGGTGGAAAGTCATAATCTGCATTTAAATGGGCCGCTTATAAAAGGTGGGGAGCGCAGGAGCCCGCAGCATTATGCCGCGTCTTTAGCACGCCCTAATCTCTCTTTATTTTCTCCGCAGCCTGACCTGGGGGCACAGTTTCTAATTACCAGGTCACCCTGCTAATATTGTCATTTCCAGCCAGTGCCTGGGAAACCATGGCAACGCCACATTTGCTTCCAAGTTTCTCCAGGAATAAAATTTGCCTTTTAATCACGGAAAATGACTGGGCGGCTCCCCGCTCCCCCCCCTGCCCTCCTCGCTGATGTCATTCGTTTTGGGGGCTTTTCAAAGGTGTTTCAGGGGGGGACTTTGGGAAGCTCCAAAGGGACAAACCTGTGAGGTTGGAGGCTCCACGAGGGCTGGTTTGGATCCCAAAGCTTCCCTGAATGGAATAATGGAATGGTTTGGGTGGGAAGGGACCTTAAATCCCATCCATTCCCACCCCTGCCATGTGCAGGGACACCTTCCCCTATCCCAGTTACTTCCAGGGATGGGGCAGCCCCAGCTTCTCTGGGAATTCTATTCCAGAGCCTCCCTGCCCTGGCAGGAAAAGTCCATAATGTCATTTTAGGATGGTTTTTATCTTTAAAAGTTGTGAGTGAGCTGCTAAAAGAGGGAGCAGAGGGTGTTGGACAGGACATCCTGAGCTCCAGGGCATCCCAGAGATGGTTCCCCTGGCTCGGCCGGGAGGTGACCTCTGGGATGGTGGCTCCAACTGATGGAATTCATTTTTCCCAGCTTGGAAAAAACCCCATGGAGAATCAGGAAGCAACGGGGCTGGTGAGGTGGGTGTGATCTGTGCTCTGTGCTTGTCATTCCTTGTGCGTCTCTGGTAGTTTGGGGCTTCAAAACCCACAGTTTCCTCTCCCTCAGCTGTTAAATCCAAGGTGGGTTTTGTCTCCTTGATAAAAACTTGCTTGGGATGAGCCTGAAAAGCTCCTGAACTCAGCTGATTCCCAGCTTCCAAGGGCTGGGCTGGCAGTCCCCTGGTGAAATCTGCCCCGATGTTGGGAGAAATTCAGGTCAGCTCTGAGCCGAATCTGCCCCTGGGGCCTTCCCCTGGCTCTGCTCGGTGCCTTCCCTGCGTTTCCAGAGCAGTTTCTCACTCTCAAAAAGTGAAACTCTCACTCCAAGCGAGTCGGACGTGAACTGGAATCCCATTTGAAGGTGATTTTCCAGCTGACAGGAGTAGGTTAATTGTAAACTGTCTACTGAAGCTTTAAAACTCCTGTCCAGCCTTATTATTAGCAGCTGAAAATTTATGGAGCGAGACTCAGCGTGGTGATAGCTGGGCTCTGCCCAGACGAGGTGTGTAATTAATCCCCACGCTGGCAGCAGGAAAATCAGATGGAAAGCTGCTTTTTTTCCCCCCTCTGACACATCTGGGAGGGGACAGAAACTCTGTCCTACCTGTGCCGGGCTGGGGGACCTCGTGTGAGCTGTCACTTGGGGAACTGAGGGTTAAATCCTTCCCAGCTGTGAGAAAATGCTGTGGGGATGGGTTGAGTTTGGGAAATTGGATGATGGATCTGGACTCTGCAGGGGGCAGATCCTCACGGGGTTTTTCCCTAAAATTGGGATATTGGGTGGTGGGTCTGGACTCTGCAGGGGTTTTCCCTGAACCCCAGGGGGTTTTTCCCTCGAAATTGGGATATTGGGTGGTGGGTCTGGACCCTGCAGAGGTTTTCCCTGAACCCCAGGGGGTTTTTCCCCTGAAATTGGGATATTGGGGGGTGGGTCTGGACTCTGCAGGAGTCAGATTCCCATGAGGATTTTCCCCTCAAATTGGGGTATTGGATAGTGAATCCTGGGAATTTTGGGATCTCTGGGATGGCTTGGGGCTTGGTGTGGGAGCAGCCGGTGGGGATGACCCATCCCTGCTCCACAGGGCTTCATTCTGTGCCGGAGGGGAGAGCAGGAGGGATCTGGGGGAGCCTTTTCCTCCGCTCCCTCCCGGTGTTGGTGTCGTGATCGGGGTGCGCTGGGTGACAGCCGGGGGTGGCAGAGGGGACAGCAGTGTCGCTGTGCCCTGCAGCCCTGCCCGGAGCACCCCCGGCAGCCACTGCCCGAGCATGAGCTCTCTCAGTCCCATCTGCATCCTCATTCCCAGCCGGACAAAGGCAGGAGGCTGTGCTAGAGCTGCTTCAGGGCTTATTTTTGTATCCTCTCTCACTCCTCGGACCCGTTTGCTCCCTGTGTCTCTAAGTTCTCCTCTCTCCCCACTTTTCCCATCTTTGCAGCATCGAATCCAAGCATTTTAACCAAACTTTGCGGGGAAAGGAGGTTTGTGTTCGGCCCCCTCTCCTGAACCCCTCTCCCGGGTGGCTGCAATTCCCTGCCGGGGGCTCAGCGGGATCCCGAGGGAAACAAACCCCAACTGCGGGGAAACTCCGCCGCTTTCGCTTTTCCTTAGAAAACCCCACCTGCCTGCTGGAATGGCCCTGAGGAGGGCAGAGGCAGAGCCCGGCTCCTCCTCGGCTCCGCGGTGCCGCATTCCCGGTCCTTCCCGAGCGCTGCAGCCGGAGCCCATCCCGGGATCCCGGCACAGCTGCTGCGGTCTCCTCCGCTCCGCTCCTCTCCGGGAGACAGCCCCGGCTCCAGCGCCGTGTCAGCACCAACACCTGGCCGAGGAAATGCAAATCGCAGCTCCCAAAGGGAGCAGCTGACACCGAGCCCGGAGAACCGGGGTGTCCCAGGGAGCGGGGCTGCTCCGCGGGGCTGCGCGGAAACTTTCTCGCTCTTTTATTTATTTTCACCAGTGTTCGTTTTCCCCCGAACTGGTAAAAAACCCCAACTCCTCCCGGCACTGCGCAAGGGCGAGGAGCCGGGGCTCGGCCTCGCTCTGCCCACCCCCATCTCGACTTTCTGCCGGCGCCCCCCACCCCGCAGCCTCGCAGCACTTCTGTCCCCGCACCCGCCCTGATCTGCTGCGCTCAAACCTGCCCTGCAGCATTGTCAGAGTTCCCTCCGCTCACGATTCCCCTCCCCGCCCCTCCTGCTCCGCTTTCCAGCACAGGCTGCCCGGAGCTGAGCGCTTCTCCAGCGTGTTCCCCTCCCTGGCTGACCCCGAGCGGAGCCCGGCCGGGGCTGGGCGGGAGGCCGGAGCTGCCCCGTGCCCAGCTCGGCTTTGCCGAGCGGAGCCCAAGAGCTTCCGAGCCCACACCCAGAGCAAACAGAGCCGGGACGGCAGGGCCAGGCTGGGGCACGAGCTATGATTTTGGGGTTCCCGCGAGGAACAGATCCCCGGGATGCTTCCGCTGGGAAGGAGGAGCCGGCTCTGGAAAGGGGGACGGAGGGAGCTGAGCACGGCTGGGATGGGACAGGAATGTCCCTGGGAGCAGCCGGCTCAGCTCCGCCTGCCTGGGATCCCGCAGGAATCCCGGCTGGGTCTGCCCCGCTCCCCCTGCACCCGGTGCTGCTGGGGTGGGATGAGAAAGGTCCCTCCTGGCCCAGACCCCCGCAGGGTCAGGCGATGTCCTGATTTTGGCCGTTCTCCAGCCCATCCCACCCACACGAGCGCTGCGGAGGCATTTTCTGCTTCATGGAGTTGTTTGTGGCCGCTCTCGGCAGCGCCGTGGCCCCTCCGAGCTCGCCCTGGAGCTCCTTCCTCCCCATAAAACCAGGAGCCGCGTTTGTTCTTTTGTCCCAAAAAGCAGCCGGGCCCAAACTTGCAGCGGGCAAAGTCCGAGTGGGGCAGGGGAGAGCGCTGAGGAGAAATGTCTGGGATCAAAGTGTTGCCACGTGGCCCAGCAGAGTGACACTGACCCCAATTAGTGCTCGGAGTTAACGAATGCCTGCAGGTACCTGGCTGAAGTGTAAAATGCCCTGCAGAGGTGTGGAGGGTTCATAGCGTGGCCGGGAGCTCTGGGGGCTCTGGGGCTGCAGGGCGCTGGCCCCGGCTCTGGACGGGATCAGAGGGGCCTTTCCAGCCGGGAAAAGATTCCAGGGGGGATAAAATCTCCACCTGACTCCTGGAACCGGGCCCTGAATTGGGCAGGCCGGAGCAGACACCGCAGGGAGAGCGGAGCCAGCGGGATTTGGGGACAACCGGAGCTCAGGTGGCCCCTTTGGGGTCACACCCGGCTCTGTCCAGCCTGGATTTGTCCATCTCCAACCCCATTTATTCCCTGGCCCGGCTTCCTCCGGGTGCCCCGCAGCAGCCCCGTGCCAGCTGCGGCTCCAGGGGGAATTTGGGACAAGCTGGGGGACTCTTCCACGGAAGTTGTCCCAGGTGGAAACTGCGGCCGTGCAGGGAACGCCGTGGAGGGGCCCGCACAGGTTTGTGTCCCCAGCGAGCTCTGCAGTGACAGCAGCGCTGGGGGAGGTGACAAACCCGGCCCGAGCTGCTCCAGAGGGGCAGAGAGGGCCGGGCTGGAGCAGGGATTAATTTGGGATGGGGTTGATTGGAAAAATCAATGCTGGGCTGAGGCAGGGGGGTTGTTCCCTCCTGGGGAGCCTGTGCTGTGGCCCTGGGGGGGACAGGGGACATCGGGCCCTGGGGGTGACACAGGTCCTGCTTGGCTGGTGGGAGATTTGGGGTTTTTGGGGGGATGTCAGCAGTTTTTAAGGATGACCTGAAAGCCCAAAGCCTGGGGGTGGCTCCTTTCTCCTCACCTCGTGCTCAGCATCCCCCAAATGGGGCAGACACCGCAGGGAGAGCAGAGCCAGCGGGATTTGGGGACAGCCGGAGCTCAGGTGGCCCCTTTGGGGTCACACCCTGGCCTGTCCAGGATTTGTCCGTCTCCAACCCCATTTATTCCCTGGCTCTGCTTTTTCTGGGACACCCCAACCCTGAGCCACAAACCCAAACCCATCCTGGGGCTCCAGCATTCCGTGTTCCCTGGAGGCTGATAACAAATCCCGATAACAAATCCCGATAACAAGCCCTGATAATAAACCCTGATAACAAACCCTATCATAAATAAACCCTGCTAATAAATCCCACACCTGGGGCAGGCGGAACTTTTAATACAATGTATATTTATTGCAAACAATAATATACAAAAAAAAAAAAACAAAACCAAAAAAAAAATAAGGTAAGTTTCACAAAGAGAAGGATCTTGCAACCAAAACCAAACCAAACTTACCTAAAGACAAAATATGATTTAAAGGACAGGTCTTTTAAGTTACAGAAATACTTTAAAAAGATCTGCTTTTATACAGAAAATAGAAAGATGCCATATTATAAGAGTGCTTTAAGATTTTTTTTAACTCCTACTGAATCCCTAAAAAAAAAAAAAGTTAACAAATATATCATTTTTTTTAAAATAAAAAAAGTCTGCTGTCTTTTTTAAAAAGCAATCCTTAACTGTTCAGCCACAGCTTCACCAAAATCAGTGTCCCCCCCGCCTCTCCCAGGCAGTTTTTGGGGGGGTTGAAGGCTAAAACGGTGCCACCCCTGCAGCAGGGCTGGGGTGTGGGGCTCGTCCTTGCACGAGCTCGTGTGTCCCAGAGAGCTGAGGCAGGAAACAAGGCAAATGATTCAGTGATCCGCTACATTTGCAATCTTTAGTTTGTACAAATCTCATTTTTCTTTTTTCTTTTTCTTTTTTCCTCTTCCAGTTTGTCCTCGAAGGCAAAAGAAAAACAAAAAAAACCCAACAAAAAAACCAAACAAAAAAAACCAACAAAAAAAAAAGGAAGAGCATAAAGTTTGTACAAACCCAGGACACAGATTCCAAAAAAAAAAAAAAGAATAATAATAATAATAATAATAACAACAACCAAAAGGAATTAAAGAGATAAATAAAGGACTGGTTACAGTTTCAGACCATAATTTAACAGGCACGGTCACCTTCCAAATCATGCTCCCGCTAATGCAACGCTTCTGAAAGGACTTCGAAGGGAGACTCAAACAACAAAAACCAAGGAACGTTGTGATTAAAAGCTGCTCTTCTCCCCCAAATAAATAATTTAAAGGATCTGTGACGTCCCCCAGGCAGAGAGGAGCCCCTGGCTGGGTTTGGCACCCTGGGGTGGGCGGGGGGTGCCCGGAGGGGTCGGGCTCAGCCCCCCGGCCCGGGGCCAGTGATTATCACGGGGCTGCTTTAAGGCTTCTCAGCAGCACTTTGGGGCTGCTTTATGGAGGTTTTTTTTTTTTTTTTCCTCTTTTTGTTTTTCTTTTAAGGCTCAAGGTTATTAAAAAATAAAGTGAAGTTCTCCTCCTGGCTGGTTTTGCTACGAGTTAGAAAAATAAAGCCTCTCCCATGCTGGTCCCTGCCCCGGTGCCAGATCTGGGCTCCCAGGGCAGGGCATGCTGGTTTAGTTTCATTTTTAGAGCAAAAAAAGACACTTCTCTATACAAAAATACCTCTGCAAGAAAACCTAGGGCTGCTCCACTAAGTGTCATTTTTTTTTTTAGCTGTTGGAAAAATAAGAGCATTTAAAAAAAAAAAATCTCTAAAAAATAGGTATGAATCCCCTCAAATTGGTAACGAATCATACACAGTACATACTAAAAATATTTAAAATAGAGAATATTCCTCACAGAGGACTCTGAGTTTTCTCTTTTACCCCTCCCCCTTTTTTTTTTTCTTCTTTTTTCATTTGTTTTTTTTTTTGTCTTTCTTTTACTGACTGCTAAAAAAAAAAAAAAATCATTACAGAAGTCCAGAGAAGGAGCCAGCTGGGCAGGTTGGGTGGAAATCTCCTCTCCACGCTGAAAGAAGCAGAGTTCAAGTCCAGTCCTTGGCAAGTCTGTCCCAGATTTTGGGGCTGGGAGCGGGTCCTGGAGGAGGATGCTGTAGTGCAGAAGGCTCGAGGCGCTCTCTCCTCCCCGCCAGCTTCCACGTGAGCGGCTTTTTAAATCATTATTCAAATTTCAAACACAGAACCAGTCTGAGGCAACTCATTCTTGCTGCTTTTCTGCTTTCCATCTTTTCGATTCTTTTCCTCGACTTTTTCCTCTTCGGGCCGCCGGCCTTAGGGCCGGGTGAGCTGCGTGTAGACGGGCTGCTCCCAGTGCTGCGGGCTGTGGGTCTGGGGGATGGAGGGCACCCCCGATGTGTCTGCGATGGGGGTGTACATGGGGCGCTGCGAGGGGTTCATGTAGCTGAAGGTGGAGTAGAGGCCGCTGCCCTGGCCGGCGGCGTGGCTGTAGTAGGAGCCCGAGCCCTGGTGCTCGCCGTACTCGTACTGGGCGCGGCTGATGCTGGGGTAGGACGAGCTGTAGTGCTGCAGGTTGAAGGAGCTGTAGCTCAGCTGCTGCGGGGAGTGCTGCTGCTGCTCGCTGTAGTGGCTGGGGCTCAGCTGCTCCGTCTTGATGTGCGTCCTCTGCTGCTGCTGCGGCTGCTGCTGCGGCTGCTGCGGGCCCTGCTCCGCGCTCAGCGCCGGCAGCTGCGGCTGGGGCTGCGCCGGGGGCGGCTGCTTGGACATCCACACGTGGCCGGCGCCCGCCGGCGTCCCCGCGGCGCCGCTGATGCCGTAGCTGCCCGTGTAGGTGACCTGGCCGGGCTGGCCGGGGTGCCCGTTGGGCGGCAGGTACTGGTCGAACTCGTTGACATCGAAGGTCTCGATGTTGGAGATGACGTCGCTGCTCAGCTCGCCGATGTCCACATCGCGGAAGTCGATGTGCGGCGGCTGCCGGCCGCCCTCGCCCAGCGCGCGGCCCTCCCGCTTCAGGTCCTGCTTGCCCGGCTGCGGGTCCGTCTTGGGAGTGGTGGGGGGCGTGGGGGGGCCCTGGGACTGCCCTGGGGGAGCAAGGAGAGGGGTGAAGGTGTGAGGGGGCATCGCTGTGACAGCTGAGGGTGACAATGCCGTCAGTGGGCCATACCTGGGGGCTTTGCTCAGGTGTGAGGGACACAGACCCGAACCCCAGCAGCACCACCCTACTGCGCCCTCGGACACGAGCTGTAACACGGGCTGTGGCTTTGGGGTGGCTTCTTGGTTTTTAAAAAGAATGGGTTCATGTTTCTCACAGGCAAACAGGGGGAAGTGGCTGCAGTGGCACACTGGGGTGAGGATTTGCGTGCCCAGGCTGCGGGCACAGCTCGTGGGCAGCTCTCCCCTTCTCACTCCACTCCTGGGTCTTTCCTTTTCCCCCCACCTCACCCAAGCCCAACTTCAGCCCGGTTTGGGCTGCAGCTTTGGGCAGCTGTGCCGTGCCCCCGCGGGTGTGTGGGTACCTACCCGAGTGCTCCCCGGGCGAGTGCACCTCGCTGATGCTGGAGGAGGACTGGGGCGAGTCTGCCTGCAGCGCCTTGAAGATGGCGTTGGGGGAGATGTGGGTCTGCTCCGAGCCCTCCTCCTGCTCCGCCTGCCCGTTCTTCACCGACTTCCTCCGCCGGGGCTGGTACTTGTAGTCGGGGTGGTCCTTCTTGTGCTGCACCCGCAGCCGCTCGGCCTCCTCCACGAAGGGACGCTTCTCGCTCTCGTTCAGCAGCCTGGGGGGACACGGGGGACGAGGGGTCACTTGTGGCTCACGGGGGGCACTGAGCGGTGACATCAGTGCCAATCTCTCCCCTGGATCCCCCACAAAGCGCGATGCAAGGCCCCCCACAGCGCTGACCCCGCGGTCCGGGACATTCCCTGGTTGTCACCCCCTTGTCCCGCAGACTCCCTCGGTGGCCAGACCGGAGTTGCAGGAGCGGCAGCGGGGTGCAGCCCTCGCCCTCCCCACCCTGTGGGCACATCTCGCTGTCCCCGGGCGCTTTGGGGACGTCCCTGCCTGCCAGGGCCAGCTCTCCTCACCCGTTTCTCCTCCTGCCACCGATTCGGGATCCCCCCTCCCCCCGCTGCAGTCCCGGAGGACGCGGCGGCCAGGTGACTCACTCGCCGCCTGTTTTCCTGCCCTCCCCGCCTTATTCTGGCACTCGGAGGCCACCCGGCCCTGCGCCACCACCGCCGCCACCCACCCTCCGTCCCTCCCTCCCCGCATCGCCCCGCGCTCCCTCCGGCCCGGCCCGAGCTGATGCAATCCCCAAAATCCATCATTTCCTCCGCACCGGGAGCGCAAACAAACAGCGGCCGGGGCAGCCCCCGCACGGTCCCCCCGCCCCGGGCATCGCTCAGGGAAGAGAAACTTCCAGCACCAGAAGGCGGCCACAGGGAACGACTTTCCCCGCTTTCCCCCTCCTGTCCTGGCTTCTCCTCCGCCAGACAAGTCTCGCACTCGCAGAAGTTTTCAGCGAGCTCTCCAGGCTCGGAACATCCTCTCCCTCGGCGCAGCGCTGCTGCGGCGCGCTCCGCATCCCCCGCTGCCCCCGGGCGTCCCGGCCCCGCACTCACCTCCAGAGCTTGCCCAGGGTCTTGCTGAGCTCGGCGTTGTGCAGATGCGGGTACTGGTCCGCCAGCTTCCTGCGGGCCGCCTGCGCCCACACCATGAAGGCGTTCATGGGTCTCTTGACGTGCGGCTTGTTCTTGCTGGAGCCGTTCACCCGCACCGGCATCGGCACCAGGGTCCAGTCGTAGCCCTTCAGCACCTGGCTCACCGCCTCCCGGATGCACACCGGGAACTTGTCCTCGTCGTTCTCCTTCTTCAGGTCGGGGTCCCCCTTGGGGAAGGTGTTCTCTTGGGGTCTGGTGTTCTCCGTGTCCGAGCCGGATCCAGAGGGGCAGGGGGACCCGGCGGAGTCATCCGACATGGTGGGGCTGGGGGCGTCGGAGATACATTTGTCCTGTTCTTCTGTCATTTTCATGAAAGGGTCGAGGAGATTCATGCGAGAAAGTGGCCGAGGGGGAACAAGGGGGCGAAAAAAAAAACTAAAAAGAAAAAATTAAACAATCAGGCGCTAAGGGACGGGGATGGCTTAAAAAAGCAAAACGCGGAGAAACGAAGTCTCCACCGGCTGCGGAGAGGAGGGGAAGAACCGCGAGAAGCTTGCAAAAAACTTTTTATTACTTCTCCCTGCCCTCGCCAGCACAAAAACGCTAAAAAAAAAAATTTAAAAGCAAGAAAACCAAAAAACTCCGAGACGAGGAAAGGGAGAAACTTTGGCGAGGCCGGGAGAAGGAGCAGGAGAAGGAGGCGAGCGGGCGGGCGAGCGGCCGGGGCAGTGTCGGGCGCGGCGGCCCCGCCGGTCTCCAGCGCGGCTCTGCGGCCGCCGCGCGCCGCGCGCACAAATACCCAGCGCGGGGCCGCGCGCCCGCCCGCGCCCCGCCAATCGCAGCGCGGCCCGCGGGGGCCGCCGAGCCCCCATTGGCTGAGCCGCGCGGGGGGCGGGGCCGCGCAGCGCCGCGCAGGGGGCACGGCCCGGCCGGGGCGGGACGGGCGGCGGCGGCGGCGGCGGCGGTGGTGAGGGCAGCGCCCGCGCCCCAGTGCGCCCCACGCAGCCCCGCGGATCCCCCGCGGATGGTTGGCTGACTGATTGATTGATTGATCGATTGATCGATTGATTGATTCCCCGCGGATGATTCCCCGCGGGTGATCCCGGCGGGGCCGCTGCGGCGGCTCTGGCGGCGGGCGGGACGCGCGGAGCGGAGCGCGCCGGGGGCCGCGGGCGCTGCGCGGCTCCGTCCCGAGGGGGCGCCAGAGGCTCAGGAACGGCGCGCGGGGGGCGGGGGGGCCGGGCCGGGCCGGGCGCGCCCCCGAACCCCCCCGGGACCGCGGGGACGGAGCGGGGGCGGCCGCGGGGGGCTTGGGGTGCCCGGCCCCAGATACCCCAAATTCGCTGCTTCGCTTTAGTTTGTTCCTCCTTTTTTAACTTTTTTTTGGGTTTTTTTGGAGGGGTGTCCGGCGCGTCCCTCCGCCCACCCCGCGCTGCGACATCCGCGTGTTGCCCGTTTATTTCTCTTTATATCCTTATTCCCCAGCCCGGTGGCCCCGGCGCCTCTTCCCCTGCGCGGCCGGACCGGGCTGCGCTGCCGCGGGATGCGGGACCCTCATCCCGGTCCCTCATCCCGGTCCCTCATCCCGGTCCCGCACCCCGGTCCCTCATCCCGGTCCCGCACCCCGGTCCCGCATCCCGGCCTGGAGCTGTGCCGGGGGAAGGAGCGGCCTCCTCCTCCCTCCCCCTTCTCCACAAAAAGTTTTGTGAGTTGATCAAGTCTTGTCCTCGAAGCGAAGCACCGGGAGCTTCCCGGGGGTACCCGTGGATAAGTGCAGATATTTCTCTCTACAGAAATCTTTAGAGATTCACAGGGATCACAGGTTTTTAGCCGCAAACGGCTTCCCCGTGCGGGTCAGAACGAGATCAGGGCTGTCACTCCAATCATGATCCAGGTGGGCAATAAAGCAGATCCCGGTTTTTGAGGCTCCGGGATTTGGGGATTTGGTGGCAGCTGCTGAGCGCAAAGGCAGCTCCCGAAGAGCTGCGCCCCTTCCCACCTCCCTCCCTTCTCCCCGCGCCCCTCAGCGCGTTTCGGGGCAGAAACCTTGGAGCGCTGCTCCCTTCCCAAACCCCGGAGCCCAGAATTTTTCATTTCAACTCGAGCGTTAAAGTCGGGGCTTTCTCGAAGCCGCTTTAATTTGCTGCTTTCATTCGCAGCCTTTGTGCGGCCGGACAATCCTCGGGGCAGCGGCCGCCTCCGTGCCCTGTCGCGGCAGGGCTCCCCTGTCGCGATTGTCGTCGTTCCCGTGGCGAGGGGGGGTTAAAGGTATTGGAAAGGGCACGTGAAAAAAAAATAAATTAAAAAAAAAAAAAAAAAAAAAAAGGACGAGGCAGCGGGGAAGGAGCTGTGAATAAACGCACTCGAAACCCTCTCCCTGGGAGCCCCTGGTTGTTTTTATCTTTCCTTGAGGTTCTGGTGATGATTTTGGGTTGGTTTTTTTTTTTTTGCTTGCAAACTTTTGGGAAGTAGTTGTGCTTTGGGTGAGTTTAAAGGTAAGTGGCTGTGCTGTGTTCCAGAGCCTTTGTCTGCAGGGGCACTGCGAGCAGAGCGGGGCTTTTCTCCAGGAGGATTTGGGGGGTTTTTATTCCTGAAACACCGAGGACGCTTCTCCCAGAGCTGTGTTTCTTCCCTCTGCTGAATATTCCATATTCCAGGAGAGGGAAGCTGACTTTTGCCTTGTTACTTGCGGTGGAAAAGGTAAACTTTCAGGAGATAACGTGAATTCTTTTCCCTGGGTAATGTCAGCTCCAGGGAGGTGCGCGCTGGAATTTCGCTCCCCAAATCTCATCTAATAAATGCGTTTGTGGCAGAACATCAAAGCGAGCGCGGGCAGGGGATTGTTCTGATCTCAGCTGGGGTCAAAGTCTGCACAAATGTACCTGGAGAGGAGCAGAAGGCGCTGACAGCAGCTTGTCCCCCGGCTCTGCTGCTGGCTGGCAGAGACCAACACCGGGACGATTTGGAGGGCGATGGATTGACCGAAAAGGGGCATAATTAGGACATTTTTCATCCTGCAAATCCGTCTGCTGCAAGGGGCTCTGCCTTCCCGGAGAGGCCGCTCGGAGTGAGGCGAGGGGCTTGACAAGTTTGAACAATAAACAAGAGCGAAAGGGGGAAGGAGCTTTGCCGTTATTGTGTGTGATTTGATAATTTCTGGCTTATTATTTTTAATTATTGCTCGATGGGCTATTTAGACAAGGTGGACAAGCTGATTAATCACAGCCGGGTGGAAGCTGCCTTTAAAAGCTGCTGCTGCTCTCCTGTCAGGATGGAAGTTTTCCTTTTCTTTTTTCGGGAATTAACATTGTTTCACCCCGACTGGCGAGCTCAGAGAGCAGGGAAGATTTTTAGTGAGGATTAGAGCCCCTGTTTGATGGGGTTTTCCTGCCTTGTGCTCAATCAAATCCCTGTTTTTTAGGGAATGATCTCTCCAAGCGTTTGCGCAGGGAGTGGAGGAGGTGGGAATTTTGGGAGCGGAGGGAACAGCGGCCCGAGGGGGATTTTGGGGAGGTTTTTCTCCCAAAATTTAAAATATTGCTGTGCTTCCGATGAGTTGTGCTGAAAGAAGTCATTTTATGGAATTTTGGGGGCTCTGGGCGAGGTTCGATCCCGCGCCCCTTTGATCCCGGGGAGGTTCGGGCTCTGCTCCGACCCCCGGGATTCGGGATTGGGGTTGGGAAGGCTTCCCCAGGGATGCTGTGATGTCACCGGGTCCCCTCTGAGCTCACCCAGGCCAGCGGTGCCTCTGCCCTGCCACCAACCCCCCCAGCGCGGGAGAAATCCGAGGAGAAGCTGCTGCCATCCCGGGAAAGGCTTTCCCTGCTCCTGGTGTGCAGTGAGGGAAAACCAGGGAGGTTTGGGGTGTGGAGGAATTCCCTAAAACCAGAGGCATTCCCGCAGCAGGTCTCTTCATTTGGATATCAAAACTGCATCAATTATTGATCCAGGGCCCAAAATATGAAATTCCAGGTGCGACTGTGCCTTTGGATCTATCCGGAAATGTTTGCTCCGGTGTTTTCCGAGGGTGGTTTTGGCAGGGTTGGTTCATCTCCGTTAATTGCAGCTCCATTAATTGCAGCTTAATTATCATAAAAATCCCCCTCCTCAACAGTGGCATTTTATTAAATACGGGAGCGGGGCTGCATCCCACAGAAATATTCCCAGATTTTGGCTTTTCCCTGTGCAGGGTGAGCAGGGAAGGCTCAGCCCCGTCCTTGGTTTTCCCTTTCAGCGCAGAATGTTCTGTTTCTCCCTGATTTTCCTCCGTCCCCTTTTCCCAGCCCTGCTCCCGGCTCTCCAGGGATCCCACGTTGTGCCATTCCGGGTGTAAAGCGCCACGGATTTCCCTCCTATCCCAAATATTCCCGGTGCAGGGATGGAATTCGTGCTTTGGGTGTTGGGGGGAGCTGCCCAAGAGCTGTGGGACCATCCTGGATCCCGGGACATGAGGGTGGTGCGGCGCCCCTGGATCCCATTTCCTATTCCCGCTGATCCAGAGGTGTTGGACACCTCTGGCACGGCCTCCCCAGCTGTGCTCAGGTCCCTCTTTGGCCCATATCTATTTATTTTCCCAAATCCCGGGGTTTCTCAGGGATTCTGACCCGGCCTTATCAGAAGGTCGTGGTGCAGTGGAATAAAATAGGAGATAAGGAGCAGGAGCCGACGGGGAACGGCCTTGGGGCCTTTAACTGGAATTTAATTCCTTCAGGAATTGCCTTTAATTGTGTAAATCCAGCTCAGAATTCCTTGGGATTGGATTCATTTGGTAACTCCATCTGAGAATTCCTGGAGATTTTATGCATTTTGAGGTCCTGTTTCTCTGGCCTATCGTGATAAAACACAGCCCTGCTGCACCTTGAGCTGGGGACAGCAGGGTGTGATTTAAGCTTGGCAAATCCTGGGAACGGCCGGAAAAACTGGAGAACAGGCATTTTCCCACTTTTTAAAAATATAAAAACTGCAGCCTGAAGGCTCCAGGAAAAGTGGAAATAGATTCATTTTTAATTTATGCCTAAAATCGTGAGCGACTCGCTCTGGGGAGCGAAGTGAAAGGAATTCCGGAATTTCAGGAGAATAATCCCAGCCCTGGGGGGAAATGATCCCGATTATTTCCGAGCTGGGTGGCAGCGTTGGTGTCTGTTAAATACCTGCACAGCCCCTGCAACAGTGGGATTCATTTCCCACTTCAGAAATCATCCCGGGAAGGCAAAGCGGGGGGGGGAATCGGGGTTAGGGCGAGATTGGAGGCAGCAGGAAAGGAATTGTGAGCAGGGAAAAGCTGCTTGCCCCTGGAAAAAAAAGGTTGGGAAGTGCTAAAAAGAGGAGAATCCGAGGAAAAGGGAGGAAAAGTTGGGATTTGCAACTTTGCTGCCAGAAATCCCAGTGCTGATGGGCAGCTCCCCACTCTGGGGAAGGAAAATCTGGGCTGGGTTTATTCCCGTTCCCATCTGGGAGTCGGGAGCTCGGAGCTGGAGCATTCCCTGGCTCCGGCACTGCCTCCACCGTGGAAAACAGAAACAATTCCCTGTTTTCTGCTCGTTCTCCCACAGCTGGGAACCACCGGGCACAGCCTTGGACTTCACAAATGCTCTTGGGAATTTCCCCCCCCCCACCCCGGAGATTACAGGGATTAATCTGGAGATTTAGAGAAGGGGGGAATATTTATTTATTTATTTATTTATTTATTTATCTATCTATTTAACATCTAATTCATTATTTATTTATTTATTCATTTATTCATGTATTTCATTATTTATTTATTTCCTCCAGGACTTTTGGCTCCCAGCTCTCCAGACTTTGCCTCCGCAGAAAATTTGTCCCTCTCGTTTTGAGCGGGATGGAAATGCCCTCCCCGAAGTGTTCCCCTCCCTTCCCAAAGGGTTTTCTCCTAAGAGGAAAAAAAGGAGAATTTTAATGAATTTATTCTCTTTTCCCCCCCACAAAGGGGGAATTAAAATTGCTTTAAATTGTGGGAATACTTTTGTCCTGGCCAGTGCTGCCGGCTGTGGATTTTCCCGGTTTTCCAGGCACAGCATCCCCTCGGAGCCAGGGCTGGAAGAGCTGGGATAAATCAATCTGCTTCCAGTCACCCGGGAAAGCCGATCAAAGCCTCAAGGAAAACTCCGGGAGTGAGGACAAAAGAGGGAATTTTCATTCCTAACAATCAGAGCACTCCAGAAAAGGGAAAATTCCCTGCAGGGAATGCTGGAGACACGGGATCACCATCATAATTTACCTGTTTTAATCAATTTTTCCATATTAATGAGTGATGTGGATAAAAGGAAAAATGTCCTGCAGGGAATGCTGGTGGTGAGGGATCACCATCATTTTCTGCCTTTTTTTATCCATTTTTCCTTATAAATCAGGGATATGGAGAAAAGGAAAAATGTCCTGCAGGGAATGTTGGTGGCACAGGATCACCATCATCATTTGCCTATTTTTTATCCATTTTTCCTTATAAATGAGTGACGTGGACAAAAGGAAAAATGTCCTGCAGGGAATGCTGGTGGCCCGGGATCACCATCACAATTCACCGACTTCTATGATTTTTTTTTTTAAAAAAAAGAGGGATAGAGAGAAAAGGGAAAATGTCCTGCAGGGAATGCTGGTGGCACCATCATTTTCTACCTCTTTCTATCCATTTTTCCTTGTAAATCAGGGCTCCTGAGTGGTCACTGTGCCACCACCTCGTGTCACCGTGAGATCTCTCTCAGCGAGGTTAAAGAGAATTCAAATTGCTTTACGAGGCACAAAACCTGCTTAAAAAATTAAAAAAAAATTTATCCCAGTCCAGCTCTAAACTCCTGGTGGATTCTCAATCTGGTATCCTTATTTTTTATCCTTTTCTTTTGCCCAGAGAGCAGCTCGGGGGTGAATTCCCTGCCCGATTCCGAGCCCCATCCAGAGGGACAAATGGCCGTAATTTCAAACCAGCCCTGCTCTGCTTCCCGAGCAATAGTTCAAATTACAGGGCCCAGCACCAGCTTTGCAAGAAAACCCATCAGAATTGGGAAGGGGAATAAAACTGCCATTCTCTCTACCTGTTTGTGCAGCTCCTGCCTAATGCAGGCAGAGCCCGACTGTTTATTTGGAGAAGGAAAGTTGTGGAAATATCCTTGGAGGGTGTAATGTGGCCAGCACGTGTTGCTGGGAGCTACCTGAAGTCTGGGCCCTAATGGCTTGCAGATGTCCCTGGGTCACCGATTTCCTCGGAGCCAGCTCCTCAAATTCAGCGAGAAAGTCAAATGAATTTAAAAAAAAAGAAATAAAAGAAAAGGGGGTGTTCGGGGCGGTGGGTTTGGGGAGGGAGAGGAGGGGGTTTCGGCTTCTGGAACTTGTAAAATTGTTTGTTTGGGTTGTTTCCAGCTGCCAGCCCCGCAGTGATTTGGAAATCGGAGCTGCCAGCTCCACGGAGGGGTGGGGGGGGAGGATGATTTATTTGAAAAATAGAGAAATCTGCGCCGGGATCCCTCGGAGTTTGCTCAGGGTGGGGAGTTTATTTACACGGGGATTATTTATGTAAAAAACCCCGCAGTTTTCTCTGCCGAGCAATAAACAGGGATTTGTTGGAGGTGTGCATATGCAGATCCAAAGCCAGGCTCACGTAGGCAGGCCTAGAGCTGGGCCTGGCTGCCCCGTGCCAAGCGCAGGACGCTGTGCCCAGGCTCTCTGTAAATATTTCATTTCACATCGACCTTAAACCACGGCTGAGAACCAAGATGAGGTTTTGGTGGTTTGTGTTTTATTCCTTCCCCAGAGCTGTGGGTTTTGGGAGTCCCCTCCTGTCCCCGAAGCCACCCCGGGGGTGCTGAGCCTGCCATGCTCTGGGCTTCGCTCTGCTCCAATATTTTTGGCATTTTTTGGGACTTTTGGGGTTTTTTTGGGATTTTTTGGGGGTTTTTGCCTCTGCTGCCGGATGTGGCCGTGTCTCTCCACGGCTTAGGGACAGGACGTGACCCTGGCAGAGGGTGCCGCGCCTTCCCCAGCCGTGCCGAGTGTGGGACATCCTCCTCCTGCTCCCCACGGGTGCTGAGGGTGCTCCCGAGTCCCTTTCCCACGGGAAAAGCCTTTTGGAGGTGATTTTGAGGCGCCCGTTTTGGCGCTGGCAGCTGGGTGGCACTGCTGGCACCGGGGGGGTCGGGGCTGCATCCCTGACATCTCCACGGAGCTTCCCATTTTCTGCCCCGTCCTGATAATTAAAGGTTTCCTGGCGCGGGTGCCACGCTCTGGGCTCGCTCTGCTCCGATTCGGGGGTTCCAGGATGTGCTGGAATGGAATTTCAGCGGATTTTGTGGAGCTCCAGGTCTCCATCCCAACCTGGAGCCTCCAAGGGGCAGCGAGAGGCGCTGGTTTAATTCCTCTCTAAATCGCTGCGAAATTCATCAGCAGAGCTGCTCTTTAATTAATTTATTTATTTCCTTTCAGTTTTACAACGAGACCTTGCAGAGGAATATAATTTATTCCAATTCCCTTCGCTGAAGTGGCCAAAAAGCAGGAACAGCTCATGGTGAGACAAAAAAAACCACTCACGGTGTTAAAATTAAGGGAGGAGAAGATGAAAACCCCAGAAATGAGGAGGGCAGGGATTTTCTGCGTGTCTCTCTACCTGTGACAGGTTGGGAACGCGCTCTGACCATTTAGCTTGGCAAAAATCAGATTTTAAATTTTTTTTTTGGTGAAAAAAATCTCATCCTGCTGCTAAGTGGGAAAAGTTTGCTCTGAGCATTACACCCTCCAGCTCCCAGGTTTTGTTTTTTTTTCTTTCCCAAGAAATGTTTGCTAGCTCTTAATAATTACACAGAAAGTCTCTGACTGCCTGACTTTTGAATTTTAGTTGAGTTTTCGGGAGGAAAAACTCGATTATAAATACGGCTCCGGAGGGTGTAAATGTACCTCGGCGTGGAGTTTCACTTCCAGCCGCTCTTTCTCGTCATCCTGGGCTCCTACACGACATCCAAACCCATTTTGGACTGGGAAGAACAGGAGGAAAACAGGTGCTGCCTCCCAGCAGAATTCCCGAAATCCCGAGGCGTGCCAGCCCTCGGGGACAGCCCGGGGGACAAAAGCCATCCGCGCCTTGACGTCGCTCAGTTTAGCTTTCAACATCGAATTCCGAAAGCTGCGCTTGAGAAATTCGGGTTGCGAGCTCTGCTGGGCTCACTCCTCCCAAATAAAGCCGGGCTTAAGGGGAAGATTTTAAAAGAAGCGTCCGGAGAACGTACCTGGGCGCGGAGCGCGGCTGGAGGCTTAGTCCCGGCTCTAAGCGCTGTCTTTGCAGCCGCTGGAGAGAGATTTACCGGGAATTCAGGGGGATCTGGGCAGGGAGATGAGGTTGAAAGAGGTGCTTTTAAACACAGCCCAGGTGCTGGGGTGCGATCCCCCCCAGGCTGTGCTCAGGTGGTTAAAATTCACCCGAATATCGATGGCAGTTCCCTCTGCTGCCAGCTCTTATCGGAGAGGGCTCGAGCAGGGCTTTGGCAGGGCCTGAAAGGAGGCATTGTTACCTGACAGGGGGAAAAGGGGAAAAAAAAACGGCAGAGAAAAGGCGAAGCGGAGAAACAAAGGAGGATTTTGGGATCAGCTCCCGGCTCTGCCAGCCCTGGGATCGGGATCGTCCTCCTGCCCCCAGCCCCGGGGCCTGGCAGAGGGGAGTGTTTGCTCTTCACAGCACAGTTTGGGCTGGTTTTGAAAACCTCTGAGGCTTCTCAGCGTCCTTTTTGTGTGCCTGAGCTCAGTCCAGACCGGGTTTGGGTTTGGGTGTGGATTTGTGTGGGATGGGTCTGTGCGGGACGGATCTGTGTCCCCTCCCCCCTGCCCTGTGTCCTCCTGCTCCAATTCCAGCCAAATTCGACACGGAGGATGTTGAAGGGATCCTTTTTTTTTTTTTTTTTTTTGGTAATTTGTGGAGATTTGGTTAAACCCTGCTGAGAAAAAGAACAGCCATGTGCACTCCCCCTGCCCCAGACCCCAGAGAATCCACAGGCCCCGAGGATTATCCATAGGAAAGCAGGATCCCGTTTCCCACTGCACGTGCAGCTCCTCGTGGGCTTTCATTTAATTGTTTCCTTATCTGTCACCTTATCACTTGTCCTCAATTGGCTCACAGACTGACCAGAACCAGGTATTTTATCTTTTGGGATCAAATGGTCCAGGTTTGGTGCCCGGACCAAGTCGTTTCCGAGAGGTTCCAGCCTGAACAACGACCCCCAAAAAGGCGACAAATCCGAGCTCTCCCCAGTGACCCGAGACTGCACAGCAACAGCCACGTTTTTCCTGAGTGACTGGGCCAGGAGGGATGGATTTGGGGACAGGAGGAAAAAAAAAAGCAGAAATCCCCCGAAGAGAATCAAATCCAGTCCTACTGGTCTGGCAGCTTCTGTGAGAGAAAGAGCCACGAGGACAATGGGGTGACAATGGAGTGTCCTTGTGTGGACAATGGGGTGACAATGGAGTGTCCTTGTGTGGGAAGAGCCCTCGGTGCCTGGGAAGGCTCTCCAGGCAAATTTGGGCTGTTTTGGGGCTGTTTTAGGGGAATCTGGCGGGTTGGGCTAAGGAGGCTCTGTCCCATAACTCCCAGCTTGGTGCTGGTCAATCGGGGGAATCTGCACCTCCCTCCCAGGCAGGCTGGGCAATCCTCGGGATGAACCTTGGGATGTGACCCTGGAGGATGCTGAGTGCCCTCAGCTGCCCCCGGGGTGGGGCTGGCACTGCTGGGTGTCCCTGGGAGCCCCCTGGGCAGCAGGAAGAGCTCTGGGAAGGGTTTTTAGGGGAGCATGAGGAGTCCTCGTTCAGCTGAGAGAACGAGGCTCCCACCAGATCCATTTCCCAGATCCAACAGCTCCTTTCTCCCACCCAGCAGCTCCCCGTCAGCCCCTGAAGGGGATTAAATTCCAACATCTTGTGCCTGATCCGAGGCCTTGACTCGGAAAACAGGAAAGGTCAGGTTGAGTCACCCCGAGCTCGGTGCGGATCCAAACCAAACAGCGCCGTGCGGGATGTAGGGGGCACCGGAGAGGATTCCCGTGGGAGCAGAGGGCACCTCTGGGTCCCTCCCCACCCCGCCGGCAGCCAGGGAGGGGGCAAAGCGTGGAAAACCTCACGGGCTGACAAACCAGGAGCATTTCTGCAGAGGTTGGAATGAAAAAGGGGAGGGAGAGCGATGATTGCTGGAAAGGAGCAGGAGAAGTGTCCCTGTTTGTCCTGCAGGATCCTGGATTTTAATCCCCTTCCACACCAGCTGGGCTTTGGGGAGGGTTTTTCTATCCCGTGGCTCTGCGGGACAAGGAGGAAATCTCAGCCAGGATCAGCTTTCCTGGGCATTTTTGGGGTGTGCAAACAGCTCGGCCAAGGGACCGTGCCCTGCTGTGCCCTGCGGTGGCTCTTCTGGGAAGGTGGGACAAGGAATGGGGATAAGGAAGGGCTGGAGGAGGGATGGGATGAGGGACAGGGAATGGCTGGAGGAGGGATGGGATGAGGGATAGGGAAGGGCTGCTGGAGGGATGGGATGGGGGATAGGGAATGGCTAATGGAGGGATGGGATGAGGGATAGGGAAGGGCTGCTGGAGGGATGGGATGGGGGATAGGGAATGGCTGGAGGAGGGATGGGATGAGGGATAAGGAAGGGCTGCTGGAGGGAGGTTTCAGCCATTTCATGTCTCATTTTTGAGCACTCCCTACTCCATCTACATTGACCTCGGGGCTCTGAGTGTCAATAAACCACGGATAATTCCCTGAGGCCAAATCCACCAGAGGCTTCCTGGTGGTCTCCGGCTCCTCAAACACAACCCCCTGCGCGGGGCACGTTCCCATCCCGGAGCTCAGAGCTCGCCCCGGGAGCTGCTGGAGACAAAGGGAATCCCGGCTGCTCCCTGCAGCCCTGCTCCCAGCCCCGGTGTGCCGATCACAACGAACCTCGCGGCTCCTGCGTGCAACACCACTTTGTTATTAATGGTAATAATAAGTCGGGGTAATCTGTGATTCTTGAACCGAGCCCAAGCCACCAAGTTCAGATCGAGATCTGACTTCAGGCTCCGGAATGGGGGGGTCCGGGAAACACGGAGGAGTTCGGCTCCTAAATCCCTTCTCCTGGCCCCGGGCCAGGGTTTAACCGTGAGGAAACCTCTCGATGTCAGGGTGTGCCACCCGTCCCTGCTTTTGTTTGCCTTAATTGCGGTCCTCAGGAGGGTGAGCTGCATTAATGAACGCGCTGGTAATTGCAGGTGATCGGCGCTGGCAGTGCTGGGCTTTGAATCCCTCTGGTGTGACCTCACGGCTCTTTAGGGTTGTTTTTCCATGCTTTTCCATCCTGGAGAGTCCCAGCCCTCGGAGATGGGCGCAGGCTGCAGGGATGTGGCTGCGGGGGTGTGGGAGCTCCTGGCCGGGCTCTTTGGGGGAGCTGTGACACGAGACTGTCCCAGGGCTGGCCAGCAGCTGCTGCACATCTGGCCCAGGAGTGCTGCAAAAAACCTTCTCCCGTCCCATCCATCTTCTTCCAAAGGGGGCTGGAGAGGGAGAAACTCCCTCTGTGAGCAGGGCAGACGGGGAAGAGCTTTTCCCATTGCTGAGGTGTTCCCAGAAGCTTTCTCTGGGTAAATCTCTTCCATCCAATCCATCCACGTGCTTTCCCAGTCACCACATCCATGAGCTTCCCTTTCGCCCCCTGGCCATCCTCTGTCACAGAACTCCATCATTTAGGAGCTCCATCTTTTCCCAAACAGGCTTAAAATTGCCCAAAAGTTCAGTTGATCTTTTTATTTTCTGAAGCTGCCAGGACAAATCCAGGCGAGCACGGCACAGCTTTAGGAAAAGAAGTGAAACTACGGCTGAAGTTGCATTTTTGGTGGTCGCACCTCTCGGGTTGGGCACCCAGCACAATTCCTGGCCCACCTTGGCTTTTTTGGGGTCCTCAGCAGAAAGCAAAACTGTCCCGTGGGGGATGAGTTTGTACAGGAGGGTTTGTGTCACTCAAACTCAATTTTTTTTCGAAAACCAGAAGCTCTGACCAAGCAATTGGCATTTTCTGGCTGATTTCCCAAAGCTGCAGCAGCACAGCCTCTCCCTTGTTCCCCCAAACGTGGGTGGGAGCAGCTGGAGGTGGCCGAGTGCTTGCTGGTGGCTCTGGCCAAGCCTTGGCTGTGGCCCAGCTCAGCTTCCAGCGCTCAGGAGAAGCCAAACCAGCGGGAAAAGTTCTCCAGCATCATTTTCTGCCGCTCACGGCCGTTCCCACCGCTGTGTTTGCCTTTTCCCATGCAGACGGGCACCAGCCATGGCTCTGAGCCGGGCTTCGCAGCCCCAGCCAAGCCAGGCCTTGCCCTGGCTCAGCCTCCAAGGAGCTCCAAGCCCTGGTGTCCACCTGGGCTGGTTCTCCCTCTCGAAGTTGGTCCCACAAGCTCCCGGCAGGAGGTTTCTGCCTGTTTGCATCATAAAATTGTGTTTAAAGTGTGGTTCTGGGCAGCAAAGAGCCAGGCAGCAGCTGGAAAACCAACATCTCTGGGGGTTTTTAGTATTTTTTAGTATTTCTCTCTTGTCAGTGGCTGCCCCTGTTGAATCTGCTCCCTTTAGGAGGTTCCTCCTTCCCAAATCCAGCGTGGCACTGGGAGCTGATCCACTCCTTGCTTGGCGTGGCCAAAGGAGAGCATCGGGAAGCCAAGGGACACGGAGCCAGCGGGGCTTTGGGTCACTCAGCTGGACCCAGCTGAGCGTCCAGGAGGGAATTGTCTGTGTGTCCATTCCCTTTTCCCAAAGCAACGTGGGCTTGAGGGCCCTCTCCTTTCCCACCCGATGGGATCAGGAGCATCCAGTGGTTCTGCCCCGGTGTAATTTGGGATTTTGGGCTGTCCAGGGTGGGTGCTGGGGAGATGGGGCAGGAGGAGAAGCAAACAAGCCCCGCGGTAGGTGCCCCAAAGGAGACAGCAGCCCTCCCTGAGCTGGCAGCAGAGCCTGCCCACCGTTTTTCCAGGGAAAAGTGGCTTTTCCCCAAGCAGATCCCAGCAGGAGGCCGCGCCCATCCCACGGGAGGGACGGCTCCGAGCGGGAGGGCTCTGCTGTGGGAGCCTCTCCAGCAGCCCCGTCAATGGGGGCGATTGTCCTGCGGGGTTTTGCCGCAGCCCTCGGCTCAGCAGCTCCATTCATCTGCATCGGGACACACAAATATTCCCTGGCACGCGGCCGCCGGGCTGGGCCGAGGCTTGGGCAGAGCCCAAAAAGCACAGGGCGAGGTGGGGAGGTTGCGGAGCCACCCCTGCCTGGTTGGGGTGAGTTCCTAGAATCTGTGGGGTGGCACAGGGACAGGGCTGGCACCGCTGGCGCGGTTGGAGGGGGCCCTGAGAAACTTCTCAGCCGGGCTTCGAGTGGCTCCGTGAAAAACGCAGGACAAACGTTGGAGGCAAACTGAGAAATGAGGGCTCAGACCGCTCCCAGCTGGAGAGGGGATGTGAAAGGCTCCAAGTCGCTCTCAGCTTTGTCCTTCCCAGCTCCTCCCTGGTGATCCCAGACCTCCTGGAGCACGGGCAGGAATGGGGGGACACAAAAACCGTCCCAAACGGGGCTGACTCCGGCTGGGTGGGGGCTCCGCTCTTCCCTCACAAAGGGGAGGTCTCCAGGTTGGGAAGCTGGAAAAAGCCCCAGTCCAGTCCCTGAGATCCTTCCTCAGCTTTCCCCCATAAATTTGTGTTTTCTCCATTGGAAAGCCTCCCAGAGAAAATCCCTTGGTGGACGTGGGGGTTTGGTGGGGGAATTTGGGATCTGCTTGGGAACAGGGAGCTCCAACCCGGCTGCTGCAGGGAAATGGATTTTGGGGATCATCAGAACAAAACCAGTGCTGGAGACCCCAAATCTGGGGAAACCTCGTGTGTGACCCGAGGTGGGATTGGTTTGATGATGGGGTGGATGATCTGGGGGACTCTGGGGCTCTTCTGGCGTGTGTGGAGCCCAGAGCTCCGCAGCTCCGTGTGCCGTGCTGGGGAGGAACCCGCTGTGGGGAAGGCAGAGTGTCCCCAGTGCCACCCCACAAGGCCACCGCTGGCAAGTCCTTGGCATCCCTTGTCACAAAACCAACAAAAAGGGATCGTGGGAAGCGTGGGAACACCACCCTGACCCCGCTGTTTGGTTTGGGTGGTGAAAGTCCGTGTCAGGAATGAGAGGAATCCGGCTGGAATCCTGCTCAGGCCCCTGGACCTGCCGGGATTGGGATGCTGGGGCTCCTCACGCTGCCCAGGGCAGGAGCAGCCAGCCCAGGAGTGGGATGGTGGCAATTTTGGGATCACACCTTCAGAAGTTCTGGGTTTCACCGCTCCCCCGAAGGGCTCTGGGGTTTTTTGAGGATGGGAGCACCCTGGATCAGCTGAAAAATATCCGTATTTTGTATTTTGTATCCCTCCAGTGTGTCCCTGCTCCGGGACTATTTGTCCACCTCCTCAGGGTCTTAAAAATGTCCCCAAAAAGCTGGGAAACGCAGGTGCAGGGTGCCTCCCTTTGGGATGAGGTGTTTTTGAACCCCAGGCCCCTCTCTCAGCCTCTCTGCCCTGGTTAAGGGGTTACAGGTGCACTCTGGCACCTCCAGCCCGGACCCGAGGTGCCCTGGCCGGGTCTCCTGATGGGATCCAGCGGGGCCAAGGAATATGGACAGGCTGGGAAAGCAGCAGTCTCTGCTCTCAGGAGATTCCCGTAAAGCTCCAGCCCCTGGAATTGTGTGAATCCCTAATTTTCCTACCTGAAAGCTGAGTTTTGGTGGAGGGGAGGGACTTTCCTGGGTGAACTTCAACAGTGCCAGACGCTGTTTTAATGCCTTTACTTCTTTAATCCCATTTAACGAGGGGTTTGATTGAATTTCAAACCCTTTTCATGACTTTATTTCCTTACTTCCAATTAACGAGGGATTTAATTACATTTTAAAGCGACGGTTTGATGACTTTTGGGGACACCTGCTTCGCACCAGCCCAGACCCCCAGGGTACATCCACACCACTCCAGGGGATGCTCGATGTCCTGGATCACCCAGAGCTGTGGGATTCAAGGCAAAATTCCTTCCCCAAATCCCGGGAAGGGATTTCCCGGCTGTCAGGGTCGGGTTTGGCTGAGGTGGAACCAGTTCAGGAGCACTGGGATGTGCTGGGGATCCTTGGAGCTGATCCTCAGCACTCCCTGCAGGACTCCTCTGTTTTCCCGGGATCTCAGGGACGGGGGATTAAGGGCCAGGGGATGTTTGGTGTCGAGGGTGGAACTGCTTAAGGACCTGGGTTAAAATGGGATATTTGGAGATGGGAACTGCTTAAGGACCTGGGATATTCGGAGATGGGAATTATTTAAGGATCTGTTATAATGGGATATTTGGAGACGGGAACTGTTTAAGGTCCTGTTATAATGGGATATTCGGAGATGAGAATTATTTAAGGATCTGTTATCATGGGATATTTGGAGACAGAAATTATTTAAGGATCTGTTATCATGGGATATTTGGAGATGCGAATTGTTTAGAGACCTGTTATAATGGGATATTTGGAGACAGAAATTATTTAAGGACCTGGGATATAATGGGATATTTGGAGATGGGAACTGTTTAAGGACCTGTGTTATAATGGGATATTTGGAGACGGGAATTATTTAAGGATCTGTTATAATGGGATATTTGGAGATGGGAACTGTTTAAGGTCCTGTTATAATGGGATATTTGGGAATGCCAGCAGGAGCAGGGGTGCTCCTAAGGCACGTTGTGCCTGGAAGAATCCCGTGTTTCCTGTGGATGTGGCTTCTCGGGGGTCAGGTGGCCCTTGGGATGAGGAGGGACAGGGGATGGGGACACAGGGAATCATCTCACTGAGGCTGGAAAAACCCTCCAAGGTCATCGAGTCCAGCTGGTCCCCACCTTGTCCCCAGCCCGGAGCTCTGAGTGCCACATCTGGGAATTCCTTGGACATCTCCAGGGATGGGACTCCAAACCTCCCTGGGCAGCCCCTGCCAAGGCCTGACCACCCTTTCCATGAGGAAATTCCTCCCGAAATTTCTTCCTGTGACTGAGGTGTGTTGAGCACCCTGTCCCAGTGAACGTGTCCTGGGGAGCTGGGATGGGATGAGCTTTAATCCTCTTCCCACCCAAACCATTCCATGACTGACGTGGCCAAATGGGCCTAAACCCCACCTGTTCTTTAGGAGCAGCTCATTTCAGCTCAGCTTAAGCCCATTCCCAACCAGCTGATTCCAAGGAAAATCCCTGGAGCCAGGGGACAGCTCAGTCACAGGAATTTTGAGCTTCGAGCTGCTGTGAGCCATGGGATTTTTGGGGATTCCTTCAGGCACCTGGGGACAGCAGAGCTCCCCCCTCCCCTCCCTTTTCCTTGTTCTCCTTTTGAGGAATATTCGGAATTCCCTGTCCAAGCCTTTTCCTGCTCCTCCTGTAACTCTGCTCCCCAGGAACTCCTCCAAGGCTGGCTCCTATCAGTTTTCCCCACCATATGTTCTCATTAAAACATTTATTGTGCGCTTTATCTGCGGGTTATTTGCCATCAATTAATAACCCACGGGGCGAGCTTCAAATGAACATTCTCCCCCTCCCCGCTTCCCCTTAACGAGGGAAAGGACGGAGAAATAAGGGAAGACAAATTCCCACGACAGATGGTGCTTTTTAACCTTCCTTTTGCCCAGTCTGGGAAAAAAAGGGTGTTTTTCTCAGAACGTCGGCGTGGGGTTTTCCTGGTGAGTGACAGCACTTGGAGGCCTAATCCTGAGCTTAGCTGAGCTCAGCCTGAAATGCGTTGGGGTGTTAAGGGGGTGATGGCACAGGGGCACTGCTGGAGCAGGGGATTGGATCCCCCCTCTCCTCCAGGCACTGGGATGAGCAGGGAAAGCTGCAAAATCCACTCCTGGAAGGAAAATGCGCTGTGCCTGCTGGGGTCAGCAGCCAAAAGGCCCTGTCGTCCTTGGCAGGAGCTGTCTGGGCTTGTGGGGCCTTCAAAAAGTGGCTTTGGGGTTTTTTAAAGAGTTCCTGAAGGGAGAGACCTCCCTGCTGCGCCCCTTCCCGTGGGGAATATCATCCCTGGCTTAGGGTGAGGGCGGAGGGAGCGGGATGAGCCCTCTCCTTTCCCACCCGATGGGATCAGGAGCATCCAGCGGTTTTGCCCTGGCGTTATTTGGGATTTTGGGCTGTCCAGGGTGGCTGGTGGGGAGGTGGGGCGGGAGGAAAGGCAAACAGAACATTCCCTGTGGATGCCGAGGGCCGGGACGCCGTGTACCCTGCGGAGCAGCTCCCTGGGCCTGTGCCCACCAGGGGGAAATAAATCCAGGGATAATTCACACACAGGGGTTTCTTGGATAAACAAACGTCTGGGAGAGACCTGGCTGTGGGGAACCCGCTGGAAAAGCCCTGCTCAGCTGGGAATTGGGGAGTTAAACACTCCAGCCTGGCTTGGATGTGCCTGGCCTTTGATTTCTCCCTGGGGCTGGATGTTTGCCTGGTCTGATCCCGGAGCTGGGGCAGCAGCACGTGTTGACACTGGGGTTTAGCTCTGGGGAAAGTTTAAACTGGGCTTATCATGGCTCTGACACCTCGCAGAGGCTTCCCTGCCCTAAAGCCACGCTCCTGCCACCCCTCACCAGGATCTGCTGCCTCCCTGCCCAGGTACTCAAAGAAATCCAAAGAAAAAAAGCCAAACTCGCAAGAAAAACTCATGGAAAATTTCATTCAAGGCCTCTTCTCATTTTAAAATAACCCCATTGCCCTCCAATTTTGTGGCCAACTCTCTCCTGGCTCGTGCTGGTGGGACATAAACGTGGGAGGGGTGATTTGGGGTCGGCAAGGCCCTTCCAGCCCTGCAGGATCTGGGCTCTGCTGGGCCCTCATCGCTCCAGTTTGCCCCAGGAGCTCTGCTGGGACTGGAGCAGCCTCAGGAAGCAGGAGAAACCCATTTTTGGGTCTGGCATGCAGAGAGGCTCAGCTGGATGGGGTCAAAACGGTCACTCTAACCTGGGACCATCGTATTTTTTCCTCCCAATTCACCTTTTTTTTTGCTTCTAGTGGGAATTGCTCAAATCCACACTGCCAGGGTTGTTCCCACCTGTGAAAGGATGGAGGTGCCTGCTCTGGGAGCAGTTTTGGGGGCCAAGAGCTGCCCCCAGCTCTCTCTGCACCCTTCCATGCAGGAAAAGGGGATGTGGGATAACATTATCCCATTTATCCCCACTGCCCACCCAATTCTGAGCTCAAGGCCCACCAGGAGTGAGGCTTAACTCACACCAGGAGTGGGGTTTAAGCCACACCAGGAGTGGGGTTTAACCCACACCAGGAGTGGGGTTTAACTCACACCAGAAGTAGGGTTTAAGCCACACCAGGAGTGGGGTTTAACCTACACCAGGAGTGGGGTTTAACCCAGCCATCCCCGGCCTTGCCTTTGAATAAAGCTCGTGCTAAATTGCACCGAACTAATTTAATTTTCTGCCTTGATTTTTATGAGCAACAATTAAGAGAAAAAGCAAAACAACCCCAAAACCCAAACAGAAGGTAATTACAGCCCCTCGAAGGCCTGAGCTGCGGCTGGGATGCGACAGCTTTTATCTGGGATCTGATACGGGTGTTATTTGTGGTATTAAAAGTTTGCCAAGAGAGGCTTCACTGAAAATGACCCCGCGTTATCACAGGGAGCAATATCCTGCTTTTATCAGGTGGAATAAATAAACAACAGCGGCTTCAGGCTCGGCTTTAATGAGCTGACACCAAGAGCAGGGCGAGGAGACGGCGTTACCTGCGAGGGGAAGGTGATTAAAGGGGAGGTGAAAGTGGAACAGAGAGCGCCCCCCGATTTCTTGGATAACCACAGAGCTGTATTCCCATTAATTCCCGTTATGTAACAGGAACGGGATGGAATTTGGCTCTGTCTGGGTTTGGAAAACTCTTTGCCAACATCTTGGTGATTTGTCCGGAAAATTCCACTTGGGTGATGCTCCCGACACCGTTTTCTCTCCTTGACCCGTTGTGGTGGTTTGGCTTTGAGCCGTCCTGCCAAAAAACCACCTCTGGGAGCCTTTTCCATAGGAATCTCCCTGGTGCTTTTCCCACCTGGAATGCCCGGGCTGCTGTTCCACAGATCCAGACTCAGAGTGACGGTGGAGCGTGGACAGCACTGCTGGGAAACGCCAGCGCTGGAGCCGCGGTGCCTCAGACTGAGGAGGATCCACAGGGAGCACCAAGGCAGCTCCCAGCTGGGGGGAGCTGAGCTCACAGCACGTGGGCCTGACTTGCTGAGCGTGTCCAGGTGTGCTGGACGGGCATCTTCCCAAGGAAATGAGGGAATTTCTCCAGGTGAGCAGTTACGGAATGTGTCTGGAGCCAAGGGAAGGAGAGGGCCGGAATTTCTCTGGCTGCTGTGGCACTGCCTGGGGACGTCCCATCCTGTGCTGCTGTTAGGTGTGAGTCTGGATTTGGGAATTCTGTGCTCCTGTGATCCATTTTCCTGATGAGGAGCGTGTCGTTATGGGCAGGGAGGTGGTTAGCCTGGTAATTAGCCCAATTCCGGCCTTTACTAGCCAAGAGCCTGGGACCTTTCCACCTGAACCAAATGATCCTCTGGGATGTTGATTAATCCCTCACACCTTTTGAGGTTCCACCTGGCTGGGGCTGTGTCAGCACCACAACACAGGTGGGAAGAAACCAGGAGAGAGCAGGAATTGACTGGGATGAGGAATCACCCAATGAGAAATCACCCAATGGGATGAGAACCGAGGGGCTGCACTCCTGAGCTGGCTCCAGGGAGCCTCAACACCTCTGGGGGGTTGGAATCATCTGGAGGGAGGATTTGGGATGGCCAAACCCCAGGGATGCTCATCCCAACTTCCAAAAAGGAACTTTTCTCTCCCTGTCAGCAATAATTTCACTTCCAAACCCCAAACGGGTGACCAAGCCGCTTGTCCCTTTGCGGATGCCAATAACACCGGGAACATTCTTCTCCTCCGGGCTCCCATCAGCTCCGACACCTCCAGCAGTCTCTCGGGTAGGTTTAACCACGTCTGTGCCTTCATTGCAGCCCTCGTTGCCTGCCGGGGGTTCCTGCACGCCCAGGGAGGGTCCCGGCGGCTCCTTGGAAGCGCCTCTGCTCTCCCGGGCCGGGTACCGGGGTTGGCGGCACAACAACCCCCGGCTGCCCTGCCCTGCCCTGCCCTGCCCTGCCTGAGGGCAGAGTTTGTGTGGCCCCAGCCCCGAGGAGCGGGAACAGAGCCAAAGTGTTCCCGGAGCGAGGAGAAGGGAAGAGATGGAGAAGGAGAGAAAGGAAAAGCCACGGAGAGCTGGCAGAGGGGGATAATCCCGTGTGTGCGCGGTGGGGTTTCTCTGCAGAAGTGGTTTTACTGTTCCAAGAGAAATTGTGGGAGTTCTGTGTCTGGGAGCCCCTCTGGAGGAAATGGGAGCACTGGGAGGGGGTGGAGAGAGAGCTCTGCAGAGAATTCCAGCTGGAACAGAGCCCTGCAGCTCTCCAGCCCAGCCCTCGGAGCAGGGACTGGTCAAGGGCTGACTCTCGCCAAGGACGGAGATCCCACATTCCCACCCCAGTGTCTGATCACCCCGATGGTGACAAGGATGTCGTGGAATCACAGAATGATTTGGGTTGGAAGGGACCTTAAATTTCACCTCATCCCACCCCTGCCATGGGCAGAGACACATTCCACAATCCCAGTTTGCTCCAAGCCTTGTCCAGCCTGGCCTGGGACACTTCCAGGGATGGACTTGGGGTGTTTGGGGTGTCCTGTCCCTGTTGTAGCCCCACCTGACAGGAGGGGGCCGTGGGGGGGGTCGGGCTCTGCTCCCAGGAACAGGGACAGGAGGAGAGGGAACAGCCTCAGGCTGGGCCAGGAGAGGCTCAGGTTGGATATCAGCAGGAATTTCCCCATGGAAAGGGTGCTCAGGCCTGGAAAGGGTCGGAATGGGGTGAGGGGGATGGAACAGGCCTGGATGAGCTGCAGGTGATGGTTGGAGCTCTGGTCCAGGCTGGAGATCTGCAAGGAAAGTGGGAATATTGGCTCGTGTTCATCTGGGAAATCTGAACTGGAACAGGAAATTCCCTGCGATGAGATGTGAACAATCAGATCAGCTCAGATTTTGGGCTTAAATATTTATTTTTAAAACTCTCTAACTAAAAAAACTGTGGGTTTTTTTTTTTTAAGTTTTAATATTCATTTTTTCAACGTTTTTCCATGAAAGACAGAACTTTTTTCAGGGAAGTGTAACCAAACCCTCCAGATTTCTGCCCCAAACCAGGCTGGAGCAGCCATCCCAACAATGCAATCATCCCAGGGGTTGGGTTTTCCCCCTCCTCAGCAAACAGCAGGCCAAAAAAGTGAAAAAAAAAAATTAGAACCACCAAAAAAAAAAAAAATTAAAAATAGGAGTTTTTGCCATCCATGGTGTATTTTTCCTTTGGAAAGTGGCCACCCCAAGCACACACAGGGCTCTGTGTGAGCCTCCCTCGCCCTCCAGGAGCAGGAAAAGTCCCCGTGCCTCGGGTGGGATCCGTGGGGAGGGCTCGGGGCAGCCCCTGGAGCTCTGGTTCCTCTCTCTCTCTGCCGCGTTTCCAGCAGCTCCTGCTCGCCGGGGCGAGCCCTTCATTAGAGCAGCCCCGTGCCCGGCACCCCCTGCTCGGCCTTCTAAGGTTTCACCAGGGAGCTTGTCCTGCCCCATTTCCTGAGCTCCGTGTTCCAGCAGAGCGCGGGGATGCCGAGGGCAGGAAAGGACGAGTAATTTAATCATCCTGATTGGATTCTGGGCCGGGGAGGGGGGAGAGCAGGAGCAGCCCCGTCCTCTGCTCCTCTCTTGGTCCTCTTTCTTCTTCTCTCCTCTTTCTTTGTCTCTCCTCTTTCTTCGTCTCTCCTCTTTCTTCGTCTCTCCTCTTCTTCTCTCCTCTCCTCTTTCTTCTTCTCTCCTCTCCTCTCTTCTCCTCTCCTCTTCTCCTCTCCTCTCCTCTTCTCTTCCAGTGGCCACAGACGAGATTTCACAGCAGGGGCAGCACAAGGGTGATGGTCCTAAAGGATCATGGAGCGATGGTCCAGAAGGATCATGGAGCGATGGTCCTAAAGGATCATGGAGCGATGGTCCAGAAGGATCATGGAGCGATGGTCCTAAAGGATCATGGACCGATGGTCCAGAAGGATCATGGAGTGATGATCCTAAAGGATCATGGAGCGATGGTCCTAAAGGATCATGGAGTGATGGTCCTAAAGGATCATGGAGCGATGGTCCAGAAGGATCATGGAGCGATGGTCCTAAAGGATCATGGAGTGATGGTCCTAAAGGATCATGGAGCGATGGTCCTAAAGGATCATGGAGCGATGGTCCTAAAGGATAATGGAGCGATGGTCCTAAAGGATCATGGAGTGATGGTCCAGAAGGATCATGGAGTGATGGTCCTAAAGGATCATGGAGCGATGGAATTTTTTGTCCGAATTGGTGGATTCTCCTGAGTAGTTGCTGTTGTCTCAGTCTCAGGCAGATGCGTGACTCTCCGTGGGGTTTGTTAATGAGCTAATTTGTGATTAAAAATCGTGGTTTTTAATGCATTTGGTTGCAGAGAAGGGAATCCCATCCTTCCAAAGGGTGTTTGGGAGCGGGGTGAGAGGCTGGTGGGGCTGGATCAGAGTAAGTGGGGAAGCAAAATGTGGAATTTTGCCAATGTCCCAGGGTTTTTTGGGAATCTGAGGAGGGCAGGCAGCCTCTCCCAGGAGTGTTCTGGGCACGGCTCTGCCCAGCTCCCCCAGCCCCTCTGTGCCAAGGGGGAAAGCCAGAAAAGCAAAAATTGGGGAATTTTTTTGGAAACTAGAGATGATGAGGGAAAAAAACCCCAAAAATGCTTCATTTCATGGTAGTGGCTCAAAAATTTGATTCTTTTTGTTATCCTCACGGGGCAGAGCTGATGTGAACGCGCTGAAGGGCAGCAGGAACTCTTCATTTCCATGGATGAGCACTCCTGCCCTGCCAGGACCTGCTCGTGCCAGCTCTCCCCTCTCACATTCCCACTTTTCAGTTAATTTAAATCCCTGCTGACCCACTGATGCCAACAAAGCCGGGCTTTTCCAGCCTTGCCTTTCTCATCCTGCACACTCAGCTGTGACCTCACAGCTTCAGAGATATTAAACCAGGCTCGGTGGGGAGCAGGGGGGGCCTGTCCCCCTTTAATTTGGACAGAATCAAACCCGGGATTTTTTTAATAAATCCGTTTTATGGCTGGAACAACGGCGGGAGCAGCGAATATTTGGGGCCTGGAGAGCCCGGCTTCGCTCCCTCTCGCCGTGGGTCGGAGTTATTGTTTTCCTGGCTGTGAAAAGCTCCCGTGGAGGGTGGGAGGGGTTGGTAAGGCACTAATGGGTTTCTCACCTCCAAGCGGTTCCAGTTTTTCTCCCTGGGACAGGATGGGATGGTTTCCATTATGTCGTTAATGGGCGGGAGCGCTGAGAGGGTCCGGGAGTTCTGGGGACAAACCGGGGACGCTGACCCAGCCCAGGTGGTGTTTGGGGGGCAAAGCATCTGCAGCCTGAGTGTGGAAATAACTTTATAAAATGCTCCTTTTCTGCTCCCTGAGGGAATTTTGCACTTGGAGGAGGAGCTCCGTGGCTGCAGCTGGAGTGGGTCGGGATGAGGTGCTGGATTTCGGGGTTTGCACGGCCCAGTCAGGGGTTCAGCAGCTGTTTTTGGGGGTTTGCTGCATCTCCCCACGTGCAGGTGCAGTGAGTGGCTCCCTCATTCATCCTGCTGGGCAAATTGCCGGGGAAAGTCCCTTTTTGGGGACAGGGGCGTGAGGCAGCAAAGCACAGGGGTGACACCGGTGGCGACCCGGGAGGGGAGGAGGAGGGAGGAGCTGGGGGGGTGCCCTGGGAGAGGCACTCGGCAGATCTGGGGGGCTCTGGGGGAGACCTTGTGCAAATGCTGAGGGGGATGTGCTCATCCCAGGACATGTCCAGGGTTCTTCCCATCCCTTCCCACTGCCACGGGGAGCAGGGAAGCTTTTGTACAGGCTTTGAAACCCCACAGTTCTTGAAAACCCCACAATGCACCTTCCAGGCCGTGAAAGCAGCTGCAGGTGCCAGGGAAAAGATCTCGGAGGGACCCGAAACCCCCCAAAGTGCTGGCAAAATAAGTTGTAACTCGTGGTTTTGGGGGGATGTTTTGGTGTTTCGGTGCAGCTGCAGCAGCCTGGAGTTCGGCTGCTGAGGGAGGGAGCGAGAAAAGCCAAATTAAAACCAGAGAGCCCTTTCCCCCCTCACCTCTCGACTCAAGGAAGGCAGAATTCGAACCATTATTTCCAAGGTCACCTCCCGCGGGCCGTGTTATCTCCAGAGGCTCCCCCCGACTTTTGATTAGGAAAAGGACGCTGCAGAGGAGCTCTCTCTGCTGGGAGGGAGGCAGCCCCGAGCCCACCCGAGCTGCAGGGGGAGGAAGGGACCGGGAGGGAGGGATGAAGGTCACCTTCCTCACCTTCCGCTGCCCCGGCAAGGCTGCGGACCCCGCGCCAGGGCCCGGCTCGAGCTTTTTGGAGTCATTATCGCGCCAGGCTGCGAAAGGTTAGGGAGGAAGGAGCTTTTCGGAAGTCTGTGCCCACTAATTGATGGCGAGGAGCGGAAGGAAGGATGGAGGAAGAAAAAAGAAAAGGCCCCCGCGCTGTTTGCAGCCCCCTCCGCCCCTCCCTGGGACAGGAGAGAGCAGGTTGGGGTTGGAGCGGAGCAGAGGAGGGAAATCAGATCCAGCAGGAGCAGGGGCTCCCTCCGGCCTCGTGGAAAAGGTTTTCCAGCATCATTAGGAAGGATGAAAAGCGCTGAAGGCTGTGCCAGGGTGCGGGAGGGATGGATGTGCTGGCTCATGGAGTGGGACAGGCTCCTGCAGGATGCTCCAGCCCCTCCGAGCCACACCAGGAGGTCCCTGAGGGTCAAAGTTGTCCCCCAGGAGCAGCTGCTGCACCCCTTGCCATGCCTGGGCTGGGGCTGCTCCGATAAACCCCGCTGGGGAAGGGGAGTGCTTACAGCAGGAGCAGGCGGGAATTGTGTCCCAGGATTTGGGGCTTGGCGAGGGCCAGGAGGAAGCTCTGAAATCCCAGTTTGCCTCCAGCACAGCCAGGATTCACTGCAGGCTCAGCACAGGGTGGGGCCCAGCCCAGCCTGGCCTTTAATGACCCCCATCTGGAACAGGGGCAGCTTGGGACAGAGATTTTTCCACCAATTCTCCTTCCCTTCAGTCCCTCAGCGCGGTGTTCCTGTAACCTGCGCTCCAGGCCGTGGTTCCCAGGGAAAAACACAGTGCCAGGTGCTCCAGAGGGGCTGGAGAGGAGGTTCCTCCTGAGCCAGCCCCGGGGAAGCTGCTCAGCCCTGGGCCAGCGGGGAAGTCCCTGCTGTGGCCGTGACCCCCTGGCCCCAGGCGAGGAGGTGCCCAGAAATGAGAGGCAGCTGCAGAATTCGCCTCCTCCCAGGACTGGCTGAGGGCAGAGCACCCTGAGGTGACACCGAGCAGGAATCCCTCACTCAGGGGTCACTGCAGGGCTGGCTGAGGGCAGAGCACCCAGAGGTGACACCGAGCAGGAATCCCTCACTCAGGGGTCACTGCAGGACTGGCTGAGGGCAGAGCACCCTGAGGTGACACCGAGCACGAATCACTCACTCAGGGGTCACTGCAGGACTGGCCGAGTGTCTCCTGCACAGCCTCGTGTCAGGATTTACAGCAGACAGGGCAATTTCGGGTTTCCCAATCACGGCTTTGCAAAGCCACCAGACAATCCCTGCTGTTCTCTAACCTCTCCTTAGCCTCTCGCTCCGGCTTCCAGATCCAGGAGAAAATGCAGTGGGAAGGGATGAGCTGCTCTGCTGGGGCGTGACTTCTTCGCCAGCTTTAATGAGTGGTGCAGTGCCCATCCTGGTGCACCCTCACGGCATTATCATCACTGTTACATCGGTAAGAAAGGAAATAAAACCCCCAAATGACGTTTGGGGCTGACAGGATTTGCCTGAATCACCTGGCTAAAATTGGGAACGCTCCCCAAGTGACCAGGAACAGCCTGAGGCTGGAGCCCAGTTGCCTCCATGCCTCGCTCTAACCACCAGACGACCCACCCTGCGTGAGCAAACGGAATAAAATCTGAAAGAAAACACAAATCCGACTTGAAAAATGTGCTCCGCGCAGAACCAGAACGTTCAGCGCCGAGAGAAAGGATGCAGTCCAGCGTTTTACTTCCAGGCAAACATTTCAAAATGGACTTATAATGTAGCCTTTCATTTCAGGTTTTATATGAAGGTTTTACTTGAACTCGTAATGAAGATGGAAAAATCCGAGGTTGCCATGGCTCCTGGCACTCTGCCTAATGCACTCCAACCTTTTTCCCCTAATAAAGGAGGTTTCTGAGACGCCCCTAGAAAGAGGGAAGAGTTAAAGACCCCATAAACGACTGGAGGACCAAGAATATGATTTCATGTAAAGCGAGTTGAACATCATGGACAGGGAATTGCGTTCATTTTCTTCTGCTCACCGAGGAGGCCCCGAGTCCTGCTCTGGGTGGTTCTCCTTGTAATACGCAGGAAAATTCCTGGGGTAAGAAAATTGAGTGGTGGGGAGCAAATTCCCTCAGGCTCTTTTTGGGATGTTCTCCTGCTGGTTGGAATTGCATCTACCTCGTCATGGAGGAGGAAACTTGGATAGTTGGGGTGCTCCTGAGGCTTCAGCTCCGTCCCAGCTGGGATGGCCCCTCCTGGGTGGGATTCCAGCTGTGCCAGGATCTGCTCAGTTCCCATTCCAGCAAAACTTGGGACAGCTCAGGGTGCTGGCACTGAGCAGAGGTCGTGCCTGTGAGATGAGGAATGTTGGATCTGAATCCTGGGCTGGAGATGGGTTTGGGCAGTGGGACCGGGCTGGGGCTGGGTTGGGAGACGGGCTGCTCCAAGCCTGGATGGACACCTTGGAATGAGGTGATCTTTAGGGTCTCCTGCACCCTAACCGAGCCATGAGGATTTAAGGATGATATCTAATGATTTGATGATGATTTGATGATGATTTGATGATGATGATGATGATAATGGCGATTTGATGATGATGATTTGATCATAATACGATGATGATGGTGATTTGATGATGATGATGGTGATTTGATAATGATGATTTGATGATGACTTGATGATGATGATTTGACAATGATGATGATGATGATGGTGAGATGATGATGATTTGATGATAATATGATGATGATGGTGATATGATGATGATGATGGTGATTTGATAATGACTTGATGATGATGATGGTGAGATGATGATGATGGTGATTTGACAATGATGATGATATGATGATGATTTGATGATAATATGATGATGATGGTGCTACGATGATGACGACTTGATAATGACTTGATGATGATGATGATGGTAAGATGAAGATGATGATGATGATAATGATGATGATATCACAATCAGAGAGCAGCTGGAAGGGGGAGAAGAGGCAGCTTGGAGCAACCTCCGGACTCTTTGGAGCTCCCTGGCCAAGTCAGGAGACTCGGATGCAGCAATGTCCTTCTTCAGCTCCCTTTCCTGACATCCTTGTTCTTCATCCACGGCAGCAGAGGGGCTTGGCCATTCCCACGTCCTTCCCAGGGTGGACTTGCTCCCTGAATTCAGGGGCTTTTGGAGCTTTTTCCCTTGCAATTTCCTTGGAGATCCTGGTGGGACATGATTTGATCCAGGCAGAACTGGGCTTTGAGGTCTTCTCCGAGGAGCCTGACCCTGCTGGAATTTTGAGGATGGGTGGGCAGTGGGAACACACAGAAATTTTAGGGATGGTTCAAAAATTCCTGTAGGTGGGAGCCAGCACATGGAAATGCGATAAATCCCTGGAATTCTCCTGGTGCTGAGGACAGGAGGGAAGTGCTGGTGCTCCTGTTCTCTCCAGGCTTTCGGGGGATCCTTTTAAAGCAAGAGCTCCTCGGCTTTGCCGAGTGGTGGCTGCCTGCCAGCCCCATTTATTCCCGACATGTGGTTCTGATTTGAAAATGTCCAGATCTCGAAATCTTTAATCTTCTCACACCTCGGGATTTTTTGTTTTGGTTTGGTTTTGGGGAAGGCTGAACCGTGTGCTCGGGATAATGGTTAAAAAGCAGCACAGACAGTTTAACAGGGCAAAAAAAAAAAAAGAAAAGAAAGAAAAGAAGAAAGAGAAACTAAAATTATTGATAAAAAAAAAAATCCAGCTGGCACTTTCCTGGTCTCAAAGGTGCAGCGTGGAGATTCAGGGACGCTTTTGTTTGTCCCACCTCCGTAATCCCTGATGAAAATCCGGGAATTTAGGGATGAAAAAGATCCTGATAGAACTCTCCAGATGACAAAAAATTAAATGTTTTGAAGGTTGAAGAAATTGTCTTCCCAGAGGTTCAAATCCAATCCAGTTCTGGTGTCAGCCGGAAGGACTGGGTGCCCTCCCGGTGCAGGATCAGCAGGGCTGGAAGGTTCTCCTGGGATTTGGGAAGGTCACCTGATCTCCCCTGGGATTGGGAAGATCACCTGATCTCCCCATGGATTTGGGAAGATCACCTGATCTCTCCTGGGATTGGGAAGGTCACCTGATCCCATGAGGGGTTTGGGAAGGTCACCTGATCTCCCCATGGATTTGGGAAGATCACCTGATGTCCCCTGGGATTTGGGAAGGTCCTTGGATCCTTCCAGCCTCTGCCACAGCAGCCCAGGGAAGCCTCTCCTGGGGAGAATGCAACAGTCTGGCTTGGAAAAGACCTTTAAATTCAAAAATTCCAACTCTCCTGCAACGAGCAGGGACACCTTCAACTCAGCCTGGTCACCAGAGCCCCGTCCAGCGTCTTCCAGGAACGATGTGCCAGCAGGACCGGGGTGGGAGGAAAGAGCTGCATCCCTGTTCCCGCCTAACACAGGGACTGGGGCTGCTGCCTCTCCCTCCTTCCCATCCCCGGGGCTCTCCCTGGGGCAGGAGGGCTTTTCCAGGTCTCCCTGTGCGCTAAGAGTTAAGGGGCCGGAGCAGCTGGGAGATAAGAACCAGATGATAAAGGTTAGAGGGGATCACGTTTCCATGTGCACACTCATTAGAATGCAGCCTCCAGTCCCGGAACATGCAAAGAAAGGAAAAAGCACAAAAATCCCACTTTTTTCCCCCCAGGAAAGAAGCCGAGTGAGCACCAAATCCATGAGAATGTGGAATAACTCAGCTTTGCTGCGCAGAGCTGGGAAAGACCCATTAACCCAGCTGTGATGTGCAGCGCTGCCCAGGGGGCTTTACTGGGAGCACTGGGCTGGCCTGGCCCTCTCTGGGAAACCCTTTGGGATTCCCCCTGTCCCGGGCGCCCAGCCCAGGATATTCCATGTTTCCATGAGTTTTTTGCTGTTTCCACCACCAGGGAGACCTGCTGGGCTCTCACCTCCCCGAGGCACAGGTGAACACATCCCTAAATTTGTGCTGAGCTGGTACCTGGGGGTTCTTTCACCAAAAATGCTCCGAATGAGCAATTCCTGGGCCTTTAACGCCACCTATCCTTGAGCATTCCCAGGAAAGGAGGTCGCTCCTTATCTGGTGGCTCAGACCCTGCAGCTCCCCGTGGATCAGCTGGATGCGGATGCCTGCCCAACCTCGAGTTTCACTTTGATTCGTTTGTTTTCCTTTTCTTTTCAACTTTATTTTTCTCTCCTCTGCAGTTCATTAGCATCTTCCCTTTCCTTGCTTGCTTTTCCCCCCCCCCTAAGCTTTCTTCTGGAACCCAGAAGTATTTCACTGTGGGCTGCCAAATGATTCCTATCTCAGTGAAAAAGAACTTGCTATTTCCTGAAAACCTACCACTGTTTTCTCTCTCTCTCTGCCCCCCCCCCAAATCCTTTCTGAGCATTGAAACAAATCCAGGTAACTCGACAAGAAGGCAACGAGAACAGATGGATGCTGGCTGGCAAAGGTGCACCACGAAGGGCAGCAGGGTTTGGGAGCCTGGGGATTGTCTCTGCCCAGGTCTGGCTTTTAAATCCACCCCCCCACCCAAATTTTTGCAGGGGAGCAACGACAAAAGGAGAGGCTCTGGAGTTTTCCACTTGTGTGGGGTTTTTGTGGGTGTTTTAGACTTTGTTTGGGAGAAAACTCCGGGGTGACAGCGTTGGGTCAGCACAGTTTGATGTGGTTTCCCTGCCAGCTGTGGGTGCCGGGGTGGCTTTAACCCAACCTCCTGCTCCCACCACCCACCCCACCCACCTGCCCACCCTTCACCCCATAATGTCCCAAAACCCCCCATGACCTCGGCTGCTAACCCCAATAAAATCCCAATTTCACCACTGCCCTTTGTCCCAGGAGCTGGGATGGGCACCAAGCTCCTCTGGCTGCTGTTCCCAAAGTGCCTCCGGTGCCCTGGGGATGTTGCCATGCCCAGGGACACCCGGGTAAGATTTGTATTTTATTTTCCACGGGCTTATTTCATGAACTGGAGCAAAAAAGAGAATTGAAACATTCACTTAACGAGGCGATTCTTTTATTAGGCTGATTTTCAAGTGCATTTCACCTTTCAGCACAGGGGAAGTCGGGCTTTTAAGGAGTTTATTTCTTTTCGGTGCCTTCATTTCCGAAGGCTTCGCTGGGCTCCGGGGTCGATTTCTGTTTGGTTTGGGACTTGCAGAACCGAGCCTTTGAACCGAGCACTTGTGGGATTAGGAACTCTGTTTGTCAGCTGGGTTTTGGTGTTGCATAACTCGCAAATATCCTCCAGCATCCAAGAAAATGGATGAGCTCGGGGTTTTTTCTTCACCCCTTCCCCCTCTCGAGCCCTCCCCATCTTCGCTGTGATTTTTTATGCTCCGTGATTGGAAGCAAAAGGTCTAAGAGAGAGAGGAAATCAAGCCCGTCAATAAATGCTAAAAATATTTAGTGTGGCAGCCTCTGTATTTTCTTTTTTGTGAAACGCTGATTAATATTCAGCGGTTGAAGGTTAATACCCCATTCATTTTATTCCCTTTACATCCTCTGCACAGCAGTCGCTGCTCCAATTTCGACTCCTAATTCATGCAAATCTGGTTCCAATCAGGATATTAGGGACTCACTGCATAAGCAGGGGGGGAGTTAAAGACAAAAAAGTAAAAAAGCAGGAGAAATCACCCCATTGTTGAAGTTATCTTTGGGGACAAGCTCAGAGCCCACATGGACACCCCAAATCCACAGTCCTGTCATTGCTGGGTGTTTATTGTGCATTTCTCTCCTTCCAAACACACAGGGAACATCCAAGGAGGAGTTTTTGGCAGGCTTAACCACAAGTTTTTGTTTGGATACGGCAGCAGAAGTCTCTGGCCTGGCTCACAAAGGAGCTGGATGACAACAAAACCTCGTGCTGAGCTTAAAACCCAAGGCTCAGTGCAAGGACTGGGTGATCCCAGCTCAGGTGAGGTTCTCGGTGCACCAAACATAAGAGGGACAAATAATGTGGAAAAATGATTTGTTTTTCCTTTCCCCCCCACCTTTTTTTTTTAATGTGAGTGGAAAGCACTTTTGTGTGTGGATCCCGGGTTTTCCACCCCCTTTGGAGGTTCTGTGTGGCCCTGGCCTGGGCCGGGTGTGGGATCTCAGGTCCTGTGAGGAGAATCCCAGCGATCCCGACACCAGGATCCTCCGGAGGGCTGCCCGTCCATCATCTCCCGCGGGAATATTCCATGTGGACCTGGATCCTGAGGAGAACCCCCAGGGCTGGGGGCTGCTGGCTCGTGGTGCTGGTCAGAGCAGATGGGCCTCAAACTGCCTCAATCCCAGCGGATTTCCCTTGGAAAAGGTGCAGGGCTCAGCCTTCCCTAGCAGGAATCCCGGGTGGGAATGGCAGACCCTGCTGCCTGTGCCTTTGGGGGTGAGCCTTGGGGTCCCTCAGGCCCTGCACACCCAGGGGTGGGCACAGCTTTGCTGCTCTGTGATTTTTCCCAAAATCGGGGTGTTGGGAGAGCCGTGGTGGGAGGCACCCATCCCCATCCAGTGTGCTCGAGTGGGAATTCCCTGCCTGGGCCTTCCCAGTGTCCCTGAGCACCTCCATAAAGTGTGAGGGTGGAGAGGGAGGTGGTTAGGGTTTGTTTTGGATGGGATTTAAGGGATTTAAGGAAGAAATGTTTTCTGAGGAGGGTGAGGAGGCCCCGGCACAGTTTTCCCAGAGAAGCTGTGGCTGCCCCATCCCTGGAAGTGTCCAAGGTTGGATCACCCTGGTCCAGCGGGAGGTGTCCCATGGCCGGGTGGGCTGGACTGGGTGGTTTTTGATGGCTCCTTCCACCCAAAGCATCCCTGGGAGGCCTCGGCCAGCGAGCAGGAGGATGAGACCATCCCCGGGCTGCCCTTCAGAGGGAGGCGCTCCGAGTGCGATCCCAGCTGTGCTCCCTTCCTGCAGGAGATGCTGCTCCACATCCTCCTCCGAGCTGGGAGCGTTTCCCCTCCGTGGCTCGCCGGTGACTCCGACTTTGCAAAACAAGCGCAGGCTCCAGCAGGGCCCCGTCTGGCCAAAATGCAAAACTTCCCCACGGGGCACAAGCGGGCTGTGTTTTTCCGACCAGGGAGCAGCGTTAGGCCCCTTTCATCACCTTTCTTCTGCACTTCTTTCAGAAGTGATTTAAATTGGAGGCAATGGTATTGAACCTCCGACACTCCGAGCGGGCTCTGAGCCACACCCTGCAGCTCCAGCCTTTCTCTAGAACCACTCTGCCTGCAGCTCTTGTGGTTTGGGCTATTTTTTCCCCCCTCAGCGTTTGTTCTTTCCACTCTGTTTGTGCCACCTCTGTGAAATTTCAGTTCATTTTTTGCCTCGCTATAGGAGAAAGTGCTGGTGACTGCTGAGGGCTCCTTTCCCAATCCTATTCCAAACCCAAGGCTTGCTTCCAACCCTTCCAAAAACGTGCTGAGCCCTCATCCCCGCAGCTGTCGCCCAGGAGAACACTCAGCAAATCCCAGAGTGCTCAACAGAAAGGAAAAACCAGCTTGGAAGCCTCTCTGGAAAGGGGCCGAGGAACAATCCCAAGGTGTGTGGGTGAGAATGGCAGCGTTGCCCTTGGAGTTGGATGGAGCAGGAGCTGCTCCCACCCTCTCACATCCAGCTGCTGCTTTTCCAGCCCTGGTTTTGAACCAGCTGAAGGAAAACACTTGTGGGCAGCAAAAACAGTGCTGGGAAGCTGTGTCTGCTGAGGGTGGGAACTGCTGGGAGTTCCTCGGTGGCCGTGGCCGATTGTTGGGATTGTCACCGAGGAGCTGTGCTTGGGCAGGGTGAGGTGACCCCACTGTGGCCACACAGAGCCTGGGCACCCCTCAGCCCCAGCCCGGTGGCTCTGAGGGTGCTGCTGAGCAGCTCAGAACAAACTGAGCGTTTTTGGGGGGCTCGCCCCTGCCTGGGCTTTCCCTCTGCCAGCAGCAAGGTCCCAGAAGCTGCTGGTGCCCCTGAGCAGCCCCGCTCCTTCGTTTTGGTGCTCCCAGGCTGGCTCTGGAGCCCACGTGGGAATGCTGGAGCAGCCGTGGAACCTCTGGCTGCAGGAATGAGCCTCACGTGGCAGCTGAGGAGCCCCAGGTGGCCCAGGCTGTTCCTTTGCTTGTTAGGCCCTCATCTCTGCTTGATGTCGAGGTGAAACCCGCTGGAACTTCCTGAGGTTTCTCCAGCGAGCTGTGGGGGTGCTGCTTCCTTCAATCCCACGGGATCCAGGCTCTGGGAGGAGAAAGGAGCCAGGGATCACCTGCTGAGCCCTCGCCTCCAGGTATTGCCCCCATCCCCGAGATGCTGCGGGGAAGCGAGGCGATGTTTGATTACATCCCATCCTGACTGGTGTGAAATATCCATGGATTCACTTGGGATCAGGTGAATCCCGCTCCCTTCCAGGGGCAGGTTTGCACCCTGCCCACACGCTGCGAGCTGGCAGCGCTGTAAATCCCCACGTGCTGTCACAGATGGCCCCAGCTTTCCCTGTCAGCTTCGCAGTCGCTTTCCCTCGTGCCCTAATTGAGACCAGAAATCCAATTAGACCCCAATCCCGTCCTTTTTGAAGTCCCCGGCTGCAGCGCCACGGAATGAGAGGGTGGACGGGATGCTGGTGACGGGACCAACTGGTGCTGAAATCCCTGTGCAGACGCTGGAAGGCATTTCTGGGATCCATCCCTGCCGGGAGCCGGGGAACGCTGAGCTTCGCTGCTCCTGTGAGGGACAGCAGATGTTCCAGCCCGGCCGTGGCTCTCCCTGCTCCTCGCTCTCCAGGGCAGGCACGAGCCTGGAGGGAGGGAAGGGCTGCTGGAAGTGTTTGTTTGCACAGATGCTCCGGGAGAGGGGAGCTGGGACAGAGATTTCGGTGAGGCCCCTTCAGGCAAACTCCCCCAGAGGTGCTGGTTTACGAGCGGTGTTCCCTTGGTTTAGGAATCCTGGGAGCAGCTCTGCTCGGTACCAGCTGGAAAATCGCTGCTGCTGACTCTGGAATGGGCTGTGGTGCCAGGGTGAGGAGCTGGGCACGGCTCTGGCTCAGTCCGTGGCACTGACAGTTAATTGTCTCCTAAAAATGTAAAAATACAAAATATTGTAGCGCCCTGCAAATCCCCGTCCGTGGAGTTCAGCCAACATATGTGTATGTTATACGTATTTTTAACATGAATATCTCTGTGTGTAGTGGGTGTACACGTGCAGTGTGCACATGCATTATATTTATATTTATATTTATATTTATATTTATATTTACATATTTATATTTACATATTTACATATTTATATTTATATTTATATTCGTATAGTTATATTTATATATTTATATATTTATATGTATATTTATATCTATATGCATATTTATACCTATATGCATATTTATATGTATATTTGTATGTATATTTATATGTATATTTATATGTATATTTATATTTTAATAGTTTATCTTTATTTTTATATATCTATACTTATATTTATACTTCAATATTTTAATATTTATATTTTAATTCATATTTTTATTTATATTTACATTTACATTTATATTTATTAATATTTATTAATATTTATTTATATGTATATTTATTTGTAGTTATATATATTTATATATATTTATTTATGTTTCTATTATTTTCTATTATTTTCTATTAATTTCTATTAATTCCTATTAATTTATATTTATTTTTATTCATTTATATTCATTTTTATTCATTTTAATTCATTTCTGGGTATTTAGATGGGTTTGTGTGTGCTCGGCAGAGGCTTTGAGGAGATTTGCTGCGTTTCAGGGCGCTGAGAACAGCACGGCTGGGATCCCTGGGCGGGCCACTCACGATCCCTGTGGGCCCCTTCCAGCTCGGGCTATCCCGTGGCTGTACTGGGGAACAATCCCGGAGCTGACGGCCCTGGATCAGGTGGAAGCAGCGCAGGCCGGGCGCATTCTGAGCTGAGGGACACCAGGGATGCCCCTGAGCAGCTCAGGGAAGGGGCTCCTGGAAGCTCCACATGGATCCAACCCCATCCCTCAGCTCCTGTGGGATCCCCCCGGACCTTTGTGCCGCCTCGCAGTGGGATCGTGGAATTATTAAGGCTGGAAAAGATCACGTCCAGCAGCAGGCAACGAGCTTTGGGCTTGGCATCAACCAGGCTGGAGCTGGGCGTGTCACCCCAAATCTGCCAGCCCAGGAGCTGCTGGAGCAGCTCAAATTCCCAGCAGCTCCCTCTCTCCTCTACCTGCCGTAGAAAAACAGGAAAAGGCACCAAATTAGCTCGGCCGCTGAACCTCCCCAAAGCCCCAGCACGGAACTGTGGCACCACTCCATTGGTTTTTCCACGCAGTTGGATTTGGCGTCCCAGGCTGCTGTTGTGGGAGAAACAAGAAGGGAAAGGAATGAAGGGGTGAGACTGAAAGCCCAGGGCCTCCCTTGGCATTGTTATTATCCTCTTCCCATCCCGGAAAACGACTCGAAAACAGACTCCAGACCCATTTTCCTGCAGGATTAAATTAGCCTGAGGGGATGGAAGGAACAAAACTGTCCAGCTCTTGGTGTTCTGTGTTGGGCGAGACAAAACTGTGTTGAATTTGGGAATTTTAGTGTTTGGTGGAGCCGGCATCCAGCCACAGCTCCCGAGGGCTCAGGGATGAGTTTCCATGGGAATGCAGCTGTGGCTGTGTCACATCTCCTGTGGCCTGGCACGTCCCACGCTGTGACACGAGTGCTCCAGCACTGCTCAAGCGCTTTTAGGTGGTTGTTGTGTGGCTCCGCTTCTGTCCGACCGAAAAAACCCAACCAAACCTCAAAATCCAACCCCGAAATGTGATAATTGGAGCTGGGATTGTCCCAGCCATAAATTTCAAGCGTGTTTTCTACAGCGTGCACAGAGGGAAGGGTATTCCTGTTCCTGGCAGATCAGTGTTGGGGGGAATGATGGGGAGAAGCCCAAAGGGATGAGGAATGGGATGAAGAAAGGGAGAAAATCTCAAATTTTCTGGGAATCTCAGAACCTGTGCGAAAGCAAAAGGTGAAAAAATAGGGGATTAATTCTGGGCGAGTTTATAAAGGCAATTAAATACAAAATCTAGAAACTCCAGCTATTTTAGGGTGGTTTAAGAGGGAAAAATTTGCCCAGAAGGGCACCAGGAATTTCAAGGGAATGGGAATGAAGCCTCCCCAGCCGCACACACCCAGCTCCACTGCTCCAACTCATCCTGTGAAGAGGGACCTGTTAAAGTGCAGTTATCCTTCAAAATTGTGAGATTAAAGTGATTTTGGCAAGGCTGGTAGGGCAGATGGGGGAACACAGAAGGATTCAGCTTTATTTTACCCCAAATTGTTTGTTTCTCTCTCCTGCGCTTCCGTCGTTTCCCAGCCTGCAGATTCCTGATCCTCGGCTGACAAAATTCCCCATGTGCCTGTGATCCCAGCCTCTCCTTGTTTGCTCCTGGCTCTTCTCCAAACAAGCCTTGCTCCCGCTGCCTCCCTTTGGGGATGCTCCAGGCTGGAGCTCTGCACATCCAGGATTTCAACATATCCTCAAGGCTTGGTTTTTGGGAAGGGAAAAAAGGATTGGAGCCAGTGAGAGGGAGGGAAATGGGAAAGGGTGGGGAATGGGGAAGGGTAGGAAATGTGGAAGGGTGGGAAATGTGGAAGGGTAGGAGATGGACCTCAGGGTGGAAGGGCAGGAGATGGACCTCAGAGTGATGCTGGGTTTGGTTTCTTGAGGCTGATGCAGCTTCCCCCTCCTGCTGGTGGGGCTGGTCCCCACCACCGATCCCGCTGGAGCGGATCCCAAACCCCCTGGATCAACCTGTGGATCCAAACTGGGATCAAATGCTGTCACCCACGGCTGCCAACTCCTCACACAGCTTTGGGCAAAGTGACCAGCCCAGAGCAGAAGCCCTCAGGAGAACTGAGTTCTTCTTTAGCCTTTCAATTACCTCCTGATCCCTCTGCTCCCATAAAATCCTGGCTGCGGCTGTCCCTGTTTGTGTGTTCCCACTGGAAGCACCTCCCTGAGGATCTGTCTGTGTGGTTTGGGCTCAGCCAGGGCCGTGCTGGTGGCCACACCTCTGGGCAAAGCACGTGGAATTGCAAAGTTTCCTTTTTTTCCCCCTTTCCCTCCCGTTTCATGTCAGACCAGCAGACGCCCGTCACCATCCTCAGCTCCGGGCTCTGATGCAAACTTTTTCCACCTGGCCGAGTCAGGCCTTCAAAAATATAAATAAATAGGGAAAGAGAAGGGGGGGGGAAGAGGAAAAAAAAAGAGATCTTTTTAGAGGTATTTTTAAAGCCATGACACAGAGGAGGGTGACACACTCGCTGCTCTCGGTGGGAGCAGGGTTGGTTCGTGTTGTTCTTGTCCCTGGGCCCAGCATTACCAGTGGCCACCTTATTGTGGGGTCTGGTAATGGTGTGGGGCTGGGGGCTGCAGGTGGGTGCTGGGGAGGGTTTGGGGGTGGGTGTTCAGCTGGTGTGGGTGGTGCAGGGGTGGTCGGGGCCTCTGAGCATCACTGGGATGGGGGGCTCCAAATTAGGGACGTTTTATTGCCTTGTTCTTCCTGTCCTGCTCAGGCACTGCTGCGATTCCATCTTTGCACGTGCACGTGTCCCTCTGAGGGGCCTGGTCCTCAGGTGGGGCTTCTGGGGATGGGATGGAGCTGGGATGGAGCTGGGATGGAGCTGGGATGGAGGGAGGTGGGATGGAGCTGGGATGGAGGGGGATGGGATGTCAAGAGCTGGGATGGAGGGAGCTGGGATGTCAAGAGCTGGGATGGAGGGAGGTGGGATGGAGCTGGGATGGAGGGAGGTGGGATGGAGCTGGGATGGAGGGAGGTGGGACGGAGGTGGCAGAGGCTGATGCCGGCCAATGTCTGCCGGCCTCATCCGTGACCTCGTGGTTTTATAGCCCCATAAAAGGCAGCCGAGAGAGGTTCCAGGAGAGGCACCAGGAGAGGTTCTGACTTTGGAGGCTCCAGTGGAGCTGGGAGGAGCCGGCCTCGTCTCCTGGCGCCGGGGAGCGACAGCCAGGCTGGGATTCCCGGCTGCCCGAGGGCAGGAGCCGGGCACTGCCCCAGCCTGGGCCCGGCCCTGGCAGCAGCTCCGGGCTTGTCTTTCCTGGCACTGCCCTTGGAGAGTCTGTGCAATGCCTGGAAGGGGCTGTGGAGCACCTTTGCTGGGTTTGCAGGGGGGATGAGGCCAGCTGAGGCCCCAGCACGTTGGGCAGAGCGGGTGTAAAGCGGGTGTAAAGCTGGTGTAAAGCCGTAGAGTCCAGCCCACAGCTGGTTCCCCACCCTGGCCTCTCCCTCTTGCTTTGACTCTCTGTTCCCTGGCTCTTCCCACCGTATCCACTCCCACATTCCGTTCCTGGTCAGTCCCTGGACACCTGGACTGGGCCCAGCTCCCTTCCCACGCTCAGCCCCACTCGGGGCTGGCGGCCACCAGCTCTGGAGGCCTTGGAGGGACTGTGACAGGGATGGGTGGCACCAGGATGGGCACAGGAACAACTCCTGGAGATCCCTTGGATCTTTCAAATCAGGGCAGGGGTGGAGCTGAGGATGCACCAGGCATTCCCGGTTTTATTGGGACCACCGTGCACTGCCTATTCCCAGTTTTCCTTGGGACATTCACGGAAAATTTGCTCTCGCAAATGCACTCTGGGGTGAAGGTTCGGTGTTGGAATCAGGGATGCTCCCTCTTAATAAGACTTGGTGGCCAGCTCAGAAACCAGGGAAGTGTCTTCCTCATCCCAAAGCAGAGGCAGTGAGGAAAAGCTGCTTGGAAAAAGGAGAATTACCTTTTAAAATAAGTTTAATTTGTGTAAAAAAAAGAACAATTCCCTTTGGAAATGTTCGACTCCGGTTTGCTCTGTAAGGCTGGAATCAGGAGGGAATTTGTCTTTTGGCCCATTTCTGTGTGAAAGATGGGGAAACCGCCCGTGAAGCGATGGGATGTGGGACGTGCTGCTCCATCCCCTGCATCCATGGGGCAGCTCGGGCTCCGTGTGCCTGGAAAACCGGGAAGGGAAGGGCAGAGCCAAGGCCTGAGCTCTGCCTCTCTCCCACTCGGCTCTGTGGTGCTCTCGTGCCTTGATCCCCCACCACGACCAATGGATCCTGGCCCTGTTTTTATGGAGACTCCCCACCGAGGCAGACGCCAGTTAAAAGGTTACTGCCCAGCTGTGAGAGCGGCAGACAGGGTAACAGCTCGATGGCGGGGTGACCTCATATCTCATATTTATTGACTAAATGTGGCTTGAACTAGTCACCACCAGTAAAATAAACCACAGCCCCGAGTGCTGCAGGAATATTCCATGGCACACACACTCCCAGGTCCTCGTCACACTCTTGCTTTCACTTGGAATTGCAAAAAAAAAAAAAAAAAAGAAGAAAAAAGAGGTAAAAACCTCGTTACTAATCTCATTTCTTTTACAAGGTGGGTCCTGCAGAAACCCTTTCAGTGCAGGGTTGGTTTTTCCTCTGAGGAGAGCTGGGAGTCTCTCTGGCTTTGCTCTCGTGGAGAGGGGGGAATGAAAGCTCTGGATTATTTTTGGGACAAAGCTTGATTGGATTAGGATGGACATGTCAGGCTTTAACAAGATCTGGGGACAGGCAGCTTTTTGTGTCCATGTAACACTTGCTGTCTCAGGGATGAGAAATCCGTGAAAAATCAGCAGGCTGCCTTAGGTTCTGTCTGCCCGAAGAGCTTTTTTTTGGTATAAAGTGATGAATTTCTTACTTCTGCTGTGAATTAAACCCATCCAGCGTCGCAGATGTTTTTCTGAGCATCTCCACCTGAAGGCAGGGACAGCACACAGCAGGCATGGGGAAAAGCAGGAAAAGCTTTTTCAGCTTTAGGCTGTATCCATGTAGATCCTTACGTGGTGATGCACTCAGAATCTGTGGAAAATGCTGGAATGTTGGCTTTAGTACGCAGTGCCAGGGGCAGGATTCAAGCATTGGAAGGGGCTGCCCAGGGCGTGGAGGAGTCCCCATCTGTGGAGGGATTTAGGTGGAGATGTGGCGCTTGGGGACGTGGTTTAATGGTGGCTGTGGCAGTGCTGGGGGACTGCTGGACTCCATGGTCTTAAAGGCCTTTTCCAACTGGAATGATTTTATGATTTGTTGTCTGAGCTTTGAGGGGTCGCTCCCCTTCAGTGCAAAGTGGGAGGAAACTGTGGCACAAACACCTTGGAATGAGAGTTTGCGATTCTGCTTCAGCCAGGAAGGAGAAATTCAGTTTGTCCCATCCCTGGCACTCCAATTCCTCTCGGAATCCCTGTCCTGACGCAGCCTCTGCCCTTCCCACCAGCCCTGGCTGCTCTGAGCCACCGGGGCTGTTGCACACCCAGCACCACCTTCTCCAATCCCCCAAAACCTCCATCCAAGTGCCCATTTCCGAATCCCTCATGACCCAAACCCCTCCAGGGTGTTGTGAACAGTCTGCTTTGTGGTTTATTAGCTCAGAGCCATTGGCAGATCCAGAGGGAGCCTGGACCACGAGAGGAGTTTGGGCTGGAGCAGCGGCTGCGCGTTGCAGGTGCTGCCATAACGCAGTGCCCGGGATCACCTTTCTGGTCACAATTCCTGGTGCTGTGTTTCCCTTTGGAGATTTATGTGCACGTGGAGAGGGTGTGGAAAGTCTTGGAAAAAAGAGGAATTGGCACGGGGATGGGATGCAGATGTTCCAGCTGTGAGCCCGCGCCAGCGCGGGGCCGAGCAGCTCTTCGTGGCTGCCCCGCCGCTGCAGAAATCTCCTCCCTCACCCATCAATTTCTCAGCTAAACTCATTAAAGAAACTCAGAATTCCAGGCCTGAATGGGGATGGTCATCTGGATGTTCCCAGGGATGTGCAGCAGCGGCACTTTGGCCGGTCAGAAGTCATCTTGGCTGTGTCACCTGGGATCTTATCCTAATTATCATCATGTGATTTATGTTCCCAAGCTAATGCATAGATAATGAGGATCAGGGAAAGGAGAGGGAACGTTCTCGTTAATGCTCTGTAGGGATGATGATCCCAGCTTCTGGCTGAGGGGAGCTTTGCCAGCAGAGAGTAGAAAAATTGGATTTCTGGGACTGAAACACTCCCTTTCCTCTCTTTTTTCGGCAGGAATAAATAATTGTGTGTCCTACTGTCTGTGATGATATTTTGGTAGGTGACCACGGTTTGCAGAGCTTGCTGGGGTGGTTTTGGGCCGTGTCCTGGCTGTCCCAGGTCTTCAGCACCACAAAGCCACCCCTGGGCTGGGGCCACCACCCACCCTCGGGTTTGGGGCTGGAGCCGTCGTGTTCCACGGTTCCACCTGAGGCCATAAATCAGCGCGGGGCTGGATGAAAGCTCAGCTTGGATTCCCTGGCAGTTCTGCTGTTTGCACTGAACCTTGCAGAGGTTTGGATGTGAGCTGGAGATTTATGGGTATTTGCAGAGCCCACGGTTCCAGGTCACAGCTTGGACTGAGGCGTTTCCAGGGAATCATTGCTTCCCTCGGCGTCTTTGGTGGCCTCGTCTGGAGCGAGGCTTTGCGAGGAAAATGCGTCCAGGGCTTATCTCCCCCCTGAGTCTCCTTGGGAGGGGTGAGAGGCTGGGTAAAACCACCCAAAAACGCTGCTACAAACATTGCCCAGGAAAAATGGGATCTGTCCTTGGTTGTGGCTCCACGTGGGAGCCTTGATGGAACAGTCCTGGGCAGCTCATGAGGGGAAAACGAAAATTAGGGTGGAATTCAGGGTTTATTTTCCTTTTCTGATCCCAAACCATGCGAACAGGAGCTACAGAAACCCCAGCTCTGCATCCCTGATATCCAAATAACCGCGCTGAGACGATACTGGTGATACCTCCCAAAAATCCCATCCCGGGGCAATCCCTCCCTCGGGAAAGGTGGCTGGAATGCCCTGTTGGACACAGCTGCCACCTGAGCCACCTCCCGCCGTCCCCGCTGCCACGTGCCAGCCCATGGACACATCCCTACGTGCACAGGCACACGTGTTCCCACCCCGGCCGATCCCAAATCCGCTCGGGGATTGGAGCTGGAGCCATAACAATATGGCAGTAAAAAATAATGAAATGCCATCATAAAAAAAAAAGAAATGTGGAAAAGCAATTATTTATTTATACCTTGGGAACTAGGAATAATACACCTGTTTCGTGGGGATGGCTGGCACAACGCTGGCATTGCAGAGTGGTACTTAATAATTTTTTACCACACTTTATAGGCTCTTTCCTGCAATTAATGCTAAATAAAATCAACATTTCTCCAACTGGTGTTTCTGGCTCTCATTAACTCCCTTTTTGCCATTCAGCATCTCCTTCCCTCTCAATATCTTTTCTTTTTTTGTGTTTCTCTTGTACATTTTTCTTTGCTCTTCTCCTCTCATGAGCTCTGCTGGCAGCTCAAAGAGCAGGAGCTGGTTTTAATTGAATTGACTGAGATTAGGTGCAGGATCCTTCCTTCTCCAGGTGGAACAGAGGCTCCTGCCCAAGGGAAGGATGATTCCAGAGCCATGAGGAGGGGAAGCAGCAGCTGGAAGGGCAACAAAGCAGCTTGAACCATGAAAAAACCTGTGGAAAACCTGATGGATGGCCATGGAAGAGGAAGGCTGGAAATCTAGACTCATCCTCCCAGGTGAACTCAGAGTTGAAGGAATATGTGAAGAAAAATGTTGTTGATGGTGCTGGGAGGTGATTCTGGGACAAAAGTGGTCCTGAATTTATTGGCAGTTTGTTTAGGAAGGAGAAACTTCCAAGAATGAGAAGAAGTTCTCGCTGGGGAAGTGTTGGTCCAGCTCTCAGCAGATGGGAATCCTCTTCCCACATTTTCCCTCCCTCCTCGAAATTCCAGCTGATTTCAGATGACGGGATTTCAACGCTTGCCAGGGGATGACACTCCCTGCAGCAACGCTGACAACAGGTAGGAGGGAAATTCTGAAGGAATAGAAATCTTTAGGGTCCATTTTAGGACATTTTTATTTTAAAAATATCAAGTGGAAATGCCCCCAGTTTGGTTGATTCTTTCTCTGTTACTTCACTTGATCAGGCCCCGAATAACACCTCTTAATTCCCACCCCAAAAAGAAAAGAGGGAGAGTTTTTGCTTTATTAATCCCTCCCTCTTGTTTTTTAAATTGCACATTTTCTGGCTTTAGTTTCCATTCTCTTAAAGAAAGAGGAAAAAAACCCTCCTGAATTTTCACACAAATATTCTGGATTAAAAACTCCCCCTCTTAAAATCTCCTATGTCAAAATGTGTGGGTTTATTACTAATAGCACTGAAATGATTTCATATGTTTAATATTTATTCAAGTAGATAAAGTGAGCTGGGAGAGTATTAAAAAGGCAGGAATTTCCCAGTGCCGGTGATCTCCAGGTGAGAAAGTGGCAGGAGAGGAGCAGCCCAAGGATGAGCACGCAGAGCCTGAATCCAGCGTCTCCAGGGAATTTGGGATGGTGTGGGGAGCTCTTCCCAGCCTTTCCCGAGTTCCATCCAGAGGGTTTTTCCTTCTTTAATCAGGAGCAGTTGCTCACAGGCCTCGGATGGCGGGAGGGCTTTATCTGCCATCCCATTCCGATGGAGGGAAACGGGACCCACATGGGATCAGCTGAGGGCTGAAATCCGAGGGGGATTACTGGGGAGGAGAAAGGCCACGAGGAGCTGTGCCTGCTGCCGAGAGCCTTCTTCCTCCTCTCCCTCTCCCCTCCCAGCCCCAGCTCCATGATGAAAAGGCGCTGTCAGGAATCGGGATTTATGTGGATACCGGTGCGGCCAGGCCTGGCACCGGACAATTGGATGCACGTGTGGCTCCTGTGGGATGATCCACGGGCAGGTTCACAGCAGTGAAACGCGACGGAGGCTCCGGAGGCTCTGGCTCGGATCTTTTCCCACTTTTTCATCCGTTACCTGCTGGCAGCTCCTCATGGATGGTGCTGGCACCTCCAAGGCTCCTGGCTGCTCCTTCTGGGTGGTCCCTCCATGGGCTGTGGCTCAGGAGCACTGAGCCAGGTGGTAGGTGACCAGTGACTCCTCCTTGACCACAGATGAGCCACACCAGGCTCCCCTGGTCATTCCCACATTGGTCATTCCCACGTTGATCGTTCCCATGTCAGTCCTTCCCCTTCCACTCCATGAAATGCTTTCCATTTGTCCCTCGCTGAATTGTCCCTGAGAGTTTTTTCAGGCCCTCGCTCCAATTTTTTGAAGCTCAAACTAAAGGCCTGATTTTGGCATTGTTTTTAGGAATTTTCTTCCTTGGATTCCGCTAGAGTTTCCCCCTCTCCAGCAGGGGCTGACCCTTAATTGCCCATTTGCAGCGCATTTCCAGACACGTGGCTGGGAAGTGCTGTGTGAAAAACCCAGGCATTGTTATTACGAAACCTTCAGGAACAAAATTAATGGATTCATAAACTCCAGAGCCATTAAACCAAACCTGATGTGGATGGAAGAGCCCAGAGCTGAGCAAACCTTGAGCAAACCCAGATTTTCCCGAGGAAACACAAACTGGCTTTAATCAGCAGGGCCAAATCAGTTTTGTTTCCTGAGGTTTCTTTTCCCCTCCCATCTCCTTCTCAGTGTTGGGAATTGCAGGAGAGCCCTTTGGCCTGAGGTAAAGAGGGGAACGCTGCCCATCTCTTCATGAATATTTTAAAAAACAACAACAAAATGCTCTGTTTGGCCTGGCCAGCGCTCAAGCTGCTCTCAGGAGCTCAGCCAGCGCTTCTGAACATGATCCCGTGGTTAAAGCACTGCTGTTTGTCCATAGGACTGGGATAAACTGGGTTTATCTCCACCAGAAGGTGAGAGAGGCTTGACCATCACCTCCCTTCCTTTTCTCCTTCTGCCTCCCCAACACTTCTCTCTTGCAGGTTGGCATCGAATTCCTGACAGGAAATATTTCAGGTGGTAAATCCCTGTGGTGGGATTCATCGAGGGCAAGGAAAAAGGGAACTTCCCTTCTCACTTTGCTTTCCTCACACCAAATCCAAGCTCCTCTCTGGGGTGAAGAAGGTGGAAGCTTCAATCCAGGAGGAAAAGCTGGGAGAAAGTGATCCTTGCTTAGGAACACCCCGTTTTTAGGGAAAGCTGTGACGCCTGCTCTCGGGTTCGTGTGCGAGTACTAAATTTAGTGCCACGTCTGCAGCGCCATGTGTGGGGGAGGACTTTCGGATGACGCACGGATCAGCCTCATTCCTTATGGGAAACTTCCAGCCTGTGCCACTTTCACCGTCTGGAACAAATGAGCACCTCCTGGTGATGCCATCAGCCCATGGGAGCAGCAGCCAGAGCTGGAGATGTTCTTGGAAGCCGCAGGAGTGTGCGATTGTGTAACCCGCTGGCAAAGGTGTGTGTATCTCTCAATCTGTTGTATCCTGCTCCAGGTTTAGGTCCAGATCAGCAACGGGATTTAGTCACCCAGCTCTCGGTAATTCCTTTGGAATGTCGATGTTCATTACATCTTGTCCTCAGCTGAGTCCGTCCTTTTTAATTTATCACTGGCAAGACTGAGCAGAAAAACTTGGAGTAACTTTTGAGCAGCTGCCAGTTCCTGGGGGTGCTCAGACCTTCAGTTTTCAGCTCAGCTGACCAATTTACAAATTCTAAAGTTTATGATCTTGCACCCAGATCTAACCCAGACATAAAAATGGCACTGTCACTGCACTGTCACCGAGGGCTTCCAAACAGGAGTGACAGAGCCCTGAAGAAATTCCCTTCTCATGTGGGTTGAGATGGTGACAGTGACCCAGAAAAGCTGGACAGCTCCAGATTCTCTGGCCAGGTGAGATGTCCCACTGATCTTTGAGGGTCTCACACTTGGGTGAGATTCGGAGTCCCCTCAGTCCAAGGGATGAGTGAGTGGCTGGATTCTCTTCAGGAGATCCATCCAGGGCTCTTGGACCACTGCGAATCGTGGAATTGGTAAGGTTGGAGAAGACCTCTAAGATCATCAAGTCCAACCATCAAATTCTTTTCCAACCATCAAATATTTTTAGCAACTTCACTTAAACCACTCCCTCTGATGCAAATCAGTTAAAACCTGACCATGACATAGAACAACCAGGTAAGAGACCACAATGTACTGGTTTATACTGGTTTGTACTGGTTTTGGGGGCAGTTTTATGGCCTGTTCAGTGGTGAATGCTGAGGGCACCATGGCAACTCTGGGACTGTTTTTTGGGAGCTGAGGATGACGAAGCCCCAGGGATAACTGGATTTTCGGATGATGTTCCCATGGCCTCACTCGCAGGTGTTTCTCCAGATGAACTCATGGAGTGCAGCATCGTCAGCACCACCAGAGACAATTCCTTGAGGCTCTGGTGGCATCACCCAGGGATTTGTCCCAGCTCAAGTCCCCACACGCCTCCTCCAGCGTGACTCGGGCGTTACCCACTGTGTTTATTTTCCATCCAACTCCTGGGGCACGGAACCAGCTGTGCCAGCTCCCAGATCCATCCGAACAGCATGGAATGGACTTCCCATGGGCTTGATATGTGAGCTCATGGAAGTCCTTCCCAAAGGCTGGAATTAGGGGTGGCCACACCCGCCTTGCACAGGTTGGGCTCGCCAAGGCTTGCTGGGCTGTGAACCCCTGGTAGCCGGAGCTGTTCCATCCATGAGGAGCCAAATCCATGGATGGAGACTCCTGGCAGGCTGTGGGATCCCACAGAACAGTCCTGACAGCCGGCTGGGTGCTGCTCTCCCATCCCATCCCATCCCATCCCATCCCATCCCATCCCATCCCATCCCATCCCATCCCATCCCATCCCATCCCATCCCATCCCATCCCATCCCATCCCATCCCATCCCATCCCATCCCATCCCATCCCATCCCACATTCCCATCTCCTCCTTCCAACTACCACGTGCTTGGAGGTGACTCTGCCATGAAATATTCCTGGAGAAAAGGACTCTTTGCACAATTCCTTTGGCCAGGAATATTTTCTGTTCCATAAAAAATCAGGCTCTCCAAACAGAATAAAATTTGCTTTTCCCATTGCTGCAGCTTCCAGCAGCATAAATAGGGATGGATCCTTTTTTTTTAGGTTCTTCTTCTTTAGATTCTTATTCGGTGGAATGACAAAAGAAAATTGTAAAGAGTTCGAAGCATCTGGGAAAAATTTTCACTTGTTAAAAAAAGAAATCAATTTGGAAAGACACTTCCAAGACAACATGGGAAAATGGAATATCTGGGAAAATTTTCACTTGTTTAAAAAAAAATCATTCGGTTTGGAAGGACTTTTCCAAGAGAATATGGGAAAATGGAATATCTGCTCCACCTGAAAAGGAATTGCCTCTTTAATTGACAAGAGGCAGAGAGGAAACTCTTCTTGTTTAAACTCAGCCCAAACCTGCCGCTCATAAACTTCTTGTCAATCCCAGGCTTGTGGTTCCTTTTTGCTTTTCATCTTCCAGTCTGGTTTTTATCCCCTTTTTGTCATTCCCAGCTTCGTTTCTGTCTCATGTAGGTGGTCGGATTTTCAAATCTTGGGTCTTCTTGCATCCAGAATGTGTGTCCTTGCACCAAAAAATCCCAGAATTATTTGGATATTTCAGAGGTTGCAGCTTTCTCTGCTCCAGGTCACCCAGAATTTTGGGCTACTCCAAGCTGGAATTGCCCATTTCCAGGTGAGATATCCCAGGAGATCCAGACAAAGCTCCCACAGCCTTCAGAAGATGAGGAGGACGCTTCCACTTAAGGTCTCAGAAGTGGAAGACAATCCCGTATTTCCTTTAAATCGATTTTTTAAACTCTGCCTTTCCAGAAAAAAAAGAAAATAAAGGTAGGGATGAGGCAGAGCAGGATGTTAAATACCCAACCTACGTCAGGCAGGAGCTCGCTCCTGATCAGCCCATCCACCTGGAATTCCCGGGGCAAGGAAGGGGCCTGTGGGAACAGGTTGGGACAGAGCGGAGCCGTCCCGGAGAGGAGCTGCCACCCAACCACAGGGCTGGAAAAGCGCCCTGGGAGCCACTTGTGAAACGTGTCCTGTGTGATCCAGCGCCCCAGGAGCGGGGTGGAAACGCTCATTCCATGAGAATCCCCCTCCTCACCGCAGCAGGTTTATTATCCCAACCGGCTCACAGCGCCCGGCGCTAAATTCCCACTTGGAAATGGGATCGGCACCGGGAATTTTCCACTTCAGGACAGACTTTATAATAAATAATTTCAGAAATCATAAATAGCAGCAGGATTAGATCACTGGAGCTCAGGAACTCGCTTGAGTTTAAAGAATGGTGTGGAAAAGAGGATTTTTTTGGATGCTGCATCCCTCACCCCCTGTCTGTGCTCCTCTCTTACCATAACTCAATTATTGCTCAGAAGAACTTTTGCTCGGTTCAAAAAAAAATGGAGAAAAATCTCCAATTATAATAAATCCACTTCAGTGTTTTCCATAAAGTTGGCCAATAACGAAGCAAAGAGCAGGGAAAAAAGGTAGATATTGAATTCTTACTCAAACTTGGCGAGAAAGGACCTTTTATTGTCGACTTTTTTTTCTTTCCATGCCCAACTTGGCTGCTTGGGCCAAACTCCGTGCCAAGTTTCTCTCGTGTGTTCTTTCCCTGTGTGTTAAAAACACTTCAAAAGCTGCCCCCCAAAGGGTTCTGCGGAGGAGCCTGGATTTGAGAGTGAAGATGATGGAGTTTTATGGATATTTATGGATATTTTTGGCTTGTTCTTTTTTTATGGCTTTTTTTCTTCCCCCTGCCCTGTCCCCCACCGTGGCAAGGTCTCCAGAGGGGCTGTGCTGACAGATGCAGCTGAGACAGCCGCGTGATGTTAACATAAACTCCTCTGGCAGCTTGGAGAGGCACCAGGAATGGCCCCGGGAATTTTCTGGCTCCGCTTGGTGCCCGCGGTGGCATCTGCCAGGCGCCCTCAGCTCTGCACGGGCACAGCCCTGGCCCGCTGGCTGGGGCACCCTAAAAGGGTCCTGTTGTGCCTGGGCACATCCAGGACTTTTAATCTCCAAAAAAAAAAAAGCCAGAACTGAACGGTTTTGGGTTAATAAACCACCCCCCAAACCTGTTCCTGTCATTCTGGTTCATCCACGTCACCCAGCCATCGCTTGCGTGACGTTGGGGTTGTGATAAAATAAATCTGCTTCTCTCTTTATGTTCTAAAGGTCTTTTCTCTTGGATTCCCTCATTAAAAGCATCACTTTGCAATGAGTATATGCTGATTTTCTTTTTTGCAATAATTTCATTTTAAAGAGGAAAAAAAATGATTTAAAAGCTTGATCCCACTCTTCTTGTGTCGTGCACTTTCAGTTTGCACCGCTCTGCGTTTGCCTCAGAGATGTTTAATGTCTCTCTTTTTCCTGTTACATTTAATTTCATTTTCTGGTTTCTCTGAAGCCCCCCACTGTTGTTTTTGGGGTGAGCTGCTGTGGTGTTACCTGAAATAATCTGAAATATTGCAGGCACAAAGACAACACTGAAGTGAGGGCAAGTCTGGCCCAGCTTTTATTTCCTTTTTGTATTTTGCCCTATAAAAAGGTAAAACTTTCAGACTCCCTGATGCTGCAACTGATCACAAATACATTTAATTTTATTCTGCGGCAGCACACGAGTGCAGCTACAACACAGAAGTATCAGCTCTCATTTTGAATGGAATGAAAAGTTAAAAAAGGAAATAAAAGTGCAATTTCCAAACCTTGTCCAGTTTTCTCTCAGCATCTCGTGACAACAGGAACATCTTTTGAAACCCATCCCCAAATGATTTAGGAGTGAAAGTCCCACAAGGGAGGAGCCCGGATCGGCCACACGTGGCAGGAGGTGATGGAGACAATTGGGAGATGGGATCTTTGCCTTTTTAGGGATCACCCCGCACCTCCAGGCCTCTTTTCCCTCTGGTGGCCATGGATTTGCTCTCCCTTAGCGTTTTTCGCTCTGCTCTGAGCCCTGCTGGAGTCTGTGGGATCATCAAATGTGGGGCAGAGCGGGGAGGCCTCGGAAGAGGAGCAACGGAGCCCAAACGGAGCGAGGGGAGGGGAGGGGAGGGGAGGGGAGGGGAGGGAAGGTCGTGCTCAGCACGGCGCTCCCAGATGGCTCATTATGGGACCATGTGGCACAATCCAAGCTCATCCCAGTCTGTTCTCCTGCCACGAAACCCTGCCGGGGCTGCTGAGCCCCCGCGAGGCTCCGGCTGCGTTCCGGGTGACGTTCACACGTCGCTGACCCCGCAGAAGCCTCGGAATCGTTGCAGTTTCAAGTCTGGTGTTGTAAATTAAAAGTTTCAGTGCAAAGCTCAGGGTGGGGTAGAGATCCAACCAACTCTTTGGAGTTTTCCAGGTCCCTCAACCCCGACTCCCCAGGCTTCCAGATGATTCCAGAGGGCAGAGGGATATTCTGGGGGTGTCACCTTGCAGGAGTCAAAGCAAGTCACCAAAAACTCTTCCCCATGGATCACTCCCTCCCTTTCCCCTGCTCAGGGATCACACAGAAAGCCCGAATCAAGGGACTGAAGGATTTATACTGGAAACAGATCCCCACGGAGCAGGGCTTGAACAACACCTCCATCCCTGCCTGACCTTTCACAGTCTCCATTTCCTGACCAACGACTCCAAGGAAAATAGAGCAGCTCCTTGGTATTCCATGGAAATCTGCTCCAAACTTGTCAAAACACCCCCCACGCCCCTCAGCTGCCGGGGACAAGACCTCTGCAGTAGTTTCCAGAGCCCCCGTGCAATTACTCCCATTTGAAATTAGCTTTAATTGACGCGTGTGAGCCGCAGAAACATCGCCCCGCTCTCTGAGCGAGACCCCGTGATTAAGAGTCACCCCCTAATTGCAGCTTTGCTGGGGGGCTGTGCTGGGGCAGCTGTGGGGGGCAGCGAGGGCAGCGGTGGGTGCTGAACGCTGACGGTGGAGGTGACACTGCACAACGGGGCCATCAATTAGGGGGGGACACTTTGGGGTGCAAACTTTGGAGGGGATTTAATTACCCGGCCAGATGGTTCAATCCCAGCTCCTCGCCCCCTGCCCTGCCTGCAAACCCTGAACCAGCGGAGATTCTGAGGTTAAAAAATCCCTTTATACAATTTAGAGTGTATTTGTTGAATTTTTTGGTTTTTTTTTTTTTTTTCAGGATTTGAGCATCCTTTTGCCATCAGAGAGATTATCCAGGTAAACTTTTATACCTTTTAGGGAATTTAATTACCTGGCCAGATGGTTCAATCCTAGCTCCTCGCCCCCTCCCCTGCCTGCAAACCCTCCTGAGATTAAAAAATCCCTTTATACAATTTAGAGTGAACTTGTTGAATTTTTTGGGGGTTTTTTTTGCAGGAATTGAGCATTCTTTCGCTCTCGGAGAGATTATCCTGGTAAACTTTTAAACGTTTTTAATGAATTTAATTACCTGGTCAGGTGTTTTAATCCAATCTCCTCACCCCCTGCCCTGCCTGCAAACCCTGAACTGGTGGACATTCTGAGATTAAAAAGTCTTGGTAGAATTTAGAGTGAACTTGTTGAGTTTTCCTTGTTTTTTTTTTTGCAGGAATTGAGCATCCTTTTGCCATCAGGGAGACGATATTGGCTCATTTGGGACTCTCGTGGTGGGATTGCACTGAATGCGAATGAGCAGGGGGGTCAGGGAGGGTGCAAGACTGGCGAGGGAGAGCTGAGCTGGTGTGAAACGCTCCGAGCCCGATGCCAACTGCCAGCCCCGTGCCAGCAGCTCCTGTCAGGAGCATCCCGGATGCTGCAGCAGATTTTCCAGGGTTTTTTTGCAGATTGACCCTATGTTCCTGTTGGCACAAAGCCTTGGAAGAGCAGCTAAAAGCGGCGCCGCTGAACGATCCTGATTTGCTCCAGATTCGAGAGAGAAAGAAAATCTGTGCACCCAGGAGAGGGGAAAATGGGGAATGAACTCTGCCTGCAGATCCATGAGAGCACCTTCTAGTGGGGAAGGGACCTGGCAGCACCAGCAGGAGTTTCCCTGTCACTCCTGGCCTGTGGTTTGGATTTGGTGGGAAATCCGGGTGTGCACGTGCCTGGAAAAATCCCATTTTTTGACAATTTAAACCCCTGAGCAAACCCACAGCCCAAACCAGGGGAGGCTCCGACTGTTATTTGTCACAGCTCCAGCTGGATGGGTTTTATTTTCAGCAATTCATCCCATTCCCAGCCGCTTTTGTTCCCTCCTGGCCCTGTCCTGTTCCCAGGTGGGAGAACACTCCCGGCTTTTCCAGGCACGGGCTCCAGGGATGGGACCAGCCAAGCAAACAACGAACCCAGGCTGTTTAGGAAGGTTCAGCACGTGGAGAGGAGCCCAAGTTTCCATGTAAAGACCTGAACGGGACAAGCGTGACGTGAAACCTATGGAAAATATGGAAAATGTGGAATAAGTCATAAAATTATAAATAAAACAAATACAATAAAACGGGAATGCAGCTTTACTCGTAATGATTTGTGTTCCTAGTAACCCAAGACTCCCTCACCTTTGGAAAATGGTGTGTTTTTCCAAGGGGGAGCTGCCTGCAGGTACCGGGAGCTTGGCTCAGGGAAGGGCTGGAGCATTCCCAGGAAAGCTGCCCCCTGCTCGAGCCCTGCCTCTGACAGGGACTCGCATCGTCATGTCAGGAAAAATCACTTCATCAAGCCGTGCTTGGAGTTACAGCAGGAATTTTGGCCAGGAGTGAATCTTGGCTTGTTCTGGGGAGAGAGATTTGCCTGAAAGGTGACCCAGGAGGGTTCGGATTTTCCCTGGATTTTCTTGGTTGCTCCCTGAGTGTGCTCTCCCCTGGGGGTACCGGTGGGATGGGGACTCCAGGGAACCCCGGCAGGTTCTGGATTTCCTATTTTGGGGTGGCCTGCAAATCCCTGCTCCTGTCAAACACTCGCGCAGAGACTCCTTAACAACTCCAGGATCCTTCCAGTTCCAGGAAGGAATCCACAAAATCTAACTCTGGAAAGGAAATAAAAATTGTTTGTCTGCTTTGTGGTGCTTCGAAACAAGGGGACCTCGATGACCTTAAAGGTCTTTTCCAATCTTAATGATTCCATGATGCTCCATCCATAGCTGGAGTTGAAGGATAAATTTATCAAATTAATGAAATATGGCTTTATTTGTAATTAATTAAAGGCCTTTTGTGGCCCAAGGGCCAGCAGGGCACCTGTAGGAGAAGCCAGTAGGACACAAGGAGTGATGGAGCTGGGCTTGGCTCCTCTGATCCTTTATCCCAATTAATTAAGGGCCAATTAAGATGTGCTCTGTTGGGGAAGGCTTTGTCACAAGCCGGGAATGGGGTTTCAATCCCTGACTTTCAGCTGCAAGAATTTCTGTCCAAGTGGGATAATTAAGAAGGGCAGCAGAAGCCTGGAGGAGTGTCCAGAGTCGTTGGGAGAAGGGAAGTAAAATCCGAATTATCTGGAATTACAGTATCATGGAATCATGGAACGGTCTGGGTGGGAAGGGACCCTGAAGAACATTCCATGGGCAGGGACACCTTCCACTGTCCCAGGGTGCTCCAACCTTGCCCTTGGACACTTCCAGGGATGGGGCAGCCACAGCTTTTCTGGGAATTCTATTCCAGGGCCTCCCCATCCTCCCAGGGAACAATTTCCTCCCTGAAGTCCCATCCACAGCTTGGAAAAGTTCCCTTTGCTACCGGGATGATTCCTTTTGCTGTGCAGGCACCAAGAGGCAAAGCAGGGCAGGGGGAGCAGGAGCAGCCCGTGGATCGCTGCTGTTATTCCAGGAGAAGGAGCTGAATTCCCGTTTCCCTGTGTTTTTAGGGCTGATGTGGCCCTGCCTGGCCGGTGATGGTGCAAAATCCCTGCGTGTGCCAGGCCTGGGAGCTGTTTGTGCAGGAGCTGGGGCCTTTCCAGGGAAATCAGCTTGTCCCCTTTGTTTATTGTGCTGAATCCCGATAAAAGAAAGCCTCGGAGAGGGGGAAAAATCCCAGTTTGCGGTGTGAAATGAATGTTCCCGTCTGGGCTTCGGGAGGCAGAGGGAGGAGTGGCTGGGCCGTCCCTGCTCCGCAAATCCAAATGGTTGTGCTGCATCCCGGGCTGTGCTGGGAGAGGGGCAGCCCCGCTCCCCAAGGGATCCCCTGTTATGGGAATTCTGGGGCGTCTCCTGCTGGGCTGAGGAGGATGGGAATGCTCCCCACTGTTATTCCTGGAAAAGGCAGGCCCATGGAAGCGGATTTGAAGACCAGCACTGCCCCAGAATCCCGAAAAGGTCCCAATCTCCTGTTCTTTTGCTGGAAAAGTGCTGCACATTGGAGCTGTTTCCAGATCCAAGGCGAGTTTGCCTGTGGAAAATCAGCAGGAAAGAGCCCAAACAAATGGAATGGTTTTTCCTTTTATCTTTCTCCTTTCTCCTTTCTCCTTTCCCTTCCCTTCCCTTCCCTTTTCCCCCTTCCCCTTCCTCTCCCTTCCTTTTTCCCTTCCTCTTCCCTTTCCCCTCCCTACAATCAAAGCACACGCCCCACCCAGAGCTAATTAAACATCAGCCTAATTGGGATTTAAAGGGATGGATTCAGAGCAGTCCTTCCACCCCAAACCCCGGAGCTTTCAGCAGTGCCCGCGGAGGGAAAGGGGCACCAGGGGCAGGGCAGGGTCAGCAAAACAGTTTGTGGATATTCCTGTCAGGATGCAAAGAGCTTTTATCAAACAACAGCAGCTGGTTAGGAGGGAAGAAAAGAATTTCGGTTCATTCTGGGCAAATTTAGGGGATTCCAGTTGCTCATTAAGTTAATTGCAGCAGAATCTGTCTCAGCGACAAAAGCAGAGCTCTTGCCTCACCCCAGACTCTGAGCTAAGCCCTGCCTGGGCCCAGCCCTGCACTCTGCAATAATTCAGGAAAAATCCATTTGGCTGTGATTTACTCACAATTTTTCAAAATCCCTGGCATTTTTTTTCCTTTTCCTTTATTTCCCTCTCTTTTTCGCCCTCTCCCACTGATCCCTCCTGCTCCTTCCCCTCTGGATTTATGGGTCAGGAACCCTCCAGGTTGTCCTGATGGGTTAAGCAGAGACAAGTTGTGGCGAGTAAATTAAAAATGAAAGAACTGCAGCTGTTGGAATAAACTCAGGCCCAGAGGAGGTAAAAAGCTTCCCACCCTCGAGGGGCCTGGAAATGATCTGGGAATCCCCAAGTGCAGGAATAAAGGGAGCTCGAGGGAGGGCTGCAGGGCTGAAGGACGGAGGGAGAATCCAGCGCCTCCAGCTGGGATCCCCTGGATCCCTGGCAGTGCCCAAGGCCAGGCTGGACGGGGCTGGGAGCAGCCGGGGACAGCGGGAGGTGTCCCTGCCATGGGATGGTGCCACTGGATGGGCTTTGAGGTCCCTTCCAACCCAAACCATTCCGTAATTCCGTAATTCCAGAATTCGTGGGACCAAATTTCCACTCGGTCTGTTGGGCAGAATTATTGCCCCACCCCAATTCAGGGATTATTCCACCATTTGGAGCCATTCCTCTTCCTTTTTATCCACATGAAAAATTTCCCCACGGAGACACCAACACTGCAATTGTTCCAAAGCTGTTGTTAAAAGAGAATATTCCACGCTGGAGAAGTTTTCTGCCTCAAAAATTAAAAATCACTCCCCAAAAAAAACCTCTCCCAAAATTCCGTCTCCACTTCTCCCTTGAACTTTTTGCCTCCACCTTGGGTAACAACAGCTCAGTTTATCGGGAAGGACGAGAGGGATTATTTTAGGAATTCCACACAGAAACCGTCTAGGAAAGGTTCTCATTATAACCATTAAAGTGGGAGAATGAAGGGATCCAGTATTCCAGCTCCTCCGGAGGTTGGGAATTATGCAATATTTTCTGGGCTTTAAAATGTGTGGAAAACGATGGGATTTCTTTTAAAGGAAGGATTATTTTTATTTTATTCCATTTGCCTTCAGTATTGTTCTGCTTTGGGTGAGGGATTTTTTCCTCTCTCCTGGAATTTTTTGTGCGGGGTGGATGGGGGAGAGGATTTTGTGGGATGTGGCAGGAGGACACTTCAAATAAATAAAGAAATAAACAAAAACTTTTAAATGAAAATTAATAACAACAAAAATAAACGTTAACAATAAAAATAAAATAATAAAAATATGATAACTTTAATAATAGTAAAAATCATGCTGTGACATGCAGACTCTTTATTCCTGGCTCCTCCTGTAATTCCCTGGGATCCAATTGCTGGCTGCCGATTATCCAGGGATTAGGGATTAACTGCCTGTCAAAACCTTAAAATTATAGATTAAGAAGAACCCCCTGATTAAAAGAATTCCATTTTCCCGTCACTAACAGGGACGATTTTCAAGCCCTTGCAGCCTCTGGTGGAAAACCCCAGAGTGGGCAGAGAGAAGGGGAAGAATTTCTGAATTATTTCCTGGTTTCTGTCTCACTCTCAGTTCGAGCTGATTTCTGCAGAGAGGTTTTGAAATATTTAAATTAGTTTTTAGAAGCTCATTAGCCTGGCAAGCTCATTTAGGATGCAAATTTATTGGGAATTTTGAGATGGAGTAATTATTAATAATGTAATAATATAGTAATAATTACTAATTAAATATAACCTGAGCTGATCACTCAGAGCAAGATCTGAAAAAATGTAAACCCCAATCTCCATGGAAAGGGAAGGATTAAACAATTAAGTTTTCCATTAAAATTCCTCATAAAACCTGGAATAAACAAGGAAGCCAGTCACTGTTGAACAGGGTTAACTGGTTTAATAAAAGCGACAAACCCGGGGAGGCAAGAGAAGGGAGCAGCCCATCTCGGCACTGAGGCAGAGGAGCGCTGCACACACCACGCTGCCACAGAAGCACCACGCAGTCTCTTCTGGGTGCCTCCCTTTTATATGCCCACCGACGCTTCCCATTGGTCTCCCGCCCAAGCCCACAGCCCATTGGTCAGTTTTTCCCGCCACTAGGCTTCGGATTGGCTCGTGCCCAGGGCCCGCCTTCTGCCTCACGGAGCGTCGAGTGATTCGCTGTCACAGTGGCCTGGACTCGACAGACGATTGGTCCGTGCTGCTGTCAATCTCCGGGGGCTGCAGTGGCCCCCTTTGGGGTCTTTTTTTGTTCCGAGGGATGCCCACCCTCATTGCAGCCCCTTTCCCAACCCAAACCGTGCAAGCCGAACCCAGAACCCTTGAACCCAAACCCATACAGTCTGAACCGAGAAACCTTGAACCAAAACCATACAGTCTGAACCGAGAAACCTTGAACCAAAACCTGTAAAACCTGAACCGAGAAACCTTGAACCCAAACCTGCACAGTCCGAACCAAGAAACCTTGAACCCAAACCATACAACCTGAACTGAGGAACCTTGAACCAAAACCTGTAAAACCTGAACCGAGAAACCTTGAACCCAAACCATACAACCTGCACCAAGAAACCTTGAACCCAAACCTGTACAGTCCGAACCGAGAAACCTTGAACCAAAACCTGTAAAACCTGAACCGAGAAACCTTCAACCCAAACCCGCACAGTCCGAACCCAGAAACCTTGAACCCAAACTGTACAGTCCAAACCGAGAAACCTTGAACCCAAACCTGTACAACCTGAACCCAGAAACCTTGAACCCACACCCATACAGTCTGAACTGAGAAACCTTCAACCCAAACCTGTACCAACCCAAACCGAGAAACCTTGAACCCAAACCACACAACCCGAACCCAGAAAACTTGAACCCAAACCTGCACAACCCGAACTGAGAAAAACAACCTTTTCTAACAAAACCCTGAACTCCTCCCAGCTGAGGTGTGGGACTGGAGGAGCAGGAGCAGCTGGGACAGGCAGGGCTCAGTTCTCCGTCCGTTCTCCTGATTATTCCCAGCCAGGAAAACGGGAACTCCTCGAGCTGAGCCTGCGCGGCCACGAGCGGCCAATTCCCTGGTGGAGACGTTCTCCGGGGCTCCAAACTTCCACTGGACCATTCCTGGGAAGAACCTTTCCTGTCTTTCCAGCTGGGAGTCTCCATCCCCTCCTGGCAGAGCATGGCTGCGATTCCTGCAATAAAAATCCCATGGGATGAATCCATTGGATCTCCAGAGCTCCAGCTGCTGCTGGACATCCCTGGCTGTGGCAGTTCAGGTGTTGGGAGTGTCCACACGTGACTTCCCAGGAGCTTCAAAGGCTTTTTGAGGACATTGGTCCCCGTTTGCAAGGAATTTCATGGAAAAAAATCCCTCAGGGATGAGCCCGCCCTCAGCAGAACCAGCCAGGATCGAGCTCAGCACACCTGGGACTCCCCCAGGACACAGGGAATTATTTCCCCTCAAATCAGGGATTATTTCACCACTTTGAGCCATTTCTCTTCTTTTTTTTCCACATGAAAAAAAGCTCCACGAGGCCCCAGCTCGGAGCTGGGAGGGTTTTTGGGGCAGGTTTGGGTTTTGTGGCCCCCCAGAAAAGCCCAGCCCAACCCTCACTGAGGCCTGCTTGTCTCGGCACTGCGGGGTCACGCCAAGATTTCATCTCGCCGGGACAAAGTTGGCATTCAAAACCCAGCTGGAGGCTCAAAATCTCCATAAAAAAAAAAAAAGCTGGAGAAGCTTTTTGGAGAAATGAGGGGAGATTTCATGGACATCCCACAGAGACCACAGGGGCAGATCGGGGGTGGCTCTACCCGGTGGGCTCCGGCTTCCAGAGGCAGCTTAAGGCATCCCCATCCCAAAAAAACCACCAGGGCTGAAGTATTTCCCCCCCAAAAAAAGGCATCCCGTGTTTCCCTGCCGCCCGAATTTCCTCTCCACTCGCTAATTAGGAACCTCCAGAATCAAGAAAATGCATTTATGGCCTTCAAACATCCCGGGTTTGAATCGAGCTACAGAAAATCCCGGTGCTGGGTTTATTTCTCTTCCCAGCTCTGCTGTTTGCTCATTAATTAGGGCTCGTTTGGGGAGATTTGATGACTTTTTAACGTTTCCCATGTTAAAAAAAAAGGGACAGAAAGGGATTTTTTGGTGTTTTTCCCTTCGCGAATGGAAAAGGGAAAGCAAAGAGGCTTTTTTTTGTTTTGTTTTTAATTGGGACACAGCTATTTTTTAAATTTTCTTTGGAAAAATGCTGCCAGGACCCAGAAGTGTCAAATTCTCCCAGGCAGGGGGAATAATGTTGGTTTTTTAGCTGCTCGGAGTCTGGGGTTTTGTGGCTGACTCTTGGGAAATTTTTCACATATTTCGTCCTGCTGGATTTTCGGGAGTTGGGATTAGTTTGTAATGTCCCAGGGTCAAAAAAACCCCAAAAAAAAACTTTAAAAAGCTCATTTGATCCTCAATAATTGTGAGGATTTGACTTAGAAAGCAAAAATAATGACATAATGATGGGATTTTGTATGGATTTCTTTAGGATCATGGAATGGTTTGGATAGGGACATCTTCCGCTATCCCAGGTTGCTCCAAGCCCTGTCCGAGCTGGCCTTGGACACTTCCAGGGATGAGGATTGGAAAAAACACCTTCATGTAATAACCAGGAAGCTGAAAATTCACGTTTTCGTGTGGAATTCAACTCCTTTTCTTGGGATTTTCATGGTGGCTCAGCTCTGCCTGGGAATCCATGGAGTGTGAGGGGATGGAGCAGCCTGATCCAGGCCCTGTCCCAGCCACTCCAGCTGCTTCTGGGATTTCCAGGGAATTCGCAGTGTTGGGAGTTCCAGGAACAGCTTTGGCTTTGTTGGAGCTTGGGGAGGATTCCCACATTCCCTGCCCCTTCCTCCGGAGCTGGAAGCAGCCAGGAATGAGGGATATCTCACGGGGAAGTGGGATGGGAGGGGTGTCCCAGCTCTGGCGGGGGTGGGATATCCAAAATTTGGGCTGAACTGGGAGCATCCAAAATTTGGGATGAACTGGGAGCATCCAAAATTTGGGATGAAGTGGGATTTGGGAGCATCCTGCGGGCACCACAACCTGGAGGCTGCTCCGGGGCGTTCGGGGCCCGCCCGTGCCAGCTGGGAATGCTGTGCAGGAATGTGGCACGGGAATGGCATCCAGCAATTCCTGCAGGGCACAATCCCATCGGGAATGGCATCCAGCAGTTCCTGCAGGGCAGGATCCCATCGGGAATGGCATCCTGCAATTCCCACAGGGCACAATCCCATGGGAACTGTGCTTTTCCAAGATGTGGAGCTGTGGGATGGAGATCCAGCTCGGAGCTGTGCTTTGAGATCTCCACGCCCAGCCCACAGCTCCTGCAATCCGGAATTCCCACTGGATTCCCAGAGTTTCTGAGCTCCTGGGCCTTCCCGCCACTGCCGAGTCTCCCCCGAGCTGTTTGGGGCTGATCCTGTTCATCCTTCACCCAGGAATTCGCAGTAACTCCAAGGATTTTGCTTCGGGCACTGCTGGGAGGAGAGAATTCACCCAGGCCGGGATGTGAGCGAGGGCAGCTCTGGGAGCCAGGGATGCTCTTCCCAAGATTTGGAATCCTGGAAGCACAGGAACAATGCCCCTGGCTCATCTCCCTGAGCATCTCCAGCCTGGATCACAGGCTCAAACATTCCTGCTTAAATTCGGAATTTTACTCTTTAAATTCAGAATTTTCCCATTAAAATCTGGAATTTTCCTGTTCAAATTTGGAATTTTCCTGTTTAAATTTGGAATTTTCCTGTTTAAATTTGGAATTTTACTCTTTAAATTTAGAATTTTCCCATTTAAATTTGGAGTTTTACTGTTCAAGTTTGCAATTTTACTGTTTAAATTTAGACTTTTACCATTTGAATTTGGAATTGTAATGTTTAAATTTAGAATTTTCCTGTTTAAATGTAGAATATTCCTGTTTAAATTTGGAATTTTACTGTTCAAACTTGGAATTTTCCTGTTCAAATGCAGAATTTTCCCGTTTAAATGCATCATTTTCCTGTTTAAATGTAGATTTTTCCCATTTAAATTTGGAATGTCACTGTTCAAATTTGGAATCTTCCTGTTTAAATTTGGAATTTTACTTCCTAAACATGGAATTCTAAGGGATTTCGGAGTGTACGCCGTGTATTTCTTCCCAGCAAGCAGGGAATTGCTCTTTCCAGTCTCATCCATGAATTAAAGGAGCCCTTAACCAGCACCCCCGGCTGCTGCAGCTTTCTCCTGCTGCCCTCTGGCATCTCCCAGCATTTATTTTCTGGGAGCGAGGACACAATTCCAGAGCAATTCCCTGATCCCCCACCGCCAACAGCCCCAACCTCTCCGGGCACTTTCCTTCTGGGACTAAACTGTCATTTTTCACCACATTAAATTTTACAACTTTCAAGCGAATGGAAAATGGATTTTATTATTTGATTTTATTTTTTTAATATTTTTCCTCTTTCTTTTTCTTCCCCTTTTTTTTTTCTTTCCCCCCTTTCCCTGGGTGTTTTACGGCTGCAAAAACAGCGTTTGTGGCTCGAACCGTTCGGGTTTGCTGCAGAGGGCTGTGGAACCTTTGATGGAACCCGCTGGCCTGAAGAATTATCCAAATATTTGCCTTTCCACTCTTTCTAAGCCGCTGCATCAGGGAAAAAAAAGAAAAAAAAAAAAAAGAGCCTGTGCAACCTTTTGACCACAAAATAATAACACTGAAACAGCCCCCCTGGAAAATCCGGGCTGGGGCTGGGCTGAGGCTGCGCCAGGGACAGCCGGGAGCTCCGGGATGGGCACGGGGAGCCAGGCTGGGCTGTGGGGATGGGGCTCACCCGGACAGCGATTCCTGAGGAGCTTTGGGGTCACTCCCGACCCAACCCATTCCATGATCCTAAAGAAACCCACACAAAATCCCAGAGTTCTGTCACTGCCTTTGCTTCCGAAGTCGAAGCCCTCAGAGTTATCGACAGGAAGATGCATTTTCTTTGTGGGTTTTTTCACCCCGGAATGTTAAAAACTCATCCCTGCACCTGAAAATCCAGGGATCTGCTCGGGATGCACGGCTGGATCAGAGAGGGGGAGGCTGCTGCTGTCAGGGACAACTTCCAGCTTTTCCTTGGAGCGACCCACCCCATCTGAGCAGCACCTCGGGGCTGCTTCAGCTCCTCTGCCCTGTTATTATTTATTTAATCTATCATTATTATCATATTAACATATACCATAAAATATATAATTACGATTTAATATTTAATTTCTGTTGTTCCTATAAATCCTCTCGTTTCATTTCTGTTATCATTATATATTCTAGTGGTTAATTTCTGCACTAATGGGGCTGGGAAAGGAAAGGGGATGCTGTGAGGGGGGAAAAGTGGGAATTTGTCACTGATCTCATTCTGCTGAGGACCCGAGGACGGGCAGAAATCCCAATTAGGGAACTCATTTAGCTCCTTGCACGGATTTTAGCCTTTGGCCCCAGAGCCAGAGGCAGCACTCTCTGCTCCTGGCTTTTCCATGCTCGGCTGGTTATGGGTTAATTGGGGCTTTTCTCTGGAGGCCGGGAAACCCCAAGGAATGTGCCTTGTGCCCTGGAGTGATCCCGGCCTCCCTCTGCCTCCCCCAGTGCTTCAAACGACCCCAAAACAGCTGGGGAGAGTCCCCGGGCAGAGGAACGGGGATCCCACGGAGGGGACGGGGACTTCAAAGGGTGCTGGCAGTGGGATGCTCCCTTTCCTCCTCTCCCTGTGCCCAAATCCATCCAGAAAGCCTGGATCAATTCCCTGGATCAATTCCCTGGTTCAATTCCCTGGATCAGTTACACAGAGTTTAATGAGAACATTAATGAAGGCACTGATTGCCCCAGCACAGCTCCATCCATGCTGGAACAGGGATTCCTGACAGAGTCCAGGGGCATCCCAAGCTCCAGGCTCCCTGTGCCTGAATCCATCCAGAAAAGCTGGATCAATTCCCTGAATCAATTCCCTGGTTCAATTACCCAGAGTTTAATGAGAACATTAATGAAGGCACTGATTGCCCCAGCACAGCTCCATCCATGCTGGAGCTGGGATTCCTGCCAAATCCAGGGGTATCCCAAACTCCAGAATCCCCAAATCACACCCAGGGAGCGATGCTGGATGTGCAGGAAGCAGAAGGGAGGGTGACATTCCCAAAATCCCCATTTGGGGTCAGCTCCCACATTCCCACATTCCCTAAATGAGCTTCCAGACCATCCTGGGAAGGTCGGTCTCATCTTCCCTCTCCCTTCTCTGCAGGTCAGGGATGACTTGAAATCCTGGAGTGTTTCGGGAGGTTTTGCTGAATCCTATGGGAAAAAAAATCCCTCTCTTCCTTTCCTTTTTATAGGAAATCCTACAGAAATGGCTGTTCCAGTCTGCAGGAGTTCAGGGACAAACCCTGGGCCTTCCCTTCCTCTGCCTCCTAAACCATCAGACCTAAAAGCATTTCTTGCCCCGTGGCAGGAGCTCATCACACCTTGGGCACATCCAAAATGTCCAAACATGAGCGTTTTCCTCCTTTACAGCATTCATTGGGAGGTTTGCAGGAGAAGCAAAAATATTCCAGAGCTCCCAGGCCTTCCTGGCAGATTTGTTTTCTAAAATCATCAAATCTTGCCGTGACCCTGCAAAAAGGGGAGTGGGATGCAGGGGGAAGGGAGGGGACAGGGATCTTCTCCCAGAGGAGCTCAGCCGTGGCCAAGCGGGGCTTTGCCTGGAGAGGATCCAGCAAATTTTCCTGCTTTTTTACCAGACATGAGGAAAACCTTCCCTTCCAGCCCCAAATGGGCCCAGTCCAGTCCCAAATTGTCTCAATCCAACACCAAATTGTTTCAGTCTGGCCCCAAATGAGCCCAGTCTGGCCCCAAATGGACCTAATCCAGCCCCAAAAGGGCTCAATCCAGCCCCAAAAGGGCTCAATCCAGCCCCAAACGGGCTCAATCCAACCCCAAATTGTCTCAGTCCAGCCCCAAACTGGCTCAATTCCATCCCAAAGTTCCCAAATGAAGCTCCCTGGAACATCCCAGTGCCTGGGGCCTGCTCCTCCACACAGGACCAGTGATTCCAAACAGTGTTTGCCTTTTTTTGGGGGGTTTAAATTCCAAACCAACCATGTGAATTCATCAACCCTGTTACACACTGAGAGGCAAGGTGAAAAATGCCGAATTTAGGAGAAAATCCGTGAAAAAAAATGGGTATTTTCCACCCCAGAGCCAGGAATCCTCTGGGCTCACCCACCTCAAGCACCCAGGGCTGGAACTGGATGAGTTTTAAGGTCTCTTCCAACGCAAACCATTCCAGGATCCCACATTCCTCAGCACCTTTGTGAGCCTTGGAGCTGGAACTGGGATTTTAGGAGCATTCTGAATAATCAGGAAGAGCAGAAAAAAGCTTTATTTTCACGGGGAAAGCCAAATAACTTTTTCCACTCCTGCTCACCTTGGGAGCAGCCACTTCCAATGACAACATCCCCTGCTGGGAAATTCGGGATCAATACGGAGTGCTGGGAATGAGGCTGCTCCTCCCTCTCCTTCCCTGTGCTTCCACACCAATCCCTGGGTGTCCAACAGCTTGGAGCAGGTGCCTTGGACCAAAATAATCCTACAAAAATCCCCTCCTGCTCCACAGGCTCTCGGGGTGATTTTTTTTATCCTGATTTTGTGTTTTTCCCCGCCGGTGTGACTGGATTCCATCCCTCCACAGCACTGCCCGGGCAGGAGTGGGCATAAAAATCCCCAGCTTTTGCCAAGATATCCCAAACACCGTTTTTATGGGAGGAATACGCGATCCAGAGCCTCAGCTGGTGGAATTTGGCTCTGCTCCAGCAGCGCAGGGCACTGATTTACACCAGGCAGGAATTTCCTCCGCCTGTTTTAGTTATCCCAATTTACTCCACCACCACCACCACCATCATCATCATCATCATCATCATCATCTCTGGCTTTGTTCCCTTCCTGCTGTAGGATCAGGGATGGTTTGGAGCATGGACAGCAGCAAATCCATCTCCCCACAGGATCCATCACCATTCCAGGGACTCTGAGGACACTTCCAGCCCTTATCTACAAAGGGACAACCCCAAACTGCTGGAATTAGGGTGGGAATTAGGAATCCCCACTTTTATTCCCTGCGTCTTTCCTTAATTGCTGCTCGTCTCTGAGAAAAGGACGAAGATGGGTTGAAAAAAACCCCCAAAACGTTAATTTTTACGAGGAGATTTTACAGCCTTTCAGGAAATAATGACCTCAGCCAAGGCCAGACCTCACGGAATTGATGGACAGCCTCGGAGCCGGGCTCCTTGGAGAGAAGAAGGCCCTTAATTAGTGCAGTGATATAATTAATGAATTTACGAGTGCGGGCAGCCAGCAGTGACAGCACCAGTGCCTGACTTCAGTGCAACCTGCACTGCTGAGTAATGCTCAGATCAACACCTCCAGCTGCCTCCAGCCCCTTCCCTGGGCTGGAATTCTCCAGGGAAAACCTTTCCAGATCATTGGAGCTAATTGAGGTAATGGAGAAATTGTTCTCATGCCAAAACGCTCCTTTTTTTTTTTTTGCCCTCCCTCTCTTCTTTTGGGATGAGGATGCTGAGGAAGCTTCTGGCTGCTGCTTAAAGGAGCAGGGCAGAGAATTGGGAGCAGCCTTGGTGTGCCCAAAACCTGGGATCCCCCCTTCGGCAGGAGCACAGCAATTGCAGGGATAGCAGGACCCGGCATTTCCAGCCTCTCTGGGGAAAAAAAAGTCATGGAGAGGAGTTCCAGTGTTTACACACAAAACAAATGGATCAATCCATGGAATTCCATGTGAGCCAGCAGTGCCCCGTTCCTGCAGGGATGATCAGTGCAGTCCCTGCATCAAGGAGTGACCAAAGTCCTTGGAACAGCTCGTGCAGGGCCAATATTTGGAAAAAACCCCAACAGCCAGCACGCTTTTGGTGTTATTTACATCCTGGGAAGACAAATCCCGGCTTTGGTCACTGAACACTCAGATTTTCCCAGATGGGAGGCCTTTGGTGATTAAAGGAATTTTGTTCCCACTGTTGGAGGGACAGCACCAGGCACAACCATCCCAGCCAAGTCCTTCCATCCGGGGAACAGGGAGGATTTGGGAAATGGGGATTTTTGGATCCCCGTGCAAACGTTCCAGGAGAGACGGGCAGGGGAGGTGCCCTCTGCTCCCACCTGCCCATCCCAAAAACTGCTCCTTATCCCACATGGAAACGCAAACAATCACAGGCTGCTCTCCAAGGAGCAGCCCGGGCTCCTGCTTTGCCAGAAAGTCCCAGTAATGTGGATTTCAAGGAGCAGCTGGGGGAAGGGAGCTCCAGCCCCGATTGTTTTCCAGCTTCAATTAGCAAACATCCCACGAGGGGAGTGAGGGGCAAAGAAAGGGAATTTCATGCGCTGCCACAGCCCCAGTGAGCGGCAAACTCATGGAAAAACTTCCCTCTGCCCTGCTCACCCCTGGCATTGCATCAGCCGAGGGCATCCTGGGCAAGATTGTGATGCTAATAACGGGATCGGACTCTCCCGGGCTGGGAGCGACATTCCCACCGGGGCCTGGCACCGCGGCTCGTTCACCCGCGCTTTCATTCCGCAGGGGAATAAAAGATCCAGCCTTAATTAACTCCTGCTCCGTTCCCAATCCCGATTGTGGCATTGGCTGCCGCAGACTCGGTGCCAGGATGCCCCAGCCCGGCGCTGGCTGGGCCCGGAGCCGCTGGAGCAGAGCTGTGCCCAGGGTTTGTTCAGTGCCATTGTGGGGCTGCGGGTGCTGCTTTTCCGTGCCAGTGCCTTGCAATGCCCAAATCAGTCATGGAAAAATTCGGGACCCTCGTGCCAGTTTTATCCCCCCCCTTTTTTCCCCCTTGTTTTTGCTATTAGGGGCCTGTCTTTTCCGGTTTGGATCTCTTTAAGGGCTTTGATGGCTCTGGACAAAAAGGAGCTGTGGCTTTTGCATCCAGCAGAATCTTTAATTGGGTTTTATTAGCTGCCCATGCTGCTGGTTTGGGATAAAACCCCACATGTTTTAGGGTGGAAAAGCAGGGAGGCACCAGCTGCCCTTCCCTGACCTGCTCTCAGCTCTCCTGGAAGGGAAATGCACGAGGGACAGGCAGGAGACACAGAACGGGACAGCCAGCACAGCCTGCGCTTTGGGAGAGGCGGGGAGGGAGGAATCCATGGGTTTTTGGGACAGCCAGCCCGGGAAGGGGGGCATGGGGACACAGCAAATCCCTTCCAGCAGCTCCGATCCTGCAGGGTCCTCCCGGGGAGCAGCCCTGGAGCAGGGAGCCGAGGCTGGGCTGCATTCCCCATTTCATTGAGGAGGGCTGGGAGGGGAGCAGCCGCTGGGATTTGGTGCTTTTCCCGCTGGGCAGGCAGGTGAGGGGTTAATTGTGGGAGCAAGGTCAGGAGGGAGTGGGAGTGCTGCTTCCAAAGGCTGAGGAAGCACAGCGGGGCAGAGCTGCAGCTTCTCGGGGTGTCCTGAGCTGAGGGTCCTTGTGGGGCCCTTCAAAGTCAGGATGTTCCGTGAGCTTCTCTCCCGTTCCCTGTGTCCCCAAGGTGTCCCCAAGGGGTCCCCAAGGTGTCCCCACTCCTCCCCTGGGTCACCCCATCCCGGGAGCAGAGGGACACCCTCCGCCACAGCCTCGGATGAATTCCTGAGTTGGGGCTCTGCTCGAGACAGTGAAATGATAGAGGGGTCCCAAGGCAAGAGAATCAACTGCTCGGAATGTTGGCACCATTTCCTATTGGTTTTTTGGGATAGTTTTCCCATGTTCCATGTCAACCACCTTGGCAGCCGCCATGGAAGGAGTTTGTCTTTGCATGAGGGAATCTCCCCACTCCCAAATACAAGAACTGGAGCGGCTGCAGGGAGTTCTGCCCTCAGCCACGGCCTGGGCACAGGGAATCTCCTCATCCCCAAATACAAGAACTGGAGCTGCTGCAGGGAGTTCCTTGCCCACTCCACGAGCCCAGAGCTGCTGGCAAACAGGATCTGAGCACCCTGGGCCAGTGGAGGTTCCCTGCCCGTGGGAAGGGACTGGAAAGAGGAGTTCGAATTCCCCTTCCAACCCCAACCCTTCTGTCCCTGTGTAATTCCACGATCAGCCTCAGAGCTCGGCCCTGCCTCAACCCCCCCGAGTTCATACCCTGCAAGAAAGGAAGGAGAATTCCGGGGATATTGACTCTTTGGGAGTGCAGGGTGTTCACAGCAGGGGCAGGATCCCGGACTGGGAGCTGGCACATCCCGGGGGATGAGGCTCTCGCAGGCGGGCTCTTCCCCTCCGTTAATCGGCAATTAACGCTGGAGAGGGCACTTAGCGGGGCTGATATCGCCTTATCTCCCCTGGCACATCAAGGAGGATGTCCCCAAACCCCCACGGATTCCTCTTTAACCGCGGGGCTGCTTTATCTCTGCCGGAGAAGGGGAATATTTCTTCCTCTGTGATTTATCCCCACCTGACATTGCATTTACACCGCTAAACCAGGTTCTGACAAGAACCTCATTAAACGGGGCCATAAATCAGCTCCTCTGCCAAGGAACTTTTCCCTGCCTTTGGAAAAATGGAAACCCGTGCTGGGGCTCTCACACACTTAAAAAAACCCCCTTGGCTCGACATCCCGAGAAGCTTTCCAGGGATGAAACCCCAGGCACGCTCAGCAGCAGCGGGAAAACACAAGTTAGGAGTTCTAGGCAACGGAGAAGAGGCACTCGACAGGAAAAGAGACGGATCAGCTGTCCCAGGGATCCAGGGATCTCCTCCAGACCACAGGAGCTCCAAGGCATTGGGATATCACACCCACGTTGTGCCAAAACTGGGACAGGGCAGGAGCAAAAGGATGGATTTCTAAGGAGAGCTGGAATGAAACCTTTCGGAGATGGCATTCAGAAAGCACCTGGGTGTTAAAACAAGGAAAAAATCCAGGTAAATTTGGTCAAAGTGCAAAACTGAGAGAAAATAAACAGTTTAGAGGCTGCAGCTTCAGCCCTGGCAGGTGGATAATTTTGGATTTCAAATCCATTTCCAAAGCCCTGCAGAGACAGTTTCAAAGACCAAGTGGGGACGAGGCTCTTTCCTGGTGTCTGAATCACCCCCCTGGCTCTCCTTATCCAAACACTCCCCAGGAATTACTGTGACCCCACAAATACCTGGAAATGGAAGGAAAGAACAATGTCCATCCATGGGGAACGCTCCCAGTGCCATTTCATGGGATCAGATCGACACTGCTCCATCAGCATCAATTCGATGGCCTTGGGGGGCTTTCCCAACCTCACAGATCCTGGGATTCTGTGAAAGCCTCTCCCTCTCATTTTACTGACTCAGGGTGAATTCCTGAGTTGGGGCTCTGCTCAAGGGAGTGAAATGATAGAGGGGTCCCAGGTGAGAAAATCAACTCCTTGGAATATTGGCACCATTTCCTGTTGGTTTTTTGGGATAGTTTTTCCGTGTTCCATGTCAACCGCCTTGGCAGCCACCACGGGAAGAGTTTTTCTTTGCATAAACCTGCAAGAGGCACTGAAAAGGAGCAAAATCCTGGAGAGGTGGAAGAGGAAGAAGCCCTTCCTCTGCTCCGGGTGGAAAATTCGGGATGCTTGGAGCTGCTGAAGGGCTTTGCCTTCCTGGGAGAGGATGGAGGGGAACTTTCCCTAAATCCCTGCAACCTCAGGGTTGAAGCGATTCCATCCAGCTCCCCGGGGCCTTTTGGGCTGTGCAGAATTTCTTGGGATTTTTCTCTCCCTGTGCCTCCGTTCAAAGTGGAGACAGGAGTGGAGTGAATCCCCTGGATTTTGGCCAAAAGGCCGGAATACCCTGAGCTCATCCCATCACGGAAGTTAAGTAGCCTTAGGCCTCCCCCAGTGCTGGGATGAAAGGCCAGGCCGAGCCAAGGGGTCAGGGGGGAACATGAATCCAAATAAATCAAACCAGCTGGGAGATTCCAGTGGCTCCCAGCGTCACCTCTGGGCCGGCGGAGAGGGACTGGGAAGAAAGGAGGAGTTCATCCCCTCACCCTCTGCAAGTGGCAGCTGCTCACCCATCTGAGGGCAGGGAGATCAACTGCTCCCATCAATCAGTCAGTCCTGGAGCGGGGAAAAGGCTGGAAAAAGCTTATTGGGAGCTGGGAGATGGAAAAAGGGGAGTTCAGGGGAAAAGAAGAGTTCAGGGAGTGGGGGGTGTTGTGTCCATAACCATGGGGAGAGGTGGAGGTTGGGGATTGCCCACCTGGATTCCAGGGCTCTGCATTCCCAAAAAATGGTTCTGGTAATGTGGGATGCTCTTATTCCCATGGAAGCTTCCACACCGTGCTGCAGAAGGGCTGGGATAGAGCCCTAAGAGCCCATCCCGTAGGGATCCATGGAGCAGAGTCACACAGAGTGGAGTCATCATTTCAGCAGGAGGGGATGTGGGCTATGGAATATTTATGGACACCAAAAAAAGGTGAATTCCCAGGAAAACCCAGTCCTTTGGGAATGGTTCTGGAGGACCAGACAATGCTTTCATTGGGAGGATCATGGACTGTTTGCATCCCGAAAAATAATAATAATAAAAACTAATTTAAAACCTAATAAAAAACCTAAATAATAAATAAGAAACAATAAATAATAAATATTAAATAATTAATAATAAAATTAACAATAATTAATAATTATAAAGCAATAATAATAAAGGCTGGGGGTGGAGCTGAACCCTGCGAGGTGATGGAGCAGGAACAGCAGGAAATGCTGAGATCCCTTTCCCAGTCCCAGCTTGTCCTGGTATTTGTGTGGGATGCTGGAAGGATTCTTTGAGGATGTGCCTTAGGAACAGCTTTTTTTCCATCTGAGCGAGGCAAAGCCCCTGAAACCACCGTGCCAAGAAGAGCCCTGAGTGACCAGGACAAGGTCACCAGTGAGGCCATTCCTCCTTGTCCTGTCTCTCCACGATCCTGGAAATAATTCCTCTCCATCTTTCCCATCTGCTCCCTTACACCCACAATACAAATTTTACATCAAAAATGTAGATTTTGCTCTGAATTTAAAACCTCTGCTTTAAATCCCTCCTGGGTTTTGCTGGGAGCATTTTTGGGGTTAAAAGAGAATCACCACTGTCACCTGGGTCATTGCACAAAGCACCTCCAGCAGGGATAGAAGAGGGAAAAATGAATTTTTGTGTGAGCCCATATTTCAAAAACCAAGTTAGACCCACCAGGAAAAAGCGAATCTAACCCATGTGGGGGCATTGATACAGAAAACAACCAGAGAGAGAATTTGGTGAGTTATTAATGCATCAGGTTTGAAAATTATTTTGATTTTTAGGTTAAGCACCTCATTGCTGATCACACATTGGAGTGGAGAAAAGTCTGAGCCCAGCACTGGCCTTGCCCACTCCCGTGAGGACGGAGTAATGAGAGCTGGACTCCCCAGGCGTGGAATTAACAGCATGTTTAGGTTCAGCTCAATACAAATCATAACCAGGACTGGTCCCAGCCTCCCTCAGCCCCAGCACTGGAGAATATTTTGCTCTCCAGCTCTGTTATTCTCTCACTTCTGATTATGAGGAGCTTTTCCCCGACCCCGATTGGTAGAAAACGCCAGCCCTGATTGCCAAGAACAACCTCATCTTGTTTAAAAACATCAGAGCTGGGGCTGCCCCAGGCTGTGGCGTGCTGGGAGCCGAGCTTTTGGAATCCTGGAATCATGGAATCACGGAATCACGGCCTCCTTCCAGCCCTGGAAGCAACAAGGGCCGGAGCGTTCCGAGGGCAGCGGGAGAAGGAGGGAACAGCCGCTTCCCTCGGCGCTTCCCGCGAGCCAGCAGCTCCTGGGACGGCTGGGAACGTCCCGTTCAGCTCGCCCTGGGGGAGAGCTGGAGGGAGGAGCGGGAAGAACAGACCTGGGGGTGATGGAGGGGTTGGGTTCCAGCCCGCTTCTCCTCGTGGGTCACCGTCCCCGTCACGAGCGGAGGGCAAACTCCTCTGCAAAGCAAATTAAACATCTCACGTGCACAGAGAACCTGAGCCACGTCTTCAGGGCTCTGCAGAGGTGCTGGGTCCCCTGAAAAGCCGTTTCCATTGTTCTTCCCCCTCATCTCAGCTCCTTCCCCATTTGCAGGCTCCGGAGCAGCCTCGTGCTCCTCGAGGGGAGGAAACCTCAGAGCTGTTCCTGCTGCTGAGCTCCAACAAGAAAGTTCTGCTGAGTCCAGGAGATTCTGGGTGCAACCCCCCGAATCCAGCCCCTTCCTGATGGTTTTTCATTGTGCCCGAGGGTCACCCAGCACGGCGTGGGAGCTCGGAATTATTCGGGTTTTAGGCACAGAGCGCAGAGCTTTGCCCAGCACCACGGCAGGGCCAGAAGTCCTAAAAACGAGCCTCGTGTTTGACCCAAAATCTCCTCCAAGTGAGGATGTTAAAGCCATTTGGGGGGAAAGAGGGGTACAACCACATCTGTGCTGGGGTTAAAGGTGAAATTCCCATCTCCAAGATCCCATTGGAGCCTCCGGAGGGGCTGATCCTGAGCACTGTCCTGCTCTCGGCTCCCTCTCCCCTCCGCTGTTGCAGATGCTGAAAATGTTCTGTGTAAACAAACCGTGAGACAACTGATTTCACCATTTCCAGGAACGACCTTCTCTTTTCGCCCGTCATATCTCTGGCCCAGCTCTCAAGAATCCAGCGTGCTTTTGGAAAGTTGGATATTCCGTGATTCATCCACGGCTGCTCCACAGATTAATGTGCTGTGAGAGTGAGAAGATAGAAATAATGAGGTGCTCGTTGATTTATTTGTTGCTGTTAATATTTGTTCACAATTCAGGCCCTTTTTTCAGCTCAGTGCCTGTGAATTGTTCGTGACCGACTCTGGGTTTGTTACAATAATCATTTTTTTTATGGATGTGTGACTGAGAAACGGGGAGAAAACATCTGATTGCACACAATCCATGGCTGGATCGTTTCTACTTCCCAGTCCCAGTGCGGGGGAATCACTGGATTCCCAGGGCGCTGTTCCTGCTCCTGGTTTGATGGTTGATGCTCCTTAGAACAAATTTTTGTTATTGCTGTTTTCCTGTATGTTGGAAATGTGTTTGTGGCCCTCACAAAAAACCCCAAACCAACAAATAAAGGCAAAAATCCTCTGTGAGATGGGGAAATAATGGCTAGGAGGAGGAAGAGGAAAACGAAGCACTGTGGTCACTCAGTGTTGTCAACTCACCTGGGCTTTGCCTTTTCACCCTTTCTCTGATTGAATTTTCCTCTGAGGCTCAGCCTTTTCCATGGATCAGTTTGGGGTGAAGCCCTGCACTGTGAATTCCTTGCTTTGGTGCCTCTTTCCCTTGTACAACCCCCAAACTCCAGCGGGAGCAGCGAGTGCTGGGGTGGATTTCAGCTGGGTACGGGGCACGATGGAAATCTGACTGTCACACCTGGATAATCCTTTGTATTTTCATGATTAAAACAATCACTGGCAAGAGAAGTTGGTCGGGATATTCCTCGTTCTCCTCATCACAGAATCATGGAATGGTTTGGGCAGGAAGGGACCTTAAAGCCCATCCAGTCCCACCCCCTGGGAAGGGACACTTTCCAACAAATGGCATCAAACTCACCGGGATGAGTGTGTAAAATTCAGGATAATGCTGGTGCTCAGGGAGTTGGAGCCAATATTTAAACAGGGCAAAGCAGCCACCAGGCAAATTCTCCAGGAGATAAAAGGAGAAGGAGCTCCTATCAGCGCTTTAATCCATTGCTTCCAGAGTGCTGCTGTGCACTCTTGACCTGGGAAAGGAATGAATCCTGAAGGGGAATTGCAATCATTGCAGTGAAATCGCCGTTCAGGACTGGAAGGTGCTAATTGTGCTTTTAATCCCCTCCAGCCTGCCCATAAAGTAACAAAACATCCAAAATAACACTTCTAGTTCATGGAGGAAGATCGGCAGCTCCAAAGCTGAGAGCCCCTGTGGCTCCACGGGCAGCACAAGGAAAAGTGCACGGATCAGGTAAGGGATTAATCCAATCAGAACTGCTGGGTGAGCTCAGGAATTTTCCCCGTGCACCTCGTGGGTGCCTAAAACCACAGGAATTCATGGGAATCTCGAAGGGCACGGTGGTGGGAGAGCTTGGTTTTTGCAGACTCGTTTTTAGCTGGAGGTCAAGATAAACCCAGCCCGTGTGAGTCAGTAAAATCATCTCCCGTGTTATTCCCATAAAAGCCTTGGTCCTGGGCTTATTCCCTGTCTCTTGCTCGTGTGGATGGTTTGTCCTTTAGGGCAGGCAGGGGGGATTTCCAGAAATCTCCATAGGTCAGTGAAAAAACTTGGGACAAAACGAAGCAAAGTCATCAGGAGCTGATGGTTCCCCTCATTTCTCCTTTTTCCTGATGCTGACTGTTAGAAAATCCAGACGTTTTCCTCTGCCATTTTTCCCTGGAATCCTGAGGTCTCCCTCTGGGAGCCTGAACGTTAAATTTTTTGGGATTCAATCCCTCCCTGCCAGAGGATACAGAGCCTGTCGGAGCATCCCGCCCATCCCCGGCCGCCTCCAGCTCTGCAGCAAAGGCTGAGCATCCCCAGACGCCAGCAGCGCCTCCAGCCTTTCCCGTTTTCCCTGTCTCCATCCAGCTGCTCGCGTCTCGCCAGGGATAAGCACTTAATAGGAAGAGGAAATGAAGGGCGATGGAGCTGTCTTGGGCTGAAGGGCCGCGACAGTTGGGTAACAAAGAGCTGTCTCAGCCTCCGGGCTCTGCCCAGCGAGAGGATTCAGGGATCTGGTTACAGGGACTCTGCCCGGCCGGGATCCCTGCGGCCCAGGGAGCAGCCGGCAGCAGAAAATCCCTCTGGACAGCCCACGAACAGGGTGTTGTTTGCCGTGGGATGGAAACCTCGGAGCGAGGGGATGAAGCAGCAGCACCACGCGGAGCATTCCCGGTGCTCCCGGGGGGAATTGGGCATGGAAAGGCAGGGAGAGCCCGGCTTGCAGCTCACGGCGGCGTCGGGCACAGGGGAGGGGTTTAACAGCACCCTGAGGGGTGTTAAACTGCTCTGGACATCACCAGTAACTCTCCAGCTACCAACGCGTTTCCTTTTGTGTCACTCAGAGGTCCGGGCTGTGCGCACACCTTCATCCTCGATGCTCAGCCCCCTCCCCAAAATCTCCCTCTCCTTAAAGGCTTCTCATCCCTCCCAGGCAGACCTGATCCGTGCAGCTTTTCCTCACGCAATATCTTTGATTTATAGGCACACCGAAATCCCATCAAATCAGCCTACCTGGGGCAGGGCTTGAAAGGCTTTTTACAGCTGCAGCCCGAGCAAGAAGGATCAGTTTTACTGCAGAGACAGAGCTCAATAAAAATATCAAAATCCACCTGTCAATACCTTCAGGAACTTTCATTCTGGGTTTAACATCCATCCCAGGGTAAGACATCTTTACTTTAAAGCTGGTTTTTGTTAAGGTGAAGCGAGTCCTAAAAACAAGATCCAAAGGAAATGAAAAGCTCTTCTCTGGAAATCCACCCCGAAGGAGACAGGACACTTTTGTTCAGTGGGGCTTGGACGCAGCTGCAGTTAAAGCTCAGCTTAAACCAGCTCTGGGTGACATCTAAGCCAGGACTGGCACATCCTGAGGGGGGTGTGGGAGGGACACAGGGTGGTCAGTGTGGTGTGGTCAGTGCACAGACCATTTTAGGGGCCCCTGTGCCAGGACAGACCCCTCCAAAGCCAGGGATCTGTGTCCTTTTAAGAAAAAAATGACAGGAAAAATGGAGATCAGGTCTGGAAATTCACGGATGGGAGAAGCAGAGATGTGACCATTCCTAAAGATCAGCTGGGAAATTCCAGTTCTGCAGCTCCCTATGCCCTTGCTTCAGAGCCATCCCAAATCCACGCTGTGGGAACAGCTGGGGAGCTCAGAATTCCCATGGCAGCCCAGAGCAAGGATCTGCCCGGAGCCGCTGGCACACCGATCCCAGAGCCACGGAAAAGCCTCTGAGGAGCTGAAGGATGAAAGACCCAACACACAAAGCTGTGAAACCTCTGTTCTCCTGCTGAAGGATGGGGAGCAGGAGATTCCCAATGGATTACTGCAAGGACTTCCCGGAAAAACAATCACTGAGGACTCGGAGTCCCACCGTTTGTAACTCTGAAGGAAAAGCAGTGTGGGAGAGGAAAAGTGACCTGGCATTCCCAGCTCTGACTGTGCCGCTCATTAGGCAGGGCTGAGGTTTACTGATGGATGAAAAAATCAATTAAAATCACCTGGGACAACTGAATTAATTAATTTTCTGCTCGGAGCCTTCCTTTGATCCCAAATACCCCACTCTGAGCTGTCCTTACACCGTTTGGAAGGAGCAGACACCTCCACCTGCCTTCCCTGGATGAAATTCCAAAGGCGTCCGGCCTCCCAGCCACGCTGTGCCTGCACATTCCCCTCCTTTGATCCCCAAACCCACTGCACTTCCATGCAGGAACGGCATTCCCTGTCCCAGCTAGCCCTGAATCACTTTTCCTGGTAGGACAAGGAGGGAAGAGCAGCCCCCACCTGCTGTGGAGCCGGGGATGTCCCGTTATCCACCAGAACCCCATTCCCGGACGGCGCTCCAGGGAGAGGCGGGGAAGGATGGGACGTGGTTTGTTTCTCTTCCCTCGCCCTCCCGCACTGGAAGTTTTAAGTTGGTTTGTGTGAGTTGCAGGCTCAGCTAAACATTTTAACTTGTCAATCAGCCCGTGTTTGTTGACCCAAGATTGGCAGATATGCGAGACAGTTATTAGGGAAAGAAACGAGCCCAGTGGAAAACTCTTTCCCTGGGCTTTGTTTCAGCTCCATCGTCTTGGCATCAGCTCCCAGCCTTTTTTTTCCCCCCCCCTTCCTCGGTGAAATAATGCTGGAAAAATAAACCCACACAATCAATTCATCTCCTCCACGAGACATGTGTGTGTTTAATAATGTTTAACTTGTTTACTGCGGGGAGCTCACAACTCCTCACTCGCTTTCCCTGATTAAACCCTTCTTCGGAGCCGGGGGAAGCTGAGGAGGTTTGACAGCTGCACTTTCCTGGGCTTTTAGTGGAAAACATCATTTCTTTGGGGGAAGGGAGCAGCTACTGCTGGGGAGCTCTTTGTGGGAGATCTGTGTAAATTCTCCTTCCCGTTTGACACGAGTTTCAGGAATAAACAGGTTAAAACCAGCAAGGGGAACTTCAGTTTTACCATCCACAGGATCTGCTGCTCCTGAGCTTCAGTGGCAACCAGGGAACAAAGCAAAGAGCTCCACTCCAGCATCATCCTGGCCATGGATTCCTCATCCAGGGAATCTGCTGGGAACCTAGGACACGTTTCATGGAGCTGCTCACAAACCTCTGCCGGGGCTGACTCCGGGCACATCCGACCATGCCAGGGCCACACCGCACCATCCAGAGCTTTCCCTCTCCCTGATTTCTCTGCCACCCAGCAGGATTCTTGTGCTCCAGGCTGGTGTTGCCGAAGAGAAGGGGAATAAAGGTCAGGGGAGGTGGTGGAACCACACCAGGCTGACTCTGCTTGGGCGAGGGAAGACACTGCATGTCCTCGTTTTTTTGGGATTGCACAGAAATGCTGGGGAGCCACCGTTCCCCAAAACACACCATTGCTGGCCCCTGGTTTTTCAAGCAAAAGGATGGGACAGACCCCCAAAGCGGTTTAAAGTGGATGGGAGTAAGAGTACAACATTCCCAACAGCCCTTTCCTCCTTAAAACCGAGTTTAGGCTGCTCCTTGCAGTTTATTTAAACCTGGGGCCAGCAGCAGAGCTGGTGCAGAGCAGCGCGGTTCCCTCGGAGCCAGCAAGGTTTGTACCAGCTGAAGATTCTCTCCCTCCACCCTTCATTCCCAAATATTATTCCTCCCCCTGGCAGGCACTAAACTTGCACCTGAGCTGGATGAAAATCCACTGCGAGGTCCCAGACGGGCAATTCCCAGAGGGCAGAGAAATCCCAGAAATGCTCGGACACACGCTGGGCCCAGTTCCTGGTATTCCCTGCATTCCTTCCACGGGATTGAGCAGCAGAGCAGAGCTTCCTTAAAAACCTGGAAGTCCTGGTGGAGAGAAGGGGGATGAGCCACCTCTGCCAGGTACCTGGGCAGAGAAATTCCAGGTGGGAAAAGCTGGGTGTTGGAGAGCACTGGTGTTACTGGGAGGGACTGCAGAGGGTCCGGGAGGAGGCCTGAAGGTCACTTGAGAGGGAGAGGAGATGGGACAAAATGAAATGAAATGAAATGAAATGAAATGAAATGAAATGAAAATAAAGAAAGAAACAGCACCGAATCTGCTTCCTGCAGTCCCCCCATCCCTGGGCGTCTCTCCCTTCCCAGGACGGGAATGTGCAGCCGCCATCCCCATTCCCAGGGTGCCAGCGCGGCTCCAGCAGGGAACGTCCCGGTTCTGGGGGGGACTGAGCCCCACAGGGACGGGCTGAGCGTGGCAGCAGCCAGGGCTGCTCCTTGGGAGGTTTATGGCAGCTCATTGGGGCCGTAAACATTTCGGGTCTGCCGGAGCCCTGGCCACTGGCTGAGGCGGGAGGCTGATCCCTTTTCCCTGCCAATTCCCTCGTTTTTCAGCTGGGAATGAGAGCACTTGGAGCAAACCTGGGACACCAACCTGAGCGATCCAGCACCCCACGGGGTGTGTTTGTGTTTCTGGCGTGTTGGACCAAGGAAAAACACGTTCCCAGTTTGCTCCCGCAGCACAGGCGCAGCCCGGGGTGCGGCAGGGACAATTCCACGGCCATGGAATTCGGGCAGGAGGGGGGAAGGGAACAAACACCTCCTCCCTCCAGTTTTTCATCCCCTGAGGGTGAATTCCTGGATCAGTTCACCCCAGAGGCTCTGAGGTGCCGCAGCTGCCAGGGAAGGCACCTTTACAACTCCCCGAGATTCCTTCAGAACTCCCCAGCCCAGGAGAAGCCCTTCCCATTATCCCAGCACCACACAGGTTCGGCAGTCGCTGCCCAGGTGTTTCTGCGGATCCATGAAATCCCACTCGGTCTGGCTCCCGAAATCCCCGGCGTGTCCTGCAGACACCGCTGCGCTCGCACAGCCTCACCCCGGCCATTATGGGATGCTCAAACCCACACTGGGAGCTGAAATCTGGATTTTCCTGGCTTTACCTGCACCAAAAAGGCTCTGAAACACAGATAATTAATGAATCGATTAATTATCAGCATCGCTGGGGGCTGCGGGAGCCACTGCTCTGATTCCTCCCCAACTCCAGTTCCAATTTCCGAGCTCAGGCTTCACAAGCACATCTCAGATATTGGGAAAATAAAATAAAATAGGCTCTAAAAAAATATAATGGAGACCTTTGTGGCCGGCGGGTGCTGTTCCACACAGGACCCGGCACCACGATTGGCAAAATCAGAGATTTTACAGAATAATGTTCAGAAGAATTCCAGAAAAAACCCACCTTGTTTTAAATACTCATCCAAGGTGCTGAAATTTTGGGCCAGAGGGAGCAGAGCCCTCTGGTTTTGTAGCAGACAAACGATGTTCCTGAGGATGGAGTGAAAGGATCCGTCCGGCACCGCGGGTCCCTGGATGAAACAGCCCTGGAACCGCTGCGTTTGCTGCTGTCCTCACCCAGCTCCAAGCTGCTTCTCCTTACCTGTTAGCCCCATAAAATCCCTTTTTTTTCATTTCAGAGCCAATTGCACTAAAAAGTGTTGCAACAAATCGATCTCAGTTTTCCCCCCTCCCAAACCAGAATTTAATCTGATTTTTTTTTCCAATTCCAGCCTCCTTTACCCGGGTAGGAAAGGCTACAGGTTATTTTTAGCTTGCTCAAAATTAGGAGCCCAGTCTAAAGCAGTTCATGGTCAGTGCGGAGAGTGGCTCAGCCTGGCTGTGCCAAAGGGCTGAAATCAGCCAAAATGAAATCTTGCTGCAGGTAAGGGATGAGGGAATTCAGATGGATTTGTCTGGTTTCTCTAGATTTCTTAACAAAGAAAAGTCACAACTGCTCCACATCGGAATATTTTGGTGACAGGAAGAAATAATTCCAATCTGATGAAATAAAAAATAAATTCTCAGGGGAGAATCTCCGAGAAATCAGCCTGTAAATGACCAAAGAAGGTGCTGGAGAGCAACAAAAGTTGATGGTTCCATGGGAATGAGGAGCTGTATCCATGAACTCCGATTTAAATCATATTTTGGTCTGAAGGATTCAAGTATTGTCTGACAGAAATTGGAACGGATTCTCAACAAAAGGCAATGACAAAAACTTGCAAAAAATGAAATTTTTCTCCTATTTTAGTCCTGTCTGAGTCTCTTCCACTTCAGCTCCAGCCAAGACAATGAGATTGTGCCACACATTTCTTTTCCCTGGCAGAACAGCAGCCTGGAAATGGAGAAAAGCCCCACCAACAATGGGAATCCCTCTCCTAAACTGCTGCCTTTAGCAGAGACGTTCCCTCGGGGCCGGGCTCCCAAATCCCTCCCTTTGGGCTCATTCCTGGGCGCTCCTTTGCTCGGTTCTCTGCTGGTGTGTGGATATGGGGAAAAAAAGGTACAGGGAGTGAAAAACCCCCTCATCAAACGTTCTGTGTTTGCCCGGGTCTTGGAGGATGTGCTCACATTCCCAAAATGATTCCCGAGCGTGGAGCTGGTTCCTGACAGAGACATCTCCTGCTGGGCCGGGTGGAGGGGGGAACTGGAAAGGGGGGAAAAAAAAAAACAAGAACAAAAAGGTCTTGAAATGGAAATGGAATCGCTTTTCAAGCCAAGATGAGAAGGCAAAACCGTGGTGGGATCAAACGGGGATGAGGCTGGAGGTTTAATTAAGGAGGAACAAATTGATCATTAGAGGAGGGACGGGGGGGGGGGGGGGGTTTATTTCTTTCCTTTCATCTTTCTGGGCTGTGCTGCTCTGAGAAGAGCAGAGCAGCCACAGCTCCTGGAGCCCTGGAGGGACAGCCCTGAGCCAGCACCAGGAGCCGGGGAAGGACAGGAGTTAATCCAGCCCACAGCAGCTGCTTCAGTCCGGGAAAGCCTGGCTTAGCAGCCTCCTCCCCATCCCAGTTTAACGAGGAGCTAATCCAGGGAAAGGCAGATGAGCTCGGAACGCGACTCACAGAGGTGAGAGGATCTGACAGGTCGGGGAGGAGCAGCCTCGGGATGACATTCCCTGCCTGGATCCTGCTTTTCCCCTTCAGCTCTCCATCCACAACGGAGCAGGGAGGATTTCCAGTGCCCCTCCAAGGAAAAGCTTATCTATGGGAGGGATCGAGCACAGGAAAAGGTGCAGGGCTTCCCTCTTGGAGCATCCCGCCATCCCCAGGGATGGAATTAAAGGCAGTTTGTAGGGAAAATCCCATTCCATTCCCCACTGCTACAAAAGCCTAAAATCTTGGCGATTTTTACCTGGTTTTTCAGCTACTAAATGCCACCAGAGCCAGAAAAATATGGAACACAGGATGACAGCAATGTGTTTTCTACATGAAAACCGCTGTAATTCGGGTATCACAGCCTTCATCAGACACAACAGACACAAATCTGGATTATCTTCATTAAGTGCCACCTCAGCATGGCCACAACCCCTAAAGCTCCCATGCAACCTGCCCATAGTACAGTTTATATGTTTATAATTATACATTTATACATTATTTATAATAATGTGAATTGTGTCGATAATAATGTGAATTAAACAGTCACAAATGCACAAATCATTCCTCTTTACCCAAAGCAGCTCCTGATGAAACACAAACAACTCCCCCGCCACTCACAGATGAAATCACCCAAACGTGGGATGTCAGCCTTGAATGATTTGGCGAATGAAATCTTCAAATCGCTCCGGGATATTCAGATCCCACCTGGAAAATGGGGTCCCCAAAAGTTCTGCCAAGGAACAGAAGAGAGGACGGCTCATTTTTTACTAAAATATCCCTTTTCAGATACTAAAATCATCTTTTAAAATAGCTTTAAATACATATTCGGTAACACGTTTGTTAAGACAATTTTGAGCCGCAGCCCCCTCAGACGAAGCTGAAATCTCTTATTTCCCAAAAAAATCGCTTTTCCAAGGGGGTTCCTGTGCGTTGGATGCAGCGTTGCTGACTGCCAGGGAATTTAGGAGCAGCTTGTAAATTTAAATGCTTTCCAGAGAGCTGTTGGGATGTGTGTAAAATACTCACTTTGGTCCTAAAACATGGCAAGACTTTTTTTTTTTTTAAATTTCTCTGCTTGAAAAATAAGGAATAAACCTTCCTAAATAGTATAATTGGGGTGAGAACAGGTCAGGTTCTGAGGAGAAGAAACTGAAGAGCCAAAATATCAAATTTTCCTTGCTTTCAGTGGCTCAGGAGACACCAAAACCTCGATTTGAGGGCAAGAATTCCCCCAAAATCCAAGGGATGCCTCATTCCTCCCACGAGGATTAAGAGCACAAGGGAATGAGAGGAGAAATTTCAATAACAGGAGGAAGGAAGGCAGGAATTCACCAAATCCCATTATTTTAACTTGGATTTGGGAAGACTTCAGTCAAAACTGGGGTGTAGATACAGAAACAGGTGAAAGAAATAGAGGTAAAGTTAAAAACACCCCGAGGTTTGTCAGGGCTAAATGCAGAACTGAGAATTTTGGTTTCATTTCAAGATTCAAAATGCGTGCTAGGCCTGGATATCGCGTTCCAACATGAACAGGACAGCAGCAGTTACCCCAAAATCATCCCAAACCTGCTTTTCCAAGCCTGGCTGGTACAAATCCAGACAGGAGCAACCCTTCCCAAAGCAGGAATCGTCGCCAGTGAATTCCCACACATTTCTATTTGTGAGGTTATAAAGTTTCACAGCAGATTTTGGAGCCCGGGACAACAGGAGCATCTCCTCCCCCCGGAGCAGCCAGTTACCCTCAACGAGCAGACTAAAGGTCTTCAAGGTGCCAAAATCCCAGGGAATTCCAGGGAAAGATCCCATTTTGCTCGTGTTGCTGCTCCTCAAGCAGAGCAGGTGGCTGGGGAAGGGCTTTGCACAAACGAAGGACGGGATTCCGCAGCTCCTCCTCCCGGGCTGCCAGGTCTGATCCCTGTTTTATCCCTGGAAGAGCTGGAGCAGGGATACCGACCCTGGAATCACTGCGAGCACCTTTGGATGTTAAAAGGTGAATTAATTCATCATTTTAGTGGGAATTGAGGCTGGAACTGAGAATTTGCAGGTGGGACAAGCTGGGAGCTCTTTGCCACGCTCAGTTTAAATCCCATTTGCTGGGAGCACTTCCAGTGCCAACCCCTCTGGATCCCCTCATCCCAGGCTCTTGTTTTTGGGAATTGCCAAGGAATTTCCGATTTGTGTCCAATTGTGGGCACAAATCCCCTGGGAACGGGCTGGAGTCCCCAGCCCAACTGCCCAAATATCAATATTTTAATGGCTTTGCTGTCCTGGATACCTGGAGCTGTTTAGAGGATCCCTTGTGGGATTTGTGTGGGAATAAATTCCTATGGAAAAGCCAGGCATTATGCACAGCAAATCCACGTCACAGCTTAATGCTAAGTTTTCTGGAGGTGCCAATCAATTAAAACCATTGAGGGGGGAAGAAAAAAATCCATTTGTGGTTTGCAGGGTTGGTGTCCTCGCCGTGTCCTTTCATTAACGCCAATTACAGAGGCTCCACAAATGGGGGTCAAACATTTTCCGGGTGTTTGGCTAAAAAATGCCTGCGATGGGAAAAGGAAGAGCTCCACCCCAGCAGATCGTTCCTTCTTCTCTGTTTTACTGTTTCCACTGTTTTCGTACCTTTAGGGCGAGCAAGAAAGACAGAAAGCAAAAAAAAAAAAAATCAAATCCAAAATCAAATCCAAAATCGAATCAAAAATCAAACCCCTCCTGGCCTGTGCTCAGTGTGCGCCCCTCAGCTGGCATGGAATGCAGATATTCCCAGAATTTGGGGATCCAAACAAAGGAACTGGCCAGCAGCAGCCTGGGAGAAGGAGTTACATGGCAGCAGAGGAATAATTCCAGTGGCTGGAGAGAAGAGTCCTGTCCCTGCACGGCTCCCACCTCCTGCCTACATCCAAGGACCCACATCCCACTGGTGCTCTGCCCCACCGGGCTTTCCTGACCAAAAATTGTGGTTTAGGATGCTCCAGGGTCTCAGTGCAGCCCTCCTGGAATGGTTTGAAGCTGACAAAGGGTGGGATTAGGTGGGATATTGGGAAGGGATTGATCCCTGGGAGGATGGGGAGGCCCTGGCACAGGTTATTCCATGGCTGCCCCATCCCTGGAAGTGTCCAAGGCCAGACTGGAGCACCCTGGGGTAGTGGGAGGTGTCCCTGGGTGGGATGGGATGAGCTTTAAGGTCCTTTCCAACCCAAACCATTCCAGGATTCCTGAGATCAAGCCTTGCTCAGCTTCCCCTGGGTTTGCCCACGCTGGGGCAGGGCTGGGAGTTAAAAGGGATGGAAAAGCATCCGAGTGTCCCATTCCTGCCTCTGTCAAAGGCAAGGATTGATTCACCTGCACCTGGGAAGAGCCAGGCAGAGCCATTGCCTTTCCCTGGATTTACACTCCAGGCCTGCACTGCAGAGTCCCTGAGAATTGGCCTTTCCCACTCCAGCTCCTTTAACTCCAGGAACAATCTGGGAAACCCTCTGCCCACCCACCCGGCACTTCCTAACAGAGGGAATTCCACAGCCTGATATCAATTTTGGGAGCCAAGCTCATCCTTTTCCCTCAGGAACCACCTGTAAATGGAATTATCAGCCCCATCCATGGCCCTGATCTCGAACAAATGGATCAAACCTCGCCAGGAACAAACCAACTGCACCCCCAGCACTGGAAAATCTGAGCCAAAGGCTCCTCAAAGGCACCAAATTGCCTCATTTTTCCTGAAACAACTTGGGGTTAGACACTGAAATACTCCTGGAAAGGCAGCTCCGTGTGTTTGTTTTAAATTAACTCACACCAGTCCAGACAAAAATGGCATTAAAAAGATCTTAATGGGCTATTCTGTAGTCGTGCACTTAAGGGTTATTGCTCTTGACTGGCTCATAAATTATATTTTTATTTGCCAATAAAACAATAAGAATAATTTGGATTATTCTCCTTTCAGAAGGAATTATTTCTTCCCTCATAATCGCTGATAAATGGCGAAATACGCTCCAGAACACCGAGTGATTCATGGATCCATAAAGAAAGAGTGGAAAAATCCCCTAAGCAAGCGAGGAAACGAGAGCGAGTTGGATTTTGAAATTCATTAAACGGCAGATCTGCAGCGGTGGGTGACCTGCTGGAGACCCAAAAATGAGAATTTTGCTGCTCCCTAGGTGGGATTTGCTGTGCGGAGCAGCAGCGTTTGGGCTTCGCCGGAGCTGAGGAATATTTTCCCAAACTCTGGGAAACTTTGGAATAATAAATGACGCCTTTTGGTGAGGTCACTCGGAGCAATCTGTCACCCATCTGCTTTTGCAGGAGGCAGCACCAGGAGAAAACGCACTAAAACTGGAAAAAACCCAACCAGGATGGCTCCGAGCGGGAGCACAGGCACCACCCACAGATAACGGGAGGCTCCCAGGGAAACCTCCTCTACAAATCCATGTTTTCCCCAAATGGGAATTAAAAACAAGACCCCCGAGCCCCCCAGGGCGTCACTGCCCCCTACAACGAGCAGGGACAGAATTATCAGCCACCAGCCCAGGCTGGACTTAACAAAACCGGGTTTTTCCAGACCAGGCCCAGATGGAGACAGGAACCTTCGGAAAAATGAGAGCAACTGGGAAAAACCCCATAAAAATCCCATCTGACCATAAAGGGGAGGAGGAGGAGGTGTCCAAAGGCATTGGATTTTTCATGCCACAACCCCACATTTCTATTAATTTCTTCATTAAATTTCTCAATTAAATTTCTCAATTAACAACAAGAATCAGCTGGCTCCACAGGAAATAACATTCATCCCAAAGCAGTGACTTTCTCCTCAGTATCCTCAAAACATTTTCCCAAGGAATCAGGCTCGGGAATCATTCACTGCATCATCTTTGCCTCACTGAAGGAAAATTCAGTTTTCCTGGGTGAAATCCCTTCATTGCTCACTCCAGGTGGGATCTGCACCTGGGAAGCTTCGGCAGCTCCCAAAATAGAACATCCCAAAATAAAACATCCCAAAATAAAACACCCCCAAAATAAAACACCCCCAAAATAAAACACCCCCAAAGCCACAGGAGCACCCAGACCCCTCTGAAGTGACCAAGCAGTTTCTGGTCAGCTTGAGAGGAATTCCAGGGGGGTGCTCCAAGCAACTGGGAAGGAATGGCTGGAATCACATCCCAAAATAAATGCGATATCCATGGGCATATCCAAACCACCACTTCCCAAATCCCTTCTCTAGAGTCTCCCAGCAGGAGAGAGAGCAACTGGGGTTTGTCAGAGTTGTGCTGGGAGACAGGACAGCATCACCCTTACCTTCCATCCAGGGAAAAATCCAGGGGATAATCCAAGGAGCTCCACAGAAATCCCCCGTTTCACCCCCCAAACTCAAACCCAGGCTGCTGCTGCTCAGACCCTTTTTTACTGCATTTCCCACCAAATTTCCTGCGAATCTGTTTATTCCCAACACCTGGCAGGAGGACCCGGAGCAACCCAGCTGTGGGTGACCCCAGCATCCAGCTGGGATCAGTTTGGGTTATTTGCTAGAATTAGCAAATCTGGCTTTTTTTAATCTTCTCCTGCAAGCAACAACAACTTCTGGTCACAGGCGGAAATTGGGATGTTATAACTCCAAAAGGTTAAAAAGAAATAAATAAAATAGATCTGCCTGATTCCTGTGGCATCACTCGTGGAATGAGCAATCCCAGGCTGAGAAATGCCACGGAGCAGCTCCAGGAGTGGCGGGGTATCAGCACTTTCCAACTGATTAATCAGCTGAAAATCAGCTAATTATGTCCATCATAATGAGCCCTGATACTGAGGAACTGCACTTTTCCTTGTCCTGAGTCAATCAGGACACAACTGCCAATCCCTCTGACTCCCCAGACCTGCAGACGTGGGTTTCCCATCTCCTGGAGGTTGTGTTGGGGCTGAGGTTTCCCTCACAAACTTTCTTTTTCCTTCAGGAATTTTGATGAATTTCGGGTTGAGCACAGATTTAAAACCGTGAGATTAAACCTTCCTCTCCTGCATTACCCAAATCTGTTCCTCATAATTCCAACCGCAACCCTGATTCTTTGGGATTTTGTGACCTTGGAAAACTCCCTGCTCACCAAGGTGTGCTAAAATCCATATTTAAGGAACCACAGAATAAGTTAAAAATTATTTGAAAAAAAAAATATTCAAGAAGTTGGTTCTCCATGATTCCATTCCTCCTTGCTTTGCACAGGGATTCATCCCAGGGTTCTGTTCCTCCTTCCTTTGCACAGGGATTCATCCCAGGGTTCCGTTCCTCCTTGCTTTGCACAGGGATTTATCCCAACAGAGTGGTCCCAAAATTGCGCTGCTCTCATTGAGCAGCATTCGGGGACCCACCTGGAAATCGGAAAGGTGACAAACACCGTGCAAAAAAACATCGGAAAATTAAAAATATTCCATTCAAATAACCCCTTTTCCCCTTTATTTTCATTTATTCCTGTACATTTTTAGTAGGAATGACAATTCCATCAGTGGCTTGGGATGGAGCCACTTGTCCCAAAATCCTTGACAACGTTCTGTGGCCAGGAGCCAGCAAAGAGTGGCCACCTCCTCTCCGTGGAACCTGTCCCACCTGTCCCAGGGCTCCCTTTTCCAAGGAACCTTCCCATCCCTGGATTCTCACTGCCTTCTGCCAGCTGCCTTTCCTGTGGCGTCCCAAACTGCAGAGGAGCCCCGGGACGGATTCCATTTGGCACCGAGCAGGAGCTGCCCCGTGCCAGAGCCCCAGCGCGGGCTCCTTTTGCAGAGGCCGACGTAGGTGGGGGGATTTCATGGCAGATCAGGATTCTGCTGACCAAGAAAGGCAGGAATCTTCCACGGGGAGGCCGCTCCATTGAAAAGCTCCAGGAGCTGGCAGCCCACGGAGCCTTTTCCTTGCACGCCTGTCAATCCTGCTGGCAGCGCTCCGGGGCCGGTGCTCCATGGATTTGGGAGCCCCTGGCTGGCTTTGGACGGCGTGCCAAAGCGGGAACAACGGCCCGAGGGAACAAAGCTGGAGCCATCCCACAACCTGGGAGGGATGGAGCCTCCCTGTCAATATTCCCGAGGAGCAATTGTGGGAAGGTCAGGATTTAGATCACAGAGCTTGCCCACGGCGTGGTTACAGCCCCTTCCCCGTGGGCATCCACTCCCGGGAATGGCTGGATTAGTGTTCCATTGTCCCGCTGCTCTCGGGGGATCCTGGTTTACATTTCAGTCCTGGCTGGCAAACAATTCCCGATTCTTTCCCGGGAGAGCCGAGGAGAGCATTTCAAACCGGGCAGGAACAAAGGCCCGCATTTCAAAGCCGCTCTGGTGGGATCCTCTCCGTCCTCAGGGGTTGCTCTTTGCCGCATTTCCTTTGTTGAACCCTTCCAAGTCCCCCCTCCAAGTTCACCTTGACACTCAACTTCCTTGTCCAAGCAAATTCCCTCTCCTCTATCCTTTCCCACTCCAGCACCGCATTCCCGAGCCTGTGGAGCAGCAGGCACAGCAGCAGGATCCCACTGCGTGCTTCCTGACCTTGTTTTGAGGGAAAAAAAGGTGGTTTTTTTCCAGCAGGTGAGCTTGAAGAATTTACCCTGCAGAGCTGGTGCCACCCTCAGCTTGCAGCAGCCACGCTCTCCTGCTTGTTGCCTTTGCTTCCAGAAAAAGCCTTTCCATGCGGGAGCTGGCTGGATTGCAGAGATTCCCTTGGTTCTGAAATCTCTGCAGTGCTTCATTTTGCAGAAACACCTCTGGGAAGGGATCAGATCATCCCAGAGGAAAACTCAGGTCAGGAGGTTGATGCCGGGGACCTTCTCCATCACCTTTTTCCCTCTCCACCATCCCTTTTCCTTGCCCTCTTCCAGGACTCTTCCCACAGGGGTTATTTTTAGCCCCGTCCACGTTGCCAGCCTGGCAAACCCATTCAGGGAGCAGTGGTGGGCTCTGAGCCGGCTTTTCCAGGAGCTGGTGGCACGAGCCGGGCTTGGCTCAGCCTGGAGGGGCTCCGGGCAGTGACCCCGGCAGGGCCAGCTCCCGTCGGGGTCACGGACACCCGAACAGAGGCAGGGCTGCGTTTGTCACCTCCCTCAGGGCAGGACACTCGCCCTGGGAGCTGCTGGGGACAGGGATGGTTTCTGTGTTCGCTGTCTCTGCTCCCAGCCTGGCTGCCCACAGACAGACCCCCCAGACCACGAACAAATCCACGGGCAGGTGAAGAAAAAAGCAGCCAGAAACTGAAATGTTCGGGCAGTTGTTAATTCTCCTCATCCTGCCCCTCACACTGCTCTGGGAATTCTGCAGTTTGCCACTTTTGATCCCAAAATCCGCCTGGATTTCGCAGCTGCTGCGCTGTCACTGCTCCGTCAGCTGGGATCGGTGAGGAATTCATCGGTGGCACCACCAAAATCCGGGGGACGCCCTGAAATGAAACGTCCCAAACCCAGGAAAAACGAGGCTCGATGTGGGCTCCGAGGCAGATTGGGATTGACAGGGAAGCAGGGAAGTGGCAGGGCTGGAAGGGGGATCCCAGGGAGCTCTGCAATTCCCGAGGCTGACGTTTAAATTGCAGCAGCCCCGGGCTCATTCCAGGAGCCGCCTGCGGTTGGATGAAGTTTTGATCATTTGGAGGAGAAGCAGGGAAAAAAAAAAAAAAAAGGGGGGGTTTGGGAGGGAGGAGGGAGAAAAAAGTCAAATTGTTCTCGGAAATCATGGTTAATGTCGAAATCTGGTTGGTATTAAATCGTAATCTGCAGTTTTCAAGTCTGCTATTCCTCGAGGAAAACGTTTCCTGTTGGAATATTCAGGGTTCCCTTCTGACATCACTTCCCATGGCAGCCCCAGCGAGCCTTCAACATGCATTAGTGCATCCATAGCGGGGATTTCCAAAGGATTGTCTGGGGGGAGAAAAAATCACCTGGGCAATATTCCAATCATATGGATCAATTTAGCCCTGGAGCAGCGGGGATTTTTGACACTGGATCCAAATGGTGCTTTCACCAGAGCTTTTCTCCACTGCAGCTCGGCCTCAGGAATATTTCTGGCCATCACTCCCAGCACCGAGTGGATTTATTTGGTGCTGAACGGACTCTGCAGGCGAAATTCCCCTTAATCCCACAGCAGTCGGTCACTGTGCGTGGAATGGAACAAAAACGATGCACTCAAGTGTAATAATTTATTATAATAATAATAGTAACAGTAACAATAATTACAACAATAATAATAATAATGATAATGATAATAATAATAATAATAATAATAATAGGCCATGAAATATCAGGGCACTTTTAAACATAGCAAAAATATTTATCACCCAAAAAAAGCCCAGCCAGTGATCATTCTGGAATTTGCAATTCTGGAGCAAACAGTCCAAAGCCTCCCAAGTTCTGGGGATGGAATTTTTGCAGGAGGACACCACTTCTGCTTCCTGTAAAATGCTGATGGAAAAAGGTTTGCAGAGCTGCTGACAAGAACTAAAGATGAGCAGGAATTTTAACTCTATCAAAGATCATTATTGGTTTAATATTTTAGTTATCACGGCTTGATCCGTGAGTTCGTGGTAGAAATGTTCACAGAATTATAAAATCATCATCTTTCATTGGGCAGACACTCACAGGTTACCCCTGGCACTGTGGTTTTTTCAGGATTAACTGGTCCAGGGTATTTTCAGTCTAACTTTGGTTAAAAGTGTTCATGGGGGACATCAGGTAAATGCAGTTCTTTGTGGAAAGGAGAGAAATGATTGGAAATTTCAGTTTGGCATTTTTTTAAGTGCTCTTCTCTTTGGAAAAGAGGGAAATGGTTGAAAATTTCAGTTTGGCATTTCCTTAAGTGCTCTTCTCTTTGGAAAAGAGGGAAATGGTTGGAAATTTCAGTTTGGCATTTCTTGAAAAGGCCAAAATAAGTTGGGGGAAAAAAAAATTTGAAAAAGAAAATGGAACCATAGAACAAGAAAGTGAAACACGAAAATGTTCCCAAAGCAACCCAAATGAAATGTTCATTTAACTGCACTGGCACGGAAAAACTCTCCTGTTACCTGCTGCGGCTGAAATCCTGGGAGGGGAAGACACTGCTTTTCCTGGAATTGCAGTGCTCTGCTCCCAGGCGTCTCCTGCCAGCACAGAAGTCCCTGTTTGGTGGATGAGGAGGCTCCAAACTCTCCTCTGGGTGACCCAAATCTCCGTGGGCAGAGGATTTTTTAATCTCCCCATTTGCTCTCCCCAGACGAGGTGGGTGCAGCCGCTGTGATGGCAGGAGATGATGATTCCTTTTGAGAGGTAATTCAGGGCTCTGTGAACCCTTCCAGACCTTCCAATATCATTTAATAGGACAATTGTCCCTTTGAATGGACCTTTGTATCACTTGATGCAAAACTGAAATGTTGCTCCTAAATTCTGATTTTTACCATTGCTAAACCTGGCCTTAATTAACCAGCACTAATTTAATATAAAATCTTAGTGAAATAAATAAAGATAAAGGCAATGAGACCACCCATAGTTCCAGCAAAATGCAACATCCACTTGAAATTTGTAGTTAAATCCTATTTTTTCTCAGGCAAGAGCACAGTGAGTGTGTTCCTAACATATTCCAAAGTGTCTGAAGCATGTGTTATATATTAGAAAATTGATCAATTTTCGTGCAGTTCAACGTTCGTGGCACCACACATTAAATTTGGATCTGTCACCCTGACAAATAATTCAGCTGCAATGAAAATTGAGCGGTGCTGTCATGCTGGGAGTATGCTGCACTTTACATACATTATCCCTTTCTGTGTGCCTGCAGAGGGGGAGAATTGGTCTCAAAGATCTGCACAGAATCTTCTCCCTCTGCTGATGCTGCAGGGAAAAAATCTCCTGCTTTCTTCAGAGCAAATAAGGAAAGAGATAAAGCAGAAAAATTCTCTTTTCTTTCGGTTCTGTCCCTTGATGTAATTCTTTAAAACCTTTTGGTTGGCCACTGAGCTGATGAAAAAAACGCTGGTTTGTTTCAAGCAGACTGAGAAAGAAAAGTTCTTTTCCTGTCATTAATACCAGGCAAACTGAGAAAATTAATTCAGAGGAATGGGTCAGTTTTTCACTGGTGCTGGGAGCAGGAGCTGCCCTTTCTCATCCCAAATTAATGTCACATCTGCAGCGGCTGCTCAGCAAACGGGGCTGGATGTGCTCCGTGCAGGGTTCGTCCTGTGGGATTCAGGAGAACTGGACCAGAGCAAAGATCCTTCACACTGGGGCCAGACTCAGCCTTCTCCTTGCTCACACATAGTCCAGGTTTAGCTGAGCCTGGAGTTAATCTGGGACTGGTGCGGATTTGGGAACTTCCATGGAATTCGGTGGAGATTTGGCTCCTGCCTCTTGTGCAGGGATTTATCCTGGGCTGACACAGAGCAGATTTCATCCTGCCCTGAACTGGACCAGAGAAAGTGGGGTCAGACCCAGCCTTTTCCTCTCACAAATAGTCCAGGTTTAGCTGAGCCTGGCGTTAATCTGGGACGAGTGACTAAACCAGCGGGGACTGGGGCACTGCCATTCAATTCTGCCGAGATTTGGCTCCTGGTTCCTGCACAGGGATTCATCCTGGGTTAACAACGAGCAGATTTCATCCTCCCCACCTCCCTTCTGTCTGTCCATAGCACTCAGGAGAGCAAATCCCGCTGCTGGCAGAGCTTGTGCAGCTGGGCAGGATCCCCCTTCCATCCCCAAAATCCATCCCTTGTGCGGCCGGGCAGGATCCCCCAAAATCCATCCCCATAATCCATCCCCAAAATCCATCCCTTGTGCAGCCCGGCAGGATCCCCCAAAATCCATCCCCAAAATCCATCCCTTGTGCGGCCGGGCAGGATCCTCCCCCCGCTCCATCCCCAAAATCCATCCCTTGTGCAGCCAGGTAGGATCCCCCAAAATCCATCCCCAAAATCCATCCCTTGTGTGGCCGGGCAGGATCCTCCCCCCGCTCCATCCCCAAAATCCATCCCTTGTGCAGCCAGGTAGGATCCCCCAAAATCCATCCCCAAAATCCATCCCTTGTGCAGCCGGGCAGGATCCCCCAAAATCCATCCCCAAAATCCATCCCTTGTGCAGCCGGGCAGGATCCCTCCCCCCCTCCAACCCCCAAAATCCATCCCTTGTGCGGCCGGGCAGGATCCTCCCCCCGCTCCATCCCCAAAATCCAGCGGCAACACGAGCGGCTCATTTTTCAGCGCCTTTCCAGCCTCCTCTCGGCTCCGGCTCCATGCAGGAGCCAGCCGGGCAGACTCACCAATATTTTCATAATTAACTGCCCCAGAATGTTCCTAATTTGTAAACACAGTAAAGGAGCCGGCAGACAGAGGGGCAGCGTGTGTGTGACGGGCAGAGGGGCGGCGGGCGGGGGACGTTTCCTCAGGCAATTCACGTTTGACTCAGGAAATCTGGGAAGGTGCCCGCTGCCGTGCAGCGATCGGGCTCACGGCTCAAAGCGATTTTTCTTCGGGTGTCACTGCTGCACACAACCGCCGTGTGTTCTTTCTTGGCTCCGCTTCCCCCGCCGATGCTCCAAGGCTTGGCTGCTCCAGCCGGCCCCGTTCGCGTCCATTTGCTCCGGCAGCGAACAGGACAAAACTGGGGTTTGATGCCTGTGCTGCTCCTCCTCCTCCTCCTCTCGCTTCCACCAGAAGGGGCCCTCCCGGTTTTTTGGGATTTGGACAGAAGTGCTGGGAGCTAACGGACAGCAAGGTCTAGGATGTGTGTCTCTGTGCAGGAGACAGAGGCTGTGAGAGGAAAAGGAATAAAAAATGTCAGGAGCAATCCAAACTGTGTTTGCCAGACTCAGCTCCAGACTCCAACCCTGACTCTGCTTCTGTGCTTGGGCTCCAAATGCTTCATCTCCGGGCTGGACCCACGCTGGGACCCCTGGAATTGGGAGAGGGGGATCCCCCAGGGCTGGAGTGATCAGAGCACGAGCAGTGCTGTGTCCGGACGGCGCAGCTCAGTCCCGGCGTGCTGGAAGGGGACCATAATTGGGTGCTGTTTCACAGGGATGATTTAATCCTTGCCACCACCTGAGCTGTAGCTGGGGGCCACCCACCCAAGCACTGCCCGCCTCATCTATGGCTCACTTCGGGTGATTTGATGTCATCCTGACCCGAGGCTGCACAGTTGTCGCAGGGGCAAAAATAAAACCCAGCTTCGTTTACAGAGCCGAGCTCAGTTTCAACTCCCAGCAAAAAAAAACCCCAAGCCCCATAACAAATCCCTACAAGAATCTAAAATCTAGTAATCCTGAGAATTCCTGGGACTGGCAGGATTTCTGTAGGGCACAGGGTGGTGATTTACCCTTGGAAGAGGCAGCTGGAATGGCAGGATCCAGGGCCACGTCCCTCCTGCCTGTGGCACTGCCGGGCCAGCTTCCAGCACATCCATCACCCTCCTCTTCCTCACCTTGGGCTTCTCCTGCTGGCAGCACGGCTGGGCACAGTCCCATGGCACAGAGGGATGCTGGACACGCTTGGCAGCAGCACGGGGTTGAGCTGGCCATGGATACAGCTCTGCATGGAGAGGGGTGAGTGCTGCAGGCCGAGATGAGCTCAAAGTGACACGTGGTGACCTCACCGAGGGGGAAATGCCCTGGAGGGGGCCCAGGGCCAGGCAGCACTCACTGCTCCAGGCAATGCCAGCTCTCCTGCTGCATCGTGGTGGGTGTCACACAGAATGTTGTTCTCCTGGGCAGGAGAAACGGGGACAGCCTGGAGTCTGTGATCCATCCGGGAGACTCGTTCTGGTACATCGGAATTCCTCTGTCACCAAACTCAGGTTGTCCTGCTGCTCTGTTTCTGGGCTTACCTGGATTTTCCTTCCTTCATCCTTGCAAGAAAGTTCCTTATTGCATTTTTTGGGTCTCAGCTCCTTCTCACAACTGCACCTGAAGTCTCTCCCTCAGTGCTCAGCCCGTGTGTGCTCATCTCCACCCGCAGTGCTCTGTTCACCCTCAGAACGGTGCTGAGATCCTGATCCATGGCAGGTGCCACATCCCAGCCCTGGATGCCTTTAACTCCAACCCTCTGAGCTGCCCCTCCACGGGTTTCCACTCCAGCAGAGCTGCAAAAACTGAGGTGCTTTGCGTAATTCCATCCCCATTTTGGGGGGGACAATAAAGGACACCGCAGCCCTCAACCCATGTTGCTGCGGGATCACCCTGATATGTTATCATTCCCAACACCCTGCAGGGATCAGGCTCCTCACGGAGCTGTCCAGGCCAGGTGTGGAACTCTCCAGAGGCTGTGGGGAAGGCTGGGAGCCCCGAGCCTGGGTGCTGCTGGATGTGCAGTGGCGGAGGGGAGGCCGTGCCTCGCGCTCTCCGAGCCGGCCCCGAGCCAGCCCCAGCCCATGGAGCTGCATTCCCGTGGCTGCGGGCCCAAAGCAATAATTCCCGTGGAGAGGAGCCATGTTAACATGGCCATAAAGCTTCCAGGCTGGAACAGCTTCCCGGGCCGCGGGGCCGAGCAGCCCGGCTCCGGCAGCACCCACACAGGGAGCCTTCAGACCTCGCTTTGGTGCTGTTCCTCACTTTACAGCCCGGTCCTGGCTGAGGCAGAAAAACCTCCCAGCTCATCCTGAGCTTGGGATGTCCCAAGAACGGGACAAAGGTGCTGCCCCTGTGGGATTCTCTGGCCCAAACTTGGATGCTGTGTCCTCCTTCCTCCTTCTCCTCCTTCCTCCTTCCCCTCCTTCCTCCTTCCCCTCCTTCCTCCTTCCCCTCCTTCCTCCTTCCCTCCTTCCTCCCCTGCATGGCACCAGCAGAGTCCCGTGTGCACACGCAAATTCCGGCCTGATTTTCCAAGCAACCTGGAATAATGTGCCCAAATTACGGACAGGAACACCGTGTCCCGTTTTCTCCCGATTTTTTTCCCCCCATTAAATGAAAGATAAATGGCAGATAATCCCTCACTCATGCCCATCCGCCTCCCCAGCCCCACCACGATCACATCCCATTGCCGAGGCATCCGAGGTATGTGGTGCTGAGGAGAAGTGCTTGTCATGAGGCACGGAGAACAAAGGGTACCTGGAGGTTAGGAAATGTTTTTCCTGGGTTCTGTAAGCTGTGGTTTCCTCTTGTGGGGGTGTCAGAGACTTTCAGCTCTGTCAGACACCCGGCCAAACAAGGGAGTGATTAGCAGAGCTCCCTGGTTCGGGGTATTGTTGTAGGGATGGTTTTAATACACCCACAGCTCTTGGCACTGAGGCTCCTGCTCTGCCTCCAGGAAACCTTGAACTGTTTATTGATTCAAAGGCAAGAAATAGAACATTGAGATGGAGCTAATTGGCCAGAGACATCATCTGCAAGTCACCCAAATAAATATTTCCATTAATTGAGACCCAGCTTTGGGGGAGGAAGGAGCAGCCTGATCCAGGAGCGAGAATTTCTTTCAAATCTCCGTTTTCTTGTTTGTTTTTTTCAGACCACTGAGTGCAGGCTTAGCTGAGGATGTCACAACACCAGACCAGGTGCCCAAGTCCACACTCAGCCTGATTTGGCCTGGACTAAGTCTGGCCTTGCTGGGAGAGGGCTGGTTGATCTGCCTGGGGTATTTCAGCGTTTCAGTGCAGATATTTCAGTGTCTCAGTGCAGATACTTCATGGTTTCAGTGCAGATATTTCAGGGTTTCAGTGCAGGTATTTCAGAGTTTCAGTGCAGATATTTCAGTGTTTCAGTGAAAATTTTTCAGGGTTTCGGTGCAGATATTTCAGGGTTTCAGTGCAGGTATGTTTCAGTGCAGATATTTCATGGTTTCAGTGCAGGTATTTCAATGTTTCAGTGCAGATATTTCATGGTTTCAGTGCAGATATTTCAGGGTTTCAGTGCAGATATTTCATGGTTTCAGTGCAGATATTTCAGGGTTTCAGTGCAGATATTTCAGGGTTTCAGTGCAGGTATTTCAGTGTTTTCTTCCTGCAGAGACCTCGGGGCCTGGCAGCCTGGCTGCTCTTTGTGCCTGTGGATGCTCCTCAGGGGCAGAGGGGTTGGATGCGCCTCAGATCCTTAAATTTGCTGCTCCAGCCCTGAGAGAGCCACACAAGTGTGATCAATCCCTCGAGAACACTCTCTCCTTTGCTAATTTTAAATGTTAAATTTTAAATTTTAAATTTTGCCCTTTCACACCCAGAAATACCCGCGGGCTGCAGGTTTGAGCCACCCAAGTTTCGCAAGAGGCCGACTGGATCCCAAGCTTTTTTGGGGAAGAAGGAGCCCAGTAAAAGGCTCGTTGGACACCGTGGGAACACGCTGGGAAAACGATGCTGGCGGGAACTGAGTCCCTCTGTCCCTCCCTCCGTGCTCCAGGAGCTGGCACCTGGCAGAGCGTCCCCCTCTGTCCCTGTCGCTTGTCAGGAGCTCGGGGGGACGGCGCCGATCCAAAGCACCGGGAAGAGCAAGGGGAATGAAGGCAGAGCAGAGCAACATTGATCAGAAAGGCAGAGCAGAGCAATATTGATCAGGTTTCAGCCTCCGGAGCGGCGAGGGCCGGGCTCCACGCATGAAAGCTCCTGCGCTGCAGAGAAACCCTGGGCTGGCTAAAGTGTCCCAGCAACCCTTTTCTAATTAAAAAGGACTCCTCTCTTCCCTGCCTCTCGTCTTACAGCAAATTAGATCTGAAATCAGAGCCGCTCTCCCTGCTTCCCTGAACTCCACTGACAGCCTACCATGGAGAAACATTTTGTTTGGGCCTAGGAGAGGGGGCAGGAGCCAAGAACAGTTGGAAACACATTGGGAATGTTCAAGGAACTCCTGTGCTGCTGCAGCAGCCGGAGCAGAACATGGCACGGGGAGAGAGCAGAGCTGGGGATGGATGCAGGGGGAGCTGCTTCCCCTGCACGGGCACCATGCCCCAGGAGGGGAGGGTGCAGTGCTGCCCACCCAGACAGGCACAATTTACCCATTTCCAGGCTGGACAATCCCAGATTCATCTCTTGCTGCTTGCCATGGAGTAACAGGCAGGTAAATAAAACTCTTCCTACACAACATCCCACTGGAAAGCGAAGAAAATCAGGATTTTGGTATAAAGAGCTGGGTCTTTTAAAGGGATAACCTCCCCCCAGTGCTGGCCTGTCCAGCCTCAAATCCTCATCCTCTCCACAGGAAAGGTTTGAGAGGAAATGGAGCCTGGGAATTCTGCAGAGATTAAAAAATGAGCCCATCTCAAGGTGTGTTATGAACAGGGTGAAAAAACATCACTGCCTTTTTTTAGGAGAGCTGGGAAAGCTCCAGAGCTGGAAAAATAGATCTAAATTCAGTGGATTCATGGAATAGAGGGATGAAAAAGCCCTTTGCTCCCTGCCTGCAGTGCTGGATGGGATGAAGGAAAATCTCCTGCAGCGTGAGGCGACCATGGAGGCTCCTCTGGACATCCGGCCCCAGGGACATTGATTCCTTCATCTGCTCCTTCAACCACTCACCCAATCCTACGGGAGAAATTCCTTAGGAAACATTCTCCACAAGGAATAAGCCCAGCCCTGGAATGTCCAACCCTGTCATTTTCAGTTTTCCCCGAGCACAGCACTCCTCTATCATTTATCAGTGTTTGATACGCTCCTGCTGCACCTTGCCAGTCACAAAGGGCTGGAGGGAAAGGGAAGGACTTGCCCAGCTCCGGAAAAGCCAGGAGTGCCTCTGTTCATCTCCCTGGAAGGCAAACGGGGGTGAATGGGGGCCACCATGGCCACGGAGCCCCGAGCCAAACCCCAGCCCGAGGGCTCAGCTCCACCTCCCAGAGGGAACAACCTCAGCACGCTGGGTGTGATCAAATCCCAATCAATCCCCTGTAAATCCTGATCGAGGAATGGTTTGCTGCCGTGGCTGAGATAAAGTTGGAAGAGATGGGGAAGTTTCTTGTTCAGCTTCTGAGTTTTGTCTCAAGGTTCCAAATCCAGGCTGGGGAAAGACATTTGTTGTGTGTGGAAGTGCCCCTGTGCATTGCTGAGTGTCGGACTGGAGAGGCTGGAATAAGGAGTGCAGGGATAAGGGGTCCATGGACAAGCACAGACACAAGAACTGCTCTTTTTTTGTGGTGGAGAGCTCTGCGAAGCCAGGTTTTCCCTGAGAAGCCAAAAGCTCAGGCAGGAGCACCAGCACAGCAGGAATTCCCACACCCCCAGCTGCTCTGTGCGTCCAGAAGGATCCCACCCTGCAGGCTGTGGACACCTGGAGGGATGGAAAAGCCCTTTCCTCCACATCCCACAGCTGCTGGATGGGGTGCAGGACAGCCCAGCCCTCACAGCTGCTGCACGAGCAGGGCCTTGGCGGCTCCACTCCTTCCTCAAACTTCCTGCCCTGCAAAAGGACAAAAATCCTCTCATTTTGCTACTTCTTAGCTCTGGGATGTGCTGAGCAGCCAAGCTGGGCTCAGGAGCAGGGCCTTGGTGGTGCTGCTCCTTCCTCAAACTTTTTGTCTTGCAAAAGGACAAAAGCCCTCCCTTTTTGCTGCTTCCCATCCCTGGGATGTGCTGAGCTGGGCTCAGGAGCAGGGCCTTGGTGGTTCCACTCCTTCCTCAAACCCCTTGCAAATGAACAAAAGTCCTCCCTTTTTGCTGCTTCCGAGCCCTGGGACGTGCTGAGCAGCCGGGCTGGGCTGCAGCACTCCCTCAGGGCCCTGCTGAACCCCTCCACCGTGCCCGAATCCAACAGCAGCGAGAGCAGGAACAAGAACAAGCAGCCGGTTGTGCGCTCCGGGGGAAGAGGTCCTTGAATGCCTTGGCAGGAATAACTAAAAAATCAAAATTACAATAACCAAAGGCAACATGCTCGTACAGAAACCATCCCACTGGGAGCACTCCTAGCACTGAATCCCGTCTGTCAATAACCCGGCTGCTCTGCCTCTCTATTTTTCCAGCGTGGAGCGCACCCGGAGTTCCGCCGGGCGATTTTGGACGTCGCTCTCTGCGGCCGCTCCGAGTTTGCCTCGCTCTTGACCTCGCCACTCGGATCTTGCTGCTGTTGCAAAACTGATTCGTGGGCTGGAGCCCGAGGAAATGGGAACTGCGCTGCCTTCAAGATTCTTGCGTTCCTGAAAAAGCCCTCCCTGCTTCCTGTTTGCCCTCTCGGCGGTGCTTCCAAAACAAAATTTCCACTGCCTTTGGAAAACACGGAGCCACGCTGAGCAGGAATGCAGGCTGCAGGTCAGTGGCACATCCAGGGCAACCCCACGGAGGGATGTGCGCCTAAAAAAAGGTTGGAGGCTGAAATTTTGCTTTTATCCATAAAAAAGAAGAGGCTTCGGGCTTCCGGTGTCTTCTGGGTGCAGGTGGGAGGTTGGAGCTCAGCAGGCTGTGGCACCTGTCTCCTATCGGCCACTACAGCAGGAGTTAGAGGGATGTGGCCCTTCCCTAGGGAATTTTAGGACCAAAGGCAAAGGAAGTGCAGCTTTTCCCAAGGAACGGGCAGAAGGTTCTGCCTGGAGCTGGAGGATCGGCCGCTCCCTGCCCCACGATTAGAAGGTGCCTCTGCTGAGCCTGGCAGAGCAAAGGGATGGGGATTGATAATCAATAAAGAAAGAATTCCATGGATCCCAAAAGGAACCAGACTGACCCCAACAGTGGAATTTAGAGGAATTTTCAGCAGGATCAATAATCTCATCCACCAAGGAGTTACAAACCAGCCACAAGAGATCTGAGTTAAATTACGAGAATCTTTCAGCTCTTTTCATCCAGGCTCATCCTTCTCTGGGTGGTTCTATCTCTCCAGCCCTTCAAGGTTCATTTCAAATACTTTGGAGCATTTCCTACTTCATTTTCAGTGGGTGCCTGGCCCTCTGTGGGTGTTTGACTCCAGCAGGGAGGGAACAGTCACGAGTCCTTGTAAAACTCATGTGAGAGCACCAATGCTCTGCCGCTTCTTCTGCTGACGAGGCTGGGGGTAATTAAAACACAACTGGAAGGAACCATCTGGGTAATTCACTCATCCTACAGGTTCTGTGCTCCAAAAACAGCCCAAATCCCTGCTGAGATGAAGAGAAATTACAACTGAGGGAGAGGAGGAATGGGACGGAGGTGAAGCCCCAGCAGCAGCTCCCAGCACAGACAGGGCAGGCAACGAGCAGAGCACTTGGAAAGAAATTCCCCAAGGCTCAGGCAGCCGTTTTATCCATCCAGGATTGCTGGAGAGCCCAGACAGCTCCCACCAACAGATGGGTTGAAGGAAACATCGTGGACATTATCGCTGTCCCCATTCCCATTGTTCTTCAGCAGCTGGAGGCTTGGATTTTTTGAATTCTCTGATTCTCTTATCCCACTTCTCCTTTTCCTGGTTGGGAAAATCTGGGCTTATTTCTGGGGCAGTAAATTTCCAATCCTCCAGCTGCCTCTGGATCCCCCTCCTCGGTGCCTCAGTTTGCTTAATGATCTTTTGTCACTCATTAGCTTTGTTCATTAGATGAGAGTCTGGGGAGCCTTTAATTTAATTGGCACTGAGATGCGGAGATAACGAAGGAGTGTCGGGGCTGCCATCTGGGCAGGTAGGAGCCGAGGCAGCTGAAGCTGGCTGGGCTTTGGGGTGGCTCAGGAAACGGGAATTGCAGACACCTGGGCTGTGCAAATTGTGCATGAACTTGTCTGGCAGCTTCCCTCGATGCCAGGAAAAATCCCTGCATCCAGCAGAGATCTGACGGTGACGGTTTACAAAGGCAAAGAGAAAACCTGGCTGCACCCCAAACGTCCAGCCAGGCCTTCATATTCTTCCCTAACCTTGTGGCAGCTTATCAGGAACACTTCGTTCCGCAGCTTCGGAAGAAGTTTCTCTGGTTTTATTTTCCTGCTATCATTTTTATTTCGTCCCAACTCCAATCTCTCTTTCCCAACCAGGAATCCTCTGCAATTACGGCATCACTCATCGTTGCCCATATTGCCTGCGTTGCATCACTGGGGCTGGCACCTGGGCTGCGTTTGAAAAATGGCATTTTATCCTGCCTCAAGTGCTCCCACAGATGTTTCTGGGACAGACACCAGAGAGCCACAGGGAAATCTGCTCTGAAATATGGATTTGTTAGGAAAAAATTAAAACAAAGCCTTGCAATGTGTAAAGGATTTCTCCCCGTGAACTCTGGGAGGAAGGGAACTGCTTCCCTTCCCTTCCCTTCCCTTCCCTTCCCTTCCCTTCCCTTCCCTTCCCTTCCCTTCCCTTCCCTTCCCTTCCCTTCCCTTCCCTTCCCTTCCCTTCCCTTCCCTTCCCTTCCCTTCCCTTCCCTTCCCTTCCCTTCCCTTCCCTTCCCTTCCTTCCCTTCCCTTCCCTTCCCTTCCCTTCCCTTCCCTTCCCTTCCCTTCCCTTCCCTTCCCTTCCCTTCCCTTCCCTTCCCTTCCCTTCCCTTCCCTTCCCTTCCCTTCCCTTCCCTTCCCTTCCCTTCCCTTCCCTTCCCTTCCCTTCCCTTCCCTTCCCTTCCCTTCCCTTCCCTTCCCTTCCCTTCCCTTCCCTTCCCTTCCCTTCCCTATCACAGAATTCCAGCTCTTTCCCACCTCACTTTTGTCTCAAATACCTTCCCTGATGACTTCACAACTTTTCCCTTCCATTTTAAGAAGTCAATTATGATCATTTCCCTCTCAACTGAGGTGTTTTACATGGAAAAAAGAGGATTATTTTTCCTCCCACCTGGGATCCGGGGCCATGCTGACGTGTGGGCTTCCCTGGTTCTGGATTTTCCAGCTGGCTTCCCCACTGGATTTCTGAACACCTTTTGTCTCCTCACCAAATACTCTCATTTTTGAGCATCTCCTGAGGCCAAAGGGAAGCTCCCTGGTCAATCCTGGCCCTGCAGATCTCACCTGGCTGACCAGGATGTGACCCAGATCTCGCTCCCACACCCTGAATTCAGGTGAGTCTGTCCTGGAGCACCCCACACCCTCCTCAGGCACCCACAGCGGGCACGAACATCGACTGAAAAGCTCAGCAGAGACTCAACCCACGTTTATTTTGAAATAATCCCTGGAAACAGACCATGATAGCAACTCCAGGAACTCCTTTCCTTTCCTTTTGGCAGTTGCAGCTCTTCTTGAAATAAACAGGTAACTTACAGGCCTCAGGGGGGGATCTTAAAACCCACTTGTCCCTCAATCATTTTTCCACTTCCCAGCTCCCGCACGGCACAAAGAGCCTGCAATGTTATTTATGTTCCTGCAGACTTGGCAGAGCTCACAACGGGCCGTGTTTTTTGGGGCTGGGGGGAAGGGGGGCAGAAGTTTCCACTCATTTTGTGTAATTATGATACAGAAAATATTTGGAGATGGCGTTTTCGGGCCGTAGTGACGGCGCTGCTCGGGGCTGGCTCCGACGTGAGCCCGACGTGTTTGGGCCCTGCCTGGGGGATGCTCACACCCTGCCTGGTGGCTTTGGGGTGACATCCTGGGGCACGGGCAAGAAGCTGCATTTTGGGGGGCTGTTCTTCATCACCCGGCTTGGCTGGAATTCCCTCTGCCACAAACAGAATAAACCCCCAAGGGAAGAAACACCCCTGAGCCCCCTGAGCTCATCCATGGGCAGGTTTTGGTTGGGTTTTTGAAAAAAAAAAATGTTGTCCTGGTTTCTCTTTTTGGGTGCGTGGGGTGAAAATCACAGGGGAAAATCTGCAGGGCTACCAAATTCCAAATATTCAATAAAATTTCAAATAAAATTGACATCTTGCTGAGTGTGCAGCTTGGATGGGTGGTTTTGGTGACTGCTGCCGCCTTTTCCTACGTCTTGGACCACAAATGTCCACCCAGTGGGAAAAATGAGGTGTCCTGGGGGGTCCAGGATTCATCATCTGGCTCTCAGAGGAGCTTCAAAGGGAGAAGCCACATCCTGGGAATTACTGAAGCTCCCAGGACACACTTTCCCAGGTGCTGGGATTCCTGAGCATCCTTCTGGAAGTCCTGAGCAGCTTCTCCCCAGGGCAGTGCTGATCCTTATTCACCTCGGGGCAGGGAAATGGATTCCAAGCTGAGGCAGCTCCGTCCAGGACAGGCTGAAGTTTCCCTCCAAAACGAAGCAACTTTTTTCCTTTTTACCCCCAAACCTCTCCCAATCCCCGTTTCCCCTCCCCAGCCTGAATAATTGCTTTCCTTCTGCCTCCCAGCCACCGGGAGAAAAGCAACGCTGAGCTTGAGGCGAGGCAGACAGCTTTCAATTAGCAATGCCCACAAAGCCCGGCCATCTGATTAAATCCATAAAAATAATATCTTCCCACCTCAGCAGCTCGCCGTGCCCCCTAAATTAAAATAAACACTTCCAGGCTTGGCTTTTTTTTGTTCATTGTAATCATCCCAAATCGGTGGCTCCAGCCTCCCTCGCTGGCTTCTGTAAAAATAGTTCCATTTTCCTGCTGAACCAAAGCTGCTTTATGCAGCCCCGAGTGCCCCGGTGCTGCTCTTATTTACCCAGAGAAATCACAAACAGGCTCGGGAGGCTTTGATCCCGGCATTCCAACAGCCCCAGGATCTGCTGATCCCAGGAATCAGGTGTGGTTTGCCCTGGTTATAGGGACAGGCTCAGGATCAGGGAATGTCCTGAGCTGGATGGGTCTCAGGGATCGTCGAGTCCAGCTCCTGTCCTGCACAGACATCCCAACATTCCCACCCTGTGCAACCCAAATTCTTCCTGGTTATGGCAACAGCTCTGATTTGAAGAGCCACAGGGCTTATTTGGGAAAAAAAACCTTGGGGAAGAGGAAAATTCCTTGTCCCACTCCGGTGCTCCCAGGACACTGAGCACTGGTCCCTTATTTTGGGATTGGAAATGGATCTGTTCCTGCTGGGATTCAGTCACAGAACTGGGCAGGTCTGGAGGAAAAGGAGATTTTTGGGATGCATTTTCCCTGGTTATTTAACTTAGGGATTGGTGTCACCCTGAGTGTGTCGTGTAGATGGGATAAGTTGAATATTTGGGCTCTGGAGAGGCTGGCGCTGCTGGCAGCTCCTGGTTCTGCTCCTGGCGGGACTGGATCGAGCACCAAAGGCAGCCCTGGGGAAGGGAACCACGAGGAAAAGCGTCCTGGAGCAGAAGCTGTCACTAAAAATATCATTTTGGGTGCTATTTGAACGATTGCTGCATAAATAAAAACAAAAGAGCTCCTAGAAGGGAACAGAAAAGGCACAGGGAACCGCCACTCTTTGCTATTTTATCTCGACTTTTACTGTTTCAAAATGTATTTTCAGTGTCAAAGGCTGCAGGAGAAAACCAGGATAAGAAGAATTCTTTTCTTAACCCTTTTGGGGTTTTTTTCCCCCTCAAAACTTTCCTCCAGGAAAGTGGAATTTAGCAAGTGTTCCCCAATCTGAGAACGTAGAGGAGTATTTTAAATTTCTTAAATATGAATGCAAATACAATTTTTTCTGCTTAACCTCCACTCTTAAAAACCAGATCCTTAATCAAGAGCCAGGATTTTCCTTCAGAACAGGGAAAATTGGGATCACAGGGAGATTTTCTCCACGTTTGCCTGGATATGTTGCACTGCTGTTTTCGGCCCAGAGCAGGAGCAGGTTGTTCCTGCCCTCTCTTTCCTGCTTTGCTGTCCCTTTATCCTGGGAATTTTGTCCAGAGCAGCCTTCCCATGAGTTTTTTCTGGGAGTGGGAGGATCATCCAATGGACAGACTCTGCAAAAACGTTTCTTTGCAGGGTTTGGTTGTGATCAGTGATTCCCTGCCCAGGCCAGGCTCTTATCACCTGGCCTTGGCATCCCCAGCCTCCGCTGGGTGAGGATTTAGGGAATGTTTGAAGAATTTTTCAGGTCCTTCCTGGACTCGGTGCAAGTCTTGCCGGCTCGTGCAAGGATTTAAGGGGGTTTTTATTGTTCCTGGTAGTGCCGAGCTGCACGGGAGAGGTTGGGCCGAGCTCTGTGTTAGTGCCGGCCTCAGCAGCCGTAATCCCACAGCTCTTACAGGGCTTTGCCACCGAGCAGGGCCACGGCAAAGGGACTTTTGTCCCTTTTGAGCCTTTGGTTTCCACCGGAGCCCAAAGGAAAGCCACCCCTGAGCTGTGGGCTGGGGCTCTGGGCAGAGCCCTGGAGCTTCCTGGTCATTCCCCCATTCCCTCCGCTGTGCCTCCGTGCAGGAGATGAACAGACAAACTCCCGATCCCTCGGGAATTCTGTGACTAATTCCCAGTGCCCCGACCAGGAGAAACAACTCCCTGCTTTCTGCCCAGCCTATCTGATCAGCCTCATTCATCTCCCTTTACTCACACCCTGCCAGCCCTCCCTGCTCCGGAGCACGGGAGGACCCAGCACAGTGAGATCCCATTTTATCTCGGCTCAGGGATCTCTCCTTATTTATTTAAACCTCTGCTGCCTCCAGCTTCAGTAACGACGCTGCTGCCCTCAGCATCGCCGCCCGTGCCAACAACAACAAGCTCCATTTAGTCTGCTACAGCTTCCTACAGAGAATTGTTTTCTCACTTTACTCCTGATCCTCAACCCTTTCAAAATAGGCAAAGCCCAAAAATTATCCCCACCAGGCTTTTGCATTCATCCACTGTGAAACAAAGCCTTTACACATGTTTGTTCTGCAGGGTCCCACTGATTTTGCCCCTTGCAAACTTTTCTCCCATTGCTTCTCTCCGAGCCTTTTCCTTCCAGGGCTTTTATATCCGAATGTGAAAGGCTGGAAGGGGACAGAGACCAAATAAAAACAGGACAGAAAAAATCCGGTGTATTTCTTTTATTCGATTCCCAGTTCCTTATTTATGCAGCTACACACACACGGGGGCAGATGCTGTGTTCTAATCCACAAATAATTGGCTCTGGAAAAACAGGAGCTCATAATAATAATAATAGTAATAATAATAATAGTAATAATAATAATAATAATAATAATGTCATTATTGTTATTGTTATTATTATTAGTGGCCAGAATGAAAAGAGCAGCTGGAATGATCAATGAATCCTGAGTGCTGGGCACCCCAGCAGTGCCAGGCAGCCACGGAGGAAAAAATCATCCCCTGTGCCTGCTCCTGTCTTCAGACCCCCAAACTGGCAGCCAGACCAGATTATCCCACTCCTATTTCCTTGCTCCTTCCAGGCAGGCACAGGAAAGGTCCTGCTGGCTCTGCGGGAGTGGGGGAACATGAAATGTTGGTAAATAAACCATATGTGAAGAGCTAATTCCTAATTCCTGACTCATTCCTGATTCCAGATTCCTGGCACTGCGTATTTCCTGGCCATGAGCAGCCTGGAGGAGACAGAGGCTGAGGTGGCTCTATGCAAGGAGCTCAGCAATTCCCATCCTGCTGTCCCGGGCTGTTCCCAGCCTGGAACAGAGAACTCGGAGCTGTCAAAAAACCCCACACAATTTTGTCTCTTTGGTTTTGGTCACGTTTCTTCCTAAGGCTGGGTCTGCTGGGAAAAGCACAGCCTGGGAGGGCTTTGTGGTGGCCTTGTGCTCTCCAGCCTCCCTTTCTCCACCAAAACCAGAGGGAAAATCCCCAAAAGGGTGCTCTGCCTGCAGGTCACTTCTTTGTAGCAAGGTGTGAAGAGAAAACCGTGTCCTCCTGACCGCCCCTCACTGGGACGTGATGAAGGGAAAATGCTCCTTCAGGAGGGCATTGCTGCTGTGGGACAGCCCCTGTGCCAGCAGCTCTGCCTGAACTCCCTGGAGCTCATCTGTGTCCCTCAAGTGCACAATTCCCAACGATTTTGGTGTCTGGTGACTCCAGCCACTCTGGAAGATGGTGAGAGCCGAGCTCCTCTGTCGCCGTGCGCACTTGGGAATGTCACTTTTGGGGAAAGGTCCCTGCCACGAGTGCATCAGCTCAGCCACAGGATGTGATTTCACGGCTGGGCTGGAGCTGATCTCAGCCCCTGCTGCTGAAGGGAAGCTCCTGCTCTGCCTTCTGCTCCAGCTGCAGAGTCCCTGTGCCTCCCTCCCTCAGCTGCTCCAGGAGCACGGCCAGGCCTGGGAGCGCATCCAGCCCAAAGCCAACCCTCTTCCCGGGGAGGCTGCAGCAGAGAAAGCTGTTTGGGATCCTCTGGATCTTCACAACATGATCCCATGGCCATGCTTTGTCACATTTTGGAATGCCATTGCTATTTCTGTGCGCTGTGGCTGGGACCTTCACGCTCTCAGGCAGAACGGGAGGTGTTTCCTCTTCAGCCTTCTGCCCCCTTCACACATCCTCCAAAATCTCCACGTCTCACTGGAGGCACCAAAAAGCTGCTCGGGGTGGGCAGTTGAGGTTTTCACACTGGAGCAGCACATCCCTGAGCTGGAACTGCCCCAAAACTCCAACCAGACAAGACCGAGTACATTTCACTCACTCCTCACAAGCCTCCTTCACTGGCTGCTGTGGGGTGGAGAATTTCCCTGCTCACGGGGGAAGCAGAACTTGTGCTGTGGCTTGTCATTAACTGCTGATAAACTGTGTCAATACCCCAATCAGCCAATTTTGGAAAATGAGCTAATTAACAGTGACTGTTCAATAGGACAGAGTGCTGGAAAGGGGAGCTCGTACTGGAGGAGGAATGGAAGGAGAACTGGTGAGTGAAAAAGGCATTTCCAGCAGTTCCAATACCTCTTTTACCATAGGATATTCAAATATTTTATAAGTGGGGGTGAGCTGTGATTGAGTTTTGATTGAGTTTTAATTTGTAGAGGCCAGAAGGAACCTGTGCCTTTCCCATCTCCTCTGTAGCACTTGAGGTGGTGCTGCCCAATCTATGAACCTGATATTAAAGACAATTTAAAAAAACATTCCCAACCATGTTTTCCCATTCCACATCCATAAGGACAGTGATGTCTCGGCGTGGTTCACGTGACCAAAAGTTGTGGGGCAGAACTTTCTCCCTGGTTAAAACTGAACTGGAGCAGCTCAGAGAACTGGTCTCTGCTCTTCACACATTTCTGGTTGAAAAGGTGGCTCCAGTATGAAAGTCCTTTAAAAAGCCAGGCTGTATATCCGAGGTGAGCCCACCAGAAAAAGAGAATAATAAAGAAAGTAGCTTTGAAAGACTGGGCAAAGGTCTGGAGGAGCCAGAGTTTTCCTTCCCTGCAGTAAAGCGTGGCTAAAACAACACAAACTCCTATGGCTTACTAATTTTTCAACCCAATATTTTCATATAATTTGTGTGCTTTATAAGCCTTGGAAAAGCCACAAGAGGCCACACATTTCTGATGTAATCGTCTTTGAATTCAACAAAGCCCATTACCATGTCAATGAGGGGGCTGGGTTCAAAGAGCACAGGGTGGTTTGCAGAGCACCCAGAGGGGATTTGCACTGCAGCTACTGAAATAATAAACTCCTCTTTCCCCCCACTCCCTCCCAAATTTTGGCTCCAGCTGGAGACGTTTCAGGAGTTTCGTTGTAATGGCAGATAATTCTTTTTTTTCTTGTGTCACTTTGGGTTCTGCTGTTGGCCATCACAAACGTTGCTGCGGGGCCGGAGCAGCGAGTCCCGGCTTTAGGCGAGGTCAGTTTGAGCACAGCCCCTCCGCCTTTGGGCCCTTCAGGATGTTCCGTGCTTGGGGTGGACGTTGCCTTTTGTTTCATGGAAATGGCTCTTTTCTCCATGGGTTTATCCCAGTTTTTCGGCTCTCTGCAAGCTGTGCTGATTCCTCCCCCCCTCCCCCACCAAGCTTTAATTAGAAGAGGTTAATCACCGATGCTTAAGCTGTCAAACACTTCAGCATGGGAGTATTTTCCTGCAGGAGCAGTGCCACTGCCTTACACTGAGCTATTCATGGTGCAGAATATTTTATGGACTTTCAGGTTTTGCACGGTTGGGACCTCACGTGTGCCCTCCCAGGAGTAAAAAGGAAGGCAGGAGGTGGCAACACCATGCTCAAACTGCATCTCAAACTAGAGAAAAGAAAGAAAAAAGGAGCTACAAACCCCCCAAAGTTTTGCTGCAAATGCTCACCTTGGGTACAACCTCTTGCAAAACCAAATAGCCAAAGATTATTTATTCCAAAACATTGCAAGTCGAAAATGACAGCTCAGAGTGAAAGAGTTGAAGGGTTGGGTGTCCAGAGTACCAAAAAACAGCCTAAAAATGAGAGCCTTGGCACTGTGAGATGTTCCTTGATGAAGAAAATCATCTCTTTAAGTCCTTTTCTGTTGCTCACAGAACATCCTTTGCTCTCCTCTGCATCTCCTTCATGACTGTGGTGATGAGGATCTGATTTTTTGGGCAGTGACCTCACGCTGCTCCCTCTGCCACGAGCTCCAAAGTCAGGGAAGCTCCAGATCACGTGGGGTTTCCAAACTGGTGCCAAAATGCCCTGGAGAGAGGGACAAAGTGACAGCAGGGAAGGAACTCTGTCACCCAGCTGGGTCTGGATGCTGAGGGCAGGATTTGATTCCCAAAACATCAATGGGTTAATTACCAAACACCAACGTCTGCTCTCAGAGAGCCCGAGTGTGCGTGTGTGGGATGGCAGGGAGGATTCAGGAGGTTTCACAGGAGATCCCAAACCTTTCCAAAGCGTCTGCAGAGCAGCAGAAACATCTCAACAATGAAACCCCACCTCATCTCGCAGATGGTGGAGCAGAAGGACCAACAGCCACAGAGACACACAACTTTTGGGGGGTTTAGGGGAGGGAAGAGCATTTTCCTCTCCGTTTCAGAAGACGCCCCTGGTAGGGTTGCAAACCTCGCAGCTCACCAGAGCAGAGCCGTTAAGGGTTTATTACAATCGAGTTTTATAACCCACGTTCTAATAAGTCCTGCAAGAATGTGGCTGCATGCAGTAATCATTTCATAAATATTAATACAGCATTTAGAAAGGGGGCTTTAATTTAAAGTGTTACCTTTTTACTGGCAAGTGCACGGTTTAATTACTGCAGTAAAAGCAGAGATTAGTTAAGCCTTGCTGCTGTTCTAATACCTGGGAACCAGCACCAGCCCGGCTTTAATAAGCAGCTTCTGAGGAGGTGAAAGAAATTCCTCTGGCTGGAGAGGCTGAGGGGGGAAGTTTGCTGCTGGAAAGTGGCTGTATTCTTTAACAAGGCTAGACTGTGGAATGACTTCTTCTTGCTGTCTGCATTTTTGTGTGCGTGTGTGTTCATTCACACACGGCTCCAGGCAGGGCCAGCAGGGATGGACAGGCTCTTTCTGCACCAGCAAACACAAATAAGGCACCAGGACAGGCAACCAGCACCAAGGGGTTGGATTCCTTTTCTGGAAAAAAAATATTTACTTGCTTTTTCATAAATTGAATGTTTTTGTTCGATTCTGTGCTCCTGGAAGCTCCTTTTTCTTCCCCTGCTGGGTTTTGTTCCCGGACAGAGCAGTGGGGAGGAGGCAGGACCCTGAGCTTGCATCTCTGCCCGCACAGAGGGAACAACAACCTTGGTGTATCAATTTCCCAATGAATTAGATAAAAATAACCAGCTCCTGCTATTGTATGGGGCTGGGGAAGAGACAACAGAGGCCTCAGTGGCTGCATTTTGAGCACTTTAGACCTGATTTAGTCACTGCCTGCTCTGGAGCAGGGGGAGGTAGTGCCTAAAATCCCACTGCTTAAAATCGCACTGCTCAAAGTCCCACTGCTTAAAATCCCAGTGCTTAAAATCCCACTGCTCAAAGTCCCACTGCCTAAAGTCCCACTGCCTAAAATCCCACTGCCTAAAATCCCAGGTGAGTGCAGCACCACGTTCCCTCTAACAGCAGGCACTGCCAACACTTTGGGACAGGCTGTTCTCCCAAAGAGAGGATAATTCCAGCCGATGGGATGGGGAAGGGGAAGGAGAGGCCACGTCCCCGCTGTGCAGGAGCAGATTTCAGGCACGGGAACCGCTCTGAGCTCACTCAGGAGGGCCCTGGCTGTGCCAAAAGCTGAACTCACGTCCCTCTGCTCCCTGCCTGGGAAGATAAGCCGTGGTTCTGGGGAAGAGTCCCTGGGTGAGGACAGCTCTGGAAAGCGAGGCGGTTGCGCTTCCTCCTGCTCTTTGCAGCCCCCTCAATCTCGTGATTTATTACAATTCCTGTTTCGCAGGCCCAGCGTCTTCCGGCCAGCGCAGATTGGAACATTTGGAGCCATTGCAGGTCACACCCTCGCTCTGAAACCCTGGTGGGAGCCCGCAGAGCCCAGGCTGTGCCCTCACACCTGTGAGGGGGGACGGTGCTTCTGGCCAGAGCTGGGATGGCAACAGCCACGACCCGAGGGAATTGTCACCCTTGGTTTCTGGAAATAAGGGCAAAACCCCCCTTTGGATCTTATGAATGTGGGGAGAAAAGAGCAAAATGAAAGAGATCAGAGACTGGAATCACAGAATATCCTGAGTGGGAAAGGGACCCACAGGGATCATCCAGTGCAGCCCCTGGCCCTGCACAGACACCCCAACAACCCCACCCTGGGCATCCCTGGCAGCGCTGTCCAAACGCTCCTGGAGCTCTGGCAGCCTCGGGGCCGTGCCCATTCCCTGAGGAGCCTGGGCAGTGCCCAGCACCCTCTGGGGGAAGAACCTTTCCCTAAAATCCATCCCAATCCCCCTGACACAGCTCCAGCGTTCCCGGGGTCCTGTCCCTGGTCACAGGGAGCAGAGCTGCCCCTCAGGAGGAAATCAGGGCTGGAGGCAAGTGAAGAGCGGAATCCCAGCAAGACTGGTGCTGGATCCGGGGGGAATCCTGAGCATTCTGGATGTGGGATGGGAACCTGAGGGCTGTAACCTCTCCAGCTTTTTTGCACCTTCCTTGGCCCAGCAGAGCAGCGTTCCTGGCCATTCCCAGCCATTCCCAGCTGTGACACTTGGATCATCATTAGGGGGTGTTGCCATGGCTGATTTCACAATTAAAAACAAATACAGCTCATGCTGCAGCCCGTGCTATAAAAATAAATGCAGCTACTTTGCATAACAGCATAATTAGGGCCTAATTGCCAGCTGGTGTGTTAAACCATAAATGAAAACAAACAGGGCAATAAATGGAATTATTAGAAAGATATTATGGCTCGGGGAGATATTACACCATGAGAGCTTATTTGGAGGATCACAGAGCAAACCCACCCCAAGCAGAGCAAAGCAGGGCCCTCTTCCACTCCTCTTCCTCAGATCCCTGGGGATCAATCCACAATCCATCATCATCCTCTTTCCACGTGGGATCATCAGGGCATCCTCACAGACAGACGCCAGTTTTCAGTGGGAAGAGATGCAGCAAATGGAATCACATGGGAAGGCTCAGGGATGGAAAAGGAATATTTGTGTGTCTCTACTCATTCCTTAAAGAGGGATTGGGGTTGGGAATGGCACCGCTCCCAGAGTTTTCCTGGAAATTTTACCTTATGCTAAAACATGAGCCATCATTAAAGCTCATTTAAATTTCCAGCATTTCTGCCTTAGTTTCCTGCTGGTGCTGTTTGGTTTTGGGTGAGCAGCTGGAATCACAGGGATGGTCAGAATGGACCTTCCCAGCACAGCAAACCAGGGAATGATGCTGGGGCTCCTTGTCTGGGTTATTCCCCTCCATGAACACACACAGGACACGCTGGAGACACTCTGGGACAGCCTCCGCTATCATTCTCTCCTTTTTCTCCCTTCACGAGGAGCTTTCCTGAGTGTTTCTGTCAGTCCTGGGAGGAATTTCCAAGGAGCTGTGTTGGTGCAGGAGAAGTCCACGTGGGGTGGAGACTGAACCCACAGCCTTGGTGTGGATCCAGGGGGAATCCTGAGCATTCTGGATGTGGAATGGGAACCTGAGTTATCAGCTCCCTGCTCTGGCCGACTGAGCCAGGCTCAGGGTCATTTTGAGGGGAGTTGGAGGTAATTTAGCCAAAGCTGGGTTTAGCCAGGCTGCCCTGCTCCTCTCAGGCCTGTCAGCACAGACCTGGGGATGTCCTGCTCTCCCTCCAGCCCCAGGATCGCAGTGCCATGCTCTGGGTGACGAGGTGGTGTCAGGTGCTAGGCTGGACTCAAAGCTCTTTTCCTACCTCGTTAATTCTGGGATTCTGTGAATGCCCAGCCTGGGGGTGAGAACTTCCTGGCAAATCTCCTCACCTTGTGCCCGCACACAATCTGGGAATGCTTCTCCATGGCACTGCTCCCTTCCCTGGTCAAGGATGAAGACAAAACAAACCCCTCCTCTAACCACAGATGTAGCCCTCTCCTAACACTCCCAACACCCCAAACTTTTGTTTTTTAAATTTTTCCTCCAGAAATTTCCATGAGTTTCAGTGATCCCTGAGCTGGGAATGCTGGATCCTGCTGTTTTGGGAAGGACAAGAGGCACAGCCTGGGTGGCTGTTGCAGGAGATCCCCTGGGCTAACAGAACCCACTTTGCCAGGCAGCCACAGCCCTGGCAGCCTCTCCCCAGCTCAGGCTGAGCCAAGCCGGGTGGAGACAGGCCACTCGATTTCCTTCCCAGTTATTCCTTGCAGGGTGAAGGAGAATGAGGGAAAGGAAACGAGAAGCAGGCTGGGATGGCTGAGCCAGCGCACGCAGAGCTCACTGCCTGCTGGGTCACTGCTTGGCACGGGCACAGCTCCACTGGGGCACCTTTATGGGCTGTGTCAGAGTGGTTATCAGGGAGAAGATGGATCCAGGCGGGATGGGAAGGATCCTGGGAGGATTGAGGAGCACTTTGTGTCACCTTTTAACCACTGCTTGTTGTTTAGAACAAAGGGAATGAACCTGGTGTGAATTCAAGGTCCCCAGCCTTTCCCTGCCCTCTGCAGCATTCCAGGAGCAGCTCCTCGGATCCAGGCTGTTATTCCATGTCATCCCACCTGCTGGGTGGGGGATCAGCTCCGTCACACCTGGATCACAGGCCATGGGATGGAGTCTTTCCCTGAGAGCTCCGTGGCCCTCGGATTCCACATCCAAGCTGCTGTTGGTGTCCAGCACACGGAGCCAGCTGAGCACCCTCCAGCTTTAAGGACAGGGTTTAAGGAACATTTTGTGTGAGCAGAGCAGCAGGGGGAGGGAGGAGGTGGAAGTTTGTTTGAGATACACCAAATGTCCGTCTGCCCCAGCAATGTCACCACGTCCTTTCCAGTCCTCCCCAATTCTTTTCCTTTTTCCCTTAACCAACAGATCTTCCCGGAGCTGGCTGAACAGATTTTTGAACAAGTGCTTGTCGCTGTGTTCCCTCTGCTTAGAGCTGCATCTCTCTGCCTGCACATGGTCTAATCTTGGGCTTGGGTCCTCCAGGCAGCACAGTTTTCCTGTGGATCAATCCCATTCGTGCTGAGCCTTTGGAGAGCCGTTTTCCCGAGCGTTCCCACATTTGTACGGGGCGCTTCCTTCAGCGACATGTTGCCATTCATGTTTGTTTTCTGTTCTCTTTGGCTGCCTCTCGTTGCTCTCCTCCAGCAGTTCTGGCAGGAGTGGGGAGCTAATGACTTCAGAAGGTCCTATTTCATGTAAAGTTTATCTCCTCCTGACTGACAGCTCCGTGGATCCTTTCCAAAAGCTTCAGGTTGGTTTTCCCGATGCCCTCTTATGTCAGACATAAGATTTATTCTCCTGCCAATACCCAGAAGGTTTGAATCACACAATGTGCCTGTCATGCTCTGCCTCGCCAGCAGCTCTGATGGGCATGTGGGGTATTAAATGGACACTTTCTTCCTTGGGGAAAAGAAAAGGCACTTTATTTTAACAAGTTTGCTCCATCCGTGAGAGGGGAGCAAGAGAAACAGAGGTGAAAGGACGTGAAAGAAAGATGGGAGAAAAACGTGAGCAAAATTAGAGGCAAAGAAAATGAATGAAGGATTAAGAAAAGTGAATAAAAAGAGGCAAAATGAAAAGAGATCTTGAAATGTCCTGTGGAAGAAGTGCAGACATCAAACCCTGCTGGTGAGAAGTGATTGAAAGGAGGAAAGGGAACCCCTCAGCTCAGGGAGGAACAGCGACAGTGGAGGGGACCTCAAAAGGGTCCATGTGGAATGGAACATTTGTGCCTCTGGTGACCCTGCTGCTGATTCCAGCTGCTGGGCTCAGGTGGGGCCTTCTTGGATTAGATTTTGGGAATAAACTCTTCCCTGTGAGGGTGAGGAGGCCCTGGCGCAGATTCCCGGAGAGTTTGTGGAATCCCCATCCCTGGAAGTGTCACTGGAGGGGGCTTGGAGCAATCTGGGATAGTGAAGGTGTGGAACGAAATGAGCTTTAAGGTGCCTTCCAACCCAAGCCATTCCCTGATTCCATGAAACACAGGGAATTCCTGAAGGCACCGCGTGCTCCCTTCCCCGTGGATGCAGAAGGAACCCAGACAACTCTGCAGTTCCTCCAGCCCCCTCGGAAGGGTCCCACAATGAAACAAGATAAAGGCGGGAGCCAAGGCAAACACAACGGGCCCACTCTCCACATTTATTCCTAGGTATTTTTTTAGAAAAAGAAAATACAGACTAAGCACATAAATGGACAAGACTTACTTAGCTCAGTCATTTTTTTCCCCTCCCATGCACCACTTTGGAAAATAAATAGTTTTAAAAAAGATGGAGTTTTTTTTCTCTTTGCAATCCAAGGCCCGTACATACACTCACAGCAAACCTTTAAGAGCTACATTTTTTCCTTTTTTCCCTGCTGTAATTATGGTCTCATTAAGATTCCAATAAAAAATAGTCCAGAAAACCATTTTTTTCTTCTTCTTCCTATTTTTTAAAATTTTTTTTTTCAGAGAAAACAGAAGTGCCCACAGTGTCTCTCTCTACATGTTACGCTTTTAAAATATTTGCATTTGAAATTCCTCACTGCAAATAATTCCAAGCCAAATGTAAATATAACACTTAGATTACTCCCAGAAGAACATTCTTTTGACCATTAATCCCTCCAATTCGGAATCAAATTTTTCCCTCTCTCTCCTCTTTTTTTTATTTATTTATTTTTTCTCCAGGACTGTAATTCCACTGTATTGACTGGATCCTGCAATTTGACAGGCGATGTGTGCTAGGAAAAATATCCATATTTTGGAACCTGCTGGAGATCTCTTGGTCTCCTCTGCTTGATTTTTGTGAGGCTCTCTGTCAGCCCTTACAGAGCCCATGGGGACAGAGGTCCCAGAACACTGGGATGAGATTCCTGGCAGGATGGGGAGCTTGCAGGCAGGAGAAACAAGGTGTGACATGCTCAGCTCCAGCGTGGAAGCAGAGCTCAACACGGAGCTGGAATAGGAACATTATTGCTCCTACTTCCCACCTACATCTTCCTAGGACACAGAAAAGTCAGGAGGATCCATCCCGACCCTCCAAGGCCAAGCTCCTATGGAATACAGGCCTAAGGATTCCACCCAAGAGCTTCTGCTTGAGCAAATCTTGTAAAAATGGAGCAAATCCTGCAGGAAGGGCAGCACAGGTTGGAGCTTCCCAGGGAATTTTAAGGATTTTAAGGATTTTAATTTCTAAAGTAAAAGAGGGTGGGGTTAGGTTGGATATTGGGAAGGAATCCTTCCCTATGAGGGTGGGGAGGCCTTGGCACAGGTTCCCAGAGAAGCTGTCCCTGGAAGTGCCCAAGGCCAGGTTGGAGCAATCTGGGATAGTGAAAGTGTCTCTGTGGAACTGGATGGGCTTTAGGGTCCCTTCCAATCCAATCCAATCCAACCCAACCCAATCCAATCCAACCCATCCAATCCAATCCAATCCAATCCAATCCAATCCAATCCAACCCAATCCAATCCAATCCAGACCATGATTCCATGATTCTGTGATCCCAATTTGTGCCAACATTACTCCTCCTCACCTTTCCAAACGACTGTGCCGTGGGAGACCCCAGGTCTGGCAGTATCCCAGCACACCAGGACACTCTGTCCCGCCCCACCGTAGGGACACCGCAATTTCACTCGGGGCCTGTCACTGATGGAGAGAAATCCAAGGCCTGATCCAGAAACTTCTCCACCGGTGTTTATTGGGATGTGTGCACGGCCATGGCCGTGTCCAGTGGTGGATTTTGGAATAGTTGAGCAGAGCACTTCCCAAGCAGCAGCTGGATCCCAGAGCCGGCGGCGCGGGCTCCCGTGGACAATGCACTTCTATGCGCTCCCAGCTCCCCTCTCCCAGCCCCCTCCCCTCAGGAAGATGGTTTATGAACTGTGTACAAATGTTTTCATTCAATGGCAGGAATGTTGTTTTCCTAAAATCGGGAATTAGGACTGGGGCTCATTTCAGGAATTAAGGTGTTAAGCCTCAGGAATCCAGCGGCAAAGACAGGCAGCATCCAAGGGATAGAAATGCCAACCGGCAGGAATCTGGGTGCGGAGACTCTGCAATGTTAATTGGCTTTTTTTTTTCCAAGGTAGGTTTGTCCTGGTGAGTGGAAGGAGTTTTGTGCACTCTCCGTTGAAGCAGCACTTGGAAAAAGGCCCTGGGGGACTTCTTTCCAGCCCTTGTGTTCATTGGAAGCGCTTGGCTCGGATCATCCTGCTTTGCCCATGGTTTTTTCCCGGTGGGAATGCAGCGTGGTGGTGTTGGCACCCGGCTGCCTCCCACCTCTGCGCCTGGGGTGGAATGCAGGGAGCACAGACGGATCATCCCAGGAATGCAGTGGGTGTTTCCTTGGGCCTCGTTTCTGTGTTTTAATTGCCTTAAAAATAATAGCGAGCGTGATTCGAAAGTACTAAAAAAAGGAGATACAAAGCTGTGAAGTGAAGGGGAAGTGAATTTGTAAGACAATGGGGCAGATTGCAGCGCCCTGAGCCAAAGGCCTGGAGCAGCTTTCCCACCTCTCCTGCCCTGCCCTTGGCTGATGGGAATCTCCCAATTTCCGCGCTGCCAATCCCGCAGCTCCTGACTGGGACCCCTCGCTGCCAGAGGGATCCCTTCAGTACCTGCTGTTCCAGACTGACCCAGCTCCGTCCCGAGGCACTCACAGCTTCCTCTGCCACGGATTTCCAAATGTCGGGATTTCGACGGCTCCATCTGTGGTGCATCTTGCATGAAACACACACAAATAAACATCTTTAAAGGCTTTTTTCGGGTTTGTCTGCTCCTCTCTCAGGTCTCCACTGTACCACGAACTCTTCATTGACACAAACTCTGCTTCCCCAATAATCAGCCGAGCTCAGGAGCACAATTTAAATACATTTGCAAATGCATCAGAGCTAAATCAGAGCAGCATTTCTCTGAACTCCTGCTCAGGATTTTTGGCTGATTTTAGGATTTTTTTTTTGTTTTCTTGTCTCTGCAAAGGAAACATCAGCCTCTGTCCTTGACACAGGGAAGATACAATCACAGGAGACTCCCTGAACTGGAGAGAAATCAAAGCCACTGGATTGGCCTTTATTTAGAGACAGTCATTCCTGCCTGGCATTTCAGATACAATTGCAACATTTGCCACCAAAGCCGCTTGGGAAAGATAAACTTCATTTTCTTCACCACTACAAAATGTATTTATTGCCAGCAGCAGCGATTACCCCTGTACACGGAGTCCAAAACACCCTTTCCAGATTCAACCTCCCATTCCCAAGGGAGGTTTTTCCCACCCCGCCATCTCTGGGCTTCCCGCTCCACTGACCCTTCTCCTGTGCTTTGGGTATTTTCTTCTGGGTCCCTGCAGCTGCCCTGAGATGGAATTTAAGGGTGTCATAGATAAATTTGCTCTGTGGGTTTCTTCAAGAGATCTGCAAAGGGGGAGAGGATTGGTGAGAATGGAATGAGGAAAAGCAGAACTGAAGGCAGCCACCAAGAACCGATTTTGTGAGAGCAGAATTCCCATGGTGAGGATAATTGGAAAGCAGAGACAGCAGGAATCACTGAGAATGAAGTGCAAGGCCAGCTGTGGGATAACCTTATCCAGTGTCATGGCTGAGGACCTCGTGTCCCAGTGCAGTGACACTGAGCACAGCACGGAGCTGGCAGCACATTCCAGATCCCAGGAAAGATCCCAGGAAATGGGATCTTTTCCACCACTGCTGGGCGTGGTGGAAATGCTCCAAACCGGGCAGGTGGATGAGAACTGGTCCCTGGAGGCTTCATCAGGGTCTGCTGCTGGCTGGGGGTGTCTGGCTCTGGATGTCATCAGTGGAACGAGGATAAAACCCCACATCCCTGTCACCACTGTGCTGGGACAACTCTGTCCTTGGAAACCCTCCTGCAGTCCTGTCCTGCCATGCAGGGAATATCATTGCCAGAATTCTCCTTTCCAGAGGCGTTTGGAAGCTGTGAGGTGTGGCAGGAGGGCAGGGGGTGCCCTGTGCCCCCTGACAGCTCAGCCTCGCCCAGGCACAGGAACCCTTTGGCAGGTGGAAGATTGGGAAGTGTGGAGGATTGGGAAGTGTGGAGCTGGTTTTTGGTGGACACAGAGCTGGAAACCTGAGCTGTCTGTCAGGCCTTCCACAGCCTTGACACTTCTCTCCCCCAGCACAACCCTTTCCCCTGCATCTCCAGCAGCAGGGAGGAGGCCATGACGCTGTCAGGCTTCCCCTGGCAGAAAACTGGGAGAGAGATTCCTGGTTTTATCATCCCCCTGAGCTGAGGCTGGTGGACAGGAGGAGGCTCCTTGCTGGGGGAGCAGGGACTGTAAATCCAGTCTGTTTCCAGAGTTTACTCAACAGTGCAAACAAAAATAAACAGGTGTCAGCTCGCCTGCTTAAAGAGGCCATGAAAGGTGACACTGTGTCACTAATCCCTTGTTGCCATTCATTAAATACATCCTCTGGGCTGTTAATCTTCACACCTTCCATCGGGGGCCACCAGGCAACAAGCTGGGAGGTCTTGACCATGGCAGAGGATGGCAGGAGATGCCGAAGGTCAGCCTGAATAAGCAAAACCAAGAGCATTGGAATGGTAATGGGATCATGTGTGAAGAATGCACGTTAAATATGATCAAATTGGCTCGGGTGGCTGGAGAAGGAGCAGCCCAGCTGAGAGGGTATTCCAGAATGCCCAGAGAAATCTGATAAATCCAGATTCCCACTGATTCCCGAATGTGGGATGTCTCCTCAAGTGGGGTAATGCACAGCCTTGGATGCGCACGGCACAGAAGGTGGGGAAATTTTAGGGCTAATCATGTCCACAATGAGAGTGTCTCTGCAACACAAAGCATCCAAGGAAAAGGAATTAATGTGGACTGGTTTCCCACAGAAAGCAGAGCAGCTGGAGGAGGGATCCCAGCCAGCTCTGCATCCATGGACCAGCGGCTGCCCCAGGACAAGAGTGACCACAGGAACCTCCCGTGTCCTTCAAGGGCAGGACAAGGCACTCCTCACCTTGCCTGAGGTTCCATCTGGATCAGAATGTCTCCTGCATCCTGAATTTTCCACAGCAGATCCCTTGGCAGGTCTTCCTTATTTACAGTGAGCCAGAAGTGCAGCAGAGCCGTCACATCCCACAGGAAAACAAGGAAGGGCTGCCCTGGGATGGGGTGAGTGGGTGAAACCCCACAGGCTGGGCAGTGCTGACCTTCAGGGCTCAGGCAGGATTAGGAGAGGGGCTGCTGTGGGATGGACACTCGGACACTGCACAAACTGCTCTTGTTTTCCCAGTTCAGCCGGTTGGCACCTCTGGGCCGGGCCTGCCTGCGGTCCCTGGAGCCATGTGTGCTCCCTGTGCTGCTTTATCCCTCACCGGGCTGCTCATCCAAGCAAACACGCTGGAGATGTTCCCTGTGTTCTGGGCAAAGACAACAAACAAACACAAAGCAGGATTCGGGAGCCGGGCTGTGCTGACCTGCCCGTGCCGAGCGCTCAGGAATGTGACAGCTCAGGCAGGATAAACCCAAGCAGCAGCTGATCAGCCCCATCCTCCCTCCTGAGCTGCTCCAAGCAGAGCTCATCTTGGGCTCCTGCGTGGAAAGGAGGGGAATATTTGGGACTACAAAGTTTCTCCCTCCAGCAGATAAATTTAGCAGCGTCTGCGCTGAGGTTTGAAGCGCTGACACAAATCTGCAAGGCAGGGATTCAGCTCAAATTCTTTCCAGTGTTGTATCACCACATAATTCTCCACAGGTGCTGTTGGTGGTAGTGTTTCATGGTAAATAATCCAAGCAAGTGGATGTTTTGTTACAACAATCTCTCCTTGGCACACGGATGCACCAGGTTGTCCCTGGCTTCCCGTGCTGAAGTTACAGTTCCCTTGTCTGGAAATGAGAGCTCAGGCTTCAGCACCAAACAGACAAAAAATAAGAATTAATAAGAATTTCTTCCTTCTGGCAAGGAAGAAATCATCCAGACTGTCTCACCAGCCAAGAGCCTGGGCATTATCCCATTTTTCCTTGGATACACCGAGGCGTCAGGGTGACTTTGCTGGGTGAGAGACGGATGAACAGCTACTGCCTCCCTGCCCCTGGGTGTCCTGGGGAATTACTCTCCTCTGGAAGAGCTGCCACAGTATCCTTGAGCTAAAAGGAAATCTCTCATTTGGCTCAAAATGATGACAGCCCCCAAAAGAACCGGCCCAGAGGAAAAACACCCTTTTTTTGTCCCATTCAACAGGCAGGAAATAAGATATTTAGAAGAATTAGCTGGCAGAGATCAAGCTGCACAAGGGAGAGGTGCAGAGAGGCCGCTGCAGCGGGTGGTGCTCAGTGACCCTGTGCTGAGAGATGGGGAATTTTCCTGCAGGATCCAGCATCATTCCAACATGGCAATGACCCCTTCCTCGGAGCACGGGGCAGAGCTGGGATGCCGACCCCAGACACGGGAGCTGCTCTGCCACAGGGCCTTGGAGCTCCTCGGATTTGCACAGCAGAAAGTGTTTGTACATGTGCTTTGCCACCAAAATGTTTTTGTGTTCATTTTAACAACAAAAAATCCCCCAAAACAAGCCCCAAACCCACAACCCTGTTGCACAGGGCCCTGTTTGCTGTTTATCTTTGCTGAGAACATATGGTTCCACTTTCTGGGGCTGTTGGTCTCCAGGGTTAATGACATCTGACCAGATGGCCCAAAGCAAAGAGTGATGGGACCAACGTGCAGGACAATTAATCTGGGAGGGGGGAAAAAAAAGCAAAATAAAACGAGAAATCCCAAAATGCCCCCCCTTCACCCATAAAATGTCAGATCCTTGGGCTGCCATCGAGACAGATGTTGTTACCATCTGGGAAGATGTTAAGTGGAGGCTTTCTGTTCCCTTTTTCCATTGAAATGGCCCAAATGTAAATAGTAGACACAAAAACATTTATAAATGATGCTGTCTTTTTTTCGTGTGTTGTCTCCACAGCACTTCCAGCTCGGCTTTTAAAGGTTTTTCCAGTGACACACTCCCAACGTGTCCAGTGACAAATGATGTAACGTGTTGCTGGCCCAGGGGGGCTGTGCAGGGGAGCCCTGCGTTTCATTACATTTTGCACGCGAGCGTTTTCTCTTGGACAAGCCCTGTGGCACCACACGCCTCCCACGGCCCGGGCTGCCAGGGCAGCGCCAAAGTGCCAAAAACAAACGGCCACAAAGGGCTGCCCTTCCCTCTGAACTCACCCCGCACTTCGGCTTTTGTGCAACGGGCACCCCTGGGAGACGTTCCAGCCGCGCTGGGATCCCCGAGGGAATGTGGGCACAGCCTCCAGCACCCAGCTCATTAAAGCTGCTCGTGGATTTACAGAAACCAGCAGTGAACTGGGCTCAAACACCGGCTCTGGCTCTGGAAAACGCAGCCTCCACCCTGGCAATGCTTTGTTTGGGGCTTGTTTTTCTGGCAGGAACAAGTTTTGGCGGTGTCACTGAAAGGCAAGGCTTCCTTTGAGTCCCCGGCCGTGGTTTTATGCCCGTGACACCGAGGGCAGATAGAGTTTTGCTGAAAGAAGAGTGCTTTTTGGAGCATTGCTTATTTGGTTTGGGGCACTAATATAAACTGTGCTGGCAAATCCTTTCTCCTGTAGGCAAAGGTTAAGTAGTCCATTGATTTAATTGGCTTAAAGTTAAGTAGGTGTCTACAAGATTAGAGCCCGAGAGCAGCCCTTCATTTCAAGCTGGCTTCCTTCTTCCTCTGACATCACAAAAATCATCGGGGCGTTTTTTCCCCTCAGCTTTGAAACTTCAACGTTATCTTTCGTCAGCATCTCAAAAGTTGGCAGAAAGATGCAAAGCCAGAGTTTTTTATGATATTTTCATCTCCCTCTGGCTTCGTTGCTCGTGCAGCTTCACAAGCAGCAGAAGACACATTTGTCCTGCACCACGACCACATCTGAGGGAGCTCAAGGAGCAGCTCGGCTTTTTAGACTCAGCTCGGTATTTTAAAGGCTGAATTCAAAGTGCTCAACCCATTTTTTGTGCTGTTTGCCCAGGTTTTCTAGGCTGGCTACAGCGAGAGCTCTGGGGAAATCTGAGATAGAAAATGGGCAGAGTGTCCCAGGCTCTTTGAGATCCTTCTCCCTGGAGGAGCAGCCACCGTCCCATGATTTCCATGTGGAAAAACTGAAGGTTTGAGCAACCGTTTACTGTAAAGAGCCTCCCAGCCCAGGGATTCCCCCCCCATACTCATCACCCACCCACCCACCCAAATCAGTATTTTGGGAGTGGGAGCACCACCGTGGGTGTGTGGAGCATCAGTGCTGGAAAGCACAGAAGGTTAAAGCAGAAATCAAAGTCCAAAAGATGAGGGAAAATGACTTTAAAGGGTCTTTTGTGTCATTTTTACCTATTTGAGTCTGTGCCTCATCTCTGTCAAAAGCCTCCTGAATCAAAAACTTCCCAGCATCATCTCCAAATGCAGGGAACCAGCAACTGGAAGACATCTGCTTCAAGCTGGAAGGAAATTATTTCACAAAAACCCTCTCCTTCTTTCTATTTTTGGTAATGTCTTAATGCTCCAGAAGCCTGTTGGATTATGAATGTTTGTTACAGATGTTTGCAATGCATACCTGGCTCCCTGGGGCACATTTAATATTCATATATTAGATTATATGATTCAGTCTTTATTGGAGACATCTTCTAGTGGAATTTTCCATTGCAGGGTGTTTGGAAGAGCAACTGAACGTGAATTTAGGCCTTCAAAGATCCTTCCTTGTTCTTCACTATCCTGTTTAGGAGAGAAATATTGGATGAAGAAACAGGTGGGAATCTCCTTCTTCCCACCACAGGCAGCACCATTCTCTCCAAAGGGAGTGCCAAGGACACTTCACGGGGGTGAAAACAGCTCCATCCGAGATTCCCGCTGAAATCAGGGCACTTTAATTCATCCCCTTGTGCTACAAACTCTTCAGAACGGGAACAGAGTTTCCTTTCTGTTCCCACAACCCTCCCCCAGAAGGAAATTCTGAGTTTTTCTCTCTCTTAAACACTTTCAGTAAATGTAATAAATGAAAAGATAAGGTGGAGAGGTCTGGAAGAAAACACAGATTAGGTTTTGACAGATATCGAGATGTTAAAGATGCAGATAAATGCAGCTTGGTATTGGGATCTCAAATGGGTTGGGTTGGGCTGGTTTGGGGTTGGTATTGGGATCTCAAATGGGTTGGGTTGGGGTTGGTATTGGGATCTCAGATGGTTTGGGTTGGGTTGCGGTTGGTATTGGGATCTCAAGTGGGTTGGGTTGGGGTTGGTATTGGGATCTCAAGTGGGTTGGGTTGGGGTTGGTATTGGGATCTCAGATGGGTTGGGTTGGGGTTGGTATTGGGATCTCAGATGGTTTGGGTTGGGTTGGGGTTGGTATTGGGATCTCAGATGGTTTGGGTTGGGTTGGGGTTGGTATTGGGATCTCAAGTGGTTTGGGTTGGAAGGGACCAAACTCCAGTTCCACAGCTCTGCCACGGGCAGTGACACCTGCCAGGAACTCCATCCCAGCCGATGGTTGGACTTTATGATCCTGAGGGCCTTTTCCCACCTGGAGGACCCCAGGTGCAGCTGTGAGGGTCTGTGGAGTGCAGGGTGTGCTCTGGGTACATTCCTCATTCCCATTTGGCAAAGCCTGGGCCTGGCAGTGCCTGCAGTCACGTAGGGTGGGATGTCACTGCCAAAAAGAACGGGAGCTTTAATTGAAAGCTGCAGATCCCTTAATGCAGAAATTACCCATTAAACAAGATAAGAGCAGAGCAATCCCTGCTGGAACGAGAGCTGGATGTTTGTGTAAACACTCGGATCTGAGCTGGGAACATCTGTGGGTCCCGCTGCTGGCTGGGCTGCGGGATGGAGACTCCACTTTCCCCTTTCAGCTGGCACTTTGAAGGGCTCTGCTAATTGCTTATCTCCTTCTCTTATCTGCTCACCTCCCCCAGCCACGCTCTGCCTCTCTGTGTGTGCTGGTTCAAGGGGTTTTCAACTGTGAAAGGCCTGCGAAGTGCAAAGCCCTGACAGAGACAGGTTCAAAAAAGCAGAATAAACACCCGCAGGGGTTGTCTTTTACCTGTTTCCTCAGCTGATTATCTGAGAACAATCAGACTGCACGGTGCTTTCTTTGGATCTGGCCGTGCCCTTACGGAGTTCCAGGAGAATGCGAAATGAGCATGGATCATGTTGGAGCAGGCAGGGGCTGCTCGGGGTGGCTGGGGAGCTGCGCTCAGGATTTCCCCCCTTCCCAGGCAAGGGGGTCATAAATCCATCAATCAATAGTTTAATAGATGGCCAACCATTGGACCACATGGATCTCCCTGGAAAAGCCATGGAAACACGGAATGTTTGGGTGGGAAGGGACCTTAAAACCCATCCAGTGCCATGGGCAGGGACACCTCCCGCTGTCCCAGGTTGCTCCAGCCTGGCCTTGGACACTTTGACACTCTGGACAGCCTGGTTCCATTTTGTCCCTCGTGTGAAAGGAGAAAATTCTTGGATCTCAAAATAGTTGGGAATAATCCAGCCTAAGAGTGTCTGGTTATTCCAGGCTTAACACAAATGCCAGGGCAGCTCCAGGATGGAATTTCACTTTGTCCTTTACCCGCTGCATCTTCCCATTTCATCTCTAACCAGAAGAGAGCAGCCATCCCACCAGCCTGGGGATTTAAAGGAATAAGCTTGGATTGCCTTTGGAGCAGACAAGCAAAGCTGGAGCACTGAGGGAGAAATGAATTTAAATGCTTTTTGTGTTTATTTGACTTAAGCAGGTCCATTTTCCCTGCACCAGCCCACGGGTGCTTCCAGAGCCTGGAGAAGTCAGACTTCCCGAGCCACTCCTGTGACAGGCACTCGCTGCATCAGACAAAATAAATTAACAAAAATTTAATTAGTTTGTAGCATTCCTGTCAAAACTGACAACTCAGACATGGGGAAAAGATCATGTTTTTCCCTGGGGAGCATTTTTTATTCCTTTTTTTGCTCTCTGTCTGAGGGGGAACACGAAGTTGCAGAGCTATTTTTGGGTTTTACATGGCCTACTACTTCCTGTGCTGTGGGAGGGTTCAGGAGTGAGGCCATAAAGGAATTCAATTTCCTTCTCTCCCTTCAGGACTGTGGATATGGACCCTCTGCTTATTTACATTCTCCCTGACAAGCTTTCCCCTGACTGAGCCATTTTCCTGTAATCCCCACTGGATCCCTGACATGGGTTTCCATCACAGAACGTCCTTTCAAAGGATTGTGTCTTGGTTCTGGCCTAACTCCGTGGATGTAAACACGTGTATGGATATCTTAGGAGTTTCTCAGGGAAGCATGGAATAACTCAGATGAATTTCCTACAGCCGTGAAGAATTCCCCTCGGAAAAAGACCCCGAAATATCACTCAGAGCCAGAATTTATTAACAACATGTTCACATCTTCCACTTTCAACCCCATTTCCCACCTCCAGGCCAGTTGTTAATTGTGGTGACGACTGTTGGATGTCACAAACAGTGAAATACCAGCCCAATGTCCCAAACCCAGATCTGGGGGATGTCTTGCAGGGAGGATGTAATTCCAGAGGAATTCCTACATCCTGGGCTGGCACAGAGCAGGGGAAGGTGTTGTGGTTGGAGTGGCTGCGTGCTGGCATCAGCTCAGTAATGATTTTGGGCCTTGAAAGCAGCTACTAATTACTTTAATTAAACAATTATCCAGGAGATCAAATAAATAGCAAATAATAAATCTTGCAGGTTGGGAGTATCATGCATTTCGCTCAGATAAGCATCAGTGAAATATAATGGAGTTGAGTGTTATTGTTAATTTTGACTTGGGGCTTACAAATCACAGCTCCCCTGAGCTGTGCAAGAGCCAGGTAAAGCAAGAAATCCAACGAAACCTTTTAAAATCTTGTTTTCCAAAGAAAACCGTGCCTTTGGTTTTCATCTCCCTGCCTTGGTGTGGTGGGGGAAGATCTGTCTGGGATGTCAGTGACTCCCCCTGGCTCTGCTGGACCAGCAAACCCTCAGCAGGGGAAAAAATAGAGTTGAATTAATTGTTTGAAGGATTTCTGTGCTGTTGGGTGCTGTTGGTAGATCACATCCTCAGGCAATCTTCTCCTCACTCATGTGTGGCGAGGAGGAATCAGGACAGGATTCCACACTGGGTGTGGAATGAGGGAGGGAGACAAAACATGGGAATGCTCCCCTCAAGAGCAAACTTCAGGAGCTTCACCCAATGATTTACCCCAAAAGGGAGGCCCCAAATCTCTGCTTTTGCCTCGAGTGCCCAATGCCATTTTTTGGGCCACTCTGGCAGCACCACCCCCCTTTCCCACCCCTGCCCAGGTGTGGAGCTTGCAAGGTCACAGAACAGAACTGCTGCATTAAAACTTAATTCATTCCATGCATCTTATTAAATAAATAATAATCCCTGGGCCCCAGGTGTTTCTTACAGCCCAGGATTGGATTAATTCCTGGATCTGAGCCAGCAGCTTCCCAATCTGCCCAGCTGAGGCACAAGGGAGAGCGTTTCCAAGTCTGTAACCAGGGGGTGATTTGTGGCATGTCAGGAATATCCAGGGAAAAATGATGGTGCTGGAGACCCTGGAGAAGGGAAATCCATCTTCTGCTTGGGAAGAGGTGAATAACTCTTGGAAACCCAACACATTTTACCTTCCCCCCTCCTTGGTTCCACAGCCAAGTCCAAGATGGAAGATTAGTAGTTTGCAACTGAAAGAATTCCATGTAAAATAATAAAGGGAACAGATTTCCAGGAGCAGAAATGATACCAAAACTGAGCCACTGCCCCACTCTGTCCTCCGCTGAGGGAACATTTACTCAGCAATTAGGCTGGAATGGCAAAACTTTCAAGGCAGCGCTGGGCAGAAAGTCAAAATCTACATTTTAAGGAGATATTTTAAGTCCCCTACACTGCACAGGAGCCCGAGTGGTTTTTCTTTCCCTGTAACACAAGACTTTGTCTTCCTACAGATGCATGTGGAGGAAAGGAGATAAATGCAGGCATCCCATAGAGCTCATTTAATTCAGCTTCTCTGAATTTCCCACCTGAATCCCAGAGATGGATGGTACAGCGTCACTACGAGGTGCTCACGCTAAAATTTAAAAAGGGCCTTCAAAAGGCTTTGAGATTAATTACACTCCTTGAATTAAAGACTTGAGGGGAAACAAATAAATGGATATTTTAAGTGAAACCAAAAAAGCAGCAATCAGGAGCACAGTAATTGGTTTGCAAGTTTAAACCAATGTTTGGATGATTCTCCTATTGTGAAGTCAGTAATTTTCCATGGAATCCCAGAATGGTTTGAGTTGGGGGCGGACCTCAAAGCTCCTCCCATCCTTTGCCATGGGCAGGGACACCTTCCACTACCCCAGGTTGCTCCAAGGTGGCCTTGGACACTTCCAGGGATGATAATGTGCAGTTCAGGAGGATGTTCAATGGTTTAGTGCTGCTTATCCCATGGAATATTTTACCTGGCAGAGCATCCAAACCCCTGCATGTGCTGCTGTGCTGTGCTCAGGTCACCTCCCTTAGGGACTGTCCCGTGCCAGGAGCGTCCCTGTGCTCAGGAAGGGGCTGACTCTCCTCAGGTTTGCCCTAAACTTTGTTTCTTGCAAATTTAACGCAAAGACAGCAAGAACAAGGCCCAGCTCAGCTGCTCTGGGGCTGCTCCCTGCACTGAGGGCAAGACAGGACCTTGGCGTGGGACAGAGGAGTTATTCCTGGGAGATGAGCTGTGCAAAGAAAGAGGAGCGTGAAGAGCTGAGAAGTCTCTTTGTAGCTCCTCAACTTCCCTTTAAGCAGGAATATTGACACAACCAGCTCTGCACAGTGCTGAAATCTGGGAGTTTGAAGTGCTGGAAAGAAACTGGGGTTTTAATGAAAAATAAAATAAGCTTTGAAGAGAGTGTGAAAACCCCAGGATACGGAGAGTAGATGGCAAAGTGAGCTCCAGAGCAGGGAGATGGCTGCAGGTCCCCATCCCCTCCCCAGTCCTTGTTTACCCCTGCTGTGCAGCAAATGCAGGATCGGAGAGGGAAGGAGGGGGGTGCATTGCCATGAAAGCTTCCCCCATCCTTTTTTCTCCTTTCTCTAATGCTGCCCCTGATATATTAAGCTGCATTCCAGCCAGCTTCAAGGACATGTTTCTGAATCCCATTCAAGATGCTGACAGCCCCCGAAGGTGTGAGAGGAAACATGCCCTCAGATGGACTGCATTTATTCGTCTGCTTAGACCTTTAATCTGACATGTTTAGCAAAGCCTCTGCAGCGGCTGCTGAGAATGTTCCAAGAGAAGAAAGGAGGAGAAGCAGGATTCAGGTGTTGCCTCTGGAGGTTGTTGTGGCGTTGGTGGGGCAGGCTCCAAACCTGACAAGAGGAAAGTGGTGCCAGCCAAGGAATGGGGTTCTGTGGCGCTGCTGGGCTGGGCAGGCTGCCCTGGCTTGGCTGGTGCCCACCTCAGGGGTTAAAACTGGTTTTACTGGTCTTTTACTGGTCTTTTACTGGACTGCTTGGCCACGTGGAACCCCAAGGATGCCCACAAGCTCCTTCAAATCCTTTACTGCAAATGGTCCCAGGTCTACTCTTGAATCCGTTCCACTCTTGAGGGCCACAGAGCCCAATTTCCCTTCCTGACCCAAAACAGGACTTCAATGGAATTACTTTGTGCAGATCATGAGCTTAGACTTGAGCCAGATAGACTTGAGGCAGATAAGGGCTCCTGTCCTTGCTCTGTGCAGGAATTGCTGAAATCCTGCCCACTTTGAGGGGAGATCTGCTGATTTCCACCAGCAGGAGAAGGGCAGCTTTCCAGTCCTGGTTTTAATCCATCAGAGATCTCCTGCAAACAGCTGCCTTTTATTTCTTTTCTTCTTTTTTTTTTCTTTTTTTTATTTCTCTAATTAGGACTAACTCAGTGTCTTTCTCTTTTTTAAGTTTTTTTTTTTTTCTGTGGAGAGAATCTTTATTTGCTGTGTCCTGGTGAAGTCCCAGTTATTCCTATTTCATTTACATCAACATCACTCAAGACTTAGTCACCAGCCTTAAATGATGTTGACTTAACATGGGTTTAAATAGAATAAAAAATGACTCATCACTGTGTGAGGGATTTCGGAGGCTGAGCAAAGGGGAGAAAGTGGAACAGCTTAATCCTTAACTTCTTCAAATCCTTCTTTTCTCTCTCCTGCTAAAACGGGAGGAGGGAATTCCCTGTGGGGCTGAAACTCTGATGATGGGAAAAAGGGGTCACTTTGCAAAATACAAAATAAAAAGCAACTTTAATCACCATGATAAAATTCTCCTTAAAAACATTCAGTTCTGCCCTGTGAGCCCTGCTGCAGCCCATTCATCATCGCAGGGTCCTTGAGCTGTGTTAAATTGTAAAATTGTATTTGTAAGTGTGGTTACAAATTCCGTGTGGGACAATGCTGATGGCACAGCAGTGGGGACACAAAACAGTTTAGAGTGGGCCCAGGTCTGCTGCATTTTGGAGCAGATTTTGAAATCCCTAACTGCTGCAAAATCCTGTGCTTAAATAATTTTAAACCCTGGCCCCAAGGAGCTGAAGGCCCGGCAGTGGGGACACAAGGACGTGGGGCGGTTTGGAGGGGGCTCAGGCCTTCACCAGGTCTGCTGCATTTTGGAGCAGGTTTTAAAAGGGAAAAAAAATCCCTAATTCCTGCAAAATCCTGTCCCTAAATAACTTTAAAACCCTGGCCCCAAGGAGCTGAAGGCCCGGCAGTGGGGACACAGGGCCTGGGGGCAGTTCAGAGGGGCCTGAGGCCTTCACTGAGGTCTGCTGCATTTTGGAGCAGGTTTTAAAAGGGAAAAAAATCCCTAACTCCTGCAAAATCCTGTGCCTAAATAACTTTAAAGCCAGAACAAGGAGCTGAAGGCCCAGCAGTGGGGACACAGGGCCTGGGGGCAGTTCAGAGGGGCCTGAGGCCTTCACTGAGGTCTGCTGCATTTTGGAGCAGGTTTTTAAAGGGGAAGAGAAAATCCCTAACTCCTGCAAAATCCTGTGCCTAATAAAGCCTGACCCAAGGAGCTGAAGGCCCAGCAGTGAGGACACAAGGATCTGGGGCAGTTTGGAGGGGGCGGTTCAGAGGGGGCTCAGGCCTTCACCAGGTCTGCTGCATTTTGGAGCAGGTTTTAAAAGGAATAAAATATCCCTAACTCCTGCAAAATCCTGTGCCTAAATAATTTAAAAACCTGGCCCCAGGGAGCCCACAGAGTCCCTGTCCCAGTTTTTGGGACAGAAAGGGCTGCGGCGTGCCCAGACTCGTGGCCATCGTGGCACACAGAGCTCCAGGCTCTGCCCAGGGAGGGGACAGGAGCCGGAGCCCCTCTGAACACGGAGCTCCACACGGAGCTCGGTGGCAAATCCTTCCCGGGGGCTGGAATTTGGCAGCCAAAGCCAAATCCACATTAGCCAAGAGCAGCCACTTCAGCTCCTAATGACGCCCAGGCCTCAGATCTGCACTTTGCTCCTTTCTGTGGAGTAGAAAGAGCAGATCAGAGGACACCCCCCAAGCCTTTGAGGAGCATCCAGCTCGGGTTTTAGAGCCCGATGACTTCACTGCGAGCGTCGCTCGCCACTCTCCACGTCTGGAATAAAGAGACAGACAGAAAAAAAGCACCTTTGGAGCCTTTAAGACTAATTAAGAAGTGCATCAAAAGAAAAAAAAATGAGAGAGAGAGAGAGAGAGAGAGAGATATACGTTTGGCTGACTGTGAATGAATCTTATAAAATGGAAATGGGAAACATGTGCAAACACTTTAAATATTTTTGCCCCTGCAAGATACTTGAAGACTTCCCTTGTAAAACAAATAGGGAACAAAATAAAACCAGGTTTCCTTCAGTCAGCACATAATCATTTTCATGTTAATTTTTATCTTGTTAACCCAAAAATCTATTAGAAGGAAACTATCTGCCTGAAATCTGGCTTGTGACTCACGCTAAGTGGTTCTGATATTTTGAGAAAATAAATCTTTACACTGTTTACACAAGTCTATCTAAAATTACAGTGTGTAAAAGAAATAATGGTTTCGAGTGACCATAGGTGACAAATGATCAGGCTTCTGATGTTATTCCCCTTGGCCTTGTCTGCAGGGGAGTTTTTTTCCTTTTCTTTTAATCCCTGCTCGTTGTGACAATGGCAAACCATGCCCAGAGCCAAATGCAAAACTAATTGAAGTCATTCAACAGCAAAATAATCGTGCTGTGGATTCTGCCCAGGTACTGAATGGTCAGATCCAGCCATAATTAAAATGGGCAGGAGAGTAATTTAATTACAGATCTGTCCTTAATTGTGAGAAGCCTCCCTGCTTTTCATGCCAAGTTGTGCTACCAAAGGGTTTGAATTTTAGAAAAGATCATTTGCACATACAGGGCAAGATGGTTTTGAATGGAATCATGGAATCATGGAATCATGGAATTATGGAATCATACAATCTAAGAATCACAGATTCACGGAATCATAGAAACATAGAACATGGAAAGGACCCACAAGGATGATCCAAGTCCAACTCCTGGCTCTCCACTCCAATGTTTCATAGTTGTCACCTTAATTCTTCATTTTCTCAACAGGCCCACTGACTGCCATGAAAAGGAGAATTAAAGTTCTTTCAGGATTTAAACATTCCTATTTCTCCTCACAGATACCACCAGTCTGCACACATTCCTTGTGTCATTCCCAAAATACGGTACAATAATAATAATAATTCAACATCTGTGGCTAATCCTCCAAGCCAAAGGCTATAATTAATTCTAACCCCTTTCTTCTGCTTGAATTTCAGCAGCATAAAATAACAGGTAGAAGGACATGTTCAATAGTGAGAAATCTGGATAAATACACAGAAGTTCATTAATAAGAACAAGTGGTGTGTTTTGGCTGGAAAACATCTTTTTGGGGTAAAGAGAAGGAAGCAAATGAAATGAAACCTGGGCATTTTATTCCAGGATTTGAACGTTCCATAGTCTGCCCTGAGTTGTTTTATTAGCTAAAGCTCTGGGAGGACAATTATTGAGTGGTTTCTATTGAAGTTGTTACTTAAATTCCCTTAAATTCCCAGTGGGCAGCTTGGAAACTCTGCCTTGGGTGCTGGGATTCCTGAGCAGGGCACGGACTGCAGGCAGAAGCTGCTTTTTAGCAGCTTTGTGTTATTTTGCAAATTGATTCCGTTTCAGCTCTACCAGTTATCAAAAGCTTTACAGCTGAGTTTTGCTTTTTAAAGGGAATAGAATCCTTCCCACCCCGCTTTGAAGAGTTCATTCCCATGCCAGGTTTTCCATCTTCTGGTTTTGAGTCTGGCTAACTTCATAAATAAAAAATAAACAGATAAATGCCTCTGCTTGAGGCTAAAATCCTGGGAAGGGCAGCCAGTCCCAGCATCCACCTGATGGGATTGATGGATTCTCTCTTTATCCAGACTGGGAAGGCGACACATTGGCACAGACTGGCAGGGAGAAATGTTGGCAATAAATATTTGAATGGTACCTTGGAATTCCCAGTAGGATCAGAGAAGCAGGAAGGGCTTTTGCCTGTAGGTGAGGGACAGCTGGGATGGGACTGGAGGGGGGAAGAGGAGCTGCCCACGAGTGGAGCTCAGGCTTGGAGCCTGAATTCCTTTGGGAATTTCCTCCTCTGTTTAAAATCTGAGCCGTGGCTGGGCACCCTGGAGCTGTTTAACAGGAACCACCCAGCACCTTCCCCTTCTCCCAGGTGAGATGGGGCAGAATCCAAAGGGAAAGCCCAGCAGGTGCCTTTGCTGCTCAGGGATTTCCACTGCAGAGCTCTGGATTAAAGCAGAGCCATAAACCCAACGCTTCCTTCCCATGTGCACTTCCCATCCCCCGTCCCGAACCTTGGGTGATCCATGGATGGCCCTGGGAGTGACACAGCAGAGGGGACAGCTCAGCATCCCTCGGGGGCTGAGCAAGGAGCTGGATTCCAGTGGGAGCAGAGGAGGAAGAACCATTTATTGGAAATCAGCTCCAAAGACCGCAGAGTCCCGAGGTGACAGGATTTGTTTTGCGGCACAAACAACATCCCAGCCCAGCAGGGCCAGGCAGGCTGAGGTCGATGCCCAGACCGTTCTGGGATGGGCTCCACGGCATTTCTGGGCTGTTTGCAACAGGAGAACTTCCCAGGAATGCTGGGGGTGAGCTGCCCACCCGGGCCACAGCGATAATTGGGTTTGGTTTGAGATGCAGATCTCCCACCACAACAAGCAGCGCTCCCAGCTGGGCAGCTGGCACCGAAAACAGCTCCAGGAAATCCAATCCCATGCAGCAGGGGGAAAAGATTCCTGTTGGGAAAGCAGGGAGAAGCTGCTCCTGCCCTAAGGAGCTGCCCTTCCATCCCTCCACAGGTACCTGCTGGGGTTGCTCCTTCCAGGTGCTTAAGGATTTAAAATACACAAGAATTTCAGAGAAAGGAAAACCCAGGCTGAGCCCCACCACAAGATCAGCCACAGAATTATACCCTATGCTTCCTGCAGCAAGCAGAATTTGCTTCTCTATTACCCAAAAACGACACAGCTGAGCTCCGTGGCTTGAAGTTAACATCACTTGGAAACATGAGGAGGAATGATTTAAGGATTTTAGCAGTGAATTGCTGTGATTCTGTTAAAAAGTGTCTTGGTGGCTGTTAAAACACTTAAAAATTCCTTGGAATTTCTTTAATTCCAAGCCCGTCTCATTATCTTTATGCTCACATCTAATAATCCAGATTCTTGTCTGCGGATGTGAACTTGAGATTAATAAATCATTATGAACCACATATCAAGCCCCATGAAAAGGTCTTAAAACGCGGCAAACTAGAAAAGTTATTAATTAATTAAATGACCAGAATGTACATTATTCACCCAGCAGGATTAAACAGAGCCCAGAACATGAGAGATGATAGAAAAATCTAGAATTTAGCTGATTGAGAGAGAGAAGTGTGGGTTGAACAGCTTTTCTGGTGAGAGGGACTTCTGTGAGAGTGTGTATTTGTCTTAATTTAGGACAAGCTCTTTAATTTAGGACAAGTTCTTTAATTTAGGACAAGCCTTTCAATTTAGGACAAGCTCCGCTTGGTTGCATTGATGACCATGAAGTTCACAAAAAAGAGGCCTGGCAGAAAGGGAATTTTTGCGGGAAATTCTGCTCTAAAAGACCTTCCCTGGGGGGATTAAAAGCCCCAGAGCTCTGTAATTAATGTCACCACAGCCACTGTTGTTGGTGGAGCCTGGGGACCACCACAGGTGAGGCTGTTCAGACATTCCACCTGCTGGGGAAAGGTGTTTTTTCCAATTGTTTTTTCCCCTAAAAGAATGGCAGGCCTGGGGTTATCTCAGCCCCAGTGCCACCAGCCAAATAAAGCAGGGACTGGCTGCCAGCTGCTCCCCAGGGATTAATAACGTGGCAAGGTTTACAGGGAAGTCAGCTCGAGCTGCTTTCCAAAAAACATGAATCAAAGCCACTATATTGTCCTGGATAGACGTCATTAGTAAATGGACCTGATGGGTTTCTGGCAGGAGGACACCTCCGAAGCCAGATAGGCCGGGATGTGTTTTACTGGAGCTGTGAGGGGAAGGGAAAGGAGGATGTGAAGCACGTGGGGTGAATATTAAACCCCTCCTCGAATGGCTCTGCTGAAGTTAACGATGTTTTACAGCTTTGCAGCGGGCCCGGAGGTGTGGAAATCAAAGGCACTGGGATGTCAGGGAGCCTCCCTACAGCTGGAATGGCCCCTTCTCTGTCAACGTCTTTCCTTCTTTTTGGTTTTCCCTGGAGATTCTTAGGGGTCAGGAAGGCTGGTTCCTCAGTGTTTCCTTACATTTTTTATGGCCCTGGGGCTGGACTAGATAATCTTTAAGGTCCCTTCTTACACAAACCATTCCATAAATCCATGAACCCTTCTATGAATATTTTTAAAGAGCCTAAAAATGCTTTTCTAGGGCTGAACCCCCCCAAACTCGTTTAATAAAAGGAAACAGTTTGATTTGTAGAGATAAAATGAAAGGTAGGAAATGATTTGAACATTATTTTGCCCAGGCTCATGAAAAGCACTTTTCATCCCCACAGTTGCAAAACCCAACCGATTGCCCAGGTTTAGCTGAGCAATGGTGACATCGTTCCAGGGATTTTTTTAAGATCCAAGCAATTATTGTCTGCTGGAGAAGGGGCTGGCACCGAATTCCTGTCAAACAGAGCTCGAGTGCTGAAGTGAAACCGCATCTTTGGAAGGGTTGCTTGTTTGTGTTGTTTTGGGGTTTGTTTTTCTGCATTTGCCTGATCCTTGTCCATATAAATACACTGCTGCTGCTGCACCTCGGGTTGTTGTCTAAGAAAATAAAGCACAAAGCTCTTGTCTGGAGGAGCTTGGCGTGGATCTTGGGGATAAACCAAGCAGCAGGTCCAGGCAGGTCCAGGATGTCTCTGTGTGGTTCAAACAACCCCAACCCACAGCGGTTACCTCAAGGTTTGAGTCAGGAAAGATCGTCACCTTCACTGGAGGGGGTGGCAGCTGATCTGCTGGAATTCCTGAGGGTCTGATGAGCTGAGAGAATAAAGCTGTTACGGAAAGATTAGTTAAGGGTAGGGAAAAGAGAGCGGATCATCTGGAGAGGGGATTGGGTCGGGGTAATTTCTGTACACACATTTTGGGTTTAAAGGACAAAGAGTAAGAACTAGAAAGAGTCACGGAATCATGGAGTGGTTTGGGTTGGAAGGGACCTTGAAAACCATCCAGTTCCACGGGCAGGGACAACTTCCACCATCCCAGGTTGCTCCAAGGCCTGTCCAACCTGGCCCTGGACACTTCCAGGGATGGGGCAGCCACAGCTTCTCTGTGCCAGGGCCTCCCCACCCTCACAGGGGAGAAGGTGAAGGCCAAGACAGGAGAACTGTGGTCCAAGACCAAGAAAAGCAAATACTCCAATGTTTTGTTCAGGGAGGGCGAGCCAATCCTTTGGAAACAGCACACTGGAGCCGGAATCACTTGGATCCTTTGGAAAATCTAATTGCATTTTGATACACAAAGCTCATTAAACATGGAGGTGGCGGATAAAGAAGAATAGAAAGTAACGTTCTCCTTCAAATTCAGAAATAACATAAACTTCATGGAATGAACACACTGAGCTGTCCCAGGAAGACACCTCTGGGTGCTTGGATTGGGCAGAAGTGAATCTGGATGAAAGTAAGACCAATCCAGCAGCAAAAACATCCCTGACAGGCTAATGTTCAATTTAAATAAACAGTTCTAATGAGATCTGTTATTACCTGCTATTTTGTCATGCTCTGGCATGCAGTCCCAAGTCTAATGTTTCTAAATGCTGTCATAAATTTTTTCAACCTAATCTGCTCCTAAAAATTTCAGCTCATGTCTCTCCTGCTTCACAGTAAATTACAGTCAGTGTTGAAGCCTGTGAGGGAATCTAAACCTCTCTCAGAAAACCCCAGGACACCAAACCCGGTCTTTGCCCATCCCACAGGTTGCTGTGACTGTGGAGTTTTATGAAGAACTCTTCAGATGGACGTGTCAGGCACCTGATTTTGCATAAAATATACACAGAAAATCACACAGCTGGTCCAAAATTACCTATTCAGTGCCCAGAGAGGGGAGAAAAGCTGCAATAACCTGTGCCTGGCAGCACTTAGACTCTGGCATGATCAACTGTGTCCTCTCCTCTGCTGCAGAAAAAACCCTCCACGTAACGTCTCTCCTGTCCTGCCAGTGCTGGTCCAAGCAGCTGTGCCCAAGTTTTGGGTAGAAAAACCCATTTCTGGCAGTTCCTGCTGGTCTCAGCAGAGGTGTGGCCCTGGCATTGTCCATCTGCACCTGCTTTAGAGGGCAAGGAAGCAGGAGCTGTGTCCTGGACATTCCCTTGCCATTTATTGTGTCCTCAGCCTTGGTGCATCCCTGGAATTTTGGGCACAGGGGATGTGCCCTGGAGGATCCCAGGGTGGTGATGCCCTTCAGGTGAGTTCAGCACGGGAGGCAGCTCCCTGTCCCCTGGTTGTGCTTTTCCATGGCAGAACCCAGCCAGGATGCTTTGTTCAGACTTGCCCTGCAGGAACTGCAGAACAGCTCCACTTATTCCACTGGATCTGCTCTTAATTTTTTAACGGAAAGTGGTGTCTGCAGGACTTTGATAGATGAAGAGGGCTGAGAATCTCTCACTGACCCAGAAAATAGTGGGAATACTCAAAGTGCAGCACTCTGTGTTGGGTGTTTTGTACACATCAACACCTTCCTGCTGCACGTGTGCTGGGAGGAGAGCACTGAAAGGCTGGGAAACTCAGAGGGAAAAGGGCAATGAAAGAGTTCTGAGAGAATCCTGAGTGATCCAATTTAGGGTCTGGTCCAGATGTGGTGACACAGCACGCGGGTCACATTATCATGTGGGGAATGACAAAGAATTTTGGATGGTTAAGCCCCTGAAATAATGCTCCAGGCAAGTGGTGATGCTCTAAAAAAATACCAGAGACCTCGAACCACTAAAATTATCCAATGATTCTGAATTCTGCTGGCTTGGGTCAATGGCTTTGCTCCAGCACCCCCAAAACCAGGCCCCAAGTGCTGTTCAGGGCTGGAGCTGGAAGGTTTGTGAGTCCCTGTCCTGCGTCCCGGGGACACCCAGGGGGTGGAGGGGAGCTGCCGTTCAGCACAACGTGAGGGATGTCACCTGCTGGAAAAAAAACCAGAATTCAAATTTCTCTGTGAATTGTGCGATGTTAAAAACCTTATCACTGCCATGCAAGCAAATAAAGGCACTGGGAACACTTTTCTGGGCGTAAGAAGCTTTTAAACTTTTTTTCCCTGTAATATATAAATCTGCACAAGAGTTGTCACTCGCACAGTCCAAACAGTTTATTCAAAGACTGAGAGGAGTTTCAGTTTTCCACCAAGGTCAGGACAACTTTGCTGTGCCCTGACAATCCCCGAGCAGGTAATACTTCTAATGCTTTATTAACACAGCCTGGGGTCAATAAACACTTTGTACTGCCCTCCTCCCATCTCTCCCGACGTAATTCCCCAATCCTAACGCCTAAAGACCGGAGGGATTCCCAGACCCAAGCCAGGGAAAGCTCAGCAGTTCAGCTCCATTTCAGCTCCTTCTAAGGCCACCGTGGCTGCCACCTTGATAAATGCAGTTGTTACTAGGAAAGAACAAAATCCTTTAATCATTTTCAAACATTAAATTCCATCATGTCTGGCCCGTAAATGTAAAGTTCACTTTCCAGGAAGGATTTACCAAAGTTGATACCTTGTGCTGGCAGAACGTTCACTGTACATTTAGCAAAACGATTTTTCGGGGGAGGTTTTTTGATCCATTCAGCTCCAAACCTACAACCATGCCCTAATTTGCCCCGAGTGGCTGCAGCTGAATGTTGTCATCTGTCCCTAATAAGGGCTTTGTTTGTCCCGGGCTTATCCCGGGATAGTTAAGGCTGCAAAAAAAAATACAAAAAAAAAAAAGTGACTCGAGCTCCAAGTCTGTTCTCCCACCCCATGCAGCCTCCAAAGCCTGACGTCTGTGCTGGTTTCTCAGAGGCAACGTTCAACATCTGGTGCCGAACCAGTGGGGTCAAATAATGTTCTCACCATTTAGCGTAATTAACTCCAACCGCCCGTCTGCTGCACGGCCCCACCGCAGCCAACACAAGCAAAGCCGGGCCAAGGCGAAATTTCTGCTCATTATTAAACCCAAATCTAAGCACTTGTCTGTCTGTAAAAACAGAGCAAAGGGAGGAAAACTGAAACCAGCGAACAGGGTCTGAGGTTTCAATAAATGTCAGAGAGCGTCAAGTCTGTTTGGATTGCAAATTATTGCTGGCTGATGGTCTATTATTTTACAACTGGCAATTGCTGTCAGGAGGTGGGGAGGGGGTGGAGGGAGAGGGTGCTCGAATCCCAGCCAGAGGGGAACAGAAGTTGCAAAATACTGTAACAATCGTTCAAAAAAAATACCAGTGTCACTTTAATGTTGGCTAAATTTAGAGTTTTCATCAAGTATCTCTTCGAAGAGTAAAGAGGGCTTTGATGGATGTCCCATCATCAAGGACAGGTTAGATGGGGCTTGGAGCAGCCTGGGCTAGTGGAAGGTGTCCCTGCCCATGGCAGGGGGTGGGACTGGATGGGCTTTAAGGTCCTTTCCAACCCAAACCATTCCATGATTCCAAGTCACCCTGGGATGGGAACCACCCCCAGTCCCTCTCTGCCATCCCTGCCTCTGCTTCCAATCACCATCCCTGGCAGAATTGAGACAACTGCACAGCCGCGAGCATGCAGAGTGAAAAAGGCCATCCCACCCTCCCGCTGGGCTTAAGGTGAGCTCGTATCTTGTCAGACAGAGATAAGAGAACTTTGAAATGGTTCTTAAATTCTTTTGGTAAATGAATTGAAATATGAGTGGGTGGTTGCTTCTTGCAGTAACTTGAAATGTCCTCCTGGGAGAGGACACCTTATCATGCAATCCCAGAATCCCAGAATGGTTTGGGTTGGAAAGGACCTTAAATTCCATCCCATCCCACCCCCTGCCATGCGCAGGGACACCTTCCACTGTCCCAGGGTGCTCCAAGCCCCGTCCAACCTGGCCTTGGACACTTCCAAGGGCAGCCACCAACAAATCTTGATGGATTTGACTCCCACTGACCACAAATGCAGAGGATCAGACCCAGTTTTTGAAGAGAATGGAGATGGTGAGGGATGAGCTGTGGGAAAAGCACAAATCAGCAGATGGACAAATGTCCCCAGCCACAGCGAGGCCAGGACAGCAAAGTGCTCGTTGCCCCGAAGAAGGGGATATTGTCCTAATTCCACAAAAATCTTCCAGTTGCTGAAACCTGTTGGTTTTGGACTCTACCAAATAGCCCAGCTGAGGCTTCTGACATGGGGAAAAGTAAATAAATCCGTACCATGTGCAAAACAATCAATGAAAACATCCTGCAGTTAATGGGGGAAAACATTTCCCCCAACAACACGGATTCCAGATCCAAATTTCTCAGCCAGCTTTTTTGGAAGCGAACCAAGCCATTGAATAGAACTTTACAACTCAACACAGACCGGGGAGCTTTGAAATCTGTGAAGGGATGAAATGCAGGGAGATGTTTTTACATGGAAAACATGGTTGCTCTAGATCAATATGTGAGGTGGGCTCAAATAATTTGCAATTTTATAAAGCGAGAATAAGTCTTTACAGCCCACCTATTTCTTTTTTTTTTTTTTAATTTCTTTCCAGCAATGCAAAGTGAAGAATTCAAGTTTGAAGACAAGAAGGCTTTAAACGAAATATAAATATTCAAAACATGGCTGTTTGGTGCTGTATGGAAAAGTAAATTCTATTTTTTTTCTATTTTTCCCTCCCTAAATTAAACCTGTGTTTTGCAAAGCGAAATAAAAAAGAATGGATTCATGGTTACAAAAGAGTGGTTATGCTCTCCTGTGCCCAGCACCTCCTCCTCTCTCCCTCACACGCACACAGCCACTGGTAATAAAACTGTAACTTATGATTTCGCACCAATAATATCCCAAGAAGGGTGCCTCGATTTTCCCCTGGAGCAAAGGAAAGAGGCCAAAACAATCAACGTCTCTCTTGTGCAGAGCGGAGCTTGGGCTCCACTTGGACTCCGTTCTGCGTCCCCCCTGAGCCTGTGGAATATTCTTTACCTGCCAAACTCCTCAGCCCCGAATGTGAGGGTGACCCTGGAGCTTTTTTTGGCCCCTCTCAAAGCCAGGGGAGAAACAAGAGGAACGTGGATCACCCAAAGGTTTCTCCTCCACTTCTCCACCAACCCAACAGGAGCTGTCAGGCAGAGCTGATCGATATTTGCCCAGTGCAACAACTTTTCTGCTGTGAGATCTAAAGGGTCTAAAGATATGTTTTAATTTTTCTGGTTTTTGTAAAAAATCACCACAATTCCTGGTTTCTGGAAGCAGGAACATTTTGCTGTCCCCTCACTTGCTCTGACTGTAGAGTACAATGACTTTGGGGAATTTCTCTTTCTCATCAATCTCTGACTTCGGTCAGCTCACACAGAGCTGGAAGATACTCCTGGGATGGGAAATCTCTGGAACACACGGTCCAGGGGTTGCTGTACACATGGCAGGGGTGTGTTCCACGCTTTGGAAGGATTCCTGGTTATCCACACTGTGCAACACGAGGCACTGCCCAGGGAAGAGGAGATGTGCTCTTTGTAATGCACAGTAATTAAATCAGCTCTAATCAACCACAGCATCTCTTTGGGAAGCATCCATGAGTGAAAGGCTCCCTATTTTTTTTTGGTACGAGTTTTTCTCATTAGTTACACCAAAGCTGCATTTAATTCTTGTCTTGGCTGAACTAAACTCAGATGCACAGAGAGGGCTGAGAATAAACTTTAACTCTTACATTTGGAACTGCCCCTGGAAAGCTGAATATCAACATAGTCCTGGTCAGACCCCCTGTGACCAAACATGCACTTAAAGAAAGAGTAAACAGCCAAACCTCCTCGAGCTGCTTTGGCCCCAGCCCTGTTCCTTCCCTTTGGCACTTGTTCCCTTGGAATGATGGATTAACAACTCCCAATTCCAGCAGTTTCTTTCCCCCCTCCCTGCATTGGGATTAAGTGTTTGGGTGTAATTAGTTTCTAATTGCTGCATCCAAACCATGGGAGTTGAGGGGTGGATATCCACGGACATCTCAGCTCTCCTCAGGCAGGAGGGAGCGAATTTCCTTGGGAAGAGAGGCTGACCATGCTTAATGAGCAGTTCTGGCCTGACAAATGGTTGTGTGAAACACTTCCTCCCTCCCCGTGTGCTCCCTGCGTGCCTGGGAGTGCCAAGCTCTTCACTTTTGGATTAAGTATCACACGCTCTACAATTATTTTGTCTCCTTGTCAGATGCTCACTGTGGAAAGCAGCCGCTGGCTTTGTTCCCCACCTGGGTGGTGTTAATGGGCTGCTCAGTCACCCCAGACACGCAGAACAATCAGGGATTTCTCAGCTTTAGGGAGAAAACCAATTTTTCCCCCCTGTCAGTGCCAACATGGACACCCAGAACCCTCAGCTCCATTCCAGATTTCAGCATTTTGGAATAGAAACACGGAATGGATTGGGTTGGAAGGGACCTTAAAAATTATCTCATTCCAGCCCCTGCCATGGGCAGGGACACCTTCCACTACCCCAGGGTGCTCCAAGCCCCATCCAACCTGGCCTTGGACACTTCCTTGGACGCTTCTGATGCATCTAAATTTATCTGCACCCCTTTGCAGCCTGAATCTCTGGTGAACTCAGCCCAAAATCGGCTGCTGTGGTGCTGGACTGCTCAGAGCCCAGGAAATATGAGGATCCTCAGTGACCCTCCACGACCCTCACAGGTCCCTTCCAACTCAGGAGATTCTGTGCGCCCGGGACTGGGTGAAAACCTTAAGAGAACAAATCTTCACGCCACATTTTACAGCTGAAAAATTTGAAAATAAAAGTTCAGCGAATTCCCATTGAAATGTGACCCCAGAATTGCACCAGCCTCAATAAATCTCATTCTCCTTGGCTAAAATATCCTCGGAATAGTTCTCCAGTTTTAACCAGGCACATCTATTCATCGGCCTCACCCAGATGAGAAAAACACTGGGAAAGAACATCCCTTTTATTGGACCTTCAAAACATTTTCCAGCCAAAAATTTCATCCAAACTGGGGCTTAACATTTAGAAGTCGGACTTGGCATTTTTAAGATCTGGTCGATACAAAGTTCGGGACAAACCGAAAAAAAAAAGAGATTGTTGAACAAAACCTGAGCTGAGCCCATGATGGATGGACCCTTTCTTTGGTCTCATTCAGCACTGAAACCACCCGTTGGGTTGGCCACCCCGAGCTCAAATATTATTTAATGCTGGCGTAAAAAGAAAATAATAATTCTGCAGTGTGAGTGTTCCACAGCGCGGCTTCCAATTCACCTCTGGCCTTCCAGGCTCTGGGCAATGATTCATTTTCCTCCTGACACGAGGGGTACAACATTCTCAGGACTTCTTGGGTGGAAGAAAGTTTGTAGGAAGCAAATCCACAGCGAGCCATTAAACTTGATGAGGATTAATCCCCTCCCTCACTGGTTTCATGTCCAAAATGCATCGATCGCTTGGAGAATTGAACTTAAGTCCCCAGCTGGGAGCAGAGCTGTGATCTGGGGGTTTTGGGGAGCGTGTATGAACGACCTCACTAATGGTGGAACAAACCCCAGTGCTCTGGGCTTGGGGAGTCCCACTCCAGCAATAACAGATTGTAAAAGATCAAGTTTCAGCACAATTAGCTCCTGGCTGCAGTTTATTACCCCATCGGAGATTTAAAACATGATTTTTTTTTCCCCCCTACTGCATTCCAACAATACTTAAGTGTCTGGAGCTGACACTGTAAAACAATAATAGAGTGACAAATATCTGTCTCTCTGAAGGCAAACCCAGTGGCCGGGCTTGTTTGGAGACAGTAAGTGGTAAGACATGCTTTAAAATGGTCTTTCCTCCTTCTTCTCGCAGGTTACAGAGCTGAGTGGAAATGGTTTTGGTGTCTCCTTTGGTTTGTACCGTTTGTTGGGATTTCAGCATGGTTGAGGCTTCTGAAGGCCCAAGGGCTGAAGGAAGAAATCCCTGTTATGTCCAGCAGAACTGAAGGACAACACCCAATGCCTCAATGTGAAACAGAATTCAGTGGATTAAATTCTTCTCTGCACATGTGCAGTTCTTCCCAGCGGATGTCAGGAGTCTCTGGATGTCCCCTGGGATGACAGAAGCTCTCTAGGATCAGTCTCATCTGTTTGACTCATCCAGGCTTTGCAGAAAGCCTTTAGCAGAGGAAATAACTGAATGGAGATTGTGTGAGATCTCGGAGGTTCTCAAAACCACTCCCTTAATCAAACACCTTCTAAACCGGCTTCTGATTAAAACAACCAAACCAAAATCCAAAAAAAATTGGGTTTTGCTGCAAACACAAATCTGCTCCCCAAGAAGGGACTGGGAAGTCCCTGGTAAGCTCAGTTTTGGTGGGTGTGAAGAAGCTGAGCAGTGAACTGGGCTCATGACACATCAATCCGTGGAACAGGAGGGGCCTCCAGACCAGATCCCAGGCGAGGATTTTTGGGATAAACGTGGCTGTGTTTCTGGTGTTTGCACATGGAGCTGAGGCACCACCAGGTCTTTATGTCACACGCAGCTCCCTGTGCACACCCTGTCCTGTCCTGCAGGGACACAGGGAGTGATCCAGGACCAGCAGGGCCTTCCCAGAGGGGCTGTGTGGGGAGCGCAGGTTCCCTGGGGGAATTCTTGTGCCACAGCCACAGCCAGTGGATAAACGAGGTGCTGGGAATTCAGTCTTTGGGCCCAAATTTCTTCTGATCAATGCAATTATCTATCAGATGAGCGAACCAGTGTCCCCCCAAGCAGAGCTCTGCTGTCTGTTGGCTCTGCTTCCAAGCCAGGTTTGTCCCAGGCCTCCCCAGCCCCAGTGGAAAATCCCTGGGGGTGGATTTGCACAGGGCCTCTCCTTGCATCGGCACCAGTGGTGGTGGCAGAGCTGAGGTTTCCTCATTGCTGAGCACCTCCATGAGCTCAGAAACGAGGAGAAAGTGTTTCCTGAAGCCTGGAATTCCCCAAGAGGCCAAAGTGTACCAGGCAGGTCCCTCAGAGCAGCTCTTTGAGCCTCCTCTCTGCCAGAACACACAGGAGACTGAACAACAAAGCCTGAACTGTGGGACAAAGTTCCTACAACATTCCCATAAAACTGTACTTAAACCCACTGCCCTGTGGAGCATCCGTATCCCTGAAGCCAAGCTGTGTCATTCCCACAGCCTGGGACATGGAGAGCATTCCAGCAGTTTTATTTCCTTGGGCTGGATGGAACCCATTGGAACAGCGTTTGCAGGACACCACGAGCAGGAATATATTTGGGGACATCTTGCTCTGCTGGTTTTTAATAAGAACACCCTGCAAGCAGCCCTGCAGCTTCCAAAGCACCGTGCCAAGAGTGAGCAAGAGAAATGAAAGCACACAGGGGAAAAAAGGGAAAGTTGGGAGCTGTCAGGGCCGATCTGGGATAGTTTCCATGGATTGGAAGTGAGCAGCATCGTGCGTTGTGCAAAACACGGAGTCGCAATTACGGGAGCAAATTGTAGCGATTAGAGCGAGTATGAAACTTCTCAGCCACACAACAAACAGCAGGGCAGAGTTATTTCCATTTAATTAAAGTCCTGTTTACTCAGAGCCCCATGTTTCAGCCCTAAGCAGAGCTACAGGACCCCACTTGCCCCATTGCTCTGGGTGTTGTGCGAAGCTGTGCAGTGAAGGTGTCACAAGAGCTGCCCGGCTGGGCCCTGCTCTGCTCCAGGAATGGGGGCAGCAGGGCAGCAGGAGTCTCCAGGAATCCAGGGCAGGACTGGGGCCTGAGAAAACACGGAGCAATTGGAACAATCCCGGGCTGTTCAGTGTCGCTTTGCCTCCCATCGCTTTGGGTGGGATTCAACTCGCTAAGCTCTGCCCAGCTCTAGACCACCTGTCTGGTTTAAGCTGTTCCTCAAGCCCACTTCAAAGCCAACAGCGCAGAGGAAAGTCAGAAATGGAGCTGTGCCACCTCCCTCTCATGGGGGTCTTACATAGGTCCTCTCCTTTTTCAGGGAATCATGGAATGGTTTGGGTGGGAAGGGACCTTAAACATAATTTCATTCCACCCCTGCCATGGGCAGGGACACCTTCCACTGTCCCAGGCTGCTCCAAGCCATGTCCAGCCTGGCCTTGGACACTTCCAGGGATCCAGGGGCAGCCACAGCTGCTCTGGGCACCCTGTGCCAGGGCCTCCCCACCCTCCCAGGGAGTGTCCAGCTCGGAGCAGACACCTCATCTTTCAACAGCAGGAGATGGAGAAGCCAAATCCCCGCTGTCCTGGGTAAGGCTCCTGTGCAGGAGGACGTTACTGGTGCCATGGAAGCTGCAGTTCCAGCCTGAGGGCTGTCTGGCTTCCAAAGCAACCAGGACAAGGGCATTTGCTGGTTTTGTTGGCTGCCTGCACGGGGCGGTTTGAGCCCAGCCGGGTTTCCACAGGTCAGGCTTAAGGCACGCTGGTGGAGAGGTGCAGGAGTCAGCCTGTGGATAAACACAGCCTGCTCTCCGTGCACGAACAGCAGCCCTGCAACGTCATTTTCCAGTGATGTCGATCTGGCACCTTCCTGCTGCACTAAACTCACTTTGAGGGAGTCAAGAGAGAAAAAAAATAAATAAGAAAAAAAAAAAAGTGGGAAAAGCAACAATGCTAAAAAAAGGCCTGCTATATTTAGGATAAAGCTGAGGATGCATTGGTCAGTGTCCAAGGGAAGTGGCCCAATGACCTGGTTACTGCTCAGCAAAGTCGATGGGAAAAGCTGAAACTGGAAAACTCGATTGGTTTTATGACCTTTAAGGAGTGCAGTCAGAAAGGGGAGTTTAGTGCCTCTATCTTCCCGTTTGTTTATAATATTAGTCATTCTTAGAAGAGGGCCTGACTCACGCTGCCCGAGTTTCTCCTCCTGTATAAACTAAAACGCTGTGACATTCAGTTATTTAATTATTTTAGGCCCCTCCCAAATTAATGCTCTCCCTGAAGCGCCTTCTCCTCCCAGTGACACCAAGTCTGCGCAGAACAACATCTGGCACTTGTTCCTTCCACTCCGCTTCAGGCGCCGGCTGGAGAGGGCCAGAATGAGCAGCACATTCACCCTCAGCCCTGTGCTCGGTGCTGAGGGGATGAACGTCCAGATTCTGGGATTTCAGCTTTATTTAGGGCTAGGATTTTCTGGTCTGGCACACGCTGGTATCTCTGCACTCAGAGACACCCTAACATGTTTATCTTCGTGCGTCTATGAGTTCATGAGCTGAGAAAGTGGGGATTGGGCAATAAAGATCATTCCACTGAAATCATCACCCCCACCCCAATCAACCTGGAGATTTCACACTCGATTTTAAAAGATGGGCTGCAAATCAGGGCTGCGTTTCACTGCTGATTCCTCCTAGATGCCAGCTCTGTTTTACACGGCTGGGGAGATGGAAGGTCTATTTATAAATTGCAGCCTGATACCATCTGCACAGAGCCATCAGATCTCCACTCGGTGCCAGCTCGGAGCTGCAATCCCCAAATGTGCCCTTGGAGCCCTCCACGAGAAGTGTTCTGGGTGGAGACCTTCCCGATTTGGCTCCGAACCACGCCGCAGGTGTTCAGTTCAAGGAGTGTCACCAAAGTGTGAGGCAAAGAAAGCCATTCCAGCCCAGACTGGTTAATTCTTATTTTCGTTGCTGCTAATTGTACCTGCAGCGAGCGGATTCCCTCATTAGCCCCGGGAACACCGCTCAGTCCCCGGGGCTGCTCTCTCCCTTCCCGCCCCGCACGGATTTTATTCCTGAAGTTGGCAGGCTGGAAAGCTGGCCTGGCTCCAACCCTCGCAGTGCCTGGAACACAACCCTTGCACAACCCTCCCAAGGCTCCACTTTCCCCGTTGCCACCTCCGCTGGCAGCGCCATCCCAGGCTGTTCCCTCTTGCCCAACGTCCCGACGCGTTCCCCTGGGAAAGCTGACGGCTGGGTCTGGAATAGAAAATGATGTTTGAAAACAAAGACACGTGGCAGTGGTGGAAGGGACAGCTGAACGTGCTCACTGAGGAGAGGGATGATTAATTGCGGGGAAATCTACAATTTGATCATGGTGGAGTGGTGAAAACAGAGCGCTGCACTTCATTCCCACTTAATTTCCATGGAGTTCATCCCAGTTTCCAGTCTCAGGCAGTGGCTTTGTCTGCTCTGGAGGGATGTGCAGCATCCCCAAGTGGTGCCACTTGAAGCCACGGCCTGGGCACTCCTCAGGAGCAGCACTGAGGGTGGATTTGTCACCAGCTGTCCCCTGCCTGCTGGGCACGAGCTCTGCCTAAACTCAGCCCTGAGGGACATGAAACTCAACCCAAACTCCGGAAAACAGAAGGAATTGATCTGCCCAGTGAGTGCCCAGAGCTCTGGATCAGCTTTCTGCCTGCTGAGCAACCACACCAAGCAGACAAGTCCCAGTTTAAATGGGATGCTTTAATTCCATCTGGGAAACGTGGAGTCCCAATGGACGTTATCGAGTGGCTTTAACTCACGGAGTCATGGGATGGTTTGGGTGGGAAGGGACCTCAGAGCCCATCCAGTGCCACAGGGACACCTCCCACCGTCCCAGGCTGCTCCAAGCCCCGGCCAGCCTGGCCTTGGACACTGCCAGGGATCCAGGGGCAGCCACAGCTGCTCTGGGAATTCCATCCCAGCCCCTCCCCTCCCTCACAGGGAACAATTCCTTCCCAATATCCCATCCATCCCTGCCCTCTGGCACTGGGAAGCCATTCCCTGTGTCCTGTCCCTCCATCCCTTGTCCCAAGTCCCACTCCAGCTCTCCTGGAGCTCCTTCGGGCCCTGGCAGGGGCTCTGAGGTCTCCCAGAACCTTCTTTTCTCCAGGCTGAAAACCCCAATAAACAAAATAGGAATATTAAATATATTTGTTAACAACAAATGTTATAAATATTGAATTTAAATCCGCATTTAAGACCTTCCCCTAAAGGACTGACCAGAGGTTTATGACACAAGTCAGTAACTAAACACAATTTGTTTAAAGAACAGTTCCATTTTAAAAAGCAAATGCTGTCAAACCATTCATGGGGGAGAAAAAAGTGCCTTTGGCATTGTATTAACGATATATTTTTAATTTCCCAGTTGCTGCAGTCTCGCTGTTTGCATTTAAGGCTGTCAGAAGGAATTGTTTAATAAGTGCCATGGAACAAAGAGGCTGGAAATCACCTCCCGTGGAAAGCTAGGAAAGCTTTCAGCAAGGACCTGGAGAAAGAGAAGCCTGGTCAACGGTGCTCGGAAGTGCCTGTTTGTGCTGTAATTAAAGGAATTTTAATGTCTTAAACCTTCTGTGCGGCTGAATAAAATCTCCTGGGTGAATGGCAGAGGGGTTTTAGGGAACAGGGGTGAATTGGTGCCACAATTGTCCGTGCAGGGATCTCTGGAGGGATGTGCTCACTTCTTAGGATCAGCATCTTTCCAAGGCAGGCCCAGAAAAGTTTGGCCTAATCCAGATCTAGCAAGGACAGGCAGGAGGGAGGAATGGCTACAGGGAAATGCCTCATCCATGCTCCCACTGCAGGCAGAATCCATCCATCTCCCCTTGCTCCATTTCCACTTGATCATGAACTTCACGGAGATGAAGGATGAGGGCTGAGATTTTGGTAAAAAATCCCCGGGTTTGGTGGGGAAACCCAAAGAATTTCAGCGATCTTGGGTTGGTTTTGTTGGGTTGATTGGTTCTGGTTTGGGGTTTTGTTTTTGCAGCACGGAGCCTTATCTTTATAATGAATAAAACCAAATGACAGAAAACATCATCTGGCATTAATTCCTGGCCCAATGAACTGCACAGCACCAATGTGAGCTGTCTCCTGCTAAAGCATCCCTCCCCAGCAGGCTCTGGGACAGCTTTTAGCAGGAGCAGCGCATTTCCAGCCCAGTTTTACAGAACTTTTCCTTGGCTTTGCCCTCCTTACACAACCCTGACATTTCAGCCTTTTATTGAGCAAGAGACTTGGAAGAGTTAAGCGGCCTTGAAAAATAATCCCCCGAACCCAGCCCAGGTCTCTGGGGAGCTCCATGCCCAGGATCCTGCTCTGCTGGAAGGAGCTGGGAGCTCTGGGGCAGCTTCCAGGACCTGCAGCACTCCTGTGGCCCCTGCAGGCGATCCCTCACCTTCAGTTTTACCCTGTAATTATCCCCCCGCAGCCTCTGAGCGATATTTCCTGGTGTCATCCGGGCAGGGAGGCGAGGACAGGGCTGGGTGTGCATGGGAAGCTCTCCACGCCCTCTGGGAGTGCTGAACTTTGCAGGCAGCTGGGGCAGCGCTGGGAGTTTTGGCACCTTCCACCAGAGCTGGGGCACTGCCGAACCAGTTTGAGGAGCCCAGCGCACGAGGAGGGGCATTTTAATCTGGAGGAAAGCACATTAATCCCTCCTGGCCCTCAGCTCCTCGTGCTCAGAGCTGCTGGGGACGTTTCCCTCCCAGTGCAGCTCTTGCTGCAGCTCTGGTCTCATCTTTGGACGGGCGGCTCGGCGCACGAGGGAGTGCCAGCAGCAATTCCTGGGGCTCAACATTCACAGAATCCCAGGATCGCTGAGGGGGGAAGAGCCCTCCAGGATCACAGAGTCCAAGCCGTGCCAAATGCCCACCTTGTCCCCAGCCCAGAGCCCTGAGTGCCACCTCCAGCCCTTCCTTGGACACCTCCAGGGATGATGAAACCTCTCTGAGCAGCCCCTTCCAAGGGCTGGCCACCCTCTCCATGAGGAAATTCCTCCTCATGTCCTGGACCTCCCCTCGAGGCCGTCTCCTCTCCTCCTGTCCCTGTTCCCTGATCCTGACTCCCCCCTCCTGTCAGGGAGTTGTGCAGAGCCACAGGGTCCCCCCTGAGCCTCCTTTTCTCCAGGCTGAGCCCCTTTCCCAGCTCCGTTCCCTGCCCTGGACACGCTCCAGCCCCTCCATGCCTGACTCACCATTCCAAAAGCAAATATTTGGAGGCCCAGGCAAATCCGGGGTGCAGAGAGGGTGGAATCACCTGGTTCCATCGGATTCTCTGAGGGTGCTGTGGCCAGGAGTGGTGGGAGGGATCTGAGCACCAAGGGCACGAAGCTCCTCCATACCTGGAGCCATCTCCCAAAATGATAAAGATTTTGAGGGGGGTGCAGAAAAGAAAATCTCTGATCATTGTGAAGCTGCTCTGACCAGAAGGGTTTCAGGGCTCCTAAAGCCAGAAGAGAGGGGAAAAAGAAGTGTTGGGGGTGTGGGAAGGGAGAGAGGCCTGTTCCGAGGATGGGAAAGATCTCCTTGAAGAGTGCCAGCGCAGCTCCAGGCACTCTGGGCTCCCTGCTGTGGCTGTGGCCGGGGCTCAGCGTGGCCGGGGTGAGGAGCTTGGATGGCAAACGCAGTCTGGGAAGCGAGGACGATGCTGGGAGGGACTGGCAAACACCTCCAGCTGCTCCAGCAAACAGCCCCAAGGGCTGGGATTCGGGCCCTGCCTCTCATTAGCAGCAGCTCCCTGCTTCCAGGCCCTTTACAGGATGGAGGGGTTTAAGAACACATTTTACCATCCATTTAATGTAACAATATTAAGCTCGATTTGGCAAGGCCGCTTCAGACATAAAACTTTAAAATGAGCTTTTTCAGAGCATAAAATCACAATTGGTCCTGCTAGTAAAAGGATAAAATAAATGTCTATTCACCCTAATTGCTGTCAAACTTGTGAGTTTTTTGTTTTGTTTTCTTTTATATGTAGTAAAGCCAACGTGGTTTTATTGTATAGGGTGCAAACGCTCACCGTGTAATATTATAAATCCTGCAGAGAATTAAGCATCTGCACATTTTTCCTGGCTGTTTCTTGCTTTAACTCGAAACGTCTGCGAGCCCTGGCACGAAAGGGAAGTCTGTGGGCGAGCCTGATCCCACCTCTTTTCCAACCCCACTCTTTCCGAGCCCTTCGCTCGTGTGTTGGCAGCGGGGATTTGTGAGGCTGGGAGCAGCTGATGACAAACTCAGCAGCAAGTGAGGGTGTCAAAAAGGATTCTGATACAGAACATTCGTGGGGTTTCTCCACCTCATCATCCCAAAAGCTGGAAGGAGCCAGCCTCCTGCAAGCTGCACTTGGAAAACAAGGATTCTTAGATCAGCTCCTCCTACCCCCGAGCCAATGTGGGAATTGTTGGATCCACGAGCTGAGGGCTCTGACCTTTGCTAAACTCTGCTTTGCTTAATGGGTCTGCCCGTGGTGCCAGAACAGCTCTGCCTGCTGCAATTCCATCAGAAATTCCTGCTCTGCCTCCACCTTGTCCCTGAAAACCCCTACAAAGAGCTCTGAGGGTTTTTGGTGCCCTGGCAAATGTCCCACTGAGGGATGTGGCAGGAATTGCTCCCGTTTCACCTGGATGTAAATAGAGGGAACTGCGAAAGGAAGCAGCCCTGGCAGGCTCCAGGTAATCCCAGCCACATCCCAGGGACTGAGGGGTGTGGGATAACCTGGAGCAAGCACCCAGCCATGCTGAACCAAAGCAGCGACCACAGAAAGAACAAAACCCTCTCAGTTATTGCTGTGTTGCTTTCCCTTGAAGGCTTCTGTGACCTTGCAGAGACGATCCAGCTGCCCAAGGGAGTCACCCGGGGATGACCATCCCAGAGATGGGAAGAGGAAAATGGAACACGTGAAATTTGCAGCTAGTTTTTGGAAAATAGCAAAGAATTTGTCCGAGTCGGGGCTGAGTTGGGGCTGGAGGAGCTGGGACAGGCAGCGAGTGACAGAACCCTGCTCCTGCCACTCCTCCACCTCCCATCACTGCTGCTTTTGCTTTTTCAGTGCCTCAGGCAGACAGAAATGTTCCCCTTTCCTTTGTTTTCATGGAAAAGAGCTTCATCCAGACAGAAATATTCCCCTTCCCTTCGTTTTCATGGCAAAGAGCAGGAGCTGCGTTTGCTCATTGGGAAATGGCACAAATTTGCTGCTCTAGAACAGCTCCAGGTTCCTCTGGGAGAGACACAGCTTCAGAAATGACCCTTTCCCACCACCACTGGCGGCTCCAAGGAGCCCTCATCGTGCCAGGCACCTCCTGTCAGTAACGCTGCCCAAACGGCAGCCAAAAGGGAGGCTCTTGTTTCCAAAACAACTTCGTCATTTCCCTTATTTACTTCATTATCACTTCAATCTGCAAAGCAGGTTTCAGTTGAGCCTGGAAAAAAATAGAAAGAACATTCTCCACCTTAGAGTTTTTTATTATTATCTTCCAATTTTTTAACAAGAATCGTGATGGGTTTCTCAAAACTTTTACTTTGTTGGGTTTTTAAAAAATCTTTACCAGTTCAAACCCAGCCGAAATTTTGTAGAATGACATTTAAAATTCAATTAAGGACTCGCACTGCCTTTGCTCCTGTTGCTCCTCAAGGGATTCTTTGGAAAGCGAGGATTTTTCCATCCCAAACTGGATGCATTTGCACATTTCCAGCCTCCCAGGCAGCCCCAGCACAGATAAGGGCTGGGATTTGCACTGTGTTGTTCTTCCACTAGATGTCCCAGTAAATATTATTTACATTGATCAGGGTCGAAGGATTGCCCTGGAATGCTGGTTTGTGTCCACTTTTATGGGCTCTTCCCTGGTGGTGGAGTTTTTAAGCCACAGGCTTTGGAATAAAAAGAGGGAAAATGGATTTAGGTTATAAAACCCACAAAAAAACCACTTTTACAAAAGTGTGAGGATGCTCTGGGCACTTCCTGTTGATCAGTGGAACAGAAATACAAACAAATAACCTGAAATATTTATCCCAATTAATAACAGCTCCTCCTTGCATGGAAAATTACTAGAATAGAATCCCAGCAGGAGCAGCTCGTGTCAGGACTGGTTGGTTCTTCCAGCTGAGGAGCACAAGGAACATTAATCATGGAATTCTGGAATGGTTTGGGTTGGAGGGAATTTAAAGCCCATCCAGTGCCATGGGCAGGGAGATCTTCCACTGTCCCAGTGTGCTCCAGCCTGGCCTTGGACACTTCCAGGGATGAGGCAGCCACCGCTTCTCTGGGGATTCTGTGATGGGTTAAAGGGTTCTGCCTCTGATAAACTGGGGTTGGGGGAAGGATTTTGCTTTTACGTGAAAGGAAAATGAGAGAGACATAGAGCTGTGTTGGAATTACCCACTGCTGCTCTTTGTCTGCACAAGGAGGGTTCTGACAGGGTCACTGTCCCAAATCCCAGCCCTCTGCTCCCCTCCTGGATTTGGGGCACTGCCCAGCCTGGCCCCATGTCCCAAATCCCAGCCCTCTGCTCCCCTCCTGGATTTGGGGCACTGCCCAGCCTGGCCCCATGTCCCAAATCCCAGCCCTCTGCTCCCCTCCTGGCACTGGGGCACTGTCCAGCCTGGCCCCATGTCCCAACCCAGCGCTCTGCTCCCCTCCTGGCATTAGGGCACTGCCCAGGGGACAGGAGCAGGAATTGCACTGCCCAGCCTGGCTCCGTGTCCCAAATCCCAGCGCTCTGCTCCCCTCCTGGAGCTGGGCACTGCCCAGGGACAGGAGCAGGAATTGCGCTGCCCAGCCTGGCTCCTCCCGGGCAGAGCCCCCGGCAGCCGGACCTGCACGATGTGCAGGAGCTTCCCCAGGGCTGTGCTAAATTTAACCCATTGCTTCCCGTTCCCGAACGGTCCGGGAGAGCCGAACCCCCTCGAGCACGGATTGCACAGCGGGATGCGCTGGGTCCTTCCCGGCTGGGGCTGGGAAATCAGAGCTGCTGGGGCTGCCTTGATCCCTTTTGTTCTCGCGTGGTGGTCCGGTCCCAGCCTGCCACGACCACAAAAAGCGCCTCACTTGTTGCTTCTTGCCGAGCTTCTCGCTGTCCTTCAGCAGGGGAAGGCTTCAATGAGCCACTGCCACTGCCCGAGGGCAAAAAGGCACAGCAGACAAAGCAAACCCCCCCAACCCAGCCCCCAAAATCCCCCCAAACAGCTCCAGGTGCAGAACACATCATGCTGAGGAGAAACATATGAAACTGTGTTCCTTTTTGAGCTGGAATTAAAGGAATTGGATTAATGATTATTTAAGTAGACACACATGAAAACAGATTGACTGCAGACAGGAAACAGGTGAGTGCAAACAGGATGGGCGATAAGGGGACAGGTGGGTTAATTAAATCGCTTTTTAAAATACAGAAGAGGTGTATGAGGTAAGAGGGAATGGGAATGTTGGGGTTTAGGGTGGCTGGTTTTAATTTTAGTTCCACATGAGCACAAAGCTGTCATTTAAAAGGAAGATGCTCAGAGAGGAGGGCAGAGCCTGTCTAGAACTGACAGAATTTATCTCTCCTGGAATTACCTCCCTGAAATTTCATCCAATTTGAATTTTGCACCCAACTCCCTCTCAGGTCAAGGCAGAGAAGAAACATTTGCCAGAGGATCCCTAAAACTGCTAAGAAGGGAAGGCAGGAGGAGTCAGCCCCTCTGGGGGCTGTGCCCTCATCCCAGGTCAGACACCTGCACAGGTAAAGTCAGCAGCAAGTCTGACCTTCATTGCTCCAAAAAAATGCAAATAAATCACCAACAATCCCGAAGATGGCTTCAATCACCCTCTTTACACATCTCCCTTCCCTACAGAAAATCCCTCCTGGAACACTCCAGTCCAGCCTCTTGTTTTCCTGGCGGGCAGCAGGATGGTGCTTGGGAACACTTGGAAAGGGTTGGGATTGTTTTGGGGTTTTTTTTAATATCCTGGGAGAAATGAAATCAACAGACAAATGTGGGAGCTCTGAGTGGAAAATCATGTCCAGACTTGTGTGTAGAGAAAAAAAATACTGTGATAACAAGGCAAACCCTGCAATTTCAGGTTTCTGTTACATTCATGGGGCAATGGGGAAAAAAGCCCCGCTCAGCTTTTAAACCTGTCCTCTGTCTGCAGCCAACAATCCCAGCCTCTCCATTAGCTGTGCAGTAAAAGTCAGGAAAAGATGGGAGCAGACAAAATATGGGATGAGAGTGCAGTGGCTGGAGGATGAGAGGATGATTTCTGTGCTGTTGCTTGGGTCTAACATGATGGAATAACCTCAGAAGGGCTGGGGCACCCAGACAGACTCCTGGAGCTTGCCAGGAGCTTCTGAGGAGGAATTAAAAATGGACAATGTGTTTTCCCTATTTCCCTGGGCTCAGTTTTCCGCAGCTTTGAATCCTGGGTATCCTCTTCCATCTCTCAACACAGATCTTCAGCCAAATAATATTCAGGAAAAGCATTGGGAAGCTCATCAAGGAGGAGTGAGGTCCCTCTGTCTCTGTACCTGCCACTGCCTGGCTCAGGATTTGATGGATCAACAGTGCCAAGGAGCAGAGGATCAGCACTGGGAATTCCCAGCCTGGATAAATCACAGTTACATCCCATCCTCAGGCTGGGAAAAGAGAATTGTGAGCAACAAACTGATGGAGATAGGGAGAGAACAGGAAAATTAATGTTTCTTTAATAAATTTTTCTTCAATTCTTTTTATAAAACTCTCATAATTCCACTGCAGAGTCCGTGGTAAGAGCACGTGGATTTATCCGCGGTGATAGAACAGCTTCAGTCCCTGGGAATCTTTCCTGATTCCTCACTGGCTCACTCGGGGAGTCTTTAGAAAATGAGGATTAGGATTTGCCTTCCCCATGGGAGGTTCAGTCACTCCAGGTTTGCGAGTTGGGATGATCCAATGGAAGAGGGCATTTCCATGGGGGAACAGCCACCCCATGGATCTGCAGAGTCGAGTGCAAGGTCCCAAAGGACAACCAGGAAACACCCAAGCCCAAACCACACCAGAGGTCACAACTTGATTTCCAACCCTGCAAGAACCCTTGGGTTGATTTAACCTCCAAAAGTTAATTAGGTGCTAATTAACACGTAACAAATGACAGGGATTATTATTGCTGGAACCAAAGGCACCTCCAGGACAGATTCCCAGTCTTGGCTCAGCCCAATATTTTGCTGTGGGTTGTTCTTTTTTTAATTTTTTCGGTATTTTTTTTGCTTCCCCGAATCCCATTTGTGAAGAGCCCAGGCTGCAGGAAGGCACCCCGGCATGCAGCGAGGAAAGATCTGGAGCAGCCCTCTTCCTGAAAGGAGGTGATTATGAAACGGGGAGAGATGTGGCTCTGATAAACAACGCCCACCTTCCCCAGCCCGCAGCCTGTTTGGGGTGGCACCCGGCCAGGAGGGAGCTTTGTCAACAGCTTTAATTGGGGTGCTTTTCATCCCGGGCTTGCTGTGTTTCCCCGCGAGGAATCCAACAGATTCCCGATTTTTCGGTGCATTTAAGAGCACCAGAAGACAGCAGGATCACGGAATCGTGGAATGGTTTGGGTTGGAAAGGAGCTTTAAAATCACCCTCCCTCACCTCCCAGCGGGTGTGAGGAGAAAACCCCAAATCCAAGCGGATCCTTGGAAGTCACGTCAAAATCTGTTATTCCTGATCTGCATCCTCACAAAACCTCTCCATCCTCTGCAAGGTCAGGTCCTGGAGCTGGTGCTTTCGGGCAGACCAAGCAACCCCTGGCTCACACACAGCAGTCCCCAGGTGACACTTCAGGTGACAAAGAGTTCATGGATGTCACCAAGGCCTGTCTTTGATCCCTGGATCAGCAGGGCTGAGGCTCCATCAGGATCAGTGTGAGCAACTAAAGCTTTATCCTGTCCTAAAAATAGCCCCAGGTCAGGAAAGGCTCAGGGAGAAGCTCTTCAGCCCTCCTGGAATTCTAGAGATGGACACAATCATTCGGAATTTGGGGAGTTCCTTTCCAAGCCTTTAAAATCAACGCACGCCACCAACCAATCCTGACATCTTGTCCTGCCACGGATCCACCTCACATTCACCAGCCAAAAGATGGCCAAGAGAAGCCTTTCAAAGCATCCATCCGTTTTAAGGGCTGAGCTTTTCCTATTCTTCCCTCCGGATTTCCGCTGGAAAGGAGAACCAGTGGATTCCCATGGGCTCACCCCAAGTACGAAGCATTCCCAGTTAGTGGAAGGAGCTGAAAGCTTCACCTCTGTGTTTTGTCTCAATCTGAGAAGGGCCCAATAACAAAACTGATCCATGAGTTAAAGTTTCTGCCTTTCCATCTTTTCCATGGCCCAGCTCAGCCCTCTGCCCGTCCTGGCTGGGCACAGGGGCTCGGTGTCCACCCTGGAGTCTATTTTTTGATTAAATTTGGGGTTTTTCCCTTTCAGTTTCACTGTGGTTGAGGACATCAAAACCCTTTCAGTAACTCAAGCAAGCTGCAGTTGGGCTGCCCGAGCTGCAGAGCGCTGAATTTCCTCCCCAACCCCTGCAATAATTCTTGCAGAGCCCATTATGATCCTTCCAGATGTTGGTGTTTTCCAGGCCCTTTCCAAGCCCAGCTCGAATCCCACACGGATCCCAAAGCCACGTGGAGGGGGAACTCAGCTCTGGGGGTGGACAGTGTCTGTGTGATTTCCTCAGCTCCCTCCCTGCCCTGCCACAATTAGCTTAATGACTGTAAAGAACTATGAAGGATTTGCTGCAATAAAGGGAACGTGTCACAACAAGCAGAGCAGTGAGACAACCCCCACGTTTGGCACCCGCCTTTGTCCCCCAGACTTCCCATTGCCGTCCTACAAATCAAAAATTGTCATTATTGGGATGCATTTAAAACAATTCCCGAGGTTTCCAATGTGACTGTGAAGGTTTTCCTTTTTCCTCCTGCTTTTTCAGCAGCAGCAGCAAACCCCAGGGTGAGGCTTCTCTTTGCACTCACTTCTTTTTGCTCATCTCTGGCTTTATTTAGAGAATGGATTTTCCCTCGTTGCTCCTTTGAGTTTTGACCACAGAAATTTTGAGTATGGAAAAGTGGAAGTTTGGAAAACAAAAGCAAAAGTGCTGAGTCCTTTCAGGGCTAAACAAACCCAGCTGCTCCAGGATTTCCATAATAAAAATAGAATTTGCTGTCAGTTGTGGGTTCAGATTAGGTGGAAGGGGAGGGAAGCATTCTTTATTTATCCCTCATCGTTTATTAGCTGCAAGTGCCCTCACAAAATTGGATAATTCTCCTGCTGACCAGCCTGGGAGCTGCTGGGACAGAGGACACCCCGCAGTGCTTGGGAAGGAGCACAGCCAGCGCCAGGGAAAGAGAACTTCCCAATCCCCACTGACTTCAGCCTTTACTCTGCTGTGAATTACCAGACCCCTCCTATCTAACTTTAGTCCTTTTCTTGGCTCAGGGGGACATTTCCATGAACTGCCAGGCGTGCTGGTCAGGCTGAGGCAGAACTGATTTGTGGTGATTTGTCCTAAATGCTGATTTTGCCTCCCTTTCCCTGGCACTGCCATCCCAGCGCATCCTGCCTGCTGTGATCCCAGCCACTCTGCAGGGCCCTGGGCACCTTCCAAACGCTCCAGCCCGGGGAACCTGCTGAGGGGAAAGCACAGGGACTCTTCTGGAAGTCGGCCCTCATCTGGGATTGCGTTTAGAGCTGGAAACACCCCGGGATAGAAAGCATTCCATGTTCCAGGCAGGCTGTGAGGGGTGGCACTGGCTTTGTCACGCTGTGACAGTGGCCTGACCTCTCAGGACACGTCCTCTGCTCGTTGAAGTTGTTGTTATCAGGCCGTGGTGACAAGTCAGGCCATCCAAAGGAAAAAGAAAAGCTTTTGCCTCCTCATTTTCAGCTTCGCCCTCAGCCTGACAGAAAACCGCACCTTTCCTCGGCCACCTACGGAGCAGGAGAAGTTTTGGAGTGAATCCCTTCCTGAGCCACTCACAGCATCCACAGCAATTCCCGGGGTTAAGGACTCTCTTCCCTGAAGAATATTTTTCTCTTGACACCCGTCACAAGTCCCAGGGCAAAAAGCAGCAGGTCTGAACAGGAGAGGGAGGGAAAAGGGCCTCGTTTGCTGCCTTGCAGCGTTTTCTCCTGATCAGACAGGGAGATAAAGCCTCTGCTCCCAGTTAGAGGATTGGTTTGGAAGTGGAAGTGATGGCCACATATTCCCTGGTGCTCCTTGTGGGTGATTTATCCCCAGAGATGCTCGTTTTCCCTCGTTAGCTGGAGTGGAAATCCAGAATAAATAGGAATAAATCGAGTAGGAGGCAGTGAGAAAAGGGTGTGTCCTGAATTGAGAAGAACAGTAAAAATAAACCTCCAAACGCTGGCATGGTGTGCTCGTAACCACAGGCACACTCTGAAACGGGAGGACAACAGGCAGAGAAAAGGAGAAAAATGATAATTTCTGGTTTATAGCAGAGTGGGTGAAATGTGGGTCTGAAAATCAATGATTTTCCAGCTCTTGCTCAGCACCTGATGCCCTTTGGCCCAAGGCCACCCGGGCAAAACTGGGTGACAACTGCGACAAGGCTGAAGAATTTTTTTCCCAGAGAAACTGTGGTTGCCCCTGGACCCCTGGAAGTGTCCCAGGCCAAGCTGGACGGGGCTTGGAGCAGCCCGGGACAGTGGGAGGTGTCCCTGCCCATGGCAGGGCGTGGGATGAGGTGAAATTTAGGTCCCTTCCAACCCAAACCAGTCTGGGGTCCTGTGGTTCTTCAGGAAGCTCAGCTGCTGAAAAGAGGAGCTATTTTAGAGCTGCCACATGACACAGATGAACCTAAAATTAAATTGTTCAATAAACTGGGATCTGTAACCTCGATTCCACATCAGAAGCCCAGAAACCCCCAGCATCATGGATTAGCCATTATTTGATATATTCATCTTCATCATTTTGACATCTTCGGAAAAAAAATCCGAATTCGAACAAGCCAAGTCCATTCTGAGGAAGATTTGTGTTTGCTCTTCATGACTGAGCCTCACTCAGCACTCAGCTTTGTTCCCAAGCCGGGCTTTGTTCTCCCTCAGCTGACTTTTCACATCCTGATTCAACAAAGCCCTAAAGCCTGAGCAATCAGTGCTGGGTAACGCGTGCTCCGAGCTGCTCCCTGCTGAACCTGCTGCAGGGAAGGAGAAATGGCACCGGGACAATTCCCAGGAGCACAATCAAGTGAGAGGCAGCCCTGGGATTCGCTCCCGCATCTCCCGGCGATGCGGATTTTTCCTTGGGAAGGAAAGCACCCAGGCTGTGCCAAGGCAAGGAGAGGCAGAGCCTGGATTGTGCCACACTCGTTTTTCACAGGATTGGGGCGCTCCACAACAGGCAGCAGCAGTGGGAATTGGACCCCAAAGGTGACATTTGTACACCAGAAAATCTGCTTTTCACTGCCATGAATGATAATGAGTGAGGGTGGTGATTCCCTCCTTTAGGCTTTGGATGAAGGAATTCAGCTTTGCATCGCAAATGCCACCACGGTTCTTTTAGGGAATCAAATTCCAGCCTCAGCTTGGGCTTTCCCCATTTTCTTTGTATTTTTTTTCTCCAGCCAACGGCCATGAGGAACATTTTGCTGTCAGGAAATGGTAGCAAGTACTAAAAAGAAAATAGAGGATAAAAATATCAGGATTTCCATCTGTGATCACCGGAATTAGCATCTATCCTTTTTATTGCTTCTTTCTCATCCCTAACCCTTTGTTTTTCCTATCAATTCCTTCTTGCCTCTCGCTGAGCACAGAGCAGCCTGCGTGAGGTGCCTGGCACGGGCAGCTCCAAGCTCTGGGGCGCTGGAATCCCCCTGGATCCGTCAGATCCCGCTGACAAAGCCCGGGAAGTGGCAGAACAAAGGGATCGGAGCCTCCTCTGCAAGCTGTCCGCCTGCCATCTCACGCACGAGGGGAAATCTCCTCCAGGAGAGCAGCCCAGCCCATTCCTGTTGGGAGCGTGGATTTTCCGGATGACTGGGAGTCTGTAACCCGCACCTGAACCTCGCTGGTGGCTCAGCCTGTGGGAATTGTTTTGGCGGAAGGCGAGACCCGACAGGTCCCTGCTGACTGCAGCAGGAAGGCTCTGACAGCCAGAGGTAATTCAGGAAAACCCACGGCTCATCCCGGCTCCGGAGCCTGCGGACGGCGGGGTGGGAGCCTGGGCAGTGCTGGGGGCTCCCACTGCTTCCCCACACCCAGGGGAAGGAGAAAATCCCCCCAAGTCCCCCTCAGTTCTCCCCTGGCTCCCTTTTTTCCGGGACAGATTTGTGTTGCTCTCATTTTTAATGGAGAGAGGTCCCAGCATTTGGAAGTCTCAGCATTTCAAGGTGACAAAAGGAAGACGCTGGGAGGGAAATGCCTTGGAGGAGCATTCCCGGTTAGAACAAGAAAGAAGGCAAACGCCACATTTCCTCCTCACTCATCCATTATTTGCATATTCAAAAGGCCAAAACCCTCCTAAGAAGTTCCACGTTGCCTTTGGGACACTTTCCCCCCCTGTTTTGTTCTAACTCGGGTTGATAATTCATTGCACAAAAAGATTCCCTCTCCTGGAAGTTCTGCACTGTCAGAAATGTCATCTGTTAATCACTCACGGTGAGGAGCTGCAGAATTGGCTTGGATGCTGCAGCTCATCCCGGCCCTGGGTGAGTTCTCTCCTTGTGCCCCAGGGTCAGGGCAAGCACGGGGGACAGGAGGGCCACACACGTTTGGAAAAGGAGTGATGTCTGTGACAGGGAACTCCCAGAAACGTTTGGAAACAGGGAAAGGGAGAAATCTTTGTATAAAGATGCTCCTGCACTCGTGGTGTCCGGAACCAAAATGAATCACAAAAAAATGAGCTCGTTTTGGTTATTTTGGTTCTTTTGCAGGGGCTGCCCTGGGAGGTTTGGAGTCCCCATCCCTGGAGGTGTCCAGGGAAGGCCTGGAGGTCGCACTCAGGGTTCTGAGCCGGGGACAAGGCGGGAATCAGGCACAGCTTGGGCTCGGTGACCTTGGAGAGCTTTTCCAACCTCAGTGATCCTGGGATTCTGCTCTCCCAGTTCCCTCTCACAGGCAGAAGACAGCTCTGCATGGTTCTTCCTAGGAAAATGATAATTAATGTATAAATTTGGAATCTTTTACATTCCTAACGAGACCCAGGCTCTGCAGGAGCTCCGGTGTGCCCTGGGCACAGGGAGCTCCTGCAATCCCTGCCTGGGGAGCAGAGCACGTCCGACTGCTGTCCTCAGCCCCACAGCTGCACTGGAATCATGGAATCACGGAATGGTTTGGGTTGGAAGGGCCCTCAATGATTACCCAGTTCCACCCCCAGCCACGGGCAGAGGTGCCACTCTCTGGATCAGGTTGCTCCAAGCCCCATCCAACCCGGCCCTGAGCACTTCCAAGGATCCCTTCTCCATGCAGAACCTCTTTGCTCACCTTATCCCGGCCTTCCATTTCCAATTTACCCAAATTTGGGTCATTCCAGGAGTTTCCCTGCTTTTCCTGCCCTTGCTGTTCTCAGGTCCCCCAGCAAATGGATTCATCCTCTGTTCCAGCTCTTCTTTCCGGAGCATTTTGAGAGGCTTCCCAGTCCTTTCCCACTCCTCAGCTTCCTGAAGCTTCTGGAATCCACCTTTTCATGAAGAAAAATGGGATAACTGAAATAATTTGGGGTTGTCACCTCTATACAGCACTCACGGAACAATTGATTCCCATTTAACACCCCCGTGACCCTTGGAAAAACATTTAAAATCCCTAAATCTTGTAGAAGCCAAAATCAGAGCTGTTTAATCATTGAGCAGAAGAGAATAAACCTCTCTTCAGACTCACACAGTAAATCCTTTAAGAAGTTCGAATGCATTTATTAGAGAAAAGAGAAGAAGTTATGGATGTTTCAGAGGTCAGAGAAAAAGCCTGGGAGACCCATTCCAGCTGATCCACGGAGGTCACTGTTTATATTTTTTGCTATTTATGTGTGAAATGTTCTCTGAATGAAGGGCATTATCTGACAATTTACTGCTGATTTTCTCCAAAAGGTGGGAAAATGGATATTCCAAAGGCCTGGCTCTCCAGACAAGAAAATGGGATTGAAATCAATTCAAAGAGGTTTTTTCGCTTTGTGCCCTGGATTCCTCCTGGGAGTTGTGGATGGTTTGTGTGGGTGACAACAAAGGAGAAAAGGAGGGAGGCAGCGAGAAAGGAGGGAATTCAGAGGCAGGGATTTCTGCCTGAGGAATTACGTGGGGGTGACACTTTCCCTGTTTCACAGCTCTTTCCCTGGTGGCCCAAAATTGCTCCAAGTTGGACCAAGCGACACCTTTGATACCAGCCCTGTGTGTATAACCTGTAACTACAGATTTCCCTCTCGTTCCTCCTGGTGATGGGAATATTTGGGAAGTGGGAATGGCAAAGGTCACGGCGATCTGTGGAAGGAAGAACAGCAGAAGGAATTCAGCAGAAATGAAGATTTGCTTTTGTGCTTTGCCAAGGCAGAGCCCCCGTGTGTTAATTACGGTTCGTCAAGGACCGAGGTGAAATAATCCGAGGGAAGCAGGGATCTGTCTCCAAATGCTGCACAAGGATCCCTGTTTGCCACTTCTAAACTTTATCAGCTTCCAGCTCCGGGTCAGACAATCCTGGATAAATGGAAGAGCCAAGCCTGGGTGCTTTGGGAAGTTTCCCCTTGGGATGTGAGCCCAGGGAAAGGACGGCTCTCTGAAATCCCTGAGGAAAATCTTCCTGCTTTTTTCATCCTCAAGGAGAGGTGGGGGGGATTTAGGAAAACTCTGGATTTTCCTTGTATGCCCAGCAGTTTTTGGGGATAGTTCTGTCCAAGATGGGAGTTTGGGTCCAACATACAATGAGGACATGGAAAATCTCTGCTGAGAGAGCTTTTTTCCCTCTGGAATGGGAAAACGATGGGGATTTGTAGATGGCGCCTTATATTTCAATCAAAACAAACCTTACAGGGTCCTGAATGCCAGAGAACTGGGGCCAAATAAGTGGCAGGAAAGTTCAGAGTTCTCTGTTGTTATTTGCTCTGATCTTTTTAATAGGAGCATATTCTTTATAAGCTTTTGGAAAAGTAATTTTGTGAAGCAAAAGAAAAAAAAAATCATCACGTTGGACACCTCAATTTCTTCTGGAAAGCATTTCAAATCTCTACTTTTAGGTTGCTAAACCAGAATAAAAATAATTATCACACACGACAATTTGCAAAGCTTTTAATTAGCAAAACTAGCAGGGGAAGAAAAAAAAAATAAGTGAGGGAGGAAAAAAAGCAAAAATCTCAAGAAAACTTGCAACAGGTTTCTCTAAGCATGGGTGGAGTGGAAAAAGTGAGCCAAGATAATTATCCACACTTAGTCATAAGGAGCAGGAAACACAGTAAAAGAAAAAAAAATCTAATTGGAGCTGTTTTTCATATATATATTAAGGTGTTAATTTCCATCACATCATACAATGCGAGAGCTTGGGGTTGGGAGTGCAGGATCCTTTGCCTGCAGATGAAATGGCAGGAAAAAGGGCAAATCCACGTGCAGCTGTTGATAGGCACACAGTGAAACGTTCACGCAGCAGCTCAGGCAGCAGTTTGTGCTCGTGCAGGGTTTTGTTGCTTTGCTTCCAGACAAAAGCTGCTGCCACTTGGACAGAAAAACAGGAGAGACAAGAGCAGGGCTGCAAAGCCACCAGGCAGAGGAGACGACAGGAGAGGGCTCCCCGTTTATTACAGAGCAGGTCTGACGAGGTGTCAGACAACCACAAACCCTCAGGGTCACTCGGAACGACCACAACACCCCAACTCCTTCAGAAAGGAATGGAAAATTCATCTTCGTGCCACAGGCGTCCTTTTTTCCCGAAGGAACAAGAGCTGGACACGCTCCTTGGGAGGGCTGCAAACCTTGGTTCTGATGTTCTGAAACCATTTCACTGCAAGGGGAACCTGACCCATCAATTATTTTCAGTTTGCAGAGGTCTGTGTGACCAGAGGGTGAGAATTTGAGGCTTTCCAAGAGCTAAATCTCCCTGCTGGTCTGGAGTGATGCATTATCCAGCTGGGATGGGAGCTCTGGACCCTCGGGAAGCCCACGCTGGCCAGGCCGGCTGTTGGCCTGGCCCGTGTTTGTGCCGTGCCCTGTCAGGGCTGCGGGGCTGACACGTCCCCACGGGTTTGTTGTTCTAGAGGGTGGTGGTGCTCCAGGCACAGGCCCTGCTGGAGCAATCCCTTTCCAGAGATGTCAACTGGAAAGTCACCTCCGAGGGAGCACGGAAAAAGCCAGAGGTAGGCAAACAAAAAACCTCATCTGTTTGTGTTTGCAGGCCCGGGGCCTCTCCTCCCTTCGTGCTGTCATTGTTGTAGGATGGCATTCCCTGGCACCGGCTCCCAGCAGGGGGAATGTTCTGGGTGGCAGCACGGAAAGATGCTGGCAAGATTCGTGTCAGGGTTAAGAGCTGGCTTTGCCTCTCGTGTCAGAGACAACTCCTAAACTGTTCCATGAGTTCATGTCTCTCTTCCCTTCTCCTCTTCCTCTCCGTTCCAGCTAAAAATAGCAATTCCCAGAGCTGGGAAGGGGCAGCACAGATACCTGTCAGGGACAGCAGAGGCCGGGCTGTCTCCAGAGAGTCTCAGGAACACCCTCTGAGTCAGCGGGCTCCAGATGCCAATCAGCCCTGGCAATTAAGGGATCCTAATTTCCCTCCTATCTGCTCCACTGAGCTAAAGCATGAAGGGAGGTGATTTGCACTGTTTTATTCTTTATCTTCGACCCCAACAAAAAAAGGAGGATCAAACCAATCCAGATTTTCTGAAAATTTGATCCCCAAACCAACAAACTCCCCAGGTACTCTTTGGGATTAAGAGAATCTCTTTTGTAGAAGAGCCATGAGAACTTCGGTAGTGACATCTATCAAAGAGCAAAAAGCATGAACCCGTTGGGCCTGAGCAGGTAAGGATGTCACCCGAACCAATCTTTAACCTCACTTCCCAGTGCTCTCCAAGGCCTACCCACGCTATTTAGAGAAATACAGAATAAATGGATATCTGGATGATACAGAAAGAGAAATGGATGGAGAATGATTGAGATCCAGGCCTTTTAGGGGCATCAGCACTTTCTAAGCCAAATCATCATCATCAGGGTGCCCAGAGAAGCTGTGGCTGCCCCTGCATCCCTGGAAGTGTCCAAGGTTGGATGGGGTTTGGGATAGTGGGAGGTGTCCCTGAGGATGAAATGAGCCGATCCTTCAGGTCCCTTCCAACCCAAACCATTCCATGATTCTCTGATGACTTATTCAGGTTTTTTTGTTGCTCCCAAGCCCAAAGCTGCAAACAGAAATGTCAGAGAACCCCAATGTGCTCATCCCCAGCACCCCTGAGCCTCACAGTGCCCTTTCCTCTCCCTGCTCTCCTCTTGCTCCCGGGAATTCTGACAGCCTGGCTGGAGCTGGGCGCGAGCCCCTCATTCCTGGTCTCTCCCGAATCAGCCACGCCACTGTGGAATTTTTATTGGCCATAAATCCTTTATTGGCCAGATTAATCTGATTTAAAGTGTTGCACCCCGTAAATACCGTGTGCTATTTGCTTTAGCACTACCGGTGGCAAAGGACAACCTGGGCACCCAGCATCAGTGGCAGCTGGGGATGGGAATGGCTGGAGGGGGGCCTGGATGAGGAACGATCCCAGGCTGGTGGTGGAGGGAGGCCGTGGAGGGAAGGGACTCTCCCTGGGTGTGAGCTGCTCCCGAGTGTTGTAATGTTCCACCTCAGTGACCGCCAAAGCTTTCCCCGGCCTCTCCTGCTGACTCGTGGCCAGGGGATGCCTTTCAAGGCAGGGAAAGTCTCTGCTGGGGGCGGGAAAGATAAAAACACTTTGAAAAAGAAATAAATGGTCGCTGGTTTTCTGCTGGTCTCGTTTTTGTTGCCTGTTGGAGCCCTGCCTCCACTGCAGAGGTCAAAGCTGCTGGGTATTGTCAGAGGGTGCAGGGCCTGGCTCCTACCTGAAGCAAATATTGGCAAAATTGGAGGGGAAAAGGCACATCCATGGAAAGATCTGGATGTGTTTGTAAGGACATGGATTCCTGGCCAAAGGGAAAGCAGAAAAGACCAACTGACTTCTCAAAGAGCGGGCTGAGAACAAGTAAACAGGACAATATGCTGAGGCCCATCTGCTTTCCTTCCCCTGCCAAATGTTTGCTCACAACAAGAAGGAAAAAGTGACCAGCAGGGACAGGGGAGGTTCATTCCTGACAGAGCTGCCCTGTCCAGCCACAAACCTGTCGGGAAGAGCAGCCTCCTGTCCCGTGTCCCCTGGGGCCCTCTGTGCCACTGGCACACCCCAGTCACGAGGGCTGAGGGGACACCGCTGCCTTCAACACCCTGCTTTGGCACAAAGCGCTTTTGTAATTCCACAAAATTCTCCAAGGTGAGAATATTAGAACATGCAGTTGTGATATCCATTAAAAATATCCATGAAAAATAAAAACACCACAGCAGAAAGGTGCTTGTAGGGCCGGGCGAGCACCAGCTCCCCATGGCACAACAAAGAAATGCAACCCCTGCGATGCACAGAGGGGAGGCCAGCGCCGTGGAAGGGTGATAAAATATTGCCATCTGTTGGCATCCTGAGCAAGGAGATCCCTCCACATTCCATGTTTATTTGCTTGTGGACAGGGAGAGGAGAGATGGGACAGCAGGATGCCCCAAAAAGGAATCATTTCAAAAGACAATGCTCTTTTTTTGCAACTTTTTTTCTAATTTTTGCTTGGGGATTCTGGGTGTTGATCTCCCTCCACTCCTTCCCACCCACGGTATGTCACCACACAGGTTTGGCCAAATCCTCAATCCGCATTTCCAGGGTTCTGGGGCTGCCCTTTGGAAGTTGTCTATCCAGAAAACAACTCCTCAAGGAGAAGCACTTCAATATTATCATTATTAATTAACACAAAATCAGCTCGCTGTGTCCAGCTGGAACACTGAGGGGAGATTTGGGAAGGTAGAACTTATGGAAGGACCTTCTTTCCCAGTATTGTCCAGGCTCCCCTGGAGGGCAGAAGGGAATTGAAAAGAGGAGAACTCGGGATTGCCAGCGCTCCAGAGGAGGCAGATTTCAGGAAAACCAATAAAACTCGTGCTGTTCCTTCCAGCTGGAGATAGAGGAGCCCCTTTGTGCCAGACACTGCTGTGACCTCAGAGCCTGGAGTGCCAGGAGAGCCTTTCACACATCCATGGGGATCTCCAGGGAGTGGGGGCCCCTGGCTGGAGCTGGCACAGGGACACCCTGGGGCACGAGGTGTCCTCAGGCCTTGGGTGGAACCCCCCAAATATCAGCAGCACAAACCCTGGGGCACATCCGCAAACCCCAGGCCTTGGCTGCCAACCCAAAGCTCTCTTTATTCCCTTAAAGTACTGGGGGAGTTTTCTTCCCGCTCTGGGGGATTTGCAGCTGGAAGTTGAAGATGGGAGAACCAACTGCGAGATTCCATTTGAAGTTTTGCTCATTGCACGGGAAAAGCACTGGAGTGCTCTTGAGCTGGGGCAGAAACTCTGGGACAAGCCCTGCTCCATCCTGGCAATGTCCAAGGCCGGGTTGGAGCAGCCTGGGACAGTGGAAGGTGTCCCTGCCCGTGGAAGGGGTGGAATGGGATGAATTTTAAGGTCCCTTCCAACCCAAACCATTCCATGATCCCGTGAAAACCCGAGCTGGATGGGCCACTTCGGTTCTGCCATCTCTTCCATGTTTATTCCAAGCACTCATCCGGCCTCAGCCTCTTCCAGTTGACATCCGAGGGCTCCACATTGTTGTTCACCCTCCCTTGGATCCCCATCTCCGGGATCACTCCAGCACAAACTCTGGCTGCCCAACTCTTCCAGCATCACCTTGTACGAGAAAATCAATGTTCAACGCAAAGCTTCTTGTTTGAATTGGAGAGATTAAGGGTGGACGAGGAAAACAGCGTCATCTTCCCGGCCAGACAAAGTGGAATTGTGTTTTAATCAAAAAGAAAGGCAAATCTTTCAGCCTCAGGTTCTGGCACTCTCAGGAACAGAGATTTTGGTTTGATCAAAGGCCCAGAAGAGGTTGGAGATGTCTCACTCCTGGCTGGAAGTTATGAAAATAACGGGCATGCAAAAACAATTACATGGCAAAACAGTCAAAATAGCAAAGATTCAGATTAATTTTTTTTTTAAATTAAGATTTTAAAATAAGAGTTTCAAAACTTAAACAGAACATTTTTTATTCCATTATTTTTCAAACACTTCGGGTCAGACAAACTGCTCCAAGTAATGAGGTTTTTGCAGTGAAAGTGATAAGAGAAAAATGCCTTGCAATTGTTTTTCAGTGAAAAAAGGTTTTAGTCAAGTAAAAGTTGAGAGGTTGAGGTAAAATTTGAAACAAAATATTAATGGTGCAGACACCGATTTTGTCCTACAAAACTGGGACCATCAGTTGGCTGCAAAGTTTAAAAAAATTATTCTTATCAGTTCTCGCAGCCACTTCCCTAAATACCATTCTAAGCAAAATGCGATGATTTCACCATTTCCCTCAGAAAACTACAAAACCTCATCTCCTCCATCTGCTTCTAGTTTGAGCTAAAAATATGTCTAAAACAAGACAAGTGATGCCTCCGAAAAAAATATTCCTGAAGAAAAAAAGTCAAAAAAAGAGAGAAGAATTCTGGATAAAATCCGAAGTTGCCTGACAATTTTTCCATCCCACAAAAACTTGAGATTTCCAAAACAGCTTTGCTGTGCAGTAGGAATAAATTTTGTAGAGAAAAGAAAAGACCCACCCAAGAACATCCAATAACCCCGTGCTGAAAGCTCTGATTTGGGATCTCAGCTATTCCAACCCAAATATTCCCGCTGTCTGCTGGAGATGGCTCCTTCTGCCCAAAGCCAGGAGCTGCCCTGGATCTGGGAAGCTTTGCTCCAAATGGATGCATTCCTGCAAAGAAAAAAAAAAAAAGAGTTGTGGTTTTAGTGAATCACGATGAAAAATTGTCCTCCCGAATTTCTCAACTCATTGTCAAACTGAGGAGCCTCGGGGATTAAAGGAGCAGGAGCTCGGGGTGGCTGAGCCATCCCTCAGGGTGAGGAGCTTCCCCTGGGATTTAAGGAATGGGATGTCAGGAGCTCTGGTGCTTTGGTGGAGGTTTGGAGCCCCAGCTCTCTCCCAGGTGACAAAATCCACCCAGCCAGGTCCCACAGGCTGAGCTGGTCCTCGTGGGCAGAACTGCAGTTAAGATCTCCCCTAAATACTCCCGATTTCCAGCTTGGGGCATATCCAGGGTGGTCAGAGTGACCCCCAAGGAACAGCAGCAATAACCTGGCCCTAAATTCAGCTCCACAGCTGAATGCAAACCTCAAAAAAGGAACATTGTCTGAACAAACTCCTTCCAAGGGAAGGCTCCAGCTCCCATCCCTGCTCCCCTGCCAGCAGCTGAAGCACTAACGGTGCTGAGCAAGGGCTGGAGGTGAAATCCCCAGTTCTGACTGACACTCTGGTTTTTGGAAAGCTGGCGTTCGGCTGTGGCACAGAAAGACCTCATCAGGCCGGGAATGCAGCGGGGTGTGGCCGCAGCTGCAGGTAACAGGCACTTTCTCCCCTGCTTCCCTTTTATTTTTAGAGCCATCAGCTGAAATGTCACCTTTCCTACGAGGCACCCGACTCTGGGCTCTCCTCACTGGCAGCAGGGTGGGATTTTTCCTTTTTTTCTCCTCGCTTTGAAGTCAAACCAGTAATTAAGAAGGAGGCTTGACTACCTGAGAATCCCTATCTGGTGTTACTACTGCGTTACTACTAATAATAGTATCCGAGCTGGCTGCAGAGGGAGCTGGGGGAGTTAAAGCACTGATCTAAAGGGGGTTGGATTCCTCTCATATCCGTGAGGGATTAACTCATCACCCTGGCTGAAAAACAACACCCAGAGAAGTGAAGGGCCTTGTCCAGCCTCATCCCCTGAGCTCGTGGCAGAGCTGGAAATGCAGCCTGGGAGGTTCTGAGGCCGGATTCAGGAGGAATTCCCATGCTTAGCTAATTCCCAGATGGTTCACTGGGATCTAGAGGCTTCTCGATACTCCTTAAATAATGTCCAAAGGCAGAAAAGCCCCTTGGGACAGGATGGATCCTGGATCCGACCAGCCAGTTTTGGGTCCTGAAGGAAAGCTGTGGCCCTTGCAGTGTTGAACACGGAGCAGGGCTGCCCTGTGCCCCCAAAATGACGGCACAGGGACACGGGAACGCTCCCATCCCGAGCAGCAGCGGGGATTGGTGGGGATGCTGTGCCCAGGTGCTGAGCACAGGGAGGAAAGTGTTAAAATGTGGTGCTTGAGGAGCTCTCGCACCTGTGGGGGAGAGGAGACTCCAGGGAAACCCCACGGTGACCTTGCAGGGCCTTCAGGGGGCTTAAAAAAAGAAGGGAGAGGGAATTTTTATACGGGCAGGCAGCGACAGGACAAGGGGCAGTGGTTTTAAACGGCCAGAGGGCAGGGTGAGATGGGATATTGGGAAGGAATTCTTCCCTCTGAGGGTGAGGAGGGGCTGGGATGGAATTCCCAGAGAAGCTGTGGCTGCACCTGGATCCGTGGAAGTGTCCAAGGCCAGGTTGGACGGGGTGGAGCAACCTGGGATCGTGGAAGGTGTCCCTGCCACCCACAGGGGAGCGGAACTGGGTGGGCTTTAAGGTCCCTTCCAACCCAAACCATTCCAGGATTCCATGATTCCATGATTCTATGCGTTTAAGCATCCTGAACTTTCATGGGAAGAGAAACACTGATTTTCAGGCTGCCAGTTTGGGAAATAAACACCAGGGCCTCGTGTATCTGATCCATTCTCTCCTTGATCTGATATTTAGTTCACACCAACATTTCCTCCAAATCTAAACTCTGAAGTGACGGAAAATCCAGTTTTACAGATGCTCAGTGTCCCTTGTGTGTGAAGGGGGAGCTCCCAGGTGACCGAGCCCAGGGATGTGGTGACAGGGATAAAACACAGGGGCACTGGGTGCTGATCCTTGCAGAGCTGTGTCCCAGGGCTGGCAATGCCGAGCCACCTTAAACCACACCAGTGGGACATGTGGCAGCAGCTCCAGGAATGCACAAACTGTGGTTTTTTTGTTCATTTTGACATTTTGGCCCCTCCCCACCACCTTAACCCCCACTGGATGTCACCCAGCCCAAGGCTGATCTCGTTCCACGTTCCTAAAGCTGCAGTGGGGATGACACCCGTGGTGGAAATTCAAACTACAAACGGGGTTATTTCATTTTGCATCCCCCTCTGAGCGTGGCCACTCGATGTTCTTAAAAGCGGGGGGGAGGGGGGTTGGAATTCACTTGGTAAATTTTCTGGTCAATTTGGTTTATCTAAATCATTCCTTTGTACAAAAAGCTGGGAAAACACAGCAGAAAATCAGCTCGGGAGGATGTGGTTATCAGGAGATAATCAGGCCCTGGGGAAAGCAGACACACCTGGCTCTGCCGTGCCCCTGAAGAATCATTAACTCCCTTCCACCCCCCGTGCAGAAACCACCACTGGCCTCTGATTCCTGCGCTGCACCGGGGACATATCCCCAAAAAGAGCTCCTGGGGAGCCGCTTGGGAAGTCCTGAGCTCTCCGCAGCTCCTGGAGCAGCAGAACACCTCCCAAGCGGCTCATTTAAACCGGAGCTCAGCAGTGAGGAGCAGACAGAGCTTTTCAGGTGTGCAGGGTGATCAGACTCCCGCAGGCTGGAACCAGGGCTGGAATGACAAGAGCTGCCCTGGAGCAGGGGCTGGGAGTGACGGCCTCTCCCTGGCTGGAATTTCGCACTGTGGTCCTTCCACGTTTAAATTGAGGGCGCTGGGAACGAATTACCCAGCCAAAAATCAAACCCAGAGCAAGGCAGGTGCAGTTCCCAAGGTGAGCCATGGCTGAAACAAACCTGGGCTGATTCAGGGACAGTGGGGAAGGAATAAGAAGGGATAAGGAGGAGGAATAAGAAGGATTTTCTAGCAATGTCAGGCTCTTGAAGCACCAACAGTTACACGAGGGTGGGTGGAAAAAAAACCCCAGACAGATGCATGTGGAGCAAAGGAGAGAGGAAGGAGCAGGGAGAGGGGACGGGAGCATTTTGGGTGTTTTGCCATTGACCCCCTCCTCCTTCGTCCAAGGAAAAATCTTGGCTACCTGCAGCACCGATGCTGCTGGCACCGGGCACGCCTCCTTCGCCTCTGGAAATCCGAAGGGAAAATATTTTCATTGGAAGCCACCAGCTGACACCTCAGCAAGGTGGAAGTGGATCTGACACCTCCTGCCCGGAGCCCCTCGGCAGCAGCAGCTCCTTCCTGTGCTCAGCGTGTCCCAGCCCGTGGCAGCCACTGCAGCTCCCTGACCCGGGAGCTTTCCTGCCCTTCCCTCCCAGCACAAAGGGGATAATCTGACTCTTCAAATGATGGGATCCATTCCAAGGCTGCTCCATGGGGAAGGGGAGCACATCCAGGCTGGTGTGGCCCAGCCCAGACACCTGACGGTGTTCACTGAAGCATCGCTGGCATTTTCCTGCAAGACCCATCCTGAGAGATTTGGCTCTTCCACATCCCAACCTCCCCCAGCTCCCACACTCCAACTGCCACAGTGTACTTTGGGAAGCTGCCAGATTCTATTAATTAAACTATTATCTTCCCTCACTCTCTCTTTTTTTTTTCTTTTTTTTTTTTTATGGAAGATCTCCTAGCTCTGAGGAATCCATTGTTTATTTTAATTAGAAGCAAGGATTTGTCTGGAAATCCGTATGTGGCTCTGGCTGCGTAACCGTGCTGGAGTTCTGTGCTGTTCCCAGGTGCAAGTGGAAATGTCGCTCGCTTGAAATTAAGGTCACAAAAAGCATCTTTCATTTCAGCACAAAGCTTCAAAAAAAACCCCTCTGAAAATCTAAATCTCCAGGTAAGGGAAAACTGAACATCAGCCTGATTGCACACACATTTATTAACTCCATTTTGTTCATGGATAGTTCCCTCCAGGACACAAGTGGACAATCCCTGCTACAAACAGAACGGGATTTCTGTGCTAATTTGACAGACAGAGAGGAAGAAATGAAGGCAGAGCTGCAGCCTGAGTGCACAGCCAAGCGTTCTCACCTGCTCCTGCTCTGACTTCAGGGCCTCGCTAAGTGCATCACTCACCCTGAGAGCAGAGCTCCTCTCTGCATTAGTTATTCTATAATTAGCCAGGTTAATTAGTTATTTAAGGTCTGTGGGATATTCAGAACCCCCCTCTCCCTCAGATGCTCAGGTCAGGTGTGACACAGCTCCTCTCCACCCCCACTTCAGGATGCCTTTATCCCACCTCGCAGGCACGGAAGTGATGGACACATCCCAGAGAAACCCCAAAATCACAGAATCAAATTCAAATAACAGAATCATGGAATGGTTTGGGTTAGAAGGGACCTTAAAGCTCATCTCATCCCACCCCTGCCATGGGCAGGGACACCTTCCACTGTCCCGGGGTGCTCCACCTGGCCTTGGGCACTGCCAGGGATCCAGGGGCAGCCACAGCTGCTCTGGGCACCCTGTGCCAGGGTCCCACCACCCTCCCAGGGAACAATTCCTTCCTGATATTCCATCTAAACCTGCTCTCTGTCAGTTTGAAGCCGTTCCGCCTTGTCCTGGTACTCCAGACCCTGGTGAAAAGTCTCTCTCCATCTTTCCTGTGGGCTTCCCTCAGGGAAATGTTTGGGATGGATGCAGAGAATTCAGGACTTCAGCTTCCCAATAAAGGCAGCCCCTGAGGGCACAGTCAGATTGAGCTGTCCCATCCCATCCCATCCCATCCCATCCCATCCCATCCCATCCCATCCCATCCCATCCCATCCCCTTCCCAGATCCCTGTGTTTGCCTAATGATCTGTCTGGTTTTGGGATCTGCTTTAGGGCAGAATTGATGATTTCCTACCAATCACCTCCTACAGTTTTTATTCACCCTCCCAGGGAAGTTCCCTTGGGGGTGAAACTCTCGCTGCCTCCAAGGAAACCTCTTCCCCTCACTTATTTTCCCTCCTCCCTCCAAAACATGGAACACTGATGCACCGAGTTCTCTGCAAACCACAAATGCACACATGAAGAGCTTCATCTCCTCCTGGCTCAGCCCGAGCATTTCAGCCACCGGGGAGAAGAAAAGAGGGGCAGGAATGAAAGATTGCCACTGCTTCCAGCGCCCGGGCTGGGAAGGGTTGGATCCGTTTCTCTGGGAAGAGACAAAGGAGTTATAATTACCAAAAAAATAATTATAATTTATAATTACCAACAAAACCTCAGCAAGCTGCTGTTGTTGGGCATTTATCCACAAAATCCACCAGCACAAGGCTTTGTTGGGAATTCTCCAAGCCCGTCTGTTCATTTTCTTTCCCTCGGAGTGGTTCGAGTGCTGCTGGAGGTTGGAACAGAGGGGATTTTGCAAGGCTGGAGTTGCTGTGAGACCAAGGAGATTCCCTCCACTCCCAGCTCTGCCTGCAGTCAGTTCTTTACCTAAAGCCTCTCCTGGAACACGGCTGGGATACTCCTGGGAAGGTTCTGCCTGGCTCCCGCAGTGCACACAGTGACACTCAGGGATATATTTGGGCTCCCCATCACGAATTTCCCTCTCCAAGTGAAGCCATTCTGCTCCAAATGCAATTTTCAGCCTCCGTGACGTCAATCCCGGCTTCCTGTCTTCCCTGGGATGGAGTCTCTGTTACACTCGGCTTCCGAGGAGGCTTTCTAAAAACACTGGACTCTTCTGCTGACTCATCTCCAAGCCAGACCAGGTGGGTCCCATTAACTCCAATTCAGGAAGTGAAAATATGGAGAGCGTCCCCACAGACAGCCGGATATCTTGGCAAGGAAAAGCCCTGGAAAGGAGCCAGTTCAGGAAGCAGCTCAGGATAATGAGGTTTATATTTGTTGGTGGAGCAGAGGAAAAGCCCAAGGTGCAGAGTGATTTGGGTGACTCAATCTGCTCCCAGTCTCCCAAGCCACTGGATTCCAGTTCAGATCTCATCCCGAATATCTGGCTGAAAACGGATATTGAGGGAATAGGATTTAGAGCGACCATTAGGGACCATAATTTTCAGAAGAAGATGAGAGAAAGTTGTTCCTTTCCGACCACACGGCTGAGAAATTGATTCCAGCATACCTTGGGGTTTTCCTATCATTTTTGAGAAAGATCCAATTGCTTTCCCTGCAGCTGAAAAATTGATGACTAAAAACGAGCTGAGTGCTTTTCCTGAAGCCACTTGGCCAGATGGAAGAGCAGGGAACATCCCAGACAATGAAGAAGAATTTGGAAGGGTCCAGAAATCAATTTTTGATTTTTTTTTAATTGAGAAAGTATACAATGAGGCAATTTTCTATATTTTTTTGAGAAATATTAGAAGATAGAATAGTTGGAGATGAAAGGACTGAGTGCAGGAGCCCAGAACTCTGATTTACTGTTTTCTACTCTTAGACCACAAGAATTTTGCAAAGCATTCCTCAAGAGCAAACTCTGTGAGATTAGAGCCCGATGGAGCAGAATTGAGGACAAAGTTCCACTGCACCCTGGCTGCCCACTGCCTGGCCACCCCTAAATTTCCATGGCTAATGATGGAAAGGAGAGGGAAACAACCACAGCAGCATCTCTTTATTGGACAACCCGAAAGGCAAAGCTTTGGGCTGAGATCCAGAGAGATCCTGGAAACCTCATTTTTTAATCCAGAGCGAGACATTTCCACTGGCTCGTGACCATGCTCCATCAATAACCCCCGAGCTGCTGATAGGACATCCATTCCTGGGGAGTCCTGGGAAAAACGGGGATGGATATTTATGCCTGCCTAGAACAGCCCTGGGCCTTTCCAGCCGCAGGCTGATCCTGAACACAGGGCTCTCCTGGGCTGGCGTTCCCAGCTGGGCTGCAGACACCACAGGTGATTTTGGAGCTTTAACTTTGGCAGGTTAAGGAGGTTTTTTTTGCTCCCCTGGCTGTTGAAAGTGGCTATTTAGGGAATATTCAGCTAAAAAGTCCCAGAAATGCCACTGGGGCTGCTTGTCCTACCCTTGCAGCTCCTATGTGATGGGAAAGCTGGAGAAGCCAGCTCTGCAGGCCAGGCTGAGTTACCAGAAATACCTGTCAGTGTCGCAGGGACGCCTCATCCCATCCAAACCCTCGCTCAGGTACTGGCAGGACGGAGTTTCCCCTGTGAAAACCCTTCCAGGGAAGCACCAGCACTGCCCAGCTCCCAGTCCAGCTGAGGCAGAGAACTCCCAGCTCCACATCCCATTCCCACCTTTCTTCTTCCCACATAAAACCCCCAAATTGGACAAACCCCATCTCCAGGTGAGCCCTGGGGGGAAATCCCTGTTTTTATCCCTTGGTTTTGACACTTCCAGCACACAGAGCATGGAAAACTCTGAACCCATTTTCCACTTCACCTCCTGAAGGCGCAGAGTAATCCATCCCAAGGACTGGGAGCAGCTCCTATCCACGGAGAAACCCAATCCCGGGAGCTGTGGGGTTGCTGCCTGACAAGATCTGACCCACCTGAGCCGATATCTGCCGGCTTCTCCAGCCTGGCAGACGATCATTTCCTCGCCATAAATTTCCAGCCCCGTTTCCAGCGCTCCCTCGGGGGCCGCGGGACGAGGGAAGCAGCGCCTGGCTCGTAAAGCTGAGCAGCCTTGAAACAGAACCCAGCTCCCGTGGAGCCCACGGGCTGGGATTGCAGCAGGGCGAGGAGAAAATAACAAACAAAATCCCCCTCTCTGCGGAAAATTAAGGATAAGTCGCACAGGAACTGCTGCTCGGTAAAAATCAGCCTTTTCTTCGCTCTCAATGTGATATTCTTTCACTTATTTAGAGAATTAAATCAGGGAAAAGAACAATTTTCAAGAAAGATTACAGTAAATTCTGTCTGCTCCTTCAGTCTTTTAAATCCATGCAATGATTTATTTATTTTTAATTTATAAAATAATTATTGTTTAGAATTAATAACAAATAACAATGGAAATTGAATTAATTGTATTTTAATAATATAATTACAGCAATGAATTAAATTAAATTATTAAATTTGGAATTTCTTTCTTTCTTTCTGTGATGGAAGTGTATTTTCAGTCTCTCTCTTTAAAACCTTTCTGCACTGGCAGCTCTCTGGGACATGATCTGGTGACAATGGCAGGGCCTGTCTCTGTGGTGGCAATTCCCACCCCGAGCTGAGGCTCAGGCCGGAGCCCCCACTCCTGGACACTCCTGGGCTCTGATTTCCCTCCACTTCCCAAACTTTTGCCTTCACCTCCCGCAGCCAGCTCAGCTCCAGGCTGCCTGTGCCCTCCGCAGCCCTCGCTCCCCTCCCAGGCAGCTTCCCTCCATCCCACAGAATTCCGTCTCCCCGGTGCTTTAGCTTTCAGCCCAGCTCCTGCCTTCTCCCAGCCCTCTGGGAACCGCCGGCTGCTTTTCCAGCTTTTCCCAGCTCCAAACATCCCCTCCCCAGCCCTTTGTGGCTCCCAGCCCGCGGAGCGGGGGCTGTGCTCGGCTTTGAACCCCTCAGGTGCGGAGCAGGGCCCGAGGGCGGCCCAGGAAAGGCCGCGGGCCCGGGCGGCGCTGAGGGCTCTGAAACCTGGGATGTGTTTTCCTAAGGGCACCTGCCAGAACCCCGCTGACACATCAAGGGAAGGCAAATATTTGCCAGCAGCCTCCTCTCCCGGCGTTTCCCTGCCTTTGTGGGGGATTTAGAGTTCAGCTGGGGCTGCAAACACGGCGCTGCTCCAGCCAGGCCTGCCCCGACGGCTCCTGGAGGCCGGAACGGCCGGGATTGGGAAAACCGCCCGGCCCAGCGCCGCCGCTCTCCCTTGGGCAGCAGGAACCTGTCCCAGAAGGGTCACTAAGGAGAAGCTGAGTTGTTCCCAGTCTCAACTTCTTTCTCCAAAAGCTGCCTTGAAGCTCTTCCTGAACTGCTTGGGCTTCTCCTTCCAGTCATTCAAAAATAATTATCCCCATTTGCAAATCTGTGGGATCATGGAATGGTTTGGGTTGGGAGGGACCTTAAAAACCATCCAGTGCCACTCCTGCCATGGGCAGGGACACCTTCCCCTATCCCAGGGTGCTCCAAACCCTGGCCAGCCTGGCCTTGGACACTGCCAGGGATGGGAAGCCCAAAACCTCTCTGGCCAACAATTATTCCCTTTAAACTGTTTGTGACCCTGGAAGTCCTGGCTGGAAATTAAAGATCAATAACAATTCTTGGATTTTCCTATTTAACTTTTCTACAGTCTGTGACCCTTTTTTCATTTTTCCTTTTTTTTTTTTCCCCCACTGTGAATACGATTATTCCTGGCTCCAGCTTGGATTTGTAGCCAAGCTAAAATGAAGGAATGTCCTCTGGACTTTCAGGTCAATGATCTGTTCGTCTTCTGCCACCTTAGTGAAGAATCTCTTCACACAGTTCCCAATTCATGATGCACAAATTTGGGTTCAGAACGGGACCAAACTCACAAAAGGAAAGGTTTTTATTTACAAAGATTATATTAAAAACACAAAAATAAAAATGAAAAATAAGAATTAGTTACAAAGAGAACCCAACCACCAAAAAGACACATCAAAACAGAGAAATGAGGTGGGATGGCTCGGGATCAGGGATTGAGAGGCAAGGAGGAAAATGCCCCCAAGATCTGAGGTTTATCTGAGCAGGACCAGTCAAAGCAGGGAGACAGGAGAGGTCACGGCCTGAAGGCAACAAATCTTCCCTGGAAAAGACAACCTGTCCCACGAGGAAGGACTTTTTGAGGTGAAGCTGTAGAGATCGAGGTGATAACAGCAAAATTTTCCAGTTGCGCTCCCAGTAAAGGTCGGGATGCGTCTCTTTGCTCCGGGGTTGCTCCCAGTACACAGGAGCTTCCATGAGGGCTGGAAATTCCTCAGCTCTCACCTCTAACCACCCTCAGCTGGAACTGCAACACTCCTGAACGCTCTGCACACAAACCCCAAAGCAGAACCGAGACCACAACGTGCCTGCAATTGTCTCCTTTTCGCAACATCTCAATTTTCCCCGGCTATTAAAAGACACATCTTTCCCTTTGCCGGCAAATCCCTGACATCTGGCCTGGGTTTTTCCCCTCAGGAAAGGCAGGATGCCATCCCTGAGCCGTGATTCCAGGGTTGTTAAACAGCAGGGATTATCGGGCAGGACAATATTAAGTGGTATTTAACAGCAAGACCAAAGTTCCTTGTCAAATGCTTGACTTAGTGTTCCTTGATTGTTCGCATCCCAGCGCCGGGACCTTTTGCACTGAACCATTTTTCATTTTGACAACAAACTACCGCAGCTCTCCAACGCTGCCTGGCTGGAGCTGCCAGCAAAGTATTCCTGTGGCAGAAATATGGCCACGGAGAGGGGTTCAGGGCTGCAGGAGAGGAGGGTTCAGCCCTTTCCTTCCAGGGAGCAATGGCATTCCAAGCAGTAGGTGTCCTGAGTCAGAGCCTGGCTAATGCACTCAGTATGATCCTCTGTCTAGTCATAACAATGGGGGGAAAAAAATCCCAAAAAAGGGAGGGAAAAAGAGAAAATCGAGGCTTGGTGCAATCGGTTAAATTACAGGCTGCCTTCTTCGGGATGCACCTTAATGAAGATGTATGGTGGGAGACGAGGGGATGGGGAAGGGAGCTTGGATTACTGATTTAGGGGGGAATTTCCAAAAGGTTTCGGGAGAATCTGAAGGGCCTTTAAACCTCCACCAAAGCTGTTTTTATTAAAGCACTAAACCCAGGAGTGCTTATGAAAGTTAAGAGTGTGATGTGAGCAAAAGGCAGGAAATAAAGGGGAAAAAAAGGGGGAACTTAATGAAGGTTTAATCTTCAAGGGAATATGGACTTGGAGACTGTAAATCTAATGGAATGGCCCCATATTCCAATGTCAAAAGCTGCCATCTTATGCCAGCAAATTTAACATTTTCAGAGGAGAAATCGAGTTTTAAACCCGGCTAGTTGTGCTGGTAAAAGATGGGATGTGGTAGCTGGAGACAGCTCCAAACCCGGCTCTTTCCAAGGGTCTTTCCTACTGACAGATTTATGAGGGAATTTACCACCCCTTTCCATCCTTCTCTGTCTGTACATGCTCCCTCTGTACTTCCAGGCTGGAAAATGTCCATGAAAAATCCTGGAAATTTGATTGTGAGCTCGTCTGGACCCAGCCAGAAAAGCAGACTGGTTTTCACTGCAGGAGAAACCAACTTTGGAGTTTGCGATCTCGGTTTCTGATTTTTATTTCGAAATTCCTACATTTCCTCAGTTTCCCTTTTCTTCATGTTTCTTTCTGGAAAGCAGAGCAAAATCTCACCTTAAATACACACTCTTTTACAGGAGTTCTAGCAATATTCCTGGAGAAACATTGCATTAATACAAGAAATCAATAAATGGGTTTATTTTTCACTTCACCCCGAGGGGAACTGGGCATTTTTACAGATCTCTGTGTACAGCACAGCATCATTTAACACTCCAAACCTCCTCGCTGTGGGTTGGAAGCTCCGTCTGTGCCCTGAGCAAGCCCCATTCCCAGTGTTTCGTGATTCACCACAGAAGATTAAAATGTTTGCTCGCAGCTTTCCAGATTTCATTGTGAGAAAGGCAGAAGATCAAATGTAATCCCAATTTTATTCCTCCCTACTCACACTCCAATGGATTCCTCTTGTCAGCCTGACAACAGCAAAACTGCAGGCTCATCTTAACATACATTTTTTCCAGAGGGTCTAAGCCAATTCAACAGAAAGTTGGAAAAAAATCCCATTATTTGGAACAAATAAAACGAGGATAAAACCTTTGAACTGCCCTGAGAATGTTGCCAACCTCAGAAATAAGCAAAGCTTATTAATTATGAATTATTAGCTCAGATGCTGCAGCCTTTTTCTCTTTTCTCATCTACCCATGGCCTTAAATCAGATGGGACAGAGTTTGTTATCTGAGTTCAGATTAGCAAACACTGAAGGAGGAACATAAATAATATAAATAAAATCAATCATATAAATAAAACCAGCTCAGGCAATGAATTCCTCCCCGCTGCTGCTGTAAAAGAAAGGAGAATCCTCACCAATAAACAACAGGGAATTTGAGAAGAGAATTTCTATGTTTTCATGTCTGTAAAATGACACCAGACTTGGCTGGGTGTAATGGGACTTGGAATTAAAGGAAAATAATCTGTGTGCACTTTAAAGCTGCAATAAACCCTCCAAATTTGTACCTAAAACACAGATCTCCGATGAAATTCCACATGAATTCCTGGTGAGTGATGGAATGGACACTGGGCTGTGATTTTAGCTTTTGGTGGAGTGCTCTGGACCCCTTTCCTGCTCTCACACACACAAAATAATCCAGAATATTTGGCTTGCAAAGTATCGCTCAGCTGCTGTGGGAATTGTGTAAACCAGTTTGTTCTCAAGTAATTAAAGCGTTTCAAATGAAATGGTCAGGCCAGCAATAATCATGCCTTGCTAAAAATGGATGAAAATTAACACCTTCGCTCCAAAGATCTCGGAATGCCGCGGCCTTTTCCGACTGTTCCAAGCAGAGGCTGGGAGCTATCGTTGGTCTCAGCTCTAAAATGAGCAAACCTAAACCCGTGCCTGGATGAGCCTGGAATTAGGGCAGTCTGAGGTGTGGAGCCAAGGTGCAGCTCTGTGGTTTGGGGCCGCCTTCCCTCCCTCACATCTCCTCCCCCGCGGATGCAGGGGATTGTTCTGGGACATTCATTCCTTGGTGTCTTGGCGATATTCCCGGGGAAACAATCCCAGCAAACTCACCTGTGCTGCTGCTGAGCCGAGCCATGGGATGCCTCCTCTGAAATCACTTCAAAATTCCAGTTTCTCCGATTTTTTTATCTCCCATACCCAGAAGCTACATCCAAATGTAGCAAATCCCCCCAGGCTCCAGGACACGGGATATTCCTTATGGGAATGTGCCTAATTAGCTCCCAAAGGGACAGGAGCTTCCTGCCTCGCTCCATCCCTGGCAAAGCTCCCATCCAAAAGCTGAAGGAACCATCAAGACTTTTCAGTCTCTCTATGGCAGAGGCTCAGTTAAAAGTTAAAATAATTCAGGTGTGTCCTAAAATCCCAGGTTCCAGAAAAGTTCTGGCTGCCCCTGGATCCCTGGCAGTGTCCAAGGCCAGGCTGGATGGGGCTTGGAGCACCCTGGGATAATGGAAGGTGTCCCTGCCCATGGCAGGGGTGGAATTAAATAATCTTTAAGGTCCCTTCCCACCCAAACCATTCCATGATTCCCTGATTTGGAAATGAAATCCCTCTGCTGCCATTCCCTGGTGGATGATCCTTGCTCAGCTCGGGCACACCTGAGACACTCCATCTGGCATTCAGCCGCTTCTGGCAAACGTTCAGCTCCAGACACCTCTGGGCTTTGCCCAGCCTAAGAGTGCAGGAATCCACTGTTGCCCATGGAATTTCACAGGAATAATGGAACTCCTTCCTTTTACAAAAGAGAGGACAGCTAACCACAAATTCCCTGTTTTCTCCAACCCCCAGGGTCCCCAGACCCCGGCTGGAAGCTGCTGCTGGAACGGTGCAGGGAAAGGAGCTCATCTGAGCCCCCAGGGTGATCCAGGGAGGGGGAGGACACACATGTGCCTGGCAGCTGCTGATCCATGAACAGCCTTTACTTCCATAGAAACAATAGCCTAAAATAATATTCCATAAAAATAAAACCCGCAACAGGCTTTTATTTCCATAACAATTGGAAAACCATTGGAACAGAGGGGTGAAGAACCAGTTGTCACATCGTGAGCTACACAAGCTTCAAATCCCGCTTTACTTTATTCCCATTTAACCTTAAACCTCCACCTGCAGGCACACAGGTATAAACTCTATAAAGCTTTAGTGGTGAGTGAATTCAAGGCAAAATGTTGTAAATATTTAAAGGTGGCTGTTCAGAGTTTCAGGTAATGAACAAATGGCCTCGCTCCGCGTGGTCGCTTTCAGCCCAGAAATCCCTCAGCCGCTTCTTTTAAAGCACAGATTGTTCAGCACACAGAAAATTAAAGTGCAGCTTGTGGAGATACGCGGGGAAGATATACGGCTTCATCCGAACCCCGAGAACCCTTCCATCAATGCAGCTTCTTCTTAGCAAAACCTCAAGATATCACAGGGACATTTATAACTCGAGCAGCCTTTGATCAGGGAAAAAACCCTCCAGAAGGGTTATGTTCAGCAAGAGATCCACAAGCATTAACAAAACAGATGATCCATAAATCTGGGACAAGTGCTGGGTGACAGCTGGGGCTCTTCTGACATGAATTAAAGACCAAAGGGTCCTCTCAGCTATTTCTACCTCCTGTCCCCACCCCAAGCTATATTTTTTCCCTTCTTCGCTCTGAAGCCACAAGTCTGGAGGGTTCTCAGTGTGAGCTGCGCCTCTGTCAAAATCACTTCACACCCGCAGGAAAATTTTTTAATATGAATTGGGCTTTAAAAAACTTTACCTTGATTTAGTGAGAATATAAAGTGGGGCCACAGTCAATGTGTTGTTTGTAGGAAGCCTGGAACACGAAGGGTCTCTGCTACCAAGGCAACATTAAGCACTAACTCCCATTTAAAACATCCCAAAGAAGCTCTTTATTCAGGGCAGGGTTTTTAAAACGGGGAAAGCAACGTTATCTGGAAGCAGCCATTCGAAATACATATAAATACAGGAGATTTTTGGACCAACACACTTCCAGGCATTGCTGCAAGTGATGTTGTTTTACTGCTGCTCAGGAGGCACAAGCCAAGAGTGGGAGTGGAGCAGTTTAGGCTGGGCTCAGCCTGAGCGGGACAGCGGGGACATCACTGCAGTCACCCAGTCCAGCACAAAATTGCAACAGGCTTTTATTTCCATTTGCTCCAGCAGGCTGGAGCTGCTCCTGTAAATCCCAACCTTTCAGCTTCCCTCACACCATCACTTTAAGAACCATAGGAAAAAAAAAAAGAAAAGAAAAGAAAGGTAACAGAGATTTTATGGGCTGCCAGCTGATTGCTGAGCTCATGCTCTATTGGCTTTGAGTGCAGGATCCATTACAGATACCTCAACTACATTTTATCCCCAAACTACATTTCAGCAGCATTGCAGCTCCCAGGCTCTGCAGGGAGCAGGGGGGGGTTGGTTCTCCTCCAGGGGAGCCGGGAAAAGGCTCCTGGAAAAGCCGTGGCAGAGCCATGGGTGGATTATCTTCCTGCAGAATCACACTCTAAGCTCAGGGAGGCCTCGCCTCCCGATGCAATTGGGAAATCACAGCAGAAAGGGGATTAAAGTGCAGGTCCAGGCTCTGTTCTCCCTGCAGTTCTGGCTGGAGCAGCCTCTCTGGATGGCTCCGTGTCACATAATACACTCAGCCAGGGCCTTAAACAAATAAGTGGCTTTTGTGTACAATGGGACGTGTGTACAGACCTGCAAAACCACATCCATGGAACAGCAGCCAGCTATTCTTCAACCCTAAGTGAGTCCTTTCCTCACAAAATCTTCTTAAAGCCCTCCCTAAGCGTTATTTCACTTTAATAAACTCGGCAGCGCAACCCTTTGGGACGTCTCTGGCTGGCAGCTGGAAGGGCTCAGGGCAGGGGGGATTTAGGTGCCACCTAAAGGGGATGAGTTGGGAAAAGGTCTGGGCTGCTGCCTTGACCCCAAGCTCTGACCAAGATCTCCAGGTGATCCTCCTCCCGGGCATTCCCAAAGCCTGACAACTCAGAGAACTACAGAACGCTTCCAGTTTTCCAGGAAACGGCCGTGAGTGAGATTCTCTCCTGTGCCCAGTGGGAGACACGGGAATATTTTAACCCATCTCAGCAGCTGCCCAGTTTCCCCATAGATCTTCCAGGGAATTGGGACGTCTTTCCAAAGCGACAAACCGCGAGATTTTTAATCCTGCCGTGTTCCAGCTTCTCTTTTAAGCTCCTCAGCTCCGCAAGTCGCCTCGGAGTTACCTGTGAGCACTCATCCCCCAGGAGCGAGGCATTTTCCCTTTAACCCAGCATTTTTGGGAGGCCCACGTGCCCACGGCGTTATCTCCCTTTCTCCTGAGCTTTGATCTCGTGGCTTTTCATGCCGGGGCTGGGCCGGGCGGCTCTTTGGAGCATCCCGGCAGCGGGGCCATCTCTCAGCAGCATCCTTGATCTGGGGACAGCGGGGGCTCCGCGCCAGCGCAGCGCCAACAGCTCCTGTTAGCGCCCAGCTCCTGCCGTGCCACGGGGCAGGGATGCTTCGCATTCCAGCCTTTGATGCCCCTCGGGCCCGGCTGAAAGATGCGGTGGCTTCAGGCGCGGTGTGGAAGGGAGTTTCTCGCAGGCCTGGAAAAGCAACGTGGCTGTTTAACAAATTCAAGCAGCGGAATTCTCAGCCCAGTTTGTTGAGAGGGGGAAATGACAAAGATTCTTTTAAAATTCGCTCCCTCCTGGTTTATTTTGCCTTTGCGAGAGCATTGGTAGATCTGGGGTGCTGGTGGCTGAGCAGACACCACGTATTTCCCCTGCATCCCAAATCCTTTATCCACACTCGAGTCCCTCCTTCATTAATAAACCTCTGCGAGTCTTGAGACAGCGCTGGTGAAGATGAAAACCAATTTACAAACCCGCCCAGGTGAGCTCCAGCCGTTCTTCCAGCACTGATTTCTATTATTCACCACTCACAAACTCAATGCCTGTTTTAAACCTCGCAGGTAGGAGACATCCAGCGCTTCCCGAAAAACTCCGGGACCGCTACCTGCTTATCTCGGGAATCAAAACTCACTTGTGGTAACAAAAGAAACGCCTTGAGAGATCTCCTGTCGCTTATTCAAACCAAAAGAGAAACGAGCTGCTAATTAGTCTCATAACGACTTATTTTCTCCCCCCTCCCTCCCTTATTTTAAATAAAATCTGATGATGCAAAGTATTCCTTGGCTTCTCGCTCTGTACCCAACCGGCTCTCGGTGGAAAGAGCTTCTTTTTTTATGGCTACGTATTAAAAGTAAACCAGCCCATGCCAGGTTTGGATAAAAGGCTATTTATTTTCAACCAATTTGATAGCTGCAGTTTTCGGTAATTGAATTTTCTGTGGTCAGAGAAGCAGTAATCTTAGAAACCAAATAAATATTTTTTAATAAAATGGAACACTGAGAAACCCTATAATAATGTCAAATATGTAGCCACTTATGGATGGATAAATATTTTAAGAAATTTACATCTCACCCAATGCTTTAGGCCTTGAGCTTCCCTGGAAATTTCAAACAACGCTATTTTATTTTGGGGAGGGGGCGGGGGATCGGAGTGTATTTAGATAAAGAGCTAAATACTAATCCTTCAGCTTGCAGCGGGTTTGATTGCCAATATTTATGCAAGAAAAGAGAAACCCAAAAACGCTTTCTCAGACCCTTTCCCCGGCACGCGGCAGTCCCGGGGATCCAGGGTGTCCTGCAGCTACCCAGGCTCCACAAAAACGACCAACTCAGGCAGAACCACCCCAAAACCTCTCTGCAGAGTCACAGCTCATGACAATAATGAAATCTGGGAGAAAATCCACTTTTGTTGAAGCGTCTCCTGACAATCCTTTGCACAGACACTTGTTCCTGCTGGTTTGTGCAAAGTGGGAGAGGAGTGACTGAAATCCCTCTGCAAGCCAAAGGGGAGAGCAGGAGAACAAGGAGATCCTCCCTTCTGCAGTGATTATCCCCGGAATAAATCCCAGTGAGAGGGCACAGCGCACCTGGGACGGATTCCCTGAGCTTTTGTGCAAATATCGGGCTCTGGGGAGCTGCTGCCTGCAGAACACAGCTCAGGGCACACAGAAAGAGTGCAGGAGGAAAAGCTGCCGGCGCTCCCGGCTGCTGCAGCCCCGGGAATTGATGGAACACACAGATCCAGAGGCCTCTGCCATCCCAAATCCCCACCTGCTTCATAAAATCCCTGATAACTTTGCCGAGCTTCTTTTCCAAACTCAAGTGTGGTTCCCTTTGCTTGGGAGTCTCTTCCTTCTTTTCAGGCCTTACTTGTTTCCTAACCAGCTCTAAGTCACCGTGGAATAAAGGAGTTCCGATGGGATGCGGAGCAGGGATAACTGCAGGGACAGAATTCCCGTTCCCCGCCGAACAGCCAGGCTGGAATTATCGTTCTCTTATGGTGACACCTGCTGGCAAAGGCAGCCTCCTGTAACAGCTTCTGGAAAACGATCAATTCCAAAATTCATCCGGATCCCCGAGACCAGGTCAGGGGTTTTGGGAAATGAGACACAGGAGAGTGGGAGGAACTGGAGTTAATCAGCCACAGTCAGGAAAAACAGGAAGAACACACATCGGGTCTTTAAATTCAGGGAATGCTGCTGCAGAAGGGGGTGAATTGTTCTCCGTCTCCATGGATGAGACACAATAAAGGATCAATGCACATCCTATTGAGGCAACAACGATCTGGGCCAGGTCCTGTTTAGTGCAAGGTTCCCACCTGGGGAGGCAACGCTGGGAAATCCTTCACAACCCCTGAGCCTCTGAATTTCCAGTCGTGTTTTTTCCAGCACGGATGCTCGTTCCAAGCTGATTGATCCGTTATTCAACAAGACTGATCCCAGTTCAAACACAACCACCACGCTCAGCCCCCGCCACCTTCTTTCACTCATTCTCAGTGTTGCTGAAAAGGGAAACCCGGGTGGTTTTCAGCAGGACACCGTGGAAATCAGGGATGAAATTCCCAGTGTATTAATGATGTGCCAGGAAAATGACACAGCAACAGCAACTCCAGCACCGATGGAGAAATCCCAACCACGTGTTCCACACCACAGGTACCCTACAGGAGCAGAGCTTGGCATCCCTAGGGATACAGCTGAAATCCATGTGTTTTAGCCCAAAATTTCAATCCCAGAAAACAACGATTCCAGAACGGAAGTGAAACCTGTGCTTGGTCACTGCTTTGGTGTGGAAGAGCAGGGATGGTGGGATGGGGTTTGCAAGGATATATCCCAGTGCTTGGCATCCCAACAGGAATCACGCTCAGCAGCGGACATGGAGCACTCCTGGTGTCACATTAAGGTGATTATTCCATAATTAAAAACTCCGAGCTGCTCCCATGCCTCTGGAAAACAGGGAACAGAGCAGGAATAAGCCATAATTGCCAAGATATGGCAAATCTTGTTCAACTGCAGGAGCCTTGAAAACTCTTCAGTGCAATTTCCAGCGAGTTTTCCTCCCTTTCAATAAAGTTCACATTTCCTTCTTTTCCTTTGTTATGGAAAATTCTTGGGGTAATAGACAGCGTGGAACCAGCAGGACTAAGTTTGACGAAACCCTTTTAATGATGCATCATGGAAAAAGCAACTGAGGATTGTTCTGGCAGTGCCAGAAAAGAGTTTCTGGTTCATGTTGGGAGTTTCTCCTCCAAGTTTCAGTCTCCACAAGCACCTTGGAGCACACATCGGGAACAGCCGCTAACAGCTTTTCCAGTCTTTCTCCTGGAGACTCCATCTCACAATATTTGCCTTGTTCAAGGAGGAAAGATGCATCTTGGAGCCATTTGCTGGGGCAGCTCTGGGGCATCATGCAATATTTATATTCTGTTAATCTGAGAGCTTGAAATGAAAGATGGAAGAGGCCAAATCCAACCTTTCCATAAATGCCATTGATTTGGGAACAGCCTTGGATTTGGGCCAGTGTTTCCCCCTGCCTCCCTCGCTGCCTTTCAGGATATTTGTGGAAATGAGGAGCAGGGTCATTTGGTATTCAGCCCTGGCTATGAATTATAATCTGGGTATGAACTGCACAGAAATTTAAAAGGCAAATTTTTCACCTCAGAAACAAAACTTTTCTTCCAGCAGCCAAAAAACCCAGGGCCAGAGGCAGCCCCTGGCTGGCAGGAAAGGGCAGCACACAAAACACACACGGGGGGTTCACCAGGCCCCGCTGCAAAACCAGAACGAAACGACAAAGAATTCCACACTGAGCACGGGGGACAGCTTGGAAACTGTTCAGAAACCTGAGGGGGTTCACGAGATTGGCACCACCAGGGACATAAATTTCCATAATATCTGCATCAAAAATAGAAGCAGGCCACCTTTATGTTCTGTACCTCGTTTAAGGAGGGCTCTAATGCAATTAAATCACTGCACACGATTAACATTTCGTCTCTGGGCCATTCCCTGGAGCGGCTGATTCCTCCCCCTCGGAGCAGGGAGAAGAGCGAGGCACCAGAGGGGTCGGGCAGGACCTGTTTCCTGTGTGGGTCTCCCTCCCCTGAAGGATCTGTGTCTTCTGGGGATAAGGCCTCAGATCCTAAGGATGTTCTGCTTTCTTGGATTTGCTGAACCTGTCACGAGACAAAACCTCCAGAAACACCCCAGTCCTGCCTTTCAGATCCCTGGATATATCAAACCTTTCAGATCCCTGGATATACAGATCCCTGAAGGATCTGTATCTGCTGGGGAAGTTGGATAACGCCTCAGATCTTAAGGATGAGACAAAGCCTCCAGAAACACCCCAGTCCTGCTGGATTTCACTGCCCTGGATGTATCAAATCTCAGACTGAGTCAGTGCTTGACCCCGACCTCACCAGCTCCACTTCAGATGATAAAAGCCTGAACTGGAGTGACTTAAGCTGGGCTTTAGGCCCTGGGATCAATGCTGAGAAGCAAACTGAGGTTCAGGCTGTGTGGAAGTGTCCAAGCCATCTGAAATGGGATATATTTCTGACACCTTCACCATGTAATAGCTCCTCCTGTTTGGAACTGGTTCCTGCTCCACCTACATCTGGGGCATCTCCACACATCGAAGGTTTTTTGCTAGGTTCTCTCTCATAGATGCACTTTTATGATACAGATTAATTCATCCTTCAAATCAAAAATATCAAGAAAAGCCATATATTTCCTTTTTATATTTAATAATCCCAGAATCACTGAAGTTGGAAAAGTCCCTCAGGAGCATCAAGTCCAAGCTGTGCCCGATCCCCGCCTTGCCCCCAGCCCAGAGCACTGAGTGCCTTGGACACCTCCAGGGCTGGGGACTCCAAACCTCCCTGGGCAGCTCCAAGGCCTCATCACCTTTTCCAGGAAGAAATGAAATGAAAATCCAGATGTCCCTTCCTGACCTAGAGAATGCCAGCTCTGCTCCGGTGTCCTTTCCCATCCTTTCCCTCCGTGCGTCCATCAGCACAGGCACTTCCTGGAACGCTCTGTGAATTCCTCCAGAGAATTCCTTCCCCTCTCACCCTGCCTGGCCAGGATTGTTCAAGCACAGCCTGCAGTTGATGCAGACACTGCAGGAAATTTGCATTTCTCCTGCAGCACGAGCCCCTGTCAGCTCCCACACGAGCTCAGTCCCAGACATCCACGGGACAGGATTAGGGAGAGGTTTCCATTCTGCTCCCTGAACAGGAATTGTCACGGGTTGGGGAGGGCCCCTCGAGGAAAAGCCACCCCCAAGTGTGCTCTGGATTCAATTCTCCCAACCCCGAAGCTCCTGGGAAGCACAAAAGGCAGGATTTGATGCCAGTGGTTCCTGCCTGTGTTGTTAAGCAGGGACAGATCTTTCCCCCTGCGAGGATACGCCACAGGACCAAACCCTTAGGAACAGGGATGCTGTATTCCAATTTAATCTGCCTGAAGTTATCCTGTGTGGAATTCTTCCCCTGCATGGTCACAGTGACAGCAGGAGCACGTCCTGGCTGTTGGTGTAAAAATGCTTTTTGTTCATAACTTTTATTCCCCTTTCCCCCCACAGCAAAGAAAAGCTTCTTAATTTATTTTCTTATTTAGTTTTTTTTTACTTACAGCGTGGACTGTTTTGCATCTGACCATGGAAAGTGCTGGGCCACGATGAAACTGACCTTCAGTTAATTGTTTAATTTGCTGAGATTTCTGGCCCCTTCTAAAACAACAACAGCATCCTTTCCCCCGAGGGAGGGGGTGGATAAAAAGGGAAAAGCCAGCACCCCACTAATTTTAGCCAGCACAAATGGAGCCTCCATGCCAGAGGAACATCTGGCATTTTCAGTTCACCTTAACCCTTCCCCTTGGCATTTCAAGGCCTATTAATAAACAAAACAAACTGGGCTCAGCAAACAGATGAGCAAACATCTGGGATGGCTGCAGCCCATTACTGAGCCCCTTCCTTCCCTCACGCAGCACCCCAGGCCCTCACGCTTTGCCTCGGAATATTTTTACCAAAAAGGAGCAGCACTGGGATGTGTTGTGGTAAATATTGCCAAACAAACCACGTGGGAAGGTCAGGCAGCGTTTCCTCAGCTCCACGGGACCTCCCCAGCCACTCAAACAAACCCCCTGTGTCCCAGGGCTGAGGGAGGCAGAGCCAGCCTGGCACCAGGAACATAATTTAGTGTGCAGGTATTTGATTTGATAAAAACCCCCGACGTTAATTGGAACAAACTCCATCTCGGGATGTATAAATGTAGGATGGATGTGGATAATGGGCTCCTGACAAGGTTGTAATTCACTGAGAGGGGCCAGACCCCAGGTTGGGTCTGACACGTCACTCCAGCCTCGAGCAGCCCTGGTTTTCCACGATCCCCTCAGAGGGTAGCATGTTGCAGCTGGCAAAAAAATAAACAAACCTGAGCTCTGTGCTAACAGGATTTTTTCCCCCTCCTATGATTTATGCCACGAGCGAAGGAAAAACCAGCGACACGTTTGTGAGGGGAGGTTCCACTCCGTGCTTCCAGCATGGCCTGGGCATGGACGCTGGGAAATGCCCGGTTTTGGGGAAGGGCAGCATCTTAAACACACGTGCACAACTCTGTTTGTCATTTTTTCTTTTGGATTTCCAGGGAAATCCGTGCCTCTGGTGGGGAGAGCCTCGTGGTTCATGTGCAAGCAGCACTGTTGGTACCGCTCATTAAACTCAGGGCTTTCTTTAAAACCTTCTCCCGTGTCCTGGAGAGTCAGAAAACTGAACACATCACTCTTTCAAACGGGATTTTCTGCTCTTGGCTACCTCGGTGGGTTTTTTCCAAATACTGGCTTCAGAAATAAACTCATTGAGACCTTCCCCCACTGCATTCAGAGCACAACTCCAGGTAAGAATCAAGTCCAGGGAGCCCTAAATGAGCTCAGTTTAAATCCCTGAATCCCTGTGAGACACTGGAATGAGTGAGCACACACAGGGCACCACCCCACACCCCTCTCTGTCCCTCACCCCCCATTCCCAGCACTGGGATTCCCTTTTCCAGCTGGAGCCTGGTAAATGACTGAATTCCCCCCAGCCCCGCTCCAGGCCGGGCTCTGGGCTTTCTCCCATTGTTCCCAGTTTGTTTTTCTTTCCAGCAGGAGCAGGAGCTGCAGCGTTGGATTTGCCAGCGCAGATGACAAACACAGAGCATCAGGCCTTGCTTTTCACCTTGGCCATGTGGAATGTTTTACCTGGAAGCCCAGAGAGCCCCGTGCCCTGTGGATTTCTTCTCCCATTCCTTTCCACCCCAGAAGTTTTTAATCGCTGATAATTTCAAGGGAATAAAGATTTTAAAGATAGGTTTCCACCAGATTTCACGAAACAGGGAACTGGATGGGGAGACCACTCCCAAAAGCACAGAGGAACCTCCCTGGCCTCCAGGACAGCAGAAGAAAGGGAGGGAAAGAGAGGGAGGGATGGTGAAAAGTGGCTTTTATCAAACCCTCTGCACACCAAACACTTGTTTATTGCTGTGGGAATTTTTACATCCATCTCCCTGCTCCCAAAATCCAGGAGCTGAGTCTGAGGAAGGGGACTGAGCTTTACAGGCTCTGGTCCATGAAGTGAAAGCCTCCCCGAGGTCTGGGATCTGGGCTCCCGGTGTCACCTTTCAGAAACAGAACCCCAAGGAACCTCTGAGCCCGGGGAGTTTCCACGACAACACCCAAATATAAATATCTGTGGCCCAGCAGAGGGAAAGCGTGTCAGTGGCACTGGGGCTGTGCTGAAAGACAGAAATCAGCCAATATCCTCCATCCTAGAACAGGAGGATTTTCTTTTTACAGCTTGTTGCCATCCCAACTTGGTGCAATCCTCCTCCTCTTTAACAACAGCGAGTCCAAGCACACAGAAACAGAATTTTTCCATCATTTTCGTCCTTCCTGCAGCAGCAAGCACCGATCCCCAGCCCAGCAGCAGCCCGGGTTCATGTGCCTGAGCTTTATATTCTATAAGTCTAATATAACAGCGTGTCAAATGTTTGCTTTGGCGATCCCGATGCCTCAAATCCCCTTTTTATACCAATATTTAAAATGGGAAAAGGCTTTAAAAGAATGGGCGCAAATTGCCGCTTCAAAGGTTTTATTGGGCTTCCAGCTGAGCGTTGCTTCTGCTAAGAATGGGGATTGAAAAAAAAGCAGCGTTCAGGCTGCTTTATTGGGGTTTATTTCCTCTGCTGCTGCAGTCCTGAAGGAGGGAGAGGAGCAGCAGAAAGAGCAAGGAGCAAAGAATGATCTTTTTTTTTCCCCATAAATCCCAATAACTCTGATTTTTTGCAGTTCATAAAGACTGACCTCTAAGTTATCCCAATAATGAGAAGTAAGGAACGTTCAGCTCAGCAGAAGTGAGATGGGCTTCCCATCAGCGACAGCCACACTAAAAACAACCCTGTCTTAAATATTACTTAAATATTTAGGAAACTGTGGGCAAACATTTTGTTGGAAATTCAGTTTATAAAAGCTCACCCAGCTCTGCTGGGGAGCTCGGGGAGATGGGACAAGGCACCAGAGCAGCTCGAGAGGAGAATTAGCCTGGCTGGGTTTTAAGGGATTTACACAAGGGCGTTTTGTGGAGTTCTTGGGACCATTTCCCTCATTTTAGTGCCTTATCACTTCCCAGGGTTTATCAGCTCAGCTTTATCAGTCTTGTGCAAGTGGGGGATGAGCCCTCAGGCCACTGCCGGGCCCTGGGACGGCCAGGGCAGCCCAGCTCCTCCCAGTGAGGCTGCTGGTCCTGCTGGGAATTCGACCTTGAGCTGCTTCACTGCTGAGCAGGGTGGGGATCACCCAGATGGGCTCTGGTGACACTGCCAGGGGTCCCGGGGAAAATGGAGAGAATGAAGGGGGACCCAAACCAGCAGTTTCGATGAGATATTACACAGAAATCCTTCCCCATGAGCAGGGGGAGGCCCTGGCACAGGGTGCCCAGAGCAGCTGTGGCTGCCCCTGGATCCCTGGCAGTGTCCAAGGCCAGGCTGGACGGGGCTTGCAGCACCTGGGACAGTGGAAGGTGTCCCTGCCTGTGGCAGGGGTGGCACTGGATGGGCTTTAAGGTCCTTTCCAACCCAAACCATCCTGGGATTCTGTGATAACTCGCTTGAGGCATTTTCTTCCATGGCATTTCTTTTTCCTTGCCATTTCCAAACCCAGGGATTTGGGTGTGGACAGAAATCTCTCTCGCTGCTGCTCAGCTCTGCCCACTTTTCCCTTGGCTGCCAGGTCAGAGCAGGTGAGCCTCTGACTGTGGGGTGGGGAACACAAAGCCCAGGCACCGCATCCAAAAGCTTTTCACCCACACACTCAGTCTGCGAGCACCAAACGGAACTGCACTGCTGGGATCGCCCATCCTTCCCTGCCAAGGGAGCCTCTGTGGTGGAGAACAGCCTGGAGACACGGACATGAAACCTTTAAGCCAGAGAGTCAATCAGGAGTTCAGCCAGCCCCGCTTCACTGCAGGGCTCCAGTGTCAAACCACAGGAAGCTGTCCCTGGTGGTTTGCTCATCCCCGTGGTCTGACTGAGCGGGAGTTCTTTGGAGCAGGAAGCTCCTTGCTGGCAGTGTTATCACGGGCCCTTCTCCTCACCTGGAACCTCAGATCCTGCAGGGTCTGCAACAGATCTGACCCTCTCACCAAGGAAGGGAAACTTCCATTTACTCAGCCATGGAGCACCGGGTCTCCACACCAGGGATGAACAACACTTGGTGCTAAGGAGCAAAAAAAGAAAAAAACCCAGAATTTCAGCTTTCAGAAACCCCAAATCGACCAGACTGCTCAGATATTAAAACCCAGTTTTATTTATAATCCCTTGCCTCACAGTGGCACCTCTGGACGCTGATTCACTGCACTTTACAGGGAGCTCATCTCCATTAATCCATTTCGCAAAAGCCACATGAAAGAGGGACAAAGATCAGAGGCAGCAGAGCCAGGGCACGCTGAGATGCACAGAAGGAAGAAGACAACTTGAAGAGTAAATCACGGTTTAAAATTCAACTGGCACTTTCCAATTATTTAAGGCACTGTTTTCCTGACAGGGATTAGAAAATGATATTTCAAGTGCATCACTCGAGCAGGATGACACCTTTTCAAATGAAGGGTTCCTGTTGCTGCTCCTGTTATTCTGTCTGGACTAAAAGATGACTTTCAAGTATTTTGTCTATCATTTTTAGAGAGGAAAAAAAAACCAGCAAGCCTGAAAGAACAAAGGCAACACTTCAAAGCCTTCAGCAGAGAAGGAAGTGCTTTCTAGCAAAAATCATCCACTTGTGTCAATGAAACCTTTGTCAGACAGTTCCTCTCCTGCCTTGGCTGCTGCAGCTGAAGACAGAGGGGAAAGAGAATCCCCGAGAGAATGAACAAAGTCACGTCCCAGCGATGTCCCCTGGGTGCCCTCTGTGACTGTGACAAGCGGTTATTGAGAGGAGCCGAGGGAGCCCACGCTCCTTTCACTGCCCCGGGGTGGCTCCAAACCCCCCGGCAATCTGGGAGGCTGCTTGTCCCTCACACAAGGAACTTCTGGAGAGGACTTTGCAGCAACAAGGAGCAGCAGGAGTTCAAAGCAAAGCCATTTCCAAAACAACCGCAATTCCTCAGGCTTTCCGTATTTTTTTTCATGTTCCTAAATAGCAGGGAACTTTGCAGCTTCCGTGGGAAGTGATCCAGTGATCCAGTGATCCAGTGATCCAGTGCTGACTGCAATGGGTTCTGGATCAATCCAAAGCATCGGGGGAAGTTCATTCCCTCCTGACCCCCAGGTTCACAATCTCACCTCAGCCAACAGAGATTTCCCTTCCCAGCCACCTGCAGTGCCATGGGGATTCTCTGGGAGACACCGTACACTCTGTTCAGGTACTAAAATGATTTTGGGACCTCAATTCTATTTTCCAAGATTTTTTTTGTGGCCAAGCCCTCCTGTGCAGCTGTCTTGTACCACTTGTGACACACCTGAGTGTTCACAGCTCTCCTCAGGGCCCCTTTTCAGTAACACGTGGAGCCCTAACCCAGAACTCCCACTGGCAGTGCTCCCTCCCTCCTGGAATATTTGGAATATTGCAGAACTCGTTGTTAAACACGGCTTTAACGCAGTCAGCGCAGTTGCTCTGATAGCTATTACCCCTAACAAGCCTCCCCTCAAGAACGAGTCGCTTTTGACCTCCACACACCTGGAGACTTCACCCTCCTGCTGCACCTCTGACCTATCCCCCGATAATTGACGCCGGGCAGTTATCAGCAATTTGTTGGCTTTGTTTTCCTTAGCACCCAATTATGCAAATAACAGACCTGGATGCGGGTTTGGAGCAAAGCGTTCCACGCCTGAGTGACTCTGCCAGCCCGGCCCGATGTGCAGGAGCAGGAAATGAGAATTCAGGGAATACTTATCGCAGGCAATCTCTGCCGGGGTGGCAGAAGGATATTTAATACCTTTTTTATTAACTCTGAAGGGAACCTCCAGCCTAGACGCTGCCTGCTCCCATGGACTTCGGGATATTTCCCTCTGCTGTGCTCCTGAGCTTCCTTCCCTGGCTGTGCACCCTCAGCTCCTCTCCAGGAACAAGGCAGGGCTGGGATATTGGCAAATGCCAACAAAGAAAGCACATTTTCCAAACCCAAAGGGGATGGACTCGATCCAAAGCAGGATCACCACGAGGAAGGAGAACCCCTCCATTTTTTACTGCACACAGGGAGCGGAGCAGAGCTGTGCCCTGGCTGTGTCCACAGTGAATTTTGTGCTTGAATCCATTGTTTTGTCTTTTTCTGTCCATGTCCACCTTTTCTTTTGTGCTTGAATCCATAGGTTTCTCCCTTCCTTTCCGTGCCCTGTGCAGTTCACAGAGCTGAAAGCAGAACAGCTGATCCCGTCCCATCCTGCCCTCTGTGTATCAAAAGGGTTTTTAACCCACCAAGTTTCATCTGCACCAAAGATAGGGACAAAAGCCACTGGAAAAAGGACATTCTGGGCCCCTTTTCCCTACCTTCCTTCACCCCACTCGGATCTATCGGATGTGTCAAGTTCAGCATTCTCTCCACCAGTCCCTTCCCAGCCTGGTGACCTCATCCACTTCCCTGACAAAAGATTAGGACACATTTTCAGATGCTCAGGGCTATTTTTAGACAGCCCCAGAGACACGTGGGGAGGGAAGGGGCAGGGGGACTGTCTTCATCATGGAACAAGCCCTGTGTCTGGAGAAAGCACTCAGATTTAACTTCACCGCACGGAATTGCCCTGGGTGCGGCTGGATGAGCTCCATCCGCCTGAGATGGCATTGCTGGAATCAATTCCCTCTGGGAAGGGGCTGGGAAGGGGCTGCAGGGACTGGAAATGCACAGGGGGGCTCTTTTATCTTCACCAGAGGAGGATGTGCTGTGTCAGGTGTCCTGAAAAGGGGAACAAAAGCAGCGGGATCAGAGGACAGACAGAACTCTGTGCTGTGGGCTGAGAGCCTGGCCCAGGCTCTGCCAGGGTGGGAAGTTCTCCACTTTTCCATGAGAAGGGGACAGCTGAGGCACAACTCCCTGCAGACACAGCCCCATCTCAGCGCTGCTCCTCATCCCAACACCGGAGAATTTGGTCCCCTGTCATTCCCTGCCTCCTCTCCAGGAGCTCAGAACTTGGATTTCCATCAGGTTCCACCTGAGGAATCAGCAGGGACGGAGAGGGTGAAAGACAATTAAACCAAACCCCCCAAATCCCAGAATAACCCACTGAAGGCATCACCTTTTCTTCCCCCTACACAACAAAGCGTCGGAATGTTCAAAAGGCAGTTCCAGAAGGCCCCTCCCAGCACTGCCCTCGGTGATCTGCCCACTTTGCCAAACCCAGAGCTTGCTTCCAGCCACGCCTGGCACTTTTCCACCCAGGAACAGCACACTGGGCTCGGGAATGGCTCTTGCATGTCACGCTCGTGGGCATTTGGCCCACGGAGCACTTTGTTACCCAATCCATAAATCCATGAAATACAAGCCTGAGTAAAATCCGAGACATTGTGGAAACCGAGGAGGGCTTGAACGAGCTCCTGGAATAAAACTCGAGCCCCTCCCCAGCCAGAGCAGTATTTTTAGGAAGCCGATTGAGAAATGTTTTCCTTGCTCCATTTCCATGTTTACTGGGATACAACATTGTTACCCTGGATTGCATCAGAAAACATGGAAACAGCTCGACAAATCGATCCGGCCACAAGTCCTCCAAGGAATTTGCTCCTTGTCTCCAAGGAGTTCCCTCAGCACAAACAACGGCAAATAAAGACAAGTGCTTCTCCAATACATAAATATGGGGACATAGGTATGTTAGGGAATTTTGGATGGATTTTAGGATGGCATAATTCTCCAGAGACATTGGATTTATAAAATCAGAGGGTATTATCACATCCAAGTGAAACTTGCTGTATTTTAGGGAAAGGCCCTATAGCTGAAATAACAATGGGGCCGTCCCCTCCCTGGGGCTTTCAGGGTCCCAGCCACTCCAGGAAAGGAACTGGACTCTACTTCAGTATTCCCTAAGCCCAGAAATCCTTCTGAGGCCTGAACTCACATCTCCAGCCAGCCAGAATCCCAGGGAATTGATTACCATGATAATAGGAAACATGGCAGCTTCAAAATGGTTGGTTTGAACTTGGGATCTCTTCAATAAGAGAAAGAATAAAAATGTCCAAGCGTTGCCTTTCAGACATCTGAGCGGCCTCTGCGTGTAATCAATTAGAAACCAGCCCCATTCCACAGGAAAATGGCTCTGGCTGAGCCAAAAGATAATTTTTGTCAAAGAGGTGAACTAATTTTTCCCAGGTCAAGCATATCCTGTGACTCTTTCCCTCCTCTCTCTGCTCCTTACCTTGTCTTCCCAGTTAGTTTCAATTCTTCAGTCCAAAACCTGCCTGAAAATGCAATTTCCTCTCAAAAAGAAAAATAAAACTATAAAATAATGATGGGAATTATTCTGACAGGGACAAAAAAACCCCAACAAAAGGGCAGCAACAACCCTGATATAAATTCATTTGTGTGGAGGGATTTCCAAGCCCTGTTAAAGTTTTTGTTTGTTTGTTTGAGAAACTGAAGAAACATTTTATTTCAGTTTTTTTCCTTCTATAGACAGCAAAACAAACCCCCAAAAACCTTGTGAGGCTTCCAGGTGGGCAGGCAGGGTGCTGTCAGTTCCATTTCCCCACTGGTGCACTGAATTCTTCTGGCAAAACTGCAGCAGGCTCCAGGAGCAATTGTGATTTTGCAAAGAGATATTTGGTATCAGGAAATTCTCCCGATGGAAAACGGCCGAGCAAACCCATCCAGCGAGAGTGGGAACATGGAATTAGCAGTTAAAGGCTTTCAGGGGGATTTGTTGCAAGGCTGCTTTTGCCATTAGTGACCAAGCAGGAAAATCTGGGAATTAAGGGGTTTAATAACAGTGACCAAGCAGGAAAATCCGGGAATTAAGGGGTTTAATAACAGGAATTAATCGCCTGAAGTAAGAGAAAGTGTGGATGTATAAGAATATAAGAGGCTGTGGCTGCCCCATCCCTGGAAGTGTTCAAGGATGGGGCTTGGAGCAGCCTGGGATGGTGGAAGCTGTCCTGCCCAAACCATTCCAGGATTCTTTGATTCTGTGAGATTTGGCTCTCGCTGTGACGTCCTTTAGAATTAAACCCCCACAAAAAGAAGTGGTTCATTCAAAACCAGCCTGACAAATGGGCTCAGAACCTCTCCTTGCTACGGCTTTGTAACCCAGGAGCTGAAACCACTCAGCTCCTGAGCTCCCCGTGCTCCGATCAGGATCCTGCCCATTTTAAGGCTGAGGAAACAGAGCCAGGGATCAAACACAGCCAGAGCCGCAGTGCTTCAGTCCCAACAGCACCAACAGGACCCCAAATGTGCCCCGTGCCCTCCCTGCACCCCCCAGCCCACCCTGCGGGGCCGGAGTTGCTCCCGGCTGGAAGTGGCTGCTGCTCCCAGAGCTTCCCGCTGGGAACGATGTCTGAGCAGGCACCGGCTCTGGCAGCAGCCCGGGATTGTTCCTAGAGGCTGGCACACAGGGATAATTAGGGAATATAACACATGTACAGAAGGAATTCGTTCCTCCTCCACCCTGTACGTGGCAGACGCTCTGTGAGGACACCCAGATTCACTTTTTCACCTGAATTAGAACAAAGTGTTTTGCTATTCTCTCCCGCGTTTCCTCCTCCTCCCTCTCCACCCCTTTCTCTGTCCTTATTTTAATCTACAAACCAGCAATGGGGCTGCAGGCGTCCGGCCAGGGCACAGCTCGCATCCACCTGGCAACTGCTGGGCTCCTTCTCCTGGCTCCAATCAAAAACCAAGACAAAAAGGAAGAGCCAGGAGGTCATTTTGGAGCCAAGGCATCCGCCCAGGGTGTCCAGACTTTATAGGAATTAAATTTATGGGAACTAAAGACTCCCATCACTCCCTTGCTCAGGAAGATGTTTTTATTACCCTTGATACTGGGATAAAAACGTTTTAAAAGGATGAAATGATGAATATTGATAGTATTAATTACTTTTTGCTTAATAAATAAAATGAAAGTCTTTTAGGAAAGTGCATTTTAATGCATTAACAACTTTTATTTCTGGCCTAACAAGTAAGTGAGAAGTGTTGGGAGGGACTTCAGGACACAGAGCCTCTGGGGCTCTCAAATCCATCAGCAGCAAGTCATCCATCAACTCATTCCTAATTGTCCTTTCCTCAAAAAACCAATCATATTTTAATTGAGCACTTTGCAGGTCCCATTGAGGAACCCGGGAGTTGTTACTCACATCCTCTTCAAGTGTGACAGAGACCCACCAGCAAGTCCTGGCAGCAGGGTGTGTGCGGGGATCCTTTACCTGAGCCAGATGTGCAGCTCTGATTGGGATCCTTTACCTGAGCCAGATGTGCAGCTCTGATTGGGATCCTTTATCTCAGCCAGATGTGCAGCTCTGATTGGGATCCTTTACCTGAGCCAGATGTGCAGCTCTGATTGGGATCCCTTATCTCAGCCAGATGTGCAGCTCTGATTGGGATCCTTTATCTCAGCCAGATGTGCAGGTCTGATTTGGATCCTGCCTTTTACCCACCCTCACCATGACACTGCCACCCACCCCTGCCCCTCACACTGATTTCTTGCCCCCAGTGCTCCATTGTGCCTTAGGATTTGAGTGCTGGCGTTTGTCAGCTCCCTCAAACTCCTCTTTTTTCCCCCTTTCAGCCCCCAAACCATAATTCCAGCACATTTCAAGGGAAGCTGGAAGAACAGAGCATTGAACACATCCCTGGCACGCTCCCTGCAGTGAAACTTCCCTCACGCAGGTCAGGTGAAGCCCTGACCGCCTTCATTTCCATGTCAATAAAAGCAAGATGGGAATTCATCCCGCTGACTGACACGGGAACGGCTCTAAGGGCAGGATGAAGAAAGCAGCACTTCTTCAAATTGTAACTCCTTTGGGAAGGGAAAAACGCCAGGTTCTGCCACTGCTGAGTGACTTGGAGCACTCGGCAGGGATGGAATGGGGACAGCCCAGACTTTCTGTGTGCCACAGGCTCTTCCAGTCCAGCCTGAGGCACCTGCTCCATTCCAACCGTGGGCAATCGCATTAATTAATGATTAATGATGATAGGGCTCTTGGAAACAATTTTTTTTAGCCAAGCATCACACTCACAAATGACTCAGAGGAATCAGTAAACACTGGTCACCAGCCAGCAGTTACAATGCAAAGGAAGCGGCCTGACTTCAGAGGATTGTTCTCCGCACTCCGGGGGAATTAGGGATACCCATTGGAATGCAATTACAAGCCCCGGGCCGCGATGGGATCAGCCCGCGGCGGATCAAAGCTACTGTTGAGCAATAATCGGCAATAATCCGGGCCCAAGTGCAGATCACTGGGCTTTTCTGGGATGCTGGAGAGCAGAAAGTGAGGAGGAAGTTGAGTGTCCAGAAAACAATCACCAAGAACCACATCAGAGCAGACAAATATGGGTGAAACCAGAGCATTTCTGTCCTTCCAGGTGTCACAGCTCTTTGTTTAATGTTTAACGAGGGTCATTCCCTCGTTCTGGAGGCAGTGACAAACACTCCGAGCACGAGCTTCTGCTACACAACACAGAACCACTCCCAGCAATCTGAAAGCATCCAGAGTATTTCCCACATCCAAAGCTTCATCCTCCGACTTCATTCCCTCCTGAAGAATGACCAGAACACCTTTTACCTGTAAGGTTTTCACCTTAACCCTCACCCTGATGTGGCTGTACCCACCAAAGGACTGAGATAACCTGGTGAAAACAGCCCCCCCCCCCCCCTCAAAGCAGGGGTGAGGGGAGGTCGGAAAATGCAGGGGGGAGAGGGAGTGACTCACTGCATGTCCAGACAACCACGCTGGACCAAAGAAGGTGTCAGACATCACCTAATAGTGGAAATCAGGAAACCCAGATAAGATAAGTGCAAAGGGACTCGGTAACTCTGCAAGTTGCAACAGCCCAGAAGTCCAAAAATAAGATGAAATAAGGACCCAAAATGAAACGGTGCAAATCTGACGGTGCTAAACAAACCGGCAAAACAAGACAGAGCTCCCGGATGGTGCCCTGGAATTCTGCCTCCCTCAGTTCCCTCATGGAACCTTTCCCAGTTCCTTTCCATGCTGGCTGTCCCTTATCTAGGCAGCAGTTCATTTTAAAGCAACGGCAGAAAGGGTGAAATAAATGTTGGCCATTTCCAGTGCCCCCAAGTCACAGCTGCCAGCCTGCAGGGGAAGGTGGCACCACAGGGGACGTGAGTGTTGAGGTCAGGAAGAAAATATGTCACTACAGGGTGCCAAACCCACTCCTGCCCACTTGTGGCCACGGAAGATCCCGGGGCACAATTTGCAAGGCTGAGGGTGTCAGCCCTGGCACATTGTCCAAACCTGGGTTATTTATAGTCACCCTCCCTAAAATACTGCTTGGAAAAGTTAATTTTGTGTTCTGTCTGGAACAGCAGCACAGGGAATGCCATGGGAGCAGTGTCCCCGGGGCTGCTGAATCCTGGGAAGATAAATATCCTTTATTACCTTGCATCAGCACTTTAACACCCTCACAATGAAAATAAACCAATAAAGAATAAATTAAAAAGGGGTTTATTTCAATTCTAGACTTTTCATGCATTCTCTGTGTTTAACAGCCCCAATTTCAGTCCTATTTTTCCCCATAATGCTCAAAACTCAGTATCTTTTCCAGACACCTGGAGTTGTGAATTCCAACTCTGTATTCCTATGTTCCTCCATCGCAGCTGTTGAGGTTTGTAGGATCAGGAACAAGGCACAAGCAACATTCAATTAATTTCCTCTCTTCTCATCATCTGTAATTAATTCTGAACGGTAGCTGGGTGCAGCCTTGACAAGTGCTTTGCCAGAGAATATGAAGATTTTTCAAAACTAAATATTAATTCCAGTGCCCACCAATGTTTCTACTGACCAAATAAACCAGTGAGAGCACGGGGATGAAAGGGCAGGGAGATCCTGGGAAGCAGGGCTTGCCAGCTTCTTGGATTTCCCACTCACAGAACCCCAAATCCTCAGCACTGTGCTTTTTGCCATTATTAAATCCACGTTTTCCACTGGTGCAGAATTTAATACTGCATCACTGGAAGCGGAATCATGGGGGAAAGAGTGTTTTCTTTACCTTTCAGATACAATAAATAGATAAAACAGTTAAAAAGGAAAGTTATTCAAAGAACCAAAGGCTCCAGTTCAATACAGCCAAGACAATGTACTGTGAGACTCAGATCTGGAAAAGAGATATCAGCTCAAACGTGTATCAGCCAAAGTTAATATTTGCACAAAAATGGTGACTCATATAAAGTGGGATTTCCTCTCCTGGCCACTTATGGGATATCAACTGTGTCTCCATCGAGTTGGATGCCACAACTTTCATATGAGAGTGAAAAATGGTCAGCTCAGGTAAGGAAGCTTTTGTTTTTGGGCCTGGATTCTTCCTCTGTGCCCAGCTTCTGAAATGTTCAAGGAATACTCCTGTCACCCAAAATTCCATCACATGGTATTGCTCAACTCTTTTTATGATGCAGCCACCTCCTGATCCCGGTTATCCCCCAGGAATGCAGTATGGAACCAACACACCGGTTCCACGCTGAAGTTCTCAATTTAAAGTCCCCGGATAAAAGCAGAAAACATCTCAGGAAAAACAACACTCCAGATTTCTTCCCTTTTCCTAAAACACACACTGAGTTCTAAGGTGTTTAACCTAAAGGGAGGCACTTCAGAGCAATTTAAGTTTGCTTCGGGCTCAATTTTGCCGAGTTAGTGAAGAGCTTCTCAGTGTCACAGAGGCGGAACATTAAGAAGATTCACCTCACAATGTCCTGGAAGACACCTGGAGGTGTTAAAAACATTCAGGAACACGTCAGGCAAACATCCAAGCCCAGGTGTAGCGTGAGAAGTCCAACTACACCACCTATTTAATTTCCTTCTGGCTCCGAACTTCGATAATTTCATTATCATTGAATGTGTTTTGTTCAGTCTATGAGGAGTTACTGGGCTTTGCCTGCTCCTCCTGCAGCTCACAGGATGCTCCAGGACAAAAAGGGCTTTTTATCCAACTGCATCCCTAGAAGGGAATGATAAGTAAATTGAAAGGAAATCACTGCTGCAAGTGCGGAACATGTTTCATGTGAAAACACAACAGCTCTGGGGATGTTCGCTGGGAGAGACAAAAATAAGCTGAAAATCTGGACTTGATAGTCAAGTAACTTCAGCAATTTAGAATCTGAACATAAATTAAAAGCCAAAACCCTGCTGTGAGGTGCTGAGGGAGAAGCTCCGTTTCTCCATCTCGGTCTGACTGCACACTTACCTGCTCGTTAATATTCCGGATTCTCCAGAGCAGGCACTATTTTCCAGAAGTACGGAGTATCTTAGAGCTCAGCCTGCTGCTCTTGGCACTGTATAAACACTGGGTCGCGGTTAAAAAAAAGCACATTATGCATTTAATCACGTCGATATGGAAAGAGTAGGATTTATTAAAAGCACCTAGATAAGTTCCAGGCCTTACTCCCATTAGCTTCCAGTGGTGACTCACAACCTGGTTTTATGAACTGTCTGGAAAAATCCCTTTGGGATCGAACTGCATCTTTAAGCACATTTTGTAAATGTGACCTGCTGTTCCCATAGAACAACGGGGTGATTCCTTTGGGGATTTTAGGAATGATGGTAATGAACCTAATAAACCCAGGACACCCCGGCCTGTGGCACGCTCAGTACCCATCCAATTCTCAAATCTATTAATTTCTGATTCTCTTTTTGTTTACATTCTTGTGAAAACCCACCGGGCTCTTACTATTTCATTAGCTGTCTAGACTGTGCTGCAGGTAAATACGGGGGACTTTAAAATGGGAATGAACACAGTGGGGAAAAAAAAAGGCAAAGAGCGGAAAATACCGAAGGTGTTGCTTCTGCTGCCCTGAGCCTCTAAAGCGCTTGGTCAATTTATGTGTGCTCAGCCAGAAGGTCCCTAGAGATTAGTTGATGTGGGAGAAGGGTGCTTGGAAGGACTGGTTAGGGATGGAGTTACTCAGGGATGGAGATCCTGACACTGATTTTACTCCTTAAAACCAACCCCGCTCCCGGCCCCGCTCCTCCGCCCGCCCGCGCCTCGCCGCCGCCATTTTCCCGGCGGCGAAACGCCGAGCGCTGATTGGCTGCTGCGCCGCACAGCGACCAATGGGAGGAGGGCTCGCTGTTGCCATGGCAACGGCGTACGAGCGCGGCGCCGGGGCCTGCGCTGAGTTACAAGGAATTACATGTGAATTATAACACTTCTAACGAGCTATACCTGAATTATAACCGAATTATAACGGGTTGTACCTGAATTATAACAGCTATAACTGACTTATAACCGAATTGTTGCCCTGTCCCATCCACACCGTTTAAATTTCTCCCCCTCTAAAGAATTCAGTAGCTCACCCCCGCAAAAAACATCTATAGGGACCTTGTGGCTCTGTGGAAACACAGTCATTAATAACCCTACATTCATAGATATACGTATGTATATGAATAGGGCATAATTTTATTCCAGTGGGCCAATTTTGCTTTAATAAATAAAATGTTATGAAGGGAGGGTGGTCAGCTTGTTTGGAAGAACAACACTGGCCGGCGGCGACTCAGCTTTCCCTGGCTTTTTCACAGCTATGAACTGCTTGATATTTTTGGCTCGGCTCTATTATTATAATTTTTTTTTCCCTTTTAAAAAATATGAGGCAGTAGGCTTCCTCCCAAGACACACTCAGGTGGGGCTGCTTCGAGCTGCTGACTTTCCCCTGGGGCACCTCATTTTGTTAAAAAAAAAAGGGAAAAAAAAAAAAGACAACTCCCCTGTGACACACTCGGTAAAGCTCAAATGGCTCCGCTGTCCCCTGCCCGTCCCTCCAAGGCTGTGCAGCCTCATTACATCCCTCAAAATGGTTTTAAAAGGCTGCAGATGGAAGAGCAGTGACATTTATCACTTGCAAATGAGGGCCCTGCCGTCACCTCCAAAGGAGAGTTACATTCTGTAATCCTCATTCCAGGGTATTTTTCTGCTGACTTTATACCCGGAGTCTCAGGGAAAATGAGCTCCCTGTGCTCAGTTTTATTGCTGCAGGGTTGGAGTGACTCCCCGAGGGTGGATACGGAGCCCCCCAAATCTCCGTGGGATTGTTTTAATTCGCACACGTCACCTGGAACGAGCAGAATTCGAGCACTGCTCTTCCATCTCTCCGCAAGGAATTGTTTTCCCTGATGTTTGGCCCTTCTCAGACGAGAGTTTTACTGTATTTGTTCCACCTACAACTGTGCGTGGCCAGCCTGTCAGGTTGAGGTTTGATTTGAGTCGGACAAAGTTTTGACTCCAGAGTTTTAGTAAAGATGATAAAACTGTTTGAAATGAGTCCATCGTTGGGGAGTGGGGCCAGTTTCTGCTGGAGCCTGAGCTTTGCGCTGAGAACCAGTGTCGGCTGCACAGTAAAACGTGATTTATCAAGAACGTTTGATCTCTCTTACAGAGAACATTATTACCCTGTTCGGGCATTCATTTCTGTTTTATTTGCTCTTTTTTCTCGGCATGACGTTTCCAAATAGATGGGAGTGAGGAAAAAGGGAACAAGCAGCGCTGTAAGAGAACATAAAACACTGACCACTCTTGGAGTGCTGGTGTGAAAACAGTCAGAGCTGGGCAATTCAGGAAGAGTCACCAGATATAAAAGTTTGGAAGGCAAAATGTGGGATTTGCTTTATCCTTAAAGCTGGTTTGTTTGGAGCTGCAGGAGTTTTAGTAGCTCAGGTGATTCTTCCTGCATCATTTTAATAAAAAAGTCTCAAATTGGTCTAAACAGGAAGTAATTGTTTTGGCCCACTGTCTAGATCTGCAAAACGAGGAGAAAGATTCACATGGAACAAAATTGTTAGGCAATTTAGGAAATTTTGAGCATTCTGGGTCCACTTTTTCCCTTTTGACTGTAAAGAAACTGTGTAGCCTGAAAGCTTCTTTCCCAAAATACCTGAGCAGTGTGAGTCCCCTGCCCTGCGAAGAGTTGCCCAAAGCTTGGTTCCAGTGGTTCCCAGTCCCTTCCAAATGAAAATCCCTCGTCCTGCCACTGGGCTGTGGGGAGAGAGAGAATCGGAGAGCGGAGGAGAGAAAGCCCCAGCAGCTCCACTCATGGGGGGGATGCAGCCCCTGCCAAGTGTCATTATGAAAATTCTTCCTTTTCATACGATATTAAACTCTCCTCTTGGCAGGTCCCCCGATGCAGTCAGTGTTTTTAGTGAAAATACACGAGGCACTGAATTCTTTAACCTCAGTTCATTTCTCATTATATTACTCTGTTAATAGTCCTGGGAAATACACAAAAACCCCAGCGCTGCGGCTGAGCTCAGCGGGGATCTCTGCCTGTTTAGGGTGGCCCTTGGCAGTGAGTGAGCGGAGAGAGGAAAAAGCATTTTTGCAATGGGAAGAAGGCTCAGAAAGAGTTGATTTTTTCTGAATTTAATTAGGCATTGGAAGCAAGGCCATTTGGACCTCATCTTCCTCTTTAAATGTCAGGGGTTTGAGGTTTGAATCGTTATAGAATAAGTGCTAATTAGCAGCTCTGGGTTTGATTCCTCCCCAAATTCAAGATTTTATTCCCATCTTGTAGCCAGCAAAGAGAAGGTTGACATGGATTAAGTGTGGAGTTTGCCCCCACGAAGTTCCTGCCCATCAGGCAGAGCCACAATGAGTGAGAAACTCCGTGATTCTGGTCTGTCACAAATACAAATCCGAGATGTGAAAGGAGACGTGGAAGTGTGACAGATCCCGGTGCCCTGCAAATGGGGGTCAGCGAAACTAACGTGAGGGTATTTCAAACACACCTGCTCTTGCTCGTTGTTCTCAGGAGCAGGCTCACACTCGGCTTTTGTGGCTGAAGTCGCCGATGAAAACTGGGCAACTGCAATAAATCTGTTGCTTATGACCGTGAGTGTAGCTGCAGGAGACTGGATGATGATTTATGGTGGTGTGGCTATAAATTTTGGTCCTATCTCCTGGTCTGGGTGTATTTTGTCCAGAAATATTTGATTAATAATGATTTTTTTTTTTCCACAAGCCAGTTGATCTTTAGTTTTACTTCATCAGCCAAAGAAGTAGAAAAATCATCTAAAACTCCCGTTGAATATTGTATTGATTGCAGGTGAGCAGTGTGCAGGACCCCTTGACCAGGAACTTTTGCACAGAAGCGTGAAAATGAAGGGAGGAGGTAGAACGGTTTGCTCAGTGTTATGCAAAAATCTGTGACACAGGTGGAGAACCATCCCTGGTGATGTTTGCCCAGTCCCTGTCATCATTCCTCCCCTGCCTTCTCAAGCCGCTACTGAATTTGTAGGTTGTTGTCAGATTCTGTCACCCAGCTGTGTCCTCACCCTGCGAGGCCTGGGCATTCCCAGGCTGGGAACCCAGCTGGGAACCCGGATCAGGGAGCTGCACTCACGCAGAGCTGCTCCTCAGAACTGCTGAGGGGCTCCTCTGGATCCTGCCTCCAACAAAACCAATGGTCCTCCAGCATCTCTTCCAATTTCTGCTCCCACTGACTCTTGCAAATGGTTGTTCTGAGCCAGTACAAACTAACAGATGTTTAAATGCTCACTCACTCTTTTTTTTTTGTTTTATTTTTGTCTCCTCATTTTGCTTTCAGTTCGGACCACGACAACTTTAGGTTGGGAGCTTTTAAGACCATTCACGGCTCTACTCGCAGCACCTCAAGGCAACCTCTATTTGCGCATATCTCCAGAAGCAGCAGGAAAAAAGTTCCATTTTCCAAAAATTCCTCCCACTTCCTCTTCCCTGCGTGTGCCTCTAACCGCTGCTGTATATGCAGTTAATTGAAATGGTGTTTGTTTTATCTTGAATAACCTTGTAATTGATTGAGGTGGTGGACAGCGAGACTCCAGAGTCATTTACATACCTGTGCACGGAGCACTCATTTCTGGGAGCCTTTCCACTGCTTTTTTTTTTTTTTTTGACATTTTTTCCCCCCGAAGAACTATAGTGCCCTGTCTGTGTGTGTTTGCATACATCTATAGATACTCGCCTCCATATAGATCTCCCCACAGTCCATTCACTCTGGCTGCCACTGTCCATTTGCTGCTCCTTGGGATCTTATGTTACCTGGGCTGGGGAGACTCCTGGCACTCTTCCCTGCGAAAGAAAAACAGCCTGATTTGGGGAGTGCTCGCTCCGCACAAGGCCCTGATTGTGTGCGAGGGCCCAAAAAGTAACAAATGCACTTTAATTATGTTGGATGCTTGGTGGCTGGCTTTGCAAATCTTTTATTTGTTTTGAGAAGTGCCCCAGCAGCAGCAGCAGCAGCAGCAGCAGCACTAAATTTTGTGTGCATTTGGGGAGCCTCACAGGCTTGGGCAGGGGGAGGGAGGACGGGCTAATTAACTGGGCTGCTGTCAAGCTAATAAACTAATGGAGAGCTTAAACAAATACAAAAATAAAGGAAGTAGACATGAGGGGGAAAAATAAAGTGACTAGACATGAAGTCTTGTGACGTGCATTTCCAGCTTCCATGCAAAGGCGGCCGTGGGCACCCAGAATTCTGTGGATGGAGTTTTCTGTCTCCTCGTTCAAGTGCCCCTTTTAGGAGGCAAAGGTTTAGCAGATCTCTCCAGGAATGAGTAACGAGAGAGGAGCTTTTCCCGTCCTGCCCAGAAACCAATTCCAGCTCATCAGGGTTGTTCATTTTGGAAAAGAGTCAGATTCACATTCATGGGACAGAGGGGAGTGGAAAGCAATCAATGTTTAAATCTTCTCTTTGCCAGGCCGAGATGTTACATAAGGTTGAGGAAAATGTTTTATTATCCCAGCTAAGCCCGAAGTGTCAGATACTGACGGCGTTTCGGAGACAGGATACTGGGCTTGATGGTCCAATAGTCTGACTCAGGCTGACAGATTTTCTCTCCCGCCCTCTCAAATTATTACTTGTTCTTTTTTGGTCCATTAGGTAGGAGGTGGTTTGAAATTCAAAAAGGTTAAAGCAGCACACACGTTACTTTGGGACTGGGCTGGAAGGAGCCTCCCAGTTCTGCTCATCCTGGGGCACCAGACAAATATAGATCTTTGCTCATCTGATTTCTCAAGGCCTCCAGCTCCCATGATCTCATCCTGAGGTGGTACACGCTGCGATGGGGCAGTACCTGTGCCCAAGCTCCCTGGGTTTGTCTCATCCTTCTTTGGCTCAGTGTTATTCCATGAGACTTTAGGGGATCATATCCCAGTTTCACTGAAGTTTGCAACCCTTTTATCGCTCCAGTGAGTACTGCTTGTTCTACCTGCATTTCCCAAGGCTTATCTCAACTCCAGAGTTTACTTAAAAACGCACAGGGCTTTCAAATGTTGTTGAACACTCAATTATCTGACCCAGTGGTTAACAAAACACACGGTGCTCCGTGTTCCTCTGTGGGAAAATATTTACCAGCCAATATCTGTGTTATTTGGCCACCTTTGCTTATCAAACACAGAGAGGCTTGTGCTGAATAAACCAAGGGAGCCATTGCTGGATAATAACTCGAAAACCATCTTTTCAAATGCTAAAGAAAGGAAGTTTTGCATTTGGAGAGCTGCAGGAGATGATGGGTGGTCTCAGGCAGCGTGGGACACGTATGGCTGGGATGACACAGCCCTGGAGCCAGGCCAGACTCGGCTTGGAGCAGGCAGCCAATATTCCAGATCTCCTGCAAAAGCATTTGACTGCCCCTTGATTTCCCTTTCATTTCCAGGGCGAAAAATCAGCCCAGAGGTTTCTTCCCCGGCTTTGATGGCGCCTCCTGAGTGTGACAGCGAGGCAGAGGAGCAGAAAGATTTCGTGGTCTCAGAACAAAACAATCAAACCACATTTTCAGTACTTATTTTCTTTCTGGAGATCTCTGCGTGGCCTGGTGGTTTCTGTTAAACTTGGAAAGGTTTGAAAGGCGATGAGGTTGTTGGGTACATTCTTACAGCCCTCCTCACTCATTCTCCGGGGTGTTGCAGACAGATTCTGGAGCGTGTTTCAGTCTGCCCCAAATCCCATCCCCTTCAACCTTCCTGAATCCAAGGATTTCCTTCAGGAGTGTGGCGGCAAAGCCTCGGACAGAGGCAGCAATCCACAGAGAGCTGCTCCAAAGATTTGGAAGGAGAAAGAGAAATCAATAGCAGCCCTTTCCAGGAAGATAGATGATTTTGTTAGTTGATTGTCATTTCTAAGGCACTTCAGGCTAGCTTTTGATGAATCCATCTGAATTCATTCTTTTGGCTCTGGGAGCAGATTTTGGTTGCCTTTGGTTACTGCTGTGCTCGAAGATGCTGAGACACCACACGGATGACAGGCACAGGCGTCACTGGAACAGAGGAGAAGCAAAACTTTCCATTTCACTCACAACAAAAGCTTTCATCTTCCTCAACCCAAACCTCGGAATACTTTCTTCCCTCAAAAGCTGAGCTGTTCCCAACCTCACATCCCACCAGGAAAGACAGGGCAGAGCTGGACTGTGCCCATTACTCATTGCAGGGTCATTTACCATCATCGCTCTGCTCCCTGTTACTGAGGAGCTCCTTCACTTGCAGCCCTGGCTCTGTCTCGTCCTCTGCTGCTGCATCCATGGGGAATCTGACATTTTCCCATCCCTCCGTGTGCCCAGCTGGAATTCAGTGGCCTGCACAGAAGGAAATGGGCTTTGGTCAGTATTTTTGAAGCCACTAAGGAAGTTTTATCCGTGAGGATTGACCAAGGATTTCAGCCCACTGTGGCAATGCTCAGGCTGGGTGATGAATATCCAAACTGAGCTGGGAGCTCTTTATTGAAACCCCTAAAAAATAACAAAACCCAAACAAAAAAAAATCAAACACATCTTCGGTGGAGGTAATTTCCATTTTTCTAATTCAAAAATTTTAAAGGAATTAAAAACCTCATTTTAATCAGGAGATTTGAGATTGGGACTAGGAATGGTTGCTGATGGAACGGCTTGGGTCGTTAGGAATGGCAGCAGGAAGAATTGTTTGTTAGGAATGTTGTATTCCATTAACAAATCCTCCTGAAGCCAGGCTCCCTCTCCACTCCTGATCCCAAATATCCATCCCTTGTGTGCAGTGGTTAATGGGGTGGATCTGGACCTGGGATCAGAGGAGGAGATGTGGTTCAGCAGTAAAATAATGGACAAGGAATTAAAACTAATCAACTCATCTGGCTCAGCCACCAACTGAAGGTCCCTGCTCGGTAACTGGGTGCTTATATCAGCAGTTTTAGACCATCCAAGATATTTAATTAACTCTGTTTTTCAGTACAGCCTATCCCTGTGCCATGATTTAACTTCACTCGTGGCAAAAAGATGTTCACGAGGAGGTTTTGGTGTGTGCTTCTCACCTCCTCCCTCGATGCAATACGCTTCCAGTTTATTTATTGTGGGCTTAGACATCATCTTCCTATTTTCCTGGGCTTTGTTCTGGATAAGGGATAAGTGGAGCAATGGAGAGACTGAGACAGGCTGGTTTCAGGGCAGCTCTTCAGCTGAAGGGAGCAGCACTTGAGGGTTTTGTGTGTTTGCTCGTGCAACCAACTACAAGAGGTTTTAGTCTGTTAGGATAGAAAACTCCAATAAAACTGGGAAACATAAGTTCCAGGTTTGTTTGCTCTCAGTGTTTTTGCTTTTTCTGAAGACAGCTGATATTTTGAAGCATTTATCTCAGCTCTCTTGAAATCAATGGATAGACCCTGCTCTGGGGCACTCTCAGATGCGACACTATCTCCACGAGAGGTTCAGTGCAGTCAGTAAAAAGTTGTTAAAAAAACACATTCAGAGGGTTTTTTTGTTGTTGTTTATTTTTTTTAATTTATTTTTAATTTATTTAAACATGCAAAAAGTGACTTGTGCACACATCCAGCCTGGAGTTTCCAGCTTGAAAACACAGATCAGCATTTGGTCTTGCAGTCAGGCACAGATAAAATTCCAGTGTGTAACACTTCATTTAGCAGGGTATTAACCCCTGGGGAGCGCAGGGGAGCCCTTCAGTGAACAAAACTCCTCAGTGTGGAGCAGGTAAAAATATCTCTGCAGGATTTTTCCCCCTGTGTGTGACAATGGTGAGAAGGTGACCAGCCCAGCTCCAATCCGTTTGTTTAACTTGCTGGGAATTAATCAGAGCACCCTGGGATTAATAATTACTTAATCAAATAATCGCTTCGTGACTCCAACACTTATCTTTTTTTTTTCCCTCCGAGCAGGCTGGAAATAAGAGCCGTGAATATGTAAATTGGAACTGATTAGAGGATTAGGTTTCACTCATTTTTTTTATTATTTGGAATAAAAACAGCCTGCAGCTCCCTCCAAGCCAAGCCGTGTCTCTGAATTACAACTCCAGCGCCTGTTGGCTGTGATAATTTCACTTCATTAAGTTCCAGATATAAATAGGGAACGGTTCTTATTTTTTTTCCATGCACCACCTTTAATAAGCAGGGCCTGGAAACACAGGGGTTATTGATCCACGCAGCCATCGGGCCTTCCCCAGCCTGTGGGACAGGGCAGGAGGACCAACCCCTTCTACCTGTGCCTTCTGCAGCCGGGGACAATCCGGCTCTGTTGAATCCATTGGAAAAGCTGCAGCAGGAATGGCCAAAAAAGCCTTGGAAAAGTGGAAGTGGCGCTGCCCCATTGGTAGCAAAGCCAACCGAAATGATCTGATAGGCCCTGACAGCAAGAGATGTCAGCGGGGATTGCAAGGGGAGGAATTGTTCAGGTGGCCCCCAAATAACGCCCTGGCAGTGCTGAGCATCCTTAGTGCCCACGAATCCACGGGGAAGGCTCGTGCCAAGCATCCCTGGAGATCTTCCTGTCATAGCAAGGCCATGATTTTAAAAAGTCCCGTCCACAGCCCGGAATGTGCCCCCCCAGGGGGAGTTTTAACCAGGCCATGCTCTCATATCAAGGAGGGTTTGCATTTTAGACTGTTATCCACTGTCTGGAAATCTGAGGGATCCCTGCTCTGGACTAGGGAGCTCACACCCTCATCAGGAAAGTTTCCTTTTCCCTCATGATTTACAGATTTATAGCAAGATTTAAGGCCAGAAGTATTTTAGTGAAGCTCAGGAAAGAATTCAGGGGCAGAGCAGAACCATTATTTTCTCAGAATTTAAGGACTGTATTATTTCATTTCGTACGTTTGGGAATGGCTCCTAGCTAAGGACACAGAATAAAAAGAAGCTCCTAATCTTGCACTAAAGATTTTGCCATGAATAAAAAGAAGCTTGGGGGTGGGGGATTGCTGGTGCTACGAGCAGCTCCTAAGGACAAATGTTCTCAGATCGGGGTGGATGTTGAGTGAAAATTACTTCAGAGGGTCTTGTCTTTATCCCAATTAAATGCCACAAAAAATCTCTATGGAACGTAGCCGTGGCCACACGTGGATCCCAGCCTTTCTCTGCCCAGGCGTCAGCAGGAATTTCCCTGGATGGCAGTGGATTTGCAGGTACCCGATCACCTCCAGAAGAAAATAATAAAGTGTTCCCTCCCCTCAACGCTTCTGGAGCTCACATTTGCTTTTCCTCTGGTAAATGAGCCTTGGGAAGGCTGACAGCTTTGGGAGAGAGGTGCTAACCGTGGAGTGGGGAATGTGGAGGAGCTGTGCAAAGGGGGAGACTGAAGGCATTAAAATGAAATCTCTCAGTTTAGCTAAAGGAACCAAACATTACAATAAAGCAGCCCTGTGTCCTGAAAGCCCTGAGCAATTCTAATTAATGCAGAATGCTGTAATGAGAATTTTCAGTGGGAATTGATCCTGGTTCTGAGATGACACAATGGAATAACCAACCTCCAGCACAGATAGACTGAGATTTGATTATTCCTTTCCATGGCCTGCTGGAAGTCAGGAATAATCCTAACGTACCTCTGATGCCAAGCAGGAGTTTATCCAGCAGCGTGTGGTGGGAATTCCAGGGAGAGAAATGGAACCACAGAATCATGGAATGGTTTGGGTGGGGAGAGACCTTAAATCCATCCCATTTTACCCACACCTTCCACTCTCCCAAATTGTTCCAAGCCCCATCCAGCCTGGCCCTGGACACTTCCAGGGATCTGGGGGCAGCCCCAAACCCTTGACTCGATGCTCACATTGTGTAAATTCAAGTTTGAAAGCTTTAAGTATTTTTTTACTGTTGCCCCGCACATGGGGCTCGTTAGGGAGCTCCGACTGCTCCAGTGGTTCTTAAGGATTTAGGAGGAATTGCAATTCAGGAGTAAAAACTTAGGCACTACAACTAATTCTTATAAGCACCTTGTGGGTCATGTGTGCGTTTCACAGACATTCTCTGAAGAACTTGGATGGTGATTTCCTGGAAAAAAAAAAGCAAATAGGGGAAGAAAAAGCCTTGCTGTGAAAGTGCAGCGCTGCTCAGAGAAACCTTGATGCCTTTACCAGCATTCCCAGGTACTTTCGGGCTAGGTGTGCTTGAAATTGAAGTCCAGGAATTAGAGAACACAAACTTCATTTATTCAGGGGCAACTGGAAAACGTGAATGCGTTTCCATGGAGATGGGGTGATTTCCTTCCCCACAGTTCAAGTCTTTTCCACAGGTCCTGTTTCATTCTGCTCACCCTCATGTTTTGTTGAGGAGAAGTTTTTGGGGGATTTTGATCTCAAGAGTTGGCCAAGCTCCAGGCAGAACAATGAAAAAGTGGTAAATCACTTTAATAGATACAGCACGAAGGAAAAAAAGAAGGCAGAGAAATGAAGGGACTGAAATCCAGCAGTCCCAGCACATCCATCAAACACAGAATGCTCTTCTTGAGGAACAGGAGGACTCTCCAATGAAATACAGTGCAGAACGGGGATGGTGCTAGAGGGGCTCTGATGCCCAGGATTCCAATCAGATTTAATGATAAAAACCACATTTTGATATTTTCTCCAAATTATGGTGCTGGGGATGATCACTTTTGTAGAATCACGGAATGGTTTGGGTTGGGAGGGACCTTAAAGCCCATCCCAGTGCCACCCCCTGCCATGGGCAGGGACACCTCCCACTGTCCCAGGCTGCTCCAGCCTGGCCTTGGGCACTGCCAGGGATCCAGGGGCAGCCACAGCTCCTCTGGGCACCCTGTGCCAGGGCCTGCCCACCCTCACAGGGAAGGATTCCTTCCTACTCCACCTGTGTCTTACTGACAGCTGGGAGTTATTTACACACTGCTTATTTATTGTGTATTATTTACACACTGATTATTCATTGTGTATTATTTACACACAGTTTATTTACTGTGTGTTATTTACACACTGATTATTTATTGTGAGTTATTTATTGATTATTTATTGTGTGTTATTTACACACAGCTTATTTATTGTGTATTATTTACACACTGATTATTCACCGTGAGTTATTTACACACTGATTATTCACTGTGAGTTATTTACACACTGTTTATTTATTGTGTGTTATTTACACACTGATTATTTATTGTGTATTATTTACACCCAGTTTATTTATTGTGTGTTATTTACACACTGATTATTCATTGTGTGTTATTTACACACAGTTTACAACACTTGGGTGGCTCTGGCTGCTGTGACCACTTGCAGCCCCTGGTGATGCCAGAGGTCTGTAGCAGGTGCCTCAAAGTCGGTTTGGTTGTTAGGTTATATCCAGAGCATGCCCCTCTCAGCAAATCTGAAATGGCTTTGGAATCATTTTTAGCAATGTACAAGGGACCAGAAATTACAGAGTTTTAGTGGAGAATATTTTTATTGAAGACTTGCTTTTTTTTCCTTCATCTCTGCTCGAAAAGCACAGTATACACAACCTTTCTCCTCCAAAGCTGATAAATGGTTTAGCCATTATTTAAAGTTTGGGAAAAGGCAGCTACAGAAATAACATTTTAATGTATTCCAGATTAGACTTCATGCTATATTTGTAATAAAGACTTGTTTCCAACGTTGGTTGGCAGATCACTCGCAGGGACAATTACCCAAATAGCTATTAGGATACGATTGCGCTCATTTCCAGGCAGCGCGGGCTTGCCAGGACTCAGCTTGGCTGGCAGCTGGGTTTTGGTTTGACTTTTGGAGAAAACCACAAGAATTTGTCAGTCGCCTTGGCCGTAAGGGAGTCTCCTTGTCTTGAGGCTATTCTTTTTCCTGTGCGAGGAGAAGAGGCAGAACATGCTCTGCTTCGGTTCGGGTTCCTCTTGGTCTCGGTGTCTTTCATCTCAATGAGAGCAGGAGGAGAAGACTCAGGTGTGACCCAGGTGTGAGAGCTCTCCCATCATTCAGAAAAAGAGGAGGGTCAGGAGGGTCAGAGCCAACGTGTTCTGGAGGGGGAGAACTGAGAAGAAAATCAAAGGTCATGGATTTCTTTTACTGGAGGAGGGAGCACTAATGCCAAGCTAAATCAGTGTTAGCTGGGCCTGGAGACTCCCTCTCTCTCTGCGTTTTGCTAATGTGTTGCTTGGCAGCTCTGAATCACCCTGGCTGCCTCAGTCAGGAGCTCGAGGCGAAGAACACCAACTCCTTGAGAAGGGAAAAGAGCTCCTTGTGCCAGGGAACATGTTCTGTGCTGAGGTGATGTCATTGTTTAAGTCACACAGGCAGTGCTCGGGAAGCTTTTTCACGTTGAGAGATAAGGAGGTCCACAAAGGTCCATGAATCTTCAAATAACTCCAGTTGTTCCCTTTTCTAGAACAGAACCAGGTTCATGATTTATGGCCAGTCCAGCGTGGGTCCTGCTCACACAGCAGAGAGCTTGGGGGCTCCTCTGTCCCCCTGTCCCAAGTCTTATAAAGCTCCTTTCCAGCTTTTAAATTAGTTCAGTGATGTTGCTCAGCGTTGTAAAATGGAGATAATAAAGCTGGAACCAAACCAGCAGGTTTAGATTAGATATTACAAGGAATTTCTTCCCTGTGAGGGTGAGGAGGCCCTGGCACAGGGTGCCCAGAGCAGCTGTGGCTGCCCCTGGATCCCTGGCAGTGTCCAAGGCCAGGCTGGACATTGGGGCTTGGAGCAGCCTGGGACAGTGGGAGGAGTCCCTGCCCATGGCAGGAGTGGGATGAGATGAGCTTTGAGGTCACTCCCAACCCAAACCATTCTGTGATTCTGTGATAAGTTTTGCATTGTTGAAATGAGTTTATGGAAGGTGATGTGCTCCTTGTGGCAACAGAGGGCCTGACAAAGGATCCAAAGCTCCTTTGCTGTCCTGTGTTCTACAACCAGATAAAGCTTTGGATAAACACAGCACAGCAGCTGCTAGGAGGGACCAGCACCTGTGAAAAATAACTTTCCAAACTCTGTGTTTCTCAAGAGCAGGAGAAGGTTCAGGACTGAAGCATCTCTTTTTTCCATTTACATGTCACGAGTAACAACTGCGTTATAGAAACATTGTATACACAGACATATATATAAAAATATAAATATATTAAAAAAAACTCATTAAAAAGAAATACAAAGATAAATATAAAGATAAATATAAAGATAAGTATAAATATAAATACAAATACAAATACAAATATAAATATAAATATAAATATAAATATATATATAAATTTAAATATAAATTTAAATATAAATTTAAAATATATAAATGCTGTTATGTAGCTGCACAATAACCACTGCTTCAAACCCAGAAGCTGATAAACACCCTGGCAGCAATTCTGCTGAGAATAAAACCATTTAAAGTACAAAACTATCACAGATCCTTCATTAAAGAATAATCTCAAGCTCTTCTCTGCCCTCCACGTGTGTCCCCTGTGAAGACTTTTCCATGGGGTGATCGTGGCCCGTGGAACGCTCAGCACTCGCTCCGTGCTGGCTCTGCTCCAGAGCCATGACTGCACCAAAGGGGCTCAGGCATGTCCTACCAATGGAGCAGAAAATTGCTTCAAGGCTCGAGCAGCAACACCTTGGCGGGGCACAGGCTGTAATTAGCAATAAAGCAGCACCCATGGCCAATGGGGCCATTGTGCCCCAGACCCCACTCTGCTCCTGGTGCCGAGGGGAAACGCGTGTGTGAGTGGGAATGAGAGCACAGAGGAGCTCCCCAGCCAGAGGGGAATGATGAATGTGCTGCAGTTGGCATAAAGTGGAACCCGTGCCAACATGGGGCCCTCCTGTTCCTGCCAGTCCCCCACCTACGTTCTCCCAAACACCACATTATATTTTTAGCATTTTTATTTTCTTGGAAAAATATATAAACTGCAGTTATAAAATGTGTTTAAACAAATGAAATGGAGCTAGCAGGTGTACAAAAACGGCCTAAAATGCTTCCCAGAGCTGCAGTTAAACAAAAAAAAAAAAGTAAACTTAAACGGTTCCATAGTGGAAAAAATAATCTCTAGGTCGAGTATATAAATGTCTTTTTTTTTTTTGCACTGCACACTCAGTTTCAGTTTTGATTCCTAAAAGCCACCTAGACTCGTTCTTGGGTTGGATCATCCTGTCTCACCCACATTAAAGGGAAATTCTGCCTTTGTCATCTGGGGAGGAATAATACACCAGAGGTGCCACTGTGGTGAATTCTGACATCTTGCACTCCCAGGATGGTTTGGGTTGGAAGGGACCTTAAATCCCATCTCATCCAACCCCTGCCGTGGGCAGGGACACCTTCCCCTATCCCAGGGTGCTCCAAGCCCCGTCCAACCCGGCCTCGGACATTCCAGGGATCCAGGGGCAGCCACAGCTGCTCTGGGCAGCACCACATCCCAGGGGGAGCTGATTTACAAATCTGCGGCTCATTTCTGTTATTTTCTGTTTGTGCCATCTCTGTGACGAATCTGGAGAAGGCTTTGGTTCAGTTTGAAAAGGATTTCTATTCATTTTTGGTAGAATAAGGTTGCGTTTACCAGCTTAATCCGAACTGAAGGACTGCTGGCAGTGCACTGAGAAATGGAAGTGGAGAGAGAGAGATTTGTATTTGGATGTGTGGATGTAGAGAGGATGTCAATCCAAAATAATTTATAATCAAAATACACCCCTGGCCAAGAGACAGGAGGCTGCACAAAGAAAGAAAATAATTCATTCTAAGTAGAGCTGGAAGGAGAGTTTTATATTGTGCTTGTGCTGCCTCGTTTGGTGGAAATCCGATAGGAAGGGGAGCTTAAAATTCAGTGGATTCTGATTTCTCTTTGCCCCTGAAGGCCCAGAGGAGTCAATACCTTGAATTTTGGTGTCACCCGTCACTATCTCCTCGTAAGAATTGCTGAGCACTTTTAATACAGTGAGGGAGGAGCTGCGTTTTCATTTGATGTGAAAAGTGATGTTTTTATGGGCCTGGCTCTGAACATTTTTCTCTACCTGCCCAAATTTTGGTGAACTTTTGGTTCTGTACCAGTCCTACAGCCGACTTTCCTTTCAGCAATCAGGGCTAGCAAATTACATTATTTCTAAATGAAACAAGCCCTCATTTATTTCCAGGGGAAAGCAGTAAAATGTGGCACGTTCCTATTTCCAATCTTTCTGAAACACTTTGGTCCTCTGAGTAAAAATTTTCATGCATAAATTTCATGCAAGATCAAAAGTTATTAAACCCCACTCTGCCATCGTTGTTCATTTGTTTTAGCCTAAAATATCCCCTTTAACTCTGACAGAAATGCTGCAGCATTTATTTTCAGGAATAAGTTTTTCAGTCATTCTATGAATTATTAAATAAATATTGTTATCATTGCTACTCTTTGGACTAATGAAAACTTTTTAAACAAATACCAGATTTGAGCTGTGTATCTGAAAGGATATTCTGGATTAATCCAGCCCCAAATGTTTGATTCAGATCCTCAATCCTGACTTTATTGAACCCCCACCATCACTCTGGTTTGTTAATTTAAGTGTGATTCTCCAGCCCCGCTCAGCACTCCGATGAATTCATCTGCAATGCTGACAAATCCATACGGATGGATTATTCCCACTTGTGTGTCCAATTTTCTTTTAATGGGTCATTTTCCTCTGAATGGGTAATTCATTCCACCCCTGCTCTGCACAACTAGACCTGGTTTAAATCTCCTCTCCACTGCAGTGTGACATAAATTGTGTGAGTTGGTGGGGAGTCATTTAGAAACTGAAGAGGGAAAGAAATGGAAAAAAGGAGGGATGGTTCCCCTGTCTGACAGACAAAGGTTCTGGCTGCAGAGTGAGGCAAAGACAATTTAAATTAAAACATTTCTGAAGGCAGAGAGTTGTTGAAAAAGGTTTGGAGATGTCTTCTCCTCTTGTGTAACTTTATCATCATCATCATCCCAGCTTCTCCAGGCTTCTTGGTATCCTCATCTCTGAAGAGAATTACAAACCCAACCAGCAGGAATTGCTTCTGAAAGGCTGAAAGCAATCCAGGTTTATGTTCTAACAGCACTGGACATGGGGGAAATCTGTTTTAACTCCTCATCCATGTGAAGTTTAACATCTGAAGTTTAACGTGTGAAGTTCAATGTGTGAAGATTAACATGTAAAGTTTAATGTGAAGTTTAACGTGAAGTTTGACACGTGAAGTGTAAGGTGTGAATTTTAACATGTGAAGTTTAATATGCAAAGTTTAACACGTGAAATTTAACTTGTGAAGTTTAACACATGAAGTTTAAGGTGAAGTTTAACATCTGAAGTTTAATGGGTGAAGTTTAACTTGTGGAGTTTAACATCTAAGGTGCAACACATGACGTTTAACACGTGAAATTTAACGGGTGAAGTTTAACACATCGAGTTTAACATGGGAACTTTTACATGGGAAGTTTAACATGTAAAATTTACCGTGTGAAGCTTAACATGGGAAGTTTAATGTGTGAAATGTAACATGCGAAGTTTAACATGTCAAATTTAGTATGTGAAGTTTAACACGTGAAGTTTAAAACATGAGGTTTAACGCACGAATTTTAACGTGGCTTGCAGGGAGGCTGCTCAGAGCTCTCCGTGCTTGGGCCCGTCCGTGTGCACAGACAAGTGAAATCTTTTCAAACAAACAGGCTGGAAATTCTTGGCTTCTCCAGGAACCGGCCTTATTTCCAGCAGATCGTGGTTTGGATTCCCATCCTGCCCTTGGCATTCCAGTTTTCCCCCTGCTTGCCACAGCTAGATTCTGTTTGCTGTTTCTGGACCGAGACGCTGAACAAGATCCCGGTGCCTCAGGTAGGCGATGTTTTACCGTGCAGGAAGAAATCCCTGTCTGAAGTCGGGGAATGGAACCTCCTGGTTAACGACTGGCAGACCTACAGGAAAGGGATTGAGCTGCCGTCAGTAGGTAACTTATTAATGGCTGGTGTTTAATTTCTTAGGGTAAAACGTAAGAATCTGGTGGTCCTCACATGAGTGGTGTGAGTACAGAAAGGGCTGTGTAGAAAGGTAGCGCCGTTTCCTTCCAGCCACCATTAAGGGCCTCGCAGATCTGCCAGAAAAGGGAAAATTAACCTTCTGTGGAAATCCAGCAAAAGGCCTTTCCCCCTTTAAATCATTACAGCAGAACTTAATGATGCATCAGTGAGCAGAGTGTGTTCAGGCCAGATGCACACGGGGTTCTTGGATGGCTGCTCTGCAGACACTGAAGCTCCACATTTCCTCCTTAGACTTCCCAGACTTATTGGAGATGCAGTGACTGCGTTTCCCTGGATTTCTGAGCTGGTGGAGCTTAGAGGCTGTTGGGATCAGGGGTAATATCTGTTGCTGGGCTTAGCTCTGCTGTGCCCAACCTGTGCCAGCTCCTCTGTGCGTGGCTGGGAGAAAAACCAGCACCAAGGAGAGAAGGAAGAGTCAGAGACAACTGAAGTTTGGCTGACAAACCTCAGTGAGGCATAAATGAAAGGGTTGTGATTATGCTCAAAATGAGAGCGACTGAAAAAAGAGAGAGAAATCCTTTCATTTCTAAGACCATTTTAAATGCAAAGACTCATCCCGAGCCAACAGATGCATGGAAAGTGAATTTTCATTGGCTGGAGACCAAATTAGGGACAATGCCGTACATGAAACTTGCTCGTTTGACCAATGTTATGCTTCATTTTCATCAGCGCTGTCCATGGAATATTAGATATTCCAGCAGTTATTTAATAAGGCCAAGGCACACAAGGAGCCCTTTAAGGTAAAAAGTAAAATAATCTCTATTTTCTCTTCAGGAGGTTTTGGCAAATGGGAAAAGATGGAGAAGAGGGAATAAAAAGTGTATGTGAAACAAAAGTTTTAACAGTCTGTCTAACCAATTGGTATAATTAAGTTTTACTTCAGCCCTCAGGAAACCCCAGGGAAGTTTGTGGCATCCCAGTTCATGTGCATATTAAGTAGGGGATCATGTAACCTTCATGCAAAGCTGGAAAGGGCTGGATTTTGAGGAGTTATGGCCCTCATTTGGAGCTGTGTCAGTCTGAGGCAGCCGTGTTCATCCAGGACTGTATTGGGTTGCACAAAGTTGGGTTTGGATTCACCAGAGCTCTCCAGATTAGAAGGGGAGGTGGTGGAAATGTAGAGAAGAACACGAGCTAAGCCAAAGGGGTGGAAACCCTGCCCAGACATCCCTCAGAACCAGCCAGCAGTGGGATTTCAGCAGGGATCCCTCAGGGAAGTCTGTGAAATGCTGGGAGAGGGTGAGCAATGTTTTCCCGCTGTCCCACACAAACCCATTCCCATTTCCCTCCCTTCTGACTGGTGCAAGATACAGAAAATCTTTCATCACCTTGAGCCGGTAGCAGAGGTGCTGCAATTAGGTCCCTCTTCATCCCCCAAGCCACTCTTGCCATTTACAACCCTAAAAGGAGGCGGATGCACAAGGAGGGCACGGGACCCTCGGGATTTGCTCAGGGGGTGCTGAGCGGGGTCTGCCACAGCCCCAGCACACTCTGCCTTGTGACGCTGTGGGAGCTGTGCTGGAGGAAATCAGGGGAACGAGGAGTAATTCCTGCAGCTTGTCATTAATGGTGTCTCCCAGTGAAAAAGTGGGAATGGGAGTAACCTCTCCAACAAGGGCAGCTTTGTCCCCTCAGCAGCTTGGTTGGCAAAGCAGCAATTTTAGCTTCTCCCAAACATTCTTATCTGCCCAATGTACCCAAATCTGCTCATCCTCACCCTTAATCCTTAGGTTTCCTACAACATAGGAGCCATTCTCAGCTCTTCACCCAGCCCTTCTTTAATACTTAAAACTCTCAGTTTACACGGGCATTATTTCTTCCATTCAATACCTGGGTAAATCCTCAGCTGCTGAAATCAGCCCTGTTCCACGGGATAAAATTCACATTGGGGTTTTTTTCCAGATTAAAAAAAAATTGTGTTTTCTTTCGAAATGACGAAGAAAACATGAGAAGATTTTGTGTACAAAGTGATTCATTACAACATTTGTGGGGTCCCTGAGAAGATCCCAACCATGCTGTCTCCTGCTGTAGGAAGGGAAGGAGAGAGGAAGGAGGACTCATTTTAACACATCAACCACTAACGAGCTCCGAAGTCACAGCTTCCAGCCCTTACCTCCTTTTCCCTTCTTCAGCCCTCACTCCTCCAGCAGTCCCAAATATGATACAGCACTTTAGGACACAACCATTCCTATGGCGTTTCAGGAGTGCTGAGGTGGGAGAGATTGATTTACCAAGGTCTTACAGCCAGGGGGGCTTTTTTAGCCCCCCAAACAATGCTGTTATAGAACATGTCCTCACAAAATATTCAACCCTTGCACATTTCCATTTTGGGCTTGCAACCAGGTGTGTCTGAGCTCTCTGCAGCAGGGTTTTTACCCAGCGTGGTTCCTGGAATTAAAATGCAGCTTTATCCCCGGGTGTTTTCTCCAGCAGCCTCAGTTCCTGGACAAGCAGTTCTTGCCTTGCACGTAGGTCACCTCCATGCTGGAAAAAACCTGCAAATAGCTCACCTCACGTCCTCCAAAACACACAGGCATCTTCCCTGAGATGTTTCTCTTGGATTTCTTGGCTTGGCTGTCTCCAGGGCTGGGGATGTGCAGACTGTGTTACCTGTGCTCCAGCTATTTTGACAAAGCAGTGGGAACGGAAGGATTAAGGTTGTGGCACCCTCTGAGCTCAGTTTCGTGTGATCCCAACCAACAGAACTGGGAGCAAAGAGGACATTTAGATCGGACCCCCCACACCTCAGTGCTCTGGCCTGGAGCAGCGAGTCCAGCCCAAGGCCGCAGTGGTTGTTCCCTCAGCTCAGGTGGCAGCAGCGCATTCCTGCGCTCGGAGCGTCCCGGGCTCGCTCTCACAGGTGACTTTCTGCTACAGCAGCACTTTCCCAGCTGCTCAGTGGGAAAAATGGAGCATTTTATAAATGAGCTGCTCTGGAAGAAGCTGTTCAAGCTGCTCTGCAGGGGCTCCTGTGGAGAGGGGGAGGCACCTGCCGGGAGGGCTGGGCTTGGTGGGATCTTGGCTCTTGGAAGGCTTTTGGACTGGATGGTTCCTGGAGTCCCCTCCAAGGCCTATCTTGCAGCACCCTGACAGTCTGTATTTTCACCCCCATGGCACCCAGTGTTTGTCTTTAATTCTTTCCCGAGCCATCAGTGTGCTCATCCCTGCTGAGGAACAGAGAATTCCGGCACTGAACCACCCCGCTAATCAGAGAAGGGTTAAAAACACGATTGGTGGGCACAGCCCCCCCCGTTTTCTGCAAGGTTGGTTGGAATTGTGACTCGAGACTGACAGCTTGCCTGAGTGTTTGTGGTTCAGCTCGAAACCACAAGAGCCAGAAGCACATGGTTTAGATTCTGTGTCTCTCTCCAGCTAACACGAACCAGTTGTTCCAGAAGCTTGGCTATCTCTTGGAGAAGAGTTTTGCACCAGGATCAGCCTTGATTCACCCCAGACGGCCCTTTGGAAACCCAAAGCAAAAAAAAAAAAAAAAAAAAAAAGGAAAAGTTTCCTAAACAAAGCCTCACATTTACTTTTTCTTGTTTATTTTTGCAGCTTGTAAAGGAGCTACTAATATCCTGGTTGTAAAAAGGAAAAAAAAAAAGGGAAAAAAAGAGGAAAAAAAAGAAGAAAATCTGAAATGCCAATCAAAAGCAGCGCCGAATTAGGGAGTGTTTACTTCAAAACCACGTTTTTTGTTGCCTTTTTTAAGGCAAATTCCTGTAATGTAGTAATGTCAGGGAGGGCATGGAAAGAAGAGACTTAATTGACTCAAAAGATATATTTAGACCAATCTTTTCAGATTTGGATGGGTAAAATGAGACCCGGAGTAAGGCTAAGGTTCAGTCAATGAGCTTGCACACAGAAAGCAGTAAATGCACACCTAACACTGAGCTTAATTCCACTGTCATAGAGAACCACAGGCTTAATTATTGCTTCTAATGAACTGCAGGAAGGATGAAAATTAAAACACACAAGGAGCAATGTCCAGGTGTGGGCAACTCCTTTACACACCAGGTGAAGGAATCGTTACCCAGCTCATGTGGGAGTGGGAATCGAGGGGGGTCAGTATTTAAAAATGCGGGTTTCTTGTCCACTCAGTGGTTACGTGCCCTGCGCTGCTTGTCCCTGAGCACAGATTTATCACATCCTCTCTGCATTTCTCACGCCCTGCCTGAGAGGAGCTGGCGATGCCCAGAAGGTGGGACTTGTCACAGCGAGGTGTTACCTGTGCAGGAACTCCGGGCAGAAGAGCAGCCCTTGCAGCTGGGGAGGAAGCAGAGCGTGGGTTGGAGTCACTGCCTTTCCCACAGCAGCAGGGCAGGATAGAACCGTGCACATCTCGGTGTGCAAGAGGCTGATCTGCTCTAACCATGTTCGGTATCCACTCGCACACACTCAAATCCTGCAGGCCCTCTGAGCAGTAATTCGATAAATTATTGTGGTGAGGAAAGAAACCCAGTGCTCAGTTGCCCCAAATCACAGGTATTAGGGCTGAAATGAATTCTCCTTTAACAATTTCCCCTCACCCAGCCCCCGGGATTATTTGTTTTATCTTTCTCCTCCTTGATAGAAAACTGGTTCCAAGCTATTGCATTACAATACCTTCTGTCCTCGGAGGTGAGGAGCTTGGAAGAGAGAAAGAATCCTTCTCTGCCATGTCTCTCTATCTCCTAGTTAGGAATAAGTGACCATAAAATCTGTGGATGTGTGAAACCACAATATATTCCCCTGTTCTGCCATTAAAAGCCACTCACGACACGAAGGTGAATCAGAGGGAGGAGCGTGTGATTATACACCAGGAGTTTGCTTCCAAGAACAGATTACATTTCTGGGAATTCCAAATACCATATATTTTATTTTAGTATTATGGGAATTTTCAAGAGGCTTCTAACGTTACTGCTCCTTAAGCTGCTCTATAATCACGGGATAATTTTTATTAACAAAAAGACTTTATACCTTGAGAGCCACGCAGGGGCCGGGGCAGGGCTGACGGGGTGAGCAGGAGGCTCTGAGGGCTCAGATGCTCTGGAGGTGCATCAGAACTGCCCTGGCAGGTTTAAACCTGACTGGAACTGCAGGTTTAAGGTGGATGTCTGTTGTTTGAAACATTTGGTGGGCACAGGAGTGGGGCTACACTGAGTTGTTCACCACACGCACACTTAGGGACCCTCCCTCTTTTCTACCTCCCTCCTGTTTCTTCAGACCTCCAGAGGTTTTCACCTCTTCACTTTAATTATCACATTTGTGAAAGACAGGCCTGAAATAATGAGGCTTTGCTCCTGCGGTAAAATGGTTTTAATTGAAAACTAATAGTAAAAGCAAGGTTTTAAACTGGCAGAGGGCAGGGTTAGGTTAGATTTTAGGAAGAAATGCTTTACTCAGAGGGTGGGGAGGCCCTGGCATGGGGTGCCCAGAGAAGTTTTGGAATCCCCATCCTTGGAAGTATCCAAGGCCAGATTGGACAGGGCTTGGAGCACCCTGGGACAGTGGAAGGGGTGGCACTGGATGGGCTTTAAGGTCCCTTCCAACCCAAACCATGCTGGGATTCTTCCTGTGAAATGCCATGAGGAGGAGTTGGGAAGAGGAAATGCTCCAAGCTCTTGATCCCTACAAAATGATCAACACCGGAATGCTCGGAGCAGGATGATCACTGTTCCTGCCTCAGTGTGCACCGGGCTGTGTGGGAGAGCCTGGGACACGTGTGCAGAGGGAAAGGAGTCCCAGGGCCGTACAAAGCAGTGCCAGGAACATGGAGAGCCCTGTGGGAAGAGCGAACCCTCACGTTACGGAAGCGTTCATCCGACGCCGAGCGAGCAGTTGGACGGTAGCATCGAGAATGTCTTGCCCAATTTGCTTTTATATCCGTTTATTTTATTTTGTGGGGGCTTGTTAGGCCTGCCCATTGTGAGTGCTCGGAGTGTCTTTGGTTACAGCGGGTTTCATTTCAGGGATCGACCCAAATCTGCTGAAAAGGGAAAGTGTGTCCCTGACAAACGCCATGAGCCGGAGCCATAAATAACCCGCGGCACAGCCACACCAGAGAGACCTTGGCAGGGCTCACAGAGTATCCTGAGCTGGAAGGGACCCACCAGGATCGAGTCCAACAATCCCACCCTGGGCATCCCTGGCAGCGCTGTCCAAACGCTCCTGGAGCTCTGGCAGCCTCGGGGCCGTGCCCATTCCCTGGGGAGCCTGGGCAGTGCCCAGCACCCTCTGGGGGAAGGACCTTTCCCTAAAATCCATCCTAACCCTGCCCTGGCACAGCTCCAGCATTCCCTGGGTCCTGTCCCCGTCACAGGGAGCAGCGATCGGTGCCCATCAGAAGATGGGTTTGTTCAGGAGGTTGGTTCTGTCTTGAAGAAAAGTGAAAATCCCTCTCCAGAGGCAGAATTTCCCTCCCGTGGAGTCCCACAGAACGAGAGGTTTCCCTCCATCCTTGATTATTTTGCTTTAGATTTACAGAACATCAAAACACACCAAGAACCTTCCACCATGAAAGGGTTTTTTAAAGCAAAAGCAATGAAATTGGTTAACTCTTAATTCTTCTGTTTCCATTTAGGGCACTTTGTTTGCAAATGTGGCTTCCAGGGTCTGAGATTGTCAGGCTCCTTTTGATGCCTGATATTATGACAAGTTACTTCTCCCTTTTTTTGTGTTGGGACAAATCATGTTTGTGGAAACACAGAAGGGAGGGAACGATAACTTCAGGTTTAGGTTTTACTTTCCTATAAATAAAACCATCTGAACTGCGTCTTGTTTGGGAACAGAATGATTTTCTGGAATCAAAATAATAATAATAAAAAATCAGGGTGATATTTTACCGAAATCAAATTGAAACAAAACAATATTAAATTAATAATATTAAATAATACCACTTTTACCAGAATGGGAAACTTTTACTCGTAAAATGCTGAAATACCTCAGTGTTAGAGCTCTCAAGAGAGCATGGAATTTTCCCTAATTTTAGTGGAAGTGTGACAACCTCCTGTGGATAAGGATAAGGAGCCTGGCCTGTGATGTAGGACATTTGCTCATATGAACACAATTAATTCCCTGTTTTGTGCAATCAAGGGGTGCCCAACAGAAACAAACCCAATAATTATTTACGAACCCTCTGATTCTGGTTTGGCCTTGCTGATCCTGAATGTGGAGCAGCGTTTTACACCTGGGATTGGGAATTGCAGCCGTGGTTGGGAAGGGGCTGGAATGTGGATGGGAGGGGACACAGCGTTGGGAGGGACATGGCACAGGGAGGGTCCTGCCCCAGCTGAGGAGCAAACAGAGCATGAAGCCAAAGCCAGGGGGAATTTTTTACCTGACTGCTGACCTCGTTCTTAGAGAATTCTTGGGATAATTAAGGTTGGAAAAGACTTCCAAGATCAAGTCCTGCCTCTGACTGAATCCCAGCGTCCCCACTGAACCCTATCAGATTTTCTCCAGGTTAAGGCTCCATGGGGCACATGGGGTTGGACTAGAGGACTTCTAAAAGTCCCCTCCACCCCAAACCACTCAATGATTCCATGATTCCGCTCTTCCCATCCCTGCAGGCATCTGTCTGTCCCTCACGCCACATATTTCCCTTTATGACAAGACACGTGGTGGAGTCCAGCGTGGAATATGATGGAAGCTCCATCCCTACCCATCATCAATGGAATGTTTTCTTTCAGAATTACACGGGGCTTGAAGGAAAGGGCATCTCCATCAAATACAAATCAGCAGCAGCAAAGCTGTGAAGAGCCAAGGTGGAGCTTTGGGGGTGTGCAGGAGCTCCAGTGCCATGGACATCGTCCCCTTTATGGGGGTGCCCAAACACCAGGGAGGGTTCCAGGGCTGTCAGTGACCTCAGCCAGCCCAGACACACGCTGGAGTCCAGCTTACAGCTGACTGGAGTCCTGAGGTTTTACTGGCCCACAGCCAGTTTGAAACCCACTCGAGCCACCCCGGTATTTTATAACATTGTAAAGACTTTATTGTTTAAAACATTTCAAAAATTCTCCACACAACCTGGCGGCCTCCCAAAACCCTCTTAAATGAGCCAAAACTATCAGCAGCCACCCACCTTCCCGTCCATTATCCTCTGATTAATGACATTCCACCACCAGGGTCCGGCGTTCGGGATCTCCCTGCTGCAGGACCCCTGCGTGAGGGCGATCCCTGAGACCTGCAAAGTGTCTGTGGGGTTTGCAGCCGTGTTTTAGCCAGGGGTGTCTCTTTGGCACGGGGGGATCGTGCAGGAGGGGGCTCTAGGGGGTGCAGCATCCTGTAAAACCTTCATTGGACGTGGCAAAGCAGGAGAAATCAAATCACATGGAGGTTTCTGTTTCTGGATTGTTTCTGTTTCTGGATCATTTCTGTTTCTGGATCGTTTCTGTTTCTGGATCATTTCTGTTTCTGGATTGTTTCTGTTTCTGGATCCCTGTCTCTGGGATGGTTTTTGTGTTGTTTGCCCACTCATCTTGTACCTTCTGAGGCAACCCAACCGTAAGAACAACCAGAAGAAATAACTACCAGCCAACCTCTTCGGCTGGAATTCATTATTGAATTCGCTCCACCAGAAAAAGAACAGCGATGGTTATTTCCTGATGCAATGCACAGATGCTGATTAGTTAAAGGATTAATGTGGTTTAATGAGGGTGAGGAGGCCCTGGCACAGGGTGCCCAGAGAAGCTGTGGCTGCCCCTGGATCCTCGGCAGTGTCCAAGGCCAGGTTGGATGGGGCTTGGAACAACCTGGGACAGTGGAAGGTGTCCCTGCCCATGGCAGGAGTGGGATGAGATGAACTTTGAGGTCCCTTCCAACCCAAACCATTCCTATTCCATGATTCTATACCCAAACTTTTCCATGATTCCTTGATGCCATGATTCAGGCACCTTGCTGCGTGGCCACGCTGCTCCCTTGTGCTGTGGATCCAGGAGGTTTTCCAGGGAAGATGCTTTTCTGAGTAAACCGTGAAGAAAAGACTCAGTGCTTTGGAGTCAGGAGTTCCCACCTGTGAAATGTCTCCGAGTCCCTGCGTTGCCCTGGGCACGTGACGGAAGATGAGCAGAACATCTGCTCTGTGATTCCACCCAGACCTGGGCATCAAAACAGCTTTAAAATCTGGATCAGAGGATCATTTCTTCCTGAGAATTGTTTTTCCCAAAGCATTGATTCTGGTGCAAAGGAGGCACAAGGACATGTGCTGCTTTGCTGTGCAGGCCCTTCAGCAGACCGAGGTTTTATTCCTGGGCTCTGTGCTCTCCTCCACCCAGAATTTGGTGCAGTTTATACACAAACATTTCTGGCTTCATTCCTGCTTGAATCTTTACATGTACGTGTTTATTCCCATGTCTACACCAATACATAGCACAAGTGGGGGTAGGAGCCCAGCAGATGATTTTTCAGGAGGTTTTATTTCCATGAGAAGCTTCAGAGCACATTTTCACTCAGCACTGACTCATCGTTCTCTCTCTCTCTCTCTCTCTCTTTTTTTTTATTGCTGCCTAATCCAAGAAACTCTGACTAAGTCAGCTCTGCCACGTCCCGAGTGTAGCAGGGATTCCTTGATGCAAACAGAACTGGTAATTCTCCTCCGAAATAGCAAGAAATTGCTATTTGTGGGCTCCTGCTTTACGCAATGCTGACCTTGGCTGAGGCAGCCCCAGTGGAAAGGGCCGTGGTGCATGAAGTCAGTGCCACTGTGGTAAATAAAGGCAGCGCCAGCAGGGCCCAATTTCAACATCTCCTGGCACACGAGGCAGAGCTGGGCAGGGGCACCGGAGCTGGATTTTCTGAGCAGCAGTCTGGGAACCTCATGGCTCTGTGTCATGGGGAGACAGCCCAGCTCGGTGCCTCAGCTGGGTGTTTTGGTGAGTCCCTTCTGAACACGCAAACCCTTCTCGTGTTCTGCACGGCCATTAAAGAGAGCTGGCAGAAAATCCAACGGGCTGCACAGGTAGGCTGGGAGCACAACAGGAGGGTTTTGTCAGTGGCCCGGGCTGCTGGAGCTTCAGAGAGTTGCAGGTATTGACTGAGAAAAACAAAGAGAATAAAAATCTGAGAGCCCATTTCAGCACTTGAGCTTGGCAGTAAGAAATCAGTGAGTGAGGCCAGGGCTAGGCCATGATTTAGCCTCACACAGACCAGTTGAGATGGCAAAAGTCAAATTAGGTGAATACCTGCAGCCCATAAACCCCAATTACTTGTGTACGTATTTCTAAAACAAAACGTAGCTCAGACTCCTGGAAAAGGCCGTCTACCCTTGCTCGGCTTGCCCAGAGCTCTGCTCTGTAAGGCTGATCTGTCTTTTTTCCCTGTAAATCCTTAACTAACACCAGGAGTAGCCAGTACCCATCAAATTCCCTTCGCTGATCAAAATGAAATTGCAAAATCGGCCTTGGAGAACCCAGATCCGCCTTTTCCTGTGGATGGACAATCCTCTTCCCAGGAGGGATCAGGAACCCTGTGGCTGTCCCAGAGCTCCTTGAACGGGGTCGTTTCCCTCTTTCACATCCTCCCCAGCTGCACTTTAGCCCCCAGGAAGGAGCTGGGACCATTTCCCTGCTGGATGTGCCCCTCCTTTCAGGGCAGTATTTTCATCCCAAACCCTTGTGTGAGGTTTAAGTGGATGAACCCATGAACCATGTACCCATGAATCTGCCAGAGCTCCATTCCAGTGTCTTCCAGTGGTGTTTTCCCTCTCTGACATTTCCCACATGTATTTACTGCGCAGCTTCTTCCCTGCACAGGCTGTATCCTCGTTATCACATGGAATAATGTTTGACTGGGAGAAAGATCCTCTCAGAAACACACTGGAGGTACCTAAGCTGCCTGTTTCTCCCCGAATCCTCAGCTTTCTTTCATCAGGACGGTTTTGTTGAGATGATATTGCCTCTCCTGGGCGTCATTCACGGGAGCTCCACAGTGGTGATGAATAAAACAACTGTGGCCAGACTGCAATAAATTAATTGCAGCGTTTTATGTGAGTAAGAGAATGGGCAGGAGACCTGAGACTGAAACCCAAATCTGCCTCTGAATCTGTGGTTGAAAGACTGGTCTGAAAAAGAGAAAAGAAGTCAGAGTGGGAAGAGGGGGTTTGGGGGGAAAATAAACCCAAAGCAGCCCAGCACGTTGTGGTTTCTAACAAGCAATTTGGAGTCTCCATTTCCAGCCAGCCAAGTACATGGAAGATCTGAATTTCTAATTTAGCCACTGCATGTTATGTTTTATGAGATGCAGAAAGTTTTTATGGATCTGTGTCTCTGCCTTTTATTGGCTGGAAACTGATTGTGGAGCTGCACTTCGGGAGCCCTCCAAAATCCCAGGGCCGGGAGGGAGATGCCAATCTCTGTCTCCAGCTTTTGTTTTGGCTCAAGGAAGATCTGAGTCGCAGCTCTGCTGCTGCAGGTCACTGCTGGCACTGACAGATTTCACCTTCCAGGTGTGCTACAGCTCCCAGTCTTGCTTTATTAAGCACCACTTTCATCTTAGTCTGCAGTGGGAAGGCTGCATTTTGTCCAGTTTAATGGAATATTTAATGAATTAACCAATCACAAAAATGGAATCCGTGGAGAGGAGAGACAAGCTGTGCTGAAATACGGGGTGCAGTGGGGTGTGCAGGATCATCTCCCTGCTCAGGGGGAGCAGCCAGTCCTGGTGTGGAAACAATCCTGGCAATCAAAGGTGGGCATTGCTTCAAATCTCACCATCCGGCCCTAACCCACCGGGATTTTTGGCACCAAATTATCAGATCCACCACTTTGCCAAATTAAATTCAAACTTAATGCTGTCAGTGAGTATTGGGCAAGGGAGCCTTGTGCTCTGGGATGTGCCATGACTTGGAGTCCTGACTAAATTTAGGCTCCGGTTGTGCAATCAGGATCATTTTCCAGAGAGATTTCAGGGATTAACTGGCCTGGTAAATCCTGTGGGGTAGGAACCATCCTACAGCTGGACCACAGCAGAATATTAATTTAAATAATTACTGCTGCTGTGAGAGGATGAACAGGTTTGCTCTGCTCTCCTTCCTTCAGGGCTAAAAAGCAAATTTTGCACTCATTTTTATAAGGACAGCATGTTCCAAACGGTATCCTTTTAAACATTGACATATTAATCTGAAATATTAACACATGCAGCATTCCCAGGACAAATATTGCTGATTATTCACTGATTTCCCAATCGAGGGTAAAGCCCCCACTGCTATTTTTAAGTTTCCGTTTTTACCTATTAGGGCACTGCCACAATCCAGATTTTTAATATGGAGATGGTGACTGTTTTAGATATTTTGAATTTTGTGTCTAAACCCCTGACGTTTGACAGTTTCAAGTGAGCACCTAACAATTTTCTGTAGGATTTCTCTGTGAATAAATCAGAGATTCGTCTGTGAATAAATCAGAGAATCAGATATAGTTCAGTATCTCACTGCCAGACAGGGAAGAATCGGTGTCCTCAGCTTCCCATGGAAATAAATCAAAAAAATAAACCAGAAATGTAGGAATTGAGAGGGAGAGAAAGCCCTGATTGCTCAAACCTTTCTTTTTTGATTTTCAAAGCCTTCCTGAGCTGACTGGCGAATGCTTTTCCCAGCATTTCGGGCCAGGCTGGGAATCTGGGAGGTGGGATTTGGTGCGGGGAGTTAGGAAGTGTGCGGAGCGGTGATGATGGGCAGGTAACAGCTCCTGGTGGTAATTCCAGGGATGGAACTGGGGCTAAAAGGAGAGCAGCTCCCCGCTTTCACAGGAGCTGGGATGCCGGCAGCACATCAGGCAGCACCTCTGGATTACCTGGGATCGCTCCCAGGCTCCGGCTCTGCCTTTCCCAGAGGGATCCCAGGGCCAGGAAAGCCTCGGGATGTTGGCTCAGCCACGGGGAGGGGAAATGGGTCCTGCTGGAGCTGCACCGGACACGGGGAAAGTTGTCCAGTCGGGACAGGGGAGACGAGCCGGCACCGAGCCCCAGTCCCAGCTTTCCAAACTGGAGTTTCAGGGGGATTTTGATGTCAAGTTTTCCTTTCTTTGCATGGAGTGGTTCAGGCACTTTGGGAATGTGTGGCCAGGGAGTTACAGGGCCTGCAGGGCATCATCCCAACCCTCCTGCTCTGCTCCAGGCTCCCTCTCCCCACAGTGCAGCGTTTCCCTCTGGAGAATCCATAAAGAAAACTGTCATAGAAAGCCAATTCCTCCTCTTTTTGGGAAAAACCCCATAACTTTCTTCCTCTTTCACAGCGGGAGCCCCGTCCTGTAAACACAAGGCAGCCCTGTCGAAACACTGGGAGTAAGATTTTATCTATTTTCCTTGGATGTGTCCCCCTGTGCCCCCTCCTTTGTGGATCGTGGTTAAAGTGAAAATGAGTAAATCCTGGGATTCCTCCAAAAATTTCAGCCAGTGCTGGAATTGTGCACAGATACCCAAAAAATCCATGTCCACAGATTGCCAGCACCCTGATTTTAACAAAAAAAGAACCGTGGGGACCCCCTGCCAGAGGCTGTAAACATGGAATTAAAAAGGGAATGTTAAATGGGGATAATCTTATGTTTCTACAGAGCTTTTCATCCAGGGGGAACCCAACTGCTCTGGAAGTCACTGCTCATGGATAACCATGGGGCGATTTAGGGCAGGCAGGGAAAAATCCTAAACTCAGTAGAAAAATGCAGGGATCCCCCAAAATAACCTTTGTACGAGAAGCACAGACCGAGAAAGCGTCGAAGCTGCAGAACGTGCAGGGGATCGTTCACAGAGCGAGCAGGGGATGATTTCTGTGACAGAGAAACTCCAGGGAAGATCAAAACAGCCCTGAAGGATCGAGGGAATGAGGGCGTTTTTTCCAGCCCCGCTTGGACGTGCTGACGGTGCTGTCAGAGCACCGAGGGCTCGTGCGGGGACGGTTTCCATTTGTAATGTTCCTTTGGCCATAAATCCTCCAGCTCGGATCCCAAGGCCAGCTCCGAGCCATTCCCTCGTGGCAAATGTTCCCGAGGCTCCAAATATCCCCGGGGTTGGTGAGGGTCACGGGAGGGGAAGTGAAAAGAAAATTGTGGAATTGGCTGAGTTGGAATTGATTGAATTTTAACTTCTTGGAAGAGGTGAAAGTTGGCGGTGTTGAGTTTGTGGGAGCTGAAGTTGGGATGGATTAAAGCCCAGTTTTCCCATCACCTTCTCTTGGGATATCCCTTCCCAGGAACCCCAGGTTCCCATCCCAGTCACCCACAGACCAAAAAGGAGACAATTGAAACACTTTTCCAAAGTCCATGGAGATTTTCCTTCCAAACAGACTCTTTTTAGGCATTTAATGAAATAAAAAGTAAAGACGAGAAACCTTTAATGTTTTCCAGGATGTATTTTTTATTTAAGAAAAATTGGATTTTCTCCAGCAAACCGGGCATTTTGTTGGGATATTTTAATTTTCTCAAACCCCAGTGTTTCTGTCAAAGACCAGCCGTGGTTGTTTGGTGGAAAAGAAGCCAAGGAGTGCTGGGAAGGCTTAATGAGATCAGTTCTTAGCTCAGATTTTTCTCTGAACATCCCTTAAATCAGTTCTAAATAACACTTCAGGGCAGCCTAATGAACTATTTATTTATTCATTGATTCATCTTGAAATAAATTTGATGGAGGTTGATAGAAAGTTCTTTTTCCTCCTCTTATTCTGTTATAAATTTGTAGGAACATCTTGCTCTCCTGTGGCACCCCAGAGAACAGATCCTTCACTTCTATTTATCATTAGGATTCATCACTTTTTTTGGAAAAAACTCCACATTCCCTCCCTGCTCCTTCCCCTCGATTTTTTAGGAAACTCAGGCACATAAAAGCAAAACAGAGGAGCAAAGCAAAGCACACTCAGCACTAATTTGGCAACGGGAGGAACGCACTAAAACAGCTTTTATTGTTGAAAACTCAGCCTGGAGTTTTCCTCCTATAAAAAAAACCAAACCTCGGTGCCATTTGTTGGGAGTTCTCATGAATTCCATTGCGCAGGAGATGGAGCTGGGTTGGGGCAGGTCTGTAACACCAGCCCAGCTCGAGCAGTGCTGTCATGGAACCAGGGCTCGGATTCCCACTTGGAGAACTGACACTTCACTGTGCCTTAACTGAGCCTCCCCTGATAGGGGAGAATTCCCTGAGCTCTTGCCTGGGCTCTGCTGACCAACGGGACTTTTCCACGCTTTTGCTCTCAGATAGTTTTTTATTAAGTCTTAGCAAAAAGGAGCAGAGCCACAAGCGTGACTCCCCTTAGGAAATGCGAAGGAAAGGCGGAGTTATCAAGATAACGCTGTTCTTTTAAAGGTAAATTACCCAATGAAAGCCTGAAACGAAAGATATTTTTACTTTTCTACCAACGTTCAATAAATCTTTCTGTCACATGAAAGGAACTGCGGCATTTTTCACCCAATCCTCTCAATCCACTTTTGCCGCAGAACGTGGAGTGACAGAAGAAGAAAGAAGAAGGCCTAAAACAACAACAATCCTCCCTTTTGGAGTTTTTGCTTCTTATCTATTTGCTATATTAACAAACCCAACACCTCTAAATTTTCACCCTGTGACAATCTTACATAATGTTCTATCACCCAGTTCACACCAGTGCAGATTCTGTTCCTTCCCAGAGGGTCGGCAATTTTCTCCATGGACGAAGGTCAACGACAGGGCTGTCCAGGGGGGGTAGAACCCCCCAAAACAGGCAGAGAAATATTCCCTGCACTTTGGACTCCCACTTCGAACGGGCTCTGGTGGGGCAACAGCTCCGCAGTTCCCAAGGCTGCCCCAGGGATTCGAATGTCAAATTCGGATTGAAATCGTGCTGGGCTGAGCGTGCTCCCAGAGGGTTTGGAGTTCCTGGCCTGGAGGGTCCCTTTGGATGAGGAGGAAGGATTTGCTTAGTGGAGAACAGCTTCAATCTGCTGGAGGTGTGAAAAATTCCTAATGGAGATCCTCTGCTCCTGGGATCCATGGATTTTAGCCCATTTTGGTGGGACCAGGATGGATTTTAGCCATGGAGTGTAAAGGCCACTGGATTTTGGCTGCCTGGCAAAGGAGAAGCTTTGTGGAGGCCACAAAATCCACACAATCCATACAATCCACAAAATCCACAAAATCCACACCATCCACACAATCCACGTAATCCACATAATCCACAAAATCCATACAATCCACACAATCCACACAATGCATACAATCCACATCATCCACACAAAACCCACACAATCCACACCTCCACACCCAGGGGTTCTCTCACCTCCACACCGAGGGATTCTCTGCTTCCCTCCAAAGGATTTGCCCACAGGTATCCCACATTTTGGTTGGGAAAGCTTCTCTCCATGATCTTACCTCAAAAAGATAACAGATCCCGTGTTTCTGCTCACTATGGAGAGTTCTTTGTCTCCGTGGCATTTCAAAAACTCACAGGGAGTGAGGGGAATCATTCAATACTCAACTCACACCTCAAACGAAAGTAATTTCATTTGGGAATAATGAATATGGATTCTCCCAACCATTTCGGTGCCCCCTCACTGCTGCTCCAAATGGCTTTGTTTGGATCCACTCAGAATCTGTCCTGTTGTAAAGTTTGGATTTAAGGTAATAAAAAAAAATTCGAAAAAAAATAATAATTTTTTTAAAAAGTTTTAATCATTTAATGATTTAATGTTTTCAGTCAGTCACAGGGAGCTCTCGTGTTTATTTTGCAGAAATAGAAGTGTTTAGACATCCCTTTGTTTGACTCCAAGCAGGTGCAGGTCACCAGATTGATGCTGGTTGGTGTTTTCAGTGTCCACAAGGTGATTTTTGCTCCTTTTAAAGAAGGAGATGCCTGAGGTGGTCCAGCAGCTGGTGAGGGAGCTGAATTGTTCCCAAAAATGTGTCCGTGCTGGGAAAACTCCACGGCAGCAGCTGCTCTGCTCCCTGCTTCAGACTCAGCTGGGAGAGAGGATCAAACCCTGAGGCAACCTGAGAGACAACATCCCAAAAATCAGCCTGGCCAAGGAGCTCTCAGAGCGCTGCATGGAGCTGCAGGTGGAATAATAAATAAATCAATCAGTAAATCAGGGAATAAATACCGAAGTAAATCAGGGAAGAATGAAAGAGATGGAGAAATAGGCCTGGTGGCTTTCCACCAGCTGGGCAACCCCGAGGCACTCTGGATGTCCAGCATGGAAAGCCCAGTTTGGAGCTGGGATGTGGGAATGGGGAGGGTCAGATGCTGGTTTTGCAGGGCTGGACTGGTCAGAAACCTTATGGAATTCGTCACATTTTTTAAGGATGAGGGGAAGAACAGAAACCACGAGTGAAACCCTACCCAGCACCACAAATAACTACAAAGGGAGCCCAACCTCACGGGTTTTAGGCTGTCTCTCCCCTGCCCCGTTTTAAATCCTTTTCCTGTTTGCCTCAGCTTAGCCCCCAAATACGTCAGAGATTCCCAGGAGACTCTTCTGCCCTGGAATGGCCTCGTGCTTCCTGCAAGGCTCTGTCTGCTCCCTCATCCTCAGGGCCCATGGGTTTTTGCTCTCTGACTCTCCCTGTAAATCCCCATTTTCCCAGGAACACATCCCAGGCAGGCATTTGCTCTCAGATATTCACTTTGCCTCCTTGCCAGGTGCAGGTTTTGCATGAAATTTTTAGCTCGACCAAGAAATTCATCACTTCATTCCCATTTTTCTGTCCTGAAGGAAAGCAAGTGCCCCTCAGCATCAGGGGGAGAATTTGGTGTCCCCTGCTCAGCCCAGGGGTTTCCCTCCAGATTTATTTCTTTATTTCTGTTCATTTGGGTTTGCTGTCCCAGATATTCCCTGTCCCTCACATGTTGAAAACTACAGCGATGCTTCCAGTGGGGCCTAAATCACTGCTGGAAATCCTTGGGAATTTTAGCAGCCAAGGTGAACTTTTTAGAGCACCAATTTTCCTAAAGCCTGGTGTTCCTGTGATTTTTGAGGGAAAAAACCAAACAACCTGGATCTCTTGTCACAAGAATTGTTGTTTTCTGCACTGTGGTCCCTGTCTGGCCCTCACCAGGGTTGGGACCCAACCTCCCGGGACACTTGGGAAGGGTCAGTTTTCCACCACGTAGGCAGGAATTCTGTCAGCACTGATGCGATTTCCCACACATCCCAGGATCCCACTGCCCTGCAGCTCTCCTGGAGCTCACAGGGTATTTCATGGAATGTATATAATCCATATAAACCTTCCAGATCCGGGAAATCTCCTATGGACTGGGGCTGCCATTGTTCCGCTCAGACACACCACAAACCTCACAGAGTCTGTGGTTGATCCGGCCCAGTGCACTCAGACGTGTTCCTTTCCAGGCAGCCCTTGGACACTCTGGAATGCACAACATTCCTGCGCCGCCGTTCCCAGGGGAGAGACCTCGCTCACCTGAGGAGCCCTGGAACACCTCAGCCACCCTGAAACCCAGCTGAGGATCAGGTGGAGTTACTCTAAAACTGGAAATGTTAAAATGGGGTCTTTATCCAGCCCTCTGGATTATTAAAATCCAAAAATCTGTTGATTTCTGGGTTTTGCTTTTTTTTTTTTTTTTTTTTTAATAAAATGGTTTTGGATAGGAGGATTTTTAAAAAAATTGGGTTTTCATTTATAAAACAGAACAATGTTTAAATTCTGTTCCTGCAGACTGGTCCAGGACTGAGACAAATTTTGCATCCCTCAAGTCCCTTGGAAGTGGAAGGAGCTGCAAGTCTGGGAGTTTTTCATCCGAACATCCCCACTGGAAGCACTTGAACGAGGTTGTCTTTGTACAAGAGCATTTCAGAATCAGAGTGAGGTGCAGTGTGACCCTTAAAGGAACTGGATTCTGTTTGCTTCCCTCATGAAGTACAGCAGCACGTGGATTGATTTGGCAGCTAAATTCCAGCCTGAGTTTGGAAATTGGGGGATCTTCTCTTTGGTTTCCTGCCTTCTGTGCAATACAAAAAGTCCTTCTCCCCCTGCAATCCCCACCTGTAAAATCCAAGTGTTTTCACAGGAGTTTTGTTAAAAACAACAGGCTAAAAACTCAAGAGGTCCTCAGGTGGTGCTGTAAGGCAGGAATGGACGTCCTGCAAACCTCAGGTGGCCAGACAGAAATTGCCCTCGGGACAACAGAGCCTCAGGAAGCTCCTGGAGCTCAAATAAACACTCCAGAGCAGTTGCTTGGACACCCTCCTGCAAACCTGCAAAACAAGGGTGGAAACCTCGTGAGCTGCTCCGTGCCCAGGTTAGAAATAGGAAATTCTGGTTCATGGTGTTACAGCTCCTCTCCTCATGACCATGACTCAGGAGAGCAGCAAAAAACCCCATAAAATGGAGACAGTGAAGCTGGACACCCCTCCCAGTAAAGGGCTTTAAGGTGTTCAGGGATGAACTTTGGCAGAGATTGTGGAGGCTGAGGCAGGACACGAGGCCTCCCTGCTGAAAACCGACACTGGGCTCTTCCTTATCACATTTGACCTTTTATTTATTAAGTCCTCCAGGAGCAAGTTGCTGGCCTGGGTCTGGAGCAGGAGGTGGGACCTCCATTGCTGCTTAGTCTTTCTAGGAAAACGGGTCATGAAAACACTGGGATCCTTAATTGGCCTCATTAAAGGCTCTGGCCATCTGGACCTCACTCATTCTAATTAGTCATCAATAGGGCGGTGATTTAATCATGAAAAAAAGGGGGAAAAAGCCACCTCCACTCTGTCAGCTCTGCCTTTCCTCAGCTTTTACACACCAGGCTGGAGGGGGGGATGTGTTCCCAGCAGCAGCTCCGGTTTTGGCAGGGTTGCTCCACCCGAGAGCCGTGGAAGTCTGGAGAGGATGGAACTAAATGTGGCAAAGAAATCAGGAACATGTGATTACCCCGCCCTTCCCTTGTCAGCCGGGCTGGCATCCACGCTTCCAAGTGTCATTTCTGTGCAGAAAACCTTGGAGAACACATGGAGAAGGCTGCCAGGCATTGCTGGAGTGCTGCTGGAAATCTGGGGCTCTTCACTGGCACCCCCTTTTGTTTCCAAGCAATTCCCCTCTTGCTGTTCCCACAAGGACGGCTCAGGAGTGGAGGAAAAGGAACTGAGTGACTCCTGCTGCCTCTTTTAGGATTCCCAGATTCACATGTTCCATGTGCTGCCTTTGACTCATCCAGTTTATCCCAGTCAGAATGACCAGGACACGGCTCCAGGCTGGAGCCTCCCTGTGTTTGCCCATCCTGGGACAGCACAAGCCCAAACAATCCCGGAAAACCACAAAAAGGTGGCTCAACGAGGGTAAATAGGAGAGCCTGGAGCACAACATTTGCAGCAGTGGGTGGGCAGGACTGGGGAGAAATGGCCAAAATTGGTGCCTTCAGCACTGGTGATGCATCAGGGGATAAATCACACGTGGGTGGTCTTAAAAGCTGAGGAACTTCTAAGGTCGCATTCCCAAAGCTGTCACATCATTCCCAAACTTATCACCGCTGCTTTGCCTCTCCGAATCTCACCTTCCTGCTCCCGCCTCCATGTTCTTGGAGGGTGTCATCCCGAAAATTACGTGTTTAGGGATTGTATCTGTAAATAGTGATGGAATATGTGCACGGGCCCACCGTAGGCAGGTGAGGAGAGATTTACTGGCTGATTTTTAGAACGAAATGTCATTATTTTGTACAGATTGTGCTGGGATTTAATGAGCCTGAGCTGCTATGACCTGGTTGGGTCCAGGACATTCCCCTAAAATTGGTGACAGCAAGATCCAAACCCAAGGTCTGGTTACAAGCAGAGCTGGAGGAAGGCTGTTGAATCAGGAAAAATCTGGCTTAGCCACCCCATATATTTGACAGTTAATTTTGTATCTGTATTGAGGACAAACACCCCAGAAAAGTGGTTTTTATTGGGCCAGCAAAGGCCCTGGGTTCTGGCCACCTTATTAATAATATTCTTCTGCAGGAGAGGGACGCAGTTCTTTATAAAGATTTATTAATAGTCATTATTATTTGCACAGGAGCTTTAATGTGCAGTAAAAGACCTATAAAGACCAGCAACCAAAGGAACTCTTCGATTTCACGCCGATCTGCACTAAGAAAATACCAGGGTTTTTTTTTTTTTTTTGTCTTTTTTTTTTCAAATAATAATCAAACAAAGAGCTTTCAGGAGCAGCCCCAGCAGAAGGCTAATGTAAAGTGATATATTTGAGCCCCAGGAGGATGGTGTAAGTTACTCTTGCCTCTGAGGCCTGTTTATTGTGTTTGTCTGGTTGCCCTGGGAACCAGCTCACGCCGTTTCACTTTATTTTCTAATGTTCCTGTAAATGTTAGGTAGGGCCGGGATTTATTATCCACTGTCAACACCTCCGGTGGAACGCGCCGCTCGCTGGCGTTTCCTTGGCACGGAGCCCTCCCTGCTCCCTCAGACCCAAAAACCCCTTTTTTTCACGCTGAAACGTGTGTGAGTGTGAGTGTGCACACGTGTGCGTGTGCCCGGGCATCCCCATCTGAATCAATAAATCCCAAACATATTTATTTATCCAATAAATCCCAAAGGCTTCACGGGGATGGCAAAGGGTGGCACAGCTGAGCACGGGGGGAGCTGGGTGGGAGCTGTGACTCATTATTGGGGTGAGGTGGATATTTAGGGGCTGGGGAAGGAGTGTTTACCAGGAGTGTTTATTATCCCAAAGGCAGCAGCAGGATCCTGCTGCTCCTGTCCCCAAAGAGCTCGGGTAATTCGGAGCGATGAATCATCAGAATTATTAGGGCTGGAACGAGCTGCTTTCCTTTCCTCTCCTCCTCCTCTCCTGCACCAGTCCCTCGGCATGACAGGGCACATTTGGTGGCAGACTGGTGGGTGTGAGGCTTATTTTTTAATTTGCTTTTTTTGCCTTGGGTGGCACCTCCCAGTCTGACGCGCGGTGTTTCACTGGGGACACTCTTAACCTTTTCAATGTCCAACAACAAATGCAGTCCTGACTCCTTGAAAAGTGTGGCTTTGATTCTCCCTATCTTTTCCTTACTCCTGCTTGCAACTTCAGCCTGGTTTCTCCTTCCCATTTCCCTGAGGAGGGGTCTTGTCCACCTCCCACTTTCCTTTACACAGGAACCCATTCCTGCTTCAGTTCCAGACAGGAATTCCCATCCCCTCTCCATTTTCCCGTTACAGTGCTATATCTCCCAGCATTTTTTCACCAACTGGATTGTCAGGCTTTGGAATGTGCTGCCCAGGGAAGTGGTGGAGTCACCATCCCTAGAAGTGTCCAAAAAACCTGTGGATGTGGCACTTGAGGACGTGGTTTAATGGTGACCATGGTGGTGCTGGTTTGACGTGATGATCTTAAAGGTCTTGTCCAATATTAATGATTCCATGATTCTGTGAACCCCACCAACTCCTCTTTGCCTTGTCCCCACCAGGATGGGTTTGGGCAGTGATTTGGTGTGGCTGCAAATGCCTCACTTGCCAAAAAAACCCCTCGCTCTGGACCTTTGTGCTCAGCTTTGCTGCTGATGGGATTTGCCCCCACTTTTCCGAAGGGATTTGGACTCAGCAGTGGTGGGGACTGGGTGAAGAGATGAGCTGGATCAATCCATGGGTAAAATCCAAGAAAAGTGACTTTGTTCCTCCCCCCTCCTGGGGCTGATCCCACCTCCCGCTGTCCAGGAACATTCCCTGCTGGGCAGGAACCCTTCCACCATGGAACAGCTCCAAGGAAACCCCAGCACCCAAAGCATTGGGATGAGGCAGTGCCTGGAGACTGAGGGTGCAGGTGATGGGGAATATCCAAAAGATCTGGGAATGCAGATGGAGCAGAATGGCTGGGAAAGGTCAGATGGGGAAAGTTGGATTTGACAGCGCCAGGCTGTGGAGAGTGGATTTGCCTTTTGGTTGGAATGAGTTAAGGGTGGTGAAGTCTCTTTGGGAATGTCATAGCTTGGGATTCCTGTTTCCTGTGCAATGCTGAGTAATTGAAATCTAAATTCCCAGGTTCTGTGTGAGAACTGGAGTGAGGTGGGATTAATTCCTATTTCAAAGATCCTCGACTGAAGACTTCCCCGGACTCAGGTGTTTTTTGTGGGAGTGTTTCCCAATAAAACCAAACCCTGTTGCTTTGTTTCAGGGGAGATGATGGAGAAAAAATGGATTTTTCTTTGTTTTCTGAGAGAGGCATTGCAGAAAGGCCAAAGCTGTGCACAGAGCTCTGGATTTTCCAGAGCCTTCTCAGGCAAATCAGCTCTTGGAATTTGTAACAGCAACTGCCCCTGCAGAGGTTCTGCCTGAACCACAGTCAGTGTAAAACACTCACATCCCTCACCCATCTCTGCTTCAGGGAATATTTCCAAATGTACAAAGTGTGGCTGTAACTATTTTAAAATGAAAAATGCCACCGTTACAGAAAAATGTAATGGGTAAAATACCTTTTTAATGAGCCTAAAATGGAATGGAGATGACAGTGACAAGAGTAACTCACTGAAATCCCAGCTGCTCCTTTTAATTGCTCCTAATTTGCTCTCAGGTGCTGGTAATTGGAACAATTTGCCTCCAGGAACCTGTGAGGTCTCAGACATTAATTGATTTTGTCTTGCTTAACCAACCTCACCAAAAACAGAGCTCGTTTCACTGCCTGGTTTTCAGCTTAGTGCTGTTCTGGGGTGAGACATGGGGCAGAAAACGTCCCCAGCACCCACCCAACCCCACCACCCAAACCAGGTTGGGAACTGAGTCAGGGAGAGCCGAAGCATCTCTGTTTGCTGTTATATTCCTGAAAAAAATGCCCCTAATGAGGCACCACAGCGTGGGGAGATGGATTAAATAGAAAAAGGGGCTACTTGGAGTTTATTCCAACTCAGCCAGCCCTAACAAATGTGGTGTTTGCAGGCATTTTTCTTCCTTGTGCTCAGAGAGCAGCAGAATTTTAATGGAAAAATAAGCTCTGCCTTGCATGGGCAGCAAGAGAGAATAAATCATGGAATGGGCTCTTTAATTTTCTTCTGAAAAACAAGTCAGGTTCTCAGTGTTGTGGTTTGAGGAGGCTCTGTTATTCTGTCTCAGGATAATTTATTATATTATTATCATCTGGAACAGAAAAACAGTGGAGGAGACACCTCAGGAGTGCCCTGAGAAGAGGTCAGTGTTTGGGAACAGGAGCCATCCTCAGGGCCTGCTATCCCGTTCCCAAATGTCCCAGGTGTTATTGCTGAGCCACGTGAGGCTGGGTGAAGCCCAGAGCCGCTTTCACTGCCCTGTTAATCCCACATTTTGCCTCTTGCCTCCAATCAGAGCCCCAGGAAAACCCGGGGAATGTTGGGGAACATTCTCAGAAAAATGGGAGCAGCAGCTGGATTGACACTGGAATCGCTTTGAATTCTCTCTGATCCCACCAAACCCAGACCTTTCAGTTGCTGCAGTCCAGGCACCACCTCAGGAAAGTTGATTTGCTGCTTGGAAATCCCCCATAATTTCCATTTTTTTCTAGTTTGCCCTATTTAATAAATTCTTTATCATTTCATGTAATCGATTTGAAGTTTTCCTCTGCCCTAAGCAGCATTTTGAAGGTGTTAATCCCTGTTGAGATCAGCTGGGTCAGTGCATCCCCTGTATAAATGGATCCCTTTTCATGGATCCCTTTTCATGGATCTTTCCCATCTGATTTGAGGGCATTGAGGAGAATCACCCCTCAAAAGGAGCAGTTCCACGTTTGCTGCATCGACACCAAACACGATTCCTCACGACTGTAAATTTCCATTTGCCATCACCCATTTTTCAAAAGGAAGTAGATTGTGAGCCTGGAAAGATTTATAGCTCCATTCTAAAATATCCATCATTTTAAACCCAGCCCTGCTGCTGACATCCACTGAACTGCCATAGATAGACTGCTAAATTACTTAAAAAATTTAAAAAAAAAAGACATTACAATATATCCGGATATTTCAAGCCCTTTTGTGGCGCGTGGACAAACTCAGAGCCATATTTCACAAAACCTATTTACATTTCAGCTCTATATTTTTGCCCTTTATGTCCTTTTCCATGGCTCTGCATTGCCAAGGCTTTTTTTCTTTTTTTGCAGAAATAGAAATTTTCCCCGCTGTGACATCACTGCCTGTCCTCAGGAACACCCCCACCCCTCACAAGATCTGACCTCAGGTGTTGGGGTTTCATTTTCTTGGTAGAACCGTTCTTGCAAACCCAAAGATTTACAGGCTGGGAAGGTTTGTAACGATCCCAGATTAAGGGTGGGACTTTCCGAACAGTCCCAGCCTTGAGCACAGCCGAGTTTGAACTCCATTACCCAGCAGCTTTTCAAAGCTCCACCCTAAGGCTGTGTGAAATTATTCTGGCGGCGTGGAGAGCGTATTTACCTAATGTCAAATATTAAACATCGCTGCCCATTAAAATATAGGCCCTCATTATATTTGGCCTGGTGGAAATGTGCAGGAGAGAAGGAGCAATTCTCTTTTCCCGGCCTCTGGAGCTCGGTGGAAGGGCTGGCACTGATTTTTGGCGTCTGCCTGTGGGTTAGGAGCTCCTTTTTGGAGATTTGAGTCCCATCCTCGGGGCCATAATTACCCGGGAGCACCAGGGCCCTCAGAGCACGGCAGGGTCCAATTGACCGTGCAAAAATCCCGATGCATCCAACCCTGTGGGCGCTTTTGGAAAGTCCAGGCCGCAGTAACTCTGTGTGGGAACACAGAGCTCTTTATTCCCATCCCTCGTGCCTGCTCCGCTGCCACCCCTCAGCTCTGGAGGCTGCCGGGGTCTGTGAGGGCGATCCTCGTCCCTTTGTCCCCTCCCGCGGGTCTGTGAGGGCGATCCTCGTCCCTTTGTCCCCTCCCGCCGGTCTGTGAGGGCGATCCTCGGCCCTTTGTCCCCTCCCGCGGGTCCGTGAGGGCGATCCTCGTCCTTTTGTCCCCTCCCGCTCGTCTGTGAGGGCGATCCTCGGCCCTTTGTCCCCTCCCGCGGGTCCGTGAGGGCGATCCTCGGCCCTTTGTCCCCTCCCGCCGGTCTGTGAGGGCGATCCTCGTCCCTTTGTCCCCTCCCGCGGGTCTCTCAGGGCGATCCTCGTCCTTTTGTCCCCTCCCGCGGGTCTGTGAGGGCGATCCTCGGCCCTTTGTCCCCTCCCGCGGGTCTCTCAGGGCGATCCTCGTCCCTTTGTCCCCTCCCGCGGGTCTGTGAGGGCGATCCTCGTCCCTTTGTCCCCTCCCGCGGATCCCGGGGTCACACGGGCAAACACGAAATGCCTGGAGGAGCAAGAGCTCCTGGAAAGCGCTGCAGCAGCCGGGTGACGAGGACAAACAAACCCTCCTGGTGTTTGCTCCCTCTGTGGGAACCTGGCACCGCTCCCTTCGCTGGGGACTTTAGAGGCCAGGTGACAAATCCGGCCCGCGGATGGCAAGCGAGCCGCCCCTGGGTTGTGCTGACAGAGCGAGTCTTGGGAAAGGGAAGGGGCAAAATCCCTGCCAAGCCCAGCTGTGGCCCCACATTGTGCTGGCGAGTCCCCTCATTGTGCTGGCGAGTCCCCACCTTGTGCTGGCCAGTCCCCACATTGTGCTGGCCAGTCCCCACATTGTGCTGGCAAGTCCCCACACGGCCACCCCAGGCTGTCCCCGTCCCTCTTTCAGCTCGAGCGGTGACACAGAAACGCTTCTCCCTCAAATTCGCTGAAGAGCTGCTCTGAATTTGGCTGAAAATGCGAATTATTTGTAACAGTGAGGGATGTTCTGGTATTTCTCAGCGTAGGTTTTCCTCAGTCTCTTCTGTGCTCCATCGGGAGGTTTTTTCCTGACAAAAATGGATGGGGTTAGAGAGTCCCCAGGTGTCTGCAGTGCCCAGGATCTCAGTTGTGCTGCCCAAGAGTTTGTAGGGCAGGGTTAGATGGGATTTTGGGAAGAAATTCTTCCCTGTGAGGGTGGGAAGGCCCTGGCACAGGGTGCCCAGAGCAGCTGTGGCTGCCCCTGGATCTCTGGAAATGTCCAAGGCCAGGCTGGAGCACCCTGGGACAATGGAAGGTGTCTCTGCCCATGGCTTTAAAATGAGCTTTGAGGTCCCTTCCAACACAAACCATTCCATGATTCTATGGAAACAGCAGAAAATCAATCAGTCTGGGGGTAAAACAGGAACTGAACCCCCAAATTAAGGTCTGGAGAAGGACAAGGTTGCTGTGCTTACGAAAGCACTCACAAACCAAATATATTGGGGACTCACAAGCTGAAATCATGAATCCCACATGTTCCCCCTCAATCTCCAGCCCTTTTCTTGTTAGAGCAGCTTAAACCCCACGTGGTCGCATAACTGAGCTCTTCAAACAGTGACAGTGGCAGTGCTGGGAGGCTCTGGTGGCCGGCACTGGGGTGTCCTTTCCGTGATGTCCATTTTGTATTGTGATAGTCACTAAAACACTTTTTCCCAGGCAAACTGCAAAAGTTGTAATTGTCAAATCTTCCTAACTTGGAAATGGTTTCAGGTCTGCTTTTCTCTGGCCTCATAGAGGGCAAGGAAGGAGGAGTTCCTTTTACGGATAATGATTTTGCACACTGTTGGTGGACAACGTGAAAACTGAATTAAAAGCATCAGCTCCGAATCCTCTTTGGAGGTTTAAAAGGAGGTTACTCCCAGGGCTTTAATGAATATTCCTCCTCCCTCACTCCTTTTTTTTTAGGGCAGAGGGGCAAAGGGAGAGGGAGGTGGGGGCTGGATATTCCAGCAGAAGGGTGGCAATTGGATGATAAGAATTGGTCGCGTCCCTGCTCCTTGCAGAGGTGCCAAAGCTACGTGGGACATCGTCATTATTACGGCTTCAAGTTGGCCGAGGTCACCCCGGTTCATCTGCTTTATACATTGGGAGCCTTCTCCTCATTACTTGCCAAACAAACCTTTTTATTTTTGCACACGTTTATGTTGATTTTGTGGTTTCTGAAATTGGATTCTGTCTCCTACGGGCCTGAGTTTCCACGGCAACCCCGGCCCTTATCTGCTGCTGCTGTTTGGCAGACAGACAACAAGGCCTTTCAGTTTACTTCTCCCATTTTTTCCTTAATATTATTTTCTTTAAAAACCTTTTTTTTTTTTTCTTCTTCAGCATGTTCTTTTTCTTCCTTTTTTTTTTTCCCTGCCCTTTTTATATTATTTTTACTTTCCCCAACCCCTGTCATTTAAAAATCACATAATTAATTGAGCACATCCTGTGCCACACGGGGCTGCCACGACTTTGAAGTCCCAATAGATCATTTTATAGAGCCGTGGGTACCATTTTTTCCGAGGCAGCACCAGGCGCCAGCACGAGGCCTTGTGGAATTCAGCATATCCTACTCCAGGTATGATAAAGAAACCTTGGCACCTTCTGTTTGTTTTTACTAATTTCCTTTCCAAACTGCCTTTTCAATATAGAGGAAAGACCTCAGGACTTAAAGTTTGTTATTTTCTCTCCAAAGTTAGTCCCTGTTCCCCCTGGCTCCCTCCCTCCCTTCCTTTAAACCAGACTGAACTGCTTCTCCTCTCTCCATGCTAAATTTGCTTTTTTTCCCCTTTTTCTTTTCTTCAGGAAAGTGTGGTCTGATTTAGCATCATGGAGCTGGGAGCTGTTACTGATCCTGCAGCAGCAGTGAGGCAAAAAGGCCCTGACAGGCTCTATTAACCCTTAAAAACAATAAATGATCTCATCAGCCCCTCAAAGACAGAAGAAGAAATAATAATGCAATCATTGACTTGGGTGAGGGAACAAGGCTTTGGGGGATTGATGCTGAAATCCATCCCCAAAGAGCCTGGTGCTGGAATTACCAAAGAGGGGCTGAGTTTCTCTAAGCTGCAAAGTGTCTGAGCATTGAAAAAGGAGAATATGGATGCACAGACATAGCAGAACATATATCTATTTATATATATTTATGTATATTTATATAGGTATTTATGTGAACAACAGAGAGGGGAGGACAGAAGCTGAGTGGGAAAATCTTAAATAAAATGAAAAATGGTTGAGCCTGCACCCCGTTGCCTTCTGCATTTGGAGCAAAGGGCTGCAAGATCCCCCCAAAAACTCTTTAAATCTGAGTCAGGAACTTCTGGAGATGCATTTAAAATTGTTAATTTTCATGTATTTTTAGCAGGTTTTGAAAAGGCAAACGGGATCACTTGGGGTGGTTTTCTAGGCAGAATGAAGCCATGGAGAATGAATATCTTCCCTCTGGAATGACGGGAATTCCGTGTAACTAAAAATAAGGGAAATGAGATTTTTTTGTACAGACATTTCCAGCCAGCTTCTGACATCTGATGGGAAATCACATTCCTGCCTGTGAATCCATAAAAGGATTTAAAAATCCTGTAGGAAAGAAAAAATCATCTTATTCTCCATCAAATTTTGAACAGTTTAAAAATGATTTCTGGGCATATTTATGCTTCATTTTATAGAGCTTCCTTCATTTCATGGCTACGTGGGGTCTTATCCAAAATCCCACGTTGGAAATGAAAAATTTCCATTGTTTCCGATGGGCTTTGGATGAAACAGTGGAGAAACTTTCAGTGGGACTGAAAATGGGAATCAATTCATTATGGAATCCCCGAGGTTCATTTTAAAAGCCTGGAGAGCAGAAATTGCTCTGTCTGTGGGGCAAACTCATTAAATTCCTTGTCTCGTGCCTCATTTTTTCATCCTGAGGTGGATAAACAGGCAGGAAAAGGCTCAGTTTATATTCAAATGCCTTTCAAAATGATGCCAGTAGGAAAATGGGTGAATTGATCAGGGCTGGAATTAATAGTGGGGATCTCCAGTCATTCATAATCCTCTCAGAACAATATAGGGAATTATAAAGGGAATATTTTACGATGCCATTAAATATTTTTATAAATGACTGTGTCATGCTGGCTGTTTTAGAAGGATGTTTAGTGGGACTTATCCCAGATTTCTGCCTCTCTCCCTCTTTTCTCCCTTTCCTTTGCCCTCCCCTTCTGGAAAACTCACGCATTCCCTAGAAATGAAGAATATCATGAACTTTATGCTCCCCTACTCTGAATCCTACCCACTGTAGGATGATAACAATAATTCCAGGTTCGTTTTGAAAATGCTTTTTAATTGTATTTTTTTTCCCTGAGATGAATATAGGACTCTTTAGAAAGAAAAAAAAAATCCTGAATGTTGAAGCATTTCTGTGTCAAAACCAGTGCAATGACCCGTGCTGATAATTTTGAGTTTTTATTTCTCACTTGTAATGGTTGGAGCTACAGTGAAATGCAAGATTGAAAACTCCAATATTTGGTCAATAAATCATAAAAGAAATGTCTCTTTTTTCCCCCCCTTCATTTCCAAGCTCTTGGGGCTCTGGAGGAGCTTTGCCACTGGTTTAACAGAGCCACAGTTCCAGGGATTCTGTGCAAGGGAGGTTCAGCCTTGGCGAGCTCTGTCCAGCTCTTTCACAGACAGCAGCCTCACTGGTCAGGCAATTTTCTCTGGAATTTTGTGGGCTCCAGGCAACTCAGCTCCAAATATGAACCGATCCATTTCAGTAAGAAAACCCCATAAATCTGGCCTGGATTTGGACCTAAAGTTGGGCAAATTTCGAATTATTTGGGGATGACACTGCAAGCAATCCCCCAGCAGCTGCCTGCCGTGGTCTGGAGGAGGCAGAAAGTGCAAATTCAATCTGTGTGTGCAGGTTGGGAGTGATTTAAAACAGCCACCGGGCCTTTATGATAATTTCTTTAACTCTAGAACGTGTTCAGTGCAAACCTACAGGGTTTTTTTTTTTTCCCTCCTGCACGAGGCAAAGCAGACAATGAAGTTGCAGAAAGTGAACGAGACTGGTTTTGTTTAACTTTGGTCTTCTCAATTTACTCTCCCTGCCACTGCCCTCTGGATATTTTTATGGAAGCAAAAGAAAATGCTCCTTTTATGTATTAGAGCTGTGCATGGGGGTGACTCATTTGGCAATATTAATACGAGGTAGAGTCAGTTTTATTTTGAAATCTCCTCCAGAATTTTTTGGGTGAAAGAGAAAAATGGTCAGATTGCAGGAGGAGGCCGTTTGCTGCACGGGGAGGGTTTTACCTTTCCTGGCGTTTCTAACTCTGCAGAATAACAAGATTAAAAAGAAAATACCCAGCATGGACTGCAAAGAGAGCTCGTTCCAGGGAAGGCCAGGCTGGGATATTCTTGGTTTGGAGGGGTAGGTGCAGCTCAGGCTGGGAAAAGGTGGGAATTCTTCAGCCTAAGACAGGATTTGGTGAAGGGTGATAACACCACACCCTGCTCCAGGCACGGCTCTTCCTCTTGAGCTGCTTTTCCACGGATTGTGAATGGATCCTGCAGCCACAGAGGAATTGCGTGGTTTTTACAGGGCATAAATGAGGCCCAAAGCAGCCCCTCTCCTGTGTTTGTGCTTTTGGTGTCTCTGAGCACAGAGGGAGATGTGACAGTTCTGCCTCAAACACCTGCAGCAGGGCTCTGGCTGCTGTAGGATCTTCTGTCTTCATGTAAAGTCTTCCACATCATAACATCGGTCTGAAAAATAATACTAAACCCAGAAATAATAGGGAGGGAGGAGGAGAAGGAAGGAGGCCGTCGATGGTATTCACAAGTGAATAGTTTGTAGCAGTACAACCCCCCCAAATCTACCAGCGTGGCCCTCCTGTTTCATTTCATACACTGAATTTAAAAACCCATTCGTCATTTCATCAGGTCATTTTTACAGGCAAGTGGAAATGAAGGGCAGTACCCTGATGAAAGCTGTGTACAAGATAACCCAAGCAAAACGTGCTTTTTATAAATGACTGTGTCATGCTGGCTGTTTTAGAAGGATATTTAGTGGGACTTATCCCAGATTTCTGCCTCTCTCCCTCTTTTCTCCCTTTCCTTTACTCTCCCCTTCTGGAAAACTCACACATTCACGAGAAGTGAAGAAATCATGAGCTTCACGCTCCCCTGATCTGAATCCTGCTCACTGTAGGATGACAACAATAATTCCAGGTTCTGTGAATGGTGGCCCAGCTTAGGCCTGTGTTAGTTTCACCGCCTTTGCCTCATTCCATCACCTTGTTTTACTCCATCCTGCATTTTCCAAGGCTGGAATCATCCATCCTTCATTTTCCCTGTTGTCTGTAGCTGTGTGAAACAGCAACGTGAGTGATTTCGATTTGTCAGCTCCTGCCTCAAACCAGTCTGTGTCTCTACCCACAAATAACTCCCCAATAATTAAATTGTCCGGGTTTTGATCTTGCTCACAGGAGCAGAGCAATTTTCGTTCCCTCATGGATTAGATTATCCTGAAAGGTTATGATTCAAGCCTTCCCTTTTGCTCCGATATGGTTCTTCCAGACCTGGGGACTGATAGGGCCCTGCACAGCACCAGGCCTCTGTTTTCTCTGTAAATACAGCCTACAAAATTTCAACAAGTCAGCCCTTGTGTGCCACACCGGGAGATTGATGACAAACCACATTATTTTTCCCCTCATAGAACTGCCCACAATTACAGCAGAGCTCTCTCCAAACACTGCTCTGTTTTTGTCCAGCAGGGAAAGGGCACCGGCACGGGCCGGGATCTGCGAGGCAACACTGAGCAGCATTATTTGGGGAAAATGCCCTTTTCTTCCCTCATTTTTCCTCCCTCCCTCCATCCATGATAAAATATTGGAGCTGATTCTGCCACGTGGGTTTATGCAAAGCCATGAACCCACCAGCAAAGGTTATCTCAATACCAAGGGAAGGAAAGGAGGGGCTCCCACTTGGAAAAATTCCCCGAGCTGCTCCTGGGATGCTGAGGCTGCTCCCAAACTGGGGCAGTTGGTGAAACTGGGATTATTCGTGGTTCCTGGAGATCAGGTTTGCACCATGCTAGGGGTTGAATCCAAAAATCCCTGTTTTCTGCTGGCCTTGTGTTGATAATTCAGAGAATTCATAATCGCTCAGAGAACGCCAACACCAGACAAATCCCCCAAGCTGTAAAATGTCTGGAATGAACAATTTGCAACAAATAAATTTAAAAGGTAATAAAAGGCTCCATCTCCTGAAAGAAGACACCTGGGGAAGTGAGACCACACTGCTGCTGTCATCCCATCATCCCTAATATCCAGTTTTTTTAAATATCCAGTTTTAAATCCCTGATTTTTGTCCTGCCATCCCTCCTGCATTCTGCTTGCATCTCTTCATCCGTACCAAGACTGGGAAACCAGGGATTGCTGGGTGCTCTGATGGTATTTCCAGAAATCTGCTGTCCTCCAGATAACTGAATTCCCAGACTCCACGGAGAACTTGGGAGCACCTGAAAAGCAGAATTTCCTTTCAAGTGAAAAACGCTCCGAGCATCAAACATCTGTCAAAATTCCCTAATTTGTCACGAGGCTGCTGCAGGCTCATCCATCATCCTGCCACGCTGCTCTGGAAATGGTGCTGAAAAGATCCAAGTCATTGCCTCCAAAATGTTTTCTTTATCTCTGGGCACCTTCAAATCTTCCAGGGGAGCCCTGAAATCTCTGCTCTCCGCGCTCATTGTTTATAAAATGTGTTTAATTTGTGTGGTTTGTGTATGAAATGAGGGCGGTTGAGGTTTTTTTCTTCCTTCAGGGGCATTTCTGGTTAAAACATGGATGTGCAGCAGATTTCTGAGTGATAAAGAAGCCTCTTGTGTTAAGTTTACCCCTTGAAACTTTAATTATTTCCTGCTAATTCCATTTTTTGTTGGGTTTTTTTTACTTATTTACTTAGATCTCTGAATAAATGGTGACATTCCAAGAGGTCCGGATAATTCAGAGCACTGTAGATAAGAAATTGATGACTTAATTCTTCAGTGATGGCACCTGTATTACCAGTATTTAGCCAAAAAAATGGAGATTCCAATGAGACCAATTTAATCAAGCCAATTTTTAGGGGCCAAAAATACAATTTCTACAATTTCTCATGCCTGTAACAAATTTTGATGTGCATTTCTCTCCTTGGTACCCCAAAGTTTCTCAGTAATTTCTGTGAGAGTGTTGTGCCTTCTAAAGCTTATGTAGCCCTAGGAAAGAGACACAAATTCCTGGAAAAAGAGCCTAAAATTCCTCTGGAATTGCAAATTTTCTCTGCTTTGGTTGTTTGAAGCTAAGTCTTTCTGAAAACTTAACTCTTGCTTGGAATTTGAGATCATAAAAATCTGGAAAATGAAATAAGGCCTTGAGATTTCAGCCGGAGATGAACCAGAATTAAAACACAAACTTCCAAATTCTGTGTCATTTTCTTGGATGTCAAAGCAGATTGGAGGGTAAAACCTTGTGACTGACATGCTGATGTTCACTCCCCACATTTAAGACAATTTTAATTCTAAGGAAGTATTAAAAATCCAAGATTTGGTTCAGGGAGGACAAAGAATCATCAGCGACTCAACCCAGTGCAAATTGAGTTTTTCACAGTTCCCTGGGCAGGGAATGGGAAGGATTTTAAAGGAGTTTTGGCAGGGAAGGGGGATAAAGAGCATTGGGCCGATGCCTCCAGCAGCTCTGCAAATCCCACCAGTTTTCCATGAGATTTCTGACACCTCTGTGGAAAATCTGCACAGCTTAATCCTGGGAGCTGCAGCCCTGCTCTTGAGGAGAAGGATCCAGGATGGAGTTGGCAGCACTGGAAACCCTCTGTAGTGAACTCAGAAATCCTCACAGCAAACACCAGTATATTTAATTCAGGGCTTTTTTTTAAAAATTTAATTGAAATTTAATTTTTTGTTGTTTGCTTTTTAACAACCGATCAGTTCAGTGCATCCTGATCAGTCAGACTCTCTGTCAACAGCTTGGGAGTCTTTGCAAGGAGGACGAGTTCAAGCTGAGGCCTCGCAGGGTGCTGAGTTGGGGCGGGGAGGTGAAAACCAGGGAAGAGCTGACATTGTGTTCCTTTGCCTTAAATAAAAAAAAAGGGAAAAAAAGGAAAAAAAAAAAAAAGAAAGGCAGCAATAAAGCAAAAGGCACTTCCTAAAGGTAGCCATTAAATCATTCAACACTCAGCTCCCCCGAGAGCAGAGGGTTCCTCCTTCCTTTCCAGGAGCCATCCCTCATCCCGTGCTCGGTGTCTTCTCCCTGGGCATTATCCCAGACCCCATCCAGGGGCAGCACCACAGCATTCCCTGGGATGGCCTTGGGCCCATAGATCACTTCCCAAAAAGTTTCCAATGGGTCCCCACAGAGCAGGGCCGAGGTCTCTGTTTTGCTCGTGATAATGTGCTAATGCTCCGAGACCCCGCATAAATCTTCTCCCTGCATCATCATTTGTCAAAGTCACAACGTGGGGCTGGAAACAGCAAAAAAAAACCCCAAACCCAACAAACCCAACAAAAAAAAATGAAGTAGGACGAGATAGAAAACGTGGCTTTGTTTTTTCGTCCCTCCCATGTGATTTTCCCCCCTTCTCTCCCCCTTCTCCTTTTCTCTTAATCTCTAAACCATCTGATTGTAGAGAAATGGTGAATAAAGTGTTTGGTTTCCTCAGTTTTCTGTGTGACTGCACACGTGCGTGGTTTGCTGGACACTTCCAAATGGAAACTCGGAGGTTGTTGGAGGAGCCTCTGCCACCTCTGCTTAGGAAAATGCTTTTGGGGAGAGGCTTGGGCGCCCTGGCTCTGGTTCCCAGTTTAGTCATCGTTTGGGCTGATAAAATGGGATGGAAAAACACGATCGTATCAAAAGCCCTGATGGCTGAGGGAATTTGTTTTTCATCATCTCTGAGGGAACAGTCCCACAGACCACATCAAAATGTTCTCCAGTGCTTGCTTGAAGTGAAAAGAAGTCGTGGGAGAGAAAATCGAACTTGTTTCGATGTTTTATTTCTCTTTTCAGCTCTGTTTCAATGTCTTCTTTTCAATTTAATTTTTTTTCCCCCACCATCTCCTTGTCATCCTGATGAAATGGTTCTATTTAAAACATCTCCTGAAAATCACTGGATGGGGATGTTGAGCTGATGTTTGTGCTCTGAAGTGCCAAGGCAGACAGATTTTACTGGTTTTACCGCTGGTAATTCTGTCTTAGATGAGTTCTTGATGTCCAGAAAGGGAATTGTGATGGCATTTGAGTCCTGTCCCTCCCTTGTGCCTCTGTTAATAGATAAACACCCATTATAGGTACATGGGTAGACAAGAAGGAAAATCAGGTGGTTTCTCCAGCAGCATTTAATTGGGTCTATTGGGAAGATCCAAGACTTTGGACCTGACATTTTAATCATTACCGGCCCAGCCGGAAGCCGATGAAAGCAGGTGGGAACTGAAGGGAAAACAAATGAGAATTGATGGAGTGACACCAGCCCCAGCTCGGTGCCCTGCTGTTTTCAGTCAATTATGGTTAAATCCATGGACATGACAGGATAATCCAGAGCTCCAAGCCCTTCCCAGCCATTCCCAGCCATGCCAGCAGTGCCACTGAGTCCCTGCAGGCAGCAAAGCAAATTGAGATCAGCCCCACACGCCCTGGGACACGCTCGGGGCAGTTTTGGGCGGCAGAACCCAGCCTGCAATGCCAGAATAAGGCAGAATAAACAGAATCATTTCATTGAAGCATTAAAGGATAGTGTTGGTAGCCACTACCTGATTCCCAAATCCAGCCAGAGCCTGGAAACTCTTCCAGGGTTGGAGTGAGGAGCCGTGAAACCTCTCCTTTGTTGCACTCTGACACTTGATATGCATTAAATATTGAATATTAAATATTCTACTAAAGGCTGACCCGTCTCCCTGCATTGAAGTGGCTCCGTTGCTGCTCCCAGCTCTCTCCCAGGCTTTATCTCTGGTGTCCCCTTACAGCCTGGACCTGAGATCAGGCTGGGATCGCTGTCCATGCGGGAGCCCCGGCAGCGCTGGCAGCATTCCCGAGCCCTGGCATCCTCCCCCGGCCCAATTAGGCCTCACCTCAGGTAACTCTTCAAAAGAAAACTCTCAATAATCAGAACGTGATGGGCGACACGTCAGGAAAAGGCAAATAAGAGCCTGAAATCCGGCATGAAGCCGCAGTGGAAAACAAGCCATGGGGTTGTTTCTGTGAGGGAGCTTGGACGCCGTACAGGGGCCGGGGGGGCAGAGGGGGCACCCCGGGATGGGATGTGGAAGGGAGGGCTCCTGGGCCAAGGTCTGCTCCTAACAGGATCCTCATGCAGCAGGTTTTGGGTTTCACACGCTGCTGACAATTTGCTCCAGTTGGTATGAGGAGGATGAGAAGGGAAATGTTTATGGGGCCTCTCTCTGGAGAGGAGAAGGAGCCACACAGTGCTGCGATGTCCTTTGGGGTTTTCTTTCTGTCCCAAATTTGAGTGCAGCTTTTCCTCGTCCCGGGGATCCTGCCACGCTTTGGGAATTTGAGGATTTGTGGAGCAGGATGAGGCTCGGGCCCAGCATCCCTGGCTGGGTACCGCTGCTCTCCTTGCACACAGAACCCAGAGGGAGAGGGAAAACCCAACACAGAGCGGGGGGTGCTGCATCACCCCAATCCTTCTCCTCCACGGGATCCCTGCCAGCCCTGTGGCACTGGGAATACTGGGATGGGGGAAGAGCCTGGGTTGATTCCAGCCCCTTCCTCACCCATCCCCATCCTCATATCCCTGAGGAGCCCCCCCGATGTGATGGATGGGGTTATTCCACGGGAACACCAGTGGAAACTGGGCTGGAATTATCCCTCCTCCTCTGATGCCTGTTTAACTGGCTCTTCATTAGGTATGTTTTCTATAAACAGAGATTAAATTAAAAAAAAAAAAAAGACACTGGAAATACTCTGAGGAAAGTGTGTCTTGGGGAGCCAAATGAAACTCCACATAATCCCTCTTCTCTCTGTGAGAAGAGAATAATGTCCTCCAATTAATTATATCGAGGCGTATAATTACACACTTACACAGTCAAAGACATTTTGTAGCAGGAACGAGATTGAATGTCAATTCCAGCTTCCAAAACCACACGGAGTTAAAACAAATTTCAGCTCCCATATTGAACTTTTCAAGCCACTTTTATTAATATGGAGAGCGATTACTGTTGACTGGACAAATTATTTGGGATGGAGTTTTTGCTGCAGTGCAGAGCTGGCAGTGCAGGATGCCAGACTCCACGGAGAACTGCAGGAAACCAATCTATCTGTGCAAAAAAAAATCTGGATTTTCAGAGATTCTTATCAAAAAGAGATGCTGAATAATGGCTGGTTTGGCCAAGAACAATATGTGTTCTTCTTACCTAGGGGTTCCTTGTTTCCCTGTGGATTTTTGGCCCCCCTGTGCTGTTTCCCTCCCAAATTCATCCCGTGGAGGTGGCAATGCCATGTTTGATAGAACCAGTGGCTCTGGTCTCGAGGAGCTGAAAGCACAAGATGAATTATTGGAAGATACTGAGCAACATTTTCACACTGGGACTGAAAGGGAAGAGAGGCTCCTAAAAAACAGTCTTGAACACGTCGTGATTATTAAAAGTAATCAAGCCAATTAGAGAAAACTCAGCATCTTAAATATGAATATGCCCTCCTGGATATCTACTGAGGAATTCCTTTTTTCAGGCAATGTTTGCTGATGGATTCTGATGTTTCAGTCAGGGTTTCAGGACACAGATTTCTCCTTATAACATTTGATCCAGCGTGTAAGGAGATATTTTATCACAGCCCTGTAACTATCCACTCCAACTGATTATTTGCTTCAAGTTCAGCATGAGCTTAACTCCTCCTGTTGGCTCTGACATGGACATTCCCACCAGTATAATATTCCCAGTCCCTCCTGTTATTACAGCATTCCCCATAACGGGAACCCCAATATTACTGAGGACTTTGGCAACCTTGGCCAATGTCAACAGAAATGGGAGGTGCTATTTCATTAATTTCCCCTGACTTGGGACAAAAATAACTTCATCCATGTCTTGGTTTTGTGTTTCAACCTCCAGGAGAACAATTTTCTTAAAAAATAAAGAAATTGGTTACTTTATACCCCGGCTGGTTACATGAGAGTGTAATTTCACAAGGCATCAGTGATTCCAGGGGCTGATTTTCTGACAGGCAAAAAAATGACCACACATTTGCGAGCATCAGTAGTCACCTCTCCTCATGCATAAAGCACATGGACACATTTTTGGCTGTCAGGGGCTGAGCAGCAGAACAGGGGAAGGAAGAAGCAGAGACGTGTTTTGGGTTCCTGACACGCGGGGTTGATGAACGGGGATCCGGAGTGAGGACAGAAAAATGGGTCCCCGTGGGGCAGGGCGAGATCTCGTCTAATAACAGAATGAGTGAGGAAATCAGGGCAACCACAGCCTTCCTGCTGGGGGAGAGACCGCAGAGAACGGGGGCAAACAGGTAGGGCAGGGAGAATTCATCGCCCAGGTAGGACTGGGTGTCAACATATTTATGGTTTGATCTCTTCTATCATCTCCTCAGGTCCTCCTTAAGCTGGATTTGGGGGTTTGGTCCCTTTTTTTGTGTTTGATGAGGGGTTAAAGTGAACCCTTGCAAACCCTTCTGCAGGACTCTGTTATAAGTTTGTGGCAACCCAAATGTTTAAAATCTCCGTGTAATAAAGGCCACGTGCACGACCCTGAGACTCTCGCAACAAATGGTTTTCCATTTTTATTTTTATACTTTATTGTTATGATATTTTAATGCTGTACAATCAGCAATAACACCACAATCACATGGTTGAAGCTGGTATTAATAATTTTACAGCCAGTAAACACCTGAAACCTCTCCTCTCCTCTCTTTATTGGCTCCCTGGATTTTTATGAGTGTATTGCTGCAAATAAGGCAGTGCAGGGAGTTGCCACATTGGGAAAGACCAGGTGCCCACCTGTTTAAAAATCATTCCTAAAGTTAAGCTTGAAATGCTTTAAAATCATGTGGGGTTGAATTTTGACTCAGTTTTGGTCCCTGACCTCCACTTGGCTGTGATGGCAAAGCAGTTTGACAAAAAGTGTCCTGAGTTTTGGGTCTATAAAGGATCCAGGAGAAGAGCAGAGTGAAAGGGGGGAAAAATAATTCCTTAGCTTTATTTAGGGTCCTCTGGCAGGGCTGATCATTGTATGGGGTCACCTTTTCCCTTTGGACTGTCCACCCCTGTGGTCTCCCAGTGGGATATTGGAGCTGTGGCTGCATCCCTGGGAGTGTCCAAAGCCAGGTTGGACGGGGCTTGGAGCAACCTGGGATAGTGGAAGGTGTCCCTGCCCATGGCAGGGGGTGGAATGGGATGAGATTTAAGGTCCATCCCAGTCCAAACCATTCCATGATTCCATGATTCCATGATTCCATGATTCCATGGTTCCAAGCTCTATTTCAGCCAACATGGCAGAAAGGAAGGGCTGGGTGGGTTTTCCTTGGCCTGAAGGATGTGTCCAAGTCTGTCCCTGTCCCACGAGGGTCAAAGCTCATCCAAACTCTTTGCTGAACGTGGATTCCCTCCGAAAACCAAGACTAGTGAGGGTTCAGGCCTGCCTTTGAAGGACAATTCAGACAATGTGCTCTGTGCCCTTTCCATGGTCCATGCACATACAGATATATAATGTGGATTAAAACAAAGGCTGTGGCAGAGGGGAGAATTAAACCCAGGTCCCTCAAATCCCAAGTTAGCCTTAACCACTGGATTATTTTCCTCCCTCGTGTGAATGCTGCCTGTGCACATTGTGTACAAATAGGAGAGAGATTTACTGGAGGAGTAACCTCGGCCACAATAACCCACGTGTGTACACAGATATAAATATATATATACTCAATGGCAGCCTGCGAAAGCATCGCCTCATAAAAAGTCTCTGAACACTCAGTAAATTCTGGGCCAGATTTCAACTCATGTTCCTGAGATAAGGACCAGAGGGAGGAGGAAGAAACAGACAGCAGCAATCCTTTCATCCCCCTGGCCGCAGCTGGTGGGGCCGTTCCTTTCAGCAGATGGGAATAAAAATAGATATATTTACAATTTACAATTGCAGTCGGAGGGAGAAAGGAGCAGCAGCGAACACAGAGCAGTCGTTTGCTAAACCCATAATAGCGGGGATTATGCAGCGCTGCTGCTACAATAACATTCGTTTGCTGTCAGCGCTCCTGTGTAAAAACAAATTAGCTGGATGATTAATGAACATCCCGAGCAGCATGTGGATTCTCCTCGGTGATGCTCCAGCACAGTGTGAAGCGAGCTGCTCTGAGCTGTCCCTGCTCTTTGTGCTGCACTGTCCCCTGTGCACACCTGGCTGCCGCTGGCAGAGGGGGTTTCTGGCTCTTTTTAGGGGTTTTACTTAAATAACAATAAATAAGAGAAAAGTGAGAGTCCAGAAATAGGTGCTGAGGTGAGAAATGTCTCCTTTAGGTTTGGTGTGACCTGAGGATGGCTTTGTGGGGAGGGGTCCTGCTGCCAGCCTGCAACAAAACAGCCCTTGGATGGGGAGAGCTGATGGTAAACAGGACCAGGCTCTGCAGGGAAGAGGTCACAGCCAAAGTTCGAGGAGTGTTTGGACAATGCTCTGAGGCACAGGGTGGGATTTTAGGGGTGTCCTGTGCAGGGCCAGGAGTTGGTCGGGATGATCCCTGTGTGTGCCTTTCACTCAGGATATTCCATGATGTGACTCCGAGGGTCACTCGGGGCAGGTGGTGGCTCTGTGTGACCGGATGGACTCCCGGGGAAGGAGCAGAGCCGAGGAGCAGGCACAGAGCAGGGATGTGCTCTCTTCTCCCTGACAACCCCCTGCTCCATTGTGTTTTCCTTTTGGAACTCCCACCTTTTTTATTCCTTCCTAGCTCACATACCTGAAGGGAATCAGAGCGAAAACCGACCATGGAGAGCTGGAATCTGTCACCAAAAGGCACCTCTGGAGATCTCCTGCTTGTTTTTCCTGCTCTACATATGGTGGCTGGAACCTCTGGGTGTTTTAAGAGTGTTTTTTCACTTTGAAATACTCACCTATCTCTCTCAGAGGTGTTTCAGATGATTCTGCAGAAGACATCCATGGCAAATAGGTGATGAATCTCTTTTTTCACTATAATTAATCAATGCATGATTAATCCAGGAGCTGGACCTTGAAGATCCTTGTGGGTTCCTTCCAGCTCAGGATATTCTGTGATTCTTTGATTCTATGAATGACCAAGGACGAAAGAGGCCCCTGCTGGGAGTTGTTATCCCACAAAGGGTGGGCAGACAATTCCAAATCTGAGCCAGCCTTGCAGGGGGTGCTGGATCTCCCCGGGATGGGTTTGTACGGAAAGGTGGAACAGAAAACCCCAAAATGGTTTGGGTTGGAAGGGACCTTAAAGTTCATCCCTGTCCACCCCTATGGGCACCTTCCACTGTCCCAGGCTGCTCCAAGCCCCATCCAACCTGGCCTTGGACACTTCCAGGGACGTGGCAGCCGCCAGTGATGCTGGTGCTGAGCGTGGTCCTTCACGAAGGGCCCTCAGGCAGAGCTCCTTCCCGGCACTCACGGGGTTAAGGGTGTTTTTTCTGTTCCATCCCGCACACACGAGCCTCCAGCAGTTATATAATATAAAAAGGCTCTTTTCTCATATCCCCACAGCGCGCAATAGGACTCCACATATAGCACACCAAAAACATAAAAAAATAAAAGGAGCCCAAACACTGCCAAAATCTACATTTTCATTTGGCAAACCAGTTAAATCTATTCATAATCTGGTGCCTGAATCAGGTTTCAGACCAGACTAGACTGCCTTGGCTCCTGGTTTTTGTTGCTCGACCTGTCTCTGACTGAATTTAGCTATGATGTTACATCTTTAGCTGTAGAAAATTTCTAATAATGGTAGCCTGTTTTATTTTGCCACTGGAGGGTACAAGTTCCAGCATTTCCGTACCCAGGTCCAATTGGAGCCAGTTTTGGACTTTTTTTTGGACAGAAACCTCCCTTGTTGCTTTGCACTGTTTTCTTTTCGCCCTTTTTTTTTATTTTTCTTTTTTAATTTTAATAATGTTCACCCTCACAGCTTTCGGGAGGTGAAATGAAAACACAGCAAATGTGAAACGTGCAGTGTCAAAAATCCACGTTAGTCCCAGTCACCTGCCCCACTCCTCTGGGGCCCCTGGAGCTCCATCAGCCCACGGTGATGAGGATGGAGCCGCAATTCCAGGAGGCTTCCTTGGAGCTCGTGCTCTCCTTGGGAGGCCACAGCTCAAAGTTTGATTTAGGTGGTGGGAATGAACACTAATTAGGAATTTACTAATCTCTGATTTTTGGCTCAGTTCACAGGGGCACTGGGTGGTGAATCCTAAAGGAGATGCCCCAAAAACAAATCCCAAATTTCACTGTTCTTCAACGAAGCCATGAGGGCGCTTCACTTCACTTCTGGTTGAACACCCCCAGGACCTCAGGGCTGCAGCACCACCCCAAAAATATCTGTACACCCCTAAATGCTCCCTAAAACCCTCACATTCCCAAGCACAGGGAAAGCAGGACCACGCTGGGCTGGGAATTAGGAGGAGAGCACGTGGGCAGCAGAGAGCTTTGGTGGCATTTTGGTGTCCCCAGAAGTGACTTTGCCTGGAAGGATCCAGTTCAGCTTTTCTGTCAAACCTGCTGCCTGCTGGAACAGGAAATCTTTAGGGTTTTATATAGCGCTAATAGGCCACCAGAAATTCTGGCTATAGAAATAACCCTACACTGAGAATTAGAGAACATGGACAGGAGTCTTGTTTTAAATATATTGATATAAACAGAGTGATTCCTTCTCCCTTGGTAAATTAACCCGGCATCTGTTTGGGCTGGGCAACCACAGGGAAATTAGAAAGGAGTAAAATCATGGAATTTGTTTGGGAAACAAATTTTCTTTAATTTTATTTTAAGCATCTTAAGGAGAAGTGAGGCACTGAGAGTGATTTGGAAGGCAGTTGTGAAGTCTTAGTTGTTAAAAGGACCGTAAAGTGAGGTTGAGGCTGGAGTTTCTTTGGTTTTATGCCTCTGTCTGAATCAAGAAGTGGTGAAAATTGAGTCAGTCTGGGGAGAAAAAGAGGTTTCATCTCCAAGTTTTCTCTCAGTCATCAGAGGGGACACTTGTCCATCCACCACACACTTACCCATAAATATCCCTTGGAGAATCCAGAACAACAGGGAATGCTGATGCTGAACAGGAGGGTTAGAGGATTCCAGCACATTTTGTGTAATTATGGGGAGGTTTAAAGAAATCAGCACTGCAAAAGCCTGAACCCAGCTGGGGAAAAGCCACCACCACAGTCCCGGGGCTGAGGGAAAAGGGTCAGGGAGTGACCAATGCCACAGACGTGGATACTTGGGAACAAAAATGGATAAACCCATGGAACAAGGAGTCTGTGACCTGTCCTGGGCAGCAGCAGGAAGGGACAAAGGGAAAGCAGGGCCATGGCTCCACCTGGGATTCACCTTCCTCCCTCTTGGAGCAGGGAATTGTGTGGGGGCTCCTCTGGGGGTTTGGGCAGTGGCACCCCCAGATCCCAACTGCTCCCATCAAGGGGACATGGAGGGGACACAGTCTGGGGCTAATTTGGCCTATTTAGAGCAAAAGTAACCCAGAAAGGGAGCCAGGAGGTCGGGCTGAGCTGGGGAGCTCCTCCCTGCCAGCTTTGGGTGGGTTTGTGTTAAATTGGATGTCTGAGCGGGTTTTTTTCTGCCCAACCCTCATCATTACATGCTTGCATAGAAAATTAAGTTACCACACCTTTAATGAACTTAATTTCCTAATTCTGACAGAGTTGCCACTGCCAGTGGTTCCCTCCCTGCTTTTTACACACTTGGGCTGTGTTTTGGTTGGGTTTTTTTAACCAGGCAGATCTCCATGGCCAGACACTGCGCTCATTATTTTCTTTTCACTTAGCTGCAACAGAGGACGTAAGAAATCGCAATCGGTGTTATCTTAGAGCAGGGATTCCTCCAAAATTTCCACCCTGGGGGGAATACAGGGAAAGCAAAACATTTCCTGACTCATCCCTTCTGATCCTTCAGCCTTCATCCTCTCACCTCAGACCTCACCAGGAAGAGATGCCATGGATCAAACAAACTCTTTGCAGAGTGGTGCAAAACCAGTGCCTTGAAGCTCTGGAATGGTCAAGGTTTGGAGCTCAGCTCTGCCAGGACGGTCTGGGGGAGCTCAGACCTTCATGCTTTACTCCTGATGAATCCATGGAAACTTTTCCAGATGCTGCAGAGGTTGTTCTTCAAACATGTAAATTTTATTTCATTAAGTGAAACCGCTCTCAAAAGACCAATTCTGCTCTCCAGTGCTGCTGAGAGGGGATATTAAATGAGCTGCTCTGGTAAATTCTACAAACTTGGGGTAATTTCAGAGTGTCCCAGTACCTGCAGAGCCTTTCTGGCAGGTAATTGAGGGTTTTCTAATCAGAGCATTTACACAGGACGGTGTTGTAGGAACAGGACGCTAAAGCAGGAAGCTCAGGCAGGGAATATTCACAAACTGAACATTATTGTGGCTACTGATATAAAAACAGTGGCAAGGGGGATTGTAAAAGTGTGAGGAATAAACCCATGGGCTCCTCGAACCCAGACTGGTTCTCTACTGCTCTGACTACACGAAGGAGTTTGTAAATCCTTTACAGGCTTCTGCTCCAGGGACCTATTCTCAAATTTGTCATGGGATTTGGAAGTGTGAATGAGCCACTAGTCTCCACTGGATCCACTCGGTTGGAATTTAGGGTTCAACCCTAAAGGCAGAGTGTCAGCAGAGCCCCAGAGCCTCTCAGTTTTTTATGGTCAGAGTTCTCATTTCAATTCCCAGCCCAAATCCATCCGCTGTCACTTTGCACCCAGCAGCTCCTGTGCTAAAATCATCCTTCATTTCCAAGATCTCGCTTCCCACTCTGCAATTTAGTCCCAATGCACTTCCAGCAAAGAGTCATGAACAAGGATTGATGGAATTGTGTTCTCAGACTCTTAAATGTGGAGAGGACAATTTGTTCTTGCAGTCAAAAGTAAAAGGAACACAATCATGGAATCCCAGACTGGTTTGGCTTGGAAGGGAACTCAAAGCTCATCTTGTTCCCCCTTCCCCTATCCCAGATTGCTCCAAACTCTGTCCAGCCTGGCCTTGGACACTTCCAGGGATGGAGCAGCCACAGCTTTTCTGTGCCAGGGCCTCCCCACCCTCCCAGGGAACAATTCCTTCCCCAAATCCCACCTAGCCCTGCCCTCGGGCAGTTTAAATTTGTTCTGTATCAACAGCCACTGGATTCAAAGCACAACAGCTCTCTCTGGACTACCAGGCTTTGACTTTCTTGCCATTTCTCTCCTGGACTTGCCCAAAGACACGGTTAAACAATTGATATTTGCTTTCTGGAGGGAGAGTTTACTCTCCTTTGACCCTGCTTTGGAGTTCTTTAAGATAAGGCCAAATATTGACAAAGCTGGAGCTGAGGTTTGACTACACAGACAAAAAACCATTGGTGTTGCTTAGGAGTTAAGATAGCCCAACCAGCCTGGCTGTAAACTCTCTCTTCGGGTGAATAACTGGGGATGTGCTCACTGGAAACCCTGCTGATGGAGAAATCCGTGGCATTAAAGGGGAGCAGAGAGTTCCCTCCTAACTAAAAGACAGGATTCATTCTTGTGAATGAATTTCCCTAATTTCCTTGATTCCAAAGGCGCACACGGGCAGAGGGGGATAAACCCAGGGACATTTAACTGCTCATGGCTTTCTCAGAGAGGGGGGAAAAAGGAAGTTTCTCCCACAGTTTGGTGGGAATCGCAGAGCCAGAGGTGGCTGCTGTGTTACTCCAAGCTCCAGCCCTACTTTGAGAAAGCTTTTAAAGCCCTGCAGTCTTGTGGTAGTGCTGGAAGTGCCTCTTAGATGTTAAATGATTTAGAAATACAAACCACTGTTGATTGGAATATTACGTTTAAGCAAACCTGGGTGAAGTTAATGCCTTTATTAATGCCCGGTGCCCTCACGCTATTGTTGGTGGAAGCTTTTACTGCTCTAATGACAAATTTGTCCCTTTCATCCCAGTCCAAGTCCCTTCGCTGTTCCTTGTGCCCAGTGGGAGGGTATCAATCCTTTCTCCTTTCCACAGCCTGGCTGTGTTTTCCCTGCCTTTGAGACAGCAGTTGTTTTCCCTCACCTAGGGGAGCAATCCCAGGATCTCGAAATCCTTGGAAATCGCCAAACACATCCCTTGTTTTTGATGATTTGAGTCAGCTACAGACCTGCAGAACCATTGCTGGAAAACCGGGCCAATATTGATTGGAAACAATGTTTTCCAGCAGTTTAAGGAGTTGTTTATTCCCCAATCACCCCCTCCTCACTCCCCAGGGCTGTGATGTTCCTGGCCGGCACCGAGCAGCGTTTACATCTTGCTCTGGCACCACATGAAACCAGCTTTGCTTCCAAACAGCCTGATAGGATCAGGGAGCTCGGGAATGACGGATCATGGATCATTGCTGCCCTTCCAAGAGGACCTGTGAGTGCCCTGGGAAGGCTCCCTCTGAGCTTTCTGCAGCCGGTTATTTGCTTTCCTTGGATCGCACGCTCCTGGTAGAAGTGATGCTGGATGCTTTTCCTATGTTGATGATGCAGGCTCATTCCTAAAGTAAACCACGAGTAATTCCTGCCCCTGGCTCTGCCATCTCGCTGTCCTGGTGTCAAAAAGCAGTGATTTGTAGGTCTGCTCTGCTGGCTCGCCTTGAAACCCACGGGGTGGAAATCAACATCAGTCCCTCGTCGTTATTAAGTACAAATTCACCACAAAAAACCCATCAACTTCAGATTTTTCCCTTTATTTCCACCAGTCTGAGACTACCTGAGTACCTCGGTGGAGGGCTCAGAATGTCCAGAAGGTTCCTAATGCCCGCAGAAAAGGAATATTTAGATGGTGATTGTGGTTATTTGTGTTTATTGCTGTGCTAATTTATCTGCTCAGAGTGTCCAGGAGAGCAGCACCATCAGCAGGCCTGATAAATGTGCTGGAAGATGTAAACCTGGATGAGGATTTTGGCTTGAGGAGAGTTTGTTTTTCCAAAGTGAAATGGTGGATTTATCATGCTAGATATGAACAAAGTTGTTCTAAAGTAAAGGAAAATAAATTAAAACCGGGGCAAAACAAACTTTCCATTTTCTAGAAATAAACGCAGACTTATTTCATCTGAATGTATTGATCAGATATTTAAATTTGAAATCAAGGATTGCAATCCTGTCCAGCTGGAGTCAAAGGACAGGGATTGTTCTACCAAGTAATAATTTATCCCATCCTAAACAAAGCCAGAGGGGGTGAATCACCCTCTAAGACACCCAGATTTCTCCATTTACTGGGCAGAAAGCTCTGAAATTAAGTGAGAGGCATCTGAATATATAAGAAATCCTCCAGCAAGGCAGCATTGCTGATGACAAATTAAAGGTTTGAATTAAAAAGGAGTTTATTCCTCTTTATCTTATCTGTCCACACCATGCTCACATTCTATTGATCCCAGGCATCAGAGATTTTCCAGGGAAGATAAATATTCCCTTCTCCTCCTCAAAACTTAACTTGGCTCAGTGTTTCGCTTTATTTTGTTCCCTCTGAAGGAAGAAATTGGAGATTCAGTGGCCACTCCACGAGATGAGGACTTGTGTGAGGTCCATCAGCACTTCCAGCCCTTCCCAGCTCATCCCAGTGAATCATTATTTGTTGTGATCCATAATGCAGTGTTTGCTCGTCGGCATAGAGATTATCCATAAAAATCCTGCTCCTCCCACCCACTCTGCAAGGAGGGAAGTGTTTAATGCAAGTGTTGGAAGGGACAGATCGATGACACATTGCTCTTGTCTTCATCTAGAATCCAAAAAAAAAAGGGAAAAATTCCCAGTGGGCAAAGCAATAAAATAAAAACAGGAAGAAAAAAGAACAAAGGCAGTGAGGGAGAAGATTCTGCTGCTGTGACTGCCGACCACTTTGGAGTAAAAACCTTAAAAATTTGTGATAAAATTGTGCTGTGAAGTTGTAGGAACGTCCGAGTTGTTACTGCCAGACCCTGCATGGGGAGAGGTCACCACAGGAGCGTCAAATCCCTGATGATTTTTAAAATTCCATTTCTTGGGACAATTTAGGCAACTCTGGGGGGTTTCTAGGGACAGAAGAGCAACACTCCCTGAGGTGTCTGAAAAACCCAAATCCCACCAGCCACTTGAGGAATTTCTGCTTATTGTAGACTTCTCTGTAGCCCTTCAGCTTCCCCCAGCGCAGTGAGCAGCTACTCGGTTGTTTTAATCGGTGTTTTAAAATTTGTGGTTGGTTTTTCTGCACTGGAATTCCTTGGATTTTACCGGACTGTGCACCCCGTGCCCCTCTCAGACCACAAACCTGCTGCCTCAGCTGATGCCTCCAACCCAACGACCCCCAGAATCAGAGGATACTTGGAATTTTCAAGCACATCAAAATTTCTGTGTGAAATGTCAGGTACACATTCGCCCTCCCCCGAAAAATGTTCTCGGGGAGAATGCAAATGCATGCAAATGAACCCAAATAATCCATCTCCACGTCCATTTGGATGAGGCGGGAGGATCTCTCCGCCCACGGGGTGTTTGAGTTGAAAGCAATCCCACAGAACGGGAGGCAGAAAGGAAGGTGGGCGACTCGCTTGGACTCCTCAATATTTCTTTTACACGGCGTGAATTTAGCTGAGCACACATTTTGAAGGGCTGCTCTGAGGCTGATGCTGAGGGCTCTGCCAAACCCCCAAAAATAACTCACAAACGTCATGGTCTGAGGGATGGCTGAGCTGCCTGTGCTGAATGCTAAATTCAGAGCGCTGGAAAGAGGGATTTGGGCCTTGTGAAAGCAACACTTTTAATGTGGACACACGAGCAGAGCAGAGCAGAGCAAGAAACTCCGATTATTTCAGCAGCAGCTGGGCTGGTGTTTATGGAAAGCCAGTGATGGGCACAAAACAATGAGGACATTCTTGTGGCTGCGAAGCTCTCATTTCTTGTTGTTCCTGCTTGTTGTTCTGGGTGAGGAGAAGTGGGAATAACCTTTGTTTTTAAAAGGACAGATGTATTTTAGAAGCAGTGGTTTCTCGCTTCCAGCCATAGGGGAACGAGGAGCTGCCAGCTCCTGAGGGTTGGCAGTTTGTGTGTGAACTGTGCTCTCTGTCTTGTTTTATGAGTTAAAACACAAAAATGGATGGTTTTGTCTGCTTGCTTCTCTTGAGATGTTTGGGTAGCTGGTTTTTAGTCTTTCTCCTGACACAAGCCCTGTAGCCACATAGAGATACCTGCAAGTCCTGTGGCTGGGCAGGAAGGGGGTGATTCCACACGGGAATTCATCTGGACATTCATCCGGGCTGTATGGCAACGTGTATTTACACAAATGCCACAGCCAGGCTCGCCGTGGAGCCACTGCAGAGCTCAAGTGCCCTTTGCAGGCTCGTCCTGACTGTGCTGATCAAAGCCCCGATCCGTCACCCGAGCCCCGGCAGCCGCCCAAGCCGGGAGACGCCGCGCGAGACCCGGCGTGGCCCTGATGGAGTCACGGCTCCAAACGCAGCCAGAACCTGGCAAAGGAACAAACAAAACGTGATCAGATCCTACCCCCAGCCCAGCGGAGCCTCTGCCTGTGGCTGGGGTGAGCTTGGATGGAGTGTGAGGTCGCTGCCAGGTTGGCTTTGAGGACCGGGACGTCTCGGCGGCTCAACCCGTTGGGTTTTGTCTGGGGAAAGAAGCCCTGTGGTGACAGTCTGGGGGCGCTGTCAGGGCTCCCGTGAGGATCTGCAGGAGAGGAAATGGGAAGTGGAAATGGAAGTTCCCAGTGTGAGCAGTACAGGGTTGAGATCTGGGTGATAACACCCGGCATCTGTTCCCAAAGGAAGATTTCGACTGTCCCGAACCTGCCCCTGCAGGGTTTCCATGTTGTGTTTGTGCTTGGAAGTCAAACTGGGCTGTTGATTTCCTCCTCTGCTGATGTCTGAGTAACACCGTGCCTGTTTGTAAATACTTCTGAGAGGTTCCTCACAATAAAAATAAACTGCAGTTGTTCGGTAACAAATCTAAGAGGATCCTCCGTGCAAAGCAAACTGGGTAAATGAGGCTTTTCCCTGTAATTACTGATAATTATTGCTCACATTTGGAAGCAAAAACCTGCACAAAGTCCTAAATGAACGTGGCTTTCCATGGTGCCTGGGTACTTGCAAATGAGTACTGAAGGAAGTACAAGTGATAAATTTGGAAACCTCCTTCTGCAATTACGATTTTGATGAGAAAACTTCAAAGCCGGAACCACTTCAGGTGAATTTTGCTGATCCTTTAGCACAATATATCTCAGTAACTACAATCCCTCTCCTCTGGAACTTCCAGAGGCTGAAGAACAAGATTTCAAGGACAACAGAGCACATGGAATATGGTGATCTCGGTTGTTTCCTCCAAGAAACTGCCTCCCCTTTCATTCCTCATGAAAACAACCAACCACCACACAAGCACGACCCAAAGCTCCACAGCTCTGTCCCCTGCAGCTCCAAATCGTGTCTGTTACAGTGATGAACATAAAAACCACCTGAAATCCCCTTTTTGTGAACACTGGAGCACCAGCTCCAGGCAGAGAACACTGGAAAGAGTTCACCAGCAAAACCCCAGCACACAAATGGGCTGCTCTTTGCAGATCAGTGGCTGAGGCAGAGAGGGATTTCAGCTGCGTTTGTTTTCATGCACTTTGGCCATCTAAAAATTAAATATCTTGTCCAAACTGGTCCCCTAAACTCTGTAATTAATGGAGGAGACATATCCAGCAAACAATTCGGCCCACTCATGGCCAGCTGTCTAACAGAGGGTGATTCACCCTCTCTGGATTATCAGGGGACTCTACAGAGCTGGGCTGGGTCAGCCCCATCCCAGAGCAGCCCGTGCCCTCTGTTGTGTAACACCCTGCTGGGTGATTCTTCAGCTTTTCTTCTGCAACGTTTGATCCAAACCCCACTGAGGTGAGAAATCCTTGTGAGCCCAGTGCCAGTCTGGCACTGCTCACACTCCTTGTCCTCTCTTGGCCCCGGGGCGAGCAGGGCTTTGAACCCAGCTCGTGAAATAAAGTCTGAGAACACTTCACGTGGGCTTTTATTTACTTGGAAAGGTGGCAGCACATCAGCTGAAGTGCCACAAAAAAAAAAAGAAAAATAAAAGATGCCACTTAAGGAAGAAAGTTTGACAGGGTTGGATGTCAAACACAATAGGAAAAATCACCTAACATGAGGATCTATAGAAATTAATAATTAATCTCTTAATACCAGGCAGCTGCACGTACAGGTCTGCAGTGGCTGCCAAGGAGTGGCATAATCCGGGCAGATTTGCCCTGCAATTAAAGCAGGAGGGTGGGGCAGTGTCCTTATCGCTGCCTGAAGTGGCTGAGGAAACAAATCTCTGTCATTCCTGCGCTGGCACTGCCACCAGCACGGCAGCGGCAGCGCCGCGCTGGGCATTTCCTGGGAGAAAAGAGCACCGGGATTTCTGCCCCACGAAGGGAAGGCAGCACCGAGAGGCAGAAATCTCCACGGTTCAGTGGGTTTGACAAACAGGCAGCTGCCCTTTGCTCCTGGCTGCTCCGGCAGGCCCGCAGAGGGCTCGGAGCTGGGGCAGACAGCGGGAGCACCGAAATTCCCTGCAGGACCCAGGTGCCCCAGGCAGCGCTGCTGGAGCAGACACCTCCCAGCAGCCAGATGTGGGATAACCTCGCCGGGAGAGAGATTTCTGCCTCCATTCAGCGCGTTGGAGTTTGGACTGAGCCCTGCAGGAGGAGAACACAGCATAAATTGGCCTGTAACCCTCCCAAGAGCGGCACTGCCTATCCTGGAGCAGCAGTGCCTGCAGTCCTTGGAAGCCCTCATCCCTCTGGACAGCACGCAGATGCTCTGGAAAGGTGACCTCAGCTCTCTCCAGAGAGAGAGATTTAGGAAATGCAGCCGAGACAGCTCTCAGCCTCCCCCACCCACCCCGCCACGCACTGATACCGTGACAATTCCCAGCTATTCCCGTGGAAAGCACCCAGCGAGCCCCCCCCTCCCTTTAAAACAAACAAAAACAACTCCAACCGCAGCGGGCTGGAAGGGAGGGATGGATTAGAGCAGCGCATGACTCCCTTTTCCCCGACACTTCTCCCACTCCCAGATGCTGAATGGGATCCCAGTCTCCTGCTCGGCTCTGCTCACTGTCAAGCCCTCGGAAAAAGGGCTACTGCAGCTTACATTTCGCAGGCTCCGCTGCCCTGCCAGCTCGCACCTTCTAAATCCCGGCTCTATTTACATCAGGGTGGGGCACGCAAAGCCAGGCAGGGATTTTTCTCTCGAAGCTGCCTACTGCCACCGCTTGATAGGAGCGAGCTTTGCAAGGCTCAGCCCCGGGTTTGCTCGCAGGTTCTCGAGCGAAGTGGGGAATGCTGAATTGCGTGCGGGCCTGCGGTGCTCCACGAGAAAGGAGAGTTCTGCTGCTGCTGAAATGCTCTGAGAATATAAATTTGGATTTGTGTCCACCCTGGCAAGGAAAGAAGAGTAAAACATGGCCAGGCCGTAAATGCAGTCCCTAAAATATCCAACGTACATGCATGTGATGATCGGCCTCTCCGAGATTTTCATTTACATCATTCCAGCTTTTTCTTTTTGCATTCCAATGATTGCCAGAAGTTATGCACAAGGATGAAAACACCACGAATTGCTGCAAGAAAATTTGGGATCAGGGCACCACAGAGGCTGTGGTACAGGGTGAGAAGCACTGAAAGCAGTGGGCAACTGTTGGGCTGTTTTATTTTAATGTTTTTAGCATTTTCGATGATGGAACCATCCAATCATCATCATCATCATCATCATCACCATCATCACCATCATCATCTCAGGATATGAAAGACTGGAATTGAGCAATTGTGGCTGCCCCATCCCTGGAAGTGCCCAAGGCCAGGTTGGAGTGACCATGGAGGGTGTCCCTGCCCATGGCAGGGGTGGGATGAGATGAGGTTTGAGCTCCTCCCATCCCAACCATTCCATGAGCTGGGCTTGGTGGGGCTCTGCCTTGGCCCGGACACTCAGCCCAGCCTGGGATGCAGCAACAAGACAGAGTATGGATGCTGAAAAAGCTCCAGCAGAGAATTTCTTCAGCTCTCTGCAGCATTTTGTGAGAGTTCTGTCTTTCCCATGCAAGTAACTCAAAACAATGTCACAGTTTTGTAAACTTCTTGCAGCTGCAGGTTGTTTTGCAGAATTGTTATGGTTCTGACTGGAAAAACATTCAGAGATGGGTGTCTTAGAACTTGACCAATCCCCTTAGGGGGTGGGTGGCAAAAACCAATTACCTTATGCCATTTAACACACTTTGCAAACCAACATATAAAAGTCTTCTGAGAATTCATTAAAGCTTCCATTTATCCCTGAGCCTGGACTTTGTGTCATTTCTCTGCTCATCCGTGGGGGAAATAGCGACATCAGAGCTGCTCTGTGTCCCAAATCCATTTTGGAGCCACCATTCAGCTGCTGCTGCCCCTCAGGAGCCAACCCTGCATCTTCAGCCATGCTTTGGAATCTTCTCCCCTCAGCCGTGGCATGGGCAGCCAGAGGAGGCCTGGGAATCATCTCCCACCATCCTGGGGCTGCCCCTGCTGCCTCTGCAGGACCCCGCTCTGCTCTGAAGGACGTTTCTGTTCCCATAGCTCTCCACGAGGCTTTGAATCTTAGACAGCCCTGCTAAGACGATGATCTAAACTGACCTAAATTCCAGGTTAAGCAAAATTTAGGTTAATTTCACTGATGTCATTTTAAAATTTTAATTGGCATCAACCCTCTGGGGCAGGGATTTTTCCAGGGAGTGCGTGTGCAAGTTAAATCCACTGATGGAGGCTCACACTGCTGCTGAAATCCTGATTCCCAACCTTTTTCATATTTACCTGTTTTACCTTCGCATCAGGGCCTTTCCTTCCTACAAATTCAGGGAAACAAATGAGGCACCCAGGCTCCAAAGAGGGGACACAGGGGGTGATGCTAACACAGTCCTGCCAGGAGCTCCCATCCCTGCAGATTGAAAGATCAGGAAAACATAAATGCAAACAGAGAGCCCATTAAACACTGGTGGAAAAATGGAAGCCCTGGAATGTCTCCAATATAACTAAAAAGCAGTCCAGGACTGGAGTGATTCTGTGTTTGTTTTCTGTCCATTTTTCATGGTTTGCTCATTGTCACTTCGAACTCTTCCAATATCATTAATACAGCTGACCAATGTTATTTCTAAGAAAAATATTTTCATTTAAAAAAAATTCTCATTTTCCTGAGAATAATTTTTCTGAGCGTGGTGATATATTGTTGAAATACTCCTTTTTGTATAAACAATTGACTTTTTTTTTTAAAGCCATGTTTATTGAAAAATTTACTGGAAATATTACCAAATCTTCGTCAGTTAATCACATCTATAACGTTTTTACTTCATAAAATCTGCTGAGAAGGAGTGCAAAGCAGGGCCATCTGTGACAGGAGAGATCCAAGCAGTGCTGCTCGTGGGAGCCCAATAGTTCGTGTTTTAAGGGTTTGAGTGGTTCTAACAATCATCCCAAAAATCAATCATCCCAAAATTTATGGGATGGGGGCTCAAGTGTGTGCTGATGAGGAGGAGCTGCTCAGCAGAGCTTTGTTCCAAAAGGGCATCTCTGAGCTCCTGTTCTTGGAATTGTTGGGTGGACGGACTGTTCTTTCCCATCCCACCATCCGTGTTCCTCATTTTCCTGTCTCCAACAAAAATTGGCACTGAATATACCCGAATTTCCCTTTTTTTACCCTTTATCCACCATGCTTTTATCTTATGGATGCTCAGCTCCACCTCTGGACTAATTAGACTCCTAAAACTCTCTTCAAATTAATCTCAGGGGAAGGTTAAGAGGCTAACAGGAGACTGAGACACGTTGGGATGGACAGACTGGGCTTCCAAGACTCCCAAAATCTGGACAAGGAGATGGGGAAGGACCTGGTGCCCCTCGGGAGGTGCCAGGGCAGAGCGAGGTGGGACAACCCCAGGTAATGCCAGGATTAGGTGTGGCCAGGGAAAAGAAAAATTGAGTAGTAGCCAGAAAATGACAAACAGGGGACGAATTGTGAGGAGTTCAGGGCGGAGGAGGTTCCTCAGTATTAAAGAAATATCTTAATCACAGCTTAATTCTGAGTGTAATTACAACTCGGCTCTCCCCTCGCTCCCCCTCCCTGGCAGAGGTTAATTTTGCACACGCCGTGTGTGCACGTTAAATATCCCCTTGCCAGGGACACGGGGCACTTATTGACACAGATGCAGAGCACTTGGAGCCGGGAGGGGAGGGGGAAGCTCTGGAGCCAGGACCCAGGGCCCAGCCCCACGGCGATGGTAATTTGTGGTTTTTCCTCCAACGTTTAGTAGCCACAAAGAAGCCTTAGAAATTTCTGGTCAGAACCAGGACTCCCCTGTTCCTCTGCAGACGAAACACTGAGCCCTTACACTCCAACCCAATAAATATTTCATCTGGTTTGGAGGGAGAAGGGGTGGAGCCGGGCAGAAATTGTGTTTCACAAATGCAAATGACAGCTCAGATCCTCCGAGAGCCAAATCCTGCCTTGCCTCCCACCCCCGAGTGTGGGCAGGGGCGCAGGGGGGCTGTGGGGACAGGCACGGGTGAGGTCCGGGTGATGTGGGCACTGTGGACACCACGGACACGTCCACAGGGCTGCCCTGGAAAAGCACAATAAACCAGAGAAGCCACAGCGGGAACTGAATGTGAAAAATGTTACACAGAGGGGAAACTCAGAATCAAACCAGGTCTGGAAACATCCCAAATGTATTAGGAGACAGAAAGATGAGTTTAAAGCACACTTTGCTCTGCCCTCCTAATCAATAAGCAGTGGACAGATTTCTGATAATGAATTTATTTCACCTTCTTGCATTTTAATCGTTCTTAATCAGGTTTTGGTGCCAAGTTAGAGCATTGCCCTTAAATCTGACCCTCCCTCCTCGCCCTCCTGAAGGCACTGCTGTGATTCCAGCAGACCTTGTGATCACTGAGTCATTGACCAAAGAGATGGGGGACAATCTTTGGAAGAGTCTGGACGCCATCATTCCTTTGGGAAGTCTTTGGGATGCAAAGCAGGATTCCATCCAGGAGGAGACAATTTAATTAAAATGAAAAATTTAATTTTCTATATTAACACAGAAACTTGCAAGAATTTCTGTTATCCCAGCACTAAAATAAATCAGCCATCCAACCACTCTGAACAAATCAGCTGTGATAAAGAAAGGGTTTGAAATCAAGACACAGAGTTAAGTAAAATCTCCGTGAGTTGTTGAACTGGAAGGGAGAAGAAAATCCAGACCCGCTGAATCCAGAGCTGAAGAGAGATGGACATGGGAATTTGTAGGAGGATTGCGTTCCCGTAGCCCATAAGCACTCCGAGGAATAAATCAGGGGCAGAATTTATTTAGGGCAGGGCTCTGATCTCCTGTAAGTGCTTTTAAGGCTGAAGGGAAATGCCCACATCGCTCTCCTGTCGCTGCCCTCTGAGGGATTTATGTGCAGCTTTTAAGGGCTGATCCTGAGAGGAAGATTTAATTCCTGCCCCAGCCCATCCCAACCCTCTGTGACCGATAAAATTCAGGGTGTGCTGGAAGTTTGGAGTGTATAGGAGGCAGTTCCGTAGTTCTGGAGAGCTCCAGCTGCTCCCCACGAGCCCAGCCCACTCCATGACTCCATAAACAACTTCCACAACAGGAAAATCACCAACCCCACAAAATCCAGCAAAACTAAATATTCAGGGATGGGAACCAATGCACTGTGATCAAAGGAGTCTCTCAGTAAATGACACAGTTAATATCCCCCAAAGATTTAATGTTTTATCCTTTATTTAAACTCCAACTGGAGTTTAGAACCACGGAATCATCTAGATTCAAAAAGACCTCAAGATCATCGAGTCCAACTGTGATTGATGACATAAAGATCAAAACAGTCAGCATTTGTTTTGGTTCAACCTTGATACCATTCCTGATTAGATAACTTATCAATTATTTGTAACAGGAGCCAAAATATATTAAATTTCTACAAACTGCAAACAAAAAGTGGAAATGGTTCTAAAGAGACCACCAAGTTTCAGTATCTGAACTTGTAAAAAAGTATGAGCAGAACGTAAAATGTTTGGAAACCTGAATAGAACTCAGTGGTTCAACTCAGTGATTTTTAACTGCCTTTGGGAAAAAACTTCCAGATTGACAAGGTGACAAGAAAAAACAAATCTTGCCCATATTCCCTAAGTCTGAGGGAGTTAAGAGATATCTAATGGAGCAGGGAAAGTGATTATTATATTTTAAATACTGGATTTTAATACCGATGGGGCGTCTCAAGTGATATGAAAAGAAAGGCTGAAATTGGAAATAGACATGACTGCGAAAATTCATGAAAAGCTGCAAATATCAGCCTGTTTAAAATGATAATAAATCAGCCAAGATCCTGAACTGTATTTATTATGCTTGGAATTAGCAATAATAAAACCAAAGCTGCTGCGATAGCCACGGCGGAATTGAATGGAAATAAAATGAACTCAGCAGTTTGATTTTGTGCTTCGTGCATTGTTGGATTTTTGGACTCGGGGCACTTCTGGTATTCCCCCGCTGTGAGGAGCTGCAGTGGGGTCTGGCCTTTTTTAGAGGAAACCTTCACCGCCAGGTAGATTAAAATCCCTACAAATATCACACCGAGAGGGACACGCGCAGCCAATAAGTGAAAACCTGGATGTTTTTGAGTAATTTCTGCCTGAAGCGAGGCTGACATAGAAATGGTACAATTTTGCTCTCCAATCTCATAGACAAACTTTATCCAGGGTTGAATATTGACCCAAAGAGATGGATGTGGTGGTAGAGGCAGCCATGGGATGTGCTGCTGCCAACTCTACCTCCTTCAGCCTGAGTTTAAGGACATTTTTGGAGGTAGGTCCCAACTTTCCATGAAAGGGAAAAGCCATTTGTCTGTCGGTATGGAGAAGCGAGGCATGAAAATACAGCCTTTAAAAAAACACCATTTCAAACGATTCTCAAATTTCAGCAGAGTCGCGATGCCAGCGCCGTCCTCGGAGGGAGCCTGCTCCGAGCCTTGTTCCTTGCTGAATTAGGAGGGCTCTTTCCATGAACAGGCAGGGGAAACGTCCAGATCCAACACCTGCCTCGTGTGTTCTCCGTGTTTTAAAACGCTTGTGTAAGATCCAGGTGCCAAAGCTGTCGTGGTGGCAATTCCCCTCCGAGTGACACACGACAGGGCAGACACAGAGCTCGTGGCTCCAGGAGCGGAGGGGACATCCAGAAAAGAGCCAAGTGGGGGAAATAATGAATATTTGGCTCCTCACTCCATTTTCATTCCTTCTTCTGTCTCATGGACGAGTGGTTTCCGTAGGTGGAGGCACCTCCCGTGTCTCAGCATCACCCCGAGGTGCTCCCACCTCCCCATGACCAACCCGAACCCACCTGGAGAAGGCACCACTGCCAGCCAAACACGCTCAGCCCTGCAGCAGCTCCAACCACCCTCCTCTGCTTCGGTTTCGGGCAAAAATCTGCGGGTTCAGGCTGGTGGTGGGGTCTTTACTGGATGTTATGGACACGAGCTGGTGGAGCACTGCTGGCTTTGCCTTCCTGTGAGGCAAAAACTGGAATTCTGTGCTGAAACCTTCCCAAATTCCCTTCTCCAACATCTGTCCAGGTCTGGCTTGCTGAACTTGCCCTTGGGCTGAGTTGATTTATGGTCCCCTTCCATCCCAGCTCCCTCTCCGTGCCATTCCCCACTGCTGGGAGCTGCTGGTGCCGCCAGCCCCATCCATGGCAGCACCTGGGTGGGATGGGATTGGCTTTTTCCAAACAGTTCCTCCTCCTCAGATACGCTCTGCACATCCGTGTCTGGCCAGGAGCTCGGCCATTTATTTTTCCTCTCCATAGGCATGTTTGGAGCTGTGGGTGGCCTCTCCTGTTTAAAATAAAGAAGCCAGGGGGAAGCTTTGTTCTTTGCAGGCTGAAAATCAGAGCATCTGTCCTGTGCTGGGCGGGAGAGGGAAGCAGCAGAGCTCGATCTGCTGGAAATTTCCCCACCTGAATTTTTGTTTTGCTTGGGTTGAAGGAAACGGGAGCACAAAGCAAAAAGAAGGAGACAAGAACTTAGCAGAGGGATGAGCTCAGCTGCTCCAGTTGATGAAAATGCTGTGAATCTGGATAGTCAGTAAACCGGAATTCTTGTTTCTACAAATGATCAGAAATTCAAAATATTTGATAGCATCTCACAGGTCCTGAGTGGCCTCGAGCCAGGTTTTATTGGATTAATATTCCTGGAGCAATCAGCCCGGTTCAGAGACATCTGCAGGGGCATTCAAGGTAGAATGTGTTTCATTCTATAGTAATTTTAATATAAAAGAGGTCCCTTTAGAACTTTACTCACAATTTGCCTCCACTTTTACTGTTTGAGGCACAAGATAGTCCCTTTAATCAAGGCTTCTAGCCCCATTTAAAGCAAAACCAGCAGATCTAGGAGGGTAATTTTAAATTTAATTATTTTTTAAAATATCCTAATATATTGCAAAGCCAACCTGGCAAGCTGGGAGACACCAAATTCTCAGAAAAATGGCTCTGAGCAGCCCAGCCCAGCCCAGTCCACGAGCACGCAAGGCCATGAAGGACTAAGTCACCCCATCGATCCTCCCAGCACAGGACAGGTTGGGTTTGTGCCTCCTCTTGCACCTTTGAGTCTCGTCATAAATATTCCCCCTCTGCAGTGGAAATTTGTGCAGGGAGGGGCATTTTTGACTTGCCATGGGGTGCTGGACCAACACCAACACCCCGCGGGCAGGGAGGGCATCGCAGCCTCTTCCCTCACCATTGTCCCTGCCACAGGGAGCGACTGCCGGGTGTCTCTGGACCTTCCTGCCACATCCTGAGGTAAGGAACACGCTGGAGCGGCCCTGGGCCTTGATTTACACAGTGCTCGTTCTATCACTGCTTAACTCGTCCCTGTGCATCCACTGCAAAGCCCGTTTTCCTGCCTGGAATTTCATTCCTGGCTGAGGAATGGCAGGAGATGCTTCATTATTGCCTGTCTTGGAGTGGGAGAAGAGCCTATTTTTAAACTGGTGTTTTGCAGGTCATTAATCCCAGCCCTGGATGGGAGCCTTTAGCTTTTGACCTCCCCAGTGACCGAGTTATTTACTGCAGATGACAAACGGTTATTTTTCAGAGTTGTTTTCAAAAGGTTTTTCCCGTTTTGGAGACTTTGTGGAGCGTTGTAGGAGCCCTCATGGTTCTCCTGTCTCATATCCTTAATCCACCCTGAAAGATATACAGGGCACTTTAGGAATGACTCATGCCAGCCTAAGAGGATGGTTATGCAATATCCACATTATTCCTATTATTTCTTGGATGCCTCAGTCTCATAACTCTGCATGGTCTTAATATTGAGGGAGAATTTGAGCTGCATAACATCCACAGAAAATCTCCAAGAGTTTACTGATACAGTTCCCAAATCCATGTCCGCGATCGGCACTAAAAATGGGCAGAACTGGGCTTTTAGGGTCAGCCCGCAAATCAGGTATTTATTGTTATTTATGGCACATGTAAGTGTATCCTGCAACAAATGAGCACGGCTTCATTAAATCATGATTTTGAAGTGACTCTGTGGCAGGGCAGATAATTGATATCAGCAGATAAAGGGGTGAGTTCTGATCTGTACAGACAATTACTGAGGAGGGTGGGAGCAGTGATCCCACCAGCCCAGGAGCTGCTCCCTCAGTGGGGAGGGGGAAACTGGGAGCAGGGAGATAAGGAACAACCAGTCCAAGATTAAATTTCCAGGGGAAGGAACCAGGAGGAGATTTATGCACACAAATGGTCCATTCTCCCTCATTTTTCACCTCTTTGGTTGTGCCGCTCCATGTCCGTGTCTGTAGGTGTTCCACAGAGCCAGGACAGCTGTCCTGGAGCTGGAACAACCCCTGCACTGCACAAACAACACTCGGCTGAGCTCAGGACAGAGCGAATTAAAGAGGACGAGGTGATGAACACAAGGTCCCCCCAAATGATACTCCCAGCTTCAATTTCCATGGCTTAATCTGGGTTTGGCTGAGCAGGAAAGGCCTCCACGGTGGCGTGTTGGTTTAGTGGTTGGAGGATGACATAAAATAAAAGCCCTGAGTTCAAAGGGCCTGGCTGTTTACGGGAATCCCACCCCCCGAGCCCTGGCAGGAGCGTCCCGGATTACTCATCCGCGTTAACTCTTTGGATAAACATTTCCCTGTCGAGCCTAAGGTCGAGCTGCACAGTCCCTGACAAGAAAAAAATAAAAAGAAAATCCATGTTCAAAAATAAACACAACATAGGTCTGAATTAGGGGCTTGTTTCTTACAAAGGGAGATGTATTTACACAAGGGCAGCTCATTGGGACCCGTTGGTTTTCCAACGGAGAGAGCTGGGAAGGGATCTGGGAGGGATAATAATTAGTGGGGAGCAGGGATCTAAATATCACTGAGTGACAGCGCTTCAAGAGGAAGGGTTTAAGCCATGCCAGCTCCACAGGACAGGAGTTTGGGAATGGCTTTGGAGCTCCAGGGTGAGCTCAGGGGGTGAAGGATCTGGCAGGCACGGCGGGATTGACTGGGAAAGCGATCTCATGCTCTAACGACAGAAACACCTCCAGCTCCCACGTCCACCACCATGAATTACGGCCATCCATCGAATTTCCATGATGTCAAGCAAGTGTGAAGGAAAATAGGCTGGAGCTAAATGGAGGATGGGAGCGTGGAGCAAAAACGTGGTGGATTTGGGGTTTTTTTTTGGCTTTCCCCAAAGAAGGTGGCGGCGCATTTAAAAGTAAGAATCGAACCAGAAACTCAGCTCGTGATGATGAATGGCCAGGAATTCTACTTGAGAGCAGCCCCACCATGTTTAATAGATGTTATAAATGTCTGCATCCAGCACGGGAGGTTAAAGCAGGGTAAGAGGCATTGATGGGAAATAAAATTCCCAGCAGAAGAAGAGTCAGGGTGTTTGTGTTCCAGGTCTGCAAAAACCTCTGTCCTACAAACTGCAACTCATCAATAGGAATTAATTAGGGAGGAATCCTTCCCTGTGAGGGTGGCGAGGCCCTGGCACAGGGTGCCCAGAGAAGCTGTGGCTGCCCCTGGATCCCTGGGAATGTCCAAGGCCAGGCTGGAGCACCATGGGATAGCAGAAGGTGTCTCTGCCCATGGCAGGGTTGGAACTGGATGATCTTTAAGGTCCCTTCAACCCAACCCATTCCCTGATTCCACAATATTTCAGTAGCAAAGGAGGAGCCTGGAAGAGCAGAGAATTCAGTTTGCAGTGCAGCACACCTTGAAACCGTACAAGAACCACACATTTTTAACCTGTTTTACAGTCCAGCAGCCCCGTGACGTCATTGCCATTTTCCCTGTTTGATTTTCCCACAAATTTTTAATTTTTTCTTTTTCAAAGCCGCAAAATTGTTCAGTGCCTATGCTGACACTTTGAAGACAACTTAAAGGGTTGTCTTTGACAACTTAGGACATTCCTAAAAATTTGGCTAGACCCTTATTAAACCTCTTGGCTCTATCCACGTGCTGGACAGGATTCACATCCCAAATGCTGCTCACACCATCATCTTCTGGGCCTAACAATGACAATAAAACAAGAAATTCCAATAAAACTGGAAAAAAATAGCAGTTCATAAGGATTCTGTCTAACCTTCAGCTGGAAACGAGATGACAAATAGGCCAGCAAGGCCAACTGAGATTTTTTGGGGCACTGATTTAAAGCAGAGAAGCCACAGTTGGTAGTTTATCAATTCCAGTGGAAACCAAGGATCATGGAACGAGAAGGTATTAATCACTGCGGATTACAGAACCCAAGGCTTCTATTAATTTCCCTGCCAGTTTCGTTATCTTCTCAGATTTTCCTGTCAGTTCTTGAAGGCTTCCCTTGTAAATTTTGCATTTCAGGCTGTAGGAGGCCATTAGAGGATGGCAGGAGTCCTGTGCTTTTCTCGTAATGAATTCTCAGGTTACCCCGGGTTTTCCTGTGCAAACAAACTGAAGCCACACACAATTATCCCTCGGCTGCCCCGAGCAGACATTCTCCAGAAGGATCTTCTATTTTTAATCCAGCTATTGGAATAAATTAGGGAAGGCTCCCAGGCTTTGCAGCCCCTTCTTGTTTGGGGTAAAAATAAAACATCAGCAGTGCAAACGCACGTCTGGTGCGTTATCCACGCAAATAATTGTTTGGGGGATGTTCTAATTGGGATTTTACGAGTTGAGGAATGCTGGAAGTGCTTGCTGAGCATGGATCCAGCCTGTGGAGGCAGAAATCTTCCATTCCTACGCAAACCACTTGTTTCAGTGAAAACTCCTGGGATTTATATCGGAACAATGCAAAGTTCCCCCTCCCACCCTTCCCTGATTAATTCAGTTGTGTTTTCAGGCTTCTTTCTGCAACCATCACAAATAAAACTGAGATTCCCATCCCAAAAAACACTTGAATCACGGAGTCACGGAATGGTTTGTGTTGGAAAGGACCTTAAAGATCATCTTGTTCCACCCCCTGCCATGGGCAGGGACACCTTTCTCTATCCCAGGTTGCTCCAAGCCCCGTCCAACCTGGCTTTGGACAATTCCAGGGATGCCCGTTGATGTCAAGAGCTGGGCCTTGGGCTGCCACCAGAACTCCCCTGGCTCTAAACGTTTTCATCCACATGGATTCGACCCCATCCGTTCCATTTAATGCAATCACTGGTTCCACAGTGCTGGCTGTGCAGCCCTTTAAACTGAGGAAATGCTCTTTAAAAAGCAGGAATTATTGCTAACGATACTGTAACATTTAACCTCTCAAGCCATTTCCACCTGCAGGTCATACTAAGGCAAAATCAACACATTTTGTTATATTTTTTGGGGTTTTTTTACTGTAGCTTTGCAGTTCAGCAGCTTCCTCAAGCTCTGTTTGCAGGAGAGAGCTCCTGATCCATCAGAGGCAACATTTTCCCTTTGCTTTATTCTCCTGTAGCCAGGAACATAATCCAGTTGTGATGTTCATGACTGCACTGCATGGTGACAGCACTAAATGAGAAGAAAAATAGGATCAGACTTAGTCCCTAACTTCTGTATGGGGGAGAAGGAGAGGAAAGGAGGAGATGCAGGAAGATTTTCTTTGATTTTGTGCAGAATTTCTTTGATTTTGTGCAGAATTTTCTTCGATTTTCGGCAGAATTTTGCGATTTTTAGTAAGAATCTACTCACTACTACACTGCAGCACGGCAAAATTATTCAGGAAAAGCTTCTTTGGATTCCCTAAGCCCTATTTTACAACTTTTAACCATTTCCACGCTGCCATTTGTTTCATTCCGTGCCAAACAACCTCCCCATTTATCCGGCTCTCCCCCCAGCCACAAAGTGAGCATATAATATTTTTACAGGTCGATTTCCTTTGATATCCCTCCCATTCCCAGCTGTCTTTCCCCACTCCCAAGCCGTGGATTAAGCAGCTCCCAGGCAGCCCACGGAGCTGGGCAGCAGGAGAACTCTGCAATAAGTCCTAAATTGAAAGCTCGGCTGTGTCTCCCCACTGGGAGAGCCCGCTGAGATAGGCTTCTTTTAATATTGCCTTAATAGGCTCAGTTAATTAAGTTCAGTCTATCTGGAGGGATTTTCATGGCCTGGGGAGCGCCGGCAAATGGGAGCCTATTCCTGCCCCGGTTATTATCAATAGTGGCTCGGAGAAAGTGATTACAGCACTCGGGAGGAAAAAAAAAGGGAATCACCTTCCCGGATTTTGCTGGCTCTGCACATTTCTGAGGGTCCCAGCCCGGGGCCAACATCCAGCGAGCTGCTGGGGGAAGCCGGGGCTGGAAAAACGCATCCTAAAAGCTCGAACCAGGGAGCAGCCCCTGCTCCTCCTCACGCGGCCTTAAAGCATGAGCTGCTGGGGCTGTTAATCACTCAATTAGGCCCTAATTATCAACACCCGCCGCATCAAAAGGCCTCCCGTGGGCAGGGCAGGGCTGTGGCCATTCTCTGTGACAGGTGATCCCTGCCCACAAAGGGCTCGCTGGAGCCGGGGCTGGCGGGGATCAAAGCGGGCACGCAGCTGATGCTCCCCCGGCTTCCTCCGGCCGGGGGCCTTTATCGATTATTCACCCAGCACCGGGGCTTTTATCGATTATTCACCCAGCCCCGGGGCTCAAATCAAAGCCCGGCCTCGGGCAACGGGGCAGGAGGGGTGCGCTGGCTGCTCCTGCCACTGAGGAGGCGAAGGCAGAGGTTTTATGGAATCCCAGGATGTCCTGAGTTGGAAGGGATCCTCAAGGATGATCCCAGTCCAGCTGCTGGCCCTGCACGGCTCCATCCCCAAGAGTCACCAAAATCCCTGTGGAGCCCTGGCAGGTTTGGTGCTGTGACCATTCCCTGTGCCCAAACGCCCTCTGGGAGAAGGAACTTTTTCCCAGTATCCAACCTAAACCCTCTGGGGGAAGAGCCTTTTCCTGATACCCAACCTAACCCTGTCCTGACACAGCTTCGGGCTGTTCCCTCGGGTCCCCTCTGCCAAAATTCTCACCTCCAAAGTGACCTCTGCAGGCAGATTCCTCTCTAATTACAGCAATGTCTCTACTATTGAAAGCTGGCACTGAGGTGAGGCTTTTCCAGCAGCTGGGGCTGTCCTGAAGGTCACCCTGTGACCTGGAGCAGCCTTGCAGGAGCTGCTGTATCACTTCTAGGCAGGGCAGGAACAGAGCCTATGGAAAATTCTGGGCCAGAATTCCCTGTTTGAATAAGATACAAATATAAACACCACTCCTTCCAGCGCTGCAAGCTAACTCTGAGGGTTGGGAATGCACACGTGTTCTTTCCTTCAAATATATGGAAAATACCTGCTCCCTCCTTAGTGTTCATGAATTATTTTGCACATATTCAGGAATTTTTTCTCTCTCCTTGAAGTTGTTCAATGTAAAGATCTCATTTACTATCCCCAGCATGTCCTGACAGGGCTGAAAGTTCTTATTATGCATTGCTTTGGATGAAATGCAGTTTAGTAACACTTGGTCTGTGAGGATGGTTTAACTTTTGACCCATTTCTGATATTTAGCATGCACGGCTTAAATGGAATTAAGAAGTTGTGCTTTCACAGAGTAACAAAACTTGCAGGGAAACACCTCAAGAAGAAATGGTCAGGTTGGGGCAAGAATGTTCTGGCACCTACCAGGGTGTAAAGAGCCAGTCAAAACCCAAGTCCAATAATCTGGCATTCGAGGATGCTCCAGTCATACAAGAATTCTCTCACCCTTTCCAGTCCCAGCCTCATTTCCTGGGTTTTACCATGACTCGGGGTTATAGAGGCATGCAGTGAGTCAGCCTGGATCAATTTTCCTAATCCTCACAAAATGTTGATAATTTGTTCAGCTGTTCCCTTTTAACAGAGTGACAGAACAAATGCAGAAGGAGAATTTGAGCTTGGGTTTCTTTCAGCTGCTCCAACCTGGCATCCAGCTGAAAGCTTGTGATGAAGGACTTTAATTCCAGCACTAAAGGTATTTGATGACCTTCTTTTTATCCTTCTATGACACGATAAAGATGGAGCTGGAGGGAAAAAGGATGCCCCAGTCCCCTTAGGGTTCCCTAGGTTGGAATTCCAGCCTGTGGAGCTGCAGTCAGCACAGAGCAGCGTGGGCTGTTCCCCACTCCGGACGCTCCTTTCCAAGGAGGGGAAGTGCTGCAGGGCAGAGGCACAGCGGGATCCAGCATCCCCCAGGCTCTGTGCAGGATTCCCCACTCCCCTCAGTTGTCAGGGAATGAAAATCCTCGGTGGTTTTGAAGGAACGATCCAGAGGGAGCAGGGCTGCTCTCACCAGCTCTGGATCCTCAGCTCTGCGCATTTGTCCACCTGGCTGAGGGCTGAGGGCATCTCGTGGCGTCAATCCCTTTTATCCTTCCAGGATTCCTTGTTTATTTATTTCTCCCTTTGTGATAGGGACGGGCTATTTAAGGGTTCCTGAGAGCTCCTGGATGTATTTATAAATTCAATATATAATAGATTCCTACAGATAAACTCCCAAACTATAAACCCTGGATTATTCTTGCCCAGGCTGAAAAGCAGCACCAGCATTTCTCACAGATGTGTCATCCATTCCTTCCCCACCTGGGATTAACTCTAATCAAAAAGTGACGTCCAAGACAATCCCTGCAGCCAGTTATTTGTTTTCTTAGTGCAGGCCAGAAGATTCCTTACTGCAATTTTGCAAACTATTACAAAATATTACCTTGCGTCCTTCCGAAGTCCCTGGCATTGTGAGTTTATGGGAAAAAGTAAGGAGTGAACTGGAGGAGTTCAAGGGTGAACAGGTTTAATATTTTGAACTTTTTCCTCTAAGATATTTTGAATTTTTCCTCTAAATATGTACGTTAGAAACGTTTGGATCATAAATAACACAAATCTACAAAGCTGGCTAGAAGTGGGAAGTTTAATTTAGATAAAAGCAGAACAAAGCACTTGGAAATCAGCTGCGTCATCTCGTTGTTTGAAGAAATGTTTGACCTAAAGGAAGATGTCCACAGAGATTAAAGCAACATCCTCCTCCATCCAAAAATGCACCAAAAATGCACCAAAAATGCACCAAAAATGCCAAGTGCTTCTGTACGCTGGATCCTGTGGATGACCAAAAGGCAGAGATGTGGCAGAGGAGGATTCCTGGGATAACCAAGGGGCCTGGAAATACCTGGGAGTGGGAGAGGGTCTCTCCTCCTTGGTGGGACTCGAGGGCCAGCTGGCGGCAGAGCCAAGAGGAGCTGGACTCCAGCCCAAGGCCTTGACTCCCAGCCTGGGCAGGGGGAAAGGTCCTGCGTGGCTGGGGAGTGACTCAGGCTGCTCTCTGCCGAGCCCTGTGGCTTGGCCACTCTGCTGAAGGTTTTGTTCTGAGCTGACATTTCTCGCTCTGATTAATCCTTTCCAGCCCCTGGGCTCAGCTGACTCGGCTGAGCCATTGTTCAGCTCTGTGAACTTCGTCTCTTTTCAGGGCTTAAACAGAAGACCCCTCTCCCCTCCCCACCTCATCCTTCTTGCTAAAAGCCTGTTTGTAAGAGCCATAATGAAACTCCAGGTGGCCTGGTGATTCCTGAGTAATCCCCTCAGGGATTTCAAGCACTTGGTTATGCCTCATGCATGGTAACAAGCCATGGATGTGATTTTCCCCTCTTGCTTTCCGCTGGGCTGTGATTTAATAAGTGCAGGGCATTAAATGCTCAAAAAAAAAAAAAAAAGGGTTCAAAATCAAAACAATCCCTGGAAACACAACAAGCTGTGCAGTGTGTGTGCATGGACAGTGTATCCAGCAGTTCCCCACTGAACGTTAGATTGTCTCCTGAGCCAAGCTCCTCTGAGGAGAGCAGCAGATAACTCTGGGGCAAGTCCTAATCCCACAGCCAGGCACCTACATCTGCTCCCAATTGTCCTTCCCTTCTGTCCCATGTGGGAACATCCCCCTGGCTGTGCCACCGAGCACCTTTGAGCTTGGGAAATGGTGAGAGTCAGGGCTGAGACATTTCACCCCTGAAAGAAAACTGCAGAAGAGGAAGAGAGCTAAATGAGTTTTCAAGGCTGAAAAAAAATTAAATAAATAAAAAGGGGTTCAGGGTGTTTGATGAACTGCCAGAGGTCTGCTTGCCACGTGTGTAAAGGCCAAGTGGAGCAGGACAGGCAGAAAAAGCTTGGAAAGGTGGTAGTGGGATTATTGGGATGCTACCTGGACACTCCAGTGATTCATTTCCCTGCCTGTGTCTGGCACCAGAACCTGCCCAGCTTTTGAGCAGAGGTGAGGAAGGTGAGGGAGCCTTTGCTGAAACCTCCTGAGATCAGTCATTGCATTGGCTGAGAGTTTACCTCAGTTTATGGAGTTGTTTTGGGTGTTTCCATGGATTAGTGAGAATTGCTAATATTGTTAACAGAACTAAAAGAGCAGAACTAAGATCAGGGTGCAGCTAAAGAGGGGATTAACTATTAATTCTTAATTAGTGACAGCAAACCAGGCCCTCCATTGCCCTGCACCCCAAAATTGAGCTGTTCCCCCTCCATCGTGTGCTGGTCCCTGTCAGAGCTGGCTGCAGTCTGAAGGGATTACACCTCTCATCCCCTGCAGCCACCCTCATCCTCCTGCCCGGGGAGCTGAGCATTGTGCTCCATTGGTTCCACCAGAAAGGAATTTCCATGGGAGAGCCAGGATGAATAAATTACCAGCAAATTGCTATTGGCAGGGTGAGGTTGGGAGCAAGCGGGAGAGAAGGACCTGGAGACAGGGAGGGAAAGGCAGAAAGGAAGAAAACAGCTTCGGTGCACGCTGAAATCCTTGCCTAATTTTGGTTTGAGGCTCCAATGCGGGCCAGCAGCTGCTGCAGATGATGTATTACAAACGACTTATTGCTGTAATGCATCATGAAGCTCCATGGCCCTGCTGACAGGTTCCCCTAATACATCATCAGAGCACTGCCCAGCAGGAACAGGAGTCCTGCAAACCAAACAGCTCCATAAATTTCTGTACAGTCCCACCCCCCCCCTCCAAATTGTGAATTTCTTTTCTGCTCTATTAAAGATTTCAGCTTTGAAAAGTGTGGGCCGGAGCAGGCCCTCATTAAACAGGCTCTGATGGTTTCATAAGTCCCCAAAGTCATTAAAGGTTTTAATATAAGAGATTAACTATTGCTATTGTTGCTCAGCAAGAATAAATTCTCTTTAAATACTTTTTTTCTGCCCTCCTGGTAGTGAGTGAGGAGCTCGAGCTTGCCTGTGAGGAGGACCTTGGCTGTGGGGCTGGGACAGGCACTGTTCAACCTCTTTAAAATAAAATTCAGAGCTTTGGGCAGCGAGGCAGCGTCGTGGTGACCCCAGAGATCCGTGGAGCTGGAGCTGCTGCCACATCCAGAGGGAATTTGTGTGGCTTCAAGATAAGCAGGAGCCCTGGATGCTCAGCCTTTCTGGAAGTCAGGCGCTAAAAGCCCACAGGTTGTATAGCACAGAATAATGAAAAAATGTGGTGTGGATGCAGGGAAGGGTTTTGAGCAGCCCAGTGATGAAATCCAGAGTTGCAGCCCCAAAAGTTGTGTTTGGGTCTGACTCACCCTAAAATCTGACAATCCCAGAGGTTCCTCAGGGGTTCCTGCAGCTCTGCTGGGGTGCAGGACACCAGGGCCAGGTGACCACCCCAAGGCAAGGGCACGGAGAGCTCAGTGACCAGTGCTGGAGAAGGAGGCTGCACTCGGGTCTCTGCACTCCTGAGACCCCAGCGACTGCTCCAGGCACGATGGGGATGATCCTGCAGAGAATCCCCAGGGACTGCAGCTCCCTGAAGCACAGAGATATCACTGGATACATTCCACAATATTCCCGGAGCTCACAGAAGGGCAGGTGCAAAGGGAAGGGATGAGCTGGAAATCAGGGCTTGCATTTTCCCAGGTTGGGTCAAAGCATGTGAAGGTTCCTGAGACATCCTGGTGTTAAAATTAGGGGTCATTTCTCCTTGGATTTATTAGAGAAAAACAAGGACATTTCCATGCAGACAGCAGAACGCATTGGTTCACAAACAAGAATTAATAAAAAAAGAAAAAAAAAACAAGGAAAGAAAAGGGGAAAACAGGAAAAGAGCAGGGGAATGGAACCTGTATTTAGGTTATAGGACAAACAAAACCCTTTGCACAAACTCTGGAAAGTTCTGGGTGGCACCAGGGGTGACCCTGAGGAGGTGCCCGCTGAGAGGGGCCGTTCACAGGCACTGCTGGAAACTCCAGCAGGGAATTGCCAGCAATTTCTCAGAAATGCACTTCACAGGAGGGTATCAGCACGTTGGATTTGCCTTGGAAATGCCCCTGGGCTGGGTGGGTTATTTTGGACCCAAGATTAAGTGTCTTTTTATTTTGTTGAAATGGGTTTTAATTGAAGGCGCTGCTCTGCTCGAGGTGCACCAAACGAACGTGGCTTGGTGTTTTTCTTTCCCAAATCCTAAGAGGACGTGCCCCTAGACCAACATTCGACTGTTTTGTTTTTGGGGTTTTTTTTTTTCCCCCTTGGTCAAAAGATCCAGTGTGTGCTAATTCTGTCGGGCTCCCTCTCACTCAATCACTCATATTCAGTGCCCCCTAAAGAAACATTGCAGAAGCCAGAAGGGTAAGAAATTACCCAAATGAGCTGCCTGTGCTTCTCCCTCACATATCACACACGGAATTGTTGCCACCTTGCTGGGAAAATTAGCCCTGGCTTGGCTTTGCTTATCAAATAACAGAGGAGGTGCTGTGCTGGGTCAGGGCGAGGACTGGCGAGAGTTGGGGCTGGGAGGGAAAGGATCCTGCAGAATTTTATAAACTGATCTTCCAAATCAAATCTGCAGAGATTTTGTGCTGAGATGTGGTGGTTCTGTGTTCCCCGTACAGAAAAGATGTGAATGTGCCTTATTTAATCTGTGTATTTGCCTTATTTAATCTGTGAATGTGCCTTATTTAATCTGTGAATGGGCCTAATTTAATCTGTGAGTGGGTTTAATTTAATCTGTCAATGTGCCTTATTTAATCTGTCAATGGTCTTAATTTAAAGAGAAAAAAGTACTTTCAAATTAGACAGAAACCCTCTGATTTTATCACTTTGCAAACTCCTGTCTTTGCTGAGTTCTGCTGATGTTTTAATGCAGAAATGGGCTCAAGGAATGTTTTATTTCATCCCAAAAATGCACTTTTGCAGCAGTCCTTCTTTAGTAGAATGAGGTTTTATCAGAAGCTTTGTGATTTTTTTATTTTGCAAAACTTTGTTTCAAAATTTGCCTTAATTTGAAAATATCAGCCATAAAATAAAGGCTAAATCAGAGAAAAAGAAAGGATTTTCTTCCTGAATCCTATTTTTATTTCCTATTTCTAAGGAATCCAAAGGCATTTGCTTCAGTTCAACCCAAGACATGATAATAAAAAAAAAAAAAAACCCAGTTCAGCCATGGAGCTGAAAATCAAATTTTCATACAAATTTATGTGTAAAAAATATTTCTCCTGCCTGCTGCCCCATTTACTGGGAGCTGATGGTGGCTGTATCTTTAATTAGGGTACAAATTAAATTAATTAATTATTTAATTTTCAGTCTAGACCCAGCAGAAGGCGAAGGAGAACCCAGCAGCTGTCGGCATGTTGGGAATGGTGGAGGAGGGTGTTTGATATCCAATGGCTTCCCAAGTCACCAGGGCAAGCACCAACCCTCCTTCGCCTCCTGCTGCAGCCAGGACATCCTTTGGAATGTGGTGGCAACAGGAATTCCATTTGGGACCAGGCCTCAGAAAGCCAGATCCAAATTTTGCTTCCAAGGCCACGAGACCTTTGTTTTCCTTAATTTACAAAGCACCCCCGCAGCAAATCCAACTCCCGTGAGTAACAGGAGATTTAAATGATAACAAAACCAGAATAATGAACCAAAAACCTATCGAAATTCTGAATTTCAGGAATAGCATGGGGGATTCTGCTGCCTGTGCCTCTGAGCTCCTGATCCCTGCTCTCTGCCCCCAGGATTCACCTGCCTCAGGTGCACCTTGTGCCTCACCTCACCCTCTGGTTTTGTAGAACTTACCTGAGGTTGTAAAATAACCTGAGACTCAATTTGAAGCTTCTTTATTTTGGAAATTGCATGAATTACCCAACACTCTGCTTATACATGAGAAAATACGCTGCACTGAGGCTGCACTTCAGCAATGTCTCGAACAAAGCAGCCCTAAAATCCAAAGAGAGCAGCAAAAGCTGCAGCATCCCATCCAGACACCCACCCTGCCTCCTGCTGCCATCAATTCTGGTCTCTTTTCTTAGAGCTTGCTCTGCATCACAGAATTTTGGAGACTAAACCCCAACGAAAACAAAACCAAGCGAGGTGCTGAAGGCAGCTCATGGATGAGGAGAGTGGGAGCTCCCGGGGTACACAAGGGGATGCTCTGAGGCTCAGCAAGTGCAGGGACCTGTCCGTCCTCATCCAGCACAGCCAAAAATCCCAGGTTTGAGGTTTTGGGAGCTTTCCCTGACTGTCCAGCTCTGTCCTGGGGTCTCCTGAGCAGCCCCGTGGCCGCAGCGTGCGGGTCTGCGGCCGGAGCCTCCTTACGTCACCAAGGAGAGAAAAACCCCCAACCCTTCCAGCTCCCCAGCCTTCTGCAGCCCAATTTATGTCCAATTTGCAGACTTTCAACATAGCAGCCTCACAGTTCATAAAATCAAACTCAGCCAGGGCTAAGTCTCTGGGTAATGGATTTAGGATCACTCGAGGTGTTACTGGCAGTTCATGATGGGTAACTTTCTTGTTAACTAAAGTCCCTTTTGCTAAATGAGTTCCAGGTTTAACTCCCCCCAGTCCTAGCCTTCACTCTCCCTCTTTTTCCCCCCTTTTTTTTCTTTTTTCCCCCCTTTTTTGGCAGCACCGCTCTGGATGGGAAGGGAGGGGGAGAGGAGGAGGTGGCACAGGACTTTTTATTGGGCTGCGCGTGGAGGGCTTTTCATGGCCGGGGCTACGGGGAGCAGAGACAGAGGGAGAGAGAGGGGGGAGAAAGGTGGGATAAGTCAGTCTTTGTGTAAGGGGAAGGTGCTGAAAGGAGGGCTGTGTGCTGGGGCCGGGGAGCAGCCCTCTGGCTCCGCTCGTCTGCGCGGGGCTCTGGAGCCAGCCCGGGGCTTTTCGGCTTCCGCAGGTACCTCCAGGCACCGTGGGGAGCACGGCCAGGCAGGGCAAGCACAGCCTGGACATGGCAGGGAAACCAGCACGGCAGGGAAACCAACACAGCAGGGCAAGCACGGCCTGCTCATGGCAGGGGAGCCAACATGGCAGGGAAACCACAGCCTGTACAGGGCAGGGGAACCATGGCCTGCTCATGGCAGGGAAACCATGGCCTGTACAGGGCAGGGAAACCACGGCCTGCTCATGGCAGGGAAACCATGGCCTGCTCATGGCGGGGAAACCAACATGGCAGGGGAACCATGGCCTGCTCGTGGTGGGGGAACCAACATGGCAGGGGAACCATGGCCTGCTCGTGGTAGGGGAACCAACATGGCAGGGGAACCATGGCCTGCTCATGGCAGGGAAACCAACATGGCAGGGGAACCGTGGTCTGCTTGTGGTAGGGGAACCAACATGGCAGGGGAACCACAGACTGCTCATGGCAGGGAAACCATGGCCTGTACAGGGCAGGGGAACCAACATGGCAGGGGAACCACAGCCTGTACAGGGCAGGGGAACCATCATGGCAGGGGAACCACAGCCTGTACAGGGCAGGGGAACCAACATGGCAGGGAAACCATGGCCTGCTCGTGGCAGGGAAACCACAGCCTGCTCAGGGCAGGGGAACCAACATGGCAGAGAAACCAACACAGCAGGGAAACCATGACCTGTTCATGGCAGGGAAACCACGGCCTGCTCATGGCAGGGAAACCCAGCCCTTCCTGCCATGGGCTCCCTGGGCTGGCAGTGCTGCCCAGACCCCATTTTTGGAGTGGGAACGGGGTGGCTCCATCAGCCATCACCCACTGGACACATCCCTATGGAGCACCTGAGTGCTTCTCTTCCTCCAACACTGGATTTTGCAGCTGAGCAAAAAGCCCTGCACAGGGCCAAAACGAATGGATCAAAACTAATGAGGACAGTCAAAACAAGTGTTTGACACCATTTTCCTGAGGTCCAACCTCCTTGCAGGAGTTGTTTGCAGAGAGGTTCCACACTCAAAACACATCTGAGGTGAAGCAATAATTCGAAGGTGTAAAAAAATCCCCATTCCAAATGAAAAAATGGTGCTATTTTCTGGTCTAAAGCAGCATTTTGAGTTGAATTTGAACACCAGCATCGGCTGAAGGGCCTTCAAAAACCATGACAAGCACAGACATGGTGCTTTAAGAGAAAGGAGTTTGCAGGCCAAGTTTAGCAACCTCCAACTCTACTAATGGGTGTATTTTACGTTCTGGCTACAATCAAATGAGCCCAGTAGTGATTTATTATTGATATCAAATAAAAACCCACTTGATAATTTCGAAGCGTTACCTCCAGGAGAATATTTCCTTTCCTTTCTGGAGATGCCAGCCAACATTTTATTATCCCAGCCTGGGAGAAGCCTGAAACTACAAATGGAATATTACAGGAATCCGATGGAGGACTCTCCTCCGCTCCATTTCATGGTTATTTGTTTGGAGTAACTCAGAAATTGTCATGTGAGCCCCTTTTCCTCTTGGAAGGGGCAGTGTCTCCCCATGGCTGTGCCAGCTGCTCCCTCCAGCCCAGCCTGGATTGGCTTTCAAACTAAACAAATAATTTTATTTAAAGGAGAGAGAGAAGAAGAAAATGTTCACCAATCCCCTCCCAAATCCCCCCAGCTCTCTTTGCTCTGGTTTTGTGACAAAAGCTGTGGTCACGTGCTCCGTACAAGCAGCTCTCTGGCAAAAGCCATGGATGATGTCTCACTGAAAATCTCCATTTTTAAAAAGTAAAGTGATTTTTTTTCTTTTTGAAACCAGCTGATGAGTTTTGATTTCAATCTGCCATGATTTCATGTTTTCCTGGTTGAATTGAACGATTTCCTTATTGAATTTCATTGATTTCAACCGTGGTTCAATAACTCTGGGGAGCTGCTGTGAACAGCAGTTCTGCCATTAGGGCAAAGGTGATTCCACTTAATTGGAACTAATTCTGATGAAGATGAAGGTGAGAGAGATTCCCAGGCTGGATCAGGACAACATCCACCTTCCCAGTGCCTTGTCCTGGCAGAGCCCAGCCGTCCATGAGGAAGTACAGGATGCAGGGGGAGAGCAAAGGCAGAGGGCAGGGCAGCAAAATCCTCCAGATCCTTCCAGAGCCACCTTTTCCATGAGGAAATTCCTCCTGATGTCCAACCTGAACCTCCCTTCTGCCCCTTCCTTCCAGTGAAAGCCTCCAGATAATGTTTACCCAAGCCAATATCCCAGCCCTGAGGAGTTCCCTGTTGTACTTTTCCATCTGCACCCCCTGAATCCCATTTCCAGCTGGGATAGGGTTGGATTCCCAGGCCATGGGCTCAGCAACCACATTCATTTTCAGCGACTCAAACAGCCAGGAAAGACTCTTGACCAAACAAATGGCTCCCCATAAACATGTCCAAGGAAATTAAGATGCTACAACTGATCTGCTTTAATAAAATTACACGCTCGGCTCCGGTTCCAGTGTTGCTCCCTGTATTTTCTGCATCGCGCCATGCAATTAATCCTTCCTAAAATAAACGGGCTGATTAAAATTCCATTATCCTGACAGTTCACAATAAACCATGGGACCAATGATCCCCTCTCTTTTTAACCTTTTAAGCAGTTATAATTAATTCTGGATTTATGTCATTTGCTGGCAAATGTTCCGATCACCTTCCTAACTACTTCAACAATTCCGAACAGTTGCACTCCTCCAGCGTGTAAACAATGGACAATAATTGAACTATTTACCCTGATTCCCATTTCATGGAGTTTCCTTTAGACACAGAGCTCAGGATTGAGTTGCTCAGGATTGAGTTGTTTGCCTTTTTTATTTTTGTTCAGTCTCTAATTAAGTGCTCATTAAAAATAAAATAATAACGCTTTGGGAAAAGACAGGGAAGTGCCTGAATTTGATTATTTTGGTCCCATATGCAACTTGTGAGTGAAGAGAGACCTGCTGAAGAACATTATTTGATGGTATTATTTCAATCATATTAAAAATCCCGATATTTTCCTTCCCAAATTTTCTGCAATTCCCTGTTGTCCAAAGCCAACCTTCCTTAGCACTCCCTGGGCTTTAGGATGACGACCATTACACCCATAAAAACACATAAAATCGTAACAATTTTGCCCAGTGGAATCACTTCTTGTCCAAATGCCTCTCGTTTTCACAGCAAACACATCATGGAAATGAACCTAATCTTCCAACCAAGCTTATTCCAGGTGAAATACCAGGATTGAGGGGCTGCAAAGACATCCCTGCCCTGACCTGTTGCAGAAGTACCAAGAAATAGAGTTTATATTCTTTCAAAATCATGCAAAGTGGTTTTTAAAGACTGCTCAGCCAGCTTGGAGGAGGTGGATTTACTAAACCAACCACTCCTTTGCCTGCATTTTGTGGGTGTTTTTATTTCTCTGGATTACAATTTCCCAAAAAGAAACCAAGTAACAAATGAGGTGATCCGGTGCTATTAAAGTTGCCACTTAAATGAATTTGTGTCGGTTTGGGGAAAAGAGCATCAAAATGTCAGCTGCTCAAAAAACAGAGATCCAATCTCCAAATTTTTCAGAAGGTGGAAAATCCATTTCCTAACCAGCCCTACTTACAACTGGGTACATGGGTTACTTATCCAAACTCACCCTGACCTTCAAAAATGTTTGGGTTGATGTCAGTGTTTGGGCTGAGGTTTGGTTTGGCTGGTTCTGCTTTTTCCATAGCAGTGCACCCATCCCTAGAAGAGATGGAATAAAAAGAGGAATTCTAAGCACACATAGGCCCAACTATTTAATAGAAATAATAAAAAATCCCCTTTCCTTCATCTTTATCTGGCCGATGCTCATGAACAGCAGCCGATCACACCACGAAACCCAGCGGCCCCAACAGCAACACCCGATGAAAAGGAGGAAAGAAAACAGATTTATTAACCAGCTAAACTGTGTTTACATTGATAAATGAGCTTTCTAGAGATCCCCAAGCCCGTTCCAAACCCCTTTTTTAGCAGCCCTTTACCCAGCCAGCTGCAGCATCCCCCGGGGCCTCCCCAGTGTCACTGGCAGCAGCCTCCCTTCTAAGTTTCTGCCGAGGTCTCCGGAGCGGTGCCCGGCTGTTGAGATTTAAGGATGTGCTGCTGCTCCCATCAGCTGCACAGGATGGACTCTGGCCCATCCTGTCAGCACCCTGGGAACGAGCAAAGGCCGCCTTTGTGCGCGCCCCGGGCCCATCTCGTTCTGGTTCGAATTAAGAGCGGCGGCGATTTCCGCTGCCGGGGCTTTGGAGAAAGCTCCCTATGTTCTGTGGCCGTGCTCCGGTTGCAGCGCCATGGGAGGCTCCAGGCAGATGCCAGCAGTGTTGTCTCGCTTTGCTCCCGTGGTTTTGCTTTACGAGGAGGTTGGGAAGGGAAGAGGGTGGGGGTTTGGTCACAGCGGCCTCGGCAGAGAGAGAACGGGAAGATGGGGTTGAGGATGAAGTGCAAGTTGTGGATGGTTATATGGACTGCAAAATTCCTGGTTTCCTCCCACGGGCCTCCAAATTGGGATGGAATGGTGGAGAATATTCCTCAGCACCCATGTGGTTTGGGTTGGGAGGGACCCTAAAGCTCATCCCATTCCACCCATACCTTCCACTGTCCCAGGCTGCTCCAAGCCCCATCCAACCTGGCCTTGGACACTTCCAGGGATCCAGGGGCAGCCACAGCTTCTCTGGGCACCCTGTGCCAGGGCCTCCCACCCTCCCAGGGAAGAAGGGTTCCCAATATCCCTCCTAACCCTCTGAAATACCTCAGTCAGAGGTAGAAAATCTGCAGGCCAGGGTACAAAACCCCCTTCACACCTGGAGCAGGAGCTGCAAGCAGTGTTAGATCACAGCTCAGATGTGATGTTAATCTGAATCCAATAGAGAGTGTTTCGAGCAACAGTTCCCTGCTCTGATCCTGGCATTCCCAAGTGCCCCCAGCTCCCAGGGAAGGCACAGACGGAGCGGCAGCAGCAGTGAATGGTGATTTTCCTCAGCTGCCTTTCCCTACCCTCAGCACAGCCCCACAGACAATGTCCACGGGACTGTGCGAACTCCCAGGGATGATGAATACTCGCTGCTGATTAATTGCATGTTTACTCCAAGGCATGACTCAAGAATTACGTGAAAGTTTTTCTCATCCTTTGCCAGGTTTGGTTCCTTTCCAGCACCCTGTGCCGCAGATACGTCCTGAGATAGGGAGCAAAGCCAGGTGCCCAGAGAAACTGTGGCTGCCCCATCCCTTGAAGTGTCCAAGGGCGGGTTGGACGGTGCTTGGAGCAGCCTGGGACAGTGGGAGGTGTCCCTGCCCATTAGGGAGTGGAATTGGATGGGCTTTAAGGTCCCTCCCATCCCAAACCATTCCCTGATTCTGTGAAATCCGTGCTCCTGAGGCCGTGCCCTGACGCTGGCCACAGAAATCCTCTCCCCAGTTTATGGATGCTGAAAAAGCTCCAGCAGAGAATTTCTTCAGCTCTCTGCAGCATTTTTGTGAGAGCTCTGTCTTTCCCATGCAAGTAACTCAAAACAGTGTTACATTTTGTAAACTTCTTGCACCTGCAGGTTGTTTTGCAGAATTGTTATGGTTCTGACTAGAAAAACACTCAGAGATGGGTGTCTTAGAACTTGACCAATCCCCTTAGGGGGTGGATGGCAAAAAACCAATTCCCTTATGCCATTTAACACACTTTGAGAACCAACGTATAAAAGCCTTCTGGTAGATTATTAAATCGTGTCCATCTATCCCTGAGCCTGGACTCTGTGTCGTTTCTCTACTCGCCCGCGGCGAGAACAGCGACACCAGTTCGCCTCAGGCTCCTGGGCTGGGACAACCTCGTGGGGGCTGAGCTGACAGTGCTGAAAGTACAAAAAGTCTTGTCCACACATAAATATATGAAGCTGGGAGGAAAGCAGGTTCCCGAAGGGAAGTCTATTGTACCCAAATGGTGCCCACAGGCCCGGAATAGCTGGGTGGTTTCTCAGGAGCAGACAGGACACTCGGCCTGTTGACGTCCTGCTTTACACAGCAGGGCTCAAAGTCAACAGCAGGGTGGTGAAAATATCTCTTCAGATTTATTTATCTATCTGCATCCAACCCAGCTTGCCCTTTCTTCCCAGGAACCCGACAAACAAACCAAAAAAAGGGGGAGAGTGAGTGGCCAGCACGTTCCAGCCTGGCCTGGCAGGTCCAACCCTGCTCTCTCTCGTGCTTGTGGGAATCAATACTGGAAGACAATTTTGCATGTCCCAGATTTTTCAGGCTTGGATGTGACAGCTCCATGGAGGTGGGAGGGTTTATCCCGAGCAGGATTCCTCATGGATCCCAGGAGCACTGGGACAAGTGGGAAAAACTGGGAAAGGAAACCATTCCAAACAGCCCTGCAGGGGCACTGTCCTTCTATAGGTGCTCCCATCCACAGCCTCGCACACTTTTCCTCCTTCCTTTTCCTTTTCCTTTTCCTTTTCCTTTTCCTTTTCCTTTTCCTTTTCCTTTTCCTTTTCCTTTTCCTTTTCCTTTTCCTTTTCCTTTTCTCCTTCCTTGTCGTCTTTCCCCCTTCCTTTTCCTTTTTCCTTTTTCCTTTTCCTTTTTCCTCTTTCCTTTTCCTTTTTCCCCCTTCCTTTTCCTTTTTCCCCCTTCCTTTTCCTTTTTCCTCCTTCCTTTTCCTTTCCCCTCTCCTTTTCAGCCCTGAATTCTTGCAGGGCAGTGGCTTTTAGAAAATATCTTTTACAAGCAAAAAAATCTTTGCAAATACCCCTATTACAGATAATAAAAGTTACCCTCTGCTATTCAGAGAGGTTGCAAGATGTGGAATTTGGAGAATTATAGCAGAAACTATATTTTTATTTTTGTTTTGTATGTACCCATTTATGAATGAAATATTTAAAAGCAAAGAACATTAAAAATTTTGCTTTTTGACTTTAATATGACTTGAAAACTTTTCCTGCATTCTGTATTCTTTCACCATTGAAAGCAGTTTTCTCAGTGTCACTTTTTTCCCTCAGACTGTTTATTAGAAAGTTTATTAATATTTTTTTCACAAAACATCACTTTTACTCTTATGGGAAGAGCCATCCAAGACCTCAGAGCTGCCAAACCCTCAGATGGATAAATCTGACAGAGTTTTCTCCTGACTGTTCTGGTGCTGGGCTTTGCATCAATTTCATCCACACAACTCAAGCAGCACCAATATGTCAGGGGGAAAAAATGCTGGGATGGTTTTATTTCCTCTGCATGGGGGACAATTTACAGTGTGAAATTCCCAATTTTTCCTTTAAATTTGCCTTTCTGCATCCTTTCAAATATCACAATTACCTTTACATTCCGAAGCTGCCATGGTTGTGCCAATAATTATTCTCATCCTTTTAAGGCTTTCCTTCCTCCCTCTTTTCATTTTAGACAGAACCAGATTTTGCTGGATTTTCGGGGTTGGATGTTCCAAGAAGTTGATGTCTTTGGATGGGTTTTCTCGTGCTGTATTTCTTTTATGGGATATTTAGAAGTAAAACCAGGCTCAAACCCTCCTGTTTCGCAGTAAACTGGTGGATGTATCCAGGTTCAGGCCATAAAGTTTAGCAGAGATCAGGAGCAAGGAGGGCACTTTTGGATGGACTGGTCCATGCTGGAGACAATTCCCTCCATCCAGCCCTGAGGGTGACACCACTTTAAAGAATCCCACAGGGATAAATCACCAGACAAATCCATAAATCATTATATCACCCTTAGAACATTTCTCATTCTCCTCAGTCCCCTCCAAAAACGATTTCAGCTTTCAGTCTGAGCAACCTTTGGGCACCTTACAGGAGATTTGGGAATATTCTGAATATCCAGGCTGCTCTTTTTTTAGCTGCTCTGGTGCAAAGCCGATGGGATTTATATTTAGTCTGTGTTCCTGTCCCTATTTTATAAACACAGGAATTCTGAGACAAAATAATAATAGTGTGAAAATGGACCAACCGCAGTGACGGCAAAGCAGGGATGGACTTCTGAGTTTACAGTTACCGAGCAAATGTTTGGCTCGAGCGGTGGGTCCCTCATGTAAGATTCACTTTTAATTACCCACTACACTCATATTTGAGTCAAAAAAAAATAAACACGCGGAACAGAGATAGAGAGAAGGATATAGGAAAGGCAGTGGTCATGAAATCACGGAGTGGAAACCCGAAAATGATGTATTTGCTTAATTTAACTGAGGCAGCACAGCCATGGCTCTGCAGTGCCCGTGTGGGCAGCAGAGGATTTAAGCTTTTATCTGCCCGGAGAAGATTTCATGCCCTTGGTTTATTTGTGTAACTCTGCTCAGTTTCTAACTGCAGCAGCAAATGCCATTTACCATTTTTAAAAAGGTTGTCAGCATTTGTAGATATCACATGAGTGCCTAGAACATAAGAAATAAAAAATATTTTCTTTTCCATGTCCAGTAAATAATAAATATTTTAGATTTCATCCTTTAGCTGGTCATTTGACTTTCCCAAGTGGAAACATTGCTGCTGTGCAAGTCAGGAGTCACTCTAGGAAAAGAGTCGACGTTAAATTACATTTTCAGCTATCTTGACAAGCCGTACTTGGCACGGTTTGCTCAGGGAACAAGCTGGTCTATATATTTCTGAGAAATTAAAACCATATGGCAACACCTCCGAGAAAAAAAGCAGCCCTTCTCTGGAAGCATCCTTGGAGTTTTCAAAATGTGTGTGAATTAAATATAGTCCTATTTATTTAGGAAGGATCTGTTCGGATTAGACCCGGACCCCTCATTCCTGCTCCAAGAATTAAACTGCCAATAAAGCCACGGTGGGAGAGAACCTCGTGATTGCATTTCTGTTCATAAACTCAAGCTGAATTTTGGTTTCGTTTTGGCTAAACTCGGCTTTTGTGCAGACATTTAAATTAGGGCATCAGTTAGGGGATGAGGATTTCCCTGTGCCAGCCCGATAATTGTAATAATAATGTCCATGTGTAAAAATATTGTCACTGGGAGGAGATTCCACCCGTCACTGTCATTGCAAAGGCTACAGAAGATGTGAGGTAAAGTTAAAAACTCCTGGCAGAGAGAAACTGGAGCTCTGCAAAGCAGCACTGACCTGGCTCTGAGGACAGCCAGGGCTCACAGAGCTCCGGGGCACAAAGATCCTTCCAAAAAATCACATTTGGGACACCAGGGAGGTGGAGCCCAAGAATGCAGCTGTCCCTTCTGGACACCAACATATTCCTTAGTAAATTCATCAGAATTTGTTTATTATTAAAATTTCGAGTCTCGTTTCTGCAGGGCAGTGAGGAGGAGCTGCCTCACAGTTCCTCCTTCTCCTCACTTGCCACAGCTGGAAAAAGGTGCTGGAAAAAAGTCCCTCTCCTCCTGAATTATCTGGTGACATTACAAGCTTTGACAAGAAGAGAAATCTCCTCCAACTCCTCCCCGGCCCAATATGTGGTCAAATATATGACTTCAGCGGAAAGCATTTGATTAGATGGATGTAGGGGATATAAAACCCTTCAATTGGGGACAGATCTTTTCATATAGGAAACATACTTTCAATGTTGGATTTTATGGCGGTGAGGAAGCGTGTAAAAAACTTTTCAGCAACATAATACCCGAAAAAAAAGCTGAAAGCCCTCAATTTTCCCCTGCCTCTGCTGCTGTAGACTTCTTGTATATTTGCACATTTGGATATGATGACAATTAGTTCTGTGCTGCGGGACTGGATTGATTTCGCTGCCTGGGCCCCGTCCAGCTCAAACCTTGCAGGTTCAAATACAGAAGCTTCTGGTTAATGAACTCCAGAAAGTGTAAAATCCTGAGGCCCTGCAGTTACACGATCGCCCTTCCCAACAGCAGCACTAATATCTAACAAGGCCAGCTACTGTTCTACCCCTTTAGAAGAAGCTCATAAAAAGGAGCTTTAATTTGTCTGGGAAAAATAGACTTTCAAAAAAAAAAAAAAAAAAAAAAAAAAGAAAGTGCTCTGAGTTCCCTGGTGGAAAAACATGCCTTCTATTATGGAGCCTTCCCCATGAAATGTCTTGGAAATTAGGCAAAGTTAACATGTCCAGTTGGAGCCGAGCCAGGAAATGAACAGTGGATGTTCTCTTGTAAAAATCCTGAAAGCTGCGAGTAACCCATAAACAGTTTGCAGAGTGAGGCAAAATGGAGCATTTTATGTTCCCTAATGGAAATCCGGCTTATTTGTACACGGATTCAAAGGAACAATGTGATGTCATCAAATGATTGAAGGTCAGCAGCACGGCGAGAGTCAATATACAGCGGTGGGTGGAAACATCCCATTCTTCCTGAGGTATTTTGGAGGAGCCACCAACACTGGGGTTTGTCTTGGCCCTCTGGAGCTGGTACAGGAAAACCTCAGCAGCTCTGTTCCTGGAATTGCAAGGTGGGAAGTTTACTGTTACCATCAGTCTAAGGAGGGCTTTCAGGAATATTGGTAAAAATTCGCATCGGGTTCAGCAAACAGAGACATTTCCTAGAGAAAACCTCACCTTTGGGTGGTGGGGCTGAAGGAACCACGTGTGGTCAGGGTTATCTCCAGGATGAACAGGGGGATTTGCAGAGCAGGGATTCCAGGGCACAGATTTCCTACAGAAAAAGGCACACCTGAGAAAGGGTCCCTGGAGGACCCAAGTTCCTCCTGAGGGGAGGGAGCTGCGATGTCCCTCAACCTTTGACTTGCAGCCAGAGGCCCTTTCCTTGCGTTCTGAAATGTGAGATCTGAGCCCTTCTTTCACAATGTGACTTCACTTTGTGAAGTGGTGTGGAGGCTGTGGTAGAAAAGCTGAATTGTGGAGCCTTGTCCAGCTCTGATACAGCGTTCTCCCAAAACTTTAGGAGCAGCTGAGCCAGGAGCAGCCCTTCCGTGTTTTGTCCAAGGGCAGAGGAGAGCAGAGCAGTGCAAGGTTCAAAGAGGGGCTTGCAAACAGCTAAAGGGCAATATTTTTGCCCAGGTAATATAATTCCCATAAATTATTGAGAACTGCAAAACTTTGTTCCTCAGCAGTTACCTGAACATCCTTAAAGATCAAGTTTCACTAAATAATCCTTTTTTCTCTCTGAAACTCTTTTAATGGAAGGACATTTCCTCCTTAGCTTCTTAAGCTGAGTCTGAGAGTGACTTTTGAGTCATTTCTGTTCCTTATCTCAGTAATTTTGTTCATTACTGTCATTTCTATTGTATGAAATCATCCACATCATTTTGATAAGGGATGTCTTGCACTGCACTCAGTTCTAAGCATTACCAACCATTTAGAAATTGAGTCAAACCTGGTCTAACTCAATCTCTAACAGGAAGAGCCAATTCAGAATTAATCTCTAATTAAGGATAAGTTCACAAATCTAAACTGGAAATAGAACTCCACATCCTGGACTCAGCAGGAATATTAAAAACCTCCTCGGGAATGGTCTGGCTGACACGAAGGAATAAAGGAATAATATAAATAATTAATATAAAAGGCTCAAAGACCAAAACTCAAGACACACAGAAGGAGCACAGAGCTCACCCAGCTACCTGTCCAGGCCGTCGTGTTGCTCTGCACGGACACAGCTGGATTTCCTTTACAGATGTTTTCCTGCAGCATTTTTGGAAGGGATCAGGACGATCCTGATTTTTACAGAAACCCACAGGCACAGCAATGTGACGTGAGATTACTGAGGTCAGCTGGAGGCAAACAGCAGAATACAGGAGATTTTTATGCCCTGACTTCCAACTCCTAAGCATTTTCTTGTTCCATGGATTCTGATCCATTCTCTCTAAGAAAATCCTGAAATAAGGTGAGAGCTTGTGCTCTGAAAAAGATGGGAAATCTTCAGCCACTTATTGAGAAATAATTAGGAAACATTAACACTCATTTCTTAAAAATTAAAGCTCTGCTTTTCACTTTCTTCCTTCGGAAGGAAACTTCCCAATCAGTCCCACCCATTGACATTTTCTAGCACTCATTTTTCTCCCCGCTTGGCAGGAGGTGAGTGCAGATCCAGCAGAACAAGCCCCCATTTCATCCCCTCGCTGTATTTCGTGGCAGCTGCCAGTTGGGAGGTGGGAGAGAGGCGTGGATGGGCCAGAGCAAGGTGGAGGACTCCGAACGCAGATAATTTAGGAGTGACATTTATTTGTATAAAAACCAGTGCCTTCCCTTCCCTACCTGTGAGGCAGGGCCCTTTTCACGACTCTTGCCCACAGTTGCAAGGAAATTTCTGGAACCAAAGGAGATGCCAAGAACAGCACTTGCTGCTTGGGAACGTTACTGGTTTATGATAGGAAAATACCTGTATCACACTCGTAAAGGAACTGGTAAAAATGTAGGTAGGCTCCCCTTTCTACCTCCTTCCACCTCCCCACACCTCCACACAAACCCTGCCTTTCTTCCCAGCCCCAATTCCAGCCAATTTCTTTCCCTGCGTTGTGTCTGCCTGAGCATCAGGGAAGTCCTGAAGCACTGTAGGAGCAGGAGGAATCTCTCTTTCCACTGTGATTCCAGACAATTTCAGTCCCAAAGGTGCAGTTTGGGATGCAGCAGGGATTTCACTCCCAAAGTCTCTGTGGGAGTTGCAATCCCAGCAGCACAGGTAGGTTTGTGTCCCTTGTGATTATCCTGCCACAAGCAGAGGGGATTCTGGAAGATTTAATTGGATACACACCCAGATGTTGCTGGGAAGAGGAACTGAGGAGGATAATGAACAAATCTTCCCTCCTCGGCCTTTCTGTGGAGCTGCTTGGGGCTGGAGCTGAGCAGAACCCACTGAAAAAAGCACAGAATTTAAATGTTTTCTCGCAAGTCGACTGAAACCAAATCTTGATAACAGGGCCGAGTCCTTGTGGGAGCCGAGCCAAGTCTTCCACACATTCCCGCAGGTAGGAAACTGCTGAGCAGCATTTCAAAGGCCAGTCCCTCCCAGATTTTCCTAAAAGAGCTCTTTGGTGGCTCCCTGGGCTGTGGTTTCTGAGGCTCCTGGGCTGGACACGCCGCTGGTTCCCCACAGGACACGGTGATGGAGCCTCTCAGGGAGGGATTTTCCCTGCTGGACAGATCCATACCCCCACCCTGTGGCACGACCTGGAGCCCACAGAGCTTCAGCATTCCTCCAGGGACACCCTCCTGCCTCCAAGCTTGGACAGAAAAGGGCAGGATGGATCAGAGGGATGACAGAGAGAACGTGACTCTGAACTGCTGGAGGACAGCGAAACACAGAGCTCGAGTCCTCTCCATGCGCGGCAAAAAAATCAAAATCAAATTCACTGTATCAAGAAAGACCCTCTGGCTTTTCCATCCACAGGGACAGAGGAATTTAACACCTGGAACGCAGCCAAAGGCTGAAAGATCTCGTAACTTTAATGTCTGCACCAGAAAAGAACATTTTCCTTCCCAATCAGAACATCCACCCTCAAATCCCGCTGTATAAAACCTTCCTCCGGCAGCCCCTGACAGGGGGGGAGCACAGCAGCTTTTGGGAATTATTATGGGAATTATTAAGCCCAGACAACCAGGGCTTCTCCACACCCAGAGCCCCAGTTTCTGTTATGCCACTGTAAATCTCGAGAAACTCCAGTTATTCCAGTGGACTTGGGCTCGGGGGAAGCCAAAGTAAATACAAAGGGTTGTCAGAGGAGTTATATCACATTGGCACCGCTGTAAGTGAAAGCATAATTTGCACTATTTTTTAATAATATGGTGTCTTAGATCATTAGGAATGAGGTCCTGCAAGCACAGCCGTGAGGAACTTTCTTCATGGGAGCAGCTCCTGTGCTGGACATTCATGTGAGGAATAATGGGAACGTGCCAGATGTTGGGATTTGAGCCCAATCCATCCTGACTGGCAGCAGCTGGAGCTCTGGTTTACTGTGCTCAGACAGCAAAATATCTGCTGGATCAGGCCCTGCTGATAACAGCACCAGGGGATGATACAAATAATAGCTGGGAGACCTTGGAACAGGTTTCTGGTGGAGTCTGTAAAGAAAATCTTGAACCTTCGGGGTGGTAGGGCTTGTAAAAGATGTAAAAATCAGCCTGGCTTTGTGTGACAGTCTCAGAGGCAGGTGGGAGATGAAACTTTTGGCTCCTCTGAATTACTTGGCTTCAAAATCCTGTGGAAGTTGGGAAGGAAGTTACAATTCAGGAAGAAATCCCTCACGTTCAGATAATCCTTGTGCCAGCAGGATCCCATCCCTCAGTGCTCCCCATGAACCAGCAAATAAAGACAATTCCTATCACGGCCGTGGCCAGAGCAGAGCCCAAACCCTTCCCAGCCACCCTGCAGGACACACAGTCATCACCACACCGATATCCCGGGAAAATAAAGGGCAGCTCTGAGCTCCAGACGCACTGGGAATGTGGGAGTAAAGGGAGGGAAATGAAAGGAGGAACTGGAAGGGCAGATCCTGCTCCCACTGAACTCAGGAGCAACACTCACACACCTCTGGGTTTTTCTGGTGACAATTTTCCTCTGTGAGGGAGGTTTTGTTGGATATCAGGAAAAGATTCCTTGTCCAGAGGGTGCTGGGCACTGCCCAGGCTCCCCAGGGAATGGGCACGGCCCCGAGGCTGCCAGAGCTCCAGGACAGCGCTGCCAGGGATGCCCAGGGTGGGATTTTGGGGTGTCTGGGCAGGGCCAGGGGCTGGGCTGGATGATCCCTGTGGGTCCCTTTCCCACTCAGGATATTCCACAATTCTCTGATTCTATGAACTTAAGTAAAACGTTACATTCCGCTCCTTCCAGGTGAGTGATTTCTGGGGGTCTAGGAATAAGGAGTGGAGTTTGTTGGGGGGTTGTTTTCAATGGAAACTTATTCCACTATCCCTTTAAAAATATGTTCCAGGGAAATGAAAGTTCCCCATTTCCCCCTCCCCCAGCCCAGATCCATTCTGAGACATAAACCAACACCTTGATAGTTCATTTTGAAAGCTCCTTTCTTCAGCTTTCTCGAGACAAATTTTACCTTGCTTGGAGCTGTAAATAATAAAAAAAAAAAACCAAAATCAATTAACCACGGGATTTTACGGGGTGGGGAGGAAGGCAACGCACCCCATCGGTCACAAATTGATTTCTGGAGGCACGAGGACCAGGAAAGCCCAGTCCTTTGCCCCAGTGCCCTGGTGTGGAGCTTCCTGCAGGTCCCACGATGTGGGGCAGCCCCTGGGGTGCACAATTTGCAGCAGAGGCCCCTCACTGCAGAGCTGCCCTGCCACAGGGAGCCGAGATGTTTTCCTTGGCCGGAGGAACCGCAGGAAATAAATTATTCTGCAGCCAGGCTGACAGAGCTGGGCATGGGGTACAGAGAACTGGACACCTTCCCAGTGGCCTCTTGCCTAGAATTCGCTCTGGATTCGCGGAGCTGAGCGGGATTTGCAGGAGGCAGATGTGGATTAATTCCCAATTCGGGTTTATCTCGTCACGGCACGGAAGGACAAAGTGGTGCCTCAGCAAATATCACCCAGCAGGTCCCAATGTGGCTCCCACCAGAGCTGGGGAACTCAAATTCAGCCCCATCCTTGCATGTTTTGTGCTCAGACCTTGTTTTATCACCTCTTTCACAGCTGGACAGAAAGACTCTCAGGTAAATTCATTTCTGGTGTAACTCCATCAAAACCATCTGTAAGGTCTCCTAAAATTACATGTTATTGTGAACGCCATGGCAATGGCAGTTATCTAAAAAAGGGGGAAAAAAAAACCCCTGACAATGTTCCTTTTGCCCCCAAATGCGTTTCCATTCGGAGTGGAGAGAAAAATCCTTTCAGCTTTTGCTTTTAGTCATCAAAGATCAGATTAAAACCAGCATTTTTAATAATCACCTATGGAATTCAAGGGTATCCAATGAAAAAAACCCCAGCAAGATGAACTTAAATGCGTTTTTCTTTCAGAAATAAAGTTGTGTGTGATCAGCTAAATAAATATTATGTCCTGTTATGGCTTATCTGGCTCTAGTGCCTGTCCTGTTCTCCTCAGGATTTCACTCCCTCGTGCCCGTGTGTCTCCAAAGTCTTTACATATTTAATGTTTATAAGCAAGGAAGACACGGCAGGACTTTAAACCCTCTCTGTCCTCCAGAGGTCCTGGTGTGATTTCATGGCAGCCACACCAGCAGCTGATTTCGCTGTTGAGAAGGCAGCCTGGGATCTCTCTTTCTCCGAGCTGTTCTGCACATTTACTGGGAGAGTAACGAGGAAAGTGCTATCAGATGGGAAAAATCACTTCCAGAAGCTGTTTGTGCAGCAGGTCGCACAGTAGCTGCTGGGAAGGACCAACCCAAATCAGGGCAATGCAGGGTGGCAGCTCCAGGCTGACATTTGGCTCCGTTGCTCACTGAGATTTTCCTCCTGCCAATGTTTTACAACAACCCAATCCCGCATTTTACGTGACAAAGTGGGGAATTTACTCCTTTCCAGCTTGACGTTTCCCCCATCTGAGAGCTCCTCCAGCACAAATCCATCCCATGTGATAAGGTAAATCCTGCCTTATTAAAAGTGAGAGAAAGGGAATTCTTTCGCAGCGCCGGTGAATGTTTGAGTGGGGCTTTTTTCAGGATGTCTGGCTGTTATTTCATCTCACCCATCCACACAAAATAATTGGGAAGTCAAAGCACAGCAAATGTCTCCTGCCGCTCGTTGGCCAGAGCTGGGACATTATTGGGGAGTTAAGTGGATAATGGTGTGAAATAAGCCTATAAAAACCAACACACTTCAGAGTTAATATTTTTTCAGAGTGCAGTTAAGTTACTGTGACACATCTGTCATAACTCTTCTGGGGAGCTTCAGAATGTGTCTGATCTTTCCCCCTCGGAGCTGAAATGGATCTCCTGAGCTTCAGGAAACCCAATCCCCGCAGGTCACTGGCAATAAGCTCTGCAGTGTCAATACAGGCTGAGCTTACAGTGGTAGCCTGCAAGAATCCAAGGCCTCATCCCGGCCTGAGGAATCTTCTTTTCCACCTGTGCAGCCCCTCTGCAATTCATTTTCCAGGGGCTAGGTGGGATATTCTGGCACCCATATCCCAATGAAAATTCCTGCACCAACCCTTCTAAAATCTCTCTGAAAACTTTCGGATGAGGAGAATCAGATCAGAGTCCTGTGAAGTCGGTGGGTGCTGTCCTGGACTGGGATGGACACTGAGGTAAAAAAAAATTCTCCTTCATTCATCTGTTCCATTTGGATTTTAATACTTCACGAAGAAAAACATTTGTTGCTAAGAACCTGTTTCTAGCTGAAAATAAATTTGCATTATTAAATTTTATTATAAACTAACGGAGGTTCTAAAAAAAGTGAAAAGAAAAGGACCCAGAGATCAAAAATAAATGTCTTTATATGGCCAATATTCCAGGATGTTTGGAAAGCTGGATTTGGGCTGAGCTCCTGGGCTGGTTTATCAGAGCACTGATGATAAATTCTGCTGTGCTGTGAGGAATCGCTTTCCTCTTTATCACCCATCAGTGGCTGTTTCTAGAGTTAGTCTAAGCTAAAGCCAGCCTCACTGCAGTTTGGGAAGGGGCAGCTTCCTGTCCCCGGGTGCCGTCTGCGCTCCCAGACCGAGCAGCAGAGAGGCAGAACCAGAGATCCCAGTGACAAGGTCTGCGCTGGGCCCCAGACACCCAAAGCTTTGGGATTTCTGTCCAATACAACTCGAAAGCTCAGTCCTCACTCTGGGTCTGGGCTGGCTTTGCTGTTTTGATCCACCTTGAAGGAGAAGAATCGGAAGTACCTGGAATAATTCGTGTATAAAAATGGAAATGTGTTGGATTCCTGCACCCTTCAAGGACCAGTTGTGCTTTCTGGGATTAAATCCTGCACTTTTATGCCAAGCTCTTACAGACCCCAACCTCTGCTTCACGTTAAGTGCTGATTTCCAGGATTTTGGCTGAGCTCAGCCAGGAGATGGGATTCATTTCCAACGGAACAGACCTAGCTCTGGGTTCTGCTTTCAAAGAAACCTGAGGGTGTCTGGGCTCAGAAAACATCTTCAAACCCAAACCATTCTCCCTGGCTTGGCCAAAACCCAAAACCCAACTGCAGTTTGCTCAGTTTGCAGGACAGAGGGGAAGAAACCGAGTGGAATCCTGAGCTCTCGGTTTCCAGCTTTGAAATATCTGCAGACATTGCCTTTTAATGGGGATATTTAATGCCACCAAATGATTTGAGGGCGTATTAAATGAGGAGCAGATATTTAATCCTATGGCTACGGGGCAGTTTTTCAGCTCTGATATTGAGCACCTCTCTCTGCACTAAACCAGGGAGCTCCAGGGCAGATGGGCGGGGTATAAATGTTATCCAGAGCCCCAAGTTTAGAGCTAGAGGGGTTAAGGGCTTAAAATGAACCAAAAATCGAGTGAAATCAAATCAAACCCTCCCTTCTCTGCTGGTGCAGTGGTGCTAAAAGGTTAACTTCCCAAATGGGCCCGCTCTCGAGCCGATCCTGTGGTGGCTCTGTGGTTTCCGCCTGTATAAATTTGATAATATTTTACAAATGCACTGTATGAAATATATTCTTAACATGTGTTTAATACATTTACAATCTATTAAAATGAAAAACAGAATACGCTTCAAGTGCTGCTCTGCTCTTTGCTTAATGCACTCTGTCTGGAACATGTTAAACATTATTTTAGAGGTAATTGAAACATTTCACACACATTCGCCCTGCGTGTGTGCACTGCGTGCGCCGGGGCCAGGCCTCGCCTCGGGCACGCAGGATGGGGATCCAGGCTGAGGATGGAGAGGTTCTGGCAGCACAAATGTCCCTGGAAGCACAAATCCCCTGCACCTTCACCCGCTCTGGCGTGGGTCCCTCTGCATCTCTCAGCTTCGCTCGAACCAAATAAATGAGCTCCAAATTTACCCTGGGCAGGCAGTTCCCGAGTTGCGGGGTATTATTTCAGCTCGTTTCAGCACATAGCCTGTCAAAGCAGCCATTAAATCCCTCTCAAATGAATATTTCTGTAAATACACGAGGAACGGGAGTATTCCTGTGTAAGTATTTGCTTAGTTTCACAACATGTTCCTCTCACTCATGCCAATGTTCCCAAAAAGTGAACAAGGTGTGGGGAATAATGATGGAGTGGAGTCCTCGCTGCTGCCCAAATAAATGGCCACAAAGGCTTGATTATAGTCTTTTTTCTGTTGGTTGCACTCTTTTCCTCATTATCTCTGTGGCACCCTTTCAGGTTCCTGGACAAGGCAAGGTGATTAATAAATTAAATATCCCTCTTTAAGGTGAAAGAGTGGCTATCACTGCTCCTGGTTGAGTGGAGAGCAGTGAAAAGTGGGGTTTATTTACATGCATCCCACACTTCTGCCTCCTCCCTGCCACTTCCTTCTCCACCGGGCACAGCTCACACTTTTGGGATGAGGAGCCTACACTTACCTTGCCATGGAGCTTTATTTTCCCATTCCTTCAACCTAAAGCAGCAAATAGTGTCATAAATGCTGAGGGAGACGGGAGCTGCCCTGCAGGCTGGCTGTCAGGGGAGCTGCGCTCCGTGCTGAGAGATTTGCAGCTTGGAAAGAGGCCACTTGTGCCCCGTTTAAACTCTTACAGAGCAAAAATCTGGCTTTTCTTCGCTCACACGGGGATGTTTTGTTTTGTATTTGGGGTCCAGTCTTTTCTGGAGATAGGAAAGCAAATTTATTCAGGAAAAAGCAACACGAGGGATAAAAAGGAAGAAGAACTCTGCGCTCATGGAGATGAGCTAAGAGCGGTGCTCGGAGGGTTTCTGTCTCAGTCTCGGACAATGTGGACCTTGATGTCTCAACTCCTCGGTCGCAGTGGAGCCTTTCCTCCATCCACGGCCGCCTCCCAACTTTTTTAATCCTTCTAAAATCCTCTCCCTTTGCCAAGTAATGTGGGCAGCCATAAATTTGCCCTGGTGGTGGTGGACTACAAACCGTTCATCATTTCAGCGCTGCTTCGGATGCCCATTCGAGCTGGGAGCCATTAGAAGCCAAAACACAATTAATCAAAGCTTGAAATGGACTAAATTAGGTCTCATTAGAGGGGTTTGAGGGTACTTAATAATTCCTGTGTTATCCTTTCTCCATAGCTCCTTCAGTGAGTTATCTCAGCGCACACCTTCAGGTGAAATGGAATTATTTGGGAATTCCTTGATGTGAGACAGCAGATCAATCATTTTCCAAGGGCAGCTCTGGCAAAAAAACGTCATTTTAATGCATCCTTTTACTGTTCCTCTCCACATTTCATCTGTATCTCAGGCAAGCAGCTAATGCAGAGACTGTGCTTTCTATTCCACTTATTTCTACAGAAATCACCTTAATTCCCAACGCGAGCTTGGGCTGGCGATTATTTTCAAAAATAAGAAGGATTCCCCATAGTTTGTTTATAATAATTATAAATGCAATGAATATTGATGCATTTAGAAATTTAAAAAGCCCTCTCCTTTTCCAGTTGTGTTCATGTGCTCTGTTCCTGCAGGCAGATGCTTTAAGACACCTTGCAGACAAAGAGGACACGCTACGAAAGGGCTTTGCTAAAAATAAAGTAAATTTTAGCCACAAATGTTCTGTGTTCCTCACCAAGCCATATCTGAATGACCTCTTAAAGCTCTTGTTTAAAGAAATCTTCGAAGTTCATGGCAGATCTTAAATGTAAATGTAAATATGTAAATGCAAACTTAAATTTAAATGTAAATTTACGGTGATTGTCTCTGCATTTTGTACAGGTTTGAGCTGAGCTCTGAAATGCCGTCAGCTGCTTTCTAGAAAGTTCAGGAATCATTTCCAGCCCCCTGGATAATGCCCATTATTGCTTTTTTCTGCCTGCTTTTGTAATCCCTGATTCCCTGAAAAGTTCTCCTGAGGGGCAGAGAAGCCCCAAAATCTCCCCAATTTCGTTTGGTTCTCATTTCAAGCCCCTGAATTTTCACACTTCTGGGAAATGGAGACTCAGCCAGCACAGAAATTGGGTTTCTGGACTGAACATTTTTGGCAAGACAGGTTTGATTCCTCTCCTCCTCCTTTTCCTTTCATCTCCTCCTCCTCCTCCTCCATCCCACCCCATCCAAGCCCAAGGTGCCCTTTCCAGCCCCGGAGCCCAAAGGAAAGTTTGGAGATTACAAATTGGAATAAACTTCATTTCAACAGTAAACAAGCAAAAAAATGACCACATTGGTGTCAGGTTCTTGATAAATATTAGGCCTGACGTAGGTTGGGGTTTTTCCTTGGATTTCTGCTGGCTCTTGGCATTCCAGGAATCTTTTTTTTTTTATTATTTTTCATAGTCCATCTTTTTCTTTTTTTCTTTATTATTTTTTTTAATGAGCTGAAGTTGTTTTCCAGCCCATGACCATGGAGTGCATTGTATTCACTATTAAGTGACATGGTCACAAGCAGAAAAGTGCCTGAAGTCTTGTCTTGAACAGACAAATTCAGCTGCAGATATTTGTTTTTCATGATATAAGGAGAGGTGTTAACCAAGGGCCGTGTTTGGTGGGTCAGGGTGGCAGCTAATTTTACAGAGAAGAATCTACATGATCATTAATTCAATTTAACTTAATCTAATTTAATTTGATTCTATTTTATTTTACTTTTTCAACACTTGTCCCGTGGAGTCCTCAAACCCTAAACTTTGTACCCAAAGAAAAACCCCACAGGCACCGGCTTTGCAAAGCAAAGAGGAAATTTCCACATGAAAAGTCCTGAAAGCTGCCAGGGCAGGAATTCTGTGGCTCAAGCAGAACTTATTAACCACAAGACATTGCTGAAATATCAACCAGATGCTTTGCCCCATCCTAGGCTGAGTTTAACTCTATGTATGAATCAGCTCAGGCAAGTTTTTAATCAAGGACTGGCAGAAGAGTGGAGTCCTTGTGTGATAAAAACGGGAAAAAATTGATTTTATATAAAATAAGAGACTCAGAGAAAAGGAGAGCTCTTCAAAAAAGGGGTGAGATGACGACAAATTGAACTTTCCAGGTCTAAGAAGCCTCGAGGTTTTTTTCTCGGAGCAGTGTTTCAAATATAGGAGTGGCTGAACCGCAGAGAAATCCAACTGCCCACATTTTCCAGTGAGTGTCCCTTGGAAAACAGGTGACTTTGCTGGTGTGGAATGAGAGGGCTGAAAAATCTGTGCAGTGGATGAATCTAAAGTAAAGTTTAACCAGGACATGGCAGCCCTGAGTGCGTCCCTCTGCTCAAAGATTTGGAAACCTTTACACAATACAGTGAATTTCAGCAGACCCTGAATAGAACTGGGATCCAGAATCCAAATAAATGAGGATTTCTGAGGGTAACTCTCCACATTCCAATATTTGCTTGGGCCAGTGGTCCCATCCACTGCTGGAGAGATTCTGCCTCATGGGTCTTCCAGAGCTCACCCAAAAGCAGAAAACATTTTTAACTTGGTGGGCACAGGATCCATGTGGAGAAGGATTAAAGCCCCTGAAAGGAGTGAAAGAAGAGCTGGGAATTCTCTGTTTTGTAGGACCAGCTGAAGGCAAGAGCAGTGCTGAGCCACCACGTGGAACTTGAGGGATTTGGCAACGCAGCCCTGAGGGGAAGAGCCACCTCTTCCACCCTGACACAGCATCTCTCTACATTGGAACCGGGTTATTTAAAAAATCCTGGGTAATTCCTGCAAAATGTGTGGATATCCAGTTGGATTTCAGTGATCACGTGCTGCTAGACTGTGATAAAGCTGATGGTGTTGCTTCCACAGCACTGAAATCGTGGTTGTGGATGTTCTGACAATATTCAGGAGCTGGATCCCTGATGGTGCCCAGATCCCTGCTCTGATAAATTCCGGCAGGCTGGATGAGCACTGCAGTCGCTCTGCCAGGCAGCAAATGCCTTCATTCCACCCCTGGCCAGCAAAACCAAACAATTCCAAGTTCAACACCCTTAATCAACTCATCAAAACCGACGCATTGCAGGATTTGCTCCTCCAGTTGATCCAAGGTGTCTGCCTGCTGTTTCCATTTCCCTGTCCCTTCCCAGCATTATCTCTCGGGATGCTGCAGCTGCCCCACCTCAGGCCGTGGCCTAGGCTGGGCTGGGTTTGTTTATTTGTACTCAGGCTGGAAACCTCTGAAAATAAACGCAGGAGCAGGTGTGGAGCAGCGATGCTGAGTGACTCAGAGGTGGCACCAGGCCCAGGAGCCACCGCTGCACCCATGGCCTGGGTGAGGGCACAACAGCTCCTGGCTGGGGCCTGAGCAAGACGAGGCCTGAACCTTCCAGTTGGTCGTTTTTGATACAGAATCTCAATTTCTCCACTTCTCTTTGGTTCCCCCTGTGAAAATGGAACAAAAAAATCTGAGTTGCCTTTCCCTGTGAGTTCCTCAAAGCTTTGTCAGAGAGCCCAAGGACGTGGCAGTGCTGGGACGTCTCCACCTGAGCGTCACCTACTTCCAGGCAGCCTTAAATCTTGGATTTTTAAGCCTGGATTGGCTTTTCCCTGATGGACAGCAGCAGGAATGGGCTCTGCTGCATTTCCCTCACAGCATCCCAGCCCTTGCTGGTGCAGAGAGCGGGACTCACGGATGTTCTGCAGCTCCCAGGATGAGTCACGGCGCCTCCCGGGGTGTTTTTCCTACAAATATTGCTCAGACAAAACAAACAAAACAATTGGTGGCTGGCAGCCTCCCTCAGGCACCGCAGAGATGGAAGTGTCCTCTGGCTTGGTGGCCAAGGAGTGGCCTCAGCTGAGGCTGGCGTTGACAGGGACACCACAGCTCTGTGTGGGGTCAGGCTGGCGCTGGGTTACGTCCAAACCCCGAAGGGATGTCGGGTGCAGGATGGGACGGCAGCTTTGGCGCTGGTGTTCCCGGCCTCTCCAGGTGCTCCCTGGCACCCAGGGACACGGTGACAGTCACGGACTGTCCCTGCTGTGTCCCAAACACCTCCCACAGGGACAGATCCTCCATGAACCCACAGGTGTGACCTTGCCGTCACCACCAGCACAAACCCTACTGTGCTCATGGATCCAATTTGGTTGGCAGGGTCCTCATCCTTTCCAAGCTTCATGGCAAGTTAGCCCCATATTCCTTCCCAAAACGCTCCTATCTTTCCACTTCTAGAAAATATCCACCGTTCCTAAAGTTTCCAGCCTTTCTCTGAATGACTTTCTCCTTTTTTTCTTATTTTTTTCCTTTTTTTTTCCCTGTAAGAAAGTGAAATCTGTGTGCTTTCTTATTAAGCCACTTTATTCTTGGCAGGCTTTGAAAAAAAGCCCTACTTCAGCAATTTAAGCTTTTCTTCCTGGAGGCACAATACTCAGACACGAGGAAAAGTAAGTCGAGAAGACAAAATAAACATCTTTTTCAGGAAGACTCCAAGCCAAGTGGAACTTTCAATGAATGATTTGAGAGAGTTGCTGCTTTTGATATGCACAAATACATCCCAGCACTGCAGGCACACACCACATCCCTGGATTCTGTGGAGCTGGACAGGGAGAGGGGGGAAAAATTAGAATAGATATTGCTGTTTGTGCCTCACAATGGCTTTGAAATGCAAGCACAGCTCAGCAAAGGTTGTGCAAGTTCATGAATGATGAATTCGTGTTGCCCAGATTAAAAGGAGGAAGGGAAAGTGTCTCCATTTTTCACTCAGCCATAAAATGTTCCAGAATATCCAGGGATCTAGAAAACAATATCCTAAAGCTTGTGTTTGCTTTCTACTCTGCATTTATTTGCTTAAATAAGAGGAGATGAGGATGACTGGATTTGTATTTTGGTCTTATTCACACCAGATTTATTAAAAATGATGGCAGATTCATTGTTGGGGTGAATTTCCATTCTGCCAGGAGGTTAAAGGTGCTGGCTGAACACCAGCTAGATCCATAATATCCTGGACAATAATTAGGGCTTTATCTGTAACTTTTAATTAGTATTTTCAGGATATTTATTAGTGTATTTTACCCTTCTCCCTTCTTCAAAGGGAAGCATTTTTATCCAGCAAAAAGAATCCAAATGGTTCCTATTGGGAAGACAAAAAGTGGTGGGAAATCAGTGGGGAAGTGATTCACACAGATAAATACAGAAAATAATATAACAAATCTTGCCAGAGGGTTCTGGGCATGTAAGAAATTGTCCTCGGGCACCTCGAGCTGAGGCCACTCAGATCTGTCACATGTCCTGGAGCTGGATGCAAACAGACTCAGGAATTTCCTCATGGAGCTTCTTGCTCCTCATTCTGTCTCTTTTTGAGGACAAAGAGGCAAAAGCTCCCACACAGGAGGGGAAAAATGGGTTTGTTTCCCAGCTCTGCCTGACTGTACGAGGTTTGGGTGTCTACCTCAGCTTCAGGGCTTTGCTCGAGGTGACCAGGGAGGACACTCTGGAAAATGGGAATTCTGGATCCTCTCCAGGCAACCTCAGACTGGTTTTGTTCATGGTGATGAAGAAAACCAGGGGATTAAATGAATTCCAAAGTCTTGGATCCTTCAGGACCAACTCAATGCCAACAGTCCCTCCTCTTCATCACCCCAGTTTGAGTCACAACCGAACCACGTTGGGCAAGAACACAAACCGTGATAAGGTGGAATGGAAACTTCTGCCAGCCATGTTAATTTGATTGCAAATATCCTCTCAAATCTCACCTTTCATGTGTTTAATGTCCTTGATTCCACGATCAAGGGTTTAATATGGGGGAGAAAAACCCAGTTCAAGCCCAGTTTAACACAGCCCATGACGCATTTTTCATTCAGATGGCCTCAGAAATGAACAGAGAAAAAGCACCAGAGCTCTGCATCACTTGTGCTCCACTCCAGCTGAAATTGAATTTGAAATTTGGGTTATGCAACAACATGGCATTGTCTCCTTTTATTAAGGCCACCAGCTCCTGGAGGTCCTGGGCGTGTTATTGTTCTCAATTAACACACTTCTCCTCTTTCTCCCTGGAATCGTTCCCGCTGGTTTGCGTTGTAACAATACCTCCAGCTCACAGGCTCCAAGCTGGATTTCCATTTGTGAGGCCACTTTCACTCCATAACCCACTACAGAACATTCAGCCTCCATTCTAACATGCTGCATTAATTAAATGCCCAGAAACAAACAAACAAACAACAATTTCTTCGCTTTTTTCTCATTGAGTTGCTTTTGTGTGAGGAATAAATCTTTACATCAGTGCAAACCCCTCAGCAAACGAAGCCAGACAGTAGCTGTGTCTCTTGGCAACGAGAATAATCTAATAAAACATCACCTTTCAAAGACAAAAAAAGTTCCTCTGGACACTCAGTAACGTCACCTCAGCACGAAATATATTCCACTCTTGGTTTGTGTTTTTTGGACCAGCGCAGCTTAGGATGGTTGTTATCCCAAGACCATGCCACCAGAGTTGGAATTAATAATATAAACGGTGAGCCCAAGGCCTGATTGACAGCTCTGATTCTGTTAATACCTCCTCGTTGGGCTTCCACCACGGTCAGAAGTTAAAATTTATTTTGACAAGCTTTCTGCTGGTTATGGAGGCTGGGAGCTTTATACCCGGGTATCCAGTGATTAAATATCTGGCATAGATTATCAAAAACCAGAGGGGGAAGGCATGGAAGGCCTCCTGATGACAAACTGGATCCCGCGGCGCGGCGAACTTGGTTTTAATTAAGTTATTACCGCCCTTAATGGGAAGGGGCTGTTCCTTTGTTCTTTGGCAAGGCAGCAGACAGGGACGGAGCGGGGAATGTCAGCAACTCAATTAAGGCAGGGCTGCCTCGAGGATGCTCCCAGGGACACGGAGGTGGCCCCGGGAAGGAGCTGTCGGGATTCCCGGGAGAGCGGGGATGGAGCCACAAACCCCACCAGGGTCAACAGGAGCAATTCAGGATTAAGGGGAGAGCTCCTGGCCTTAATCAGCGGGTTCAGATTAATTAAAGGCAGAATTGCTGCGAGTTTGTTTCCCAAGGCAGGGGCAGGGTTGTCCCCATGGTTCGTTTTCCAAGGTGCCTCAGCGCACTGGGTATTTCAAAGACGATTTGTAAAACAAACTTCTTCTTATCTTTTTGATCACCTGCACCAAACCCCTTCAATATCAATAACAGAGAAGGCAAGAAAAGCCTGTTTTATTTTATTTCAAAACCTACAGGCTTATTTTTATTTTATTTAAAAACCCCAGCTCAAAACCCCATGACTGATTCCAATTCAGGTTTCAGTGACAGCAATTTCAGCTCAGAGAAGTTTGGTAACATCAGCATGAAGAGGAAAACCAGGCCTATTAATTTTCAGCCTTAATTTTATAAAAATTGCTGTTGTTGAACAAGGAAATATCTGAGACTGCAAGTCAGGAGAGAACTGCACATCTTCCAGAGGAATGTCTGAAAAAACCCCCATTTTTAAACCTTTTACTCTTCCGGAACCCATAACCTGAGAATTAAATATTCTCCGTGGAGCCATCTAGTCTCACCTTATAGAGCAATATTACTTGGTGTGGGGTAAGATTGTAAAACCCACAGAATACCCTAAAAAGCTCCTGTGCAGAGCAATCCTTGTGCAAAACCAACCAGCAGCAACAAACAGCCCGTATCCCACCCCACACCCCGCTGGGCAGCGTTTGTGTGAAGTGCAGTCAAGCACGGATGCTCCATATGGTCACGAGAATCCCCGGGACAGAGGGAGTAGCCACCCAAAACCGAGCTCAGACTATACACTTTACAAAGAGGCAATCCCCGTGAAGGGTTTAGGAGGGGGGAAAAAAGGGACAGAGGTAAAAAAAAAAAAAAAAAGAGAAAAAAGCTACTTTCAAAAGTCTAAACTTTCCTGGTCCGGGGGACGTGTGGGGCTGTCGGTGGCTCTCGCTGTGTGGGGGTGAAAGTACAACTGTTGCAATGTTTAAGCTGTGGATATTTGTTGTTTTTAGTGGTAAAATTCACGTGGGTTTTATATTTGTATTTACTGGATTTGCAGCAAAGGGACGGTGAAGAATTGCACGTTTCTCCCCGTGCGCACACAGCTGATAAAGAACTGACATCTCCCTTCAGATAAGAACTGCTGCAAAGACTCCAGGGTGTCCTGAGGGTATCCCAGAGAAAAGTGGGAAAATTACTAGAAGGCCAAGGGGAGGGAAAATCGCACATTTTAATTGTTGAGAGGCAAGGGGGATAATTAATGCATTAAAACTGTGATTTAAATAAAATGTTATTACAGCTATAATAACAATAATTACGATTATATTCCATTTTTACAGCACTAATCACTATAAGAGCTGATGTAGGCAAGATGAACAGAGTGCAAACATTTTACTGTGCACAAACTGCGTAGAAGAAAGATATTCTGAAATCAGTTGGTTTTAATCGGTACCTGAAGGATGAAGGGGGTTTTTTTCAGTGAAATTGTCAGAATTTTGGGGACCTGAACTGTTCAGCCCGAAGTATTTTCACTCTGGAATAAGGATCCTGTTTTATTTAGGAGCTCACCTAAATAAAAGGTGAGGAAAAAACTTCAGGAGGAGAAGTAACAGAAAATTAGATCAGGGAGGGAGGATTTTGGGGAAGTGTCTGCAGGGTTGGGGTCCCCATGGAATGTTTTAGTCAACAAAAGAGAAAGGATTCCAAGCAATAAAGGGAAAACAGTTGCTCTCGGGATAAGGGAGCCCCTTCCCAAACTGAGATATGGGAGATGTGATTGCATGAAACATCGGCTGCACGTAAGTCAGGAATGCTCCTGAGAGGGAAATAGATCAAGTATCAAATATATATCAAATATATTTATATATATTTTTTTATATATATAATATATGTATATATTTTATATCTGTATATATATCTCAAATATATACCAAATATATAATATATCAAAAAATACCAAGTGCCACATCAAATATCACTGGAGAAAAAGCTGGTTCTGTGTTGAGGGATGACCTTGCTGAACAATCTTGGGTGGCACCAACCAGAAACGGCACAGGATGTTTTACATTTTCATTGCACTTTTTGTTGGTTCGGCGTGAAACTCCAACTTCTCCTGGTGCCTTCTGAGAGTTCCTGCTCCAGAAACATCAATCCTCACCAACAGCTCCTTCTGATGGGCTCCCAGCCAGCATCCTTCTGCACTGGGGTGTGGAATTAATCCTGGGAATCACAAAGGACCTGGAGAAGTCTGGGACAGGACTCGTGTCCAGCAGGAACTTTCCCAGAAGAACCTTGCTGCAGGCTCACATTCATCAATTCAGAGTTTGTCTGCTCAGTTTCCTCTCCTCACTGCTCTGGTTTCTCCTCAGATCCCACAAACCTTTTGGCTTTTACAAACAACATCCATGGCGAGAAACTTTTCATTGCTCACAGGTACAGAGCTCCCAGTGCAGGTAACACGAAGTGAAATTATTCTTTTTGCCCCTTTTTCAGACACTGTTGGATGTTTCACTTGGAGCTGGTTCAGGTCCAGGCATCCTTTAGACAATTATGGAGCTTTTGTATAGGAAATGAACACCTAATCCCCAGATCCCACGAGACTCTGCACTCTTCTAGAGGGAATACTCTTTTCAAGAAAATCCTTTGCCCTTTGCTTGAAGAAAATCCTCTGCCCTAAATCTCATAAAACAAAGCAGCTTAGGGATCCTTGCAATAGCAGAGCTGAACTAAACACGCTTAACAAAGTTTCCCTTTGTCAACAGCATCTCGGTGAGCTCCCTCCTGCGGGATGAGTGTCAGGCTTCAGGCTAATCTCGGTAATTCTTTAACCAGAGATTTGCACGTTATTAAGCGGTCGTTTCTCGGTGGGTGGAAAGCGATCAGGCAGGGCAAGGCTCCTCCTGAAGCCGAGCTCAAACGCTCCATTCTTCCCTGAAAAGCCCAGCGAGGTGTGTCCGGCCCGAGGGACAGAGATGGCGAATGCAATCAGAATAAAATGCCTCTTGAGGGTTATTCACCAGCTCTGCCCGCAGGCAGAGGCTTCTAGGCGGCCCCAAGGTCTTTGCTAAGCCTGGCTTAGTCTCTGCAGGTAATGGCAGGTCCCGAAGCTCAGCGATGTCACACGGGACACTCCAGGTGACCCCGGCAGGAATTACCGAAGGGCTCGGCAAACCTCAGAGCCTCGCTGCCTTCAGCATCCTCAGCAGAGCCTCTCTTGCTGTCATTTCGGCTGAATCCCTGTCATATGTGTTGCAAAGTAATTCGTGCTAAAAATTAAGACTATAACATTTTTACCAAAGCCAAGAGAAAAATACAAATACCAAAGACATGAAGCTGTCTCCAAAAGAGTGTATTTCAAGGGATTTTTCCTCTGGCAAAGACTCCATCGATACGCCTTCAATATGCATATATGATAAGATAATATTCGTCGCCAAAGAAGCTTATTCAAAATCATAAAGAAAAGATATTCATCTACTTGTTGCAGGAACTTTCAGACGCAGCAGTAAGCTAAAAGATAAGATTAACAGAGCCCAAAAATGTATAAAAAGGTACCCCATGGAACAGCGTTTGTGAACTAGAGGGGTTCGGAGCGGACAGAGCCCGAATCCAGTTCACCCGGTGTCGATCGCCTGGCTCGGCACTGCTTTGCTTGTGGCGTTTTCAAAATTTATACTTTGATAATTTAATAAATTCTCTTTAATTATTAAATTGGCTGATTCGTTTATGACAATCCCGATCCTCCCCTGCTGGGAGACATCACATAGCCTGTAAAATATAGTAAATATGAATATGAAAATACAGTAAATCTGGTTCCATCAGGGATCTCTGAGGGTTTGGTATTACTGTCCTTCTATAGAGAGTGAGAAAAATAAATTCGCTTTTTGCTTGAATTTTTTTAAGTTACCAAACACTTGAAGGAGCAACCTCAGAGCCTCAGATGGGACACAATCCCTCCCTACAGCAAAGCAGGTCTGTGTGTGGCCAGCACTGCCCAGGACACTCAGGGGAGGGTTGGACTGGGTCACCTCCCACCTTCCAACCCTAAAAATTCCGTGGTGCCCTGATTCTGTGATAAGTGACAAACACAGGGAGTGGTGCACGGAGCTCTGTGAGAACTTCCGAGGTGGGAGATCAGAAGGGAATTGGAAAATGGAATTCTCCATGGCTTGGTGGAGTTCTTTTGGTGAATAACCCACCCAGCCTTCGGCAAAGCAGGGGGACTCCTCAGGAACAATCAAGCCCATTGTCACTCATTGCCAGGATCGCTTCCACATCCACCTCCCACCTCCTTCCCTTCACAAACACAGGCCCAAACTCCCCCGAGGTTCCACGAGGGCTTTGCTGGGTCCCTGTGCAGGCAAAGCCCTGTTGGCACCGGGATGGATCCTGGAGCTTCATCTTGAACCCATTTGCGTGTGGCATTTGCATGCTGATGTCTTTGCCGCCCTGATGGTTCGATTTCAAAGCACATCTCCTTCCCTTTTATCTCCAGCTGAATGAGATGTCTCAATAAGCGCCAGATAAAGACGGAAGTCTTTTGTCTGGGATCAGCCAGGCAGGGCCAGCTGTGAGCAGAACTGGCTGAGGTTTCACTCCGAACTGGAGCTGCAGCTCCTTTCAGGCTGCAGGAGCAGGGCAGGGGGAAGAGGCCTGGCTTGCACACATGGCTGAGTGTCTTCCAGTGTTTATTTTTCCTCCCCGAAGTTATTTTTGATAAAGGAGTTGAGGGGAGTGAAAGAGACAAGATCAAGAGCGAAGCAAGAAAGGAAGAAAAAGAGGGTGGACACAGTAACAGTTAAATCTCTGATTTGCATCTAATGGGTTTTTGGGTGGTAGATCAGCTTTATATCAGGGTAGACTTTGGCATCTCAGCCTCTGGGCCAGACATTATTCAGTTGTTGAACAGTGGGAGACCCCTGAGAGAGTGCTTGGCTCTGATTTTAAAGGGACTTTGCTTTTGTGCTCTTGGGTTGGGTGACCTCCTGAATAAAAACCAGGCTGGCACTGAAAAGTAAAGGCTGTTTTCTCAGCCAGTTAATAGTGAACAACATTTTGTCTGTCTTAAAAAGTTGTCAGTCTTAGAAAATGGTCAGTGTTAAAAAGCTGTCAGTCTTAAAATGATTGTCAGTCTTAAATTGTCGGTGTTAAAAATCTGTCTGCCTTAAAGTTGTCTGCCTTAAAAAATTATCCATCTTCAAAAATTGTCCAACTTTAAAAATTATCTGTCTTAAAAAATTGCCAGCAGGCCTACAAGCTGTGGTAATTAAGGAAGGATTATGACAAAATCAAGGAGTAATCAGCAAGTAGATAATTTCGAAAAACACCTTTCAGGGCTGCAAGAGATCCACCAAGGATGAAACTTCCAGCAAGGTGCTCCACACCGGTCACACCCCAACCAGAGCTGCACCTGAAATGCCCCCAAAAAATCCGGCTGCTGGGTTTGTTCCTCAACTGCTCTGCCCTGCAGGTAAAAGGTTTTCGTGGAATTACTGGAAACATGTTGAGTTTAATCTCGAGAGGTCTCAGAGAAGATTTAAGATCAGCAAGGCCACGATGTTGTCGGGATTAAACACCATGGAGCTGAGGAGCAGCTGCTGATTTTGGTCCCAAACCAGCCCCGGGTGAGGTTTGTGCAGAGCTTGGCTCTCCATAAAGTGAGGACTGGGAACCACCAGCACATCCTTGACCACATTTTCCACCAAGGCTTGGGTGTCACCTGCCCTCCCACAACCCTGCCCAGCCACCGCTGTCCCACGGGGCTTCCAGGGGGATGACGAGGGACTGGAGCTTCCCTGCGGGAGCTCCAAGGGGTTAAACTCTCGGGGAGAAAGGCGAGGCAGATGGGGGAGCCTCAACCAAGCCGCCCATCTGGGAAATGTCAAGTGTTCTCACAATGTTTTTCAGGGTTTGTAATGTGGCTGCTCGCTCGCATGCATGAAAACAGCATGGGAATGCAATATTTCCTCCTCCATGTGTGGTGGAGGCCTCCAGTCCAGCTGTATTTTGCTTGTCATGTTCCTGAATTCTGACACCACCTCGAACATGCCAGTTCCTACCAGAGAAAATGCATTTTCATTCTGTTCCCTGGGTGAAAAGCACATTAAAGGCAGAAGAGAGAACCCAGCAGATCCTGGAGCTATCAGCGAGGCCTCCTTTATTTATATAATTCTAAAGAACATCTCATTTCATCAGGGGAGCTGAGTGGGTGGGGGTAAAACTGAGCTTGAAACCATCCCAAAAATGAGAATGTGGAAGCCTGGGCTTGATGCCACAGAGGAAGAGAGCAAACGATGACAACATTACTGTCACTATGTTACCACAGGCTGTAAATTAAAGCAGTGGTAAGCAGTTTAAGCACCATTCCTGTCTGATTCATTAAAAAAATACAGTAGCTCTGTGGGCACAACAGTCTGGCTCTCCGAGGGGCTGATATATGATTGGAAAGTTGCGTTCTGGGCTGCCTGGAGCGGAGCTGTGTGTTCGCAGCGTCCCAAGTGGGGCGGCAGCTGTGTGGCCGTGCTGCCCCGTGGCCGTGCCTGATGTGCTGGCTCTGTCTGAGCAGAATTGTTGTTGAAATATGGGAGCCAGATCCTCCCGAGGTGTAAACTGGCAAATCCCTATTAAAGTTAATGATTTACTGATTTAGCCCAGCTGAGGTCTGGCGCTCGGCGGGCGAGTGTCAAGAAGAGGAACTATTTATTCCTCGGTGAACCATTAACTCTGGGTCCTTTCTGTTCATCCCTGCCGTTAAAATTCCTCCTGTGCTCCTTCCAAAGGAAAAGGGGTGATCCATACATGACTCACATGTGCACACCCCACCAGCACAAGCTGTAATTAGCACTGCTCAGCAGAGCCATAAGTGACTGGATTTTCCTCTCGCTGCCAAGCCAAGCACAGACCTTCTGGATGGGCTCATTACCAAAATATTTGAATGCAAATCGATACAGCAAAAGGTCCTTCTTGGGGATAAAACAATGCTCAGCATTTCAGGCTCGCTTGGTTGCAATTTTAAAGAGAATTCCGAGAAGCTTTGGGAAGCACAGGCTACGTCAGGGAGAAAAACCAAAGTGTTCAAATATCAAACCTGAGTTTTCTGAGTAGTCCCAGTGTGCACACACATCTGGCAATCCAATGATTGATTAATCAAAATCGAGGTGAGTATGTAATCAGGCCAAATCTCCAAACTTCATGTTTTTCAGCAAAATGACTTTGATCAGGCCACTTTCACCCATCTCCACTCCTTTCTGCAGGAAGCTCTAGGAGGAAACCTTCCCTTTCCAGGATAACGTTATCAGCAGTGCCGGTGTTTGTGTTCCCCTGTCTGTCCCCTGGTCCATCCATCTCTCCAGGGCTGGATTTACAGACAGCCCGAGGGAAATCCAGGTCTGCTCATGATCACAAGGGCTCCTTTTGTGGGGCAGGGTGGGTTATCCACCCACACAGGTGGCGAGATGGATGCTCTGCTCTCCCTGCAGACAACAGGACACTGTCTGAGCCTTTGACACCAGGTTTCCCTGCTGTTTTCCTAAATCTAAGCCTGCCCTGTGTCTGTGTGACTGCGGCCCAGCGGAGGAATGGAGCTGTTGAAAGGCAAAGAGCAACAGAGCTGAGAGCTGCTGGCTCAGCCCTGCTGCTGCTCCTGTAATTTACGGTGCTGCTTCGCTTTTACCACGTGTGGAGCAAAGATAAAGAACTGGAAAGGAAAGCAAACCATGGAGAACGTTGTGATTTTACTCGCTGACTGATAAGAAATCCCTTCTGTTTGGTGGCCACTTGTAGCTGTTTAACATTTCTTGTTCTGCTCAGAGAAGTCTGAGGTTGGGAAGTTCTTGGCTTTGCCCTCCAAGGGAGCAGCAGCAACTTCATGGAACAAAAATGGCCAAAAACGCAGGAAAAAACTCTCCCCTCTTTAATGTGAGCAGCACGCCCTCATTTCTGAGCCTTGCTGAGCTGATGAAAGAGCAGGTTTGTACCCGAGGAGATAATGAGCCCGGAGTTTGTCTCGCCGCCTCGTTTTGTGGCTGAGATGGGCAATTACAAGTCACACACGCACCGTTCATTCCCCGCCAGCCTCACCCCCAGCCACTGCTCCGAGCATCATCGTGGCTCAGACAGAACAAATCCAGGCTAAAGCACCACCTCTTACTAATCCCAGCGAGGATTTGTGCAATCAGACACTTCCAAGAAACAGGACCACGTTTTCCTGAAGTGTCTCCCAGTTATCGCGGAGATTTTCCAAACACGCTCTGGCTGGAAGATCGCTCCTGGTGACTTCCAGTTCTTGGTGAGTCACCCTGAACAATCACGTCAGAACAATGGGATTGGGACAGAGCTCAGTGGGACAACATTTTAGGGTTTTTTTCATTTAATCCGAGGTGGTTTCTTTATGGAGAGAAGGCTTTGCTGCTGATTCCAGTGACAGGGAAGAAAGCGAAAGTCTTTGCTCTTACCTTAATCAGTGCTAATGATCCAAGCATGTCTGGTGGCCTGAGCCAATATTGTTACTTAGAACTTTTCTTTTACTTATTAGAACTTTTCTCCAAAAAGTAGCATTTTAGGTCAGCCTTGGAGCCAATCAGAGAGATAAAACATAATCAAAAGGCAATTTTTTTGGTCTCGATGCTTAAAAATGAAATGAGCTTGAAAATGTGAGGAAAAACAGAGAATATTTTTTCCCCTGGATAGTGGAGCCTCTCCTGTTTCGGTTTGGTGCATTTATTGCCTTGGTGCTCAGGAGCAGAACAGATTGGGTTGTAAAACAACCTCTGCACAAACTGGGAAACTTCCCCTCACTTCACACCCATTTCAGCATTTCCAAACATCAGAGAAGTTCCAACTGCCCCAAAACAAAAGGGAGATGGGAGTTATGAAAAAGATTGTTCTTTATTTCTGGAGAGCTGCTGACTCTTTGCTAGGCTGGGGATCAATTTTGTCCAGAGAAAACAAAGCCACTGCCACCAGATTCAATCTTTCCTCCCTTTAAGGTGTGAGGACAGCAATCCATGTCCATGCACACCGCAAACCCAACCCAGAGGCACCAGACTGAGCAGCAGCTTGCAGCAGAACATTCTGGTGAAGCTAAAATGAGAAAATGATTATTCAAACCCTGTGCAAGTTCCAGGTTTTAAACCTGACTCCCCCCAGAACTGTGCTGTGAAGAGCGCTCGGCCAGGATTAATAAATCAGCGATTTTTTCCCGGAATTTGATTCCATCCAAAGCCATTTGCCAGGCTCCTATGGAATGTTCAACATGACATTGCTCTTATCTGGCTGCCCAGCGTGGGGCTGCTCTCTGCAATGCTCGGATCCATTTATTAAATCCCGCAGAAGGTCGGGGGGGCTGCGAAGCAAGGTCAGCCCTAATAACGTCTGTATTTAGATGGATGAACTGCTCGGGGCTGCCCCACCTGCTGAAGGCTCTAACGAGCCAGCTGAGAGTTCCTGTCAGAGCAAACATGCCCTGCTCAGCCCCAACCTGTGCAGCGCTGAGCACACCGAGAGCTGCAGGAGTCGGTGTTTGATGGTGATGAAAGAAATAAAAACAGGCCTGGAGAGAACAGTGAGGGGAAAAAATCTGCCTGGCTATGGCGAAAGATGTAACACACCCGGCTTATTTATGCCTGGCTTAGAGCAGGCTGGTCCCGAGTGAGAGGGTTTGTGTCTCCAGGAATGGGTGCTGGGAGTGGAGCCGCCCCAGGTGCAGAAAGGCCCCTGTAAAAGCTTCCACACCCTCCTCCTCCTCCTCCTCCCGGCATGGACGGCACATCCATTACCTCCTGAGACACGGATACAGGGCTCAGGGAAGGATTCTGCTGCTCTTCCCAGGGAGAGGAGCTTAAATTCATGGAATTGGGGAATGGTTTGGGTTGGAAGGGACTGTAAAGATCATCTCATTCCAACAGCCCTGTTGTGTTCCCAGTACAGAACACGCGGGATGTACAGAATTCCGTATGGAATACGGGAACTGCCGGTCCCGCTGCTCCAGAGAAGTTGTCTGTCCTTCACAGGGTGAGTTCGGGGAAGGATGCTCAGGATCCATCCCTGTTGTCCATGGTGAGGACACGGAGGAGCTGTGTCACCTCCACCAATCCCCACACCTTTCCCTGTCGCACAGGGATCTCAGGTCACAGCGACAACCTCCGGATGGGGAAACAAACACAGGCACAGCTTTTTCTAGAAGCAGAAAATCAGTGCCAGAGGAGAGCCTTGGCTACAGAGCTGTTTTGGGGCGTCCAGCAGTGCTGATACCTCCCCTACTCACTCTCCCCTTCCCTAAGGACACCGTTCCCGGCTGTCCGGAGCCTGCTTCCCTCCCTGCTTCCCTCAAATCGATGAAAACCGTTCGAAATTGAGCGAAAACTTTTATTTATGCGGAGAAAAGTGAGCGGCGGGGACGGCCCGACGCTGCCACCTGCGGGGCAGGGCGGGGAACGCAGCGGGGACGGCATGGGATGGGACGGGACGGGACGGGACGGGACGGGACGGGACGGGTGGGACGGGACGGGACGGGACGGGACGGGACGGGATGGGATGGGATGGGATGGGGTGTGACAGGGGCTGGAGGGGCATTTGGTGCCTGAAGAGCTGCTCTGGCCGTGGTAAAGCAGCCAGTGGTTGCAGCAGGACAGGCTGTCTCCCTCAGGATGTGCCCAACTGCTGTGGCTGGGTGTGAATAGAACCCAGAATTTATCCTAAATCTGTATCCTGGAATAAAATGCTTCAGTGGGAAGGGAGCTGAAGTGACCTTCTGATCCAACTGCAGGGCTTTGAATTGTAGCAAGGAGGCCCAGAGTTAAACCCCAGAGCAATGACAACCAAACTGAGACTTTATTTGGGTGTCTGTGACTTGTTCCTGCATCTGTGCCCATTGATCTGAACCCAGCAGTGGGAAACAGGCAAAAACCGGGGAAAAACAGGCAAATATTCAGGGGAAGAGAGAGAAATGGTTCAAACAGTCCAGCTGTGGGAGAGTCTAACTACAGACTGGGCTTTTGGTTGAATAATTTTTGCCTTTTTCCAGAGTGAATTGTCCAGCCTCTTCCCTTTCCAGATCTGCTGGGGACACCTGGATTGTCCTTTCCTGTGGTCAGTGACATCCCTGCTCTGAGGGCAGTGACAGGATGATGTGATGGGTCCAAGGCACCTTTGAAAATCAGTAAAATTCAGTCAATTTGAACCTCCTACCTAAGCCTAGATTAAAGCAGAGAGATGAATCATCTATCAGCTGCTGTGTCCCCACAGTGCAGCCATCCCTAATCACCCCAAATCACAAAAACAAGCCAGGTATGATGTTTTGTCTTGGTGTCGGGGCAGTTTCCATTTCAGGCTCCTGAAAAACACACAAAAAGAGCTGAATTCACAAACCAAGCAGCATGAAGTCACCCTCAGATCTATTTTATTTATTCCGCTGGAGTGGCAACAAACACAAACTGCCCGTGTGCTGAAGGTGGGCAGCCTGCGGGTCAGGCTTAGCACAAAAGCCCAATTTTAGGCAAAGATCTGCAAGTTTGGTGCCTTGGCTTTGCTGCTGTAGACCATCTGCTCAGCCTCACTCCCAAGCACCGGGGCTGGGAATCAATCATGGGTTTGCTTTCGGTTGATCCTTGTTTTGCTCGACTTCTCAGCTTTTAATACTTCACGGCCCCGGGCTCAGAAGTGCGTGCCAAGAACTGCATCACATTGATAGGAACAAAACCCTCGCAAATTCGAGCTGGCCCTCGAAATCCATTAGTGCCCTCGGAAATTCGGGAGTTGGAAGCGTGGCAATGGAAAAGGTAGGGCTTTGGTTTACATCTGTTGACATGAGGATCTCAGTTGCACCCGTTCTGAGGGGAACCGCGCGCGGCGATGAGTGAGGGGGTGCTCCGAGGGGGAATGGAAAAATCGGAGCTGGACCCCGTGTGGGAGCAATGCACCGAGGTGCTGACAGCTTAATGAATAACTTGACTGTTATGACAGTAGGACACCTTGCAGTTCCAAGAGCAAATATTTGAAATCATATGCAATGCAGGAAATGTATAAATGTATGGGGAGAATACGCGGCTCGCCCCTATCACCGACAGATGGGCCGTGTTTTCACTTCAGAGGTTTTCTTCTGTGCAATCGTGAGTTACTGGGGGTGAGAGTGAATCCACGGCTCGCAACTGATGACATAAAATGGAGCAGTGTATTAAAATCCCCTTTTTATGGTGGCCATATGGCTCAGGGGTTTTGGTAACAGCTAATTAAGATATTTGCCTCTAGGCCCCCCTGTAAAGCTCCCTCTCCTCCTACTGCTGCTCCAAAAGCTCTTGCCAGCCTATGTGGGAAAAATGGGGGTTAAAGGATGGATCTTTATGGGTATAGCTGCACTAAAAAAGAATTAAAATGTGTATTCTGCTCTTCTGCGTTGTCATTTGCATCTCCTGAAGCTTTGCTGGATTACGGAGATAAAACCTCCTTTTAGTCCAAGTGTTTTTCCATAAAGTAAATTTTAGGGGTGGCATTAAAGTGGAGAATTTGTGAGGAGCTGGACATCCCTGTTGGTGCCATGTATCAGTTTTGGGGACCTGGAGAATCCCTGTTCCAGATCTGTGTAAGTGCCCTGTTCTCCCTCATCTCCTGCCACAGGTAAAACCAGCAGCCCCTTCCTAGAGATGTGCAGCTGATCCCATCGAGAGTTACTTTCATTCTCTCCTGCCACTGGCTGGGAGCTCTAGAAATCCGCAGGGTTTGTGATTTTCCTAAATTTTCAGTGGGTGATTATTAACTTCTGCAGCCAGCTCGGATTCTGAACACCGTTTTCTCCTTAAAAGTAACTTCTTGCTATGCGAGGAACCTGTTGGGATGTTTTCATTAAGGAATCAATCCCCTCTCCAGCATCCTGTCCTAGGAAATTCTGTTTATTTTCATTTTAGCCGTTTGTACTCTGTATAAGGAACACGATATTTGCTCTGTTTCCAGTAAACAGCTCCTCAGGAGAGCTTTGTTAATGTTATCTATAAAAAAACCCAACCCCAAATGAACCAAACCACAGAGTCTGGGAGCTGCAGGCAGCTGATTATTTAAAGCAGCTGAAAGAAAAGTCTGATTGACAGGAGAAAAGTAAAATGATGGAACTGTTGTGAAAGTTACAGAATTAATGGCAAGAAACAAGAGTTGGTGATTGTAAACAAATGCTGAAGGAATTTCGTGCTGAGACAACTGAAGGGAATGATTTTTGGGGAATGGATTTTCATCATGGAGCGGAATTCAGGAAAATAATTACTAATAAAGAGAAATAAATTCATAATAAATAGAAATAAATTAACAAGAAATAGAATTAGTACATGAGGTTTGATGAAAGCAGATCTCTGCCTGTTTTAACTTCCATTTCCTGCTTGCTGCCCACATCTCCCAGTTCATCTTCTGGGACTCGGCTTTCCAGCCCCACATCCAGGATTTCCTTGGGGAAGGACCAGTCCAGGCCAAGCATTTCAGGGGAGCCTGGCGAGGTAATTGTGTGCTGCAGCTGTCAGGACTAATCACTCCATGGAAAGCAGACCCCAGCAGTCGTGGTAGCCCCAGGGCAAGCAAAATATCGACTGGGCCACAAATCAAGAGCGCAGCATCCTCCTGGCCCACGGATCAGGGAAATGAGAGGAGCAATTCAAGTGCTAAGTCAACACGGGCTGTGTAAACAGCACTTTGGGAGCTTTGGATTGCAGGGATTTGCTGCACAAAAGGCAGCAGAAAAGGAGGACGAGAGCACATGGATGTTGGACAAATTAATTGTGGTGAAATAGCCACAGTTCCGGTGCCTTCACAGGAATTCCAGCTCGGGGTTGGATTGTCTTCGGTTGGAAAAAGGTGTCAATTTTTTTAATAAAACCCCTCGTTTTTGTTCATTTAATCCCAGATCTGAAGCAGAATACAATATTCTAGATTGCCACCTGAACTCGGATTTATTCAAACTTCAGGCACACAGAGCCACACCCTAAACAGTACGGGATTCGAAAACCACGGAAGTTAAAACCCAAGGCATCACAGGGAGCCCCTTTGAAGGCAAATATCGCCCTTCACCCACAGGCCCAGGGTGGGAACCCGGCCCCGTTGCACCCTCTTGAGTGGGTGATATCCGTGTGTGTCCATAATCCCCGTTCGTAACTCACACCAGGCCTCGGAGCACGTTCCCCCCTCAATTCCCTGCTCACTCCAATCCTGTTTGAGGGATAAGAGTCCCAGTGTTTCCAAACATGATGCTCCCAACACGTTACAGACCCTCCTTGTGAGGGCTGCTGGGCACAGCTCAGCCCCAAACACCAGTTTGGAGTCATCAGGTGGGGATTTCAACCATCCAAACATCCCCATCTTCCCAACCAAAGATGGAAAGGAGCCATTCCTCCCATCCCAAAATGATGGGAGAAATAAACGGGTTTTAGGATTGGCCCTGCTCGAGATGGAGAACAGGCTCTGAACCGAGCTTTAGTCTGGAATTGTAATAAATGGATGTTTCTGGAAGGAAAGGGAAATGTTGTGGCATTGGAATAACAAAGATATTGACGGAGATCGCTTTGGAAAGGACTCAGTCTTTAACAGCACAGAGGTGACATTTTGTTGTCAGGGTGCCTAAAAATGGGCAGCCTGTGCCAGGGCCTTGTCACCCTCACAGGGAAAACCAGGAAAAGTTTTTAATATGTACTTTAATGGGAATAAAAAAATCATTATTTTCAATGCAATTTTTTAAAAATTCATGTTCTTGGTTTTTTTATTCCTTCATTGCTCTGGCCTTTGCAGGGAGATTTACCAGAATTTCTAAATGTTTGAAATGCACTTCCAACCCCAAGGATTTCATGTGGAAAAGAGCATTCTGGTGATGTTTCCCATGAGATGGGCTTGCACCCACTCCACTCTGAAACACTGGGCACCTCGAAAATGAAAAAAGAAGGAAGACAATGGGTGCTTGGAATGATCCACACAAGTCCCTCTGGAGATCCACCAGCGGCTCCTGGAAACCCAAACCTGGCGTGAGTTATCAGCCTCAGGCCAGGATGGAAGGAGATGTCAAGCAAAGCTCAGCTGTATCAGAGGCAAGGGGAGCCACGAGGTTATTCCAAGCTCTGGGAAAGGGGGAAGCTGGATATCTGTGCCCCCTTCCCTCGCTCCTAGAACAGACCGGACCTTATCGCTGCCAGTGTCTCTCTCAAGATGCCCACACACGCTCCCTGCGGGGCAGGCAGAGGGGGGCAGAGCCCGTTTTCGTCGGGGCAGGTATCAGTTTGGGGCTTGTCTTATCTGCCACCCGCCCCAGGTCCCTGCGAGGAGCGCGGGGCTGTCCCTGCGGAGCGCTGATAACGGCGCTCATGAATCGCCCTTTTCAGCCCCGCTCGCCGTGGGCAGCCAGGCTTTATCTGCAGCCTCGAGGAAGGAAAAGCAGAAAGCAGCTAAAAGCCTTTCTTTCCTCCCCGTTCTCTGATGTTCTGGAAGGCACTTTGGGAGATTAATATTGCAGCGGGGCCCTCCTCCTCCTTCCCCTATCCCCAAAAATCCCCGTTGCGACCGAGCGCGCTGATAAACTTCAAAATAAAAACAGATGTGGCAGGAAGAATGATTTATGGACTCCCCCACACGCTCCTGTTTCTACGTAATGCCAGGGCTTGGGGCTTTTTTTTTGGTTTATTGTCCACTTGGAATAATTCATCCTATTCCTACTTCTAAATATGAACAGGAAGAGAGGTGGGAACAATACCCAGGGCTAAAAACACGAGTATGAGGAGAGTGGAGCACTGCTGAAATGGGATGGGAAGGGCCAGAAATCCAAAGTGGTGGCTGCAGATCATAGATGTGAAAAAAGAGGGAAAGAAGTTATGTGGAAAGGAAGGAAGAGAAAGGGAAAAGATCAGGAAGTTGTTGGAAAATCAATTAAATTCAAAAATTGCAAAAAAATAAACACTGTGTTGGTCAATAAGCAGCACGTGAATGGAACCGGGACAAGTGGGAGTGAGGGGGAAAATGCAGTGAAAAAAATAAATTGGAGATGTGAAGATAAGAACTGCTCAAACATCATCTGAAGAACCATGAAAGCCTCTGAGATGCATCCCAGGGGCTTCCAGCTATTCCCAGTCACAGGTGAAGATGGAAAACTGTGCTTGGAGAAGCTTGGAGCTCAAACTGAGCCGGGAAATGCGGTTTGGGAGCATAAATTCACCTTTATGAGCAATCTTGGGACAGCTGTAATTCGGAAAGCTTCTCTTCAGATGCCTTAAATGGGAGCTGATAACACTAATTACTGAGATGTGATCATTAAAGCCACATTGAATAATTAGGTCTGCAAAGAGGATGTGGGAATTGTCTTGGTGCGTGCCAGGCCTTGTGATAACAGAGATGTTGAATTAAAAACTAATTTAAAATGATTTTATCTCATATTAAGCATCCTCAAAGACAAACACAAGTGTCTCTATCAGTGCCCAGGTAAATCATCAATAAATTATGTACACAAAAAGAGATTTTGGTGGAGAAGAGGGGCTTGAACTTGGGGAATTTCGTGTCCTGAGCCGTGGTTGTGGTGCTGGAACAGCCGCCGTGCATTTCTGCCTTTCTAGCATTTCATGCCTGTTTTCACTCAAGTGTTTATTTCTATAAACAGACCTAACCCTAGAAAACAATATAATGACATCCTTCCTGGGGGAGCAGGGGGGCAGGAGTTTCCTCCCATTCCTCCGGAGCGTTTCCGCTGGGTTTTGATTTTCAATAATCCGAGGGGTAAACGGCCGCTTTTGAACTCTGCCCTCTGCCCTTTTTATTTGGCAACCTGGGCAAAGATCAAGCCCAGAGTCAAAAGTGTCAGCAAAAATGGCTGGGATATGAGAGGGCTTCCCTTTAGGAAAGGCCTCGTGATTATGTTTACAGAATTCATTACAAACTCGGGGCCCGGATTAAAAGCAAATGTCTAAGTGTCCTGTGGGGAATTGCAGGCTTGGGGACGCAGCTTCCAAGGGATGTGTGGGATCTGCAGGGGGTTGGGAGAACCCCCAGGAAAAAGGGGTGATAAAGGTGAAGTGTGGATGTGGGGTCACCGAGAGAACTGGAGGTAAAAGTGGGGAAAAAAGAGGCAAAAAATGGGGTTTCGCTGGTTTAAAGCCAAGACTAAGAATGCAGGATGGAGTGGTTCAAAGTGGAGACACAGTTCTGGAAATATGTGATTGTAGAGGAATCCCTGGTGAAGGGAAATCAATCCTGGCATGAGGCTGGGACAGGCCAAGGCAGAGAGATTTCACCAGAGCACGTTGAAAATAGCACTTTATCAAAATCTGCACTTCTGAAACTGAGAGATTTCACTGGAAAATGTTGAAAACGGGACTCTATTAAAATCTGTACCTCCAAAGACAGATAAATTTCACCTGATCACATTGAAAACAGCATTTTTTCAAAATCCGTGCCTCTAAAGACAGAGAGATTTTACCAGACCATGCTGAAAACAGCATTTTATCAAAATCTGCGCTTTCAGTCTCATTCTGAGCACATGGAAGAGCCATTTCTTAGCACCACCTGCACTAAAGGCAGCACACCAAGGGCAAAGCAGCTCCAGAGTTATTTATTCCCCATTCCTGCTGCTCCATCCCAACCCAGCAGATAAATTTTGCCACCCCATCCCCTGTTCCTGCTGCACCAAGGCCTGCGTGCCGCAGAGCCCAGGCTCAGGTGGATGCTCCGGGAGAGCCGCGTCCCTGCGGATCACGGAATGGCGTTTTTCATTTGGAACGAGGATCTGGGAACACCAGAGAGGCAAATACTCGAATTAGGTCCCTTTTCTTCTGCAAGAACCTCGTGGTAGTTGCTGCTGACAGGGCTCCTGTGTGGCTGAGGAAGAGCTGGAAGCCATCTCAGAGCTGATCACCACGAGGAGTTATCCCTGCCCCTGGCACGGAGAGCCCGCACCCAGCACCAGCCACAGGCAACTCGCGGATATTCATGGATTTGGGATGGAAGTGGGTGAAAAGCAAATTGTCTGAAGTTGGTTCTTGAACTGGCTGGAGATAGCTTGGTGGCTTTTTTTGGTCAGAACTGTTTTGAGGCCGTCAGTGCAACTGTTCAGAGTCGTTCGTGACAGGACTTGGGGAAGCAAAAGTGTTCTTAATTTTTTACTGAGGTTTGCAGGATGTCGGTGGTGAAGGCAGGGTTATTCCCAGTGTTTGGAATCCTTTGGAACAAAACTGCTCTGAATATCCCTGACAAGACAGGGAACCTCCTGAAGAACCTCTTGGAATTTTCTTAATTGCTGATATTGGAGAATCACAGGTTTGGGCTGGAAAGGGCCTTAAAATTCATCTCATGCCCGTGCCATGGGCAGGGACACCTCCCACTATCCCAGGCCGCTCCAAACCCATCCAGCCTGGCCTGGGACACTTCCAGGGATGGGACAGCCACAATGCCTAGGATAAAAAAAATCTAAATAAAAAATAATGCTACTTTCCATGTTGAAATTCTTCTGCACAACGCATAGGCACTACTGACAGTGTGGAACTGAAGCATCGCCTTGATCTGGATTTTTCTCCAACTTGTGCTAAAAATCTCTCCCCATTTCACCCAATTTAGCAACTCCAGCGTTGCCTGCACAGCCTTGAACAGATTTGATTTCATTGAAGCAAAATGGGCCGTGGTAGAGCCCCGGGAGAGTCTTTAATGGGTCCCTCATCCATCAGGCTCCTGGGCCAGGGGCTGCCTGGCCTTTGTGGGCTGTTTGTGCTTGCACAACATCCCTGCAGCTCTCCCCAGAGCTGCTGGGAAATGGCCCAGCATTTTCCAAGGATATCTTCGCATTTCACTTCGGCCCGGCTGTCAAACTCTGTGTATTTTTCCAACGTCAAACGGGTTTTAAGATGGAGGAAGGAGATAATGTGATGATAAAAAGGCTCGAGCAATTTCAAGGTAGCTTTTAAAACATTATACACAGCACGGGAGAATTGACTTTTCCCCCAAATTTTCGGTGGGACACGTGTTCAGAGTGGGCCAGGAGCAGATTTTCATAAAGAAAATATTTGTGAGCACGTCCCCACTGCACATGAACAACACTCACCCCACCATGTGCTGCTGCATTTTTGTTGGGTTTTTTTTTTCCTCTCCAAGGCATATTTTCAACTTTCTTTTCTATCAGCTTGTAAAACATGATTTTTATTCTTCCTTTAATGGCCTGGGCTAATTACTCCCGGTGACCTTTGACCTTCAAGTGCCTTCATTTATGGTAGCACATTCCTTTCAACAGAAACATATTGGGTTTTTTTACAGGGTGCTGATGCCTGGCCTGGCAGCCCAAAGCTCCAAATCCAACAGCATCCACGGAACAGCCTTGTCTGGGAGCCAAAAGCATCGCCCAGCTTTCTCCTGAACAGCGTGAAAGTTTCACCTGAGCAGAAATGCCCAGATTTCTTTCCATGTTAAGATTCTGCTGCTGTGATTTGTCAGGGAAAAGGGCTAAATTTGGGCAATTGTGGAGGCATGGCAATGGAGCAAAGATTAACTGTACTGCTAAAAAGATCCCTGAAGGTCCAAGGCCAGCTTGGAGCAACCTGGGATAGTGGAAGATGTCTCTGCCCATGGCAGGGGGTAGGAAAAAATGAGTTTTAAGGTCCCTTCCAGCCCAAATCATTCCATGAATCCCCTGGTTTAATGCACCAAACTTCTGAGGGGGGCTGGCTCTGTTGGTTCAGTGATAAAACACGTTCTAATATCATTTAGTGAGGTATCCCAACATTATTTCCACTCATTATCACACTACAGGGAAGAGTTTTAATGCTCATCCCTTCTCCAAACAGAATTCTGCTCCCGAGGATTTGAAATCCAGGCAGCAAAAAAAAAAAAAAAAAAAAAAAAAAAAAATCCAGGCACGCCCTGAGGTTAATTCCAAAACTAGAATTCAGCAAGAATATTCTGTTGGAAACATCACAAAAGGGTTCAACCAAACACACAGAAGTGAAAAATAAATCCAGAATCCTGTGTACAAACAAGGAATTAGGGGTGGGCTCGTGGCTGAGGAAATGGGTTGGGTTGAAAGCTGGGGTGGGTTAAAGATCTCCCTGATCTTTGACAAATTGCTCAAAATTTGCAACTGGAAATTGCTGAACTTTTTGGCCTGATTCAGAAAATCACAGAAGCCCCACATTAACATAAATTTTAAGTCTGTTCAGAAAGAAGTTTAACCACATGTCGGAACTCTCCAGTAGAGGAAGAGCTGAACTGAGCTTCCTGCCCCAGATTTTTTTATATAAAAACCTCGTGTGAGGAGGAGCAGGAACATGAAACACATTAAAGTTGCTCGAATGCTGCTGCAACTACAGGAAAACCCAGCCAGGGAGTTTCTAAGTGGATGTGATGCAGTGCAAAAAAGAGAATTATTCCTTGTCAATCACTGTTTACCCTTAAACAACAAAGCAAACCCCAAAAATGTTTGGTTTTCTTCAGAGATGCCCTCGATTGAACACTGGGGAATGAAGAGTCCCCCGGAAAATGAATGTGCTCGTCCGTGTTTTGCAGTAGTTACATCGTTCTCCTGATAAGCCTTTAAGCTTTTGGGTTATTTTTCTTGGGTCTTTTTGGGTTTTTCCTCCCTCCCTCCGCCTCCCCCGCACTAATTCAGCCTCTCAGAGCGAGCCCATTTACTCGCTCCGTTGTCAACGCATCTGGACATCTTGTCAAAACAATATAATTTTACTTTGTAACTTTTTGACACCGGTATTTATTGCACCTGTCTCTGCTCATGATTTATGACTTGTCTGGTGAGTATTACTCCGCAGCCCCGAGTTTACAATACCAGATAAGTGAAGCATTTGAAGTCCCGCATGGGCTGCAGATTTAGAGATGGAGATTTGTCTCCCCTCCTCCGAACGAGGGAAATTAAGATGAGCGTTTGCGCCCGTGTTTTTCTGGGTGGTAGAAATCAAGAGCATCAGAAAGTTCTTTGAAAAGAGGAAAGGGGAAAAAAGAAAAAGAGAATAATGGTGCTGTCTCTGTTAGGAGGAATAGAGTGAAATGATCTCTGCTTTGCTTTAATTAATCAATATCTGATTATCTGGGCAGCATTTTAACAGCCAGGACTGTGTCAGTGCTGAGGACATCAGCATTATGCGAATTACAGCATTCAGAAGTATTCAGCAGCCTGACATTCTGCATTATAATTCCCAATAAATTCTGAATTATTATTTGTAACACGCTTTTTGGGATCAAATTCACTCCAACTTAGCAGTGAAACATTGGGGCCGAATACATAAAATCTAAACTTTACCTGAGCGACCCCACTGAACAAACTGGGTTCATCCACTCGTGAGTGTGTGAAGGAGAAGCTGCTGTAGAATGTGAGTTTAAATATTTGATAAGTCACAATTTTACCTCGTAAATAACCCAATTTTTCTTTCCTCCTTTCGTTTTAGAAAACTTCAATTTGGGACCTAAATAACTTGTCAGTATCCCCAAAATATATGGATTTTTGCAAGGAATTTGTTATTCTGCTGCTGTTAAAGCAGGACTTTCAAATCTGCTGGACTTTAAAACAAATCTGGGCTTCCTCCCTGATCCAGGTCCTTTTCCAATCTGATTCCATTGGGGGTGGAACACAAAACCCTTGGCACAGCTCGGTTGTTTCAATGGAAATCATGGAAGAATCCTTCCCATTAATCTCATCCAAGCCAAAGCAACCTGGAAAAGTGGGAATGTCAGGGAAAATTGGTTTGCCAACATTTTAATTTCTCAAAATTTCCTTGGATTCAAAAGGTGCTGGACGGGGTTTGTTATTCCAGAGCCCTTAGGGTCTGTATCAGTGGGATTCCCTTTGACAGGAATTGGGTGGAATCAGGGACTTTCAGCTCTGGAAGGAAAACTCCTGGGCATTTATATCAGTGGGATTCCCTGCACCGATCCTCTGATAGGAATTGGGCGGAAATCAGGGAGAATGAAGAAAAATCCTTTGGGGTCTTTATCAGTGGGATTCCCTGCACTGATCCCTTGATAGGAATTGGGTGGAAATCAGGGACTTTAAGCTCTGGAAGAAAACTCCCTGGGATTTATATCAGTGGGATTCCCTGCACTGATCCTTTGATAGGAACTGGGTGGAAATCAGGGAGTGTCATCTCTGGGCAGCTCCAGAAGCAAACCCCAGGATTTCTTTTCCAAGCATTTTTCAGTGTCCAAGCAAACAATGAAGCAGAAAATCCCTCTTTTTTTGCAGGATTCATGGCAAAGACCATTCTGTAACTCCTGCCTGCTGGAATATCACGGAAAGGAGAGAAAATCCTCCATGCCCAAGGCTGGCACATCCCAAACCAAAGCCCCCCAGATCCGTGGCAGCCCAAGCTGCCTCTCCTGCCCCAAACCTCGCATGTTCCCGACTCCTTTGATGGATTGCCAAGGAAAACACCGGGCAGGCATCAACTCTGCTGTTGCCGTGGCGATGGAGCACGCGGGGCAGCGGGAGCAGAGATTTCCATCCACGGGGCTTTAACAAAAGCCTTGATTCAGTGGCCAGCCCGGGGCTTGGGTGCTCCTGGGCTTCAGCAGGAGCTCAAAAATGGGGAATTTACTCCTGAGCAGGCTGAGAAATTCCAAATCTTGATTCCTTCAGGGAAGGAGGCACAGCCCTGCTTTTTTTTTTTCTGGTCCAAGAGTGACATTTTTAATTCTTCCTTGCCTTTTAAAATGGGAAATACCAGGGCTGGCTCAAGAGCCAGCTGTAATTAATGGCTGATTTGGAGATATCTCCATTATAGATTCTTGAATGTAGCATCAGGAGATCAGTTTGGATTTTCACCTCACCAAAATTGCCGCTTTAAAACACAGCAAAAATCCCTCACATGTTCTACCATTTGCCCTCTCAGAGGACGGAATCTGTCTGCACATAACACTGATTAAATTTATATTTGTTACAAATTAAATGATGTATTTTTATCATCTGTGAAAGGGCTGAAATACAGAACATTTTGACAGAGCAAACAGAAAAGGGAGAGATTTCCAAAATCTCCTCATTCTGGCTGTTGCACACAGAATTTTGCACTCATTTCTATTTGAATTTTGAGCAGTTTGACTCAATCTTAGAAGTCTTTTCCAACTAAATGATTCCACGATTTCTGAGTCAACCTGTTCAAAAACACTTTCAGATTTTTTTTTTCCACTAACAACCAGTATTTTCTGTGGGACAATTTATTGTGTTTGAGCTGATGTGAAGCTGTCCCTGCAAGTCAGGTTTAAAAGCTGAACTTTGGAATTCCGTGGCTGAATTTTCCTTTCGAGCGATGTGCACGGGACTACTGCATTTAGAAAGAAAAACTAACATTTGATTATCTCACGAAGCCCTGAAGGCACAATGAAAATGATGTTAAAATAAGAAACTTCCAGATTGTTTACAGATTTCCATCCAACTAGAAATACATTTTCAGTCACTTAGAGCAATTAAATTACACATCCTGATAAACAAGCAGGAATTAGGTGAAATTTTATACAAAGTTTAAATGAAAGTCAGATCTTTTCAAGCCTGGCTTGGGAGACTTTGTGGAACACCACCCACTAATGGTTCTTTCTGTTCTGAAAATTAAAGTGCTCTCTCCTAGAAGTCACAAAGAAGTTGGGTTTCTGTTTAATCACAGCAAAGATGAGACAAAAATACTGAATTTTTATTCACTGTTGTTTGACCAAGCCCAGGTGGGTGGTTGGAGACACCATCCCTGCCCTTCAGGAAGCAAGAACATTTGGAATAAACACATTCCCAACTGGTCAAGGTGGTAACAACCGACAGTCGGAAGGGACAGAAAACTCCAGCCTTCAGTCCTTAAAAAAGTTTTAGAGACCAGGCTGAGCTGCTCCATGGACAAGTTATTCCAAGATCCTGCACCCTATGGAAGTCCCTAATCCTTCCTTGAAACAAATAGCAGTGGGTATTGATAGCCAGAACTGCTGGCAGATAAGGTTTGCTCCAGCTCACCCTGTTTTATCGCTGGGATGGGGAAAGAATTCCACCCCAGAATGCTCCCGGCATTCGAATTTAATGGAATTTTGCTGTTATCCTCAGCAGGGCTGGACTTGATCCAGCGTACGGGGCCTGATGGAGCTTTCACTGGAATTAAACCAGAGCATCCAGGACCCATCTGGAACCGGCAGCTGCTCCTGGATGGACACATCTGGCTGGTCTGAAACACCTCACCAGGCTGGCCAGTTAAACCCAGCTGGTTCGAGGGCCTGGGAGTTCGGGATGGGATCCGGGAGGGAGAACATCGGGCAAGTCCAAGACATTTTGGCTCTGGGTTCTTGACGAGCTGGCTCTCGGTGGATTCTGGTTCCATTTACACCCTCTTCCAGGTAGGATAAATTATGCAAGCCCACATCCCTTCCATTTCTCCTGGAGATAATGAGCACAAGTCGATTCTTTCCATAAAAACCAGGGGAAAATCACATTGCTGCTCGTGCTTAACCAACTCAAGCCGTGGGTTGCCAAGCCCGTGACATCATCACTGGCAACATCCAAGGCTCCAGATTAGGAGTAGTCCAATGACATCACCCTGCCCGAGTCTATCTAACAGCTGGTTTCTGTATATTGTGTAATTTTAGATCATTATTCATGGTTTGGGTCGGCATAATTCAGGAAGTGCAAAAATTGCCAAGAAAAATTGACCTGGAACCAGTTCAAAGCGACTCAATTATTTTATTGATTAGGCTCCTCAGCTTTCATTTTGCAGCAGAGCCATCATGAATCATCGATACACAACAATATCTGAGGCACTTCTCCGCGAGCTGAATTAAGTGCTCCAAAACAAGGTAAGCTTTGAAGGCCTTCGAGCTGTTGGAAAACAAGATAGCCCAGATGATTTGCTGGCCAGCCCTGAAAGGGGGCCAGGAGCTATTTACTGAGGCAAGTGGTTTGTTTGAACTGGAGTTTTATTTATTTTCATATTCGACTTGTTGACTTCATCTCCGCCTTCAGCTCAAAGGCTCGGCAGGGACGTGTTTGAACCAACGGGAACGTGGGCCAGAAGGAGCCTTCTGAGAGGCCTCAGCAGGCACAGCCCCAGCACTGACATAAAGCCCCAAAAGCCTGGTGGAGGAAGGGGGAAAAAATAAAAGGAAGTGGGCAAAAAATGCTGGGGAGGCTTTTTATTCGGAAGGTTTACGAGGAAGGGCAGCCGTGCAGAAAGCTCCGTGTGAGGAATCCGCGGAGGGCAGCGGGAGGGAAGCTCTGCACGGTTGGGCTTGGATAAACACATCTGCCAGAGGCTTCTGAGCACTCAGGGTTACCTTTGGGGTGTGCCATGGGGGAAAGTTTCCTTTGTGACCCACCCCAAAATCAGCTCAACTCAGGGATTTGAGAAAATCTTGAAAATTGGGCTTTTTCCCAAGAGAAAACTTGAGAAAAAGCGCAATTTTCTCTCAAGTTACTCCAACAACAACTCCCAGGGATCTTCTGCCTCCAAAACATGTCCTGAGGATGGCTCTGAGGATACTGGACCCGTTCCCCTGTAGTGAATCCCTAAATGCCTTTAGGAATGTCCCAAACCCAGTGTTAAACAGGGCTAAAGCAGAACACAAGGATTTTTGGGTGGGAAGAGAGACCAAGTCTGGATCACGGGAGGAACTGAGCACAGCTCAGCCCCTTCCTGGTTATCACAGCACAACCAGATCCTTAACAAAGCTCAGCCTTGCAGGGACATCTGAAGAAAACATCCCAGTCTTGGCAGTGGTTTCCTGCTATGGATGTGCTGATCCCAGTTCACTGGGTCTGGGAAAGCGTCCTGGGAAGGAACACTCGGAATTTACAGAAACCAAATGGGTTTGAACCTGGTCCTGCAGCCTCCAGAGGCATCCATGGGCCATCCCATTTCTTGGCCCAGCAGAAGGAAAGCAGTTTTGGGGCCTTCTCTTTCAGAAAAGGAGTAAAATCAGAGACTTTCTGAGCCAGGGCTTTCCCAGTTCCTCTGGGATCTGGCTTGGTTCTCGCACTGAGTATCCTGGTGGCTGTGGAGATGCCAGCTGGGGCTTGGAGAAAGTGGAAAACCAAACAATTGAAATAAAAAGATCTGAGTTCAGTTTTTAGACCTTATTCCCCATGATAAGCAACACTTGAATAATGCTCCTGCACAAGGGTGAAGTCCTTTGGAGGGGGAAAAAGGAGACAACAAATGCCACGTTTGTAATTGATCTGCCTGGAATTTTCCTTTTCCTCGAACAGGATAAAGCACAGGGTGCAAACAAGGCACCTTTACTGCTTTCAAAACGAAATATTTCGTATCCTTACCATCAGCAGCCAAGCTCTTCTATAAACTGGAGGTATTCTCGCCTTAGATTTTTAGGAACACCAGCAAAACTTCTTACCCCAACCAAAAATCTTTTACCTGCCCAATAACTGCACTTTTCATGCCCCTGGTAATCTCATTTCACCGTTTACTGGATGACCTCTTACCAAAATAGTCTGGCTTGTGATTCTAAATATTTAGGGAAGACATCCTCATAATTAAATCTTGATTAAAGTCTTAATTAAAAATCTTCATGGGGGGAAAAAAATCTGGCCTTGCCTTTCCAGTCAGAGAGGGCTTTTCCAGCCTGAAGGGTTCTGTAATTCTATCAGCTTTCTTTATTCCTTCCTTTTACGGTTTTAGAACACAGAAGCCCATTTGTAAACAATTTAAAAGTAATAATATTGAACTTATAAGCTCAACCTTGTTCTCCAGGTGATTTTATTATCCAAATCGTTATGAAGATTAATCATAATATCCATAAATGTGTCCTGAGAAAACATCCCCTCTTATCCTGTCTCCAACAGGAGAAATAGTGGAAAGCTTCTCTAAAATTATTTTTTTTATGAAGAGTTAATGTTTGGTACTGAGACAAATTTTTAGTCTTCTGGTTATTTTGGTTATCCAGTTATTTATTTTGTATTATTTTTGCCAACTGTTCCAATAAAAAATCTCCTTTGCTCCTTCCTGATTTCAACAGCCAAACGAGAAATCTGCGGTGATCACGCTGTAATTCTGTTTTCTTTCAAAGCTTGTGCATTAAGTACTTTCCCTCAAGCACTTCCAGGCTGGATCACATCCCTGTCTGAACATCCCACTTCAGGAAGGGGGGGAAAAATCCCACTGACATTTTCCTTATCAGTTTTGAGAGGATTTTTGCAGTATTTAACACAGTGCTCGGAGGAGACAGCCTGGATTTGGAGGAGGATGGCCACAGATAAGAAGCTTCCCTCGGCTCTCTTTGCCAAACCACAGAACATGCTGAGGGTTATTTGCTTTATTTAACGTTTTCTCTTCATTTGCATGCTCTTAAAGGAGAAAAATCACGCTTGAAAAAACGCAAAGGTGGTGTTATAGATTCTTTACACATCCCTATATTTGCTATTCCTAAGGAATCCGGGGAAACGCTGGCCAGCTGGAAGAGGGAAAACGCTGTTGTCCAGCGTTCCAACAGTGACCCTTGCACTGGAGCAGAGATGGATTGGCTGGAGCCAGGAGGGAGCACTTTGTCTCCCAAATCCCTGGGTGTAAGTTGGTTTTTCCTGCCAGCCTGTGATTGACTGAGTCATCACAGGTCAGCGATGGCTGCGGATAAGTATTTCCTTGGAAGACATCAGCCTTTGGAAAACAGCACAATAAATTCCAGTCAAATCAAGCAGGACCTCCCCAGGCCCAGCTGAGGTGAAGGGAGGGTTTGTGGCACCCAAACTGAGCCCAAAACTTGGAGACAAAAGCAAAATGTATCAGATTCATTTTCTAATATTCATCTCCAGAGGCGTCTGGAATTCTGGGGTATTTTTCCCCCAGGATTTCCTCATCCCCCTGAACTGTTCCTCAGTGCCTGAAACCTTCCAGTTTCACCTTCATCTTCTCAGGAGGGTCAAGGTGGAGACCACCAAGTTCATACCTGGGTTAACACAGGGAAGAAAAAAGGATCCCCAACCCTTGCACTGGTCTGCGCCATCCTCTTCATGCCTAATTCAGGGATTTGGCTGTAGCCTGTCAACATCCAGAGGGATTTTCTGCAGCATTCCCAGTAATAATCCTACTGATTTCACCAAAATAACACAATGAGCAAGGAAAAGTAGAATCTATTAATTACGACTGAGGGAAATATTCCTGTGGAGGGAGTTGTCATTCATAGCTGGGCAGGAAGAAAGGTTTGGGAGATGATTCTCCCTTTAATTCCTCTAATTAACCCCAATATTCACTATCGAGCCCGGTTATAGAGTAAAAATACTATGAAATGTTGTTTTTCTAGACCTATTTATTTTGCTGGTTAATGGATTGAAATAGTTGCCAGCTGTGCAAAGTTCTCATTATGTTCATTACTCAGAACACTCCTCACAATGAGATGATTAATTCCACACACTTGCGAGCCCTTCAGTGAACGCTGTTGATTAAGCAATTATGTTAATCCACTCGTGTTTGTTTTCTCACTGCTCTGATGATGGTTGGGCCCAATTTCTTCACTGAATTATTCCATGGATGCTCTCAAAGCTCTGCTGTAATTTGGAAAGGCCAAACCCGCCCTCCACAAACGACGTGAAGGTGAAAATTGGGGATTATTTGTCGCTGGTTCAGTTTGGGTTGCTAAGAAAAGTGCAGGACTTTTTGATTCCTTCTGGTTTTGGCCAGTTCCTGGGGAGGAGTAACATCACTTTTCTGTCTGCTTTAACCCTGGGAAATTCAGGCCTGGTAGAATTGAATCTTTCCATTTAAATTGTGTTTTCTTGTATTGATTGCATTCAGCAGCTGATTTGATCTTTTATTTCCATGAGATCGGTAAGAAAATGAGTTTTGGAAGCATTGAATAGATGGATATTCAAATATTGGGCCACTCAGAGTCGAAAACCTGACATTTGCAGGACGAATGACAACACGTCAACATGAGAAATGGCCAATTATTCCCCTGATTTTGGGTTTAATCACTAATTTGATATAAAGCAGCAGATCATTAGACAAGGGAAGGACTTTCTCCTGCTTTTAGATGAAATGTTTTCCTCAGTAGCAAAGCCAGGGAAATCCTGTGGTGGGAGAAACATGAAGGGAATCTTAGGAGTCTTTGCTCGATGGGGCAGTGGTTCTCTGAGTCTATTTGTGCTTTACCTACAGAATAAATTTCCAAGGGGCCAGAAATATTTGCAAGAAGCCAGAAACCTCCTGCCCTCCTCAACCCACAACTCCCTGGGTGTCCGAGGAAGCAGCAGCATCGCTTGGAATCCTCGTTTACGGTTCCGCCAGCGCGGCAGAGCGGGAAGGGGAGGAAAGACGGATCCCAGTCCTACCCCAACAGACTAAACACAGCCCCACGGCACTGCCCAGCTCCAGGCTGGCCCAATCCTTGCCAAAACTCAGGAATAAAACACATGGAAAAGGCCAACAGACCCAGCAGAGCGGCCAAACCCAAATTGCAAAATATTAACAAAGCCAAACCTGCACAAAAGTGGCTGCCCCAAAAGATGTCCCAAAAAGAATTCAATAAATGAATTTTGTGTCCCTCATTAACCAAAAATATGATAAAGCAGCTTATAAATACAAAGAAATTATGTTTAATGACATCCTCCCAAAGGCTTCCTACTTTCACCATTTTTCACCGAATCCCAGAATATTCTGAGCTGATCCAAGTCCAAATCCTTGCCCTGGACAGATTTTCATCCTCAGATTTGTATTTAACCGCACGTTCACAACAACCTCCCTGACATTCTCTGAGCACAGACCATCAGTGACCACAGCTTTTATTTTGGGGGGTCCATTTCTGGAGCAGCAGCCCATAAAGGACCCCGAATGGAGCTCGGCGCTCTGCAGCCCGGGTCGATATTTTATCCATCGGTCACCGCGCCGCGCTGACGGCTCGCCTGCAATGTGGCCTCTGTCTTTTTTATGATGTACATTCCTGGTGAGTGTTGGGCAGATTGATCCCATTCTGAGCTCCAGATTGGAAAACAGATGTGTGGGGGGGAAAAAAAGCTGCAGGAAAAAGGTGCAAAAAAAATCCTGAGACTCTGAGAAAGAGCCCTGGAGAGGGACCTGTTCAGGATTGTCAGAGAGGGCTGAAGTAGCACAAAAACATCACCAAAATACCTCACGAAAGGAGAGCAGCAGTTCCTAAATGAGCCCAAATCCAGGAGGGAAAGATCAGGGAGATGAACAAATTTTTAAGGAAGCAGAAAGTTCTCAAGGCCTGGTTGCCTTCAAGTCAAGAGCAGCTGTTTCAGCTAAATAGAGATTATTTCTCTCGGTAAGAGGTTACTGAGTGGATTTTAATCTTCTTGATGTTAAACTACACAACCAAGCATCACCTTCCAGGTTTAAATCTATCTATAAATACATCGAAATAGATTTTATATTCATCTACCAAGAAAGTGACACTGACCGGGTGGTTTCATTAAAAAGGAGCAGCCTTTCCATAGGATTGCACTGAGAAGAAGAAATTTCTTCTTTTTTTTCCGTAAATATTCCCGTTGGAAATGAAAAAGAATAAATTCCAATAAAGCCTGAAGGACGGTTGGCAGCCATAGGAAAACCTGTGACTTTGCTCTTTCCGATTTCTCCTGAAAATGGCATTTTCCGGCCTTTTCCGGGGGCATCACAACTTAAAGGTAAAGAACAGACCAGAATCACTTCCCTGGCATCCAATACCTTGATTTCCTTCATCTTTCCCCCCTCTCCATGGGATGAGGATCCTGGATTTGGGATTACATTGGGTTTTTACAACTGCTTCAAGGCACTGAAGGCCCCGAGTACTTTACAAGGCAGTTAAGCACAGAGTGGAATTTGCCCTTAATATTTACATTTGATGAATTCCCATATTTGAGTTTAATCCTGGATTTTAAAGCCAGACTTGTTTTAATTCATCCACATCTTATACTCAACACCCATTTCCACATTCTCTTATTTTGGGAAGGCCAGGTCGAATCTCTCAGAGAAGAAAACAACTTAGAATTCCTTTTTTTCTCCCAAAAATCCACACTAAAATCCTGGAGGCGGCTGTTCCTGCGAGCCCAAGCTGCCATCAAGTTCAAGGAGGAGGAGATTGCCATAATGTAACCTAAGAAATCCTGGAAATCCCGGCGGGCACCCCAAGGTGTTGAAGGGGGGTCAGGGAGCACGGGAGACATGAAAAGGCTTTTTTTGCAGCTGGTTCCTTTCTCCTATCGACTGTACAAAGGCAGAGGGGAGGGAGAGGGGCTGGATTATGAAAGGGCCACGCTTTCCATCCATGTTCAGGAAACCAGGGAGACAAAAGGCACCCAGCAGCAGCCACATGGCGAGAGGGCTTCGGAAAACAGCCGCCTTCCTCTGGTGTTTCCTCAGGAGCCCGGGATCCATCGCCGCCTTTGTTTTTCCAAGGAAATAATTAAAGATGCGGATAGAAAGAAAAAAAACCCGAACAAAAGACTGACCCTTCCTTTTTTTTTTTTTTTTTGGGTTTTTAACCCCTTTTTTTTTTTTAATCTCCCTGCCTGCCCCCTGCGAGGGAAATCATTTTCATCCCCCGCTTCCGCCGAGGACGCCGGGAGCAGGGATTGCTTTACATCCCAGTAGAAGGGAATACTTAAGGAAACCTCTGGCAGTATTATGGATGGAAGTGCAAGGAGATGGTTTTATCGGGAGGCTTCAAGGCTATTATTGTCCAAATAAACACTTGCTTTGCCAGACATGATCTACAGCTGCTGCCCGGAGACCCCCGAGTTCCAGCTGAATTTCAACCTCCCTGCCTCCATCTCCTTTTTGCTTTTCCCACTTTTTGCAGCCCTGAATAGCCCACTGTGCTGGGTTACCTCACTTTTTCCATCTTAACAGGCTTCACCAGGCTCCTGACTTCCTGCCCACCACCCTGCTCCCCACTTCAGCCGTGTTTAGGAAGCTTTTACACCTTTGGGGGGGTTGATTTTGTTCCACTTCCAGGGACAGGATGCTCCCCCAGATTTCACTATCAGGATGCAGGATGTCACTGCTGCCTGGAGCAGGGATCCCAGGGGATGCACATCTCATCTCCCTGGACAGGCAAATTGAGTAAACAAAGAAGCAACTCAGACAAACTTTTTGGAAAGTTGTTAAATCTTTATCATTTTTTACTTCCCTACACCCACATCGTTCTCCAGGCTCACAAACAGCCCCACAAGAGACAAAGCACAGGAAATACTCCAGCAGCATCACTCCAGGGTCAATTAAAAAACACGGACTGACAGAGTTTCACCAGTTCTGAGGATTTTTAAGGACAGGCTTGCAGGAGAGCAGCAAGAACAAGCACTTCTAGCCAGATTTATGTTATTTTTTTTTTCCTCTAGAGAGAGTATTTCAGAGAGAAAACCGACCAGGATTCTAAAACTCTTCATACAACACCACAGGAAATTAACTTCTCTTTACTCCTTTTGGTTTTCTGCTCCTCCTCTTGCTGCCTCTTCACCTCACTCTTGGTTTAAAACCTTTCCAAGCTTGAGGCATCCAAGCTGCACCCTTGGCTTTGGGCACTAACAGGAAAGCTCCTCACCACCAAGGCCACTGAAAACCTGGGTGTTTCCACAGGGAATTTAATCCAGACCTTCCCTGAGATCTCCCCTTCCCATTCGAGCACCAACAACTCCCAGGGACGAACTCTCCTCAGGCTTGGCCAGACCAGGCTTAACTTGACCCCAGTGCTGAGTAAAGGCTTCACCAGGAGCAGTTCCCAAGGAACCAGAACCAGAGCCCCTCCCAGAGCAGGGTTTTATGGGGGATTCCCTCGGGAGCACAATTCCTCACGCCCGGATGCTCAGCCCCACGTGCTCCCCTGGCCCTGATCCGGCTCCAGCTGGGACCAATCCTGGCACGTGCTGGTTTGGCCTCGGAGTTGGATGCTCTGGGACTTGCCTGTGGCACTGTGTGACATTCTGTTTAATTCCTACCGAATTTTTAACTGGCAGACACATAAACTTCTTTTTTTCCCAATCATAAACACAGAAAAACCAGCCTTAAAATAAAGTGAATCTTTCTTTGAGCCTCCTAAGAACGAGACTGGTGACAGCACCTGCACTGATATTTTATATGCACCACTAGTGCTGCTTTAAAGTAGATAAAATTCTCATAGTGACCAGAGATGCAGGAAAATGTCTGATAATTGAGCTCCCAAATTTTAATCCCTACCACAAGTCCAGAAATTTTTATTTCTAGGATTTAATCTCGAGAGCAACCAAGCTTGAACTGCAAATCTTGTATCTGCAGGCCAGGATTTCTGATCTTTGTCCCTAAATTCTGTCTATTTTTACTCCAGTAAAACTTCAGTTTTACTCCACCAAGAGGGCTCAGATTTTCGCCCAAAGTAAATCATAAATCCTTTGTCTTTGCTGGTTTTTTGGCAGGTAGGGTGCTCCTGATGGTATGAATTAATTCCTGAATTTTTGATTTCCAAGAACACAGGGGAAAATCCCCAAAGTGTTTTCTTTCCTGTCATCTTTTCTCAATCTCTCTGCAATAATCAGTGTCTATCTATAAAAAATATATCAATAGATCCACGGTACAGTTAAAGCAGGGCATACTTTTCCTCTTTTGAACATCATTTAGGTGGATATTGTCATTATTGCACCTTTCATTGGGTTATCTTGACTCTGTTTTATCATCTTGGCTCCTCTCAGCCCATTTTGGCAGCAGAACCACGTTGAAAATCTCAGGTTTGACCCAAAACGCGCAGTGAGCTCCATCTGATAAGGAACCTCCGTGTACCTGTGTGGTCTGGGGGCAGAGGAACAGCTTGGAAATGGCAAATCAGATGGAATTACACGATTCTTATCTTCTTCCCCTACAGAGGGCACGAGCTGCCGACTTGGAACTTGCTTGAAGTGCAGGGAAATGGGGAAAACCAGGATTTTTCAGCGAGTTTTTAGGAGAGGGAGGAGATATTAGCAAGAGGCCCTAAGCTGGTTATTAGCTATGCACAACTTTTGTTTATTTTTACACAGGAACTAAAGGAGAAACCATCTCTGCTTATTTTTCTTTACTTAACTAAAGAAATTGTATAGCTTTTGGAAAGGGTTAAATAATTTCCTCCTTCCCCGCACTCCTCAGGCTCTCCTTGCCCGTGTGGGAGCGTGCAGGAGGTTCCCCACTAACCACAGCTCTGTTTTCCAAAAGGAAATTAAAGTGAAATACATCAGCCAGGCTGGGACTTCACACTTCAGAGACTTGTAAAGAGCATCAGCTGCTGGAATTGATGGTCACTTTAACTGCCCACAGCTTCTCCTCCAGACAGCAGCTTAAGGTTTTACTGGGCTTAATGGGACAATATCTCCCTCCCAATGACTTCATTGAGGTCCTGCTGAAATTCCCGTTAGAGCAGGGTCGTTAATGTTTCATTAAAATGCTTCTGATGGCAGTTCCTGCTAATCTACAGCAACACCGTGCCCTTCCCATGGGATGGATCCCACGTGGGATGGGGAAAAAACGGGTGAGGAATTCCATGTTCTCCTTGGGGCTGAGTCCTTGGTCTCTCTAAGGGCTGAAAGTTTTCCTGCTGGTTCCTTGTTTTTTTGAACAATTTTTGTTTTCAGGATAACAACGCACGGATCATGGAAGAGCTGGAAACTCCGGTGTTTATTGGAAATATTGTAAATATTACAAAAGAAAATGTATCTTGGCCAGAGCAGGGAATGAAAATACGGTCGTTTCTGCAGAGGATTTACAGCTCCCTCTGGAATGCAGGAGGAAAATGGGCAGGGAAATGTGAATCCTTGAATCCCGGGATGGTTCAGGTTGGAAAAGATCTCTAAGATGGTCGAGTCCAATCACCAGCCCATCACCACCACCATGTTCACCACTGAACTCTGTCCCCAAGTGCCACCTTCACCCATTTTTTGAACACTTCCAGGGATGGTGACTCCACACTGCCCTGGGCAGCCTTTTCCATGCTTGACATCCCTTTCCATGAAGGAATTTCCCCTGATTTCCAATCTAAACCTCTCCTGGCACACCTTGAGGCTGTTTCCTCTCCTGCTGTCGCTGCTGAAGATCTGGAACCAGGGACAGTGGCAGCTGTAGCAGATAAACATCTCCAGTGTGTGACCATTCCACATCCTCAGCCAGAGGGAGCCTTTGGAATTCCCCGATTGCCAAATCCAAGGAGTTCTGACATTGCCCAGCAACAGAGCTTGGGTTTCCAGGGTTTACCTTTGAAATCAGGGGGCTCTCCTGGGTAAAGGGAGAGCTCTCATTATGAGCTTAGCCAATTAAACTATTTGTGTCTCCAAAAGGAAACGGCCCAAAGCCCGAATGCCTGGTGGCTGATCAGGTTCCACAGAGCTCTGGCACAGACAGCAAAACCCGCAGCAATCCGTGGGATCAGAGCATAATTTGGGCTGGAAAAGACCTTTAAAGGTCACTGAGTGCAACCATAAACCAAACACTGCCGAGTCCCACCAAACCATGGCCCTGTTGTCACAGGAACCTGACCCAGGCTGGCAAACCAAGGCTCCCCACTCCCAGCAACGTCATTTCTTAAAAATCCTGTCTCATTCATGGAAAAATGGAGGGGGATGAACTGAAAACCACCTGTAAATATATTTTTAAGTGTTTGTGGGATGCACTCGGCAGTCAGGTAGATCCAGGTGGGAACAGGATGGGTTGAGGAGGTGCCACATCCACGAGGGGATGAGGGCTGGGATGCTCCTCTCACACCACCTTCGGGGAGATAAAACTGTTCTAACATAGAAGTTGAATGTGAGACCCTCCAGAGACTTCCAAACCCCTCCAGGACCCTCGGGCAGCCCCGGCAGTCGGAGTTGTGTTATTGTGGAAGGAAATTTCCCAACGCTGGAGTTGTCAGCTTTCATTTCTGCTCCTGGCCTTGACGCAGGGGTTGTCTCAGGAATTTATTTGACTGACAGATGTCCAGCCCAAAGGAAGCTCCGTGGATCTCCCCAGCTGTGAGGTTGCGAGTTCCTTGCAGCGCTGCACGGCAAAAATTCCATAATAAAATGAAATGAGTAAATTCCTTTTGAAAAAACACTCGAAGCGAGCATTCCCCGTATTTTAACATGAAATATTTCATCCCTTAAAACTTGTTTCTGTCGGTGTTAAGCCCAACTTTTGGGTCTAAACTTGTTTTCATTGCAGTATTAGATATAAATCAATCAGCTCCCTTTTTTTGTAGAAATATCTGCTTTTTTATTATTAGAAATGGCAATAATAATAATAATAATAATAATAATTAATAATAATTTGCTGCAATATTGCAAATATTATTATCTCAGAGTCTCCTTCCAAAGTTTGGAAGTGCGGCTGGAGTTTGTGAGCCCAGGGCAGAGGGGAGCAGGTTATTAAAGAGGATTAATATAAATCAGAGTTAATTCAGAAACTGAGAGCAGGTTATGGGTAAGGGATTCCTGAGCTTTGAGCTTTAGAGAAATAGGAAATTGTACATAAATATATATATTTATATATCTCTCCATGTAGGTGTAATTCAATGTATTCATGGAGATTCCAGAGGAAAAAAACACAATGTCCCCTGAAACGTCAGGGAAAACAGGCAGAATATTTATTTATATCCTGCAAAAGGGAAATTTGCCATTTGAAAGGGAGCTGAGGCTCCCGTGCCACTTCATTTCCACGGTCATTCCTCACTTCTCCTGGATAATCCACCCAGAAATCCAGCTCCAGGGGCTCTTCCCAGCACTCCGATGGTGTTTATGGCACTTTGTCCTTGAAATCCCGGAGATGGGGATTGCCTGGACAAACCCCTCGGAATAAGGGGATAAGTGGGAAGGATTTATCCTGACAGGAAACTCTCCTTTTCTCCTTGTGGGGCTGCTCCTCTCATCCATCCCCAGCACATCCAGCAGCTCTGAGGCTTCCAACTCCGCCCTGCTCCATCCCTGCTCTCCAGGATATTTTTGGGATCTCTTTTCCCACTGCCTTCATGGGGAAGGAGCTCTGAACACCCTCTGGCAAAGGTGTCTTGTGCTGGGGCAGGGAAAATGGGATCCAGCAGGTTTTTTGGGAGAATCCAGCATCAAAATCAGAGCTGGACTTCAATCCTTCAACACTTGCAGTGTTGTGTGTCTGGAGCTGGCAGAGGATTGGTGTGGTTGTGAGCAGACAAATTATGAGCAGATCCGTGATGATTGTGAGGCTGCAGATCTGTGGGAATGGAGGGGATCCTATTTCCTTCTCTCCCTGCTGAAAGCAGCAAAAATAACTCCAGGATTATCTGTTCCTGCTTCTCAGGGCAGCAGAGGAAATGTCAAAGTTTGGAAGTGTGACAGAAACAGGGGAAAACTCAAATTCAGAAGGGGAATGAGAACAGTGCTGGGGTTTTATTTAAGCCAGGCTTAATATTGAAATGAAATTATTTAAACCAAACAACTTCCAAAGGCAATTTCCTCGGTGAGGAGATTCATCCCACTGACTTTGGAATACTTTCAAGTTAAATCTGGAACTTAGCGTGGAACAATTTTGGTTGGAAGGGACCTTAAGGATCATCCCATCCCACCCCTGCCATGGGCACGGACACCTCCCACTATCCCAGGGTGCTCCAACCTGGCCTTGGACACATCCAGGGATCAAGGGGCAGCCACAGCTTCTCTGGGAATTCCATCCAAGCCCCTCCCCACCCTCAGGGGGAAGAAGAAGGCACATCCATGGAGCCATCAGGTGCCCTGGCACAACTTCTCCCGTGTCCAGGTGACTGAAGGGCAGAGGTGACACCGGTCCCTTCTGAGCTGGGAACCTCCATGGATCAGGAATCACCTCTGAGACAGAACAGCCAACAGAGAGCATTGGAGCGTGGCTGGAACTGCCCCATCTCATCACTGAAAACTGAATTTTCCAACACTGAACACCTGAAAATGGAAACAAACCTCCGAACTGTGGCTTTTCTGATTTTTCTTTTTCTCTTTTCTTTAATTTTTTTTGGTGTCTTTTTCTTATATCCAAACAAGAATTTCTTCTCTTTTTTTTCCCCTCCCTTTCTTCTTTTTTCCTTTTTTTCCTCCCTTTTTTTTTCCCCTTCTCTTTTTTAAAAGCGAGCAGGATAAAATAGCGGCCTGTGCCCAAGGCCTGGCTGCTATATTTAACTCAGACAAACACGTAACAAATCACTATTCTGCAGAAAGAAGGCACACCTCAGAGGCTGGGGTTTGTTTTTTTTTTTTTTCTCCTTTTTTTTTTTTTTCTCTTCAAACCTGGACGTAGAGACCACAACCCTCTAAATAATCCTCCAGAAATAAACCAATGAAATGTTCCCTCTGACAACAGACACGGCATTATACCTGCAGCTGGTAAATGTTTCCACAGTCCAACCACCTTTCCTTCTCGTTTCCAGTAAAAATTTGCTCCCAGGGGATGGAGGCAGCAGTTGGATTTTAATTACTTTTCTGCAATAACGGGGAATGGAGAGTTGCAATTTTGGTTTTTTTAACGCTGCTGATGGATTCGCGGTTTTTTTCTCTCTCTGGAAGGGAAGGACAGAGGAGGGTTGGCAGCAAAACCCTGTGGAGAACCATCCCTGGTGGCTCTCAATCCCTCATTTCTTGCTATTCCCTGCAGTCCAGAGACACGGAATATTGGGAATTCAGTGAGGATTCCAGGGAACGTTGCAGCACTGCTGGCTCAGCCCTTCGGACCGAACTCCCAGTGAAGCCCGGTGGTTACAGCCCCTTCCTTCCCTAGAACCCAAACTCCAGGAGCCAGGAAACTTGGGAATGCTTCCCCCATCCCTGGCAGTGTCCAAGGCCAAGGCTGGATGGAGCTTGGAGCACCCTGGGATAGTGGGAGGTGTCCCAGCCCATGGCAGGGTTGGAATGGGATGATTTTTAAATGTCTTCCAACCCAAACCATTCCATGATCCCACGTGGGGAAAGCTGCCCAGCCCTGAGGTGGTTTTGGGGTGTCACTGGTGGGCACTGCAGAGAGGAATTCAGTTTTTGAGGGAAAAGAACGGTTGTGCATCCTTGAACCCACCTGGATTTCATGGATGAAAATGCATCTCCATGGATTTCACGGAGGAAAATGCGGGGGACCCAACCAACGTTGGCTTTTCCTGACGGAAGATCCTGTCCCATCCCTGCTGAAGCTGACAGCAGAAATCCTGATTTCCTGAGGGAAAGAAATCCCAGTTGTTGTACTGCAGTGCTATTTGGAGGTGTTTCGAGAACGAAACAACCCAAAACCTCAAAATTTGGGGAATTTCCTTGGATCCCTTTTTTCCCTCCTTGAACAGAGCCGGTTTTCTGCAGCGACGAGTGGTGGCTGCTACAGGAGCCTCTGGCTGTGATCCCAAAGCTCCCTGGAAATGCCACCTTCATCGCAGCGTCTCTGAAGGACACCCAGCACAGACATTGATTTTCCCTCACAAGGTTGATTTGGCTCCCACCCAGGGCTCGGCCTTTTCTCCGGACTTCTTGGATTCTGCTGGAGTTCCCCATTTTCCTGCCTACCTGTGTTCACTGCTCTGCTCTGGGTTGCCCTCAGGAGCCTCTCCCTGCACTGAGGGGTCTGTCCTTCATCCCAGAGCATTTTCCTGAGGGAATTCGGGTTTGGGTCATTTCAGCCTCTCACTCCTGGCATATCTAGAGTTCTTTTTAGATCTAATCCCTGTTATCAGCATTTACATCCTTGTTTTATCCCTGCAATGGGATAAAATACATTTAAAAACCCCTGCTGGCTTTGGGCAGGAGGATATTTATTTAAGCAAGCTGAGTTCCATATTTTGGTTGAATAATTACAACCTTTTTCTCTTGCATCCATTTACTGAACCCTATTATTTTCTGCCACTGAAGCCCAAAAAAGTATTTACACAGCTCAGTGCTCCTCAGGCTAAACACGGATGGGATGCTCAGCCATGGGAATCAGTGCAAAAATCCTTGATTTTTCCTTTTCCCAGTGATTTTGGAATCAAGACTAAATAGAGTTGGAAGGGCTGAGGGAAGGAGAGAGATGTTTCTTGTCTTTAATGTGCAGAAAGTTTGGATCTCTTCCTCAATCCAGGGGAAAGGACCAGAAGGAGGAACATACTTTGGTTTGCAGTTTATTTTTCTCTGCTTTCCCTTCCCTAATTCAAACAAACCCAACCTTTTCTTTGATTGGTGCTCTTCCATCCAGGGATGGGATTTCTCTGGAATCTCCCTGCTGCTGGATGTGGGTGGTTCCCAGAAACATCAGGAGATTCTGGAGTGACATCAACTCCTGGGCCACTCATTTTTTCATCAGGGTTCTTAAACAAACAAAGCATCAGGGCTGAAAAGTGAAAATTTAATTATCTGTGCACTTCTGAGGCTGCTGTTGAATCATGAGCTGCGAAAACAGGGGCAAAATCGTACAATTAAATTGAAAAACGTGGGATATTAGTCTTGGAAGGAGGATCCCTTGATGTGGCTTGAAGGTAGCAGTGTGCGAATCCAGAGATATCCTGGCTTAATCTGGATTCCCAGACAGAATTACGGCCACTTTCCTCTTTCACTTGCTGGTACTTTTCCATAGGTTCTGTCTGGTCCCATTTGGGAAGCGGAGGGCAATCCCTGACTTGAATTTCACCTGATGCACTATAAACACTTCTGCTCCCATCCCTCTGCAAATCAGGATGGTGTTTAAATGAGATTATTTAAGTTTTTGATTACCTTGATTACACCCTTCTGATGGTGCTGATGTCATGAATCATGTGCTGCTGCTGCTAGAACTCTTAAAACCCTCCAAAATTGTACAAGCACCTTCCAGAAATAAAACTTTTCTTTTTTTTTTCTGCCTTTTTAACTTTTCCTGGGTCATTCCTGAATCCCTTAAGGAGGAACTAGAGGTGGCCTCACACGGTGCTCTCTGTGCTCCCCTGGAATTATTATCCCGTACAAACACAATTATCCAACACCGGTTTCCATGAGGTCACTGATCTGAATTTCTTCATGGTTTTTTTTTCTTTAATACAGATCATTTATCAATGCAAATTTCAGGTGGCAACATTGCCAAAGCCTCCAGAGGTTGCTGTAAAATGGATTCCAAGTCCCAAGCTGGAGCGTGAACCATCAATTAAATATTTCAGGGGAATAATTCATTTCATCAATTAAATATTTTCATCAATTAAGTAATTCATCAATTAAGTGTTTTTCCACTGCCTCCCATTAACACCCAGCCAGCAGAGGGGTTTTCCACCCAACTTCTGCCCAGTCCATAAAGGATGTGTCAGGAGCTCCCTTGGGACGTGGGCAAGGACAGCAGGAACTTTGCATCCTCGGATTCTTTTTCCCTGATTCTTCTTTTTCCCTGTTTTTGCACCTGACTGAGCAAGCTGGGCTATGGAATGTTCCCTGCCAGAGCAGGGGGTGGGCTGGGATGGGCTTCAGGGTCCCTTCTGATGCCTCAGGTTTTAACTTTTATATTTTTTAAATTCTGTACTGCCTCTTCAGGCATCACTTCCAGCCCAAACCATCCCGGGTTTTATGATTCTGGGTGTCCAGTCCATGGATCCAATCCCTTTCCAGAATTCAGATTGTCAGGGCCTCCGGGGGGTGGGGGAACCCCTCCTGGCACCACTGGGGGCCGTTATTTCCCTTTGCTATTGATCCTTTTGTTCCCAATGCCATAAGGATCAGATTGATGGCTTTATTTCACAAAAAATTGAATTATTTCAGGGGAGAGGGAAGTGTTCATAATCAGGAGCTTTTTTCCCCTCTTCTGTCGTCAGCGTTTCATGGAATTATGGATTGGTTTGGGTTGGAAGGGACTTTAGGGATCATCCCATCCCACTCCTGCCACGGGCAGGGACACCTTCCACGATCCCAGGTGGCTCCAACCTGTCCTTGGACACTTCCAGGGATCCAGGGGCAGCCACAGCTTCTCTGGGAATTCCATCCCAGCCCCTCCCCACCCTCCCAGGGCAGGATTTCTCCCCAAAATCCCATCTCACCCCACCCTGGGACACTTTGAAGCCCCTCCCCGTGTCCTGCCGTGTCCCACATTTCCATTTCCATCTGCACACGCACTCCCACAAATCCATAAACACACAAATAAATATTGGGTTTGCCCAGCTCTTAAAAATGTTCTGCATCTGCTGGAGAAGCCACATTTCCCAGCAGCTGGAGAGAAAACACATTAATATGAGATCAAATATTTGGCTTGTCCAGTGCAAGATGTAATTACATTCACTAGGGCACTCTTACACCCGGGAAAGAAACCAGAATTAGGGGGGAAAAAATCATTTTTCAAAGGTGTTTTCATGTCTATCCTGGGAGGGGAAAAAAGTGCGTGTGGGGAATTTGCCCTAAATAGAATGATCTGCTGCTTTTTATGAAACAGATCTGAAATTTCTGATGCCGCAGCTCAAATCCTGTAATTATAAAGGAAGAAATGCGTTTTTCACCTCGTTAGCACACGTGGGGTTGGTGGAGCAGCTTCTTCGCTCAGGATTGAAACAATTTTTTTAGAGAAACACCCGAAAATAGAGGAGTAAAGATTCTGGCTGCTCTGGGATCCCGGGCAGACCCCACCTCGTGGTTGGGTTTGTTCCTAAATCCATTTACCCACGTGGGGGATGAACCTTGCTGAGGACAGGGTGGGGGCTCTTTCCTGGGAGAGCTGCACCTGGAATGCTCAGGATGGATGGAAAGGGAGGCAGGAGCTGCTGCAGTGCCCAACCCATGAAATGAGAGCTGACCACAGCCAAAAAGTGCTCAGAGGGAGCCCAGTCCTGAAGAAAACTGGTAAAAAATTGCCATTATTGCTTTTTTGGGAGCCCAGTCTCCAAAGCTGCTTAGACTCAAGTTTAGTCTGAGCAGCTGCGTGGCTTTTTAATGCTGATAAAATTTCCAGCTTTCCAAAAATTAAGCCCAGGTTTAATCACCTTCCTGGGAAAGCTTGAGACAGGTGAGATGAAATAGAGGAGAAAAAGCAGGAATTTGCCTTTCTGGGTTATTTCTTCCCTCCACATCACCTTCCCTCAGACCTCAGCAACCCAGTTCGATCCAGGCTCTCATCATCTCTGCTATGGAGCAGCAACAGGAAAGGTTTTGATTTTCCAGCATTTTTTTGGGGGGGCAAATTTTGCCACCTTAAAAGCTCCAACTTCATCCCTCACGTAACTTCGTTCAAAGCCAAGGAGATTTGGATCAGGACTCAATTTGTGCCCGAAGATTCAGATAAAATTCGAGCAAGCCTTGGAGATGTGTAACTCCATCTTTTGGAAAATAAATAATTTATTTTAAAAACTTTAACTGATTTTCTTTCAGTTTAAATAAATGATTGGCCTTCCAGAACTACCCTGATATTTTTTGCGTGTCTGATCTGCCCTGGTGGAAATTCCGGTGTTCCTCAGAAAGGGAAATAAAGCCTGGGAATTGTCAGTGATTTTGAACTTCTTTTGTTTGTTTAACAGGTAAACCCAGTTAAAACCAGTCCTAAAATTGGACTAAACTCCCTCTGCACACACTTCATTGAAGTGAATAAAATACAGAAATGGAGCAGGAGAAAATTTAGGGTGATCTTCGGTTGTGGGTGCCACTGACGGACAATTAACAGCCCCTCTGCTGGAATTTCTTAATTGTCTGATTACGAAAGAACTTAATTGCTCAGTCCTGTAGCTGCAGTGTGGATGTCCAGAAGCAGAGCTTCCAAGATTTCCTCGGGATGTGCCCTTTCCTCTGCTCAGGGCAATTTCTGCCACCCGAAGTAAAATTCAGCCTTGTAGGGACATCTGGATCTGGGGTTTTATTGGGATTGCGTTTTTGGTGGTGAGATTTTGGTTTTCTTGGATTTGGTTTGGGGTTTTTTTTTTTTGTTTCTTTGTTTTATTTTGGGTTTTTGTTTTGGTTTGGTTTTGGGGTTTTTTTTGGTTAGTTTGTTTTGGGGTGAGGGGGGTTTTTTGTTCTTTTCTTTTTTTGTTTGGTGGTTGTTGTTGTCAGACCACGATGAGGCGGAAGACTTTGGTCCTGACATCATTCACCTGCAGGCTTTGGTGCTAAAATCAGCCCCAGACTTGTTTTATTTTGTATTTCCCTATTTATCTTTTGGGTTTTTGTTTGTTATTTTCCATCTGGCAGCTCCAGCGCTGAAGGTGCTTCTCCCACTTCCCATTCTTTGCTGAAGTCAGTCCCAACTTCCAATTCCTCCTCTTTGTTCTCTTTGCATCCTGATGCTTTTGGGAACGAGCCAAATTCCCAGTAAAGCCACCCAAACCTGTGCCCTGATCCCCCTGAGCTGGCCCAGCCCAGGCACCTTGGGCTCAGAGCCTGCCCAGGTTTTATTTTAAACCAGAACTGTCTGAGACAGCGTTGAAAAATCCCAAAATCCCATGGAGGACTCGTTTCCAAACCCTGCAAAAATAATTGCAGCTTCTTGAAAACACTAAAAAGTGGTTTCCAAAGCGAAGCAGGAGATGAGACACTCTGTAATCAAGCAATGATTCAATGAAATTTGACCTCAGCCTAATATATTTTGTCAACCTTTTTAGTTTTTCAACCGCGTCTGTGGCTCTTTCCCGCTGTCCAAAATACCCTGTGAGGGTGGTGGTTCCTGACAGGTCCATGGCACTGAGGGAGGCCTGGCCCTGCTGCCTGCTTTTCCTGTGGATTCACATTCCCTGGGATGCGCCGTTGTGTTTATTTTGTGCCACGGTGCTCTCCCAGCTCGGGGGGAGCCGCAGTTGCTGTGCTGGGAGAGGGAATCTCCTCAGCTCGACAGAATTTCACACCCTGGGGCCTGTGACGAGGCCAATGAGTTGGGTTTAGCCAACATCCATGGGCTGAGGCGTGGCTTAAATTAGATCAGGGAGGAAGAATCCATGGAAAAAGTCGATTTTCCCATTTTTATCTTCATTTTGGCTTTAATTAGTTGTTTTTATGCTTTTCTCCAGTGGACTAAAAAGCTTCCTTCAGGGGATGTTTCATTCCCTTTATGTGCCGTGGCAGCACAAGTGGCCTCGCCTGCACTGGCTTTCATCTCTCTGCTCTGGTTGAAATGACAAAATCAGAAATCTGCCACTGATTTCAACCTTCATCCACCTCACACTGAGTTTTAGAGTCTGACATTATTGTGATGTAACCAAGCCTGGAGCTCCTGCTCAGCAAATTACAGAAATTCAACACTTTAAATTTGCTGCTGGGAACTTTTTCCTTCCCAAGTTTCAAACCTTCTGATGCCTTTTTAGCCCCCCCTTTCATTTCTCGACTTTTATAATGCTCTACATCCCCGAACTTTGCTTCCAGAACATTCCATATTCCAAGGAGTGCATCCTTTGTGGGTTTTAGGGATTTCTAAATCTCTGTTATGCCCTGCCAAAGTGTCATTAGCTCAAAAAAAAACCCCTCTCAACAAGAAGGGACAACAAAATATTTGGGTTTGGCAGGATGTTTGTGATGTTCACCAATTCCAGATTAGAAATTCAGGGAGGTTTCATGATTCTCCTTTAATCGTACCCTGATGAAAATTTCCATTTTTCAGCTCTTTTTGAACGATGTGAGAAACCCATCTCTTCCTTGAGGAGAGAAAATCTGGATTCTTACTTTGGGACACGGATAAATCACTGAGAGAGAAAGTGTTTGACCTTTTGGGGTGATTAAAATTAAGACAGCTCTCTCTGCAAGTGCTCTGCTCGGATTTTCTCTCTTGATTCATTCATAGATAAATTTACTTAAAACACTTCTTCGTTTTCCTACCTCCCCCCTCCCAGCTTTGCAAGGCTTCACTCATTCATTTTTAAAAACATTTATTCAGAGCAGCCAGGCTCTCGTTTCGCTCTGAGCTGGCCTTTTGCTCATTTTCTCACTTGGTAATTTTGCAGTCGTAACGTGAGGTACATTTTTATAGCAAAACCATTTTATTCTCCACATCTCCATCTGCCTCCCCAGGCTCTCCAGATTTTCCTTCTCCCCTCAAGATAAAATGTTCCCGTATTTTCTTTCCAAGGTCCTGTTCTCTCTTGGGGAATTATTTCCCATCTCCATCGTCGTATTTCTGACTCAATTCAGACTCTCCAGAGGTTCTGCACTTGTGGGGCTCTCCCTGTCCCTCTCCTATCTCCAAGTTGTCCCCAGCCAATCCTTCAAACAATTCCTGAACTTCTGTGGGACTTTCACACAAAGTTTTAGATGGGGACTTTATTTTTTTTAACATATTACAAATTTTAGATACATAAATCCACATATTTCTGTGATTTTCATGTGTCTCAAGTTGAGATGTGTCCAGGCCCCTGAAAAATCTCCAGCTTCAGATTTCCTGGCCTGATAACACCTACAGGCCAAATTCTTTGTTTGCTTTTTGCCTTTTCCTTGTTTATCACCTCTGACTTTTCCTTGCATGCTCCCACTAAAATTGCAAAGTGCATTGAGCCCAAAATCACTGCAGAGCATCAAGTTGAGTTTTGGGTTTCACTCTGCCAAACCCCTCATTTCTCCTTCACTTTCGGTCAAAGGATGGGGAGAATGCTCATTGCAGCAGATCATCCCACCCCAAGTGACCTTTTGGGCGGTGAATACAGACGAAACATGTCCTGCTCCCTGAGGAATTGCACAGAGGGAATGCGAGGCACAAATCAAACTGGAATATTTATTCCCCGGAGTGCATCGGCGCGGTGCCTCCTGCTCTGTTTGTGATCCATTTTCGGAGCTGCTTCTCACGGTAAGAAAAGCTTTACCTGGGTCACGAGTTACACGGGCTCCTCACAATCCCAGTTTTGCCTGGGTTATCCGTATGGAATCGTAATTTATGGCACAAACGGGTCCCTGCTTGTCGCTGTTGTACCGTGAACGGCGAGAAATCCCGACACGAAAGTCCAGGTCCGGGGAGACTCGAGAGAGTGAGAGCACCGTTTATTAATTAAAGGTCACTTAATTAACTTGGTTCTCAAAGATGACAGGAAAGCCATTGGTTCTTTGACCAGACACCCTTTGTCCTATTGGCCAAAGCTCACAACACCTAATTCAAAATGTTTATTCAATGTGTACCATAACAACTCTGCAAAACAGACCCCAGGTGCACAGATAAAGAATCAGTTTACAAAACCGTCTTCACTATTTTCATCGAGCCATGTTCTCACAGAATATTGAGAAAAAGCTGAAGAATTTCTCTGCTTTTAACTTCTTAGCATCCACACCTACTCTGGACCCCAGCGAGGTGGAGAGCAGGGGCAGGGATCCCATGGGCTGGGCTTTGCGATACCAGCAGAAAATGCAAATTATTTTCCATAATGAGACACATTCGAGGGAGACGCTGACAGAGGGGACAGGATTTGGGTTGATGCCCCTCAAATCCAGCAGGATGCCGTTCCTAAATCTCCTGCCCTTTCCTCGAGGCCTTTGGCTGTTGCTCCCCTGGCCTGGTGCTCTGAGTTTCCCACTGCTGGCATTGGTGCTGGGGGTGTAATTTGGAGCTGGAGAGCCTTGAAACCATTGAGCTGGTGGAAGTAAATTGCTTGGAGCACTGTGAAAATATCATCGAGACCGTGTGGTTTCTAAACTCCTTTTCACTGCACCATGCTCCTGAATTATTTCCAGCTGCTTCCAGCCGCTCCTTGTTGCCTTGCAATAGGAAATGTGCAGATCCTGCCCCGGGCAGGTGCTGATTCTGTGCTTGGAGATAAGAACAGAGCTCCAAAGCCCTGCTGTGAACTGTTATTAACGGTATTCCTTGGATTAATTATCATTTTGGGTTGGGAAATGGATTTACTTTGGGTTATTTGAGGTTTATTTCAGAAATGCTGAGCATCAGAGCACAGATAAAGCTTTTTTCTGCTTTATCCCCAAATCAGTGGAGGTTTCCAGGTGACTTGGGTGCTTCTCCCACCCAACACAGAGTTCTGCTAAAACTTCCCACGGAACAGGCAGCTGAATTTGGGGCTGATGCAAATTCCAGAGTTCTCAGAGGCAGAGCTGGGGATGCTCCATCCCTTCAGGAAGCTGCTGCCCCAAACATTAATCCTGTGCTGTCCTGGCTGCTGACAAAGCTGAACACAGAGCCATGGAAAAGAACAAAATTCCCTCTGCTGACAGAGACCTGGGAACAGCTACAGAAACCCAACCTCGCCTTGGCTGCCACGAGCCAAACCCGGAGAGGATTCAGGCTCTGCCTCGGAGTATTTTAAGCTTCGAACAGACTTTGTTTTGATGTATTTTCATGATAACCTGAAGGGAAAAACACGACGAGCTGAGGGTGTGAAGTGAGCAGGGTTAAATCACTTTGCTGGATGTCATCTCACCCTTTCCCCCATCCAAAACTTCCACGTGTGAACTTATTTCCAGAAAACTCCTGTCAGTAAAAGTCCAATGAGAATTCACCAGCTCTCCTTCCCTGCTGCTGTGTTACCTCCAAAAATAGATCGTTTTTAGCTTTTGTGAGAGTTTAACTCGTCCTTGCTGGATGGAAACAAAATGCCAATGATAATAGGAAAAGGCCTGTTAATTGATTTTAAATACTGGTGGTCTCGAGTGGTGCCAGAATGAATGACAACGATCATATATTTGTGCAGCCCTCTTCATCCCAGAGCTCCTCGCAGAACAACTCCCAAATTATTCCGAGAGAAGAGCAGCCAAACGTTGGCTTTTACACACAGCAAGGCTGCAGCAGCACTCCAGGATGGTTTTCCAATTGAAACAGCAGCAGGAATATTGGGAGAAGGGATTACTGATGCTGGAATTTGTCCAGATTCCTCGGATTTACACACTTTTACAATATTTTCTGGATTTTTCGACCGCAGGTAACCATCTGCAGTGCCTGTCTGCTGCTCTGCTCCAGACTGAGGGTCAAAAATAGCGTGCCCAGGGTGATATTTTAGCAAGCAAAGCCTGCAGGGTATGAATAGATGGCGAAAGGCTCCGCTCTCCCCAAACCACTAAGGACAGGTTTGCAGTTTCAGGGGTTTTAAAGTGGTTGGAGTCCTCAGGACTTGTTTGTACCACGGGGAATTTCAAACAGCCCTCCAAGACGGGCTCGGCCTCTCGCTCATCTCTTCCATTTTCTTAAAAAAATCAAAAGAGAAGATGGCAGAGTTCTTGTTTGCCTCAGGATTTCTCAATAATTCCCGAGGGAATCATTATCCAGGGAATACAAGCTCCTGGGTGTGTGGTGTTTGTAGGGACGTGCAGAGGGGGCTCGGCTCCCTTTTTCCTGCTCGTGTTTTCCTGCTCTGGATTTGTGCCCTGCATGGATGTCCCTGCCTTCCCCTGCACTGCTGGTGGGACTGAGAATTCCAGATTTCTGATTTTTCCTGATCTAACAGGTGAAGGCTTTACATCTCCTCCCTCCTGGTGATGGGGCTCGTACCCAGCAGCGTGGGGTCACTTCCCATCCTCGGACTGTGGCCTCAGGGTGCCCCGGGTGGGTTTGGAGAGTCCTGGTGGGATTTTAACTCCTAAGGGTTGGTCCCCCCATTCTGCTCCTGCAGAGCACCAACCCCCCAGTGATCCCTTAATTCCTCTCACACCAGCACTGGGCAGCTCAAACCTGCACATACCCTGTGTTTCCAAATGTGATGTTCATTAAATCCTTCCTTTTTTGCTGGATTTTCCTTATTGGATGCGAAAAAATTCCCAGCAATCTCCACTGAATAACACAACACTGCTCTGCAACTGGGGAAAAGGTGTGGAATTCCACCAGAGCAGGTTTTTAACTGGTGTAAAAAGGCAGAATTCCCTTGGCTTTTCTGTTCAGATTCCCCAGTTATGGATTTCGGCCACACAATTCCCTCCACCTCTTCCAAGGATTAAACAAAAAAGTGACAGTGAGCATGAGGCAGAGCCAGGCTCTTCCAAAGGGTCTGATCCTCCTCCTGCACCGCTGTTTGTTTGGACAGCCCCTTATCTCCCTGAACAACTCTGCCAGGACCTCACCCCTCCAGAGGGCAGCTGTGACCTCAGCGATGGCCACTCTGCTTCCCGAGGATTTTAACCCCTGTCAGGACCAGTTATAAATTCCCAGGGCTACCCTGAAAACTCCTGAGAGGCCTCAATTTTCTCTTCGTAGAAGAAAAATCATGTTTCCCCTGCCTTGTCGATGCTCGCTGAACTATTCACGAGCAGCCAGACGAATCTGTCGGTGTGGGCATCACACACATCTCTGCTGGAGTAGGAATCACTCTGTGCACAGCTTTTATTGAAACAGCTCTCCTGCAAAGCCAGAACACCACCCAGCACCCCGAAAGGAGCAGCTTCACGAGTTCTTCCTGTGGATGACCTTGCAGAACGGCCCGGGCACGGCTCCAGGAGCACGGGCAGGCAGCAGCACACAGAGCTGCGCTCATCCCCTCGGCCGACCCCGCCGGGGAGCTGAAAGATTGACCAGGAAATGGAACTCGGAGGCAGAAATGAGGCTCGTTAAAAGTGTTTGGGGGCAGTCAGTGGGTCCTGTCCAGCCCCGCAGCCACCCCCAGCCACCCCCTGCCCGAGCCTGCAGCTTTGCTGTCATTAATAAAGCCCAAAGAGAGAGGTGGGGCCACATGTGGTGTCAATACACTTTAATTAAGTGTAATAATTCCCCTTTTCCTGAGCTGGACGTGCTAAGACAGATTTCTCTGCGGAGATTTATGCCTGGCCGAGGATTTCTCGGCTGTCCCCGTGCGCTGTGCAGAGCATCAGTGCCCTCTTTGGGAACACCGGGATTCTGCAGCACGGGGCTCCGAGCGCTTCCTCACGTCCACTTTCCACAGGGTTTTGGAGTTTTGCTCCCCCTGGAGCAAAGACCCTTTTCAGTTTGAGCTCCTTCACGTACAAAACGTAGGAAAAGCTTCAGCTGGACTCTCTGAGAATCCATAATCGGATCAATAATTAAAGTGTGAGACCATCCTGGGTGTGTTTTAATTCACAGTGAGTCTTTTGTCAGGCTGGGACATCCTGGGGTGGAGCAAAATCATGGCCAGACCTTTCATCTGAGCTCACTTTTCTCTGTCACCTCACCTGAGACGAGCCACGAGCAGGGAACCCACCTGGTTTCAGCTGCTTTGGTCAAATTTGGGTGGAAAAGCTGGAACAGTCAGATCCTGCCAGTTTTAACGGGATATAAACCCTTCCACAATCCCTGTGTAGATAAGTAGAATTTGAAGCATGGAATTTGTGCCGAAATCATCAGGTGAGGGACAGACTTTGGCTCTCCAGGGAGAATTTAAAGCAGGGAATTTGTGCTGAAATCACCAGGAAAAGGACAGACTTTGGCTCTCCAGGGAGAATTTAAAGCAGGGAATTTGTGCCGAAATCATCAGGTGAGGGACAGACTTTGGCTCTCCAGGGAGAATTTAAAGCAGGGAATTTGTGCTGAAATCACCACGAAAAGGACAGACTTTGGCTCTCCAGGGAGAATTTGAAGCAGGGAATTTGTGCTGAAATCACCAGGTGAGGGACAGACTTTGGCTCTCCAGGTTCAGGTATTTCAAAGATGGGCACAGGAAGATTTATCCTTGCTTGAGATGCTGACTTAAAAAATTGCGACATGGACTTGGCAAGCTCAGTGCTAAATCATGAGTCTGAGACAATGTGCTGGAGTTTTTAGTACGGATTTAGGGGTTTTATAGGATGGCAAAGTTGCTGGAAGTTTCTCTTTGGTGTTTCTGCAGTCAGAGGGAGAGGCTGGAGGTGATGGAGCTCCTCGGGAGGGAGGCACCGAGCGCTGTTAAGCCGAGCTTTCCGGGGAAAGGGAAAGGCCGAGTGGGAGGGAGGGGATTTCGAAGCGATCAGGAGCCGATAGCAGCGCACAAAGCTCCGGATTAAAGGCACCAGCGCTGGCCGGAGGTCACTTTTCATCCCGCAGGATAATTCCTGCGTGCCGCAGGCTCCGAAACGCCAGCTCGGCCCCAGCATCTGCTTTAGCCATCGCTTCCAAAAACAAAACAATATTCCCCCAGCGCTGGTGGTACAACAACACAGCCCCCCCTGCTCCCTCCTGGCTCAGGGAAGTTCCCTGCCGGGCTGGAAACCCTGCCCGGGCTCCGTGGCTCAGCTCCCCCAGGCCGGGCAGGGCTCGCTCACTCGCACATGAAATCCTCGGGAAGGATTCCCCCGGCACCGGGAATGAATCCTGCTGCAGCCAGGAGAGCTCCAGGAAAGTCCCGAGCGGGCAGACGGGGGTTCAGATCCTGCAGGAGGTTTTGCTTGATGCTCAATGTGCATCAGATAAGCAGGGGCTGACCTCAGCTCCGGTTTCAGAGCAGAGGCAGATCCTGACGAATCCATTGGATGCTCGGTTTAACCCCAAATTCATCCTGCTGGATCCACGTGCGCCAGAGCCCTGACACAAAGTGCTGCTTTCAGGCTGGATCCGGGCTGTTCTCTCCGTGCGAGGCAGAGCTGAGGTGCCAAACCCTCCAGCTGCAGGAGCAGCCTGACTCCCCGCACTGGAATCTCAGCTCAGTTCTAATTCCAGCATCACCAGGACCAGGGAAATCTGATAAAGAACCGGGAAAAGCGCTGTTGGGAAAGGGGAGTTGTGCCAGGTGATGGAATAAGGGGAGAAAAGGCAACCAACCAGGCAGGACTGACCCACAGTGGTGCTAAAAGAGGAGAGGATTTCTCTGATATCTGCAGATCTCACCAGACAGGAGTTGTCAGATCTGTGGAGGAGTGGAAGATTTTTGCAGTGATAAATGTGGGGCAGTGTCAGACCCTCCTCGTGCACATATCCTTGGCATTGCAGCTCTCAGGGAGCTGGAGAGGACAATTCAAAGTTAAAAATCCTGGAGAAAATGGCTTTGGCAAACCAGGCTTCCACTGCAAAAGGCAGCCCCAGAGCCAGGCTGGGAAAAGAATAAAAAGGCTCTTGCCAGCCTGGGATAAAGTGCAACTCCTGCTGATGGATTCCAAAATTCAGAGTATCAATCCTCTCTTTTGCCTTGCTGTTTAGAACAAGCCCAAGGTGTTTGTTGCCTCGCCATGTCTGGCACATACCTCACCAACCAAGCATTGTTTCCTTTCAAAAGACTTTCAAATACTTGAGACTTTCTCACTTTTTTTCTCCATTGCATTGATCTAAATATCACCTAAACTGCAAAAAAATATTAATGCCTTGTAAGGAAAACAGTGAGATCAGTTTGGAGCTCGAGTGCTGCCCAGTGCAGCAGGCCCAGCAGATTTCTTACTTCATTTCCAGCACCTCGCTGGAGTTGCAGCCAATTTAGGACAGCCGAGTCTGCATCCAGAGCTTACCAGACACGCTGGAGAATTTGTTCTCCTATCCAAAAGATTATTTCTGAGCCTGATCCAACCCGATGCACTGAATGCAAACATCCCAGCTGAAGTGGAATCCCAGCTTTCCTTGGCGGCCGGAAGCAGCGGCGCCCTGGGAGTGGGGAAGAGGTGCTGGCAATTCGCAAATGCTGCTACAATTTAAACTCGCTCCTCATATGTTTCATATTTTAACCATTCCGTGGCTCTTTTCCAAAATCCAGGTCTCTCTCCGTGTCCTGAGGTTCTCTCAAGTGCCAGGGGAGCTGGGGGTGCTCGGCCCAGGGGGCTGAGCTGGGTCTCTGAGCTCCAGCCTTGCCACAGGGCTACACCGAGCAACTCTTTGCTGCATCTTTATTTAGATTATTTCTAACTAAATCCAAACTCCCGTGCCAGGAGTTTGCCCAGCCTTTGACATCAAAAGAACCCCTTCACAAGCAGTCAGGGCGCTGTGATCACACCACAACAAAAATCGGGAAGAATGAGGCTTCCTTGACACCTCTGCTTAAACCCGAGGATGTGCTGGAGCCCTGGGTTACCACAGCTCCGTGCAGCAGCTTTGTTTCATTAGAACAGCCGAGTGTTAAAATTGCCTTCCCAAAATCAGCCCCAAAAATCTGTGCTCTCAAGGACGGGCCCTTGAAAGAGAAAGCAATAATCAGGGGGAAGCCAGCCAGCTATGGCCCAGATTTTATAATGTTTTCCTGCTGTTATTTTCACCACAGGCTATTTTATATTCCCCACCTCTTCTTTTTTTCCCCCTCCATCATGTTGCTCTTTAAGGTCACATCTGTTCGGGGCTCATAATGATTTTTATGACAACTTTGCAGAGAAGGGAAGCACTTGGATGCAGAGGGAGCTGCAGTGAGACAGGAACGTGTCAGGGGGGACTTCTCTCCTTCCTGAGACGTTTTCTCAGGTCCAGCTCAGATGTTCTGCTGACCAAGAAAAGCCTGACCTAAGGTCTGGGTGTAAAACCCCACAGAACCACGGACGGCGGAGCGAAAATTCATCTGCAAAATGCCATGAATTTGCCTTCCACTGAAAATCAGCCACCTTGAAGGTGGAGGAGGTGAAGCAAGGAAAAGTAAAAAGATTTTACTAATAATTCCTAGGTTTTTAACATAAAAAAGGCTTTGGAGAAGGTTGTTAGAAAGCTCTGCTGTGCATTGCTCAGCATCTCCAGCTGTGTGTGTTTCTGAAGGAGAAGGGGGTTGCTCTTCTCTTTCTTGGTATTATTTATGTTGGAAACTCCTTCTGCCTTATCAAGACCTGTCTGACAAACCAGAAGAGCCTTTTCCAGCTGCCTCAGCCACCAAATGACATCACGGCACAAGGTGGGTGCTCTGTGCCATCATCGTGGGGGTGCTGGGCTGGCAAAAGCAACAGAATTATAAAAACAGCAACAGGAATTTGGTTTTGTGCATTGTGGAAGGACCCAGATCTCCTTTTCCAGTGCTCAGTGCATTGCTCCGTGCAGCCTTTGATACAAATATTAACTGATCCTCTCTGGAAACATTTGTTTATCACTGGATTTGGGAATTTTTATAGGTTTTTTTGATCCTGGACAAAGCATGCATTGGATTTTCTTCATTATCAAACCATTTACAGGCTCCCTGGTGAACAGAGCCCTGCTGAGATTAAAGCTCTGGAGTAGAAACATGGGAAACATCCACTGCCATCAAAGTGCTGCCTCTCCGTGAGGAGGAGAATTCCATCATCTGTCCATGGAATGGTGAATGCTGGAATGCTGGAATTCCAGTGTTCCATGTTCTGTGACATCTCTGAGCACAGGGTGACGCAGCCTCAAAGCATCCCCGGGGTAATTAGGCATTAAATTAATGTTTTTATGTGTTATCTCCTGTGCTGGAAACACCTGTCCTTTGAGGAACACCAGGAAAATTTGACAGAGCACAAAGATGACTACAAAAACCCACATGGAAAACTCCATGGAAAACTCACCGTGGCATTTCTGTTCTTAAAGGGGGTTTATATTAAAGATGAGGGAAAATTTTAGCAGGGCCTAAGACAAGGAGGGACGGTTTTAAACTAAATTGGGATAGATTTAGACTGGATATAAGGAAGAACATTTTAAAATGGGGGTGGTAAAGCACTGGCACAGGTTGCTCAGAGAGGTGGTGGCTGCCCTATCCCTGGAGATGTTCAAGGCCAGGGTGGATGGAGCTCTGAGCATCCTGGTCTAGTGGAAGATGTTCTTGGGATTGGACTAGGTGGCCTTTAAAGGCCACTTCTGACCACAAATGCTCCATGAATCCATGAAAATTCGACTGCAGTAGATCTCCTCCCAGTGTCTTCCCATCTTGTTTTGGGCACACTTTTGTCTCGGGGCTCTGAAGGACTCTCTGATCAGGTCTGAGCAGGGAGGTGTTGCACGAAACGAGCCCAGCTCTGCTTTTCTGCGTTTTTTGCTTTTTTAATCCCTGATGATTCCCACAGAAATTGCTACCAAACCATAAATCTCCCATTCTAAACCCATTTTGTACCAAGGCGAATGACGTCAGAAAGAGCAAAACAAGAGATTTCCAGGTTATTCCTGTCCGGGGCAATGTGGGGAAGATCAAATTGTTGAAGTGCTGCAGGAAATTCTGGCAGCTGACTTTTGGGAGCTGCACTGGGAGCTCCATCAGTCATGTTCAGCCTCCTGCGGGTGCATTTTTCAATTGATATCCCTTAAATAACCTTAATTACGTGTACGTTCGAGTGCCTCATCCAGCAGGGAAAATTGAGGAAGACACTTATTAAAAAGAGGCACCAGCACATGTGGAATTATTTTTACAGCCATCCCGTGTGTTGATATAAAGTATTACATTTGAGTCAAACCTCATTTGGGTGAGCAGTTGAAGTGAAAGCCGAGCTGCTCCGCGTCGTGGCCGCCCAATTAGCGCGGTCATTAGCCCGGGCTAATATCAACAGAGCCAGGCCTGGGGCAATGTGACAGTTACATCACCACAGGCTCCCAGCCACTTCCTGAGGCTTCCTGCCTCCAACCCCGGAGAGCTGCAGCCTCCAAATGATCCCTGAGGAAAAGGCGAAATTGCGTTTCAGGAAAAGCCAGCGAACGGCATCTCGCGGAGGCCGAATATTTGTGCTGACGTTTTTCCCCCAATTTTCCAATGTTTTTTTCCAATTTTCCAATGTTTTTCCCCAATTTTCCTGCACATCTGATCTGTTGTTCTCAGCTGCTCCTGCTGGAAAGGCTGATGAGAAGTTGTTTGTTTTCATGGAGGTTTGGCTTGACCTTGAATGCGAGGTATTGCTCGAGCTGCTGAATAGCGGTTTATGCTGATGAGAGCAGCCTTGACGGTGCACTGGGATATTTATTTGTTTTATTTTTCCGAAAAAAAGCTGTTCAGATTCCCAGTCATTAGCAGAACACGCTTTTTGCTTCTGTAGAGGGTTTACAAATAAATAAGTCCTTTTCAGAATCCCCGTCCTTGTTGATCATCTGCGGTTTGGGACTTGTCTCCCTTTTCCCTCTCAAGGATTGCCAGGAAACCAAGGCTGGCTCTGTCTTTATCTAGCCCTGGACAAGAAAGGTTATTTTCTTTATTTTTTTATGCTTTGCAGTTAGTTGATATTAGTTTTGAATATTTTCATCCTTTCCTTCCATCCCATTTCGAACTTTCTTCCGCAGCCTCCATGGCCGCGCTTCCAATGGGCTTATAAATCCATGGGATATTCCGAAGCTTTTTGGTTTAAAGAGAGAAAGAGGGAAGAATGGTGATTTCGATGTGTTTAAATGTAGCTAGAAAAGTCTGATTTTAGAAAATTTGGAGCGTCTGCTTTTGAAAAAATAGGTGTTTTGAAGGGAATTCCAGCTGGATGCCTGAAAGGAGGAGAAGTGCTATTCCTTCTTTTCTTTTTCTTATATACATTTGACTCAGTTCATATATAGAGATTAAAATACAGATATGAGAGAGTTGTATATGTAACTCACGTATATATATATATGTGAGAGAGAATTCCATATATAGATTTATGGAAATTTAACACCGGAGGAGGTTGTGGCCTGTAATAATTTGATCCAAATTGTTCACTGCTCTGGACTATTTTTTCTGATTGTGTTTGCAAATTATCCTTAAAAGCAGAGTTGGTTTGAAGAGGAATTGGTCACTGTCTTGTCCCAGGAATAAAACCCTGGGAAATGTGGGAATGGTTTCCTAAGAAGCAATTCCACAGTGGTCTGAGCAGGTTTTGGTGGAACATCCAGTAGCTCCAGGAAGTGCAGTCACTTCCTTATGGATTTCTAAAAGCTGGAGGATGATGGGCACGTCCAAACCGAGGATGGCCCAGCCCTGACACTGGGGTGAAATCTGGCAGTGGCAAATTTGGGCTGGCACCAACCACAATGGCCATCAATGTGTTTTGGAATAGCTCTGGCACCAGGGCTGAGGATCTGCTCTAGGTTACCATTGGTGCTGCTATGGGTGTCTGGAGTTTATTCCATGATTTTTCCTTTCCGGATTCCCTACCCAGATCCATCTTGGAGTCTGTAATTATTCGCTCTAGAAAAACTTCTTCACTCTATTACGCTTTAACTAATTTTTTTTTTGTAATTTACAGATTTAATCCTAAATTTTTGAGATTCTTTTCCACAACACAGACCTGGATTCGATCAACTTCCTTTTGTGGTTATTCCGTTTCCCTTTACCTTTGGGATGCAGAGTGAAGCCAGAAAGGCATTGAAATACAGACTCAGAAAATCCTGAGTTGATGAATTTTCTGCACTCATAGAATGAGTGCAGGTACCAATGCAAACAAAATTAATTGACTTTAATAATTTGTAATTTGTACAAACAACCAAATAAATGGAATTTAATAATTTTGTAATTTGTAATAAATGTTTTATTTATGGACCCTCATCTGTATCACTCTCAGTGGAACCTTTCCTCATTCCCCCGTGTACAAACACCTTTTTAAACATAGAATCTATTTCATTTAATGAGAAATTCTTCCTTTTCTTCACCCCAAAGGCCTCCTCTGTGGGATATCCTTTGGTGCGACAGGAAGCCAAGAACTCAACCCAGATTCATGGTGGTTGGAATGGCAAAAATCACTTGAAATCCACCAAATAATTTTGTTTAGAGACTTGCTCAGTGTGTTTTATTGCCAGGCATCATTCCCCATTATCCTGGAAATGCCCAGGAGTGGAGTTTGTTCCCCTCCCTGCCCCGAGCTGACATTGACTGAAATCCTTCCATGAGGGGAGTTTATAACAAGCGGAATGAGGTTGTTGCTCTCCGTTCAAACACATCCCCCTTCATTTCCTCTAATTTTATGCAATGTAAATAAATCCTCCGTGGGGCTGGGAGGCTACTGGAAAGCTCGGAATGCCGCTCATGTGGTCTAAATAAGGCACTCCCAAAAAAAGCCATGCCTGGAGGCTGAGGAAGGGAATTGTCAGTCGGGGAGGAGAAAGGTCGAGGGGTGCAAGTGGGCTTTTTCCTGGAGTTGTCCAAGGGGATAAACAGCAGGGGAAGAAATGCTCTGCTCAAACAAAGCAAAGCAAAAGGAGGAAGAAAATCACTCTGGTGGATCGCAGGTTTGGCTAAACCCAACTGCTCCCTGAAACTGAGGGGCTTTGCTTAACAAGAGCGGAGCTTTTCTCTGGTGGAACTCCTGCTTTTCCTGTTCCTGCTGCCCTCCAAGAGCACAAACCCACGGTCTGAAGAGATTTGTTGCCCACACCAACTTGGAAATTGTTGAAAATGGAGCTAGAGACTGCTTTCACAGTATTCAACCTGTTCCTTTCACTCCTAAATAGCTGCAAAACCTCCCTACGAAAAAGAAGAGGCAGTTTAAAGTGTCCTACCTGCAACCACACTAAAAATCAACTGCACTCAAAACAGCAAAGGTGTTTTCATTCAATCTGATGCCTTTCAAGTCCAAAATTCAGCCCTTGGAGCCTCCCTTTGTCCACAGAACTGGTTCAGACACCGAGATTTGGGGCATGGGATACGTGCCAGTTTTCCTCAGTTATAACCTGGTCTCCAGTTGAAGGACAAAATAAGAATAAATACAGTGATAAAAATCGTAGAGAAGTTCCTCACAGGAATATTTCCCCTATCACAAATAAGCCTTCTCCTCATGCACTCAAACTGGCAAAATCAAGCTCAAAAAGATTAAAGGAATTTAAAGACGTCAAACAAAAGGTTTAACCCAGCAGAACGGTGTCTCTGGTCTATTCCCAAATTGTTTTATGTAAGGCACAGCCTGCCTTTAATTTTAGTTTTTTTGGCCGGCTGCAAGAATTTTAAAGAGATCCTAATGATCCCTAAATCACAGATAACTGAGGCTCTAAACCCCCAGCTCTGCTCTCCTCATAATGTCATCCCTTGCCAGCTCTCTGTCGGGAGTGATTTTCAGTCAATTTGATCTTCAATAAATAACAGCCTGGGTAAACAGGTGAACTCACAGCAGAATAATCCTCCCAGCCCTGCCCCAACCCTCCCAGCCCCAGGGCCAGCAGGAGGGACACTTATGGGATTGGCAGCCCCTCCAACGGGCTCCACTGCACTTTTTCAAGGGCTTAAATAGCCCTCAAGTGTGATTTTATCCTCTTAAGCATCCTAAAATATGACCACATCCTAAATGCATTAAAGATTGTTCCAGGGCCCCTGTGGTTAAATGGGAGAACCAATATCCTCGAGTAGCTCTACAAATAGGAAAAGAAAACGCCATCAAATGTATGTGCTGGTGAATAAAGGGATGGGGATATTTTACTTGGGTTTGAGGGAAGAATAGGGGATGTCTTGCCAATATTCAGGTTAATTTCTTGCTGTGGTTTGGGGCAGAAAAAGGATAATGAGGACTGATCACAATGAGCCAGAAAGGATCACGCAACGCCTTAATTCCTGAGACTCTTGAGGAACAAGACAGACAGATAAACAGGCAGGCTCCTGCTTCCCTGAAGGCTGCTCTTTGTCAAATTTACACCAAGATTTTTATCTGATGAGAACTTAAATTGTCCTTAAATTTTCCCTCGCTGCAGATTCCACCCGGAGGAACATTTGCTGTGATTGCCTCGGAGAATCCCACTGAAATAACTCATTTTTCCCTAATAACTCTGCTAACTCCAGATCCATCCTGTAGCACATTGGAGTTCCAGAGTAGTTCTCGTGGAGAGAGAAGATTGATAGAGGCAGTTGATGCTTTCAGACAGGTTCAGTTGACTTAAAATCAGATACAGAGGGAAGCTTTTATAGACCCATTCTTTTCTCTAGATATCCCTCTGGTGTAAATACATTTCACCTCGTTTTCAACTTCGTGTCATTGCATTCCGCTTAATGTCATTGCGTTTGACGTGAAGAGCTGGTTCTAATTAGGGTTTTATGAAACTAATCAGCCCAGCCAGGTAAAATCCAGTCCAAAGGAACAAACTGGGCCTGTCTGTCTGGAGGACTTGCTGGACTCTCTGCTCTGTCAAACCCTATAGGACGTCAAACCCTCCAGAGCCGCTGAGTGAAACCAGATGTGCTCAGACCTTGTCCAGCGCTCCCTTCCACGTGGATGGAGCAGGTGTTTGGTGATTACCAGAGCTAAAGCTGGAAAATCTGGCCTGGTTTTGCCTTCTCAGAGCCTTCCAGACAATGTGGCTGAAGGAGAAAACGAGGCTGGTTCCCACTCAGCGCTCGAGGGCTGTGGGTCTCACTTCACTCTCCTTCCCACCTCATATTCCTTTCAGGACTTTTCCTCTTTTTGGGCTGAGGCCCAGCAATTTGCTGAGCAAGGCATCCAACCCAGCAGTGGGACACAATCCAGTGCAGCGGGTGGTTGCAGAGTACTGGGGAGAAATTTGAACTGGCCTAGTTAATCTAAGATTCCCAAAGCCAGTTATAAAACCATTCTTTTTTATGCACTAAAATTTGTTCCCTAATTTTGTCAGAATTCTGAAATTTGCTGTGGTTTCATCAGCTCCTAAGTTTGATTTTGCTGGTCTCACCCTGTGTGTTGAAAATTTGGTTTATTACGTTCTTTTGATCCACCCTCTAATTGCCACTCCTGAGCTGTGCAGCACATCTGAACTCCCTGGAATCCTTTTTGGGCAGAGAACCAGAAGATCTGACATCCATTGGAAAAAGAAATTCGTAATTTCTTGAGTTTATCCTGGGCTGGAATTGTTCAGCAGGAGAAAATCACAAAGTTAACAAAGGTAAAATAACTGTAACAGTAATAATTCATCCCTGTATCATGAATTCAGTTTTAAACCACAAAAATTTTAACAGACTTCAACTCTTTCTAGGAGTTTATTTGCAGGGTATTACTGTATTTAGTACTGAACTGCATCTGAAGGAGGGGTTAGTGAGGCAAAATATGGTGCTGGATATCAAATACATGACAGAAAATTCATTTAGGACACAATTCAAATTGGATTGGCGAAAGAATAAATCGATTTCTTTGTATAGACTTGCTCTTTCAAATCAATGCAAATCTTGCATTGATTTTCCCATTGCTTTCATTGGAGATGGGTGTAGAGGTGATGATTTTCTACTAAAAATAATCAGGGATTTTTGAAAACTCATTGAAACTTTCTCACCACTGAGAGGTGGCTTTTCCATAAACAAAAATTCTCCTTTTTGCTCTTATTTTACACTGTGGCATCTTCTTTTCTGACTCAAAAAAGTGACCGTTCTGGAAGCGTAGAACTCCTGCCCTTCTCTGCAAAAGGAAATGATTCTGCTCTGATTTCCATCCCCAAAATTAATCCCAGACTAATTCACCCCGAGATGCCACAACTTGCTGGGGTTGTCAGCAAAGAGGAGGAGGAAAAGGAGCGCTTGGAGCACGTTTGGTTCACAGCAGAGCATCCTCCCCCTGTGCTTTCCCTTTCATCCCTGTATCCATTACCCAGTTCCTGGATCCTGCTCCCACAGCTCCCTCGGCTGTGTTGTGGCCAGGGAATGGATTCCAGTATCAGAACGGGTAGGAACAGGCTGGAAACTCGAGCTGGATGCCAGAATTTATCTCCTCGCACAGCTGATGAGATGTCGGGGAGGTCTGGAGCTTGGGGAGGGGGACTTTAATGTTGGCCACTGAAAACAGAAGAAACACAAATTTAAAAGTCACTTTTTGCTGTTTTTATTCGTCCCTTCTCTTAAGGAAGGGGTTTGTTCAAACAGCCAGCACTGCCACAGATAAGAGAATAATCATTTGTTAACAGATATTCTTCTGTGGTAAAAATAATTGGGGGTTTTTTGGTTTTTTTTTTAAATTATTCCAGTAATACTTTTGCTCCCTGTTGTTCTCCAGCCCAGCTCCTTCCAGGAAAATGTAACCCAATCATCCCATGTTTCTTAATTCCTTGCCATAGCAATGAGCCCTGAGTCAGGCTCCTACTGAGCCCTTCAGAGGATGTTCAGCAGTGTCAGCTTTGCTTTCTGCATAACTTTAACTCAAGAGCCCAGGTTTAGGCTGAGTTGAGACAGTCCCCCTACAACCTGGAATACAATAAAACCCAAAACCGGAATAATCCATTAAATATCTGTAATTTTTCTCAGTGCTCCTCGTTTCTGCTCCTTCCTCTCTTGCAGCATCAGGTTGGAACCCATTCCCTCCAGCTTCTCCTCCCTCCCTGAGCCCTCCCTGACCCATGTGAGGCAAAAGGATGAGATTTTCCATCCTCAGGAGGCACAAAGCCCAGTGTTGACCAGGCAGCTCCTTGGTTACTGGGAGCTAAATCCCGCTTTGTTCCCCAGTTCTGGATCCAGCCCCAGCTGGTGCCGTGCCCGTCCATCCTGGCATCCTCAGGAGCAGGGAGTGTGTGTGGCCAGGGAACAGGGAACTCCGTGTCTGGCACAGGAACAGCTCCTGGGGGACCCAAAAGAGGCAGGTGCAGCTCAACTCCCCCAAAAAGCCGGGCAAAGAGGTTCCTCTTGCACCTCCACCCTCAGCCTGGCCTTTGGAATATCTTTGCTTCCGCTGGAGCTCTGCACCTTGGCTGATTTTTCATGGGGAACAAAAGCCTCTCCTGCGGGCTCTTCATCCCCAAAACAAGAGATTTATGCTCCTTTTCACGGCTCGGGGCCCCCCACTGAGGAAATATCCACGCTGTGGATGAGAAGTGCTGGAAATGCTGCTGGAATAATCGAAGACACCTGTCGCTGGGAGAAATCATTTTCACACCGCTCAAAGCCCAACTTTTGCTAAGAGAGATACAGGGGATCATCAGAGCTGCTCCTAAAGCAGAGCCGAGGGTTTCATTTTCCTCCTTATGGGCAGGGTTTGTGTTCACTTTCTGCTCATTCAAAAATAGTTTCACCACTTTGCTGGAAGTGGGGAGAAAAATGTGATTTAAAAATGTTACAGCGGCTCCCTCCCCTCAGGCGTTTGCCAATATTTGCCCCTCAAATGAAAGTTTAGGAGGATTTGGAGGAAATGAAACATTCAGGAGATTTAGCCAAAGGTCTCCCTTCTCCTAAGTCATAAATCCTGTTTGTGGAAGGGTCTCCCAGCCAAATTTGCCCAATTTCTTCGTTTGGAGCTACTGGATCCCACTCTATTTTTGTCTAATTCCTCTGATAGCAGCTCGAACTCCACACGTCCTGGTGATCCAACTAAAAACTGCATTTTACTGTTCTTTAAGAGACTGCCTGAAAACCCCTTCTTTGCCAATCTGGATTTCCAGCAGCTCTTTGATTTGCTGCTGTGCTGCTCATTCCTCTCCTCAATGGCTTCACACGCTCTCGATTTTCCTCCTCCCTGCGGCAGCAATCCGCTCATCTGACTGACAGGAGACTTCCAAAACCCTGCACTGAGGCTTCCTCCTTCCCTTCCAACAGACTCCAGCAATCTCCTCTCTTCTTTTTTTTTTTCCTTTTTTCCTTCTTTTTTTTCTCCTTTCCTTACATCATCCTGGTGGCTCACATCCTTTCCCTCCTGATTCATTATGTAACCATGAATCTCTCTTCAAACACGGCACATCTGGGGACGGAGGGAGAAGGGGGTAATGGCTCTAACACATGGCAGGATTATTTTGGTATTATCATTGCGACTTCCTTCTATTTCTCCCGCTTCTCTTTTGGCACTGCACATGACAGGGACTGGCTGAGGGAAATGTTTCCTTCCACCTCTCTCCAGAGGATTAAAAGGAGGCTTTTTCCAGTGGGCAAAATGGAGAGGCCACAACTGAGGGCGTGTTGGAAACGCACAAAATATCAAGCGATGCCAAATTTTTGGGGTTGGTATCCTGGAATTCCCTGTCCTGTACTCCCTAGAAGTGAGGAAAAGAAGTGTTCCAGTGCCACCAGCACTGCTTGGAGCCACCACCATGGAGCCGAGTCCACCAGGACCACGTCCAAGGAAATATCATTTAACAAACGAGGGAATGCTGAGATGGAAAATCCCCTAGCCCTGAACTGCTGGAGTATTTGGGGGTTGGATTCTGTCCTGTAAGAACAGGAACACACCAGGTGTTCTGTATGGATTCCTCCACGCCAAACCCATGAAAAATTTTCTGGATGAATCCTGAGGACGACTCGGATTTGGTGTCCCAGCAAATACACTTTGCTACCTAAGGAATCCTCACTGCTGACATCCAATAATTTTTCTGCTGGCGGGATCTGAGATGTTCCTTAGCACAGCCCAACCCCCAAACCTGGATGTGAGCCTGGTGTCCAATGGCCCTGGAGATCATTTGGCAATCCGAGATCACATCCAGCAGCCCAGGAGGAGAAAAGAAAAGGGATAAATTCAGCATTTCCGCCCTGGGCTTGCAGGGAATGGTCTGTGCTCCAATAAACGGTGTCAGGGGTGGTGTAGAGTTATTTATGCCCACCAGGATGGCAAAAGGGCGTGTGGCAGACGGACAGGCACGAAACACTGCTCTCAGCAGCATTAATGCTCTTCAAGATTAATAGTTCAAGGTTAATAAAGTCTTTTGTCCTTTATAAATTGCCAGGAATCTTGTTTGGGGATTATTGTAACACGAATATGCAAAAGAAGCACTAAATGCACCTCATTTCTTCCTCCTCTGTTTTCTCATTGCTACCTTTGTTATTTCTCATGGACATTTGCCATAAAACCAGTGGTTACTCCCCCTCAGGGCCCCATCTTCTCCTCCCATCACGTCGATCCCACTGCAGGGATGAGTATTTTGTTGAATTTATGAGGCTGGAATCATTTTGGGAAGAGCCCAGAGCGGTGTCATCGAGCCAAGTTCCAGGTGAGGGAGGAAGGAGTCTGTGAACGAGCACTTTCTCCTCGTCCCCCACTCTCACAGGGAAGCAAAGGAGATTGAGACCCTGAGTATCCCTGGAATCCATGTCTACATCCCCTTTTTTTCCCCCCAAAAAACAGGGACTATGTGCCACAAGACATAAAGCTCAGTGAATAATTCCTACAGAAATTCACATTAAAGGAGTCGTCTGAGTTCCTGTTCATGAATTACCCATGAGCAGATGCCGATTCCCTAAACGTGCTCGTTACTAGAGAGGATTGATTAGATAATTCCTGCAAATTCTTTGGCTTTCTCCTTGTTTGGAACTCAGGTCCTTGTTAGCATCTAATGTTAAAAATTCAACTACTTTGACTTCATGCAGAAATCGTGATTTCCGTTTGGAAGTTTTCAGTCTCCAGGAAGAATATTTAATAAGTATGGATCCAAATTTTCAATTAAAGGATTGAGTGAATGATTTCCTGTCTTATTTCCATCCATGAGATGTTACAGTGCCCTTCCTGAATCCCTGTGCTGATACACCCCGTGCTGCTGTCCCACAGGAGGTTCTACTCTAAATTACACCCAACTTGGAGCTATTATTGGAAGGGACATTCCATCCCATTCCACTCCATCCCATTCCACTCCATCCCATCCCATTCCATTCCATTCCATTCCATTCCATTCCATTCCATTCCATTCCATTCCATTCCATTCCATCCCATCCCATTCCATTCCATCCCATCCCATTCCACTCCATCCCATCCCATTCCACTCCATCCCATCCCATCCCATCCCATCCCATCCCATCCCATCCCATCCCATCCCATCCCATCCCATCCCATCCCATCCCATCCCATCCCATCCCATCCCATCCCATCCCATCCCACTCCATCCCATTCCACTCCACCCCATCCCATTCCATTCCATTCCATTCCATTCCATTCCATTCCATTCCATCCCATCCCATCCCACTCCATCCCATTCCATTCCTGAAAAAACCAAATGCCAAGGCAGCTTAAAACAAAAGCGCCGTTCTGAATTTCAATCCTATTCGAAAGAAATAAATTCAAAGGACCATTCAAAAGGCCCCAAAATCTTTTTAAACCAACTCCCACAAAACGCCCATAAACTTGACAGCTGGGTGGAAACTCTTCCCATCTTTCAGGTGAGTTCCAGGGTTTGTCCAAGAGGGAGGAGATCCTGCCAGCCTCTGTTAAAAAACTGTCAATAAAATCATTGCGTTTCTTTATTTCAAAATCCAGTTTTGGAAATAGAGCAGGATTTGCTTCATGAGGTTGTGCCTGGAGCAGCTACAACTGGTTGATGGTGAGGTGGTTAATCAGGGGTTGTAACAACGGGACTTTCGGCCTGTTTGAGATCACAGACCTTGGCCCACCGGGACTTTTTGGCCTCTCTGGATAATTAATTTGCCACATGGCTTAGAAAACAACAAGCAGGGCTGTCCCTTTCCCTGCAGATCGTGGTTTAGGGAGCCTCTGTGAAGTTCTTTCAGGATGGGAAGCTAAAGGTTGACAGAAGAGCAAATTTGAGTGCAAAACTATTCTGAAATTAAACCTCAAACTGTCCACGGCGTTCCCTGCATGCAGCACTGCCTTCCTTGCAAAGCCTCATAAACAAGAGTGCAGCAAAGAAAGAGGCTGATAAATTAGCCAGAGATCCATGAGGAGAAAGGCAGCCAGAGCCCGAGCCCTCCAAGACATATGTCTTTATTTACCCAAACATAAATCAAACCCAACAGGAACTGGTGCGAGTAAATCGGATCCCGTTTGTATGTTTTTCCTGACACATAAATCTGGCTGGAGCGGAATGGCATGAAAAATAGAGGAACCAAACTCCCACAGGGACTCATCTTTCATGGAATCTGGACTGATCACTTACCCTGCTGGGCTGGGCTCTGGTGCTCCGGGGAATCCCGGGATCGCTGGAGGCAGCGGGACGTGTGTTTGAGGGGTTTCTGTGCCGGAGGAAAATGGGTTGGATGTGGACTTCTGTGTGCTACTGTGCATCCAACCTTTAGGGATGATATTTCCTATTTACATTTTGCCTCTTCCAAGGCTCTGAAGGGAAAGCCAGCAGCTGTTCAGGTGTCAAACAGTGAAACACAACGCAGGGGATCCAACGAGAGCAAAGCCAACGGGTGAATTAATGACCAAACGAGGTCAAGGAGCCTGGGGGGGTCAAGTTCCATGACCTCAACAAAAAAATAAACCACTTGCAGGTGGGTCTGTGCATGAATCTGTCTGTGCTGCAGCCTACAAGGACCCAGCCATCCTCCAAGAGGTGGGAAAGCATCCCTTGGGATGGGACAGGAGTGGCTTCAGTCTCCCGGGTCGCCAATTCCATCATTTCCCACCATTCCAGCCAATGGAACTCTCCCAGGGAGCTGTGAAATGCTGAGCTGGAGCAGTTCTTTGGGAGCAGTGCAGGAGTCTCCCCTGTGCTGCATCTCCATGAAATATTAACCACGGAAGGCTTTCGCAGCCAGACCCACGAGGCATTTCCAGGAGGGAAAAAATTCCCTCGTTCTTAGCCCTGTTTTGCTGTCCAAGCTGCTGAGACTGCAAATTTCACCATCCCAGAAGTTGAAGAGACCTCAGGTGAATCCAGCCTCACTCTCAGGAATGTTATCTTTGCAATTTTGGCAAACACGGGGTATTTTCATAGAGATTCCTCTTGCTTGTGCTAAAATGGAGAAAGATGGAACACCAGAGAGGGTTTTGCTCCCCTGGCTGACAAAGTCTGCTTTGAATAAAAAAAAAATCCAAAAAAAATATGGATAGTGCAAAATATTATTAATGATCAAATGCACAGTTTTCACTAAGCCAGAACATTACTCAAGGTCGTATCCCCTGAAATCCTCCTTTGACTGATGGAGTGGTTTCTCCCAGTTTAAATGCAGTCACAATATTATCCCTAATGGCAACTGGCAACGTGGATGTTTTTGCAGTTGGTGTTGGGGAAGCATTCCCAAGAGTGGCAGATCACTTTCCACCCTGGAAAAACAAATTCCACCCGCGCTGCCACCAGCCCCGGCTCCACTCACCTTTTCCAAACAGTACATTCAGGAGGAAATCCTGATGATGTTAAAGCTGCTTGTGCTGAAAGCCTGGATACCTTAATTGGTCCTGTCCCCTTGATCGATGGCATTTTCTAGGTCAGGGTTTTCCTGTGCTGAGCACCCATTAATTCTGTCTCCAGCAAGGCCTTCCTGGTGCTGTACCAACCCTATTAAACCTCTCTGGGAGGGATGGAAAATCAGGGAGCAAGTCCATGGAGAGTCACAAAACAAGGGGTTCCCCGGGGTGTTTTAAGGAGTGCCTGAGGAGCCTGGAAGGGGTTGGGAGCGGAGAGCAGATTTCAAACCAGGAGCAGCGGGTTGGCAGAGCTACCTGGAATGATCACACACATTAAATGTTGATGCTGAGTGTCCCATAAAGCCCCTGATCTACTGCAGGAGCAGCTCAGCAGTGGCTCCTGCAGAGCAGGGCAGCGTGGAGAGGAGCTGGGAGCTGCCTTGGGCAAGGGAAGAAAAGCTGCAGAGACAAGGGAGGGAAGGAAGAAATAAAAACCTCAGTGGGGTTTTAACCCTGCCACCGTTGGAGCTCACGGCTGAGCTCCTCTCAGCTGCCCGGGGCTTGGGGACAGTGCCCAGGTGACAGCTTCGATGGCTTAGCAAAGGAGCCACCTGGAAGAACAAACCCTGCGTTGTTTCTGGATTTGAGTGGTGCCCACGTGTCGCTGCAGTGCAACATCCAGGGGTTTGTGGCAAAGGTTGGGTTTGCCACCAACACCCGGCTGGCAACTTCAGCAGAGACAAATGTTCAAACTGCACCGCATTGCTCCACATGCTGAGTCTGCAGCAGCTTTATTAAGTTTTTATCTAACTCTTCTGGGGAAAAAAAGCCCTCAGCAACAACAAAACCCCTCTCCAAAGCCGGATCGTGCGGAGAACAAGGCGTTCTGAAGCGATGGGGTTGTGTTGTGTTTCCTGGCACTGCGCAGGGCCCGTGCCTGGGTCTCTTCCCTCTCCTGTCACCCTTTCAGGAGGCAAAGTGATCACCAAGGACTGCCGTTTTCTATCCCCCTGCTGCAGTTCTGAGCCTGGGCTCAGTCCTGGGGCAACAATTGGTGACAAAACCATGGAAATTCATTCCATCCAAAAGGCCTCTGGTGAAATCGAACCCTGACAC